>OZ005653.1:277762843-279072843 GCA_963930645.1 Salticus scenicus
TTCTTGGAAAATAGCAACAATTACGACGCTCATTATTTCTCTTACTAAATACAGAATAGTAAAGTTTGAAGCTGTTTTATGAATATTTTAAAAAGTAGTAACATTATGACCGTAATAACAATTTTTTTTTAATGTTAACATAGTAATGCAATTCACTGCTCACTTTTTTCCCCTAAATAAAAAAAAAAAATGAGAGAGAGGGAGAGAGATAATTATCAGAAAATTAAGCAAAATGGAATTTAAAAACTACTGTTATTTTTAGCACTACGTCATAAACTGAGAATGCTGGCTATTTCACCATCATAATAATAAACATTCTAATAGACTGCAAGAATTTTTCTTACTTTAAAACTGTAACTTATTATGAACTTTGAATCCATTTTATAAATGGATGAAATGCGAAAATGTGTTTTAATGGACCTTAAAATTTACAACTGTAATTATTTTTTGTAGAAAACTGGCTATTAAACTTAAACTTAATTTGCAGTTAAGCAGGAGTAAAAATGTATTTAAAAAAATAAATAAAAAGGAACATTGGAAATAACTTTTTAAATTAGCTTTTTTTGAGGATAAAATTCTAAAGCAACTTTTTTTTCAGCACTTATTTTCTAGTTTTATGCTTCATCATTTTAATTTTTAGAAAGTTCGAATAAATTTATATTTTTAAAAGAAGTAATATGTTTGTATTTTGCTGAATTATACAAAAAAAAAAAAAAAAAAAAAAAAAAAAAAAAACTAAATTAAATATCAAATAATGTTCCGTTTATTAAAGCTATATGGTTAGCAGCAAGATAAAATTAAATTAAATTACAAAAAAAATAAATTAAAGACTTTTTATATTAGCTTGATTCGCACTAAAAGGTGTGAAAAGATTAAAATGAAGTGTTGCTACCTAAATTTCATACTTTAGCTAATTTAAAAAAATCGAATTGTTGCGTCGAAAAACTATTTGCACCTCTGGATTCAGAAAAATCACTCCTTCCATTTCGTACCAAATTTGTAACGAGCCACGCACTTTTTAAAATTACTGAAATGAATTAAAATGAAGTGTTGCTACCTAAATTGCATACTTCAGTTAATTTTTAAAAATATAATGGTCGTGTCGAAAAACTGTTTGCACCCTTGGATTCAGAAAAATCGCTCCTTTCATTTGATACCAAATTTGTAACGATAGGACTGATATTTCTAATTTATTGTATGTATTACACAAAAGTAATACATAAATTAATCTGACATTGCCTATTGATCACGTGTGTTAGAAATTCCCAATAAAAATGTAACTTTTTTGTTGCCACCTAAATTTTATGCTTTATTAAATTTTAAAATATGTAATTGCCGTGTCAAAAAACTGTTTGCACCCCTCGATTTAGAAAAATCGCCCCTTCCCTTTGGTACCAAATTTGTAACGATAGGACTGATATTTCAAATTTATTTTATGTACTAGCAGGCTACGCCCGCTTCGTTGGTCACTATATTTAAATGAATTTTCGAAAGAATTGAATTAATATTTATATTTTTACACCGCACTATAGACAAAAACTAAAAAAAAAAAAAAAAAAAGAAAAAGAAAAAGAAAAAGAAAACAAAAGAAACTGAAATTGCTCCAAACCATGTTTCGGGTACCCGCTGTCTACGGCATCTCTTTTTCCTCCCGCACTGCATCAGGTCTAGGTTTCCCATGCATGCACGGAGATCTTTCCCGGGCACTTCAATCTGGATATTTATCGACAACAGGGGGAATATGCTACTATTTAAGAACTACTATTTTAAAGATGACTGTATCTCAGCATCTATTAAATATTTTAATTTTGAACCATGTATTTTACAGCCTATTTACACTATATTACGACTTGATTCCGACCAATGTAATAAAATAAAATAAAATAAAAAGTAGATATATAAACAAATAAATTTTAATCAATTAACTCCTTTTTACTACGTATATACTACCATTTTTCCCGATAAATACAGTAAATAAAAAAAAGAATAAGTAAAAGTATTTTCTTTTAAAGGAATTAATTAAAAAATGAAAAATAAGAAGTTGTTCTACTATAAAAAATTAAACATAACCGTTATAAATACGTTTTTAAATTTAAAACTAATTATACTTAATTTTTTCTACTGCATTACGATTTTATTTTCAATAAATATAACAAATTAAAAAAAAAAAAAAAAAAAAAAAAAAAAAAATTCGTTTTTAAATGAATGTATTAAATAAATATAAGTTGCGTAATATCGTTGCTAAGATACGCAGACGATTGAAGAAAAATAATTAAATTTATCAAAAATGAAGCATTAAAGCCAATATTTAAAATCGAAAAAATATTAATTAAAAAAATTCAAATTCGAAATTCGAAAAAATCTCGATGAGGTGCATACCTGCAGGGTCCCAGGTACCTATATGCCAAATTTGGAAGGTCTGTGATCAATAGTGTGAGCACCAGAGCGCAGACAGACACACACACACACAGACACACACACAGATACACACACAGACACTTCTCTTTATTTATATAGATTACACAAAAGTTGTTGTCACCTAAATTTCATACTTTAGTTATTAAAAAAAAATCTAATTGTTACGTCGAAATACTGTTTGCACCATCTGTATTCAGAAAAACAGACCCTTTCATTTGATACCGAATTTGTAACGATAGGTCTCTTATTCTAATTTATTTTCCCCTTTTTAACACTTTCCAACAAGGTTGAAAAGTGTTTATGACTTCGGTTTGTCTGTCTGTCTGTCCGTCTGTCCGTCTGTCTGTCTGCCTGTCCGCGCTCTAACTCCCGTAAATATTTATGGAATCTCTTGAAACTGATATATGTTATTCAAGTTCACTATCGGACGGTCCCTATTGAAAATGGAGTTTATACCTCTACTGGTTTGTGTACAGGGACACCCGAAAGTTTTTCAAAGCATTGTGTTCTATGAGAGGTATTTCCATAAACCATATTTTCATACCTTTACGCTAGACATATCTTAATGAAATTGTAATATGATATTCAAGTTTACTATCGGACGTTCCCTACTGAAAATGGAGTTTATACCTCAACTGGTTTGTGTACAGGGACACCCGAAAGTATTTGAAAGCATCGTGTTCTATGAGAAGTATTTCTATAAACCATATTTTCATACCTTTAGTGTAGACATATCTTAATGAAATTGAAATACGTTTTTCAAGTTCACAATCGGATGTTCCCTATTGAAGATGGAGTTTATACCTCTACTGGTTTGTGTACAGGGACACCCGAAAGTATTTCAAAGCATTGTGTTCTATGAGAGATATTTCTATAAACCATATTTTCATAACTTTACTGCAGACATATCTTAATGAAATTGAAATATGTTATTCAAGTTCACTATCGGACATTCTTTATTGAAAATGGAGTTTATACCTCTACTGGTTTGTGTACAGGGACACCTGAAAGTACTTCAAAGCATTGCGTTCTATGAGAGGTATTTCTATAAACCATATTTTCATAACTTTACTGTAGACATATCTTAATGAAATTGAAATATGTTGCTCAAGTTCACTATTGGATGTTTCCTGTATAAAATGGAGGAAATACCAACATCGGGTTATACACAGGGGCACTCAAAAGTATTCCAAAGGTTCTATGAGAGATATTTATATAAATCCAATTTTAATAACTTTACTTTCCACGAAGATTTAGGAAATTCAAATATGTTATTTATCTGCACAAAAGAATGCTTTGCATAGAATATAGCATGATTAGCATTATATTTACAGGGTGGCTCAAAAATATCCAGTTATATTAAGAGCTATTAATAAAAAAATGCTAGAATTGTACTTTCGTTTACGTTAAGCGTTTTTAACACTTTCTAACATTTCTTAAGTGTGAATATGATTTCAGTTTTGTGTATCTGCCTGTCCGTCTGTCTGTCTGTCTGTCTGTCTGTCCGTGCTCTAACTCCCGTAAATATTTATGGAATTTCTTGAAACTGATATATGTTATTCAAGTTCACTATCGTACGTTCCCTATTCAAAATGGAGTTTATACCTCTACTGGTTTGTGTACAGGGATACCTGAAAGTATTTCAATGCATTGTGTTCTATGAGAGGTATTTCTATAAACCATATTTTCACACCTTTACTGTAGACATATCTTAATGAAATTCAAATATGTTATTCAAGTTCACTATTGGATGTTTCCTGTATAAAATGGAGGAGAATATCACCATAGGTTTATGTACAGAGACACTCAAAAGTATTTCAAAGCATTGCGTTCTATGAGAGATATTTCTATAAATCAAATTTTAATAACTTTACTTTCCTCGAAATTTTAGGAAATTGAAATATGTTATTTATATGCACAAAAGAATGCTTTGCATAGAATATAGCAGGATAAGAATTAGACTTACAGGGTGGTACAAAAAAATCCAGTTATATTAAGAGGTATTAATAAAAAATTGCTAGAATTGTACTTTCGTTTACTTTAAATGTTTTTAACACTTTCTAGCATTTTTTAAGTGTGAATAGCATTTCAGTTTATTGTATCTGCATGTGCGTCTGTCTGTCTGCCTGTCTGTCTGTCTGTCTGTCCGAGCTCTAACTCCCGTAAATATTTATGGAATTTCCTGAAACTGATATATGTTATTCATTTTCACTATCGGATGTTCCCTATTGAAAATGAAGTTTATACCACTACTGGTTTGTGTACAGGGACACCCGAAATTATTTAAAAGCATTGTGTTCTATGAGATTTATTTCTATAAACCATATTTTTATACCTTTACTGTAGACATATCTTAATGATATTGAAATATGTTATTCAAATTCCCTATTGGATGTATCCTGTATCAAATGGAGGAAATACCACCACCGATTTATATACAGGAACACTCAAAATTATTCCAAAGCATTGCGTTTTATGAGAGATATTTCTATAAATCAAATTTTAATAACTTTACTTTCCACGAAGTTTTAGGAAATTGAAATATGTTATTTAAATGCACAAAAAAAAAATTCTTTGCATAGAATGTAGCATGATTAGCATTAGATTTACAGGGTGACACAGAAATATCCATTTATATTAAGAGTTATTAATAAAAAATTCTAGAATTGTATTTTCGTTTACATTAAGCGTTTTTAACACTTTCTAACATTTTTAAGTGTCAATATGATTTCAGTTTATGTATCTATCCATCTGTCTGTCTATCTGTCTGCCCGCGCTCTAACTCCTGTAAATATTTATGGAATTTCTCGAAACTGATATATTTTATTGATGAAGTTCACCATCGGATGTTCCATATTAAAAATGGAATGAATATCTGTTCTGGTTTGTGTACAGGGACACCCAAAAGCATTCGAAAGCATTATGTTCTATGAGTGTTATTTTTATAAATATTTTCCGTATAGAATGTTCCCCATTTAAAATGACATTAATATGTCCTGTACAACTAGTTTGTTTACAGGGACAACAACAAAAAAAAAAAAAAAAAAATGCCAATGCATTACGTTTTAGGACAGAATTTTTTGAAAGTTATATTTAAAAGTCTTTCTACTGAAAAAAATCATAAAAATATTGAAATGTATTATTTATATTCTAAAATAATATTTTGTATAGAATATGATATGATTAACTTTCTGATTTACAGGGCTACACTAAAATATTTAGATAGATCAAAAGCTGTAATTATAATCTAATGGCTGCATTTTTTTTTTATTATTTTTTTTTTTTTTTCGTTAAGCCTTTTTAACACTTTCCGAAATGATTAAGAGTAATTTTAAAATCAATTAGTCTATCTGTATATTTTTCAGTCCTTCTGTCTGTTGTGTGATAACGTAGGGAAAGAATATTAAAAGTTATTCTATACAACAGTTACGTACAGTTGGAAAGTGTTACTAATCAATGCGTACTGCATGATTTTTCTTTCTTGTTCCGTTTTTAACCCTGATTCGGCAGAAGATTTATGACAGAGGAAGTAAGCTGAAAAAAAGTCATTAAATAATAATAAGAATAATAATAATAAACTGTTACAATTCTTTTAAGAAATGTTTTGAAAAACCATAATAAAAACGCAATTAAAATTTAATTTTATTAAAAAATATTCATTTTAAAATATCGATCAGTATGTTTTGTTGAAATTTAATAACATTTAAAAATTTAAGAATCGTAAATTCGTAACTGGTTCTTACGATTAGTGGTTTTTTTTTTTTCCCCCTTTCATAATTACAAAAATAATTACTTATTTTTCTATTTTATTAGTATTATTGTTATTTAATGAGGAGTAATTTTACAAAAGGTCTGAAAGTATTCTTTTCTCTTCGTATCTTGTTAGAGATGGTTTTTTAAAATCCTTCAAGACGCGCACATACACATACACATATTCACACATAGACAGACGTGTGTATGTTTATATATATGCATATCTGAATGTATATGTTTACAAGTATTTATGTATGCTATAATAATTTATTAAAGAAATCAAATAAAATACACGTTTTAATCCTCTAAAATATCGAATAGGTTTTTATGGTTAAGCATTTTTACTTATTGCTAAATATATCAAGGGCCTTGTATTTCTGAAGCTCCATATTTCGATCAGTTTTTATCCATTCAATCCAAATGCATTTTATGGATTACAATGATTCGAAAAGGAAAAATGAAAAGACATACATGTCATTTTTGCATTTGTTACAAATTTTTCCATATTGAATGTCATTTATTTTATTGTGTATGTATTTTCAAAAAGTTATATTTATCATGCAACATTTATCCTTCAATTAAATAAGCCTGTCGCATTATTTTCTTTTGTTCATCAAGTATTTTAAATTATTCTAAATATTTATAATTATTTACGAGCAAAATATTATTTTTCTTCTTCTCCATTCCCCCCCCCCCCCTTAACTTGTTACTGCGTTCTATTGAATAAACTGAGTTTAAAGTAAAATTTAATTCGTAATATTAAATAAAAACTCTTTTTAAAATAAAATTTAGCAGTCAAAGGAAAATAAATTAAGGGTTATGAAAGATATATTTTCATAGAAAAACAACCTTAAAATGACGTTTTACCCTTTGCGGAGCAAGGTAATTGGGTTCATTTAAATTACACTGCCACCTGAATTCACGAATTAAAAAAAAAAAAAAAACTGACGACCTTTTTCTGTTATGTTATAAAAGTGAAATTTTGCTAAAAAATGTCCGGGATGAAATTTTGCAGATGAAATTTAAAATTAGGTGAAGCTGTAGTGGCATCAACGCCCCTGAAAGGGTTAAAGAAAATTTTAATTTAAATGGCTCTTTTCTATAGATTCCAGAAACCTTTAAAATATTAATTAAAATAATAAAATTTTATTAATGTTAAATGTCAGTATTTACTTATAATGATAATATTTATATAATAATATAATATTTTTATAATTCACATAAGTGTAGAGATATTATGTTCAGATTTGCGATGTTTAGCAACTTAATCAGTTAATGTGTTGCATTTTACATATTTAATTATTACACTTGTAATGCAGTTTGGGCGTCTGAATTTTAAACTAAACTTTAATGTTGAAAAGTCTGACATCTGCGGTAATAAGGTTCAAAGTTTTAAACTTATGTATGCAGTTCCGTGAATAATAATTCAACAACCAAACACTACCTTAAATTTGAAAGTTTTCATTAAAGAGTTTAACAGAACTTTCTCTTACATTATTGGTAATTTGTATTATAGTGCTTTCTAACTGTAAATTAAAATTTATTTAAACACAGGCAATTCAAATTGTGCTCTATTTTATAGTTTATTTATTTTATGTGTTCTTTTAAAATTTTACAAGAATATTCTTCTTGTATTTTCTAAATATTCAAAAATTATATACTTCGCTGACTTAACTCTTTCAGGGGCGGTGATGCCACTACAGCATCACTTAATTTTAATTTTCAACTGCAAAACTCACGCCGGAAATTTTTTAGCAAAATTTTATTTTTACAACATAGCAGAAGAGATTGTTAATTTCTTTTTTTTTTTTTTTTTTGTTCGTGAATTCAGGTGGCAGTATAATTTAAATGATACAAATTACAGGGATGGAACACGGGCGCAGAATTCATACCGGAATCCGTTTAAGAAATTTCTCTACCTATAATATCGTTGATTTAAGAAGTAGAAAAATTTCTTACATTGATAGTGGTATGAATTCTGCGCCCGTGTTCCATCCCTGAAATTACCTTGTGCCGCAAAAGGGTTAATATTTGGTATTGGTTTTCAAATAACAAAATTCACATACGGCTGCATAAAATAACTTTAGCGGGAGGCTTTTATAAGGTATCACAACTGATATTCTCGAGAATTTCAGAGAATGGAAAAGTTATAAAAGTTCTAACTAGTACGGCATGAGTTCGAACACAGCACTTTCTGATTATCAGTTTTGAGCGCTGCACTTTTCTGAGATTAACTGGGATCAAATCAAAAGTAAATAATTCGACTCTAATTCAACGAAATTTTTATAAATTTCACTGAAAAAACTTTTGTTTTGCTTAATGGAACACCATTTTGAGATAATTACTGTAATAGTTCAAATAATAGCAAAATAATCTCTATTTATTAACTAGAGCAACACAACATATTTAATATATACACGTTACAGCAAATTAAAAATTGCATAAAGAGTTTAATTTTATTCAAATTTTATGCATCAAATAATTTTTCCTCTTATTACATTTTATATGCCTTTGAGTAGGAATTAATTCCTGCAACTGAAATTTTTGAAATAAAACAAATTAATCAAATTCATTTTCTATGATATCTTTGTTATTTTTAGTATTTCAACATTATAGTTTTCGTTTCTTTCACTCTTATAGTATTAAAATTTCACTTCTAGAATTTAAGTATAACATATAATTTACATATAAATGATATGACATGTAATTTATGTAATTTAATTTTTTTAAGTACATATATGCACATGAATTATAAGAAGCATTGGCGATTCACATTAGCGATTTCATTTATATTTAGGACGAACTCTTAAGGCAAAAATAAAATATTCAGTTTTCATACTTCCTCCCCCCCCCCCCTAGGTTTTAAGGGGTAAAGATTTTAAAGATTATAATAAAATCTCTTTGGGAAAAAAAAAAAAAAAAAAAAAAACGGAAGAAATAAGTATTGTAATGGAATTTTCTGCTCGGCTTTCCAGTGTTTTACTTTTTTCCACAATTCTAAACTGGATACATGTAACAGAATTAACTTAATGTATAAACTAAAGCGAATGTCTCTTTACTTAAAGAAAAAAATGAAGTAAATATGAAAAAAGAAATTGTTTAGAAAACTCCTAATTTGCCGCGTTGGAAATCTGCTTATTGTATCTTCAGTTCTTATTACGTAATTAAAGAAAAAAAAAAAGATGTGCTCTCGGGGGACTTCCGTCAGTAGCTATTATATTGGCTCCGAAGTAATAGCTCCTTCATGCAGTTATTAAGATCTTCTCCTGACTGAAGCCATTAATGCACTTAAATGCAATACAAAGCTATTAATTTCAAACATTCAGCAATTTTTCATAAACTTTGGCATATATTATGTAAATAAATTTAATGATATTTTTATCTTTTCGGTTACCATCAAGATTCCAAGTTGTTTGCTGCATGTTGTTATTGGAAATCCCCTGTCTTCTTTTTAAAATTAAGTTTCTTTTGCAAGTATTTATGACATCTTACCCTTGTGTGACCATCCTGGAACCCAATCTTATTTCCTGAATTTGTGTAACTATGCAATTTTTATGTTCAATGTAAGACATCGTTTCTGACGAAGTTGCTCTTACTGAAGCCTACAGAATGTAATCCTGATGCTCCCTTATTTGTTCTCAACTAATCATTTCATGCTCAAGTAACAAATAGATTCATCATATCTTATTCAAGTGATCCTTGTACTGTAACCGTATCAGAATTCTTGGTATATATAAGATGCTGTCTGATCTGTTTTTTTTTTTTTTTTTTTTTTTTTTTTTTTTGCGTGTGTGTGTGCGTGTACGTGAAAATTACCCTCTAACTCCACCAGTGGGCGTTTCTTTCGCAGTTTGTATGTTATTTATTTTTTAAAAATACACCCAATAGTCACATTTGTACAATCAATATACTAAGGATATAAATGTTTTGATTAGAAAGAGTATAACTGTAATGTATACAGTGGTCGTACTCTCCGCCCTTTTTTCAGGACACTCTCAGAGATAAGAAATTTTCAAATTTTTCTGCCACCACTAATTTCATGAAGAAATACTTCTAGTATATTTGTAGTAATGTGCTATGATTATACAGGGTAGAGATTATTTGAGATTAATAAAGGTGGCAATAAATTTCAAAATTTCACATCCTGAGTGTGTCCTCAAAAAAAGGTGGAGAGTACGACCCCTGTGTATATCTATTTGTAATATGAATGTGAATACGGAAAATTTTGTTTTGAAATATTGCAACTCAGGAAAATAACGCTCACAGGCGGACCTTACTGTGAAAAAGACATAAACTTGCGGTGTGATAAGAAAGTGTTAAGAACTAAATAACATACAAATCGCGAAAGAAACGCCCACTGGCGGAGTTACGGATTTTTAAATGACGTGAATCTACTTCAACGGTCGTGAAAGTGATAAGATGCATACGTTTGAGACTTAATTTTGTCCAAGTATCCCGAAAAAATAGCATCAGTTGTAGTACAGTATTTTGTTGTGAACTGCACTAGATCATAATTAATACTTAAATCAAATGCATCTAATAAAAAGGATGTAAGTTCTTCAAATTTTTCTTTATTACTGAAATTAATGTTGAAATCGCCAGCAAATATAAGTGGAAGTTTGTGAACATTTTGATTAAGTAATTTAGATCCGCCCTCAGTAGGTTCTTATAGTAATCGATGAATAAATATTGTTATATCTTCAAGCTTTTAATTTGGGAATATATACGCAAAGGAGCCCAAAAAAAAAAAAAAAAAAAAAAAAAAAAAGAAAAGAAAAGAAAAGAAAGAAAGAAAGAAAAGCAAGCCGCACACGAATATTTTCCAAATTTCTTTCTGCAATGGCTAATTTAGTGTTTTACAAGTAAATTTTCGAACAGACTTTATTACGCTGTGTTCTATTTACAACTTAAGACTGAGGTATGTACAGAGTTGCAAACCTAATACGGCAAATTGTTAGTAACGCCCATTTTTCAACTCCATTTAATTTTTAGAGTATCCATTTTCTTAATTCATCGTAAATATATTTGAAGAGAATTACTCTAAAAATTAAATGGTGTCGAAAAATGGGCGGTATTAACAATTTCCCGGTTTAGATTGGCAGCTCTGTTAGTGTTAAAAACAAGATGCCGTTGTTCGAAAAAATTGCAATTTTAGAAAGAGTTTCAAAAATGGCAAGCTTATGGCAATCAAAGATACCACAAAAAATATCAATTTTAGAGGGAAAATCCAAAAATATTTTAAGTCCCACTAAAGTTAAATCCCTAAAAGAATATCTTTACGAGATCTGAAAATAGTCCTAATCTCAATCCACTCGAAAATGTTTAATGAAAGAGGGTGGGGATTCGAAATTTGTAGCCTACAACTTTGCAAAAACGATACAAAATATTTATGATTTTTGGCACAGTGAAACTTCTGAGTTTCATGTTGAAAAAACTGTAAAATACTATGCCATTCATCATTAAAGAAGTAATTTCATATAAAAGTGGAATTATCCAAAGCAGAATGCATATTTTTATTAAGTAATTGTTTAGATCTAACAAATAAATAGTTTTATTTTTTACATTAAAACATAACGTGTTCATTTCATATAATAAATCATTATAGAATACAAAGTTTATTACATTACGTTTAAAACGAAATTTTATGAAGAATTTTATTAAATACTTCATAGAGTGTAATAAAGAGAATTATTAAATAAAACATGTATACGTAGGTATCATATTATGAATTCCGTATTATATAAACATAACAGGTTTATTTGTTTCAATCATTAGTTTTTATGTTATTACAAACACAAAAGGTATAAGTCAATTTTTCTGCAGTGCGGCTTTCATTTTTGTTGTTGTTCCTTAGTGTAAATAGCTACAGTAACTACTTGAACATCGTTTCCTAATTTGCCTTCCTCCTTAGCAACTGTAACTGGGAGAAAAGGTAGAAATTGCTGGTGTGCTTTCTTCTGGCGAGAAAAGTTCGCATGGAGAGAACGTAACGTTTTTTCCTTACGTGATGATATTTGCTAGTTTACACCCTTCTACAACCGGAGTTTAGTAACTTCGTTAAAAAAAAAAAAAAAAAAAAATTTAAAAGGAAAAACAGTATTTATCATTAAATAAATAAATAAAATCAGCACTGAAAAACAGTTTAAAATTAAGATAGGCAAATAATATATAGAACAAGGTGATAAATGCGTGTTAAACAATCTGCGGACAGTTCAGTTTAATGTTTTACCTCTGCTGTTTACATATTCAAAATACAGAGAGTAAAATTCAGTAATATATGTATTTAATTACGAAACTAAATAAAAAATCACTTGCTATTAACTATAATACAACATGAATTTAATTTTTTCATACACGTTAATTAAAAATATTTTATTTATTAAAATTGTTAAAATAGATAATGAATTAATTGCTTATTTTTATTTATATTAAGAATTTTACTCTATAAAATATTCTTAACGCAAAGTGTATCGGAGGTAAATTTACCTTATCTTAGTGAAAAAATTGGCTGAAGACAGCTGAGTCTGGAATAAATATTGAAAAAAGAAAGACAAATGCAGGTGACCAGATTACCAGTAATTTTCAAAAATCACGAGGGTATGTTTGAAAAATGTTTATGTCATCGTAAAGTAATAGAAGATCTGGAAATATATATATTCCCTTATTTTCCAACAATTACTTTGTTCCGATTTATGGAAAAAAAGAGAAGTACAATGAAGTAGAAAATATGCAGCCATTTAAAAATCACTGCTTGAACATGCAAAAAATCTGCTAGCCAAACTCATACCGTTAATAAAATTACAAAATGTTGATAAATCTTCGAAATTAAGTGGCTTTTTCGTTATTCCTTCACTGAAAGTTCAGTAAAACTTCTATTTGTCCAACTGTGGGGAAAAAAGATCTGGAGACAACGGTACAGATAATTCGCCAAATCCACCATTTATTTGTCTGTGACTCAAAACAAAACTAGCAGTGAAAGTTCGTAAACAGGCTACTGATTAGCTAATCTTTATTTTCAAATCATCAAGCTCATTATTTATATCCATATTTTTAACCATTTAGTACGTTTTACAACTTATTTATATGCGTGTATGTGTGTGTACAATCATAACAATTACAATGCAAAAATAATAAAAATTTTAACTTCTCTAACTATGAAAAAAAAAAAGTATATGCTTAAATATCACAGGTATTCTAGCACGTTATCGATAAATAAGTCTTAACTTGTCGGGGATTCACAATTTACAAAATTTTAAAAAGTGTAGCACGTACTGCTAAATTCTGTTAACAGACTTTTTATAATAATAATAATGATAATAATAATAAAATTTGTTACCAAATAATGACTTTCATTAACAAAATCGACATTTTTAACCCTTTGCAGCGCAAGACAATTCGAAACATTTAAATTATACTGCCACCGGAATTCATGAATTATGCGTTTTAAATTGTGCGTTCTCGCAGCGAGGACAGCGCGCGATAAGGGTTTAAATGCTTGATATAATTTCAATTTATTTAGAAATATGTGTAAAGTTACAACAATAATAATAGGAACAATAATAGCAATTTTAAGTCTTTAACAGTGAAAAGAAATGTTGGGGAACATCATTACTGGTAATCTGTCATTTTCTCGAAAAATCTGCTGAAGAATCATGATTTTTGAAGTTTAAAAACAATTAGTGAAGCTTCGATAATCCGGAAGCCTATAATCCGGCACTGACAATTTTTTTTTTCTTACCCCCCATCTTTTTTTTTTCCTCCGCCCTTAAATCGCAATGCTCAATAGGTACTCCTAGATTACCTTGAAACTGCATACTTGCCAACATTTATGGTTCTCGTCATTAAAGTTCATGGTTTTTCATTTAATTTTACTGATTAACGGATTCACAGGAATTCTCTAAAATGCTTGCCGAAAAAGATTTTAGCGTGTGAAAACGAACTATCTTACTGGGGAATGAAAAATTATAAGGATTGAATTACGTAGTTAGCGAGTTAGCGTGTTCAAAGGCAGCAGGAACACATAAGTTCAAAATTCTTGTGATCGGCCAGAGTAATAAGCCAGGTGCTTTTGCAGGAGTGAAAGTGTTTAACGTTATCTTAATTATTTGAATTTATAATAGGGTATACATTAGGGTACTGTACATAAAAAAAAAAAAAAAAAAAAAAAACTATTGCAGTGTGTCGACAGTCGAAATATTTTCCCTGCTTCTTCCACCAGTATATCTATAGAATAAATTTTTACTTAATTGATCGTGCAAACTTACTACTAAAATTTCCGAAAGAAATATATTGGTGGAAGACTCAGGGGAAAAATTTCGACTGTTGACGCCCTCTATTAATCAGTAAATAAATAAATAAATAAATAAAAAAGTTTTTTTGGATATTGTGTTTAATCCTAGCAGTCCAAACGAGGAAACCATCCTAATAGTGGAATAATAGATATCAATTAAATGATATTCATTCGAGTGGGCATACTCTAACGTGACTTTCGACGCATAAACTATTTGTCCTCGTGAGCCTGTTCTCGAAAAATTTATGCTTAAATTTAAGTAATAACACAGTAACGAGAAAGGAGTGGGAGGAGTCTCGATAAAATCTGTCTGAGACATATGACTTTTATCAATTTTTAGATTCTACATTAGAAAATTTTTAGACAATATATCTCAATAGAATATATCTCGAAGTTTAAATGGGCAATTGATTTATGCAACAAACAACACGTTTGTCTAATCCCTGTCGATTACTGGTTGTTTGGATTTTATTCATTACTTCAGTAAGGCGTGGTTTTTCCGATTCAAGCGCGGTTGTATTGATCATTAGTGAACTTTCAGATATTTCAATAATATCTTACTTAACACTTTCACGACCGCATGCTTTTGTCTGTTTGACAGTAAGGTCCGCCTGTGACGTTATTCTCCCAAGTTACAATATTACAGAACGAAATTTTCTATCTTCACATTTATATTACAAATGGAAATGTATATACGTTATAATTATGTTCTTCCCAATCAACATATTTGTATCCATATTATACTTGACTGCCCAAATTTGAATATTGGGTATATATTCTTCGGAAATGAATAACATACAAATCGCGAAAGAAACGCCCACTGGTGGAGTTACAGATTTTCAAACGACTTGAATCTACGTCAGCGATTGCGTAAGTGTTAAGAATCTAGAATAGACTACATTTTAATTTATTCCGGAGTATTTTTAGCCCACTGTTATTCTATAGACTTTTTTGTCCCCCCCCCCCCCCCCAAATTTCATACACTAGCTACAGTACGTTTACATTCTCTTTAACATTAAGCTTTGATATGGAAGTTATGTTCCTGTTCTTCGATGCTGCGAAATTTACAAAACATATTAGTGTTAACACAGATAGCAAAATAATTATATAATAGCAACAAAACTTCTTTAATCAATATATTTACATACATAATTATATGAAATGCTTATATGTGAATATTGTATTTATTTTTAATGAGATATATAAACACAAAATATTAAAAAGAAGAAGGAAATGTGTTATAAAATTTTATAAATCAAGCAAAATATATATGCATACTGGCCAACCTAACCCATAAGATTGTTAGTTCCCACCCCTTTGTGTACACAACTTGATTTTCAGAGTAATTAACTTCAAATATATTTACGATTAACACGTTGAACGCCAAGCGAACTCTCAAGGAAATCCCATTCAGGCCACACGCGCTGCTTAGAAGCGTGTTATGTTTACCGTGATCCTATGATAAATAAAATTAAGTACATTTTAAATAAATTGTCAGTAATTACTTAAAACTATGTAATATTTTTAGTTTTATATCATATTTCATACTGTCAGCCACCGATGTTTGACATGGGGGCTGAACCTGTTAAATAAAAAAAATATTCTAAAAAGACTGATGTGAAAAAAAATGGACGGAAAGGGGCGGGACTAGTAATCTTCCGTGTTAGGTTGGAAAGAATGTATATACAAAGCGCTTTGCCAGAAAATGGTCTTTATTTTTTACGAACCGGATCAATGGTACTTTTTTTCTGAATAGTCTATGTATATAATAAAATGCTGCTTTAAATACCCTATAAATGAAATGTTTTATTACATAAAGTAATTTTTTGGCACTCTACAACTCCCAAATTACACATAATAGGAAACCCCGCCCTTTTCCAGTGTTTAAAGGGTATTAACGCTTTATATGCTTTGCCTTTATATTCGTTTTGATCTTTCCTCCTCAATCCTCATCATTATCATCATCTTCTTTTTTTTTTTTCCTTTAAAAAAAAAAAAAAAAAACGAAAAAAAAAAAAGAAGAAAAGAAAAAGAAAAAAGGCTGCAATATAACAATCTTTTGTTAACTTAGAATTATAATTATATAGAGGATTACATTTTAAATGTATGATTGGTAATAAAAATCTATTTTTATTTATTTATTTTATTTGTGTTCATGCGATTAAATGTTTTCTTGTGTTTACGAGGAAATCTTATCATTTTAACATTGCTAATTTAAAAATATAGTCTTTTGTTCCCAATATATACACATATAATATATATTAATGTATATATATATATATATATATATATATATATATATATGTCTGTATATATATTTGCGAGAACATTGAACATTTCTCTTAATATTAATTAAGTTAAAGCACATTTTTAAAATTATCGGTAATGAAATTATAAATTCTGCATTCGAAAAGCTTCATGTATGTGTAAATCACAAAAATATTGTTATTTAAAAAGTGCGGCTAATCTGACGCAAAAAATGAACTTTTATTTAATTTCAAACTATTTAAATTTTGAATACATAAATTAATATTATAATCTATATTCTTTTTATAAAAAGTTTATAACTTAAAGGTTGAAACTTTAAATTGTATTAAGAGGAAAAAGAAACTGAAAAAAAAGAAAAAATACATATGTTAGGCAAATTTTATGCATATTCTATGAAATCATAGAATTTAGGAAACTTAAATGTTTGATATTTTTTACCTAAAGTAATGATTGTCATGTGTATTAACTTAATTCTGGTAAAAAAATGATTTGTTTCTTTATTATTCTACTTATTCTATTCTACTTTTTTTTTTTTTTTTAATAAATAATAAATTTAGATTTTGCAATTTTAAAATTCTTTAGTGTAAATAATCTTATTATATATAAAGTCAAAAATATTAATTAGATCATATTAAAGAAGAATAATCGATGCGTACAGATCATAATTATTATGATTTTTTCTATTTTTAAATAGAATAATGTAACATTTTGACTTCTTCAACTGAAGATTTAGATTAAAGGTAGTCAGCCTTTCTAGACACACCGTCCACTTCTGTATCTGTGTTATTAGTAGAATTGTAGATCCGCCCATTACGTAGTATGATTGTATTATTTTGCATTTTAATTTGTGTTAAATGTGAAAGCAGAAGAATATCATAAAGATCTATGTACTAATAATTTTTAATAATACTATGAAAAAAAAAAATCTCTTTTAATATTTTTAAAAAGTCAAGTAAATTAACGAAAAAAATAGTACTGCAGTATCAGAAAAAACTCCTATTGTCACTGTGAAACGGCCTTGGGAACCAGGCTAAGTGCCACTAATTCAGACAATTATGTGACAGCTTGAGTTAAAGTTATTTTCAAAGAAATTTAATACTAATTATTATTATTATTATTATTATTATTATTTAAGTAGATATTTTTTAACTTTTCTTTCCAGTTGAAACTGATTTATTGTATAACACTTTTGTTCGTGATCGAAATTTAATCTTTCTAAATATACAGATTTACCCCTAACACATTTCCGCTTGTAACCCTATCAAGAATTAATTTAAAGTATATAAATGGGACCTTTTTATGGACTGCCTTGATCTGAGGAATTCGAATATGAAGTCAAAAATAGGGGTTGCTATAGAAAAAAATGAAGTTGATACCAATGTTAATTTAGACGACCTCCTAGGCAAAATCAAACTATGCCGTTATAAACTAGACGTTATTACAAATCAATCGGTACCAGTCACATGTCCCTACGATAATTTACGGCAAAATTAGGGGGTAGTGGCTTTTTTTTTTTTTTTTTTATTGCTGACTGTACTTGAAATGAAAATTAAATTAAACGAAGAAAATCATTTAGAACACCAATTTCAGTCCAAAAACAATTGCAAAATTGTTTAAAAATCGACAATACAGAAATCAGACCTTACATAATATGAGCTTTGCTCTTAAATATCCTAAAAGAATGTCGCTGGATACTCAGCCTCACTTTTCATGAATTGCAGAATAATGTAAAAATCTATAACACTGCAACGATATCCTGTGCTGTAGACGGATTTTCTTATTTTTAACAATAAGCTCCACCTTTTAGCCTTCCCCTAAAAAGCTATGACATTTTAGAAAATATTTTTACGTATTCATGTTAAAATGGTTTAAATTTGCTTCACAGCAATTGGTAGGGTAAATCACACAATCATATACGTAAGCCTATGAAATTTAATAGGTTAAACACAAATGAGTAAAATCCTTTTGTTGATAAGATAATGTTTTGAAAAATGGCAAAAATTTAGGGCTTGATTTTACTTCTGAATGTTATCAAAATCTCCTGCCTGCTAAATTGTACAGTGTGGATAACTCTACTTAAAAATTATATGTTAAATTGTAATCAGGTGTTAGTGCACTTGATTTGACCGAGTGGAGCGCAGCATAAGTTGCTTCCTTACGGAATTTGTGAGTTATTAGAGTGTTATTGTGTTATTTGAAATTTATTTTAGTAGATAAACCTTTCTAGTATTAATGGAAAGTACATATCGTATTTCCTTTACTTCTCATTACATTGTTTTCCGTAATTTATTTCCTTTTATATAATTTATAGTATTTTAAAGATATACCCAGATATGTAAGCGTGGTTAATTACATAAGTTGATGAAAAGCAATCTATATCACCAGGGCTTACTGGTCCATTTTCTAGACGGAAAAAGCCCGCTTTGAAGGACTAAAGCCGAGAAATGTTTGAAAAATATCAAACAACAAATACATATATACAATTAGTGAAACACCATCCTTCGTGTAATAGGATTTCACAGAAATATCTCACATGGCTTATTTCGCTTTTCGCCCATTTTACATTCTATACACATTATTCTGGGATATTTTTTCCATTTTGTGAACTTTTGTGCATGCAAAGTGTGTTTTCTCCTGTCAATAAACAATCTAATATGTGAGAATTTAAAGTGTACGAGTAGCTCATGATGTTGCAATCTTCTTTCTTAACCCCTTAACGCGCGGTGTCCTCGCTGCAAGGACGCAAAACTTAAGATCCAGTTGCAAAAATTCATCCCGGAAATTTTTTAGCAAAAATTTACGTTTATAACATAACGGATAAAGCCGTTTTTTTTAACCTTGAAATTTAAAATTTCTTTTAGTTTAATTTAGTTCATGAATTCCGGTGGCAGTATAATTTAAATGATCCGAATTGTTTTGCGCCGCAAAGGGTTAAACGCTATGTAGTTAATCACTCCCATGACCACCCCCCAGTATCTTTATATTACACTAAATTACAGAGATTGATAAAAAAAAACATTCGTGAACGAAAAAATTCGTGAACTGTTCCTAAAAACTTTGCACGACTTGCATTTATTTGAAAGTATATGATATTTTTCAATGCCCTTGCCTTAAATCCCTATACTCTGCGCAAAAACGATGTACGAAGCCCTTCAGACTTTGCTTTCTCTTGCGACTTAGCACACTTTCACAATGTCGCCAATATCCCGTTAGTAGTCGCTATAGACAGCGCCACCTATTACAGATAATGCACTTTTTATTTAACTGTCACCAATAATTTTAAGAAGTGTTGTAATCGACGTTTCTTCGATTTTATTCGCGTTTTATGTATATTAAATGCCACTTCTAAAAATTTTTGGTGGCTATTGAATAAAAAAATCTGACAACACTGAAGGATGGACGGCAAACTAACGGGATATAATGAAGCGGCCTTAACTGAATTTCAACTTTCAAATGCGGTCAATATAACCCCATCTTAAGAAATCGAAGGTAAATCGACGATTTTGATAAATTTCCGTAACACCTATAATTCGGAAAAAATCAGTTATCCAACAACATCTATTTCTCGTCCGATACCGAATTATCGATGCTTCACTGTACAAACATCCAGATTTTGACAATAGTTCTGCTGTTAAATTAAACTTTGTTATGAAATCATTACTCAGATCGACATCTTTGACCGCTTGGTATATGTTACAGAAAATTTTCTTATTTATTCAGAAATATGTGTAAAATTTTAACAAAAATTATTTTAGTTATGTAGTTACGTTACCAAATAACTAACATTATTTTTGTTAACATTATTCATCATCTATTAGCATAACCCTTTATTAACATTAAAAGTGACATGTCACTTTTAATGCTTTAAATTGGTAACAAAAGTTTCCAGCAAATACTCGTAGGTTTGTGCGCTGCAATCAAAATAGGGAATCCTCTTCAATTAGGGCGAGAAGATTTTTTTTAATTGAGTTTGGGGAAAAACATGGCGGTGTCCCTGAATTTCAAAGACAAAATAAATAAATTCCCTTAAATTGTATAATTTTAGTTAATTTTTATGCCTGAAGTACCTGACAGAATTTATTCCAGCGTATTTATTATGAATGAAATAAATTATTATAAGAAAACATTAACAAATTTCTAAACGGCGACCTTAAATGTGTTCTAATTTTTGGGGACGATAGCAGTTTTCAAGGGCTGTCCTTGAGATTTGAAGACGTTTGGTCATTTTATCCTAAATAGTTCTCCAATTCACCGAACCATTACAATAAAAATTTGATACGAAAAAAAAAAAAAAAAAAAAAAAGCCATGTTATATATTTCCAGGTCTCTTTAGAATGCCCAGTGCCAACTTTTAGCAACTGTCGTTACTCAGTTCGGAACTTCTGAATTTTGTCATTGTAAATAAACCTTTAGATGATAACATCTTAAATGTTCACGCAGTGAATACGGCTCATACTTTAAAAGAATCACCCAATGACACTGAAAAAAACCCACAAAGGCGCCGGCTTTTAGCAGTTCCTTAATTGAACACTGTTTTTTTCTATAGTAAACATCAGTCATCGTTAACAGTGCTTTTCTTTGTTCTAATAATAGGAAGAAAGCAATAAAAAGTGGTATTTAAATAAGGGAGCACTGAATGCCCAGCTGTTTCTGTCATTGCAATGAGGGTGCTTGCATAAGCGCAGCTCGCCAAGGTTTAAATTCCACCCACAAATTAATAAAAAGCATTTTTTATTATATAAAATCAAAAATGTCTTATTTTCTTGTCAAGTACCCTTTTTCCCCCACACCGATCTTTTATTTTAAAGCAATTGTTTTCTTATCTAACCATAATTACATTTGGAGAAAATTATAACTTAAGGATTAGATTTTTACGTAAACATTTTTTTTTTTTTTTATCACACTTGTATTACACTCTGAGCATAGCCTACTAAACTAGATGCCTGTCGCGTTGTTCGGAAACTTGGCAAGAGTTGAAGCGGTAGACATCCCCACGTGGTACAGATTGCGGGACTTTTTATTCAACAGCCACCAAAAATTATTAAAAGTGGGATATTATATGTATAAAAGGCGATTAGAATCGAAAAACATCGATTATATATATCATGTATCACTTCTTAAAATTATTGATGACAGTTGAAAGAAAAAGTCGCGCAATCTGTACCAGGTGGCGCTTTCTACCGCTTCAACTTAGGGACCCTCGCTAGAAAGAGACTGGACATTGGCGCGCCGGCTTTTTGATGAAATTCTCCATTTTAGTGCCAGTTGCTCCATTCCTTATCATTACGCTGAGAAGAAATTTTGATTATTTTACGTCATAATCGAAAAAGAACTTATTTAATATATTTTTACTTTGTTGGGAGATAAATTGCTTTAATTTTGGAATATTTTTAAAAGATAAAAATGCATAATTATTTATTTTATATCATGCTTTAAATACTTTGAATTCTCTTATTGCATGCTGTTTTACGTATTTATTTCCTAACATATGAGATAATTACATTATTTATTTGCCAGCTATTATTTTTTAAGTTCTGTTGTGCAATACATTTAATATGTTAGATCTCAATGTATTTTTCTGATATATTTTTAAATACATATTTAAAATAACTATATAAAAATATATTTTTTGATTATTTGCTAGTATGCAAAATGTATCAGATTTCTTATAATAAATTAATAAAAATAAAGAAAATAAGGTGTATATTATTTGCTAACATATGAAATATAAATTTCTTTTAAATAATAATTGCCATAATAAATTTTATAAATAATATTTAAATAAGTAATTATTTTTATTTACGTAATATTAAAAAAAAAAAAAAAGATTCAATGAAATAAGCAAATGTAAATATAATAAATAAAAACATTTTTTTATTTCTAAAGATATTAGTTAATATTTTTACAAATTATTATTAATAAAATTTTTATTTTTAAAATTTAAGTCATTATTATTAATAATGCGTAACTTAAATAAATATGCATTTTTACCTTGTAAAAATATTACGTAAATATTTTTATAAAATAATAAAAAATAATTTCTGTTCTTCTGCCGTAGTTTTACATTTATTCATGAATTACTTGACAAAAACTAAGATTACCATATTTTTGTTAAAGATTTTCTAACTTTTTATATATAGAACGTATGTCCTCAGAAAAAATAAGGTAGAATTATTTTCACTAAGGTAGAATTGCTTTCACAATCAACGCATTTTGCTTAGTATAGAAATATACGACAAAAAATTCATCTGTTTTCCGATAGGAATTAAAAAAGTAACCATGTCGAAGGTTAAATCAAAATTCGTTTTTCTTCATATTCTTTTCCTCTAAGACGAAAAAAATTACACATTTATATTCTGCATTACTTTCTTCACAAATTTAGCATAATTTCCTTTCTTTTATGCTGTATAGTAAAGCGTCAATTGCGAAGAAATAAGCATTACGTTCTACGGGGATCGCTCCGAATTGGCACTAAGATGGCCGACTTTTGATCAATGTCCAGTCTCTGTCTCTCTATATAGGGTCCCTACTTCAACTACTGCCAAGTTTCTGAGCCACGCAACACGCAACAGGCATATAGTTTAGGAGATTATGCTCTGAGCTATCATTAGATTATTGTACTCTTATATTTATACACTATCTACCAATAAGTATTTGGACACTTTCGATTTTAGATGCTTTGTCAAATATCTAGAAAAATTCTTTAGAAACCATCTTGAAAATTTGGTAGTGTAAAGAATATGTTACAATTCATATATTTCAGCAAACATTTTTTCCTGAAAAGAAAAAGGAAACTAGTAAAAAATGAAAGCAAGATCAAAATATTTTGCATCACTCTGTAAAAAGTAATGCTTGAAATGCATTTTGGCTATAGGATGCGATTATGAGAATTCTTCTAATTATGTGTATAAATTTTTATGAGGCTACTACGTACATTCCTGAAGTTATAGCTGTTTCTTTAAAAAATTACCACTTTTTTAAATTATAACACGCATGGTATTAGACCCAGTGCAAACCAATTTTGAAGGAAACTTGGCATACTACATTAGACACAGCATACTGCAACCAAAATGCAAAAAATGTTAAATATCTTGCGAAATATTAGTATTTTTACAAAATAATTCTTAACTATGCATGCGCAAGCTTTATAAAAATTTCATTTCCATAATTTAATAGCCAAAAGTATATGAAAATGCCAAACAAATGTCGTTAAATTAAAAGAGTTATGAGTTATAGAATGAACACAATTTCAATTCCTCTCAAAAAAAAAAAAAAGCTAATAGGAGGCTTTATCAATACTTATTTACAGCCAACGAATACTGTATTGCCATTGGGTATTAATTCAATCAAAATAAAAGAGTAAGTAAAACTACTTACAGTTTAACTTTTATTTTAAAAGGAACTGAAATTCTATTTATTTTATTGCTCATAACTGTTTTAATTTACACGATATTTGTTCGGGGTTTTCTCATAAGTAGCTCAATACTTTTGGCTCTTTCATTATGGAAATGAAATTTTTATAAAGCTTGCGTATAGCCAGGGATGGAACACGGGCGCAGAATTCATACCACTATCAATGTAAGAAAATTTTCTACTTCTTAAATCAACGATATTATAGGTAGAGAAATTTCTTAAACGGATTCCGGTATGAATTCTGCGCCCGTGTTCCATCCCTGGTATACTTACAAATTATTTAGTAAAAATGCTCATATTTTGTAAGACATTTAACATATTTGTATTCTGATTGCATGGTGTAATGTAATATGTCTAATGTAATATGCGAAGTTACCTAAAAATGGCTTTACACTGTGGTCTTTGTATCCTGCGTGTTATAATTAAAAAAAGTGGCAATATTTTGAAGAAACCGTTTTATCCCCATGAATATATGTGGTAGCCACATAAAAATTTATAGATATATTTGCAGAGGTGCCAACCTATTCCGGCAAATTGTTAGTACCGCCCCCTTTTCTACACCACTTAATTTTTAAAGTATTCGTTTTCTTCATTCATCGTAAATATATTTGAAGAGAATTACTCTAAAAATTAAGTGGTGTAGGAAAAGGGGCTGTACTAACAATTTGCCGGATTTGGTTGGCAGCTCTGTATTTGGAAAAATCCTCATACTAATTCATGCTACTGTCAAATCGCATTTCAAGCATTACTTTTTTTGAAGGTGATGCAAAACACTTTGATTTTTCTTTAATTTTTTAGTGGTCCATTTTTCTTTCTCAGGAAAAAAATTTCCGGAAGTATATGAGGTGTAATATGTTCTTCATGCTCCCAAAGTTTCAAGATGATTTCTAAAGAGTTTTTCTAGATATTTGACAAAACGTCTAATTTCGAAGGTGTCAAAATACTACTGGAACGTAGTGTAGTAGTGAGGAAAAAAAAAAAAAAAAAAAAAAAGGCGTATACTAACAATTTTTTGGAATATTAATTATATATGTGGATAAATAGCACGCGTAGACCCACCCCTGTACGAAAAAAAAAAAATAAAAAATGGTTATTAGTAAAAAATAAATAAAAAATTGTGCATCCAAATTTTAAATTATATTTTTGTTTATTTCCTTTAGATATCTTACTTTTATTTTTATACTATACATGAAAGAAAAAAAAAATATTTCTGCAAAACAAAAAACATTTTGGTTGAAATGGCCGTCAGGCAGTAACTTGGAAGGGAAACAATTTAAATCAGCTACTGCTTTAAAAGATAATATTAGCTAGAATAAATTCTCAGATTCTATGTTTTGTAAAAATAGCGAAAGCAATATATACGGAAACGATTGTTATCTGAGAGTTGTAAAGATAGGGCGCAGTGTACGAACACTGGTTATAGTGTTACAATACGCCTTTTGGACACACGACTTTATTTGCAGGAAAAATTCTTTCTTATTTAAATGTGAGTATATACTGCAGAAAACTACTCTTGAAATAAAGTAATATGAAAAAAAGGCGGGCCCTGAACATATTACATAATAAACTTGAATGATTTTCAAGTCTACTTGCATATATGCCAATATTTTGATTTTTTACCGGAGTATTTTTAGCCCCGCCTTTATTCCATACTATTTATTTATTTTTATTTTTAAGATTTTTTTTTTTTTTTTTTTTTATCGAAGTTGTATATTGGAGAAAAAGTTTCTATAAATAAAAGGGTGCAAAATAAAGGCGGAGCTAAAAATAATTCGGAATAAATTAAAATGTTGGCATCTACGCAACTTGTGAAAATTAAAAATGCATAAAGCTTTTTTTTTTTTTTTTTTCATTATTCTTATTTAATTTTATTTATCAATTTACTGCATCAATTCAAAATAGAGCAAGTAGCAACGCTCCATTCTTTTTCATGACAGATTCAAAGATGTGAAAATTCTGCCTTTATTCCTACCACTATTTTCATATCGCTATCTCTACCGTATATCTATAATAATGTGTCCCGATTATATAAAATAGAGACTAACGTATTAAATTAATGGTTGCAAAAGTACTGGAAATATCTAATCTCTCAAGGTGTTATAAAAAAAAAAAAAAAAAAAAAAAAAAAAAAGCGCCACTATTTTCATATAGATATCTCTTCCGTATATTTATAGTAATGTGTAATGATTAAATAGGGTAGAGATTATTGTTTAAAATTAATAGCAGAAAAAAAAATAAAAAAATCTAATTTTTTTAAATGTCATGAAAAGAAAAAAAAAAAAATCGAATCACCATGATTATAAAATTTCTTCAAATTAAACTAATACATGATAATGCCCTACGGTATTTTCGTATCTTTATGTCGTAGTTATTTCAAAATTTAAAAGAAAAAAAAAACAAAATAATTATAATATACAATAAAAAGTTCATTCTTAGATACCTACTAGCATTATGATGCGCAAAATTTTTAGTACCCATCTTCTTTTTCTTTTTTTTTTCAAATCAGTCACTTTTTAGAGTAATTTTATTCTGATTTAATCGTAACAACACTTGCATAGAATTACGCAAAAAATAAATGGTGTAGACAAAGGGGCGTTAACAATTTTAACAATTTTATGCTTAATAATGCATACCTAGCAATATTTTAATTTATTCCGGAATATTTTTAGCCCCGCCTCTATTTCGTGCCACTTATTTTTTAAAAGAAATTTTTTCTTATTTTATAAGTGTTATAGATTACAGATTTTTTTTTTTTTTTTTTTTTTTAAATAAAGTGGTGCAAAATACTCTGGACTAAATTAAAATATTGGCAGCTATGTTAATGTGATGGTTGGCAGGTATGCTCTTATTATTTTAATATACTTTCTTTTAAAAGATTATTTTTGAGTTGCTCACATAATAACTATTAAATTTAAATTTAAGATTAATTTGAGAAAGAAAATATATACAACATGCATAGGGAAATTTTTAAATAAAATGTGGTTTTATTTCATAAATGTGTAATTTAAAAAGTATTTAAAAAGGTTATAATATCGTATTCGATATGACTTATATAAACTACGAAAAATAAATGTATTGCTGTGACTATAACGTTCTATTTTATTTTTAAAACACTGTAATAAACAGATATTTTTTATGGGGTTTCCTTACCCTAACTTTTCTCATTCCTTCTTGATGGTAGTAATGTACTAATTTAATACTGTTGTAACCACTGAGCTGAAGAACAACTGGATCAAATGGTTCCAATACCTTTATACAGTGTTCGTGCGTGACTGTTTTTCTGCAAACGTTTGCCATACAAAGTCAAACCTTGCACGACAGGCAACATTTGTCAGTTATCTATTAATTTTACACTCTTTAAAGAATTAAAATTTAAAATTGTAATAAAATGTTCAACATACGGTTGTTCAAACAGACAATCTTTACACAGTTTTACTTTGAAATATAAAGATATCAAATGCTTTCTGCCGTGGAACGCGCAGAACACAAACCTTCCAAAAACGGTACGCGAAAAGTGGTCTAGCATTTATTCCAGTTGTTCTTCAGCTCAGTGGTTGTAACATCACCATTTTATTATGCAATATTATCATCCTCCTATTAGCTCATAAGCCTTAGCAAGACCGTACGATTGGAATTTAAGGCATTTTCTATTGGTTTTCCTGTAGAATTAAAGCAGCTCTTAAGGCTCTCTTCACTCACCGCCGCCGGAAGCCGAAGCTAATGTTATTCTAAGGGAAATTTTTCTTTACAAATAACTTATTAACTAATACATATTTTTAAATTCTGTTTTCCCATTCTGAAAATTCTCAACTGTTAAATTGACGGACCTTTTTTAAAAAATTATTTTTTTGATTTTTTATATTTTATTTTGAAGCTGCAAAATACGAATTTTCAAAATGTAAAATTTTTTCATTTTGCAATTTCAAAATAAAATATTAAAAATTAAAAAAATACATTTTTAAGAAGGTCCGTCAATTTAACAGTTGGGAATTTTCTGAATGTGAAAACAGAATTTTAAAATATGTATTAGTTCATAAGTATTTGTAAAGAAAATGTCCCCATAGAATAACATTGACTCGGGCTTCCGGCGACAGTAAGATACTTGTGACTAGCCCCGCCCGAAGGCACCCGAGTGACAAACTGTCTCGTCGAAGCGACAGCATCCCCACAGCAGGAGCCCACACAGGCCCGAACACCCCGAAGCCCCAGACACCACAACGACACCAGCACGAACCAGCCGGAGCGATCCAAGGAACCGAGCGAAGGCACGGTCCCCCACCAGCGGGAGCGAGGCACGAGCACCGACCCCCGCAGACCACCCAGGCAAAGCCCAGGCGCAGCCGCAGCGAACGGCACCGCACCACAACCCACCAAGGACCACCCGGACAGGAAGGCAACAAAAGAGACAACAACTAATAACAAGTAAAAACTAAACTAATTCTAAAACTAATAATAACAATTGTATATAAACTTTACAGACAGTAGGGGGAGGGGCAGGGGCAAGGCTAAAAACTAAATAATAAAGCCAGGTCAGGGGCACGAACAACCTGTTCACCAAAACGAATGAGAGAAACCTAACACCCCACCAAACTAAGATAGTACAAGATACATTGTTTATTCATATAAGATAAAAGTGCTTAGAACTTATAAGCACGAAAAAGAAAACACATAAACAAAACACATCAATCACAAACTAGTAAATAAAATGTTACAATAGTATTTTACAATCTGCAGTAATCCAAATCTGGTTCTTTAGTTCGCGAGCAGAACATACAAGCGAACATCTTTAAAATCTTTGGGAAAATGCTCAAGTCTGATGCTGTCGACCAGGGAGCAGCGATAGACGACGTGGTCGATATCCTGGATCCTCGAGTTGCAGGAACAAAGAAAACTCTTGTTAAAAAATCGATGTTGATACGTTCCAAAGAACCCGTGATTTATGATGATCTGGTTGAGGTAGAAGTTTCCCATAATTCTTCTAGAGTCGATCTTCGGAATTAGACTGTAAGTATGACGTCCTTTGTCGGAGCTGTCCCACTCCAGTTGCCAATCTCTGATTTTTAACTGTTTGAACTTTAGATTGATGATATTCTTCTTTTTCGGCAAGGCAATACTTATGTCTTCCATGAGGGTGGCCTCTTTAGCCAGCCCATCCATCACCTCGTTGAATTCATAGCCAGCATGGGCTTTAATCCAGCACAAACTGATGTCCACATCATACAACTCTTTCGTAAGATCTTTGATTTCGCCGATAATCTTGTTTTTCATGATAAAACCTTCAAGTGACATTAGTGTTGATCTGGAGTCCGAAATAATAAAGATTTTGTCGAGTCGATGTCTCTGTATAAACTTAAAAGATTCCAAGATGGCAGTGGCTTCAGCTTCAAATACACTAGAGTGGTCTGGCAGCCTAAACTTTTCGGAATGGGAAATATCGTTGTTAAAGACTTGGAGGAAAGCACATCCAACTTTACCATCCAATTTCGATCCGTCGGTGAAGAAGAAGTTAACGTCGCTCTCTCTGCCGATGAGGTTGTAGTCAAAGTAACTCCATGCAATGTTGAAGACTTCCCAAGGAGGAGAGATAATAGCAACGTCTTTTGTAAACTCGTTAGCAAGGAGACTAAAATCTTCGTTGATCACATCTTCCTTCCAATCGAGAACTTGAGTTTTATACTTGTTGTACTTGAGAGCAATTCCCAAAGGAACGATACCAGCCAGGGCACAAAGAGCCTCGGTGGACACCGTGGGATAACACTTAGTAATCAACAATAAAAATATGCGTTGAATACTTTTCAATTTATCAAAAATATATCTATATTCAAGGAACCAGATTTCCGAACAGTACGAAATCATTTTTTTAACTACAATAAAATAAAGATATTTCAGTAACGTGGTATCCAGACCCCACGTGGCCCGCGAGATACTCTTCACCCTGACCGTATAGTCCAAAACTTTGTTGTACTTTGTTTGTTCCGGCGACAGTAAGTGAAGAGGGCCGTTAACAATTCACTTTCAACACTTTTCATCTCACTAACATAAATTCTTCAATCTAAAGTCTTTCTTGTGCCTAGTAATTTAATTTGATTGCGGAAATTTCAAAAATACCAGCCATGTTTATAATATTTATGGAACATTGAAAAAGAATGTCTGGCATTCATTGTCAAGTATGAGAGATCCGAATCGTAATTCAAATTTTATTCATTTATATATTTAAATACTAATTGAATTTTAAGGAAAAATATATTAAATTAATTGACACCACTGGAATCACTATATGCTTGTTTTTAATAAAACTTTTTTGAATGACGTTATATAAGTGAAGTCTTTTTTGAGACAATTTACATTAGAGCAGTTTCGGCTCAGGCCAGAATCTGCGAATGTTTTCCAAAATGCAGTGTATTTGAATTTGGATTATTCGTGGATAAACAGCTAAATGCTGACTAGCGCTTCAATGTTAAGCTCGATCCCTACGAAGTGGGTCATTCTATTTATTTTGCAGGTAAGACAGACCGTAAACGGAGGGATAGGAAGCAGAAGGGGAGATACGATAGATTGCGATTTCGGTCTTCGTTTTTTTTTTTTTTTTTTTTTTTTTTTTTTAATTATTATTATTATTACTTATTTTTGGAGATAAATGCAAATGCACTGAGCTAATAGGACGGTCAGAGAAGAGATTCAGGTTAGGTTCAATAGAATTACGATAAATTTCAATTTCGGACTAAGGTTTTTTTTTTTTTTTTTTTCCCTCTTAACATATGCACGAAAATAGTTTCTTCTTTTTCTCCCCCTCCCCTTATATATCTATGAGAATCTGAATTCAGGCAATTCAGGTAAAAATTGACAAAATCCTCATGAACTTGGTAAATTTTAACAGCAATATTTATGAAAGCTTTTCCAAATATTACTAAATAGCAAGTATAAGATAATTAATATTATATTAATAAACGAAAATGACTTAATTTTGTTTCTATTTACATTCATGTTAAAAAAAAAAAAAAAAAAAAAAGTGAATAAACCTTACATTAAATTATACTTAATGCAAGAAAAGGAGGGTAATGTAGATGTAGAACTTCGTTTTAATTAGTGAAAAGATGGTGTACCTCAAAACAAGTTTTAATGTAATGCTTTAAGATTATTTACTGGAATAAAATCAGTTTACTGCATTATTACTTTAATATAATTGCACTTAAAATATTATTTTCATCATATGATTGAAAACAATTGCGCATTGAATTGGAGCATTGATTGAAAACAATGCACTGTATGATTAAAAAAGTGCAAGTTTTTTTTTTATTATTATTATTATTAATTAACATTAGCTATAATACATGCAATGGATGTAAAACATTCTATATCAACATAAACAAGTACAAATTGTTCCTTTCTTTTGACAGACAGGGCATTTAAAAAAAAAAAAAATAAAAAAAAAGGCGAGTGAGAACTGTATTTTCTTGTAATTTTTATTTAATCAATTCACACTTTTCAATCCTTTTCTTTTTCAAAAGTTGCAACTATAAGTATATAGATGATTTAAAGCATGTTTTGAAGAAATTTGAACTATATTTATTTCCTATATTTTGCAGTGCAAGTTGATTTCCTTGTACAAAGAAATTCAGGAAAACTTAAAAAATGTTTACTCCCCAGTCACAATTAAAGAAAACTAGTATGTTGTGGCCACCACAAGACTTTCTTCTATATTTTCCTATACATATTCAATCAGTGACAATATTAAAAAAACAAGTATGTTGTGGCCATCACAAGACATTCTTCTATATTTTCCTATACATATTCAATCAGTAACAATATTTAAAAAAAAATTACGTTTTTTTTTTTTTTTTTTTTTTTTTGTTAAAAGTAATACATATTCAATCAGTAACAATATTAAAAAAAAAAAAAAAAAAAAAAAAAAAAATTACGAATTTTTTCTTCTTTTTTTTGTTAAAAGTAAAAAAAAAAATCGATAACTTTGTTTTAAATTATCATAGATTTATAGTTCAACCATTCATTTTAAAGGTATTGACGAGATCTTTCGAAAGATACCATCTTCAAAATTTACACCCCCCCCCTGGGGGGGCGGTACTTCCCTCCCAGGGGGGGAAGCGTTCCTCCCACATGCACAGAAATTTTTTCCTAGTTAACTGTTACTATTATCAATAAATTACATTAATTTTACAATCACAAGTCAAAAATAACTCTCATTATGTACATTTATACAAAATTTTGACCTATACTGCCATGTTAAAAATTTAGAAACCATGAGATCACAGCGCCACCTGTTGAGCGATTGATCACCAAATGTAATCAGCACCAGTTTATGTCGGGGACCAACTAAATACCAAGTTTGGTCAAATTTCGTTAAAAAAAAAAAGATTTTTTTTAAGTTTTTTTTCGTTAAAAGTAAAAAAAAAATCGATAACTTTGTTTTAAATTATCACAGATTTATGGTTCAACCATTCGTTTTAAAGGTATTGACGAGACCTTTCGAAAGATACCCATCTTGAAACTTTGCGCCCCCGGGAGGGTACTTCCCCACCAGTTGGGGGGGAACCGATGCCCCCACATGCACAAAATATTTTACCTAGTTAACTATTACTATTATCAACGAGACCTTTCGAAAGATACCCATCTTGAAAATTTACTTCCCCGGGAAGGGTGGGTACTTCCCCGGGAAGGGGGGGGGTACTTCCCCTCTAGGGGGGGAGCCGGTGCCCCCACATCCACAAATTTTTTTTCCTAGTTAACTACTACTGTTATCAATAATTCATATTAATTTTACAATCACAAGTTTAAAATAACACTCATTATGTACATTTATACGAAATTTTGTCCTATACTGCAATGTTAAAAGTTTACATAAAATGCGATCCCAGCGCCATCTGCTGGGCGATTGATTCCCAAATGTAATCAGCACCATTCCATGTCACGGTCCAACTATATACCGTTTGGTTCAATTTCATTCATTGGTTCGTGAGATAGGGTGAAAAATATGAAATTTTGCGATCACAGCGCTACCTGCTGGGCGATTGATTCCCAAATCTAATTAGCACAATGCCCCGCCAGGGTCCAACTATATACCAAGTTTGGTTGAATTTCATTCATTGGTTCGTGAGATACGGTGAAAACAAGAAACCACAGACAGACATTTTTTAAAAACTATCAATTCGTGTTCAAGATATCCCAAAACGTGTAGATCCGTCAAAAAACGGAACTCGAAAATTTTCGCGAATCCAATACTTTCTCTATATTACATATAGAAGAAAGTAAAAATGCAGTTGAGTGTGTGATGTGTGCAGTGAAACTTTTTAATGGTACATCTTTGTAAGCGTATTCAAAAACACCAATAACCACAATTTTATAAAATATATTGTCAACCTGATTTAGATAGTAGAATTTGAAATGTCAAGAACTGAGATTTTAACCGTCATGTTGCGACATAGATACTGCCAAAAAAAAAAGGATAATAATAAAATAATCATAATTATATTAAATTTATTGTTTACTCAATATATATGTGAGCTTAAATTTGGTAAATATTTTTAAACTTAAAAAAAAAAAAAAAAAAATTGAAATTTTTTTTTGACCAAAAAAAAAAAAAAATGTATATATATCACCTTGACTTGAAGAAATTTGAGAACTGTTTGGAGAAATTTACTTTCGATCATCCGACAACACTAGCCCCAGAGCTTTTTTTGCGATAAATGAAAAAAAAAAAAAAAAAAAAAAAAAATATCTCGTCAATCAAATCTTTGACAGGAGTCAAGATGAACTTAAAATTGTCAAGAAAGAATCAAGCAATAAGCAACAACCACGAGCCAAATCAAAATCGTAAACACTCACTCACACCTCGCGCTCGCGCGCGCAATCGCAAGCAAAGGTTCCCATCCCCCTGTCTACCGATATACCTGCAAATTAAATAGAATGATCCACTTCGTAGGGATCGAGCTTAACATTGAAGCGCTAGTTAAATGCTGCAAATGAGGGGTAACTGAGATAAAAAATACATTCACATAATAGTAAAAACAGAATGCAAAACAAAAAACTGTGCTTAAAGTGACACAAAAGTATAATCTGTAAAATAACTTATGTACTAAGTATACAGTACCAGAAACGTGTCAAACTTTTTAATTTATTTCGGAGTATATAGATACAGCTACCAACTTTAACAAATTTTGGCTACCGGAAAATTTATTTATTAATTTATTTATTTTTTTATAATTATTATTATTGTTTTTAACTTAATCAGTTAAAGTGCGTTCATTATAATAGTAAAAACAGAATGAAAACAAAAAACTGTGCTTAAAATGACGCAAAGGTATCATCTGTAAAATAACTTATGTACTAAGTATACAGTACCAGAAACGTGCCAAACTTTTTAATTTATTTCGGAGTATATAGATACAGCTACCATCTTTAACAAATTTTGGCTACCGGAAAATTTATTTATTAATTAATTTATTTTTTATAATTATCATTATTATTGTTTTTAACTTAATCAGTTAAAGTGCGTTCATTATAATAGTAAAAACAGAATGCAAAACAAAAAACTGTGCTTAAAGTGACGCAAAAGTATAATCTGTAAAATAACTTATGTACTAAGTATACAGTACCAGAAACGTGCCAAACTTTTAAATTTATTTCGGAGTATATAGATACAGATACCAACTTTAACAATTTTTGACTACTGGAAAATTTATTTATTAATTAATTTATTTTTTATAATAATTATTATTATTGTTTTTAACTTAATCAGTTAAAGTGCGTTCATTAAATAAAATAAATTTTTTCAGTATCCAAAATTGCTAAATTCGCAGCTATGATTAAAAATACACGTCCTTTTTACATACCACTTTATTGGTAAGGAAATTTACTCCAATATATAATTACGATTAAATAAGAAGAAAAATACCTTTCAAGAAACGTGGCTTGAAAAAAAGGCTGTTATTAATAACTGAGTAAATAGAAAATTTCAGATCTCTATAGCGCACTGCACAAAAAATTAAAGAAAACAAGACAGTTCTTTAAATTTACAATTTTTTTTTCCTTAAAAAAAAAAAATGCAATCGTTTGTTTCTGCTTCTTGTTAAGAAAACCTCTTCTCTTGAATCCCCTTTTCCTGTGCCTGCGGATAATCCGCAACGCGCATAATTCACTCGCGAATAATCGAAAATTAAATTTAAGTTTAAAAATCCGTAGTTAACAGCATCTTTTTGGTTTGACTTTCTACACTTGCTCCTTGAGTCAATATTATCGATTTTAAATATTAGCTCGATTCCTCTATATTATAACTATTCCCGTAAACTTTATAGGCTTCATACTTCTCGCTATTTTTTCCAGGTCATTTTCAGGAATAAATTTCACTATTCAGCTAAATACTTCTGCCTACTTCACACATCTCCAGTACCTTAGCAACAGATCTTTCGTCGTCCGCTTCAACAATACACTTTCACACCACAAGAACATTACTGCTGGCATCCTCCAAGGCTCAGTACCTGGACCTACACTACTTAACATATTTTTTAATGACATTCCTAGACATCCACACGCAAATGCAGCTCTTTACGCGTATGACATTGTAATTTACATGTCTAGCAAATACCCATTTACAATCTACTACTCATGGACGCACTTATTAGTTGGTTCACTCGATGGCGCGTCCAAATAAATGTATCTAAAACAACTGCTGTATATTTTTCTCGAAAACTAACTTATCCTAACCGAATAACAACCAACAATGCTACCATCCCCTGGCAAAATGACACCAAGTATCTTGGCGTCCACCTTGACCTTAGATTAACCTTCAATAAGCACATTCTAAATTCTAGAGCAAAAGCTAGTAATATTAAAAAAATCCCTGGACCCCCTCTTTCAAGGCAAAACTTTATCTCTTTGCAATAAACTTTTACTGTATAACTCGTATATTCTTCCGATGCTCTACTACGAGTGTACAGTCACCAAAATAAAAAAAATTAGACGCCCCCCCCCCACACACACACCTAATTTCGCCGTACATTATCGTAGAAACATGCGGCTGGTACCTATCGATCTGTAATAACGTCTAGATTTTAATGGTATAGTTAGAGTTTGCTTAAGGGGTCATCTACATATTAAAACAGGCATAAACTTAATTTTTTTCAATGACAACCCATATTTTTTACCTCATATTAAGATTTCTGAGGTCAAGGCGGTTCGGAAAACATACCCATTTATATACTTTAAATCAATTATAAATAGAGTTACACTTGAAAATGTGTTAGGGGTCCATCTATACATTTAGAAAAAAATAAATCTTGATCTACCATAAAATAGATGTTATTTATTAACTTTCACACCGGAAAGAAAGTACAGAAATGTTAATTATAAAACAAAAACGGTGTCAGTTCGGAGAACTTCCTGTGTTAGCTTATAAATTGAAAATTTTCTATTGGTTTATATTTATTAAACATCGAATATTTAAATACATCACTTCATACGAAAAAAATTAAATAGCTTGAGTCATATGAAACCTAGAATGTTGAATTACAGAAATCTAGATACCAAGATAAAAGAATAATATTAATAATGATAATACTATTAATACCGGGAAAAAAAAAAGTGTTTAACATTTAAAAAAAGAATTATATATATACATTGGGTATATTTTTATTTTATACAGTAAGAACCGCATGAAAGGGTCACTATAAAGTTTTACATTTAATTTTAGGCGTACAAACCAACAATATATAATATACAAAATTATAGATAACAAGATTTAAGCTGAAATCTGAGAAGGATATTTAACACTTGCGACCGCTGACGAAGATCCACGTCATTGGAAATCTGAAACTCCTCCAGTGGGCGTTTCTTTCACAGTTTGTGTGTTACTATATTTCTTAAGAATATTTCTTATATTCAGGTTTATATAAACAAAATAGTATGAATACAAATACTTTCAGTAGAAAGAGTATAATAATTATGTATATTCATTTGTTAAATAAATATGGATATAGAAAACCTCGTTCTGACATAATGTAGTTTGACTGAATAACGCCCACAGGCGGAACAGACTATCTAAAAGACAAAAACATGCGGTCGCGAAGGTGTTTAATATTCAATAGAAAGGAGATACTCTTCAAAATCATTTCTATTTTAAGTAATACGTCACGTCTTTATACGTGACACAAATTTAAAACTTAGATGTCACGTATAAACTTAGCATTAAAAGTAATAACACATATTACTTTGTTTTAAATTCTTTTTCCATAATAAATTTGACGCTAGTTTTACGCCGTGATTAGAAAAATTGAAAATAAATAATATTGCACTTTGTTTCAATAATAGATTTTAAAAACTTAAAAAAAAAAAAAAAAAAAAAAAAAAAAAAAAAAAAAACTGTTCTCCACTATATTATTTAGTATTAAAAAAACATTTAATAAAAATTTAATATTTTATTACAAATGCAAAAATGTCACAACAAGATTAAAACAGAAAATTTGATTTAAAAAATCTGTTAAAAATAATAAATATTAATTATATTAATAAAAAAAAAAAAAAAAAAGAAAAAGAAAAAAAGTATTGTTCACTGCGTATCCTCGTCTTACCACGTTTTCTAAATCATGACATTTAACTTGAGGTGCACGAATCCTAGAATATTGAAGTAAAAAAATAAAAAAATAAAAAAAATAAAAAAATAAAAAAAAAAAACGACAACAAGGATAAAACAGAATTTTAGCAGCGAGAAACTAGGAAAAATTATGTAATATTTAAGTACAAAGACTTAACATTTCAGAAACGAGTAACTCCTTTTCGCAATGGAAGCCACGCCTTTACACAATTTTTCTAAAACTTTACATTATAAAACAAAATTATTTTACATACTTCCAATTAAATCATTTAAATTTTGCTTCAGCATTCAATGTAGTAAATGTCATTGACATTTATGCATGCCACGTCACATATAGAGTCATATACGAGTATGCAAACTAGTTTTTTTAATACTGTTTCCGCAATATAGAGGCGGGTCTTCATTTCTTTTGGAATTCTTTCCCAATCTCTTGCCTGCATTGCGATAATTTTATAAAAAAAATAAGCCAATTTGCATAATAAACATCAAAATGTTCCTTAGAAAACAATTAGAATAACATAAAGCTAAATTAAAATAGTTTTTCGTCAAAATGTATTGAGATATTGACTCACAGAGCATACAGATTATAACAAGTGACGCCCCTCTAACAGCAGTGAAAAATGAAATAGCACTGTAACTCAAAAAATAATGTTAGGAACGAGCTGTAAATTTGGAAACCCGTGTTTTTGATGATGCCCGTTTTATTCGTGCAAAAATTAACATAGGTCATTATTCATAATTTTTTCAAATATGAATTTATTAATAATTTTCATAATTCAAAAAATTTTTTTTACCAAAAATATGCTTGGGATATGTTTTGGTCACTTCATTCTAACGCATAAAAAAAACAGAATTTGAATATACTAATTTTTTGGGAAGATATGAATGAATGTTTGTCACATTCATTTAACATTAGCATCCCCAAACTATGACAGCTTATAACACCATGCAAAATTGAGCAAAATATATAAACTATACCATTTTCCGCGATGATTTGATCCAAAGAATTCAAATAAATATAAAAAATGGGGGTTACCATTGAAAAAAATGAAGCTGATGCCAGTTTTAATATGTAGACGACCCCCTAAGCAAAATGTATCTATACCATTATAAACTAGACGTTATCACAAATCGATTGGTACCAACCACATGTTTCTACGACATTTTATGGCGAAATTAAGTTGAGGGGGGGGGGCGTTTTTTTTTTTTTTTTTTTGGTGACTGTACCTGTAAATCTTCCTTTAATAAAATTGCTGGCACACATAACAAAATTCCCAGACAAATACGTAACGGAAATAGATACTTACGAAATACCACCATACGAAATGATCTTTGCACCCAATCTTTTCACGAAAGAGTCAGAAAACTCTCAAAAAACTTCTACGATTCTATTGTCAGTTTAAATAATGAAATCATAGCGGAATTACCCGATTATGATATGCTTTCCCCCACAAAAAGCAAACGTCCTAGATACTCAATGGTCCTTGATGACTAGTTATTCCAGCATCTGATTTACTTCCTCTTGTAAATAAATAAATAAATAAATAAATAAATATAAAATATATATTAAATCGCAACCTAAACTACACTTAATAAACCTTATTAATTCACCTTTATCTGTGATGTACTGCCATGCCACTACATAACACGTAAGCTGCAGCCTTTAGTAGGGGCCCTGTACAGGGCCTACTGGCTGGGCCGGAACCGAAGGGACTGTGCAGTGTTGTGTAGGACCATGAATTTCACTCAAAAAAAAAAAAAAAAAAAAAAAAAGAGAGAGAGAAAATGTATGGTCACTGTAAAAGTGTCTTCTTTTTTTTTTTTTTTTAAATTTTTGGGAATCAACACAGTTTGCTTTTGAACCTTTTCTTCAACCTCTTAACCCCTTAACGCGTGTTGTCCTCGCTGCGAGGACGCAAAATTTAAGATCCAGCTGCAAAAATTCTTCCCGGAAATTTTTTAGCAAAAATTCACGTTTATAACATAACAGAAAAGGCCGGTTTTTTAAACCTTAAAATTTAAAATATCTTTTTGTTTAGTTTAGTTCATGAATTCCGGTGGCAGTATAATTTAAATGTTTTAAATTCTCTTGCGCCGCAAAGGGTTAAATTGTTAGGATCTGTGAACTATTTTATAAATTTTTATTATCTCCATTCTTGTAAACTTTTACTTTTTTTTCATTAGATTTTTATTCTTATTTTCCTTAACATTTTAAGTAGCCTTAAAGAAAATTTTCTTTTTCTTAATTTTAAAATGTAATTATACTTAACATTTTAACTTTGAAATTTACGCAGATTATATTCTGCCGTTACATCTTATTTTTTCTGGCTCACAAGTATAGCACGACTACCAGTAATAGCCTGGATGTATAATGCCCTGCAGTAGGCAGTCCATCGATGCAAAAATCAGTTCCAGCTCCAGTTTCAGGGATAAATATTTTTAGTAACTCCACTCGACTTTCCAAATATTAAGTAATTAAAGTTTGTTTTAATAAATTAGCGCTAAGTCGTTAAATAAACAAAAGAGAAAATCTTAATAAATTGTTTAAATAATTTTTTGTATATTTTATGTTGTTTAATTTAACGCTATTGCACTTCAAATAGTTTGAGCCCATTGATAAAGAATTTTTCTATGTCTCCTTGTATAATCTATAAGTGTTAAATTCACCAAAATCTATAGCGTTCGTGCGACGGTAACCTATAACATGTATGTACATTTTCTGATCAATCGAATAAGGTATTTAAAAGTTATCGCCCTTTAAATAATTTGAGCCTACACTCCGTAATGATAAAGAATGTTTGTTTCACGAAGAAATATTTGTGGTATTTTCATAATGATGTGTCGTGATTATATAGATTTTAGATTATTGTATACAAATAGTGGAAACAATAAAGGCGAAAATTTCTCAGAATTGAGAGAGTCCTGACAAAAGGGGGGAGAATACGATCCCTGTTAAAATGACAAAAAAATAAATAAAAAATGTAATGAATACATATATGTACAGACGGAAAAAAAAAAAAAAAAAAAAAAAAAAACACTCGATGCTAATCGATGCACAAAAATGTGATAGGTATCATTCGACTGGGAATTGTTAGTACTTTTAGAAAATAAAGCGAAATTATAATTGGGGGTCGTCTACATATTAAAACGCGCACTATCTTTGATTTTTTTCAATGGTAATATTTTTATTTTATATTTGAATTCCTGGGGTCGCGACGAGGCGAAAAAGTATATTGATTGTATATTTTACTTATTTTTTATATAGAGCTATAAGCGTTCAAAATTCCAACTTCTATTAATATCTTCCCAAAATTAATTTGATTGATATATATATATATATATATATATATATATATATATATTTACGAGATACAGTGAAGAAACCCAAAGGTACATTCGGCAAAGGCTAAAATCTGCTAATGATATAATATATTGCGTTCCGGTTACTTGTGGTCTTGCGGATAAATCGCGAGCAGGTTGAAATCAGAGGTAAAGGAGATAAAAAATATATTCACAGTATATTAAAAATATTTGTATTTTACTTACTACAGAATGTAAAAACAGTAAACAAAAAAAGTGTATTTACGATGATGCCAAGATACAATCTGTAAGATAACTTTTGTACTAAATTAAATAGTACCAGAGAGATGCCAACTTTTTAATTTATTTCGGAGCATTGTAAATACCCCTTTATTCGTTGTGAAATTTACTCCAAACTGTAATTATGATTAAACAATCAGAAAAATATCCTACAAGAAAAGTGAGGATATTAATAATGCTATGGAATAAATGAAAAATTTGACGTCTCTAGTAGCGTACTGTACAAAATATTAAAGAAAAACAACATAATTCTTTAATTTAAAATTTTTCCCCTTAAAAAAAAAATCATTTGGTTTTGTTTCTTCTAGAATTTTAACCCCCCTTTTCCCACATAGGACAACTCCACCGCGCCACTTTCCTGAGACGAGAAGAGGAGCTCTGCAGCAGTATTTCCATTTTTGGCGATGCATCGCACTTTGGCGGCACATCGAGCATTATAAAATCCCTTCCCCCTCGCTTTGGAAAGTTAAGAAAAAGTAAAGTAGATTTAAACAAAATACGAATAAAAAATTGTATTTACAAACATGCATTTAATTTAATTTTTCATTATTATTATATGTTCTTTAATTTAATAATTATTTAATCGTAATAGTAAATTATGCTATTAATAAATTTATTTCTAATTTTCGTGTATCACTTGAACATCATAAAATTCAAGTAACAATTAACTTAAGAAAAAATTTTCATCTTAGTTTGAATTGTTCCGATTACATTTACAAAATCATTAAAGGATAAATAAGAACTTAAATTTTCTTTACTTAACGTAATATTCAAATATATATTACTTAATTTATATTAACTTATATTAAATTTACTTTACTTATTTTCTTTAATTCACTTTATTTATTTTTTTTTATTCAGCAGTGATAAACAACAGCAATAACAACACGCACAGTAATAATTCTCTGCAATGAAAATTATTACTTTTTCACCGCCTTCATTCAAATCCAGTTATCAATGTTAAACAAATAAACCGACGGCGGACTGCATTCAATTATCTTAATAATATAAAATCATTTCATTAATAAGACAAAGAATAAAGGAAATCAGGCAGCTTACCTGTTTCCATCGTCTCTTCGCCCAAAGGTTCGGGTCAGGTGGGAAGCCATATCTTCTTTCTGTAAAACTAATTTGTCATAATTAATCGTCATTAATATTCTGATTGATTCTGTGATTCATGAAATAGTAATAATCTTTTTATTTTTCTTCATTTTATTTTATACAAACACGGACAAGCACGACGTAACACTCACAAAAGAGAACATAAACTCAAACTAAAACTTTTTGATCTACATTTTTCATCCCTTTCTCTCGAAAAAGGGGTTGCACGAAGAATCACTTATCGCAACAATTTCCGTGATATAAAAAATAAAAGTCAATAAAACAGAAAGTCGATAAAAAGTTCAGAGTGAAAATAAAAGTAAGTTTTTTCACACAATGAGTTATTAATTGTTCAATTTACAACACACTTCCACCTTGAGCTTCGTATGTTTCACGTAGAAACTCAAAAAATCGATGTAAATGGAAGTACTGAAGGTCGGAGGATGTTTTCATCCCATTCAGGTTATCGGAAAAGCAGAATGCATATTCACACACAAGTTATTCATTTTAGAAGTCACTTTCTGGCTAGTAGGCCTTTCACTAAGTTCCAGGATTGAAGATTTTTCCAGTCTCTGTACAAGTGATTTGTCTATTAGAATTCTTGGTCTCTAAGAAAAGGTCAAAGCGTTTCCTTTTGCAAGCAGTTTTAACCCTTTGGGTCTGCTTACGCCTTTCACTATTAGACTCAAGTGCCTATTCAAGAATTATGGATGAAGTAAATACCCTAGGATGGACTACCAGTTATGAGCAGTCCGCCGATGTTCAAGAAAAGCGGCTAAAATGGTGTGAAGAGCTTCCAAGATTGTCAAGTAAAAATTCCAAGAAAAATCCTAAGTTGCTCGAACCAGGTACAAGCAATGTAAATACACGCATTTTCGGATGACAGTAAGGCAACGTATGGCACTGCTATATATCTACGTATAAAGACAGAAAATAGTTTAGAAGTCAACCTTATAACATCAAAAAGCTGTGTTACTCAATTAAAAGAAATTTCATTACCCAGATTGGAGCTGCTTGGTTCCCTATTAAGTGCAAGATTGACCTGCAAAGTAAAGCTTACCATAGATAAGAAAATAATATCTACAGTTTACTACTGGTCCGACTCCTTGATAACATTGTACTGTATAAAAGGCTCAGTCAAGTGGTGGAAACGTTTGTGACTAGTCGAGTGACTGAAATAAAAACTTTAAGGGATGCAAATTCCTGGCATCATTGTTCCGCAAAGGACAATCCTGATGACCTGTTGACCAGAGGGTCTAAAGTTAATTCTCTTTTAGACAACTCCCTGTAATGGCATGGTCCACCTTTCTTGACTGATGAGGAATTGTCCATTTCATACGAGAACATTATCGTTCCAGAGATAGACAATTCTTATGAGGCTAAAAAGGGCCCATTAATTCCGAACATTGTTTTACTTTTAATCTTACTAAGCAAAATTTAAAATTTGTAGATCACATACGAACTGTTAGTAATAATTTTACTAAAATTGTCCATGTTTTAGCGTTCATCTTTTGGTTTATAACTAATATAAGAAACCCCGGGGAAAAAAAAATTGGACGCCTAGGTCCCGAGGAAGAAAGGGTTGCTCTCAGTTTTATCCTAAAGAAAGTACAAAAGGGGAAATTCAAAGCAGCAGATTACGCCCTTTAACATCCTTTTTGGACTCTCATGGATTATTGAGAATTAGAGGTAGGTTACATAATTCAGATATTAATTACAAGAAAAAGCATCCCGTAATATTGCCAAAGGGTAAGTTAACATATATAAATATTATGAATTTTCCTAAGAATTTTCACCATGCAGGCCCTCAAACTTTACTTTATAATATCAGGCAAGTATATTGGCCCTTAAATGGTCGAAATGTGCGTCGCAAAATTGTCCATAATTGCGTTAAATGTTTTAGGGCTAACCCTAAATTATATTCTCAGAAAATGGAAGATCTACCCAAAGAAAGAATAAATCCGGGATTCGCATTTTGTAGTAGCCCATTAGTATGGTTACCTTTGTGGCCCTTTTATAAAAAACAAGCAACAAAGAATGGGATCTCCCATGAAAATTTATGACGTTCTTGTCGCTTGCCTTATAGCTAAGGCTGCGCACTTAGAAATCGTCTCTGACTTAACTTCAGAGTCACTTGGAGTTGGCATAAAACGCTTTATGGGCAGACGTAGTAAGTTATTTAATTTTTTTTTTTTTTTTTTAGGTAATGGAAGCAATCTTGGAAGCAAATAAAAATTGGACGCGTAAGTCCTGAGAAAGAAAGGGTTACTCTCAGTTTTATCCTAAAGAAAGTGCAAAAGGGGAAATTCTAAGCAGCAGATTAGGCCCATTAACACCCTTTTTGGACACTCATGGATTATTGAGAATTAGAGGTACGTTACATAATTCAGATATTAATTACAAGAAAAAGCATCTCGTAATATTGCCAAGGGGTAAGTTAACAGATATAAATATTATTAATTTTCCTAAGAATTGTAACCATGCAGGCCCTCAAACTTTACTTTATAATATTAGGCAAGAATATTGATCATTAAATGGTCGAAATGCGCGACGTGATATTGGCCATATTTGTGTTAAATGTTTTAGGGCTAACCCTAAATTATATTCTCAGAAAATGGAAGATCTACCCGAAGAAAGAATAAATTCGGGATTCGCATTTTATAGTAACCTACCTTTGTGGCCCTTTTATAAAAAATAAGCATCAAAGAAAGGGATCTCCCGTGAAAATTTATGACGCCCTTGTCGTTTGCCTTATAACTAAGGCTGCACACTTAGAAATCGTCTCTGACTTAACTTCAGAGTCACTTATAGTTAGCATAAAACGCTTTATGGGCAGACGTAGTAAGTTATTTAATTTTTTTTTTTAGGTAATGGAAGCAATCTTGTTCGAGAAAATAAATACTTTAAGGTATTTTTTAATTTGTTCCCCAGCAAGATGAAAATTTGGCAAACTCCTCCTTAAATGAGAAAATCGAGTTTATCTCTCCCTGGGCACCAAATTGTAACGGCTTATGGGAATCCGGGATTAAAGCCTTTAAGTATTATTAAAAACGTATTATAGGTGATGCTAAATTGACGTATAAAGCCTTTCAAACCATCATGATTCAGACTGAATCAATGTTGAATTCCCGTTCGTTAACCCTTCTTTCAGCGGACATCGAGCATTTGGAACTTTTTACCCTATTCATTTTCTTATCAGCCGATTGCTAACGTCCATCCCCGAACCCTCACTGACCAGCATTCAAACGAATAAATTAAATTTGTGGCAACATACATGTAAACTTACACAAACGTTTTTTGGAAATTTTGGTCCAATAATTACTTAAACAATCTGCAGCAAAGGGCCAAGTGGCATTTTGAGAAACAAAACGTAAAATTAGGTGATATAGCCATAATAAAAGAGGATAATTTGCCCCTTCTAAAATGGCTATTAGGCCGCATTATTAAAACGTATATAGGAAACAATAACAATGTTAGAGTAGTAGATATTCATTAAAAAAATGGTATACTGAAAAGGGCTATTTCAAAATTGGCTCTTTTAAAAATTGACGCCTAAAAAGAAGAAAAAAAATTCTTTTATATAATTTTAAGATATTGCATTTAGTATTAATATATATGATATATATCTATAATCTCTCAAATAATACACACACACTCTCTTAAAGATATCCCATTCAAAAATAAAGTTTTTTGAATTTTGTGTTTTTTTAATATGTCGCCTTTTAGCTTAGTGAGCAATTAAAAAATATAATAATAATACTATTTTATTCAATTAAGTAAATTTAGGACTTTCAGTTTTGATCTCTAAACAAAATATGTAAATTTATTTTTTCAAAAAATTGCGCACAAAGCTGAAATGCAATATATTCAAAAAGTAATATTAAAAAAACAGAATTCGAAAAGCTTCATTTTTGAATGTGACATTACTTTAAAACGAAACAACGAAAATTCCATTAGATAATATGGGAAGAAAGAAATAGAGAATTTGACTAATATACAGCCTTAAAACAATTGAACTGTTTTCAATTATAAATTGATGAGGTAAACCGGAAACGAAAAAATACACATGATTTTTTCTGTAAAAGAATACCAATGTTGAAGACAAATATTTTGGCATCAAACATATAAGAAAAAGAAAAAGAAAAAAATACGTATATTAATTTTAATTTACGAAGTATTTTTTTATGTGTGCAAATTAAATAGTAAAATTAAACGTTTTTATGTAATAACACATGTACGCTTTTAGTAATATAAACAACCACTTGAATAAATCATACTAAAATTTATTATTTCATTATTACTATTAGTAGTAATTGTAGTCTTCCCGCTTTATAAGTTTTCCTATTTAAAAGGTCTTTTCCTTTACTCTCTTGGAAAACTTTTCAAGTGCGCTTCGCTGTATAAATAAATATATAGATATCCGAGTTAACTAGGTCTCTTTGAGAAAATAATTTGGAGTGCAGACATAGTGATTTGTGTTTCGGTAATTATATTTATTATTTGTTTGCCCAGGCGGAGTACAGGATACCACTGTGAGCTAATTTTTCTGAAGATAAGGTAAATCGAATTATCATACTGAACCTCCAGTTATAATTTCTTATCAAAATCGTTCAAGCATTTTCCTAGAAAACAAGATTTCTGTTGTATATTGTTCCACGCAGTGACGCCTAATTTTTCTGAAGAATAAGATAAGTGAGACCATTTTTCATTTAAAAAATAATCTCTTTTTTTTTTTTTTTTAATTTACTCTCCAACGATTTCCAGGAAAACAAAGTTTATGCCGTATTTCTCTCGGGTGGTGTGCGGTTTATCAGTGAACGCTAATTATAAAGATAAAGTTATTTCGAATCGAAATGTCATCTCAGAAATACACCAACTCTAAATATTTATCAAAGTAATTCGAGGACGTAAAAGAAAAAAAAAAATTTCTTGGAGTAGACTCAGGTTACTGGTAAACGTTAAATGTTCTAAAATGAATGTCAGACTTCTGTATTTTTGTGTCAAAAATTCCCTAAACTTAACTTTTTATCAAAATCATTCAAACAGTTTTTATGAAAACTATGTCTTTTCCATATTTTTCCACATGTGAAATGCAGGTTAATAAGATGAGGATAAATTATTCGAGTTTTTCATTTAGAGCCGTTTCCTAAGACAGTTTCTGCCGTAGTTTTGCAATAGGTGGAGAAAAGGCCATTTGTGAACGTTAGCTTTCCTGATGATAAAAAAAAAAAAAAAAATTCACTTTGATTTGTCATTTAACCGCCCGCCCCTCCCGCCCCAAAACCTTAAATATTTATCAAAATCGTAAGAGCAGTTTCCAGGAAAACCACACTCCAGCCATATTTTGCCATGGTGGAGTCATGGTTAACACCGAAGTGAATGTTAACTTTTCTCGAGACAACAATATGTCAAATGGTAAAAGAAAAAAAAAAAAAAATCTTAATATTATGAATTTGTTAAAATCATTAGATTTATTTCTAAAAAAAAAACTATTATATTTTTTAATGGGTGAAAAAGAGTTAACTGTGAAGTTAAGTCTTCTGGATTCCTCATATCAAAAACCACTTAAAACTAAGTTTTTATCAAGGTCGTTTGAGCCATTTCACAGATAATCACGTTTCAGTCATATTTTTACGGGAAGAATAAGGGTTAACAGCAAAATCTAAGTTTCCAGAAGATGAAAATTCTAAATTTTTAATAAAATCATTTGAATCTCGCTCTTGAGAAAACCCGGAATTAACCCGATTCCTGCCACAATTTTTAAAGGTTGGACAATAAATGGCAACAATAAACGGTAGTTTTTCTAAAGTTAAGAATAAGTCAAATGGATTTGTCTCCTCAAAATATTTTAACTATAAGTTTCTATTAAAATTTTCATAATCCTTTTCTTGGAAAACCGAAATTGTATCATATTTTTCTACAAGCAGCTGATGGGTATGATGGATGCGAATGCGAATTTTCCTCAAGATAAGGATAAGTCCAAGTTTTCACTCCATAAAACCCTTAACTCCTATCTTTTCTGAAAGTTATTATATCAATTTCCGAGTAAACCTAATATCTGAAATATAATATTTTGCAATTGGAAGATAACGGGTTAACAGCATGTGCAATTTTTTCTGATATGCGATGTCAATTAATCGACTTTTAACCTCAAAACACCCTCAAAACCAAATTTTTCATTAAAAACCGTTATATTTATTTCCGAGTAAACCTAATTTCTGCCTTATTTTGCAACCGACGGATAAAGTGTTAACAGTGAATGCAAGATTTCCTGAAAATGAGGATAAATCTAATTAATTTTTCATGCCAAACATTTCATAACTCCAAACGTTCATCGAAATCGTTGTATCCATTCCTAAGTAAATTCAATTTCTGTTATTTTTTGTATAGAACAGATAAAAGTTGACAGCAAACCCTGATTTTTATGAAGATGAGAATAAACATAAAAGACATTTTACTCAAAAAAAAAAAAAAAAATTATAAATAAATAAATAAATATTAAGTAAATAATAAAATAATAATTATAATTATAATACTTTTATTAAAATTTTTGCATACATTTTTAAAAAATCCCGGGTTTCTACCATATTTTGCAAACGCACGATTGCCAACATCGTAATTAATATTCCGTAGTGTTGTTAGTCCTGCCCTTTTTTTCACACCAGTAAATTTTTAAAGTATAATTCTCCAGATGCGATTACGATTAAATAAGAAGAAAAATACTCTAAAAAGATACTGGTGTGAAAAAGAAGGTGGGGCTAACAATACTACGGAATATTAATTAGTATGTTGGCAAGTATGCAAACGGCAGTTATTAGGTTAACAGTAAACGAGAATTGTCCTGAAGATGAGGATGAATCTAATTTATTTTGTTCACTGAAAAATTTTAACCCAAATTTTTCTTGAAAATTATTACATCCATTTCCGAGTAAACCCAAATTTTGCCGTAATTTGCAACCGGTTGAAAAGAGGCTAACGGCGAGCGGGAATTTTCCTGAGGATGAAAAAAAAAATCTAATCGAATCTAACCATTAATCCCATTTCCGAATAAACCAATTTCTGCCTCATGATGCAATTGGCTGCTAAAGAGTTAATAGCAAACACGAATTTTTATAAAGATGAGGATATATAGCTTCTTACAAAAAAAAGAAAAGAAAAGAAAAAAAAGAAAAACTTTTTTAAAAATCATTATATCCAGTTACAAATAAACCCAGTTTCTGCCGTATAATGCAACTGGCCAATGGAGGGTTAAGAGCGAGCGTGAATTTTTCTGAAGAGGAAAATATGTCCAATAGATTTAGCTCTCTAAAAAACACTTAACTCTAATCTTTCTTTTAAATCGTTTTATCCATTTCTGAATAAACCCGATTTCTGCCATGTAGTGCAACTAGTCAATAAATGGTTAACTGTGAACGCGAATTTTCTTGAAGATGAAGATGTGTCTAATTTATTTAATTTCCCCCAAAACACTTAATCCCAAGCTTTCATCAAAATTGTTACATCCATTTTCCAATAAATTCAGTGTCCGCCTTATTATACAACTGCCTGATAAACGGTTACCAATGAACGCGATTTTTTCTGGAGATAAAGATATGTATAACCGATTTATAACACGTTCGCGACCGCTGGCGTGAATTCATGTCATTTGAAAATCAGTAACTTCGCCAGTGTGCGTTTCTTTAGGTCACATATATTACATTATTTCTTAACAATACACCCGTCATTCACATTCGTACAATTAATGCACTATAGTTACAAATACTTTGATTAGAAAGACATAGCCTTCTAAACTAGATGCCTTCCGCGTTGCTGGGAAACTTCACGGTGGACAGCGCCACCTGGTACAGATAGCGCGACTATTTTATTCAACAGCCACCAAGAACTTTTTAAAGTGGGATTTGATATACATAAAAAAGCGAACAGAATCGAAGAAACGTCGATTATACATATCTAATATCACTTCCTAAATGTATTGGTGAGGGTTGAATAAAAAAGAACGCAATCTGTACCAGGTGGCGCTGTCTACCGCTTGGACAGTTGCCATGTTTCTGAGCCTTGCGACAGGCATCTAGTTTAGGAAGCTATGAGAAAGAGTATAATCGTAATGTATATCCATTTATATTATAAATATGAATACAGAATACATTGATTTAAAGTAAACAATTTCAGGCTTGGAGACCTACAGTTTTGTGCTTACAAATTTGTCATCTATATTTATAAATATGTATCGACATATTGCAACTTGATGATCGTATCATACAGCCTTTAGTTTGACGTGGAACATGTAAGCTTTTGTCTTAAATGAGCTTTTGTCTTAAAGCTTTTGTCTTAACGAGATTTACATGTTAGAGCTTGAAACAAAGCATAGTTGCAAACATTTTAATTTATTCCGGAGCATTTTTAGCCCGCCTTTATTTCAAACCACTTTTCTTTTAAGAGTAATGTTTTCTTATTTTTTTAATCATTGTTGTATATTGCAGAGAATTATTCTATAAATAAAGTGGTGCAATATAAAAGCGGAGCTCAAAGTGCTCCGGACATTAATGTCAATTTAGCACCTTTTGGCTACATGAAAAATTTATTTTATTTTATTTGTGAACTGTAACGGTTTTCGCTGATAAAGTAAAATAAAAATATATGTATATTAAAATTTACCAGTAGCAAGAAAGTTGGCAACTATAGTCCCGGAATAAGTTAAAATGTTGGCAACTATAATACAGCATCACACATATCTATTTATATAGTATTTTACGCCACCTTCTTCCCACTACTTTTTCACACCAGTCTTTTTTTAGAGTAATTTTCTTCTTATTCAATCGTAAATACATTTGAAGAGAATTACTCTAAAAATTAAGTGGTGTGCAAAATAAGGACGGGGGGGGGGGAGGGGGGAAATAACAATCTTCAGGGTTAGGTTGGCAAGTATGTTGATAACATGTATTCTATTTTTAATCATATTAGTGCATTAAACAGTAAATGAAAAGCTTGTCACCTTTAAATTTAACGAGTGCGAATTTCTGTGTATGTTAATGGGAAAAAAATTCTATAATTACGAGGTACGTTATTTCTATTACTAAATAATAATAAAAAAAGAATAATAATACTTAAAGTTATAAAATAAAAATACAAAATAAATAACAATATTTACCCGCTGTAGGTAATGAAAAGACTACAGTATTAAAAAAAAAAAAAAAAAAAATGCATATTGCATGTCAGGATGGAATTGTTGGGAAGCGCCTGGAACAGCGTCAAGCATCCTGCAATATATCAGGATGGAAGCTAACGGAGTGCGAGTCCCGAATAATTGCATATTGCAAGTGTTATGCATAACTTTTATTCATTCAAAAATTTCTGTAATGTGGATAAAAAGAATTTTTTTTTTAAAAGGTACCATGCAAGGTGCACATTTTCCCCCTTCAGGATAAAATAAATAAGCTTAAAACTTTATCTTGTAGCATAAAAGTACCTTTTGCAGTTAACTGTAACATAATTCATCCATGAATTCGGGAATGATAATCATAAATGCTACGCACGAAACATTGATTAGATAACAAATGGTTGAAACATGTATAATATTTATTACCATACTAGTAAATTAATCCGAAAATGAAACGTTTTTTTACCCTTAAATTTAATGAGTGCGATTTCTTTGTATGTTTATGAAAAATAACAACAATTACGACGCACATTATTTCGATTACTAAATACAGAATAGTAATGCTTGAAAATGTTTCTGAGAACATTTTTTTTTTTTTTTTTTTTTTTTTTTAAGCAGAAATATTATGACCCTAATAATAGTTTTTCTTAGTGTTATCATAATAATGCAATTCATTGCTTAATTTTTTACTCGTAAAAAAAAAAAAAAGTGATAACTACCAGAAAATTAAGCAAAATAGAACCGAAAAACTAATGTTCTTTTTAGTAGTATGTCATAAACTGAGAATGACGGCTATTTTCCCATTATAATTATTAACTTTTGAATAGACTGTAAGACATTTTCTTATTTTAAAACTGTAACTTATTATGAACTTTGAAACCATTTTATAAATGGGTGAAATGCAAAAATGTGTTTTAATGGACCTTAAATTTTACAACTGTAATTATTTTTTGTAGAAAACTGGCTATTACATACTTGCCAACCATCTCATTATGAACCGTATAATTTTTAGTACCCGCCTCTTTTTTAACACCAATAATTTTTTAGAGTAATTTTAGTCTTATTTAATCGTAACAATATTTGGAGAGAATAACTCTAAAAATATACTGGTGTAAGAAAAGGGGCGTTTTTTCAGGGGGCGTTAACGATTGTACGGTTGTTAATGAGATGGTTGGCAAGTATGCTATTAAACTTAATTTGCAGTTAAGCAAGAGTAAAAATGTATTAATATATATATATATATATATATATATATATATATATTAAAAAGGAATATAAGTAACAACGCTTTGAAATGAACTTTTTTGAGGACGAAATTCTAAAGCAACTGTTTTTCGCCACTTATTCTCTAGTTTTATGCTTCATAATTTTAATTTTAAAGGAAATTCGAATACATTTCTATTTTTCACAAAAGTAATATATATATATATATTTTTTCTTTCTGATGAATTATGATAAAAAGCCAAATTAAATATTTAAAAATGATAATTTTATGAAAGTTATATGATTAACAACAATATAAAAAATCTGGAGTGACTCCACTCGACTTTCCAAACATTGAGTAATTAACGGTTTTGTACATAAAGTAAAGTAAGAGGAGTTGTTAAATAAACAAAAGAGAAAATTATAATAGGGTGTTTGGGTATTTTTCTTTACATAGTACACGATGTTTAATTTAACGCTATTTTACAAAACACGTAGATCATAATGATAAAGAGTAATTCATTGTGTCCCTTTAAAAACCTACAAATGCTAGATTCACCAAAATACTTATAGTTAGTGCAACAGTGACTTATAATATTTATATAAATTTTCAGCTCCATCGGATAAGGCATTTAGACGCTATCGCACTTTAAAGTTTGAACCCATATGCCACAATTATAAAGAAATTTGCATTTTGTCCGTGTAAAAAGAACCATGAGTGCTAGATTCTCTAAAGTTCATAAAGTTCGTGTGACGGTGACGTATAACATGCACATAAATTTTCAGTTAATTTGAATAAGGAGTTTAGTCGCTGTCGTACTTTAAATAATTTAAGCCTATAGGTCTTAATGATGAATTTTTAATTGTGTCCCCGTAAAACTCGTTAAGTGCTAGAGTCACCAAAATCTGTATAGTTTGTGTTATGGTGACCTATAACTCATATATAAATTTTCCACTCAAACGGATAAGGCATTTAGATGCTATCGCACTTTAAATAATTTCACCCCATAGGCCATAATGATACAGAATTATTTGTTGTGTCCCTGCAAAAAAATTAGAAGTGCTAGATTCCTTAAAAACCTATATAGATCGTGAAACTGTGACCTATATTATGTGTGTAATTTTTTTGTTCAATTGAATAAGCCGTTTAGACGCTATCGCTCTTTTTAAAATTTGGTCCCATAGGCCATAATGATAAAGAATATTTCTTTGTGTCCCTGTAAAAAAAAAAAACTATAAGAGCTAGATTCAGCAAACTCTATGCATTTCATGCAACTATTACCTATAACATGTGTATAAATTATTTTCTCAGTTTAATAAGGCGTTTTGACGCTATCGCACATTTTAAAATTTGGTCCATTAGGCCATAATGATAAAGAATTTTTCTTTGTGTCCCTGTAAAAAAACTATAAGTGGCAGATTCTCCAAACTCTGTACAGACTGAATAAATGTGACCTATAATATGTGTATAAATTTTTTGCTCAACTGAATAAGGCGTTTAGATGCTATCGCACTTTTTAGATTTTGGTCCCGTAGACCATAATGATAAAGAATTTTTCTTTGTGTCGCTGTAATAAAAATTATAAGTGCCAGATTCACCAAAATCAATAGGTCCGTGCTATGGTGACTTGCAACATGCGTACCAACTTACAGCTCATTCAAACAAAGCGTTTAGACTCTAGCGTGTTCACTCCCATACATACACACATACACACACACACACACATACACACACACACACAGACACACACATACATACACCATCGTAAAAATAGTGAAAACATACTCAGGGGATCTCAAAACGTACAGAAACACCAAAATCTCGAATTCAGATTTTTGACATGATTGCAATACTTTCCTTACACATGTATGTTCGGAAAGTAAAAATGAATTACAAAAGTTCTTTTTAGAAATGTTTTTTAAAAATTTAATAAAAGCGTAATTAAAATCTAATTTTAGGAAAAAATATTCCTTTTACAATATTGATTAGGATATATTGTTCAAATTTAATAATATTTAAAAACTTAGGTATCGTATATTTAGAATTAATTCTTACAATTAGAGTTTTTTTTTTTTTTTTTTTTTTTTTTTTTAATGATTACGTGCTTTTCCATTTCATCATTGTTATTATTACTTGTAGAGAAGTAACTTTTCGAAAGGTCTAAAGATATTCTATTTTCTTCGCATTTTGTTTGAGATGTTTTTTTTACACTCTTAAACAAGCACACACGTACATATACATGTTTACGAAAACAGAGACCTGTGTATGTTTATGCATATATGTTCACACACACATATATATAGGGTTGAAATAATTAAAGTGCGCCTGTTCAGGAGGCTCTACAGCGGTTCTATAGCTCCAAACGAGTGAAAATTTCACTAATATGTAGCTTTTTGCATTCAGAGCGTACTGCGTCCTGCGAAAAATCTAAAAACAAAAAGAAAAGAAAACAATTTTCCTCAAAAAGTGACGCTGCACCAGTATCTAAGATAAGGTTTTTTTTTTTTTTTTTTTAAAAAAAATAATGGAAAATTTATTTCACAGATGGTAATTTTTGTAGATTCATCCTATCAACTTCGGTAAATACAGACAAAATACACCAAATTTATTTTGTTTATTGCAAAAAATTTCCAAACATCATTTTAGATGTTCGCGCAGCGCCATTTGTTCACAAAAATTGTAACTCTTTTTTTTTTTTTTTTTTTTGGATAGTCGCAGAGTGTTGTGCCTCACAATTATTTGCGTTAACAGTACCCTTCGAATAGTACCTCTGTACCCTGCGAAAATCGAAAAAAAAAGTATCTCTCTATATATATATATATATATTAAAGCGTTACAATTTTTGTCAATAGCTGGTGCTGCGGTAATATCTGAGGCGATTTCTGCAATTTTTTTTTATTTTTTTTTTTTTTTAAGCAAAATAACCTTCGTGCGCTTCGATTGGATTGACCGAAATTGATAAAACGAATCTGCAAAAATTACCAAATTTAAAATAAATTATTCTTTCCTTCTTTCTTTCTTATTATTTACAAAACAAAATTGCCAAAAACGGCTTTAGATTACGAAGGAGCACCATTTATTGACGAAAAGAGCGGAACACTTGTGCTATATATTAGTGAAATTTTGTTTCAGGGTGCATTTTTTAGCCATCCATTATAAATACATTTACAGATAACAATTATTAGATAATAGAAAATGCAAAAACAAATGTCATTTTTGCATTATTTTTACAAAATTTTCCGTATTGAACTTCAGTTGTTTTTATCGCGGATGTATTTTGTAAAAGTTATATTTATCATACAATGCTTATCCTTCAATCAAATAAGCCTGTCGCATTTTTTCTTTTATTCATCAAGTATTTTAAATTATTCTAAATATTTACAATTATTTATGAGCAAAGTCGTCTTCTTCTTCTTAAAAAAAAAAAAAAAAAAAAAAAAAAAAAGGAATTCGTTCCACGCAATAAAATGAGTTGAAAGAAAAAGTTAATTCTTAGAATTAAATAAAAAGCTTTTTTTTTTTTCCCTTAAAAAATCAATAAGTAAATAAATAAAATATTAATAATCAAAGGAAAATAAATTAAGGGTTTTGAAAAATGTATTTCACAGCAATTCAGCCTTTAAATTACGTCTAAAAAAATTTACTTTTAAGAGATTTTTTCTATAAACTTTAGAAACCTTTAAAATATTAATTAAAATATTACTATTTTATTAATGTTAAATGTTGATATCTACTTATAATGTTAATATACCTTAATAATATCTATATAATTCATAGAGATGTTCATATTTGTGATGCTGAACAACCATAAATCAGTTAATGTGTTGCATGCTAATAATTTAATTATTATACTTGTATATTGCTAGTGCGTCAGGATTTTAAACAAAATTTTAATGTTGAAAGGTTTGACATCCGCGGTAATAAGGTTCAAAATTTTAAACTTATGTATGCACTTCCGTGGATAATAATTTAAGAACTAAACTCTAACTTGAATTTGAAAGTTTTCATTAAAGAGTTCAACACAATTTTCTCTTACATTATTGATATTATTTATTATAGAGCTTTCTTATTGTAAATTAGACTTTATCTAAGCATATGCCATTCAAGATGTGCTCCATTTTACAGTTTATTTATTTTATCAGTTCTTTTAAAATTTTACATCAATATTCTTCTTGTATTTTCCTAAAAATTCATTAATTATATACTTCGCTAACTTTATATTGGCTCTGAAATAAGAAAGTACACCCACGCCTGCATAAAATAACTTTCGTGGAAAGCTTTTATAAGGCATAGCTGCCAAGTGTTTAAATTTATTCCGGAATGTTTTTAATTCCGCCCCTTTTTCACACCGTAATAATTTTAGAGTAATTTTCTTAATTATTTATCGTAATTATATGTTAAAGAAAATTTTTCTATAAAGATTACGGTGTGAAAAAGGGGCGGGGATAAGAACATTCCTGAATACATTTAAAAACTTGGCAGCTATGATAAGGTATCACAACCCATATTCACTCGAATTTTAGAGAAAAACTGGAAAAAGTTCTAAAAGTTCCAACTAGTACGGCATGAAGTCGAAAATAGCACCTTCCATTTATTAGTTTTGAGAGCTGAACTTTTCCATCAGAAATGGGATAAAATCAAAAGGAAATAATTCGACTCTAATTTTCAAATTCGACAAAATTTTTATAAATTTCATATTTTTTTTTTTTTTTTTTTTTTTTAAATTAATGTAAGACCATTTTGAACAATTACTGTAATAGTTCACATAATTGCAAAATAATCTGTATTTATTAACTACAGCGATATAACATATTCTATATATAATTATACATTACAGCAAATTAAAGCTGAATAAAAAGATTAATTTTATTTAAGTTATATACAGTAAATCATTTTTCCTCTTATTGCATTTTTATATGCCTTTGAGTAAATAATTCCTTAAACTGAAATTTTTACAATAAAACAAATTACTCAAATAGATCTCTAAAGATACCTTTGTTATTTTTAGCATTTAAACATTATAGTTTTCCTTCCCTTTACTGTTATAGTATTAAAACTTCATTTCTAGAATGTAAATATAACATATAATTTACATATAATTTATATACACACAAAATTTACAGAACTTAGATTTTTTTTAAAACGTATATGCACATGAATTATCAGAACAGTTATTATAAATAGTTATTATAAAATACTTCATATGCTTCATTCATTGGATTTACATTACATATACACATTATAGACTTCATTTATATTTAAAACGAACTCTTAAAGCCAAAGTAAACAATTCTGTTTTGGTGCTTTTTCCCCTTAAAATCTTTTATTCAATACTCCTTTCAAAAATGGAAAATATAAATATTGTAATAAAAATTTCTGCTCAGGTTTCCAGTGTTTTGCTTTTATCCAGCATTCTTAACTAGATACGTGCCTCAGAATTAAAGTAATTTAATTTGTCGACTAAAGAGAATGTCTCTTTAGTTACAAAATAATAAAATAAATAAATAAATAAATAAATGAAGTAAATCTAAAAAAAGAAATTGTTCAGAACACTGTTAATTTACTGCGTTGAAAATCTGCTTAGAGTATTTTCAGTTCTTATTATCTAAAAAAAAAAAAAAAAAAAACAAATCTTAAAAAGAAAACAGCATTTTCCTATTTCTTTAAAAAATAAACTCAGCTTTGAAAAACGGTTTAAAATGAAGATAGTCAAATAATATATAAAACATCGTAAGAAATACATTTTTAATCCTCTCAGGGCAATGAATTTAATTTCTTTTAAAATCCTGTGCCACCACAGTTTGAAAACATGATTAGAAGAAAAATAATGCATTAATATTTTCGCATAAGGTAAAAAAGTAAAATTTTATAAAAATTTTCTGAGATGAATTTTTGAAGTTATAAATTGAAATTAGGTGGTATAAAATATATACCACTGCCCCTGAAAAGGTTAAATAATCCATGTTTAATTCAATTTGACATTTTATCTGTGTTTTTTTAAATAGTCTAAATACAGATTGCAAAATTCCATGAAATATAATTTCTTAAAATTACAAAACTGAATGAAAAACCACTTGTTTTACATAAAATTTCTATTTTCATGCGCGACAATTAAAAACAGTTTACACGTTAAAATTGTTAAAATTCATAAAAATAAATGTAATGCGTATTTTTATTTATTTATTATTATTTTACATTCCCGTGGTTCACCCTGGTAACACATTTGTGGATAGGAGATCTACACTTTTTGACACATTTTGCCCTTGTCCTCTTTGAGAATTCTTTAATGGAATGCTGGCGACATGTCCCAGCCTAAGAACGCTGAGCTTTTCGGGAACCTTTTTATGAGCCAGACATAAAATGGTAGCTAAGTTAAGGCTGGCCACAGGCCATGACTGCCTTTTGAAACATTTGTACCGGTTTCGATTAATTTCAAGCCTTATCTGCAATATGGGACAGGACATGGATGGAAAATCTCCTTCACTGCAAGGCATTATCCAACGTTTTTTAGTTGACCGCTACTGGGAGGCCAGGGACATTTTAGACATAGACTATTGTTGCAGCTGTTCTTTTTTATTTGTTAGTCTTTGTATTTTCTGCTGTAATTGTCTTTTTATCTTGCTATTGGAAATAAACAAAATAAATAAAATTAAATTAAATTAATTCAATTAATCTAAAAATTTTAACGCAAAGTGTACGAGAAGTAATTTTATCTTATCTTAGTGACAGAACTGACTTAAAAAAAAATCTGAATAGGTAATGAGTATTGAAAAAATAATAAAAAAAATGTAGGCGTCATGCATAAATTATCAGAAAAATTCCAAAATCCCGAGGGTCTATCTGAGAAATGGTTTTGCATACTTTCCAACCATCTTATTATGAACCGTACAATTTTTAGTACCCGCCTTTTTTTTTTTACACCAATAACTTTTTAGAATAATTTTAGTCTTATTTAATCGTAACAACATTTGGAAAGAATAACTTTAAAAATATAGTGGTGTGAGAAAAGGAGCGTTTTTTCAGAGGGCGTTAACAAGTGTACGGTTATTAATGAGATGGTTGGCAAGTATGGTTTTGTCATCGTATGATTATAGATCTGAAAAAAAAAAAAAAAAATCTTTCATTATTTGTAGTAGTTGGTTTGATCAGATTTATGGGGAAAAAATTGAAGTATGATAAAAGAGTCTATATGCAGCTGTCGAAAATCGATGTTTGAACATTGTAAAAAATGTACTAGCAAAATTCCTATAGTTAATAAAATTACAAAACGCTGCTACAGAAAAAAAAAAAAAAAAAAAAAGAATTGAATTTTTCCTCAATTCGTTCACTCAAAAGGTAAGTAAAACTTCTACTTATCTAACTGTGAGAAAAAAAGATCTGCAAACAACGTTACAGGTAAGTTTCCGAATCCGCCTCCAAATAGTAGTATGTGCTGTGGCCAGAAGCTGCCGATGTCTTAAAAAAAGAGAGAGTCTGAATGTCTGTGAATATTGCATGGTGCGGATTAATAGCTGAAAGGTTGCAAATGAAAGGCAATTTAGATTATATATATATATATATATATATATATATGTATATATATATGTTCACAAAGAATAAAAGCAGAATGCAAAACAATAAACAAAAAGTTTACTTAAAGGTGATGCAAAGGTACAATCATGCACTAAATTAAACAGTACCACAGGCATGCTAACTTTTTAATTTATTTCGGAGCATTGTAAGTATAGTTGCCAACTTAAGTAATTTTTGGCTACCGGAAATTTTTAATACTTTTTTATTTCCTTTTTATTTCACTTAACCCCTTCCAAAGACACTCCCATATTATCCAATTTTTTGTCTAATTAAAAAAAAAAAGATTGAAGATAAATGTATGAATAATATATAAATTTATTCTGTACGTATTTTCAAATACATTATGTATAGTTTGGTACTGGCTGGTGCTTTCATATACCCTAAAATATTAAAGGAAAAATACACGTGGGGCGTGAAATATCACGGGAGCGAGAAGGAAGGGCTTAATCAATGAATGTCATTAATGTTCGTTAATTAAATAAAATAAATATTTCGATTAAACTTTTCCGGTATCCAAAAAGTGTTAAGTTGGCAGCTATGATTGGAAATACTCGCCCATTTTACATACCAATTTATTAGTAGGGAAATGTACTTCAATTTATGATTACAAACAAACAACAAGAAAAATACCCTTCAAGAGAGGTAATTTGATAAAAAGGCGGTTATTAACACTTTCGCGACAGCTGACGTACATTCACGTCATTTGAAAATCTGATACTGCACCAGTGGGCGTTTTTTTTTTTTGCAACATGTATGTAATTTGCCGAGTTTCCAACTTTTATAATTTATTCACGAGCATTTTTAGCCCCGCCTCTTTTTCATACCGGAAATTTTGAAAAATGATTTTCTTCTAAAAAATCGTTGTCACATATTAAAGAGAAATAATCTACAAAATTTCTGGTGCGAAAAGAAGGCGGGGCTAAAAATTCTCGTGATTAAATTATAAAAGTTGGGAACTCTTGTCATTTGTTTCTTTAAAATATACACAGTATTCATATCATTCTTACCAACATACTAATTAATATTCCGTAGTCTTGTTATCCCCGCCTTCTTTTTCACACCAGTATCTGTTTAGAGTATTTTTCTTCTTATTTAATCGTAATTGTATTTGGAGAAAATTGCTCTAAAAATTTACTGGTGTGAAAAAAAGGGCGGGATTAACAATACTCTACGGAATATTAATTACGATGTTGGCAAGCATGCGTTTACAAAATATGCTAGAAACCTGGGATTTCTTAAAAATATGTGCAAAAATTTTAATAAAAGTATTATTATTATTATTTATTTATTTATTTATTTATTTATTTTATTTCGTTATCAATTGACGCAGAAAAATAGACATCATGGAACAGGAAATTAAATGCACTTTTTGAAAATGTTGTGAAATTTTGATATTATCTACATATAAAAATGAGCGCCAACTTTGATTTTTTTGAAAAGCAACACCCAATTTTGGCTTCATATTCGAATTTCTTAGAGTCTGGCAGTGTGGAAAAGTGTACAGTTTGTATATTTTGTCTTTAGTATTCATAGAGTTATAATCAAATATGTGTTAGGGGTTATCTGTAAATGTAGAAAAATAAAATTAAGATTTTTACAAGAATTCGATGTTTCACCCCGAAAATGTTTCAAGAAGAAACACAATTAATTTTTATAAAAACGTTATATCTTTACGGCATTCTTGCCAACATACTAATTAATATTCCGTAGTGTTGTTAGTCCTGCCCTTTTTTCCACACCAGTAAATTTTTAGAGTAATATTCTTCAAGTGCAATTACGATCAGATAAGAAGAAAAATACTCTAAAAAGATACCGGTGTGAAAAAAAAGGCGGGGGAAACAATACTACGGAATATTAATTAGTACGTTGGCAAGTATATTACGGTGCCTTAATTGTTCTGAATTGAGTGTCTTTGATCTAGGAACGCAGTAGCGTTCCGCCCTGCCAGGCTATAACAAACATCTGAAAAAAAAAAAAAAAAAAAAAGTGAAATTTACAAAGTAGGAAAGTAAATGGCGAAGCACTACATGTGCATATTATGCGGACAGAGCATCTTTCCGCCATGCTGAAACAAACATAAAAAAGAAAAGAAATTTACAAAGTAGGAAAGTAAATGGTGAAACGCTACATGTGTGTATTATGTCGATATAGCATCTTGGACTTTTCGACTACCAGTATCTCAGCTCCCTGGCCTTCAAGACCTATGATCTTTTACACAGTCTTTGAGCATACCCTTATGAAACCTGGGTTACATCAGTTTCAGTGGCGTATTCTTCTAACGTTCAAAGAGTTCAATAGACACCCACTTAAAGCAGCAAACTATATTCATCCATTTTGTTTTATTATTTTTTTCGTTTTATTATTATATTCGGGTTTCTTCCTTAAAAGTACAGAATTTGGCTTTAATGCTTGCTCTCAATACATATTTTGCTGGGTAAAAGAAATTATCTTAATTTTACAAAAAAATGTCCTATTGGCTCAGTCGGAAAGTATTTTGAATTCTGTTTTTGAAAATAAGTCTCCGCCATTTTGAAACAAGATGGCGGGTAATGTTTATTACTAAATTTGGTAGGGACATTGTTGTGGGCTGTATATTTATGGAGTTTTATGCAAATCGATTCACCAATACTTTTTTTTTTCATTTGAATTTGAAATTTACAAGTGGCCGATAGTTGCAAACAAGATGGCAGATAAACTAGGCCAATGAACATATCGAATGTATAAGAAAAGTGTAATATACATACTATTTGGTTCGAATTAATTCAGTATATCGGATATTACTCTAATAACAAGTTATCAAGTGGCCGCAACCCGAAAACAAGATGATGGATAAATTTAGAGAACTAATTTCTCGAGGATATTTGTAAGATAAGTCCACTATGAACATTGGTTATAATGTATTCAGTGTTTCAAAAGTTACCATGAAAAAAAAAAAAAAAAAAGTTTTCAAGTGTCTGCGATTTGAAAACCAGATGACGAAGCAAGTTCTACAGGGAATTTATTCAAGATATTTGATAGATAAGTCTACTGTCTAACTTTGTACGAATTAGTTCAGTACAGTGAACTCTTGTTTTTGTCCATATAAACGAGAGTCCATTATAACAGGAGTTCATAAACTGAAGTTCTATATGAACTCTAAAATCACTATTATGTGCACATACACAGTATAACAGGAATGAAAATTTGTTTCCTCAAACCCTTTTATTCACTAAAAATATAAAAGCATGAAAAAAAATACTTACTTTCAAAACTTCTTTTCTTAATATAGTACAACTTGATAACAAAATCCTTTGCTATGTCTCCACAGTAGAAGTGGAGACATGTGCAAATTGTTGACCTCAACTGTCACTGTCAATCAATACTATTTAACTCCCACAGTGTAATAGCACAGAGTGAAAGAGATTAACCCTTTTATTATTAAAACTTTTCATGTTAAAAAAAAAATATATATATATTGAATTTGAAAAGATTTTGGGAACTGACTCTTTTTCGAAGAAAGTAAGCTTTGAGGGAAAAAAATGTCCATCTTAACGAATGAATTGTACGTATAAAGCGATGTTTATTACATGCAATTCCTATAGGCCTTAGCCGGGGATTCTGTTTTTGTACGTAATAACGAGAAATCCATCTTAAACGGGGCCGTCTTAACGAGAGTTCACTGTATTTCAAAAATTATAGTAATGATAAATTTTAAAGTGGCTGCCTAATTTCAAGTGGTCGTTCAATTTAAAATATCCGCCATATTGAAAAAAAAAAAAAAAAAAAAGGCTCATCGAGTATATTACTAAATTTCTATGTACATATCAAAATTTAAGTAAATCATATGTTACATACAGCTTTTAGAATGTGGTTTATAAATGACCGCCAATTAAGTACAGAATGGCGGAGCAACTTGGTTTACAAACTCATCCAAGATATTTTTTAGACTACTCTACAACTTTCATTTTATTGGTTCATTATTTCGGTTATCGTAATTAAAATTTTTTTATTATATGGAGATAGATGGGTAGCGGGATCGAAAAACTATAAGTGATAGCAACAGGCATAGCTGTTAACATTTTAATTTAATTCAGAGCATGTTAATCCAAGTCTTTGTTTCGCAATACTTTATTTATAGAATATTTTTTCCTATTTTATATAACTATAATAAAGGAAGGAAAAAAAATCTTCTTAAAATAAAAATGGTAAAAAAAAAAAAAAAAAAAGAAAGAAAGAAAGAAAGAAAGAAAGAAAGAAAAAAAAAGGCGGTACTAGAGAAGTTCCAGAATAAATGAAAATGCTGGCATATCTGCGATAGGGCGATTTCTAAATAATTGAACTTAACCCTTAACGCTCGGCATATTTTCCTATTTTAAACAGTAAGACACGTCTTTTGACGTTCCTTTAAAGCGTCACGCGTATAGTTTCCAGCTTACTACCTTTTGGCAACCTAAAAATTGTAAAAATTTGTTTTATTTTACTTCATTATTAAATACAATAAATCTTTCTGTTAAAATTTTCCGGTAGCCGAAAGGTAGCCTATAGTAACACGTTTTAGAAAAATAACATTTCATTTGCAGAGGAACACCATAAGGCGTGACTGATTTTTTAATGTCAACTCAGAAGGGACATACAGAGCTGCCAACCTAATCCGGCAAATTGTTATTTTCCGCCTATGTTTCTACACCACTTAAAGCTTAGAGTATTTGTTTTCTTAGTTCATCGTAAACTTATTTCAAGAAAATTACTCTAAAAATTAAGTGGTGTAGAAAAATGGGCGGCACTAACAATTTGCCGGAATAGGTTGGCAGTTCTGGACTTACGAGCGATAAGGGTCAACAGTTGACTACATCTTAATGAATAACCGGAAGATTGTTAGTACCAACCTCTTTTTTTTTTTGAATACTTTTCTTTTTATTTCATCGTAAATACAAGAGAATTATTATAAAAATTAGGTATTGTGGAAAAAGAGGTGGGTACTAATAATACTCTGGATAGTTTAGCAGTTATGGATTTAAAAAGTAAATAAAGCGATGATAATATCGTGTTTATTTAATACTACACATAAATATACTAATAAGGTAATAAAGATTTATTTCATTTTTAACACTTTCTCGATCGCATGTTTTTGTCTTTTTGACAGGAAGGTTGGCCTGTGGGCGTTATTCTTCCAAGATATAATATTCAGAACAAAATTTATTGTAGTCACATTTATAATACAGATGGATATACATTCTAATTATACTCTTTCTAATCAAAGATTTTTTAACTGTAGTATATTGATTGTACAAATATGAACGTTTGGTATATTCTTAAGAAATAAATGACTTAGAAATTTTGAAAGAAACGCCCACTGGTGGAGTTACAGATTTTCAAATGACGCAAATTAATGTCAGCGGTCGCGAAAGTGTTAAAATACTGTAATAGAATTCTTAATGGTTTTCTTTGTCCTAATTGTTCTTGATAGTAGTAATTTACTAATTTAATGTTGCTGTAACCAGTGCACCCAGACTGAGGGAATTTTTTAGGCTACAGGTACCAATAACGTTTAACAGCAACACTTGATACATGCATGTGTTGGTTTCTACTTGTTGCGCTAATTTTACATGTTCAAAGTGCTTTCGTGCCGGCAGAATCGGCTGACGCTAGAATCTGTATAGCATACATTATGGTTATAGAATGTGTGCAGTTTCTTTTTCTGCACTTGTTTTGATCCATAATACTAATTCAATGTTACCGATTTTAAGTTTTAGCTCGATTTCTCAGTAGAAACAAACCGATTAGTTATTTCAGATTACATATTTCAGGTTATTACAATCACTAACAGTTACAATCGTATTTCCTAATTTAATGGTGTTGTAACAAATCCATTTTACTGTGCTTACTTATCATTCTCTTGTCAGTTCATGAACTTTAGCCATATTGCTCAATTGGATTAAATAGAATTTCTGTTTCTTTTCTTGTAGAATTAACGCATTTTCTAATAATACTCCACCTTCAGCCCTTTTCATCATTAATCAAATAAATTCTAAGATCTTTTTGGTGCCCGGTAATTTATTTGGACTTTGAAAATTTTAATGTACCAGCTATGTTTATTATATTTATGGAATATCAGAAAAGCCTCGTATACACTGGAAAGAGTGAGCTATACTAATAGTAAATTTTTGAAAATGTCAAACTTTAAGAAATGAAACATTAAATTAACTGGCATCACTTGAGTTTTAGAATTTCTTAATTTACAACAAAAAAAGGTGTAGGACGTTTCCTCAGAATTAAAATAATCATATCCAGATATCGTGACAGCAGAATCAGCTCAGGCTAGAATCTGCGAAACCTTTGAAGCGAGTTTCCTTCATAGTACAGTCACCCCAAAAAAAACGCCACCCCCCCCCCCACCACCACCTAATTTCGCCGTAAATTATCGTAGAAACATTTGACTGGTACCGATCGATTTGTAATAACGTCTAGTTTATAACGGTATAGTTAAATTTTGCCTAAGGGGTCGTCTACATATTAAAACTGGCATTAACTTCATTTTCTTCAAAGGCAACCCCTATTTTTGACTTCATATTCAGATTTCTGAGATCAAGGCGGTTCGAAAAACATACCTATTCATCTGGCTCATGAAAAATAAAGAACATTTTCTGGCATTGCTCTATGTATATACATTCTTGTCAACATTTCCCGGAAGATTACTGGTCCCGCCCCTTTCCGTACATTTTTTTCACATCAGTCTTTTTAGAGCCGTGGCTGACACTGATCTTTCCATTTAAGCTAAGTCAGCCGGCAGTGTAAAATATGATATAAAACTACAGAACTTGCATAGTTTTAAGTAATTACTGACACTTTATTTAAAATTTACTTCATGTTTTTTTTTTTTTTTAATAGGATTTTTATAGGATTATATCGTTAAGGCCTAATGGGGTTTATTGAAACTCGATAAACATAACACGCTTCTAAGCAGCACGTGTGGCCTGAATAGGATTTCCATAAGAATTCGCGTGGCGCTCAATGAGTTAATCGTAAATGTATTTGAAGTTAATTACTCTAAAAATTAAATTGTGTACACACAGGGGCGGGAACTAACAATGTTACGGGTTAGGTTGGCAAGTATGCATATATATTTTGCTTGATTTATAAAAATTTATAACACATTTTCTTCTTTTTTTCTAGTATTTTGTGTTTATATCTCTCATTAAAAATAAATACAATATTCATATATAAACATTTCCATACAGTAATGTATATAAACATATTGATTAAAGAAGATTTGTTGATATTATATAATTATCCTTCTATCTGTATAGAATATTAACACAAATATATTTTGTAAATTTCGCAGCATCGAAAAACAGCAACATAGCTTCCATATCAAGGCTTAATGTAAATAGGACGTAAGCGTACTGTAGCTAGTGTTGAAATTTGAAAAAAAAAAAAAAAAAAAAAAAAAGAATAACAGTGGGCTAAAAATACGCCGGAATAAATTAAAATGTTGTTTATTCTGGTTTTAGTCAGGTGATATCACTCGTGCTAAATAGCTAGATCCGCCCTCTCTTAAGCTCAGGTTCAGCTCATCATAAAAATATTGTTTTTAATATCTGCCGCACCAAAATGTTCAAAACACAAATGCCAATTTTCATATATTTTGAAATCTTCCCATTTCAACTTTAAAAGCATTTAGATTAATTTATTTTATTTTGAATTTTTAAATTTAGACGTTTAAAGACTTTTAAATGAAATTTCAGGATTCTGTAAGATCAATATCTATATATTTGAAAGTAATAAGACAATTCCTTTGTTTTAAATTTTTATTCCATAATAACTGTGACTTTGATTTCGTGATTAGAAAATTGAAAATAAATACTATTGAGCTATGTTCCAATAATAGATCATATAAACTTAAAAAAAAAAAAATAATAATAATATAGCAATTTTTCACTATTTGATTCTGTATTAAAAAACTTTTAATAGAAATTTGATATTTTATTATGTTACATTATGGGATAAATTTTAAATAACACAAAGCTTACAAACGGTACAGTAACCAAATGCAAATATGTCACAACAAAATTTAAACAGAAAATTTATGGTAAAAAATCTTTTTAAAATTATTAAATATTCATAATAATAATAATAAAACGATTGTCGAATGCATAATTGCTGCTTCATGCAATCAGTTTCGCTGTACCGTGTTTTCAAAAACATGATATTTAACTAGAGGTGTACGTACTCTTGAATATTGAAATGCGAAAAAAAGTGTAACAGGGTTAAAATAGAATTTTAGCAGCGAAAAACTAGAAAAAGATATTTAATACTTATGAAGAAAGACTTAACATAATAGGATCGGATATATTCTTCTCTTGTACCGTAAGCCACGCCTTTTCACGAATTTTCTAAAACTTTATAATATAAAGCAAAATAATTTTGCATATTTGTAATTTAATCATTTAAGTTTTGTCTTCAATAATCGATGTAGTAAATACCATTGTGATTTATGCGTACCAGCGTCACATATAGAGTCAAATAGGAATATGCAAGTTTGTCTTTTTTTTTTTTTAAATAGTGTCTCAGTGAATCAGAGGCGGGGCTTCATTTCTTTTGAAATTCTTTCACAATCCCTCGCCTACATTGTGATAAATTTTCAAAAATATGCCAATTTGTATAATAAACATCGAAATATTGCTTAGGAAACAATAAAAATAACATAAAGGTAAATTAAAATAGTTTTCCGTCAAATTATATACAAACATTTACTTATAGAGGATACAGATTATAACAAGTGACGGCCCCCTAACAGGAATAAAAAGTGAAATATCACTGTAACTCAAAAAATAATGTTAGGAACGAGCTGTAAATTTGGAAACCCATGTTTTTGATGATGCCCGTTCTATTCGTGCAAAAATTAACATAGGTCATAATTCATAATTTTTTCAAATATGAATTTATTAATAATTTTCATAATTCAAAAAATGTTTTTTTAGCAAAAATTTGCATGGAATATGTTTGGGTCACTTCATTCTAACGAATAAAAAAAACAGAAATTAAATATCATAATTATTTCGGAAGATATGATTTAATGTTTGTCAAATTCATTTAACATTAGCATCCCCAAACTTTGACAGCTTATAACTCTATGAAAAATTGAGCGAAATATATAAACTATACCATTTTCCGTGATGATTTGATCCAAAGAATTCAAATAAATTATAAAAAATGGGGGTTACCATTGAAAAAAATGAAGTTGATGTCAGTTTTATTATGTAGACGACCCCCTAAGTAAAATCTAACTATAACATTATAAACTAGACGTTATTACAAACTGATTGGTACCAGTCGCATGTTTCTATGATAATTTACGGCAAAATTAGGTGGGGGGGGTGGCGTTTTTTTTTTGGGGTGACTGTACAAATAGTCTGTGGTTTATAGAATGTGTGCTGTTTCTTTACTTTTCTTTATCTGCTCTTGCTCTCTAAGGCAATATTATCGATTTTAAGTTTTAGCTCGATTTCTCTGTAGAACAAACCGATGAGTTATTTCAGATTACATATTTAAGGTTATTACGATCACAGAGTGTAATCAGTGTCAATGCTCATTTTTTTAAAAGAATATTTTCCCACTTATTTAATGACAATTATATGTTAGAGAAAATTACTATACAAAGAAAATGGTGTAATTGAACGGAAAATAATAACAATGCTAAAAAAAAAAAAAAAAAAAAAAAGTTGGCTGCGCTGCGTGAAGGTAAAATATTGCTTGTACAATCAGAAAAAAATGTCACCTACCGACTAATTTCGCAGTAAATTATCGTTAAATACGCGGCTGGTGCCGATCAGTTAGTGATAACGTCCAGTTACACTGCTCGGAATGAAAAGTGCTTCTGACCCCATTTTATCATATTATGAAAAATGACCTCCGAAATCCGAATGACACCATTTTGACCTATCACCCACTGTTTTTTACGAACGGCCCCTATTTTTATCATTTTTCAATGATTTTATGGCTGTAAATTTGATTTTTAGGAGGGAGGGGGGATTTTAACCGTTAAATATCTTCTGAGGAGCTACAAAGCTGGATAATTGTAAAACATGGATAATTGGGACAAGGGATAAATTCTGGAGTGGATTTGCCACTGAAATTATGTATTACATATCTTAAAATTTTTTAATCTGTTATTAATGTTATTTTCTAAACTTTATATTTTTTTTGTTTTTAGGTGTTAATTTAATAATTTTTCATTCACCAAATCAATTTCATGGTCATAAAATTATCGAACAGGGGAAAAAATTGAGAGAGGGGGTGGTGTTTTTAAAAAAGGTGGGTGACTGGGCAAAATGGGAGTCATATTCAGGATCAAGAGGTCGTTTACACAAGAATCAGCAAGAATAGTATGAGAACTCGAAAAAAAGTTCTTTTTTTGCAGAGCAATGTTATTAATGTTGTACTATACCTTGTAATATTTATGATTAATTCCGGTATACTCTTAGTTCCCGCCCTTATTTGAACACCACTATTTTCAAAGAGCATTTCTCTTCCCATTTCATTGTAATTCTCTAATGGAGAAAATGTCTCTACGTTATTAGTGAGGATCATCATAAGCAGCATACTTATAAAATGATTTGCGGAAGAATTAGTTTGGCAGTGGCCTTTTTAATAATTAAAATTTTTATTTATTTATTTATTTTCTTTCTTGATTCTATATGACTTTTGGTATGAGGATACACCAGACTCCTCCTTTATTACCCTAAATGATTGGAAGAAAATTCACAATTAATGAAGACCAGGCTTAGGTAAAGGGAAAAGATGCTATATATGAAAGTTTATACATGATACAAATATAATAAATGACAGCCCTAAACGTCAGTTATAAATGAAATATCACTATAATTTTATAATTATTTATAGGAATAATCTGTAAATTTAAAATCCTATATTTTTCATGATTTCTTTTTTATTCGAGGAAATTTAATATTCGTTATAATCAGAGCTGCGAGCTTCGTATCTCAAAAACGGCTGTAAAGATTTCCTTCAGTGTTGCTATATAAACATCCTTTTTGTTGTCTTTTCGTATGGATTTGTTGGTTACTTCAAAAAAATTGATAAGTGTCCCGTATAATTACGCCAACTGCAGATTTTGCAAGTGGATTTCTTAAAAAATAAATAAATAAGACTGGAAGGATTTTCTTGAAACTCTCAATATTAATCCATTGTCAGTTCAATTTTTTTCTCGTCTGGTCATATAGAGGAAAGTAGTTGAATATGGACTATCATTTCTATTTGAACTGACCATAATAAACTAAAGTATTTTGGATAATTGTGGGCTGGACTATTAAAAATATTAAAATGTTGTCAAAGCATTTTGATATTTTTGTGTTACAAAAAGTAGTGTTTACATGCGAAAATTTTAATTAAGAGGAAAAAAAAAAAAGCTAATTTCGAGTAAAAAGAAAAAAGCGTATAATATGGAATGATTTTAGAGGGATACATGGAATACCCCTTTCTTTAAAGCATAATATGGAATAGGGTCGTATTTTTCATAGAAAAAAAGTAATTGTAAAATAAATATTTATATTAAATTTATCGTTAAAAACAAACATTACTGAAAAAAAAAAAGAAGAAAAAAATTATCATTTAAGTTTTTCAAAAAATTTCAAGTAATATAAATTAGTTGGTATCCCATTTAAAACCCTTTGCGGCGCAAAACAATTTGGATCATTTAAATTATACTGCCACTGGATTTCATGAACTAAATTAAACTAAAATAAATTTTTAATTTTAAGGGTAAAAAAAACCGGCCTATTCCAATATGTTATAAACGTAAATTTTTGCTAAAAAAATTCCGGGATGAATTTTTGCAGTTGGATCTTAAATTTTGCGTCCTCGCAGCGAGGACAGCGCGCGTTAAGGGGTTAACTCGAATCGACATCTTGACATAAAAATCAATCTCAACCACATGTTGGTAGAAAGAAGTTTATTAGAATCAGAGAACTAACTAACCCATCTCACCTGCCTGAAACTGAATCAGATTTTCACTCATTTTGCTGCTCCGTAAATTACAGAATTCGTAAAATTTTAATTAAAAAAAGTCCGTATTTTGATAAACCAAAGAAGCTGTATGACACACAAACTGCTCTTTTCACAAACACAAGATGAACGACCTTTCCTATGTAAGGGCCAGTGCAGACGTTTAACGCACTTCAGATGTGTTGAAGCTTCGCACCAGTAAAATATAACGATCTTCCATTTTACTCGACTATTCTATATTCTTTACTGTCCCGCTAAACTCTTTGTCTATGTCTTTATGATACATATATATATATATACGTGAATCGCAAGGGGAACAAAATATTTGTTCATGTTATCCGTAGTTCAAGCTATCAGTAAATCAAAAACTAATCTTCATTTTGACAGGGATTGTGGAAACAGTTCATGTTAAAGCAATTCACGTTAAGCGTTTTCACGTTAACGTGGCTCTTATGTGTTATGAAAGTATGGTTGTTATACATTGAATTTTGTAGAACTGTTGATGTTAGTTATTGTAACATTGTCGAAATAGGTAACATAACATAAATAAAAGAGCGTTCATTATTAATAAATTTCCAGTTTCAAATGAATCAGAGTATTTAATTTGTCATTTTTAATCAAATTTGAATTAAAATGAATTTTTGTTTGTTGAAAATAGATTAAATTTTATGTAATAAAATTGTATTACTGTGCTGCAACATTGGCTGTTATCAAAAAGTAAAAAATGACAGCAATAATTCATGACATAAATAACAAATGTGAATGTCTGGTATATTCTTAAGAAATAAATAGCATGGAAATTTTGAAAGAAACGCCCACTGGTGGAGTTACAGGTTTTCAAATGACGCAAATCAACGTCAGCGGTCGCGAAAGTGTTAAAATACTGTAATAGAATTCTTAATGGTTTTCTTTGTCCTAATTGTTATTGATAGTAGTAATTTACTAATTTAATGGTGTTGTAACCAGTGCGCTCAGACTAAGGGAATTTTTTATGCTACAGGTACCAAAATAGTTTAACAGCGACACTTGATATAAACAATAAACGACTACTCTTCGAAGCAATTAGACAAATATTAGAATTAAAATTTAGTGATGGTCACTGAATAAAAACTTCCCTCAAATTTGGCACACTGGTTGTAACAACTCCGTTTTATTATATTATCGTTCTTCTATCAGTTCATAAATTTCAGCCATACTGCTCAATTGGATTCAATGGAATTTTTGTTGCTTTTTTCAGAGCATTAACGTAGCTTCTAGCAATAGTCCCCCTTCAACCCTCCTCATCATTAATAAAATAAATTGTTAAATCTAAGATCTCGTGCCCTATAATTTGATTTGACTGTAAGGAAATTGCAATACATTAGCCATGTTTATCATATTTGTGGAATATTAAAAGAATGTCTTGTATACATTGTGAAGTATAAACTATAAGAACTGATTTTTTTTTTTTTTTTTTTTTCAAAATTTTAAAGTTTAAGGAAAAAAAATATTTTAGATTAAGTAAGACCACTGGAATTATCGGGTTTCTTTTTTAAAATAAAAATGCGTCGTTTTCGTCTTGTTAGGCTGATTTTACATGTTCAAAGTGCTTTCGTGCCTGCAGATTCGTCAGACGCTAGAATCTGCCTAACCTTTGTCAAATTGTTATGGTTATAGAATGTGTGCAGTTTCTTTTTCTGCACTTTTTTCTGATCTATAATACTAATTCAATGTTATCGATTTTAAGTTTTAGCTCGATTTCTCAGTAGTAACAAACCGATTAGTTTTTTCAGATTACATATTTCAGGTTATTACAATCAAAAACAGTTACAATCGTAATTCCTAATCTTATGGTGTTGTAACAAATCCATTTTACTATACTTAATTATCATTCTCCTGTCAGTTCATGAACTTTAGCCGTATTGCTCAAATGGATTAAATAGAATTTCTGTTTCTTTTCTTGTAGAATTAACGCATTTTCTAATAATACTCCACCTTCAGCCCTTTTCATCATTAATCAGATAAATTCTTCAGTCGAAGACCTTTTTCGTGCCCAGTAATTTATTTGGACTTTAAGGAAATTTTAACTTACCAGCTATGTTTATTATATTTATGGAATATCAGAAAAGCCTCGTATACACTGGAAAGTGTGAACTATACTAATTGTAAGTTTTTTGAAAATGCCAAACTTTCAGAAACGAAACATTAAATTAACTCGCATCACTTGAGTTTTAGTATTTCTTAATTTACAATAAAAATGTGTAAAGCATTTACGTAAGACAAGTAATCTCTAAATTATAGTTATCATGATAGCGGATTCAGCTCAGGCTAGCATCTGCGAAAACTATGAAACGAGTTTCGTTTATTGCACAGATAGTCTGTTTGTAGAATGTGTGTTATTGCTCTTCTGTTCTTTATCTGCTCTTGCTCCAAAAGGCAATACTGTCGATTTTAAATTTTAGCTCGATTTCTCTGTAGAAACAAACCGATGAATTATTTCAGAATTACATATTTAAGGTTATTACAATCAAAGAGTGCAATGAGTACCAATGCTTATTTTTTTTTTTTTTTAAGTATATTTTACCACTTATTTAATGACAATTATATATTAGAGAAAATTACTATGTAAAGAAAATGGTGTAATAGAGCGAAAAATAGTAAAAATGCTAAAAAAAAAAAAAAAAAAAAAAAAAGTTGGCTACGCTGCTTGAAGGTAAAATATTGCTTGTACAATCCGAAATAAAATGTCACCCACAGACTAATTTCGCAGTAAACTATCGTTAAATAGTCGGCTGGTGAAGGTCAGTTAGTAATAATGTCTAGATACAAAATTGCATCTGACACCATTTCAGCATATTCTTATGAAAAATGACCTCCTGAATCCGAATGACATCATTTTGCCCTATCACCCACTGTTTTTTACGAACGGCCCCTATTTTAATCATTTTTCGATGATTTTATGGCTGTAAATTTGATTTTTAGGTGTGTGTGTGTGTGGGGGGGGGGGTATTTTAACCGTTAAATATGTTTTTATGAGCTACAGAGCTGGATAATTGTCAAACATGGATATTTGGGACAAGGGATAAATAGTGTAGGGGATTTGTCACTGAAATTATGTATTACATATCTTATCATTTTTTTTATCTGTTATTAATGTTATTTTTTAAAATTTATAATTTTTTGTATTTAGGTGTTAATTTAATTATTTTTCATTCGCCAAATCAATTTCATGGTCATAAAATTATCGAACAAAGGAAAAAATTGAGAGAGGGGGGTGGTGTTTTTAAAAAAGGTGGGTGACTGGGCAAAATGTTAGTCATATTCGGATTCAGGAGATCATTTAACATAAGAATCAGCAAGATCGGTATGAGAACTCGAAAAAAAGTTCTTTTTTTTCAGAACAATGTTATTAATGTTGTACTATACCTGGTAATATTTAGGATTAATTCCGGGATACTGTTAGTTCATGCCCAGTTTTGAACACCGCTAATTTCAAAGAGCATTTGTCTTCCTATTTCATTGTAATTCTATAATGGAGAAAATATCTCTACGTTATTAGTGGGGATCATCATCAGCAGCATACTTATAAAATGATTTGCGGAAGAATTAGTTTGGCAGTGGTCTTTATTTTTAATTAAATTTTTTATTTATTTATTTATTTTCCTTCCTGAATCTGTATGAATTTTGCTATGAGGATACACTAGACTCTTTCTTTTATTACCCTAAATGATTGAAAGAAAATTCACAACTAATGAAGACCAGGCTTAGATAAAGGGAAAAGATGCTATGTATGCAAGATTATACATGATACAAATATAATAAATGACGGCCCTAAACGTCAGTTATAAATGAAATATCACTATAATTCTATAAATAATTATAGGAATAAGCTGTAAATTTAAAAGCCTATATTTTTCATGATTCCTATTTTATTCGTGAAAATTTAATATTCGCTACAATCAGAGCTGCGAACTTCGTATCTCAAAAACGGCTCTAAAGATATCCTTCAGTGTTGCTATATAAACCTCATGTTTGTTGTCTTTTGGTATGTATTTGTTGGTTACTTCAAAAAAAATTGATAAGTGTCCTATATAATTACGTCAACTGCAGATTTTGCAAATGATTTTTTTTTTTTTTTTTAAAGAAGACTGGAAGGATTTTCTTCAAACTCTCAATATTAATCCTTTGTCAGTTCAATTTTTCTCTCGTCTGGTCATATAGAGGAAAGTAGTAGAATATGGAATATCATTTCCATTTGAACTGACCATAATAAACTAAAGTATTTTGGATCATTGATGATTGGACTATTAAAAACATTAAATTGTTGTCAAAGCATTTTGATATTTTTGTATCACAAAAAATAGTGTTTACATGCGAAAATTTTAGCTAAGAGGCAAAAGAAAAAAAAATAATAAAAGAGCTACTTTCGAGTAATATGAAAAAAGCGTATAATACGGAATGGTTTTTGGAGGGATATATGGAATACCCATTTCTTTAAAGCATACTATGGAATAGGGTAGTATTTTTCACAGAAAAAAAAAATATTGTAAAATAAATATTTTACATTGAATTTATCGTTAAAAACAAACATTACTGAAAAAAAAAAAAAAAAAAAAAAAAAAAAAATCAACCTTCAAGTTTTACAAAAATTTTCAAATAATATGGATTAGTTGGTATCCCATTTTACTCGAATCGACATCTTGGAGAATAAATCAATCTATACCACATGTAACGAAAAGTTTATTAGAATCAGAGAACTAACTAATCCATCTCCCCTGCCTGAAATTGCATCAGGTTTTCACTCATTTTGCTGCTTCGTAAATTACAGAATTCGTAAAACTTTAATTAAAAAAAGTCCGTATTTTGATAAACCAAAGAAGCTGTATGACACACAAACTGCTCTTTTCACTAACACAAGGTAAACTGCCTTTGATATCTGAGGGCCAGTGAAGACGGCTAACCTGCTTGTGATATGTTGAAGCATCGCACCAGTGAAATATAACGATTCTCCATTTTACTCGATTATTTTATATTCCTGACTATTCCTCTAAACTCTCCGTGTATGTCTTTATGATATATACATATAGATGAGAGGAGGATATTATGGAATACCATTTACATTTCTTAAAATAACTTTACTTGTTTTTAATAAAAATCCCCAAAATCATGATGAGTAATTATTTATAATGAATTGTCAATGAAAAAAAATCCAAATTTTTTTTTTTTTGTTGTTATAAAAATTTTACTTTAAAAAAAAGTTACAAATGGAGGTTAAAATGAAATAGTCGGGTAATATGGAACAGGTGGTTTAAACTGTTTAAACCATAGAAAAAACTAATTAGACTTCATAAAATCATCTTCAGAGAATTTTCTGTGACAGAAGATACATTCGGCATCTTTATTTTCTGTTTCTTTAGTTGAATGCACGAAGTCAATTTCAGATGATACTATGAAATACCTAGTATTCCATAATACCCGACACTCCATCTTTAAAAATGAACTTTTAAATTGATGGAAAGAAATATTTTCAGCTAAAAAACGACCAATGTATAACAAAATACAATTCTTTGAGCATACATTATGCTTAACATCAATGTTCAAATCACATGTGTACTAGTAAGTTTAAATGTTTTGAAAACTTACCTGCAAAAACTTTTAAAACTCACAAAACATACTTTGTTCTATAGAGAATGGCACGACAGCAACAAGCGGTTGCTTTTTACTTGATTGCTTCATGGGAATCCTTCTTGAGTAATTCATAGTATTTTGAAGAGATAGCAGCACCAATCAGAGCCGAAAACTCGGTAGTCTATATTTCCCGATTATTCCATAATACCCTCCTCTCTCTATATATATACGTGAATCGAATCGGAAAGGGGAACAAAATATTTGTTCATGTTATCGGTAGTTCATGCTATCAGTAACTCAAAAACTAATCTTCATTTTGACAGGGATTGTGGATACAGTTCATGTTAAAGTAATTCACATTAAGCGTTTTCATGTTAACGTGGCTTTTATGTGTTATGAAAGTGTGGTTGTTATACATTGGATTTTGTAGAACTGTTGATGTTATTTATTGTAACATCGTCAAATGGGTAATAAAACATAGATAAAAGAGCGTTCATTAATAAATTTCCAGTTTCAAATGAATCAGAGTATTTAATGTTATTTTTAATCAAATTTGCATTAAAATACCTTTTTGTTTTTTGAAAATAGATTAAAATTTGTATAATAAAATTACGTTACTGTGCTGCAACGTTGGCTGTTTTCAAAAAGTAAAAAATAAAATCAATAATTCATGACATAAATAACAACGTCTTAAAAAAAAAAAAAAAAAAAAAAAAAAAGCTTATTGAAAAAATGCTTGTCCCCCAATTTTTTCCTTTTTCTTTTCCAAAAATGTGTTCTTAAATTAAAAAAAAATAATGTTAATGGTTAATTGTAGGAGAAAAATGTTTATGAGTTATTTTTCTTGAAAAGCCTTAATGAAAAGAGATTACGTGTCTGGAAAAGTTAACTAAGTATAAATTTTCATTAAATTATGTGTTGCACTGGGATATCTAGATACTTCTCTATTTCGCAATTTTTTTGAATCGAACATTAGTATGCTTTTTTTATCATTTACGATGGAAAATGAAACTTTTCTATTAATATATTAAAATAATTCAAATGATTAAAAAAGTGCCATTTTGTTAAAGAAGTTTTTTTTTTTTTTTTAATTTTGTGAAATAAATTATTATCGAGAAATGTGTAATTTAATCTAGAGAACCAGGTAAAAATGTAAAAAGAAAACTTAACTTTTGATAATATTAACCTTTATCGCTCGTATGTCCCTTCTGAGGGGACATTAAAAAATCGAGCAACGCCTTAAGGTGTTCCTCTGGAAATGAAATGTTATTTTTCTAAAACGTGTAACTATAGGCTACCTTTCGGCTACCGGAAAAATTTAACAGAAAGATTAAGCGAATTTGTTTTATTTAATGATGAAGTAAAATAAAACAAATTATTACAATTTTTTGGTAGCCAAAAGGTAATAAGTTGGAAACTATACCTGTGTCGTTTTAAAGGAACGCCAAAAGGCGTGTCTTACTGTTCAAAATAGGAAAATATGCCGAGCGTTAAGGGTTATTGGTTTCTTGCGAATTTTGGGTCAAATGTTAAAAAAATAAAAAAAGTTCTCACACGCATTTTTCTCTTATTAAATTAAATATAAATAAAATAATGTGTTAAATCATGGTATTTGGGTACTTCTCTAATATGAAATTTTTTTGATTTTATCATCATTATTGTTTTATGCTTTACAGTAAAAAATTCAATCTTTTTAAATATGCTGAAATAATTCAAATAATTAAAAAAAAAAAAAGTTTATTTTTTAATGTCGTTGAAGAAATTATTATCGTGAAATACGTATGAAATAAAAATGCAAAAAAGAATGTTTAAAATTTATTATTAATATTCATTTAATTTCATATGCATTTTGAATAAAGTAAAATTAAAATACAAAATGCATACGTGTATTTTTCTCTTATGTAAAATAAAATAAAGTAAAAATAATTATAAATCTTCTCATCACCAATAAATACATACAAATTAAGATAATTACAGTGAGAGAAGTTAAATTTATAAGGCATGTTTTACTTTATAAGATAAAATAACAGTTTCTCAACTAGGTTATAAAATATTTTCATCTCAAAATTAAATGTTGTAAATCAACGAATAATTTTATGAAAAACATGAAAGGCTTATGTGCGGTGTTGCCAGATCTGGAGGACTTTTTATTCAGTAATCACCAATAATTTTTAATTGTAACGTTTGCCTAATGACTTTCAAAGATTCGTAGTCTATGAACTATGCAGCGTTCTCAACCTTTATAATTTATTCACGAGCATTTTTAGCCCCGCCTCTTTTTCGTACCGTAAATTTTGAAAAAAGATTTTCTTCTTATTTAATCGATGTCACGTAGTAAAGAGAAATAATCTATAAAATTTCTAGTGCGGAAAAGAAGGCGGGGCTAAAAATGCTCGTGAATTGAAAAGTTGGGAACGCTGGAAGTATGTCAAATATCACTTCTAAAAATTATAGGTGGTTATTGAATTAAAAAATCCGCCAGATCTGGCAACACTGCTTGTGAGTACACCCAATATTCTAACACTAAAGATATTTAGGCATTATAAAGTATATCACAGGCCATAAAATAATTTCACTGTGGACGTCCGGACAGTTCTAGAGTTATTTTAAATCTTAATCCGCGGGGGAAAAAAAAGCAAGAAAGATTTTGTTTAGAAGATTGATTTTTTTAGACGTTTTATTCTCATGTACATTTCACACAGAGAGAGGATGACTGAGCAACGAATACTTCCTGTATTGATTGATGGATATTTACCTAACTTTAATTAACATTTAAAAAAATAATTTCAAATTCATAAGCTAATTATATAAAGCCATGTTTATATCATATGCTGAATGCATAAATTATCAACTTTTCCGTTAAAAATAAATAAATAAATAAATAAATGTACCTCATTTCACTGCTGCTAATATTTTAATTTATTCCGGAGTACTTTTAGCCTCGCCTTTTTTTAGCACCACTTTATTTATAGAAAAATTTTCTTCAATATATAACTCAGATAAAATAAGAACAAATTTCTTTGAAAAAATAAGTGGTACGAAATAGAGGCGACGCCAAATATACTCCGGAATAAATTAAAATATTGGCAGCTATGCATTTTCATCATTATGATTTATTTACAGAAAATAAACAACTGTCTTCTTGTACCATACAATTTTAAACTACTAACTAAATAAAAAAAAAAATATATATATATATAACCCTTTATACTATTAATAACATAATATTGATTAAGGCTCCTCCGCATTGACGATGGACATGCATTACAATATAAACTTCTAATTTTCTAAATATTGTTATTTACCTTATTAATTAGGTATTAGAAATCAATACATACATATTCAGAGCAAAGTTTTACTCATGCTTACTTCTATGCAAGCTGAAATATTTCAATACAAAATCAACTTTATGTACACTTCTCTCAAAAATGTAATGAAAAAGGAAGACGGATATCCTTTCCCTTGATTTGTCTAGGGATTTGTGTAGTTAATTTACCAGCACAAAAGTTTCTGTTGAACTTTTAAACTTTTCAATAGTGTTTCGATGAAAGTCGTTAATGAACGTTCCAACTATCAAAATTTCTGCTGAATAAGGGATCTCCACAAGGGTTCATTTCTGTTTAAAATAGAGTATCAACGTATGATAAAAAGTAAAAAGTAATATGAAGATACGGCATATACGATGAGAATAAATGATAAGATGAAGAGATAACATTACAAAAAATGAAGAGGTTTATTTCATTGCATTTAACCTTTTTTTTTTTTTTTTTTTTTTTTTCGTACAGGGAAAACTATTTTTATCATTTATTTATTAATAATGATAATAATAATAATAATAATTACTCTGTAGTAAATTCAATTTGCATCCATATTATTAATCACCCTCCCCCCTCCTTTTTTTTTTTTTTTGTTATTATTACTGTCAAATGCTTGCCAACATTCTAATTACCGTAATTTCTGGTAGATAACCCGCTGGTAAGATGTGTCATTTCTCCACCAGAAATTTTATTTAATAGAGAAATCTATACTTATTCGAAGGAAGAGCTCGTACAAATATAAATTTATTTATCAGTTGAAATTTGTGGTGCAAAACTGGGTTATATAACCTGCGGGGTATCAACCAGAAATTACGGTAATATTTCGTAGTATTGTTAGTACTACCCCTTTTCCCATAAAATTTTATTTTTAACAACAATTTTCTCCAAATTTAATTACGATTAAATAAGAAGAAAATACTCTATCATAGCTGCCGTCATTTTAATTTATTCCGGAGTCCTTTTAGCCCCACTTTTATTTCGTACCATTTTTCTTTAAGGCTATTTTTCTTTTTCTTATTTTATTGTATTTGTATATTGGAGAGAATTATTCTAAAAATAAAGTGGTGTGAAATAAAGGCAGGGCTAAAAACACTTCGGAATAAATTATAATGTAGGCATCTATGCTCTATAGAAAGATTGATGTTTCAAAAAAAAAAAAAAAAAAAAAAGGCGGGGACTACAGAAAATTAATTAGAATGTTGGCAAGCATGCTATCAACAACCATACCATTAACATAGCTGCAAACTTATACGTTTTTTTTGCTACCAAAAATTTTTAGTCGGAATTTTCAATAAGTTTTTTAGCAGTTTTTTGTGATTAAACATGATAAAAGTTTTTGCAAAGAAATACTGGTCTTAAAACACCGTACAAGTTCGCACCTATTTATTATTTTTATGAATACAGGCAGTTTCATTATATTACGTAAAAATCTTAATGCATTATTGTAATGTTTATATATTGTCATTTTTTTTCAAGAAAAATACTGTGTATCTAATACAGTAAAGCACCATTTATACGTTATTCAAGGGACGGGCGCAAAATAAATGATGAAAACGTATAATTGAAAATATAAAATAAAATTTCGTTTACTACAAATTTAATCGCATTAAAGCAAAATTTATGAGAAAATGCTAATTAATAAAATTTTCTAATATAGAAATTGGTATATTAATTTATTTGAAGATAATTAAATTGAAAAATGGTGAGAAAAAAGAAAAAAAAAATATATATATATATATATATTGAAAACCTTTTCAAACATTGAATAGATGAAAACAAGAAACATTGAAAAAGATAAAACAAAAAAATTCAAAAAAGATTGTGACTATCAAACATCCATAAATTGAAACATATATATAAAGTAAGAAAAATCATGCCATAAATATATGACTTGCGTATTAAAAATATTTATACATCTCATATCTTGAGTATTGCATTTCATATCTTGAATATTTTACAAACACACATTGAGTATTAATTATACTCTCCTGCTCAAAAGTTTAGCAAGATTTGCAAACGACCAGTTTTTTTTTTTTTTTTTTTTTTTTTTTTTTTATTTAAAAACTTATTTTTATCAAATGTTTTCAAATACTGGGTATTAAAAGAATTGGGTCCTCTTCATGTTTTTCAGGGATGATTGATTTAAGCCAACATATATGGGGCCGGTAAAAAAATGAGCAAAATCAATAATGTTTGTGATCTCCCTGTATCGTTAAGAGAACGGAATGTTAATGCAGACCCAGTTTCATTTGTGGATGAATTTGTCTAACGATAGCATATTAAATAACGTAGATATAAGCATTTATTTCAAAACTGAAATAAATAAATAAATAAATAATCAGCATGTTTTTTATTTATAATATACAGAGTTTTTAAATAAAGTTATTCCGTCTTTCAGAGAAGTTAGAAAAACTCTTTTAAAAAAATATATTGCAATCGAAATAAAATTTCTGAAATATCTCATGAAATATGAACATTTTTATGAAAAACGTTTTCATGGCGCATGTGAGAAAGATTAAAATAACTAAAGCCAGATGAAAAATTAAACCCAAAACACATGGAGGCCTTCATCAGGGGAGCTCCCCTATGTAGGGAAAGAAATATGAGAAGTTTTTGACGAAACGCTGGTAATTTAACCAAAAAACACGTTTCTAGCCCCCAACTTCTCACAGACCTTACAGCAAACGATTTTAATTAATACAAAGCATGAAAAGCAATTAAATTCAGAAATCAAGCACAAAATATAATACATCAATATAAAATACAAGAATATAAATAATACAAGAATATATAAATACGTACCAGGACAAACTCGAATAGTCATTAGAATATGGAAATTGAAAACCAAGGTCTTGCTTCCATCTGTGAGAAGTTGGGGGCTAGAAACGTGTTTTTTGGTTAAATTACCAGCGTTTCGTCAGAAACTTCTCATATTTCTTTCCCTACATGGGGGAGCTCCCCTGACGAAGGCCCCCATGTGTTTTGAGATTAATTTTTCATCTGGCTTTAGTTATTTTGCTTATTTATTATAGTTTTATATTTCCTTTTGCTGCATTTGCGCATTGGTTTATAAAAACTCTGTTCCATTTCTATATATACTACTGGCCATTAAAATTGTGATCCTAATCTAGTAGAGCACTTCATGAAGTGCTCTACCCGTACATGTCATCCAATCGCTGTTCGATTCACTGCCTAGGCAGATAAGTGCTGTTATTGCTCACAGAGGTCGCTGCTTTATGTACTGTTTTTTCAGTACATATTACTCCAAATTTCCTGAAATTTTAATCAATTGTTCTTCCTACTATAATGTATGTGCCCAACAAATTTCATTCCGTTATTATTATTCCTTCTTGGTGTAGCAATTTTAATGGTCAGTAGTGTATTTAATAATTCAAGTTTTACTCCATCTTATATTTAAATTTTATCATATATATATATATATATATATAAGATAAAATTTAAATATAGGAGGGAGTAAAACTTGAATTATTAAATAAATAGAACTAGAACAAAGTTTTTATAAACCAATGCGCAAATGCAGCAAAAGGAAATATAAAACTATAATAAATAAGCAAAGTAATCAAAGCCAGGTGAAAATTTAATCCCAAAACACACGAGGGCCTTCATCAGGGGAGCTCCCCCCTGTAGGGAAAATAATATGAAAAGTTTCTGACGAAATGCTGGTAATTTAACCAAAAAACAGGTTTCTAGTCCCCAACTTCTCACAGATGGAAGCAAGACCATACAGCAAACGAATTTTAATTAGTACAAAGCATAAAAAGCAATTAAATTCAGAAATCAAGCACAAAATATAATACATCAATATAAAATACAAGAATATAAATAATACAAGAATATAATAAATACATACAAGGACAAACTGGAATAGTCATTAGACAATGGAAAATTGAAAACCACTCCCCATTATAAACACAGAACCCGTTTCAGCCAGTAGGGCCACTTACCAGCACTTAAATGTCGCCCAAAATGGAACAACAAACCTTAAGTGGGATTGTCATCAAGAATACTGAAATGTTTATTGATTAAAATAACAGGATATCGGTTAACAGTTAGTATGTTTTTGAGATTTTTCATAGCCAGATTCAGGTCTAAATTGTTATTGCAAATCATTTTAATTCTGTTTATTTGGGTGAACATAATATTTTTTAAAACTTTATGACTAAAACAGGAGAACAAATTTGTTAAATTACACACTTCAAAGTTAAAATCTTACCTTTTGTCATAAAAGGCAAGATATCCTGTTATTTTAATCAATAAATATTTCAGTATTTTTGATGACAATTCCACTTAAGGCGTGTTGTTTCATTTTGGGCGACATTTAATTGCTGGTAAGTGGTCCTGCTAGCTGAAACGGGTTCAGTGTTTATAATGGGGGGGGGGGGGTGGTTTTCAATTTTCCATTTTCTAATGACTATTCCAGTTTGTCCATGTATGTATTTATGTATTCTTGTATTTTATATTGATGTATTGTATTTTGTACTTGATTTCTGAATTTAATTGCTTTTTATGCTTTGTACTAATTAAAATTCGTTTGCTGTAGGGTCTTGCTTCCATATGTGAGAAGTTGGGGGCTAGAAACGTGTTTTTTGGTTAAATTACTAGCGTTTCGTCAGAAACTTCTCATATTCCTTTCCCTACATAGGGGAGTCCTCTGATGAAGGCCCTCATGTGTTTTGAGATTAAATTTTCATCTGGCTTTGATTATTTTGCTTATATATATAGTGTATAGGTTGAAGCTATACATATTGGGCAACTTTTGTCGAAAGTGCAATTGAATAGAATAAAAAATAAGCAAATTATCCGAAAAAGATTGAGCTAGATTTTAGATATTGTCCAAGAGTTGAAATTTTTAAGGGGTTTTTCACATGCCGCGTAATTAATTTCATACTTGCCAACATACTATTTAATATTCCGTAGTATTGTTAGCCCCGCCTTTTTTTTCACGCCAGTATCTTTTTAGAGTAAATTTTTTCTTCTTTAATCGTAATTGCATTTGGAGAATATTACTTTAAAAATTTACTGGTGTGAAAAAAAGGGCGGGACTATCAACACTACGGAATACTAATTAGAATGTTGGCAAGTATTTTAATTTAAAGATCCAATTATTTTAACCACTTAGCAAATGTTTTTTTTGGGGGGAAAAGCCCCTTATCATCTCACAAATCTTACTAAATAAACAAAAATATGCTAGATTTACAAGCTTATAATGGGCTTTTTACAAAAAAGTACATTTGGATTCTGATTGAAATAAGTGGATCTTCAAATTAATTACGCGGCATGTGAAAAACCTCTTAAGAAATTTCAAAACTTGGAAAATATCTAAATCCTAGCTCGTTCTTTTTCGGATAATTTGCTTAATTTTTATTCTATTGAAATGTACTTTTGACAAAAGTTGCCCAACATATCTAGCTTTCAACCTATGCATTTCTTTTTTTTTTTTTTTTTTTGCTCATGCGCAGTGAAAATGTTTTTCATAAAAATGCTCATAATTCATGAGATATTTAAAATATTTGTATTCCGATTGCAGTATATTGTTTTAAAAGTTTTTATCCAACTTATCTGAAATTAGAAATAATTTTCCTTAAAGACTGTACATTATAAATAAAAAACTTTTTTTTTTTTTTTTTGGGGGGGGGGAGTTTTAAAATCTATGCTTATATCTCCGTTATTTATTATGCCATCGTCACACAAATTCCTCCACAGAAAAACTGGGTCTCTATTAACATATCCTAAAGTTACAGTTCATTTCGTTCACTTAATGATACAGGAAGATCGCAGACATTATTGATTTTGCTCAATTAGTTACCGGCCCCCTAAATATCTTAAACAAATCTTCATTGAAAAACACGTGGAGGACCCAGTTCTTTAAACACCCAATGTTTGAAAATATGCAATCAGGAAATAAGTTTTTAAATTGAAAAAATTGATCGTTGCAAGTCTTGCTAAACTTTTGAGCAGGAGTGTATACATTGCGTATCTTTAATCATTAGAACTATACAATTTATGTCCATACAAGTAGTTATTTAATTACATAAATATCTATAATACTCGAATAACACTGTATTTGTCTGTGAGTATTAAAAATTACACTGTGATCTGAATTGATTCTTCGATCAAGACTCTTTGATCCTTTCTGCGTTCCTCCATTTGAAATGTTTTCCAGGAAAGTCTATATTATTTAGAATACTACATAATGACCATTCGGGTTTTATATATATATATATATATATATATATTATACAACTGACACCAATAATTTTAAGAATTGATATATGATATATACATTCGATGTTTCTTCGATTCTATTCGTCTTTTAAGTATAACAAATTCCACATTTAAAAATTTTTGGTGGCTGTTGAATAAAAAAGTCAAGCAATCTGTACCAGGTGGCGCTGTCCACCGCTTGAACTGTTGCCAAGTCTCCGAGCCACGCGATAGGCATCTAGTTTAGGAGGCTATGTTCCTACTTCATTAATCAACGGTATTACAGCTAGATAAATTTCTTAAACGAATACCGGTATGAATTCTGCGCCCGTGTTCCATGCCTGCTTTTAAAAGTGAAATACCGACAATGCAGAAAATCTAATTATTGCCTCATTTAAGTTCCTTAAATGCTTTATGATATATTATTGATCTGTATCAGTGATCGATTATTGTATAATCTGCATTATTGAAAAGCCTTATAATGTACAGTCGGGGAAAAAAAAAAAAAAAAGACACAACACTCGCTGTAATTTCGTTATTAATTCACGCAAAAAAATTTTTTAAACATCATTCAACCCGAAATTAAGTGCAGTTTTTGAAAATGATGTCATTTTTCAATTAGGGGTCATCTACATATTAAAATGCGTACCAACTTTGATTTTTTTTCAAAAGCAACACACAATTTTGACAGCTTAATTGAATTCCTGAGAGTTTGGCATGAGTAAACTGTTTGTATACTTTACTTTAGTATTCATAGATTTATGAAACCTTATCATTTTTGCCACATCTTGGCTGTCCTTGATTTCGATATTTTAAATGCGTATCCTTAAATCTTCATGAGAAAATACATGTTTGATTGGTCAGACTGTGTTCTTTGAAATAGATACTATGTTTTTCAATTCAAAAGTGTCATCGTGGCCGTGGGTACACTGATCACCAACAAAACTTAAATTTTCCTACACTTCACTATAAAGGTGTGACATAATATACGAACTGAAATAATTTATATACATATACATATATATATATATATATATATATATATATACATACATAACAATGCATAGACTAAAGCTTTTCCCATAAATAATTTCATGGATTACGGAGTAAACATTAAACAATTTTAATCGAATTTACCAGTTTTGGTCAGTTTAACTCTTTGAAACTATGCGATTTGTTTTATAATTCCAATGAAAATATAGTTTCTTAATTAAAATATATTTATGAAAATAATTTTTAGAGAGTAAAGTATCGTTAAAATAATAATCCTCCCCCTATAAAAAAAATAAATATATAGAAAAAAATAAGCAATATATGAACTAAATGATTAACCTTTTGACTATGACGGTAGTTAAGAAGCGATTTAACAAGTCTGCAATGAATTTCAATACCATTTTTTACTTTCTTCTATCTTCAATAGAAGAAAGTATTGGATTCGTAAAAATTTTCGATTTCGGGTTTTTGATGGATTTACACGTTTTGAGGGCTGTAGAACACGATTTTACCATTTTTAGAAAATGTCTGTCTGTCTGTGTGTGTGTGTGTGACAAAATTTTGTGGCAACTGTATCTCTGGAACTACTGCACAGAATTTCATACAAATTGGTATGTAGTTGCACCTTGACATAAATTAGTGCCTATCAACTTTTGGTAAAAATCGTCTTATAGGTTGCGTTGCCATCCCGCTTTTTCTAAATTTTTAACGGTGTGATATAGGGCAAAAATTTTCAAGATCGGTATCTTTCGAAAGGTCTCGTCAGTACCTTTAAAACGAATGGTTGAACTATAAATCTGTGATAATTTAAAACAAAGTTATCTATTTTTTTTACTTTTTACGAAAAAAAACTTAGAAAAAAAAATCTTTTTTTTTTTTTTTTTTTTTTTTTTTTCTCTCTCTCCCCTTAATTTTATCAAACTCCCACGGTTTCCGTGTTCTGACAAACTTAAACTAATTTTTGCTTTTTCCCCCCAATTTTGTCAAAGTCCCACGGTTTCCGTATTTTGACAAACTTAATTTTCACATTTTACCCAAAATTTTGTCAAAGTACCACTTTTTATTATTATTGTTATTATTATTATTGTTACTGAGTGAATTTGTATAGGAAAATATAGAAGAAAGTCTCGTGGTGGCCACAACATACTAGTTTTAATTGACAATTTTTACGTTCCATCTATTTCTCTATTTTAAACAGCAAGCCTTATTTGTAAGCCCCGCCAATTAAGTTGATTTTTTTCTATCCAGTGTTCGTTTAAAGAATTCAAAATTTATCACCAGTAATCGATGAGGCAAATGCTACTTGTGTATATTTTTCTCAACGTAAAATAAGGGATTTAATACGATTATGAATAATCAATTTTTCTTTTTCTTTCCTATATTTTTTCGTTTTAGAAGAACGATAAAAGGCGGAGCTTGTTTTCTTTAGAAAACAAGAATTCCTTTGCTAACATTAATGTCTAAAAATCATCTTTTTTTTTTTTTTTTTTTTTTTTTTTTTTCTGCGCGTTTGACGATGGTGTTATACAGTTTGACCTGTAAATAAAAATTGAAAATATTTCGTTTAATTTTCTCTGTTATTTGTTAGGATTTTCTTCGTTATCTCATGCAAAAATTTATAAGTGATGGCCAACTAAGCCTCTCCAGAGGAAAGGCTTATTTATATCTCTGAAACTAATAACTGCAATGAGTTGCAACTTTGCACACCCATATTTTTCAGCATTAGGATTCATTTTTTTAAAAATTAATTTAAGTCATAATTCATAATTTTTTTAAATATAAATTTATTACGATTTTTCATAGTTAAAAATATTTTTTCAGAAATAAAAGTGATAATGGATTATGTTTGGGTTTCATCGCTGTATCTCGTAAAAAATAAATAAATAAATAAATAAATAAAATAAATAAATAAATAAATAAATAAATAAATAAATATATGTACAGCGATCAAGTTATTTTTGTGAAGATATTAATACAAATTTGAAATATGAATTTAAATTAGCACCTTAAAAATTTGAACGCTTATAACTAAAAAAAAAAAAAAAAGTAAAATATACAACCAATATACTTTTTTGCATCGTCGCGACACCAGGATTTTGCATATAAAATAAAAATATGGTATTACCATTGAAAAAATCAAAGTTAGTGTACGTTTTAATATGTAGGCGACCCCCAATTCAAAATTTCACTTCTTTTTCTACAAATACTCACAATTCCCAGTCGATTTACACCTATTACATCTTTGTGCATCGGTTAGCAACGAGCTTACATCGAGAGGTTTTTTTTTTTCCCTCCGACTGTACAAAGCATAATAGTTTTCTTTGTGTTCTAGTTAGTTTATTAGAAGCTTTTTACATGAAATTGACTTTGTCATTGTGTCTTCGTGTCACGCTAATATACAAGGAGCCACCATTTTAAAATAAATATAATCTGCTCAGTTTGTCACTCGATGGCTTAGTTTTTTTGAGCGTCACGTTAATAACACGATGGTCGAGAGTTCGATCCCCAAAGGTCCGGTGTGTTGATTTTTGGATGATCGAGAATTCGATCTCTGAATTTTTTACAGACAATTAGTAGAAAAGTGTCAATTGATAAAAGAAAATTTTTTGTTGACTACACAGTATCGTAAGAATTTTTGAAGAGTTATTTTTAGAATGATTATTATTTTTTTTTTTTTTTTTAGATATTAGAAAACGCAAAATATTTTAGATATTAAAAAAAGCACAAATTAAAATGTTTTAAGAAAAAAAAATACATAAATAAATATTTTAAGAAGATATATATATATATATATATATATATATATAGATAGATAGATAGATAGATAGATAGATATAGATATATATAGATATAGATATATTACATGAAATTGGATTTGTCATCGCGTTTTCTGTCACGCTAAAAATAAGATGATTTCACTTAAGAAAAGTAAAAATAAAATGGTTAGAGCGTCATGTTGACAACGCAAGAGTTGTGCGTTCGATCTTCGCCGGTTCGAGGTGTTAATTTTTGCAAATAATTAATAGATAAGTGTTCAATTGATAAAAGAAAATATTTCGTTGTGTACACAGTATCCTAATAATTTTTGAAGAGTTTTTTAATCAGCTTTTTATCTAGTTACTACAAAGCACATATAAAAAAGTACACAGCATGAATATTTAAGTAAAAATAAATAAATAAATAAATTTTTTAGAAGCTTTTTAAATGAAATTGGATTTTGACATCGCGTCTTCATGTCCCGCTAATAAAAAAGGTGCCCCCATTTTAAAGTAAATATAAGCATCTCTGTTTGTCGGTCGTTGGCTTAGTTGATTAGAGCGTCACGTTAATAATGCGATGATCGAGAATTCGATCTCTGAATTTTTTACAGACAATTAGTAGAAAAGGTGTCAATTGATAAAAGAAAATTTTTCGTTGACTACACAGTATCCTAAGAAGTTTTAAAGAGCTTTTTAAAGAGCTTTTTATCTGGTTACTAAAAGGCACAAAATAAAAATTTAACTAAAAATAAATATATAAATACTTTTTTAGGAGTTTTTTGTTAGAAGCTTTACATTGAAATTGGATTTTGTCATCGCGTCTTCGTGTCATGCTAAAAAACAAGGCGCTTCCACATTAAAGTAAATGTAAACATAATTTTGTGTCGCTCGTTGGCCCAGTTTATTAAATCATCATATTGATACCGCGATGGTGGTGGGTTCTGTCCTTGAACGCCGAGGTGTAGCTTTTTCGCCGATAATATAATTAATAGAAGAGATGTAATTTGTTAAATGGAAAGCTGTCATGGTCTCCACATTAGCCTAAGTAACTTTGATTAGTTTGTTTAAGAAGCTTATTTTAGTTACTAAAAAGAATAAAAAATAAATTTAAGTAAAAGAAAAGAAAAAAAAAAAAGGAAAATTTGCTGGAAGCTTTTATTGTGGAGCTCTAAGCAGCAAAAAATAAAATTTTATTCTCGCTCAGACATGCTATAAAAACATAAAGGTTTCAACAATGAGAAAATTTAATATATATATATATATATATATATATATATATATATATAGAGAGAGAGAGAGAGAGAGAGAGATTTAAATTTTTTAAGCTTTAAAAATTTTTAAATATTCAAAATATTTTAAAAAGCATTTAAGAACAATACTTTTTTTTTGCATTTGTTAGATTTTTCTAGTTTACAAAATTTCTTTATAATGCCTTCAAAATTTCTGAAGATATTTTATAGAAATAGATAAATCTTCAAAGTATTTTAAAACATTTGAAGAATGTCTTAAGAAAATACTTTTTTTTAAAGAATATCTTTCGATTATTTTTAGTGGGGTTTAGAATTGACAACATGCCCACTCTGCTATTCTCAAAAGACACCTCAAGATTTTCTAGAGTTTATAAATAGGTGAAATGGAGGAATTCTTCACTTCGTTCACCTCAAAACATCTTGATTGAAATTACTGACGTATAAGTGAACTCTAAAACTTCATAACACTCAAAACGTTGCTCCAAGTACTTTTCACACTTCCTCCAAAACCAAAACCAACGCCAACTAAACGAAAACCGAATAGACAGCTTACCTTATATATATATATATATATATATGTGTGTGTGTGTGTGTGTGTACTACATATGGAATGTTCCCATATTTATTGAATTTTATTTTCGAGAATATTTTTGCATCATATTTCAGTTTTTTTTTTCAATCTATATTTGTATAGACCCTATTTTTGGAGAAATTCTATGTATTTTGTTTTTAATAATTTTTTTTTCTTTTAATTCATTTCATCACTGGTATAATAATTAAAATTCTTAAATAAAATGGTAACAGAAGTTTCCTAAACCTAAATTTTCAAATCGTTCCAAAATAAAGTTATGAAAGTGTAAAGTTATTAATTTGAAATTCAGCAAAATACTTAGAAAATTAAAATGTTAAAAAATTTAAAAATAAAATGGTCAAATAAGAATTTCTTATCAAATATTGAATACTTTATTTTTTAGAGTGTAACAAAAAATTACAATTTATTCAGAAATTTGTTGCGTTGAAAAGTTTTAGATATATTCCACTTCATATTCTAAAAATAAATCAATTAACTTTTTATTTCTGCTTCCTACTTAAAACAGGAAATTTTTAAGGACGAAACAATTAAAAAAAAAACATTCATTATTAAATCACTTTCCTGAAATTTTAATTAAAGAATTATATTTTGAGAACCATATTGAAAAACACCCTTTGTCTTCCTATTTTAGAAGAGCATGTTATTTTGACATTGAACTGACTTGAGTGCAGGTAGTATAATAAACAGTGTAAAATTTTAATGACTTTTTAATTATTTACTCTAATTTAAGAAAATAACGTATCTGTTTGCTCCTCTATTAAATTTATTAGTTAGTTTTGTTCATTTTATTTTATTTGTGTAGGTGTGTTTTTTTCTATGCAGTAACACATAAAAATTTTATTATCATTAGCACGTAAATTTTAAATCTCATAATAGATTTTTTTTCCCCTGATAAGTAAAAATATAAATAAGGTTAAACATAATAATAATAATAATAATAATAAAAAGTATCTTTTAAAATCGTTATAACTATATCAGCCAATATTTTAATTCATTCCGGAATAATTTTAGTCCCGCTTTTATTTCGTACCACTTATCTTTTAAAAAGTATTTTTTCTTATTTCATCGAAGTTATGTATTCAAGAAAATTTTTCTATAAATAAAGTTGTGCGAAATAAGGGCGGGGCTAAAAATACGGAATAAATTAAAATATTGGCAGCTATGCATAACATTTACTGATAGTGTCTTCCTGTATTATCATTAAAGAAATAGTATGTCATAGCTGCCAACTTTTTAAATTTATTTCCTAACATTGTTAGTAACCGTCTTTTCTTTTTCAAACCATATTTCTTGAAGATTCATAGAATTGTATATTGTTGAAAATTACTGTACAAAGAAAATGGTGTGATAAAGGGCGGGTACTAAGAATGTTAAGAATAAATTTCAAAAGTTGACAGCTATTGTTTAGGTTATATTACACAGAATACTCTATTGAGGAAATGTGCATTGAACTATCGTACAAATAGAGTGTAAAAATATCCAGGATGTGTGATATTATCCATAAAACTGTATTATCCTCACCAGGTAACCACCTCACAATGTAATCTTAAAAAAAAAAAAAAAAAAAAAAATCTAAACAAGCATTAATTGAAAGAGCATATATAAATATGTTTTTTCACGCATAAAGCAATAGCCCTTGCCAGCTCATTTTCGAGTTATAAATTCTGAAAGTGAACTAATAATCGCTGAATCGATAAAACCACGCCTTACTGAAATAATGAATACAATCCAAAACAAACAGAAATCGAAAGAGCATAAGTCAAATGCGTTCTTTGATGGGATAATCAGTTGCTGATTTCAGTTTTGGGATCAATCTAGATATAATGTATAAAAATTCGCTAAAATAGAATCTAAAAATTGATAAAAGCATCCAAACTAATCAGTCCTGTCCTTTTTTCGACACCAGTAAATTTTTAGAGAAATATTCTCCAAATGCAATTGCGATTAAATAAGAAAAAAATACTCTAAAAACATACTGGGGTAAAAAAGAAGGTTAGGCTAACAATACTACGGAATATTAATTAGTATGTTGGCAAATATGTAAAAGTAATGGTTCTGGCAGATTTTCAAGGGACTCTTCCCACTTCTTTCAGATTACTATATTTTTACCCAAACTTAAAAATAGATTTCTCGAGAACGAGCTTACGAGGCCTAACAGTTTTTGCGCCAAAAATCACGTTATATTATGCCCTCTCAAATGAACATAATTTAATAGATTTCTATTGTTACACTATTGGGATGGTTTTCTGGTTAGACCCATGCACGTATAAATTAAAATTTAATGGTGGGGGGGGGGGGGGAATGCATTTCTACTCATGTAATAAGTAGGAGGCTCTAATCCAATCAGAAAATTTGAATTCAATCAGAATCCAATTTAATAATAATTCAGAATCCAATTTAATTCTAATATAATAAGAAACAGTTAACAGTAATCAGAGCTGCAAACTTTTCAATGTATTCACTAGCAATTTTAGTATCTGCCTTTCAGTTAAACCACTTTTTAAGAAGAGTAAATTTCTTTCTACTTAATCGCAATTACATACTGGAGAAAACTACTGTGATAAAAGGTGGGTGCTAATAATGCAATATCTGTTAATATTCTAATTAATATTCCGTAGCATTGTTAGTACCGCCCCTTTTTTAAAACACTTTATTTTTTCAATAATTTTCTCCAAATGAAATCACGGTCTACAAGAAGAAGAATAATGTCCATATAAACTGTTGTGAAAAAAGGAACGTTAATAACAGCACTACGCATACTTGCCAACCATCTCATTAATAACCGTACAATTGTTAATGCCCCTTGAAAAAACGCCCCTTTTCTCACACCACTTTATTTTTAGAGTAATTCTCACCAATGTTGTTACGATTACATAAGAATAAAAAATTATTCTAAAATCTGACTGGTGTGAATAAAAAGGCGGGTACTAAAAATTCTGCGGTTCATAATGAGATGGTTGGCAAGTATGACAACAGAATATTTATTAGTTTGTTATCAGGTATGAAAAATGCTACAGAATAAATTTGACAATTTTGTAGAAATTTACATATTACATAATAGAAACAGTTACGTTTTGTTAGAATAAAAGTTTTATATTATGTTACTCATAGCTTCTAAAATTATGTTATACATATATTAAATAGAATTATGTTATATATATGTTAGATAAAATTATGCTATATTATGTTATATATAGCTTTTAATTTTCCATATTGAATAAGCGAGTGCTGCATAAAATAAATACTAGTCAATTTCCCAAAACTTGATTTAAAAAAAGTACAATTTCATTAAAATTTACAAAAATAATGTGCAAAACTTTTAAGAATAATATTAAGAATTATAGTGTCAATTTTTTTTTTTTTTTTTTTTTTTTTTCAGAAATATAAACTGCTCTCTTAAAATGAAATGTACATTTTTTTTAATAAAAACGTTCCTTACAGTTAAAAAATTATTATTATTACTATCATAATTATTTTTTGCAAAAATTAGTCAAACGCTAGATTTTTCATGCTTTTAAAATGCATAAAACTTACATTGAAAATGAACATTGCTTAGTTAAATTTTCCATATGGAAAGATTTGAGTTTCTTTAAAATTAAAATAATTCTAGATCGCATTATTTTTCTTAATAATTTTATTTGATTAATGTATTTTGATCTTAAATAACTCTTTGAAATAATCTTCTATTAGTTAAAAAAAAAAAAAAAATACTTATAGTTTATAAAGCAAATACTTCTAAAATGAATAATAAAGAACTATTTTTCTTTTTAAAGTATCAGATTTACAAATTTGTTCGATTATGATCTTCATTAAAAAAGTTAGGAAAAAAAAACTTTTTTTTAAAATTATTTGATGTTCTTTTATAATCCATTTATAAAAATTGTCAATAATCTTCCATAGTACGAGTACGCAGTGCTGCCAGATTGAAGGAAATTTTTATTCAACAGCCACTACTAAATTCTAAATGTCATGATTTGCTTATTAGTTAAAGTCTGTTTCTGTAAAAAGTTTTCGGAAGGATTAGGTAGCCGTTACAATTAAAGTTTAGTGGTGGAATTTGAATAAAAAAGTTTCTCAAACTGGCAGTACTGCTAGCAGCGTTCTCAACTTCTATAATTTATTCACTAACATTTTCAGCCCTGCCTCTTTTTCATACCAGAAATTTTGAAAAATGATTTTCTTCTTATTTAATTGTTGTCACATATTAAAGAGAAATAATCTACAAAATTTCTGGTGCGAAAAAGAAGGCGGGGCTAAAAATGCTCGTGAATAAATTATAAAAGTTGGGAACGCTGATTGCTAGTACGACGTTAAACTCAACCCACTGACCATTTACAAAAATAATACAGTCGATACATTGAAAAAAAAAAAAAAAAAAAAATCTAGATATCAGTAATAGTTATTCAATGTCTGGTTTACTGAAATATTTCTTTTCATTCACTTGTTGAAACGAACAGACATGACTCTTTTAGATTATGAAGGCAAAATGCAAATTCCATGTTGTTCAAAAAATCATGATAAATGTGAATTTTTGTTTATCTCAGAGTTTCTTTTATACTGTGTGCTCCCAGTGGACTGCATCAATCATTCAAATTTCACTTGCGGCGAATAAATTTGTTGAATTTTTTTCTTTTGAAAATACACACGTATTTTTATCTTCTAGTTATTATTGAATCTTGCTTATCCTTGACTAGTAGGATGCAGTTTTTGCTATAATTGATCAATGATTAAAATCCTCAACAAAAGAATATAAACATATTATTTTTAATTTATATATATATATTTTTAAACTGAATATTTCATGTTATTTATAATGGTAAATACAAATTAATCATGCATTTTAGGTAAATTTAGTTGAATACCAGAACACTTTTAAAATATACAAATTTTTATCTCTATTGAATAAAAATAAACAATCTGTAAAATATATTGTAATGTTTCGATTAAATTTTCCAAATACTCATATAAATACACTGTAAAAAAAAAAAAAAAAAATAAAATAAAATAAAATAAAATCACGGAATTTGACAGTATAATTTTGCGGCAAATGATCGTTTTGCTCGTTGACTGATGTCATGAAAATATGAAAATGAAATTTTGGAATGCTTGCATTTCTTCTCTTTTCTTCTCTCTGTTTTTCTTTTCTTTTCTTTTTTTTTTTTTTTTTAAATAGGCAAATTCTGATAATCTGTGTAATTTACTCAAATGACCTTTAAACTATATTTTTACGGTCAAATTCCTTCAAATGTAAAGTAACTAACTTTTCACTGACGTCATACATCAATCATTTCACATTTGAAACTGAAAATATAATTGTACTTTATTAGTTGGAAGAGTTTTATTTGTGCATTCATGCAAATAGCGATTGGTATAAAAGAGTTACTGTTTTCTTTATTTAATTCAAATAATTTAATTCAAAATTGTTGTTTGTCACAACGTAAAATTGCGGGATGCATCGTTTATGGTACAAATGTATTTTTACGAGCTTTGCCTGGAATCTCTGCTGCCTGGCTTTGTCCGTTGTCCAGCTTGGATTTTTCTAGCTGAGTGCACAAGAAAGTATTTTGTTAAAACGTAACAGAAAAAATATCTTTCTACATAGTTATATAATTAATGAAATAAACAGGATTTCTCCTTTTGAATTTAAGGTTAAAAATAAATAAATAAATAAATAAAATAAAATATTTATTTTCATAGACGCTCACATACTACATATATTTAATTATTGTGCACAATTTAGTGTTTATTTTGAATAATTTTTAAATTTGCGTCTTTTTTATCACACACGTGAAGTAAAAATATTTTTATAAATGACCTTTATTATATAACATACAAAAATTTTAATTTTTAAAATTGCATTTAATATTTAACAAAGAATGTACTTTTAAAAACTGAATTATATAATAATAAGATTTGGTTTATAAAAAACGATAAAGTATTCGTTACATATCTTCATTATTAAAATAAAATTATAAAATCTCTTATTTTATTTTTTAATTGAACATATCTGACTCGCCAGATAATGTAAGATACTTTTTCTGTACACTGCTAAAAATTTGGTGTTAGTTTGAACCAAAATTTGGTAACGAAGTAGCTGCAACCACCCGATGGTTTAACCTTTTGTCTTGATTTGGTAATTTTATGTTGAACCAAATACTGATATTTTGTTTTAAATAATAATAATAATAATAATAATAATAATAAAATTAAAAGTCGTCCGAGACGGGGATTAAACTGAAGACTTTCATGTCTCACGTCAAACAACCTGGCGCTGTACTATACGCTTTCTTGCCCGATAATTCTGTGTGTGTTTCGTTGATTTTGATAAAAGGGGCTAAATTTTCTAGGATCTTATATTAGTCAATGGGTGAGTTTGTGACGTCTCCGTTCCGATTTCTACTTGGTTTATAACTTAGTATAGGAGTCAATCAAGAGATTTAATCAAGAGAGTCTATCTTTATTTTAACCGCTTGCACTCGAAGCCTTTTTCGCATGGGTATACCAGCAACTCGAAGGTATTTTCCAGATATTTGGGGATCGGCCTATAAAACTTCATAATTTTTACGGTACTCATGGAATAATTTTTCGTACTAGAAAATGCTTCTTAAAAGGGCGTGGCTTGAGAACAGAATTAGGATTGTGTAAGAGATCTATTCAAAAATATAGAAGTACAGCAGGGTTCGTAGTTTCCGCTTTTTAGCTAGTCTAGCTAAATCTAATCTAGTTTAACCCCTTCCACTCCAGGCTAGCTGTAATGTAAATATGTGAAATACCAGATTAAAATTTTGAAATAATGCAATACATAACGATGTAACAATGTGCATTTTGTTGTGAAGTCCCTTTTCAGTTCAGGCAGTTGCTCAGGGCATGCATCGGCAAAAGGATCCGACATAAATTTCCAGTCACCTGCTGTAAGTGGTTCATCATCACTGTCATCGCTTTCGCCGTTTTCACTTGTTGTAAAGTCATCATTGGAATCTCAAAGTTCGTCATAATCGGGGATATAATCACTATCCGAATCACTAGAATCAGACATTATTCACAGTTTCAAACACCGGCAAAACACACAAAATCGAGGAGCGAAAATTACACACAACCGCAGCCGCGAGAAATCACGAAACAACTGGTGTAGCCAAAACTAATAGGTCACCGAGACTACTAACGCCATTTAGTTGTCAGTAATGAAAATACAATTTCAAAATACCATATGACAAATAAAATAACTCTCTCTGATACCACTACAACGTTGGGCTTACTGTATCGTATACTTTCTTTGGACGTATGCACGTACGTCCATGGTATTAATGGCCATTAACACTAGAACGTACGCACGTACGTCCCTGGAGTGGAAGGGGTTAATATAAGATCTGGCTGCCCTTATGTTATTCTGGCCGCGTAATAAAAGGCTAGCATAATGCACCTTTTACGCGGGCTGCGCCTTCTTTTTTGTCAGTGACCTCTTTTAAGTCGACCGCTTTGTATTTTTAAATGTGCGGGTCTGAAGTGAGATGGAAAATTAACCTTTTGCATTCGAATATTCTTTTAGTAAGCGTAATGAGCTGCCCGGCAATAGTTTTAATAAAAAATGCAAAATTTGAAACATAAGAATTTTAAATATAAACATTTTATTTCTATATTTGATGTATATTTACATATTACAAGCATTATATATGAATATTGTGATTTATAATTTACCATCGTGTGATATTTTGCAAAGCATTCTTGGCCATTTACTAATGACCAAACCAAGCAACGCCTAAAGGCACTTCATATAAAAAGTGTGAGTGGAGTCTCTTTCTTAACGAAGTATGCACCTGTTATAGCACTTTTAGTTGTAGAACATTATTGGTGGATATAAGATATATAGTAACTTAATTGGTCATGGCGCCTTTCGAGCGCCGTTCCAGTTGAAGTAATGAATCGGATGTCGACTTAGAGGCGACGTTCGAGTGCAAACGGTTAACTTTAGAGTGAAGAGGGGCGTAGGAATAAGAAAGAACTCACTAATAAACTAAATAGTTTTAAACTACCATAAAAAATATAGCTCACCACTTGCAGCTTACAAATACTAATTGTCGAATTAGTCGAGGACTTTTGAGAGCGAAGAGAAACACTTGTATCACCAGCGATAGCACGTCAAAACATTGATCGCTAATAGCACATTCATCAATTCCACCCTCAACACACAATACTTCTAGCCCCAACAACACAACTATCAACACAACTCATCACATCTCCAGCGACACACCAGAGCTCCATTAAGATCTCTATTTAATGTCCTCAAAAATAGAAAATACGATTCACTTCATTTTACTAAATTACTTCTTTAAAGATTATCCGCATTCAATTTTTAAACACCTTTCACAATCTACGTAAATCCAGGTTTCAATTTATCCAACTAACTATTCAGTAACTAGACACTCCAAATTCACCTCTGCTCGACATCTTCAACTAGCTATCTTGCCCACAACATCGCCAAACTATGCTGGATCCAGCTAGAAACTTACCTAACCTCAACTAAACATTCTATCCCAACTCGACGTTATCACTTTACATTACTTTCAATACTGACTTCCCTCGGTGACCATTACTTACTCAACTCGACACCACTCCTACCTTACATGTTATTGCAAAAAATTTGCCCTTTACTTTAAGTTTTCGAACACGTTCTTTAAATGAAACTTGGTTTGGTTTCAATAGGAATTTTACTGATTCATACTTCTCTTTTGAGTGGATGTATGGTAGCTCCAAGTTTTAGCGCAAAGTAAATTCAATCGTAAGAAGTAGAAAACTTAATTGTGAGGTTGAACCATATTTTGGCATTGTTCATAACTTTACTCCCTATGGTGGTTCAAGTTTAAACAGAAATTTTTAACCGCGTACTGCAGAAATCGTGGAAGTTATTGAATTACAAATTCTTCGAATAATAATTAATAGCAATAAACGGATAAATCAGTAAAAAGTAAAGGTATTTATTGAAACATCAATCACTCATATCTCGCGAATTAATCAAAACTAAGAGTTTAGTAATACCCATGAAAATTTGCAATTTTCGAAAGAAGTTTTCTAAGAATTTCTCTTGGTTTAAAATGTCATTTCCTTAACCATTCATATGCAGTTTATTCATTTACACTTTTTTATTGATAACCAAATGATACTTGTGCTGTATGGTTCTAGGCGATGTGTGCGATAAAAGAGTAGGCTTTCCTAAACTCATAAACTTGTATTTATATATGCTTGAATATATCTTATTTACGTTACTATCTAAATTTTCACAATGTTTTTGTTTCAATACAAACTAATTTAAACGATAAACAATTGCAAAACGTATTTCTTAGTTTCTTATATATTCCATAGTTGAAAATTTAGGTTTCGTAATAATTTTCGACTTCGGGGTTTTCGATGTATTTAAGAACTCCAGAACGCTGCTTAACCCTTTTCCCCCAAATTCGTATGAACTTACTGTCATTCACTACGGTAAGTTTGTGAATCTCAAGCTAATAAAAAATGCGCCTCCATTTTAAGGTAAATATAAGTGTTTTCATTTGTCTCTCCATGGCTCAGGTGGTTAGAGCGCCATGTTAGTAACGCGGTAATCGAGCGTTCGATACCCCGAAGGTCCGGAGTGTTAGTTTTTGCAGATAATTAGTAGAAAAGGTGTCAATTGATAAAAGAAAATTTTTCGTTGACTACACAGTATCCTAAGAATTTTTGAAGAATTTTTTTAAAAAGCCATTTTTTTATGTTCAAATGCTGAAATTTATAGCAAAAATTTAGTATTCAAACATAAAAATGTTTTATAAAAGTTAACTCATCGATAAATTCACAAAGTAGTACACAAACATATTTAAAATATTTTTTAAAACTCAAAATTAAAAAAATTGTTTGCAGGGAGCAACATTGTATGCATATTTTTATAATTCTAAAACAATTACACAGTTATTTACAAAAAAAAAAAAAAAAAAAAAAAAAAAAACCTTTTTATGCATAATTATGTTTGTAATGACCGATAGATGACCCAACCAAAGCAATAACTAATGGCCAATCATAGCAATGCATCGGTCAATAGATCAAATGCCTCAGAAAACTTCGAAAAGATTTATGTGATATATTACATTAAGAATTTGGGTTTTAAAAGTTTATTTAAATAGATTATTTACTTTCTTCTATATTCAATAAAAGAAAGCGGTTTCATAAAAACTTTTGATTTCTGGTTTTCGATGGATTTTTATACTTTGAGAGGTCTAAAATATGATGTGAACATTTTTAGAAAATGTCTGTCTCTGTGTGTTGGGCGGATATTAGCCAAAATCACACTACCCTTACTTCCGTGGCTCTAAGGTGACATCTTCGTGGTAGTACATTTTGGAATATCAATTCGATATTCGGGCATGCGTTGTGAAATGCCCTAAAATTAATCCTAATTAAAAGCAAACATTAATCTGAAAAATAATATGGTTATTAATAAATAAATTTACTCTCAAATAATATTAGATTCATATAATTTTAATTAATTTCTTTATTAAATATCCAAATTTTGAATACTAACTAAATTGATTATTCTATAATTTTACAATACAATATAAATGATATAACAATGATCTTTGATTTTGCATCAATGGTGCTAAAGATGAGTACTTAGAAAACAAATGTGCTTTACCAGCATTGCGCGGTAAAATTACTGACCGAGAAATGTAAGAAATTCTCACCAGATTACTGGAAGTTATGATGCATGCGGAGCATAGTAAGGATCATCACAGGGAGCATTAGTATTGGGGCCACTGAAGAGCACATCTTAGCGTAGGCGGTGCGGCCGTCAGACTTCACATGATTTCATCGCAGATACAAATTGACAGAGCGACAGCCAGAATTTTCTATCGTGATCTCATCACGAATGCGACAGCCAGAAGTAGCAAAAATCTAAATCTCTTTTTTTTAAAACTTCTTCTCATTTTCTTTTTGGTCTCTCATTATAATTTTTGGAGGAGGTTTTCCCCTTGCATTTTTTTTATTGGGTCTATCTTCTGATTGGACCTTTCTTCTACCAATCTGCTTGCTTCTAGATTACTACGGTGCCTTTTTTTACGACCTCGCCGGGGCTTTTTTTGGCGGTAGCCAGTGGGGCTTAAATGCGGGTGGTCCCCTTTCAGAGTTCCACGTGCAGGTGCAGGTCATAAATATGACGTTGTATTTCTGTCTTATGCTTTTAAAAGGCAATAAAACAGCTTTGTAGTCTTCAGTAAAACAGCTTTTGTGTTTTTATATTTATTTTCCTTTTAAATAATGCCCTTTTGTATCTTTATTATTTTGTTTTTAACAAAATGGCTGATTTTGCCCATCACTGTGTGTATAACAGAACTTTTGTGGCAACTATATCTCAGGAACTAGAACAGAATTTCATGAAAACTGTTATGTAGTAGCACCTCAACATAATTAAGTGCCTATCAAATTTTGGTGAAAATTGCTCAATAGGTAGTGTTGCCATTTCTTTTCTAAATGTATACCTTAGCGGCATCGGACAAAATATCCTATAAATGAGCATAAAACAGGAGTGATGCTTCTCCGGGGGGGGGGAGTTCCCTTTCCCCTCAAAGGTGAAAAAAATTCAATAAGATTTTTTTTTTTTTTTTTTTTTTTTTTTTTTTTTTTAAGACAGTACCTTGAAAACGAATAGTTCAACTACTGATCAACTGATAATTTAAAATAAAATTATTGATTTTTTTTTCATAAAAAAAAAAATAAATAAATAAATAAAAGCGCATTTTTTAAGATATCGTTAGTAGAGTATGAAATCGGATTTCTTTGGATATTTTTTGCGTTTTCCTTTATAATAAAAAATCGTCTGCATTCATCATAGGCAATAATTTTAATAAATATAATTTTAATATATTTTTTTTTGTACTGAGTTAATTTTTGTAGGAAAACATAGAATAACGTTTTTTGATGGCCATAATATATTAGTTTTTAAGTGTTTCTCTCTATGTATATGTGTGTATGACAAAATTTTTCAGCAACTCTAGTTCGAATCTAGTGCTGATAATTTCATACAAATTTATATGCCGTTGCATCTTGACATTAATATTAGTGCCTGCCAACTTTTGAGGAAAATCGCTCAGCAGCTGGTTTTTACAGATCGTTTTTTCCAAATTTATAATATGGCCGTATGAATATGCGCAATGAGAATTTTTTTTCATGAATAATTATGAAATAAATAGAATTATTCATAATAGTAATAGAATTAAATAAAATATTTCGTATGTTGGAGCATCACAGCCCAGGAGTGTAAGTTTACAAGGTGAGTATAACAACTCGTATATACCGTTAAAAAGAATGATAGTATCATAGATATGTGATAATTTAAAGAATGCTATCTTTTTAAAAAAAAAAAAAAAAATAATAATAATAATAATAATAGACATTTAGTAATATACTAAGATAAAAATAGTCTACATTTATCAGGTAAAATAATTTTAATACATTAAAATTAAGGAAAAAAAATAATTTGTATTGAACGATTTGGTATAGGATTTTCAGAAAAAAAATCGATAACTTTATTTTAAATTATCGCAGATCGATGAATTAACCATTTGTTTTAATGGCAATGACGAGCACTTTTGAAAGATACACATAATGGAAATTTGCCACCCCCCCCCCCCAGAGAGGGGAGGGGAACTTCTCCTTCAGAGGGAAGCGATGCCCCTATATATGCAATTTTTTTTCCCTAGTTGAATATTAATACTATAAATATTTTTTTTCATTTCATAATGATTATTAAAAGATAATTCTCTTTATGTACGTTTATACGAAATTTTGCCTTACAGCGTCATGTTAAAAATTTAGAAAAAGCGGGTTGTCAACGCCACCAGTCAGACGATTTTTACAAAAAGTGTATTGGCACTAATTTATGCTAAGGTGCAACTACATATCAAATTTGCAGTACTTCCTAAAATGCAGTTTTTTATCTCACCCACATACATAGACAGACATTTTTAAAGAAATGTGAAATCATGTTCTAGAGTTCTCAAAACTTGTAAATCCATTGAAAACGCGGGTAGAAAATATTTACGAATTTAATACTTTCTTACATTGAATACAGAAGAAAGTAAAAACTTGTTTCTTTTAAAAAGTTTTGCATTATTTACTTATTTATTATTTTTTTTACATCGTATTTTACCAACGATTCGGTTTGAACGATTTCAGTCGAATGATCAGTACAAATTTTATTAAACATCTGACATATTCCAAATATTTCTTCCTACTCAAAAGAAATATGCGTGGCTTTATGAAACATTGAATACAAGATATAAACTTCATGTCAGTCTAAAGAACACGATAAAACTGAGATTCTGCTTATATTCTATTTTCCCTAGAGACTAAATCGATCATCTGGAATATTTCCTTACGGTCGATCTGAAGAAAGCTTTGCGTCAGACTATATATATATATATATATATATATATATATATTTTTTTTTTTTTTTCTGTGAGCAAGTTATGAAAAGGTAAAACTATAATATTTCTTTTTCATATTAAGCTAAGATATACATATATCTCAAACACGCAGAAAATGAGAAATGTATTCTAAATTCTTTTCATCACTAATTTTCTAAGAATGTTTAAATTCCTTAAAAATAACATTTCATAATTTATCTTATCTTCATCAATATATATTTCATTTCTTATAAGTCTTTATTTTTATATTTTCTATTAGAAAATGGTGATATCATTGGCTTTTTTCTTTTAAAAGTTTACATCTTATGTAGATACATAAAAAAATCCTCTCAATAATTATTAAAATATGTATTTTGGTTTGTATTAATTCTTTATCAATGATTAATATTAATATACAATTTAAAAGACATGTATGCATCCAGAAATAACTGATCTAAAGTAGGAGTCTATTCTTCTTTCCCAGGACAACTTTAGAAAGACTTCTCAGCGAGGGTACTCTCCTTCGGGCCTAGGACATTAGTGCAGTCAGTTGGCCTTATTCCTAAAACACCTGAGTGTGTATAGCTTTGAAATGGTTAGGTAGATGATCAACACATTTCAGAAAATCACTGTTTTATTAGTGTGTAGTAAGAGAAAGAATATTTGATTCAGTAGATTAAAAAAACACTTTCTTTTTTTTTGCGGGGGGGGGGGGGAGAAACAAAAGCAGATAATCTTTGCTTAACGATGAAATGATGTTCTTTTAGAGTAGGTCTTATCACGTCTGAAAATTCCTACCTAACTTGTTCTAAAAATTTTGATTGGTTAAATTCCTGGAGACGTACAATCGGCAACAAAATTATTGAAGCACTAACATTAATTCTTTCTTAAAAGATGTGTACCAAATACTGTTTTATTAAATAAATATTTATCGAGTCATGATCTAACAAAAATTCCTATATAAAAAAGGTACCCTTAATACAGTTTTGTTAAATAAACAATTGTTAAATCCTGTACTTAGTCAATTTAAGAACATGATTCGACAAGGATTTATTTAACAAAACAGTACTAACTGTACTTTTTTTTACACAGGAATTTTTTCTAGTGCTCGGATACTTTTACTGCCGACTGTACTCCATGAGATTACTTTCTTAACTATCCCACCAAATACAACAGTTGTACGCTTTCTTGTAATGAATGCTGTCCCTCACACTTTTCCTTGCTACATGCATATGGCGGTTACCAGTATCGAGTGAAAACAATACTCGTCTCCATAGTTGGTATTCCTCCATTTCCCATTTGTTCAGTTATATTGTGAGCGACCCTATTCCATAAAACACTGGATATGGAATGGGGAGGAAGTGTCGTCGTAATGATCGTTGATTATTCAATCAAATCTTTTCTAATGATTTCTGAATAGTATGAACTGATAACACTTTACTCCAACGAGTTACAAATGCGTGAAAATATTAATAGAGTCATTGCTACCGTAGATGTATCTACTGGTCTAACTTCACAATCCTTTCTTGCATAGTTAGCGTGTAAATATCCTGAGCAATAATTATGAGTATGTTTACTATCTATGAACCTTTATTTCCAACACTAATCAAGTACTACATCGCATGGTGAAATATGCTGGTGATCGTCGGAACGACTACTCTTAATGCTGTATAGAGTGCATCTGTAAGGCACCTTATCTATTAATGTTTTGTATCGAATCTATCAATACAGTTCTAAATATTCCTTAAAAAACGCAACAGCACCCTTTAAACTATATCCATGACGATATTCGTTTGGGTATTTTCAATGTAGTTAAATAGCAAAAATTATTTTGTAAATATATCACGTTTCATTAATAAAAATATGTATATCGTAAATAGCGTGTAAATATATACATGGCAATAATTTTCTGAATAATTAAAAATAATATAAAACATTACAATAAACCTTATTTAGCAAAGTAAATTTAATTAATCAAATATATAATTTTTTTATTAAATAATAATAAAATTTCAGAATATTTTTTCCAAATTACGTTAAGAAAATTTTCAAAATATGTATTTAAATATATACATTTAAAAAATCTTTACTTTTTTATATACCATATTTTTTCGGTACGTTTAAGGAGAAATAAGTTTCTTGATGAGAAATTACATGAAAATTTCATAATTGATTAATGATTAAAAATGGTTACAATAAATCAATGATGTTTTCAAAAATAAATTGAATTTTACATAAAATGTTACTTGGATAATAGCGCAAAGTAATTTGAAGATTTATTTTTTGCTATTAATAAATATTCTCAAAAAGCTGTAACTTACAGCATATCTGTCGATAATTAATCTTTTAAAATAAATTTCCTGAAACCGTCTTTAGAACAATAAATATTTAATATTAGATTTAGTTTAAAGTAGCTAAACTGGAAATTGTTTGTAAAGGAAAACTAATTGCTTATTACTAAAAATTTGTTTGATATTTTTTTTTATGATGGAAATGTTTGATATTTTTTTTTAATGATGGAAATGTTTGATTTATTATAAGTTAATATAAAATTACTTACGTAAAAGAGTTCATGAAACATATACTTAATTTTAAATCATATACTTTCTGAAGTGTTTAACACGTTAATCGCCATGTCAGTCATATGTGTCTGACGCATTTTTAACACGCACTTTTAACTAGGAAATAACTCTAAAAGGAATATGATATACGCCGAGTAATTATTAACACGTTAATCGCCATGTCAGTCATATGTGCCTGACGCATTTTTAACACGCATTTTTAACTAAATTGTCTAATAATGTTACCATGGCCCATGTGAAATTTTTTTTTATATTATCGTGGCGATTAACGTGTTAATATATCAAGTTGAAACTACTAGAGTCTGCACACAATTCAACAGAATAATATAAAAATTACAAATATTATTCTTTCGTATCTTCTATTAGTAGATACCATCACTAGTTAGTATACAGGGACACCCGAAAGTATTCCTAATCATTCTGTTCTATGAGAGGTGTTTCTAAAAAGCAAATTTAAAGAACTTTATTTTGCTCAAATCTTAATAAAATTAAAATATGTTATTCATATGCTGAAAAGAATGCTTCCCATAGAATATAGTACGACTAGCATTAAATTTGCAGGGTCACACAAAAATATTCAGTTACATTAATGGTTATTATTAGAAATTTGTTGGAACTGCATTTTCGTTTATATAATTAATTTTTATCGTTTTCTAAATGTTTTTAGCACTAACTTCGGTCGGTCGGTCGGTCGGTCTGTCTGTCATCCACACTGTAACTCACGTAAATAGTCATGGAATTTCTTGAAACTGATATGTGACATTCAAGTTCACAATCAGTTGTTTCCTATTGAAAGTGAAGAGATTATCTCTACCGGTTTGTGTACAGGGATACCCAAAAATATTCCAAAGCTTTGTGTTCTATGAGAGGTATTTTTATGAACTATATATTAATTATTTTTTTTTACACAAATTTCAATGAAATTGAAATATGTTGTTGAAATTCGCTATCTGATGTTTGCTACAGAAAATGGAGTAAATACCAGTACTGGTTTGTGTACAGGGTCACTTGGAAGTATTCCAAAGCATTGCGTTCTATGAGAGGCATTTCTATAAACCAAATCTTAATAACTTTACTTTGCACAAAGCTTAATGAAAATGCACAAAGGAATGCTTTCTACAGAATGTAGTATGATTAGCATTAGATTTACATGGCCACACAAAAATATTCAGTTATATTGAAGGTTTCTATTGCAAATTTGCCAAAATTGCCTTTTCGTTCACATTAAGTGATATAACACTTTTTAACATTTTTTAAGTAGGAATATGATTTCAATTTAAGTGCCTGTCTGTCTGAGCCCGTCCCAGCGTCCGTAAATATTTTCAGAAATTTTACAAAATTATATATGTTATTCAAATTCACTATGGAATGTTCTCTATTTTAAATGACATTAATAGGTCCTGTGCAACTGGTTTGTGCGCAGGACCTCCCCCCCCCCCCCAAAAAAAAAAAAAATGCACTGTCTTTTAGGACAGACACTTTTATAAATTACATTAAAAAAATTTCTATGACAAAAAAGCATAAAGGAAGTGACATTGATTTTAAATGGGCTAAAATAATATTTTTTATAGAATATGATTTTGTTATCCTCCAGATTTACAAGGCTACACTAAAATATTCAGAAACATTATGGTCTGCAATTAGAATAAAAGGGTTTTCTTCAGTGATAAGTATTTTTAACACTTTTTAACAATGTTTAAGAATGATTCGGAAGTCAATTAGTCTATCTCTATGTCTTTCAGAACTAATGTTTGTCTGTTGTGGGATTACGTAGGCAAATAGTATTGAAAGTTATACAATCCAACAATTACGCACATTTGGAAAATGTTAATAATCAATGCGTACCGCATGATTTTACGTTTTTGTTAAGCTGTAATTTGATACTTTTATTTAATGCGTTCATATTTAAATATTTAATTACATCTACGGGAAGAATAAATTGATTTAAAAAAAAAATCTTTCTATGTTTTTCAAAATTAAATTAGTTAAAAAAAAAAATAGAAAAGTCTTGTTTTTTTTAAGTTTGTACATTATTTATTTATTTTTTAGATTGTATTTTATCAAAAATTCAGCTCAAACGATTTCAGCCGAATGATCAGTACAATTTTATTAGACATCTGACATATTTTAAATATTTCTTCCCTTTTATATTTCTTGCTTAAAGAAATATGTATGGCTTTATGAAACATTGAATACGAGATATAAACTTCATGTCAGTCTAAAGAACATGTTAAAACTAAGATTCTGCTTTTTTCCTATTTTCCCCGGAGACTAAATCAATCATCTGGAATATTTGCTTACGGTAGATTTAAAGAAAACTTTCTTCAGACTATCATCTTTTTTTTTTTTTTTTTTTCTTCTGTGAGCAAGTTATGAAAAGGTAAAACTATAATATTTCTTTTTTTTTTGTCAAAGTAAGAGATAAACATATTTCAAATATGCAGAAATTATCAAATGTTTGCTAAATTCTTTTCATCACTAATTTTCTAAGAATATTTTAGTTCTCTAAAAATAACGTTCCATAATTTACTTTGTCTTTATCAGTATAATAATTATTTTTTTATTAATCTTTATTTTACTATTTTCTGTCGGAAAACGGCGATATAATTGATTATTTTCTCCTCTGTAATAATAAATTATATGTAAGAAAACAAAAGTTTGCATAAGATGTAGATATACATTAAAGAAATCTCAGTAATTTTTAAAAAATTAATTTTGATTCTTTATTAAAGCTTTTTTATGAACCAGTAATATGAATGCATGTAATTAAAAACACACTTACCTAGAAATAATTTTTCCATATGTACTAAATTTTACGTATATGTAGTGTTCAAATAGTCGGGCAGAAAGTCACTGTTTTATTAAGGTGTGAGAGAATTTATTTCAGTAGTTAAAAAAAAAAAAAAAAAAAAAAAAAAAAAAAAACCTTTTTTTGCGACAAAAATAATAATCTTTGGTTAATGAAGTCGAAACTTATTACAAATTTTATTAAAACTTTTCGGTAGAAAAAAAAAGTACATGTTAGCAGCTTTGCAAATATCCATCACAAAGAGCATCAGAAACATTTAAACTATATCGCTATCATTTTCATTTTCTTCAGTGTTGTTAAATTCCAAAAATTATATAACGAATATATCAGGTTTCTTTAATAAAAAATATTTTCATGATAAATAGTGTGCAAATTGCAAATGTATATATGGCTACAATATTTTTTTAAAGAGATAAAAACAATGTAAAGATTTATAATAAACCTTAATTAATCAAATATACTATTTTGCATTAACTAATAATAACTTTTGTGCATATTTTTATCAAGTTACATTTTGAAAATTATAAAAAAGAAAAATTATTTAAATATAAGTATCTAAAAAATCTCTGCTTTTATATATACCATGTTTTTTTCGATACGTTTAAAGAAAATTTTCTTGTTGAGCAAATATAGCAAAATTTTATCGTTGATTAATGATAAAAATCGTTTACTTTAAATTAATTAATGTTTTTAAAATAAATAGGTTTTTTCCTTAAATGTTACTTGAATAATAGTGCAAAATTAGTTTTAAGATATATTTTATGCTATTAATAAACATCCTTAAAAAGCTGTAACTAACAACGTTTCTGTCGATAATTAATCTTTTTAAATAAATTTTCTGAAAGTATGTGTTTAGGATAATAAGTATTTAATATTTAATTTAGTTTGAAGTATCTAGATAGAAAAAAAAAAATGTTAAGGAAAATATTAATTGCTTGTTACTAAAAATTTGTTTAATATATTTTTAATGATTGAAAAGTTTCATTTATTAAATGAATAAAATTCCTTATGTAAAAATAGAAAAACTGAGCAAGGGTTCATAAAATATATATTTAGTTTTAAAGCATTAATTTCTTGAGGAGTTTAATAAATTAAGGTGAAACTACTAGAGTCAGCACACAAATCAACCGAATAATATAAAAATTTTAATTATTATTTTTTTGATATAAACTGTTGCTGAATAATTTTGATTTCAATCATTTTTTATGGATTTCCATTAATATTTTCTTTATGTGCTGTAATTTAATGCAGCAGCTGTAATAAAACCAAAAGAGTTACTTTGCGAAATCTATTCCTGCATGTTAGGTATTATTGCGAGCATGTGTAGGACAAACTGTTAATAATAATAACTCCGAATATATTGTTAACAATAATAATTGCACTTAAAGGATATTGTCGTAAGCTTTTTGTAAACAAATATTACTGGACTAGTTTGTTGTAGGGCGACTAAGGCGCCCGTTGAAAAATAATCGTTTTATTTTATTTATTTCTCACTTTAAATAATTCATTTGCTAGCAAGCACGTGCGAAATTTTCTCACTTTGTTTATCTCTTCGTTACCTTTAAAATTATTATTTTATAGACGTCATTTATTTCATATGAAAGAGCAAATTTATTTTTATTCTTTAAGGGAAATCATGTTTTATTTTATGCTGAAAAAAAAAAAAAAAAAACAATTAAAATTTTAAATGTATTTTAAAGTTTCTATTTTCATATTTTAATTAATTTTAAGAAATCTAATTATAGATTCGTTACAAATAAGGTACCAAATGAAAGGCGCAATTTTTCGAGATCCGTTCGTTTAAACAGCTTATCGATCGGACAATTAAATTTTTTTTTTAAACTGACTAAAGTATGAAAATTAGGAGACTGAGTCCAAGGAAATCTCTTAAGACTACTCTTAAGTCTAAGTTGTGACAGAATCAGACACGGATGAGGGTAACTATATATGCTTATTATGAGTGAATGTTTCAACTTAATAATTAAAGAATCAGATAAATAAAAGGATTTAAAAAAAATCAAAGAAAGGAAATTTAAAATCAGAAAAAATAAACGGACATATAATTAAAAAATAACATTAATTTACTTGAGTAAAATTTGTCGTTGCCTTTTAAGTTTTTTTTTTTTTTTTTCTGACGTAAACTAATGTTGTTCTTAATCGATGCATTATTTATTGTAAATTGCGCAGCTTTTGTGCGATCACTGTCACAAGTAACACACTTAATCCAATCCAAGCAATTGTGAAAGTTGTTTCCTGGTAAAATACAAAATATTCAATGCATTTATCCTCATTACCTTGTCATTAACAATAAACTGCGCAATCTGTCCTATCATAAAAATGAATGGGAAAATTGCGCAGTCTTTCCAAAGTAGCAGATGCACAAACTCAGCCACTTCGATGAGTGAGACTGATCTGATTTTTATTTAAAAATTATTCAGTTTTAGAGAGAATTGTTCGTGTTCTTATCGGTAGTCTTCGTTAGAAGCTTATGAGAAATCTTTTAATAAAATTATTTTTTTCTACTGTCACTTCATATAAATTTCTAGCAAGATTTATGAAATTCAAGCATTTATTTTGGAAAATCAGGCAAAATAGCCCTGTTTTATGTTGGACGCTTCAAACAATAAACATGCGCATTCAAACTGCACTAATACTGTTGGCTACTACCTAGAGTGGCTGCGCACGTATTTCACTCTTTCTGTTCCCTTGAGTGTGCAATCTCTCTGGCCACGCCATGTTTCCTAGCTTTATCTTTTATAAGATTAATAAAAGAAAAAAAAATGCTTACTTAATATAATGTATAGTACATAGTTTTACTAGATTTATCATGAGAATCATATCAAATACTTAACAGTGATTTATCTTTCTCAGATTTGATTAATTTATCGCAAAAATAATTAATAAATAAAAGTTTCAAGCAAGGAAGAAAAAATAATCATTTAAATGTAGCCAAACAATGAAATACTCGTATTCATTTTAATTTTGTAAGCAACCCCTCAGGATTTAGCAAATACTTTGAAACTAAAAACATTACATCTATCTATCTAACTATTTCTCTCTCTATATATATATATAATCAGAATGTTTCGGGTTGCAGCTATAACGACATTTTCTTCTATATAATTCTACATAAATGACCAGACACTTTCCATTTTAGACGTTTTATCAAATATATCAGTAGGTACTTGAAGAATAATCTTGAAAATTAAGGAGTGTAAATAACATGTTATACCTATGTATTTCAGTTTAAATTTTGCTCCGAAAGAGAAAAAGGAGAAAAAATACACATAAAATATTCAGGATTATCCTGTAAAAGTAATGCTTGAATTATATATTAGCGGTATCATATGACTATGACGCTTCTTCTAATTATCTTTAATAATACAGAACGTATCCCAAAAGAAAATTAAACAAAAACCAGTCTTTTTATTTTAATTATTGTCTTGAAGTTCTATTAAACTGGACTCAGTATGATTTATCACAGACTAAATTAATTTATTGCCGACTTTGTAGTTGACATACGTCTTCGTCTACTAAGGAGAAAGTGCCTTATGAATCACTAACAATTAGAACATAAAAGAACTTCCGGATAATAAAGAAGAAAAGTTTCTCTCTTAGACATTTTAACACAAATAACAATTGAACGAAGCATTAATGTTAACTAACTTTGTTATGTAGAGATAATATTGTCTTTTTACAAAATGAAAAGCATTAGTTTGTATTAACAATGTAGATCCATTTTTAAACCTTATTAAATTTTAATACATTAAGAAGTATTTATCAGAAAAACTAGTATGTAGTGGCCATCAACAATATTTTTACTAGACCATTCAGTAAAACAGCGCCACCCACTGGCTAATATGGACAAAAATTTATTTACAGAATTTTATAATGAAGATGTTATCGATGCAGTGTCGTGCAATTTTAATAAATAGATACTGAGTTCCAGCCATATGGAATATAGCAGAAGGTGAATAATAGCAAAGCCTCCTGTCAGTCACCACACATCTAAATAAATCAAACTTTTTTTCATAATGACCCTCTCCATAAACCAAAATCGGTGCATTTTTACAACATCAAGTCTGTTACATTTATAGGCAATAGAAACTAAAATAAACACTTCCAGTACACGGGAAAAACTGCAAATTTGCAGCATCAACTGTCGGCCGATATGCACCAAATTTGTATCAGCATAGTTTTTCATAATGATACTTTCACATATCATGTTTTATGGAGTTATACACAGTAGCAGATAAGATACTTCCTTACAGCTATTGAAAGAAACAGCAGCAAAGTCTTACCCGCTGTTGGGCGATATTCACCAAAAGTTGATAGATACCAATTTATATCTAAGTGAAATTAAGTAAAAAACATTATTGTTACGAATTTGAAAATAATTGTAGTCATTTTTATATAAATTAATTCAAAGGTTATAAAATGTTAATTTTCTGCATTTCTAGTTTGTTTTCGTAGTAAAATAGTTCATTTCCCGTTAAAAACAAGTTAAAAGCTTCACCAAGGCAGGTAATGCCTTGATGCCAAACTGGTGACTTTTTGGCGACTTTGGCGAGAAAATCCTTATTATCGATATACTAAATATCATAGCTGCCAGTATTTTAATTTATTCCAAAATAATTTTAGACCCGCCTCTATTTCGTACCACTTATTTTTGAAAAGTAATTTTTTCTTATTTTATCGAAGTTATGTATGAAATAAAATTTTTCTATAAATAAAGTAGTGCGAAATAAACGCGGGGCTAAAAGTACTCCAGAATAAATTAAAATATTGACAGCTATGCGAATATCTAAGCTCTAACTGAAATATTCTACGAGTTCGTAGAAAATTCTGGAATTTATAGAAGGGTATTTAAGGGATTCGGATTTTGGCCTTCAATTAGTTTCTCGCCAACTGCCTTGCGATAAAGAGTTCCTGATTAATCTCTTGCTTGCAGCGTATTGCTGTGTATGTCAATGCTCTGATACAGTTTGTCCTGTGAATTTGTTGTTGTCAGCTGTTACTTGAGCTTCAACTGGTGAAATTGAAGTTAATACTTGTTTCATAGACCTGTAATATTTTCGAATTTTCTGTAAATAAACTTTTGAATTTCGACAAGTTTCACCTTTCACCCAGAGACAACTCACGAACACCAAGTACACAACATTATGAAATTTTGTGCATTAGTTCGTTATGTAGAGATGCCAAAGATTTTGAGCATTCACAAACAGGACGAACATTTTCTAAAAACGATTAAATCGATTTCAGGAGATCTCAAAACGTGTAAATACACTAAAAAGCGGTAAAAACATCGGCTCTGTTCCGTATTCTCGTGAGTTTAAAAGAAGAGAGGTCACTGTTAAAAGCCATTTTTTAATTTTAAGTATTCTTATAGTACATACAGTTTATCCTCATTAACGTGAAGACGCGTAACATAAATTACTTTTAACACGAACTGTTTCCACAATTTCGTCAAAATGAAGATTAAATTTGTTATATGAAGATTTATTACTGATAACATGAACTACTGATAACATGAACAATCTTTTTCCCCTTGAGATTCTAGTTAACGAGGTTCGACTCTAATACTTTTCTTAAAAGTTAAGGAAGTAGGTGTTATGGATACATTGCTTTTTTCTCCTTAAATATACCCAAATAAAATGCATAGATTTCTCAAAAACAAGCATTATATGGGACAATTCTATTTTGAAGTGAACAAAAATTAAATGCTAATAAGAAAGCAAAATCATTGTCTATTGAGAAATTTAAAAAAAAATATTTTGTTCGCCATATTTCTGTGAATTAGGATTTCCTATCCCCAGCAAAATTACATGTAAAAACTGAAGGATCTTTCTACGTTTCGACTTATTGACAAGGAAAGAGAATTTTCTTTTAAAGTTCTTAAGGGGATACATCACAGATCGTCAAGGTCATCCAAAGCCCATGTTATTCTATGGGTAAAATTGTTTATAGAATTATACATTACCTTTTTTTTTTTCTTTTTCCGTTTTCGTATTCTCAAAATGCAAATTTTTACTAAATGCCTTTTAAATTTTAGTTGTAAAATAAAATGTTAAAAATTAAAATATTCATTTTTCGGAAAACGAGTACTAATTTAAGGCTTGGGAATTTTCTGAATGTGAAAACGGAATTTAAAAATATCAGTTAGGCAATGACTGTTTCTATAAACAAATTTCCCCATGTGATTTGATGACTAGAGAGGCAGTGGAGATAATATCAGATGAAAATGACCATAACTTCATTTACAATTATTCCAACAACAATTTCTTTTAAAACTTGTAAATTGTAACACGTGTCACAAAAAGTTTTATCTCTTTATTACAGTCATTAAAATTCTTCATTTCAATTTAGTTTTTGTTTTATAAAAAATGTCAGAGCGACTTTTTTTTTTTTTTAATGTATAATCATGTGCACACAATATCCCCGTAATAATTAGCCAGAATTTCTTAAAAGTTCGACAGCTTTTACATGACATAATAATATATGAAATGATGAACAATTAACCCTTTAACATTAAAATATGTGAACATAAATACGCAACAGTAGTGATATACTTTTAATAATAATTTTTATAACTTCTTTTTTTCCCACTAAATATTGGAACTTACAAGCAAAATTATTTGCTGTACTTTTAAATATAGAATATTTCTCCATGTGCACATTTTTCTAGGTTCATGTGATGTAGCATTTTTCTGTAATCCTACGTAAAAAGATTATATCAATAAAAATTAGCCATGACATTTTCAAAAATAAATTAATAAATTAATTAAAAATGTATATGCATACCCACAGCTGTAACTGTAAGATTAAACCTTTCATAATACATGTTAAAATTTACAAGTTTTAAAAGTAATTATTTTTCAAGTTAATGTAAAAAGAATCATGATCACTTTTTAACCTCATTAACGTAAACGCGCTTTACATGAATTACTTTTAGTATAAACTGTTTCCCCGATCCCCATCAAAATGAAGATTAGTAACTGACAGCGCCATCTATAGGACATGTTGGAACTACTCTTTTCCTCCGCCAAACAAAATTTCATTGCCTCACGATTGCTGTGGTAAAATATCAAATCTCTCTGATGGGTAGCTTTAAAATTATAGCGTTTTGAAATCTTAACTTTAATTATAATCACCCTGTATATTTACTTTAGAACAGTATTATAATAATCTTGTGTGTCACTCACACGACTTTCTCTTACCCTGAAATTTAATACTATAAATACAGGTTGCAGATTAAAAGGTAAGATAACGAGTACTGTTATGTAAACCTGTGTTAAACAATTCATATTAGGCTTCTGAAAAGTTTTATATAATAATTAGTTCTGTATGAGGGGGGCTACCGCCCCCCTCAACCCCCCGTTTCATTAATGCACCTACATTTATATAGAATTTAATTCGGTTATTAAAAAATAATTCTGTTTTTAAAAAATAATTTATTAAAATTATTATTTAAAAAAATTATCTTATGATAATGCAGACGATTTCCATCTTAGAAAAGTAGTATAACACCAAATATTAAAAAAAAGTCCATTTTATTCTCAATATTTAAAAAAGAAAATACGATTTTTTTTCTAAGTTTTTTTCGTTAAAAGTAAAAAAAAAAAAATCGATAACTTTGTTTTAAATTGTCACAGATCGATGGTTCAACCATTCGTTTTAAAGGTATTAGCGAGCTCTTTTGAACGATACCCATCATGAAAATTTACTCCCCTCGAGGGGGGACTTCCCCCCCAGGGGGGGAGGCGACGCTTCTACATACACAAAATTTTTTTCCCAGTTAACTATCTCTATTACAAAAAATATATATTTGTTTCATTTGGTTTAGTGCAGTCTATAGACGTTAAACTCTACTTCCCTGCAATTTCCCCCATAGACGTAATGTATTAGAATTCTCTTGATTGTCCCTGTACACGAACCATTTGCTTGATCTTAATGAAATGCTTACTGTAGCATCCGTATATGATACACATTTAGAATACCAAGTTTGAACTTTCTGCGATAATTTGTTTTTGAGATATGCTGATAACAGACAGACACACACACAGACACACACACAGACATACAGACACACAGACATACACACAGACCATTTGCTAAAAACATGATTTTCGTATTCAGGGGACCTCAAAACGTGTAAATATAACAAAATCTCGCGTTCGAAAATTTGACCCAAAAACAATACTTTCTCTACCTTATGGGTAAGAGAAAGTAAAAAGTGAAACTAAAGGTAAAAAATACAAAATTGAAAATATGAGGGATGTGGTGACAGTGCTGGGGGTGGGGGGGGGGGGAGTCGGAACGCATTCTTACAGGAGGGGGAGGGATGTTAAAAATAAAATAAAATAAAGAAAGATTAAATAAAAAAGAAGAAAAGTTTCACAAGCAAAAATAGGAAACACGTAATAGTACTCCCTATTACGTGATATACGTAATAGGGTAATTACGTGATATACGTAATACATTACGTACTCCCTATTACGTAATAGTGCTCCCTAATAATACAAAAAATTTATTTTTTTCTTGTTGTTAACCTCGTTATATTGCAAAAAAATTAATAAAGAAAGAAAGAAAGAAAATTAAAATTAAAATAAATAAAATAAAATAAAATCCATTACGTGATAGGTAAAAATGTGACGACCTAAATGTCGTCGCCATGCTCATTTAACTTTTGCTTGAAGCTGAAACTTAATTAAATTTATGAAGTAATGACAAAGTCAGATTTATAAAATAAATGAGCTTTTATTTTGAGCTTAAATAAAAAGGTGGGCGTTGGACTATAACTACATTAAATATCTTTATAACTTTCAATGGGCAGCCTTCTTAAATACTTTAATTTACTTAATTAACCACAAATAATTTCAATTACTTCGTTTAACTTCATTAACTCTTACTGCTTAATAATCTTTCGTATGTGGGAGGATTCCCTGACACCACGAAACTACTCGACTTACTATCTTCAACTATATCTGCTAACAACTAACTCCTCCAACCCCCTTCTACTTCTAATTCACCATCTACCTCTCTCGGCTACCTCCCTACTACCATCCCCTTACTCTCCTTCCAACTCTTATACATGCTACCTTCCAAAATATTAGCATAACGTGAAATACAGTTTCATTTGTCATTTATCATAGGAACTAACTCTATTAGTCGACTGAGTCCTAAATTCTTCACATTCATGTTTTACTCGTAAAGTGCGAATTTTAATTGTAGCACTTTGCTATACCTCACAGTTCCTCCCCAAAAGAAAAATCTTCACTTAAAAATCCACAACGGGTTTGTACCCGTGAAAATTTTAAAGTAAAACAATGCTATGTTAATTGAAAAATAGCCGCAGTTACTTACTGCTAAAATTAAACTGCATAAGACTTTAGAAAAAAAAAGAGGGGGGAAAACTTAAGTTAAACTGCCCAACAATAAGTACTTGTGTTTTTTTAATCTAATAAGGAGAAAAAATTAAGAGTACAGGGCTAAAAAACCGGACACTTAGCATAATAAGAAACATGTTTAGCTCAGTCTAAGTAGGTTTACACCGGAAAACCCTTTGTACTCATAATTAGTTAGTTAAAGATATATAGTCCAACGATACAGCGGAGAATTACAAGAATCGTCTTTCCTATAAAATGGAAAGGAAAAATTTCATTAATTAAAAAAAAATTTGTTACGAAAGGGATCGCTTAAACACAAAAATGACCCAAGTAGCACAGGAACGTTCTGTGAACGTCTAATAACGGTTTCAATAGTTCAAACACCGTGTTTCGTGTCAAAAGAACGTTCTAAAACACGTTCAGAAATAGTATTATTTAGAACGTTCTGAAAATGTTTGATTTGTACCATCTATAAAACGTACAATTCTAGTTCTATATAGAACGTTCAAGTGTGACACCGTCATAACACGTTCTGTAACAGTGTAATTATAACGAATATGACAAAATGACTTTTTAGTACTATTGGTTGGGAAACTAGGTTAATCTTTAAAATTTTTGACTTCAGCTTTTGATTTTTTTACATGTTTTGTGGCGTGAGGAATCCGGAAGTCAAAAGGTTGGTATGGTATCTGTTAATGTGTATCGGCACCTATTAGTGTGATAGCCCGTTAGTTCATGTACACGATATCTCAAGAACAAATGATTGGAGAGAGATCGGACCAGTTTTAAAATATCACTTATGATATTGATAAGAATCTTATTGAGAGATTTGCAACATTCTAATTTAAAAACTTCGTAAGTTATTCGAAATTTATAATTTTTAGCATGATAGAGAATAGAGCATTTTTTACATTTTCAGTTTAACGTTTTGTTAGCACGTCAGTAAAGAATGCTTCCCAATAATCAGTAGCGGTGAGGTGAAAAAAAATTACAAAATTTTAAACTCATGGAAAAATTTTGTGGATTTTGTATTTCAGGAATCAATGTATGGAATTCGACCAAACTTGTTACAATATTAGATCTTGCCCTAAATTGGAGTTTATTTGAATTTCATTTGGGATATATCGCCCGATAGATTACGGTGCTATGCAATGAAACCCTCCATTTATGGGACGGCTATATCTCAGCTTCTATAGTGTACAAATGTATTAAACATGATATATTGGCATATATCATCATAACCTCTGCTAATACAATTTGGATGTATACATTGTCCAACAGGTGGCGTTGCTAATCTGCAATTTAATCATTTTAACGGAAAGGCAATATTTTAACTCTTGTGATTTAACAATAAATTTTGTGATACACTGAAGTTATAAGTGAAATCGATTTTATGTAAAGCTTTACTGGTCCATTTTGGATGCACATCGGCCAACAGGTGGCGTGGCTATGTTGCAATTTAATCTCATAACGGAAACGAAAAATCTCAACTTCTGTGATTTATAAATATTGTAAATTTGGTAAGTGAAATTAATATTACGTAAAACTCTACAGATTGCCTTTGGGTGCATATCGGACGACAGGTGGCACTGCCACGTTCCAATATTTTCCATTCACAGAAAGGCTATCTATCAGCTTCTGTAATATATATACACACCAAACCTTCTGCGTGACATACATTTGATATATAGTATTGATTCAATTTGGCTGTATAACGAGTAATAGTCAAACAGTTTTTTTTTTATTATTATCATTCATAGGACATTGTTTTTTCCCCTAGGAATAAGTATACATCATCCCTGGGGGATGGGGGAAGGGTGGATAAAAATTTTCACTATAATTATCTTTCAAAAGAATTCGATATCACCTTTAAAACGAATAATTGAAACATCGTTTTCTGATGATTTAAATCAAATTTAAAATTTGATTAATTAATTCATTGATTTTATTAATTCATGAAAATCTATGCTTTCCCCAGACCCAAAGTTTAGATACAAAAAGCTAATCACGGATGTTATTGAATAAGTAATATAGTGCTTTACGCGAGTTTCAAAGAAAATCACGGGAAAACTCCGAAAACCTAAGTCGACGAGCGTGACCAGGAATCGAAGCCAACACTTCCCGTCTATAAGGTTCGAGAGTAGAACCTCGCGGTCTCTAATACTCATCGGGAAGTTACAGAATGAGTTTTTTTCTTCTTTTCTTTAAGCATAATTTTAAACTTTTATTATATTTTATTTATGATTCTATTTAAGTTTAAATGTTACTGATAAATTATCAATATTGATAATGTTGTTAAATCGTTACTCTGTTTGATTGTTCTTATTTTATTTTATTTATTTTCACTGAATATTTTATTCAATACTAAAATATACACTAAAACAAAATATGCTTTTCCGTTTAATTCGAGATTTTAAAATGGAAAAATAAAGTGATCTCATAAGTTTTTCAAATACTTTATAAAAATTTAAATAATTGTTTAACTCAGCTCCATTTTTCCTTAAAATATTGACCATATGTTTTCTACAGCTTCAAACGTTGAACTTTGAAACATGATTATTCCGGATGTAAAAACGGAAGAGCAGATGAAACTGACATCTGTGGATTGCATTTATTTAATTCTCGCTGACCGTGCAAATTCAAAGGTCTTGGGAATGTCGTGCCGTTATGTGAAGCGGTAATTTTAAAACGTGTAATGTAATCTGTTTTGTTCAGTTTTCGCGTTATAATGACTTGGATAAGCTTTAGAAAAGGTAAAAATGTAATATTTTTAACCTGTAATATTCTCTATTTTCTATTTATTAAAGTCTTATTTTAATATCAATTAAACAATCATTTTCATATCTGCGTAAGTTCTTAAGCCTAACATATGATACTTGTAAGTAGCGTTGTATCGCAGAAAAAACTGCTCCTGTAACAGAAAACCGCTTAGAAATTATGGATTCATTTTATTAATTCAGTCTTCTGAGATGGAAATTGTTAAAATGACTATTTTTGGTTATTATGCTTGTGAATGAAGTAACATAAAGAATTTAAAAGATGAGAGCTAATTTTAAGTGAATGCCCTTCCAGACTGGTCATTATGTATTTTAAAATGCTAGTTGGAAGGGTGTTTTCTTGGAGAAATTCTTATGAAGAAAATGAGGAAGGTATGTAATTCTTTTTTTTTTCTTTTCTTTTTAAATTCTGAAGTATTTATTTAATGTTTATATGATAATATATATACAATCTAGGTTATGCAAATTGCATATTTTTAAAATAATATCCTAAGTTTCACCGACTTACAATTTTAAATATCTCTTTACTGTTATTTATTAAATAAAATATATGAAATTGTTTAACTGCATAATAAAACAAAGATTCAATTCAATTTCATTCCACATCTTTATAAAAAAAGATATTCTGCTTAAAAAAAGGACGATTTACTATATTATTTATTAATACTAATAATATTTACATTTATCAATTATTTAATATGCTATGATAGCATAATTACATCAAATGAGGTAAAAATTGCGTTGACTCAATTTAAAGAAATTTAAACATTTAAAAAATACCAATTACATTGCCATGTGGAATAAATTTAAATACCTGCAAACATCATTTTTGTAAACTGCTGCTGTAAACTGAAAATATGTATGCATACATGCACTGAAATTTAAAAATATGAAGTATGTTAAATATTTTAGAAAAATATTATGATTAAATATATATATATGTATGTATTTAAGTATTTGGACATTTTTAAAATTTCCTCCTTCTAACTAATTTTTAATTTTTTGTTTCAATTTCTTATTATTATAAATTAACAATATATTCTAAACTCAATTATATATTATTTTAGCGGTGTATTGGTACATTCATTTTTGAAATTATTTTTTATGTTGAAATATTAAAACTTTCTATAAACTTCAGCATTCAAATATATTTATAAACTATCCATGGACTTACAAAGTAGTACCCAGAAATGTTTAGAATATACAGGGTGCAAAGTCGAGAGCAGGCATTTATTTGCGCAACAATTGGTCTCAAACGTTCTCCAATAAGAAAATGTATTTAAAAAAAAAAAATGTAAGAATTCATTATATGACATGTTTAAATTAAAAAAATCAATTTACTAAAAATCACAAAAACTGATAATTTTTATACAATTTTCATGACACTAATAGTGAAAGTTGAGTTCTAACCTAAAAAATATAACACAAAAAGTTTCACTTTTGTGCACCCAAAATTGTCTGAGATAGTTAGTATCAAAATTTAGGATTATTTCGCATTTTCTCGGGCTTTATTAAAAAGTCAATGAAAAATTCTTTAATAAACCCAGGGAAAATGCAAACAAAGTCCAATTAGGATTTTTAAACCGATCCCTTATTGAAGGCCGAAATATGTTAGAAAATCCAAACTTTAAATATCATGTTCCATTTTGGGAGAATAGAAATGAAACTGTTTGTTAGGATGAGTGTCAGTTTTCTAAATATGATTATAGGGATCTGGGACTATGTAAAAATTTAGTTTTTGCAATTTTGAAAAAATAGATATTTTAAATTTAAACATGTTATACCACAAATGTTCATATTCTTTAAAACATTTTGTAACTGAAACTATATATTTGCGACCAATAGTTGCGGAGGTATTCTCGTCACAATGCTTTGCACCCTGTATTTAAAATAATAATAATAATAATATATATATATATATATATAAATGAATTTTTAATCTTAGTTAAAGCCAAGCAACAGATATAAGATCCCTGAAACCACATAGGTCAATGAGAAGGAAATTACAACAAATTTAAATAACCTGGGGGGGACTGATTGTGATTTATTGAAACATTTATTTTTTATTTATTGATTTTTATTTTATATAACTTCAGTCTAATCATAAATTTATTCCTATATAGTTAGTTACAATTTTAATAATTTTGCCGGTGCGTAAAAACCACATGAAACTCAAATCAAAAGATACAAACAAGCAACGAGGAAATAAAAAATTAAGACAGCACTTTAAAAATTTTTTTAGGAAAAACTTAGAATGGTAGAAAAAAAAAAAAAAAAAAAAAAAAAAAAAAACTCGTCAGGGGTGACCCTTTTTGTCGTTGAGCACCAATGTACGATTTCGTTCGTTAGCAGCTATAATAGCAAATTGCTAGCGGGCACCCTATCGTACAAGAAATTAATTGAAGTTAGAAATGAAGAATAAATTGGAATAAATTATTTACTTCATGATATCAGAGAATCAAACAGAAAACAACCATGAAAAACAAATATTAATCATAGGATGACGCATTCGGAATCACAAGGATTAAAACAAGCAAAATAAATCAAGAGTTCAGTTGTACATAGCAGATGAAGAATAATGATACAACACAGCAACAGGGATATAAATTACTTTTTTTTTTAATTCAAATACTGTTTGAGAAAATTTAATATACTTACTGTTCCTTTAATTTCAACGTATATGCATGAAAAATTCCATATTTTATGACAGTAATTCCCAAAAAGTGTCATAACGTGTCTATATCCCTTAAAAAATTCCTTAAATTTTTGCATTTTTAAAAAATTTCTTTTTTTCCCTAATCTGAAGATAATGACGTTATAGTATTAATTACGAAACTTTGAATAAACACCATAAAATGCAAGAACTCGCAACTGCTACAAACAAAGCACGGCTTCTACAAACAAAGCGGCAACGCATTCAACAAACTCAACGTGCTTGTTTGCAGCTCTCGTGCCTACAATGTTCGCCTGATGAAGGGTTGTGTCTTCTTTTGACCTGAAACAGTTGGTGCTAGTTCTTGCATTTTATGGTGTGTATTCAAAGTTTTGTAATTAATACTACAACTTCATTATCTTCAGATTAGGGGAAAAAAAGAAATTTTTAAAAAATGCAAAAATTTAAGAAATTTTTTAAGGTATAAAGAGACGTTATGACACTTTTTGGGGAAATTTGTCATAGAATATAGAATTTTTGATGCATATACGTTGAAATTAAAGGAATAGTAAGTATGTTAAAATTTCTCAAACATTATTTGAATTGAAAAAAAAAAAGTAATTCATATCTCTGTTCATGTGTTGTATCATTATTCGTCATCAGCTATGTAATTTTTACTTCTAAACGCTCGTACTGAGGTGATTTTTTTATAATGACGTCTTTTTTTTTTTTTTTTTTTTTTAGCTACACTGTTTTAAAACGTTTACAGTACGTTTTCTGGAACGTTCTGAAAATGTGTATAACGTTTTGAAAACGTTCTAAAACCGTTTAGAACGTTCTGAGACCGTATATATAGAACGTTCTCAGAACGCTTCTATAACACCGATGGTGATAGTTACACGTTCATTGAACGTTCTCTGAACCGTATTATTGTACGTCTTCAAGATGGACAGATAGACGTCTATAACACGTTCAAAGTGAACGTTCTTAGAACGTGTTTGCAGAACAATTTTTGAACGTTCAGAGAACGTTTCGGTGCTGCTTGGGGAGATCATTATTCAATTTAACTTGTAACATTAAGGTCTTCACTTGAGCACTTTGTAACATAATAATTTTACTGGTAGCCACTAAAGACCAATCTAGGTCCAGAATCCTTGGCTAGAAAAAACTTGAAAGTTCATCAACAGAAAAAAATTCCAGTTGTCCGCTATCAGATGAATCTTTAACACATTCGCTGCCACCAAAATTTATATATCCATCCTCAGAAGCCGAATTTAAAAAAAGTGTTTTAATGATTAAAAACGTTGGCTGCACACAAAAAAAAATTTAAACACAAAATTTAAAAACCACGCACTGAAAATATAAAAATAATGCTTCACTAACGTGCCACAAAAACCTCATCGTTCAACCTCCAAATCCGAACTAAAACTAAAGCAGTTTACTTATCATACTCGATTGACGCCCCAGAGCGTCACCGGCATGGGAGGTAGCGCCATGCTGACGCGCCAGCGCGTCAGTGGCAGCGAATGTGTTAAAGAGATCCGCTGTTGGCATTCGTCCAAGAAAGCATCTTTTACTTCAGAAAAGAAAAACGCTGGCACAGTTCCAAAAATACCTCCTTCTGTACTTCAAAAGGAACAATTGAAGAAATCTGCAGATTAGGTTTTTGAGATGAACGGCTGGACAACAGAATTTCTAAAATTAAAACTTTTTTTACTGTATAAATCAAAAAAAGGACGTGAACTACAACTTGTATATAGATAAATGACATTAATTTTATAGATAAGCAATATTTTCCAACTAGCTATTTGCATACGGAAAAAAGTAAATTGATAGTTTAGTAAGGTTAGTTGTTAAACGCGAGTTTACATGCAAAATAGCTTAAAAAAAATTCTCTTTTTACCCCCTACTAATAACATATACATACATGAAACTTTTAGTTTAGCATACAAATGTTTACATAAAGAAATATTCAGTTTATACAATTTATCAAATTTAATTTTATACAATTTATAAGACATTGAGAGAAATATAGATAAGGAATATATATATACACAAATGTTGAAAAAAGGTTTTTACCAAAAACTGCCGTTGATGGCTGAGGATGAAAAAAAAGATTAACGTACATACATATAGCTCATTTACAAAACTATAGAGAAAAATGTTTGTACAAAGAAAGAAAATTTTCTGACGACTCATTGCTGGTGATTGCTAAAAAACAAAAACCATTAAAGTACATACATGCATATATTATATAACAGAAAAAAAATTTATGACATGTAAACAAAAACATGAATTTTCGGAAGTTTGAAAGTTCATGCTAAAAGTTTAAATTTTGACTTTTGATATTTTAGAAAGTTCATGGCTTTTAGTTCATGGTTGAAAGTCCAAATGGCTTTTTTACTACATGTCGTAGATTTTAGGACTGTTCTGCTAGAAATACACTGTACAATGGAAAAATAGAACCATAGCACCTGACATATAGATTCCTTTATAGCAGCAAAACAAGGGATGCGGGTCAGACTGGCTTGTAGAGTTGTTATAGAGATTTCAGTGCTGGTGGCTCGCAGATCCAGGTCGGACGTTGCAGGGTCGGTGTCCGGAGCAGGTTGTAAACTCGGAATCTGGTCGCTATGTTGAGGGGGTTTCGAATTCGGCACCTTGTCACTGTTCACAGTCACAGCAGCCGAAGACTGTCGCTCCGTACTTTCGAATGCATTGCTGCTAGACTGTCTAGAAACCTCAGAGGAGGTTAGTTGCACTTTCGAAATTTCATTCGTTAAAATAACATCATTTTCTTTTAGTTTAGTCGGCGTATCATTTAAACTAGCGACCCAGTTATCTGACATTTTCGTTCGATTTACGACTTTATCATTGAATTTATGTACTGGATGTGCAGAACTAAAGTTAGTTAAGACTGCATTTTGAAATGTAGTACTTTCATTTACATTAACTACTAGATTTTCTTTAAAAGTAGTTGCGAGATATTTAGAGGCATACTGGTTAAACTTGTCACTTCCTTTTACCACAGTTTCTGTGAAAATAAAAGAGTCTGTCGACTTGACAGTTTCAGAACTTAAATCTGAGGTATTGGCGGAAGGATTAGCCGCCACGTTTAATGATTTGACGCTTTCGCTTAGATTAACAGTTTCAGCAGCCACAGTTATTTTAATTGTATTTTCTTTTACAACCTCCGTCGCTACATGAGATAATTTTTCGGATTTCTTATCCGTAGCACAAGGCTAAATAACAGACGTATATTCGTCGGCATCGCTGTTTGAAAACGAAGTTTGCTCGTTTGCAATAACTTGCGTTTGGCTTTTGCCACTAGAAATAACGTTTTCATCGCCAGTTTTAGGTTGATCTAAATTAATCGAGCTTGCTTCCTGCGACTTAATAACTTCTCGTGGTTTTTCCATATCCTTTATTACTGTTTCCCGCTGACGCTCGTGAGGTGGGAGGTAACGGTCATGCTCTAATCTCAATCTATCATACCGTGTGGCAAAGAGATTGATGACCCAACTTTTTAAGTCCTCATAAGTTGGATTTGGGCCACGTGAATGGCAGGCGATTAATTTATGCCACTGTCGTGGTTCACCTTTTAAGGAATATGTTAACCAAGCATATTTTTCTGCCACCTCCATTTTATAAAAATGGAAAAAATATTCAAGTTCATCAAAAAATTGGAGCACACTGGTCGTGCCATCAAAAAACACTATCTCGGGGCGGGTTTCGACTTGATTTGGGCGCCACTGTGACGAACGAATGTGGGCCATTATTCTGTTGACTTTTAGATTGAAGCTGAAATTTAATTAAATTTATGAAGTAATGACAAAGTCAGATTTATAAAATAAATGAGCTTTTATTTTAAGCTTAAATAAAAAGGTGGGCGTTGGACTATAACTACATTAAATATCTTTATAACTTTCAATGGGCAGCCTTCTTGAATACTTTAATTTACTTAATTAACCACAAATAATTTCAATTACTTCGTTTAACTTCATTAACTCTTACTGCTTAATAAACTTTCGTATGTGGGAGGATTCCCTGACACCACGAAACTACTCGACTTACTATCTTCAACTATATCTGCTAACAACTAACTCCTCCAACCCCTTCTATTTCTAATTCACCATCTACCTCTCTCGGCTACCTCCCTACTACCATCCCCTTACTCTCCTTCCAACTAACTCTCTTATACAAGTTACCTTCCAAAATATTAGCATAACGTGAAATACAGTTTCATTTGTCATTTATCATAGGAACTAACTCTATTAGTCGACTGAATCCTAAATTCTTCACATTCATGTTTTACTCGTAAAGTGCGAATTTTAATTGTAGCACTTTGCTATACCTCACAAAAATGGAAGTCATTTTCTGATTTATCATCCTGGAAAACATAAACTTTACCCACAAAATTTCATTCATCTAAAAAAAGTTCTTTTTTTTTTCAAACCTGCAAAATCTATGGTATGAAAAAGGAATGAAAATTAATACCATTATTTACCAGCGCCAGAAAATTCCATTATTACAGCATTTCATATACTTCATATGTGAAAGTACTTGGTTAAAATATATTATCTTAATACCAGAAATAACTCTGTTTCGTAATTAAACAAAAAGATGGATTAATGAAATATTATAGATAAATAATAAAACATTGCTCTACTCCAGAGGTAATGGACACCATGAGCATTTTGCGAAAAGAGGTAGCTTTATGTTCTTGCTGTAAATTTTTTTGCATAAGAGAGAGGCATTAAGCATTATGCCCGGTTACTATAAAGGAGTCAGGATAGTAGAACATAAAACCATGTTCATTTTCTTTTTTCATGACAAATGTCATTTATTAATTTCATTATAACATCCAGAGTCGCCAACGTTTTAATTTATTCCGGAGCTTTTTTAGTCTCACCTTTATTTCGCACCAGCTTATAACACTGCGCTGCCAAAGAAAAAAAAAAATGTCGACCCCTGATACTATTTTGCTAATTCCTATGTAAAATGACCTCCTGAATCCGAATATGACTCTCATTTTGCCCAGTCACCCACCGTTTTCTAGTGACACCCCCCCCCTCAATTTTTATCACTGTTCGGTAATTTTATGACCATGAATTTGATTTGAAGAATGAAAAATAATTAATTTAACACCTAAACAAAACAATATATATACATGTAATGTTTAGTAAATAACATTAATAATAGATTAAAAAAATTTAAGAAATGTGATACATAATTTCAATGTGCAAATTTCCCCCACCCCCCAAAATTTTCCCTTGCCGCAAATGTTCATGTTTTAGAATTCTCCAACTCTGTAGTCCTTCAGAAGATATTTAACAGTTAAAATAATCCTCTTCCCTCCACCTAAATATCAAATTTATAGCCATAAAATGACCGAAAAGTGATAAAAATAAGTTGCCGTCCCTAAAAAACGGTGGGTGATAGGACAAATTGGGCATCATATTCGGAATCAGGAGGTCATTTTACATAAGAATTTGCAAAAAATGATGTTGGGGGCAATTTTCATGCCGAGCAGTGTTATTAGAACATTTTTCTCAAATACATAACTACGATAAAATGAGTAAAACTTACTCTTTAAAAAAAGTGGTGTGGAATGTAGACGATGCTAAAACTGTCCCGGATTAAGTTAAAATTTTGAAAATTTTGTATAACATGATTCCTAAAAAATTCTTTTTTTTTTTTTTTTACATGGTATCTGTTAGTACGGCATAGGTTTTTGAAATATACAATTTAATATATTGTTTTTTAATTTTATTTCTTAAAAATTGTATATAGAAGTTCCTCTTACGCGGTATGATAAACTGAATGTCTTAAAATATTTTATAATAATCTGTAATTTAAGGCCAAATATGTCTAAAATTTGTCATTAAACAAAAGAGTGGATTGATGATATAATGCGAACGTACACTGTACAAACAAATCCTCTCAACGTTCCGTTTCTGAAAAGGCAATTACTGTAATTTCTGGTAGATACCCCGCAGGCTATATAATCCAGTTTTGCACATGAAATTTCAATTGATAAATAAATTTATATTTGTACGAGCTCTTCCTTCGAAAAAGTATAGATTTCTCTATTAACCCCTTAACGCGCGCTGTCCTCGCTGCGAGGACGCAAAATTTCAGACCCAGCTACAAAAATTCATCCCGGAAATTTTTTAGCAAAAATTTACGTTTATAACATATCAGAAAAAGCCGGTTTTTTTTATCCTCGAAATTTAAAAATTCTTTTAGTTTAATTTAGTTCATGAATTCCGGTGGCAGTATAATTTAAACGATCCGAATTGTCTTGCGCCGCAAAGTGTTAAATAACATTTCTGGTGGAGAAATGACACATCTTACCTGCGGGTTATCTACCAGAAATTACGGTAGTTGCGTTTTCTGATACTGATAGATTCAAAGTTTTAATTTACAACATGATCCGTTTCAGATATTCAACTAAACTAATCTTTTTTGGTAATGAAATGTTTCACAAATGCCATTTTTCATTACCAAAAACTTTGGTTTCGTTGCAGATCAGAAATGAGTCGCGTTGTAAAGTGATACTTTTCTTTCCAAAAATGAATCAATCCTTTTTAGAAAAGGAAACTAGTTTTCTTTTTCACAAAGATGCACAGCAGAATTTTTTTTACAGTAAACATTTCTTTAAATATTTATTTCATGATGGTATGTTTAATGGTACATTTAAGTAACAGAGTTTTTATTAATTTATAATATGTTAGAATATTACTTGATTTTCTAGAGGATTCTGCAAAACCTAAGTGAATTAATTTTGAAAGATAAGGTTGTGTATTTACTTTTTGCGTATTTTGTCTTTATTTCTATTTAAATATGCAACATAAAAACAATGAATACTCGTTCTTTAAAAAATACTTTATGAAAGAAAATTTTTATTTGCATTGCTTGTTATAAATCACATAACATCTTTTCTCCCAGGAAATGAGCTTTTAGCTAAAGCTGATAGAGATTGCATTATGTTTTTATAATACCCAACATTAAAATAGCGTTCTTTGTGTTTTAGGTTTAATTTTGTTCATGAAATAATTTTCTTTTTCTTTTTCATCAAAGTAATGGATTCAGAATTACATAATAAAATCTATGTATCTCAGGCAATTACACAATGAAATCAATTAATAACGAATAATGATATAACCAAAGACACATTCCATTAAATTAAAAATTTTAATGTTACAGAGTTGCCAATATTTTAATTTCTTCCGGAGCATTTTTAACCCCGATTTTATTTCATACCACTTTTATTTTAAGAATGATTTTTTTTCTTTTTCTGTGGTAGTTATATATTAGGAAAGAGTATTCTATAAATAAAGTGGTGTGAAATAAAAGCAGGGCTACTAATGCTCCGGAATAAATTAAAATGTTGGCAATTTTGATGCTAAACAAAAAGCTTTAAATTGGCAGACGTTAGCTTAAAATCTTATTTATAGTGAGTTTAGTTCAAAATGTTAGAACGTTTAGACTTAAGCACAGAATTCGTGTGAAAATTGTAGAGGTTGTCTAATAGTTCATTAAGTCAGTGGTCAGCTTTGCATGAATTTGCCTATTTATTTCGATAGCTAGATTAAAGTTACACTAGTTAGTTGTAACTTAGTTAACTAGTTAACTAGCTAGATAGCTAGATTAAAGATTCACTAGAAAGTTACACTAGTAAAAGTTACACTTGTGCATTTCAAAATCATTCGAAATTTTCGAAAAGTGAAGATAAATTAAGGTTAAATTTTTATTTTAGAGGATAAGCTTTTAATGCTTTTCGAATTATTATAATATATATATATATATACAAGGTTTTCTAGCAACCATTCACTGATTTATAGTTTTCCAGTTTCACCTCTATAAATTTTCAACAACTTTTTTTTTTTTTTTTAATTACCAATATAAATATTACTTGTCGCCTACTGGGAGCAGTCGAATGGTAACAAAACTTTGTATTCAATCCTGATTAAATGTTGTATAAAAACTTTATGCAGAAATAATACTTAAGCTTTTACACGAATATAAATAGACAGGCTGCGTAACTCATGCCTTTATGAGAGATTTCGTATGCAGGTAATCTATAGTTACATACGAAAAAATCTCAATTTCAATACTTTTGCTTATCATGATCCAAGACAATCCATTCAAATAATTGCAGGGAATTACAGATCACACAAACACCTGTAGAATTCTCGAGAACACCCTACAAGTTTAGGATGGTACTGTACTCAATATTTAATGGTACTAATCTGTATTAGTTTGAGCGATCGAAAGAAGGTTTTATGAATGATATACTGATAAATATTGGTACTAATTAATTGGCTACAAGCTGCAAATAGTGCAACAGATGAAAATCATTTTCTCATGAACGGTTTATTAAACGACTTTTTTGGTACTGATCACCTATATATGCAGAAAACTGGATCCTGAAATCGGAAAAGTTATCATTTGGGTTGAAATAACAACTAAAAGATTTTAAAATCTGCGTCTAAGATTTATGAGTCACACCAAAGCAAATTATTTCCAAGAACAAACTCATACCTATGGAAGAAGTTAAAAAGATGACATAAGAGTTACGTGTAACCATTCTGTTGACACACAGAGTAATTAGAATTTTCATATACTAGCCGTTCTTGCGTATAGTTTCCAATTTAGCACCTTTCGGCTAACGGAAAATTTTATATATATATATATATATATATTACTGTATCACTGAAAACCGTTACAGTTCACTGATTAAATAAAATAAATATTTCTATTAAATTTTTCCGATAGTCAAAAGGTGCTAAGTTAGCAACTATATTCCCGCGCAAAACATCTGCGTGGTAGTACCTACATACCTAATATAATATTCCGAAAAAAAAACTCATAAATAAAATCACTAGATTTTTTTTTTTTTTTTTTTTTTTTTTTTTTTTTACAATATAAGATATTTAAATATTTAATATTTGTATTACAGTCACAATTTTAGAATTTTTTTTTTTTTTTTCCGTTACTAAATAAAAAAATTCTTCGAATTAAATTAAATTATTTTCATATTAAAAATCAAATGATAAAACTTGACAGAATTAAAGTACTATATTACCATATGTAACTGAAATCACATAGTTAATGAAATTATCTACAAAACAAATGAAGAAATAAACGGAAATAACATTCAGTCTATTTTTAATGAATGAAAAATCTAATACATTACATAGGGTAGGTGCTTCAGTGATTGGCTTGCTCTAGTAATTGACATCTATCCCGAAATAATTAATAAATAAGAAAAATAATAAAATCATATATTTTACATATAAGAATTTTAACATTTTATGTGAAACACTGGAGCGTAGGGGGCTAATAACTAGTAAAATGAATAACTAGCAGTGTCAAACACTGGAACATATCGGGCCAATTATTCATAAAATGAAAAACTGGCAGTGTCAATTACTGGAACATTGAGTGGGTGTCAAATAAAAATTCATGAAAAAACAATTGTTATCAAATGTATATATTTTAACATATATGTGGTTCTGGATGCCTTTCATGCCATATGTACTAACTTAAGATTTCTAAAAATATTTCCTGATGACTAGAATATTAAAAACATCAGAGATTGCTCTAAAAGTGTCAATCACTGATGCACTTACAGTCGGTAACAAAAGTGTCCGAACACTAGCAAAAATTCCTATGTAAAAAAAGTACACTTCAAAAGATTTTTTTAAATAAATCCTTATGGAATCATTTCTTAGACTGACTAAGAACAGAATTCGACAAGGATTTATTTAACAAAACCGTATGAAGTGTACTTTTTTTACATGGGAATTTTTGCTAGTGTTCGGACACTTTTGTTACCGACTGTACCCTATATATACAATTTTGGCTTTCAAAAATTTATTTAGAATCGCATTTCAAAATTGTTTCTTAATATGAGGATTTCGATTACAGCATCAGATGAGACGACTATCATCTTGTCAAATAGGTAGATACGAAATGTGAGGCCTAACTGGTTTTAAAATATTTCAAATATACATATTAATATGAGAATTTGAACAGGTGTTTCAACACAAAAAGTTAAAAATTTTTAATTTCTTTAAAAAAATGTGCATTTTAAGTATGTTAGATTTCATTTTTGTAGCTGAAACCACTACAAAATACCTGCTGAATTTAGTATTTGATCAATCTGATCGGCCAATCAGAAAACAGCTTACGTCATCATTCTACCGTCTCGACAAATGTCATCGTAACTGCTCCATATTGGAGAAATAATACACAGATTGTTTTCACCTTCTCTATTATTCGTAAGAATCACATTCGGAATCATATTCCTACCTTATTACAAAATTTATTTTATCCAGTTTAAGAGTTGCAAACATAAATTTTGAGTAAGGTTGATTCCTTTAATTATATTTAATTTACTTTCCATTAGTTCTGAATGCTAGAAACAAGATAAAGTTAATGTAGATTTCTAGAGATGGGACATATTTCTAACTTGGAATCTATCTCCTAAAATTGTTATAAATAGTAATTGAATCATTTGTAATTAAGCTGTGTATTACAGAAGATATATTGAGCTCTTCTGGTGCTTTGTAGCATGTCATTTAATTAAAATTAATTAAATTTTGTAATTAGAGAGTTCAAACGTTGAAACCAATTAGTTTTAAGTTAATTAGTCCACAACTTCATGGTATCACTAAAACATAATCTTAAACTACGATAGTTATAATTTCCACGAAAATTTGTTACTTTCAGAAATAGAAAGACACAGCGTACATTAAATTATACTTCATATGATTTATTTTGTATAAGCAATTCGAAAGATAATTATTAAAAATGAATTTAATAGCACACTGGTTCTCATAATTATAAAGACACCCGTTTTTCTATATTAACTAAACAATGAACGTTATTATTTAAACAAATATATTTTTATTAATTTGAATTTCATAAATAGACGATATTTAAAAAGTTCTATCGTTTTTCTATCTTAAAAAACTGTAAATACGGTTAAAAAAAAAAAAAAAAAGATTTTTCAGGTGTTCACAATTATAAGGACAGCTCGAATCTTAGTAATTTTTTTTTCAGTTATTCTTTAAATTAATATTTTATGGGGTCTCTTTTTAGGGTGAAACAGTCAGACGTTCTCTCTGGTACATATATATCTACATATCTTTTTAATATTCAGTTTCAATACCATTTCATACAACATAGATGATATTCTGAATACATTTAAACTATTTAAAATTGCTTTCCACTTACATGCACTTTTCTGATATGATAAGTTAAGGTTTTTTCAACTTTTAGGCCACGGGAAAAGCAAAAATACAGAAGTTTCTTTCTTCAAACTATTTTCTATTGTTCTACGTAGAAGTAGAGCAAAAATGTAAGTCTTGCTGAAAAAAAAAAAATCCCCCCCCCCACCCTTCTCTAAAATCTAACAAAAATCTGAGAATTCCACGGTTAAAATTTGCGGATATTCTCTTGATGTTCATAATAATAGAAAATTTACTAAATTCATTCTGTCTTCAGTAGAAACAGCTCCCCAGAACACCATAGATCCACCTTTAAAATGCCCGATTCATATCTGCCTTTAAAAAATGTGCTCTGTCTTTCGCTATCTTCAGATCGTGACAGTAACTGTTAAAAGCATTTGGTTAATCAAGAACAAAATGTTTTTCATCCGAAAATGCAACATTTTACCACTTCATATTATCTTTATTCATCTTTAATACAGACGTTCTTTCCTCTATTAAATTCTTATTGATTTTTACAGGTTTTTTATTCATTTTAACATATTATTAATTATTTTAAACATGCATAAATGTGGACCCCAACATTTCATTAAAATTTACGAGCAAATTCAACTGCAGTCATTTTGAGCAGAATAATAAGAGGAATTATGAGTCTTCGATTTCTGTAAAACAACTCTGATTTTGCATCAGATCTCTCTCCTATCGAACCAGCAGTTCAACGTTTGATCACATTTCCTTCAGCAATTTTAGATCTTCGAATTCGGCGGATTGAAATTATCTCTACACTTAAAAAGCACATTTATCATACTTCACTACATGAACGTTCTTTTTTTTTTTTTTTTTTTTTTTTCTTTTTCGAGGAATTATCAGTAATGTCCGTCCAAGAAAAATTGAAGGCATATGTATGAATTAATCTAGCCCAGTAGTTAACAAATTCGCATGTGAACTGTAATTTATCCGCTAGTAAGTTAAATTAAACGAAAAAATTTTGATTCTGCCTATAATTATAAACATCTAAAAACGTGGAGAAAAAAATATTCTTTATTAATTTTGTTTCATATTAAAAAAATTATAACAATTTTGGTTTTTAGAATACTAGATATAATAAGTGCACTTAGTATAATCTTGTTCACAATTATTTTCACATTAGTTATTTCAAAACATAAAGTGTCCTTATAAATATGAGAAGGAGTTTAGTTAAACGTATAGCCAAACTGAAAAATTTAGTAAATAATTGTACAGTCACCCAAAAAAAAAACGCCACCCCCCACCTAATTTTGCCGTAAATTATCGTAGAAACATGCGACTGGTACCAATCAGTTTGTAATAATGTCTAGTTTATAATGTTACAGTTAGATTTTACTTAGGGGGTCGTCTACATATTAAAACTGACATCAACTTCATTTTTTTCAATAGTAACCCCCATTTTTTATAATTTATTTGAATTCTTTGGATCAAATCATCACGGAAAATGGTATAGTTTATATATTTCGCTCAATTTTTCATAGAGTTATAAGCTGTCAAATTTTGGGGGTGCTAATGTTAAATGAATGTGACAAACATTAAATCATATCTTCCGAAATAATTATGATATTTAAATTCTGTTTTTTTTTATTCGTTAGAATGAAGTAACCCAAACATATTCCATGCAAATTTTTGCTAAAAAAACATTTTTTGAATTATGAAAATTATTAATAAATTCATATTTGAAAAAATTATGAATTATGACCTATGTTAATTTTTGCACGAATAGAACGGGCATCATCAAAAACATGGGTTTCCAAATTTACAGCTCGTTCCTAACATTATTTTTTGAGTTTTAGTGATATTTCACTTTTTATTCCTGTTAGGGGGCCGTCACTTGTTATAATCTGTATCCTCTATAAGTAAATGCTTGTATATAATTTGACGGAAAACTATTTTAATTTACCTTTATGTTATTTTTATTGTTTCCTAAGCAATATTTCGATGTTTATTATACAAATTGGCATATTTTTGTAAAGTTATCACAATGTAGGCGAGGGATTGTGAAAGAATTTCAAAAGAAAAGAAGCCCCGCCTCTGATTCGCTGAAACACTATTTTAAAAAAAGACAAATTTGCATATTCCTATTTGACTCTATATGTGACGCTGGTATGCATAAATCACAATGGTATTTACTACATCGATTATTGAAGACAAAATTTAAATGATTTAATTACAAATATGCAAAATTATTTTTCTTTATATTATAAAGTTTTAGAAAATTTGTGAAAAGGCGTGGCTATTTACATTAAGCCTTGATATGGAAGCTATGTTGCTGTTTTTCGATGCTGCGAAATTTACAAAATATATTTGTGTTAATATACTATACAGATAGAAGAATAATTATATAATATCAACAAATCTTCTTTAATCAATATGTTTATATACATTACTGTATGGAAATGTTTATATATGAATATTGTATTTATTTTTAATGAGAGATATAAACACAAAATACTAAAAAAAAAAGAGGAAAATGTGTTATAAATTTTTATAAATCAAGCAAAATATATATGCATACTTGCCAACCTAACCCGTAACATTGTTAGTTCCCGTCCCTGTGTGTACACAATTTAATTTTTAGAGTAATTAACTTCAAATACATTTACGATTAACTCATTGAGCGCCACGCGAATTCTTATGGAAATCCCATTCAGGCCACACGTGCTGCTTAGAAGCGTGTTATGTTTATCGAGTTTCGATAAACCACATTAGGCCTTAACGATATAATCCTATAAAAATCCTATTAAAAAAAACATGAAGTAAATTTTAAATAAATTGTCAGTAATTACTTAAAACTATGTAAGTTCTGTAGTTTTATATCATATTTTACACTGCCGGCTGACTTAGCCTAAATGGAAAGATCAGTGTCAGCCACCGATTGCTGACACAGCTCTAAAAAGACTGATGTGAAAAAAATGTACGGAAAGGGGCGGGACCAGTAATCTTCCGGGATAGGTTGACAAGAATGTATATACATAGAGCAATGCCAGAAAATGTTCTTTATTTTTCATGAACCAGATGAATGGTATTTTTTTTCTGAATAGACTATGTATTAAATATAATGCTGCTTTAAATACCCTTTAAATGAAAAGTTTTATTACATAAAGTAATTTTCTGGCACTCTACAGCTCCCAAATGACACACAATACAAAACCCCGCCTTTTTCCAGTGTTTAAAGGGTATTAACGTTTAATATGCTTTATATTCGTTTTGATCTTTCCTTCTCCTCCTTCTCTTCTTCTTTTTTCCTAAAAAAAAAAAAAAAAAAAAAAAAAAAAAAGAGTTATGTAACATTTTGACCTTTTCAATTGAAGATTTAGATTAAGGGTAGTCAGCCTTTCTACACCCACCGTCCACTTCGGTATCTGTGTTAAAGTGTAGAATTTTAGAACATCCCATTAAGTAGTAGGATTTATTATTTTACATATTAATTTGTTACACATTATAAAATATAAAAGCAAAAGAATATCGTGGAGATTTATGTAAAAGTTTTTAATAATGTCATGAAAAAAGAAATAATAATAATTAATTAAAAAAATAAATAAATAAAAAAAAAAATCTGTTTTAATATTTTAAAAAAGTCAATTGAAGAAAATGAAAGTACTGCAGTATCATAACAAACTCCCATTGTCACTGTGAAACGGCCGTGGGAACCAGGCTGAGTGCCGCCGTTTCAGACAATTATACGGCAGCTTGAGTTAAAATAATTTTGAATTTTCAAACAAATTTAAAACCATTCATCTTTTTTTTTTTTTTTTTCTTTCTTTTTTTTTTCTTTTGATAGATATTTTAATATCTATTCAAGCTATTTAATTTTCTTCGTATGAAGTGATCTATCTGATGTTTAATCGATAGAAACCAATAAAAATCTTTTAATTCATAAACTAACTCAGAAAGTTCTGTGAATTAGTCATTTTTTTTATTTTATAATTAACATTTCTGAAATTTTTTTCCGGTGTGAAACTTAATAAATAATGTATACTGGGTGGTAGATCGTGATTTATATTTTCTAAATGTATAGACGGACCCCTAATACATTTTCACGTGTAACTCTATTTAAAATTGATTTAAGGTATATAAATAGGTATGTTTTTCGAACCGCCTTGATCTCAGAAATCTGAATATGCAGTCAAAAATAGGGGTTGCTATTGAAAAAAATGAAGTTAATGCCAGTTTTAATATGTAGACGACCCCTTAGGCAAAATTTAACTAAACCGTTATAAACTAGACGTTATTACAAATCGATCGGTACCAGTCAAATGTTTCTACGATAATTTACGGCGAAATTAGGTGGGGGGGGGGGGTGGCGTTTTTTTTTTGGGTGACTGTACAATCTTTACAAAGTAAAAAAGAATTTTTTTTTTTTAATGCTATTCTCTAAAGTTGCTGTTATTCGATGCAAAAAGTGTTAATCATATTCTCAATTTAATTGCTGAACAAGAAAATTTATAAGAAAAAATTCTGTTGCAATCGCTTTTTTTTTTTTTTTCACAAAACTCGGATAAATGAAATTTTGAATGTCTAAATAAGAAAACCTACTATTTTTAGTGAATTCAAATCACTATGAACATCTATGCCTGATACGGGACTTAAGGGGTTAGGGGTAGTCAGAGACACGAAAAAATGATAATTTTCAGTAATTTTTTTTCGCTATTAAATCGTTTTATTTTACAAAAGTAATAATATGGCATTATTATACAATGTTTTGACTTGAAGTCACGAAAATTTGAAAAAAAAAAATTTATAATTTCCAAAGTTATAGCTGTTTCTGTTGACCCAGTCCAAAAAAAAGGTCCTTGCGGTGACAATGATAAGTCCTTGGAGATTCATCTAAAATCAATTGGATAAGAAAAATTAGTTTTATAAATAGATAATCCTGGGCCTGATCGAAGCTTTTTTTTTTTTTTTTCAAAAATTAAAAAAATGGCGGACTCAGGAAATTTTTTTCTAAATTTTTGGGAAAAAGTCAACAGTTAATTGGTCTTAAAAAATTGAAATTTTTGAAAAAAAAAAAAAAAAAAAATCCTTCGATCAGGCCCGAGTTTATTATGTATTCTAAAAGCTGTATAAATTTCATTAAAATCTACTGAGCGGTTTTCAAGTTACAGTTGTCACCAGTTCAAAAAACATAGTTTGGGAAAAACGCATTTAAAGTTTCGCACTAGATTTACGTACAGAAATACGAATTATTTAATCACTTACACTGAGTCATCTATTCCTGGGCCATATAATAGTTCTTCAGCCATTGTGGAAGTTTCCAAAACATCAATTTGCCGTTGCCTACGAAGCATTCTGCCTTCCCGAGTGTTGTCGTTGGCGCGCTGATCTGCCACTTTCACACGTGCAGCATCCTTTTTTTTTTGCATACTGATGGGAATTAGACCCACAACTTCAATCAACTTCAAATTTTCAGAGAATATTTCTAAGATATTACACTTTAAGAAAATGCAAAAAAAAAAAAAAAAAAAAATTGATTTTTTGAAAATCCTGACTACCCCTAACCCCTTAAACCTGCTATCTATTATTAGCAGGCCAGAGCATTTGCTTATTTCGAATATATATATATATATATATATATAATATTGTTGACTTACCGTAATGTTTAATCAGAATTTCTGTTAATTTATAATAGTTTTCAGTTTAAAATAAATAGAAGAGGTTTTCAAACTTTTTCGCTTATTTACGCAATTTTCAATATTTTATTACCCAATTAAATAATAAATTACTAAAATTAGGAAATAGACGATTCTTCAACTGTGATCTATTTTGCATATTTCAAGAGCGCATCTGTCTAATTTTAATACTATTTGTTGTTATTATTGTTATTATTGTTATTATTCCATACTGGGGATATTTTATTGTCGTTTCCCGGTCGTGCGAAAAAGTTAAAATCTCTTTAAATACTTTAACAACCGAAAACGGCTTATGCTCTTATTAAGCATTTACTATTTTTTAAAAAGGGTAAGTGCACCAGTGATTGACACTTTTAGAGCAATGTCTGATGTTTTTAATGTTCTAGACATCAGAAAATATTTTTTGAAATCTTAAGTTAGTACATACGGTATGAAAGACATTCAGAACCACATATATGTTAAAATATATACATTTGATAACAATTGTTTTTTTTTATGAATTTTTATTTGACACCCACTCAATGTTCCAGTAATTAACACTGCCAGTTTTTCATTTTATCAGTAATTGGCCCGTATGTTCCAGTGTTTGACACTGCTAGTTATTCATTTTACTAGTTATTAGCACCCTATGCTCCAGTGTTTGACATAAAATGTTAAAATTCATATATGTAAAATATATGATTTTATTATTTTTTTATTTATTAATTATTTCGATAAAAATGTCAATTACTGGAGCATGTCAATCACTGGAACACCTATCCTATATGTTTTAAAATAAAAACTTGATTGTACGATAAGACATTAAATTTTTCTCGTAGCTGCTTATTGGTTTGTAACTATGCATTAATTTTAGTCATAAAGTTATAAATTTAAATAAAAACAATTCTGATTTAAATTATTTTTATTTGTATCTCAGTTATTCAACCAATTTTAAACTTAATTTAATAAAATGATATTCAATGGTATTCAAAATTTAAACAAAGGTACTTAAAATAGAATGGTATTCAAATGGTATTCAAATAATTATATGCAATGTAAACTCAAAATGTAAAAAAAAAAAAAAAAAAAAAAAAAAAAAGTAAAAAAAAAAATTTATTTTGGAAGGAAAACTTTTTTTTTTGTGGCACGTATAATGTTATTTATACTTCATAGAAATACAATTTATTGTTTAAAATGTACTATATTGGTACTATGGGACTACTAAAGTTATTCCGAACAGAAAAATTTTTAGGAAAGTTTTCTTTAGCATGGTTTCACTAAACTTTGTAGCATAATCAAGCCTTTTTTACTTCCTATGTTTATCTTATGTTTCATTTCTTTCATTTCTTTTTTAACATTATCATAATTTGGAATTTGCTCAAAAATACTTTATGTATATATATTTGTATGAGAGAAGCTCAGATGCAAATGGAAATGGAATTATCAATAAATTTTCCCTTTTCTAAGATTATATTTAAAAATATTCTTTAATGAAGAAACATGCATCGCATATTCAAATGTAAAAAAGAATTTATGTGTTTTATGTGTTTAAGCAACTCAAGAGAAAAAAGAATACTTCGTTTTATGGTGCAGACTTTGAAAGCTAGATCAATCATTTTGCTTATCATATGCAAAAGAACTCGCTGTTTTCCAATAATATGTTGTGCAAAACTTTTAAAATGCAGAGAAAAGGTTGTTGATATTTTGAAAATTTTGAAAGTCATGAATAAAATTGAGAAATATGTATATATTCTTTCATAAAAAACTGTTATTTGGTATTCTTCTAATTCTGCAAAGGTTTTTAAGATAAAATTTTAACATATAATCTATTACATCCAACTTTAGAAAAACTTTTTGTACATAAAGAGAAAGTCTAACCCCTATTGTTTGAAGTGAAAGGCTTCAGAAAAATGTTCACATCGCATGAATAAATCACAGATTTACATTATAACGAACAGTGGTTTATATTTAATTTAATTTATGATCGCATAAAGCATTTAAAAATAAAAATAAATTCTATGTTTTTTTATTAAATAGATCATTGTTATACTAAATGACATCAAAGATACGAAAAAAAAAAAAAAAAAAAAAAAAAGAAACTGAATATAAAAATTACGCGTTTCATAATTTGTACGTTGGTACTGCTACATAAATAGAAAATATTCAACATTCGCACATTTTTATTCCTGAAAAATCTTGTTTTATAATATAGGCATAGGCTGTTCGGCTAAAACAGAACGTGAGAACCTTGATAACGTGAGATTTTAGCAAATTCTGTTAGATATCTCAAAGAAGATCATCTTCACATGTTTATGTCGGGTACCTGTATACAGCCACACAATCTAGAAGTATTATACAAGATAAAATTGGGCTTTTTTTTCATTTATTTGATTTTTATTTTTTAAAAAAGTTTGTTTTACATAATTTTAATGCCCATTTTAAAATGTCTAAAACAGAGTTTTATACTAGAAAAATAAAATATGCTAGTAAACTTTAAACGTATTGGTATAAAAATTAGTTTTACAACTAAGCAAGTGCTTAATTTACGGTTATACAGGGCGTAAGAATAGTTTTAATAACAGAATTAAATAATTAAAAAAAGAAAAAAGTTCCAAGATAAGTTTACATAGTTGTATTATTGGAACATAATGTGGCGTTCAAAGTTGCCCTATGTGGGGTATTAAATTTATCCTTTTCTTTATACCTGTCAGAATTATTTCGTACCGTGTACCCAATAGTATCCACTGCACAAATGTTACCCTTTCAGAATTTTAATAAATTGGTCTCGAAAGGCGTTTATATTAAGGAAATAACATTATAGTTTAAAAAAATTAAAGAACACGCTTTTATAGAAATGTGAACTAAAAAATACAAAATATCTATCTTAGTATTAAAATGCAGGATAAGAGTAAATCGTATGAGTGACACTCCATAATATTTACATACATTTAAATCTTTAATTAAAATAACTTAGAATTAAACAAAAACCATTTTTAAAAAATCGCCCCTGACTGGGATCGAACGCTAGACCTTTAGGATCGTAGCGCGGAGCTATACCTCAACGCTACGATGTTCCCGTACGGGAAGTATTTTTTTTTTACAGTATAGATTTTTTTGTTTGCTCCCAGAGCAGTTACAAACATGCAAACATACATACAAACGTACATATATACAGGTGAAGCTAATAAAAGCGTGTTAAAATCCTGAATTGCGACGCACGATCCGACTATATATAAACACGACTTGATTTTTGGTTTGGAGCCATTTTGGGCTAAAACATTCAGATTGGTTTCATATTAGGATTTTTCTTATGCAAATCAGATTTATGTAAACCGGATATTTTGTTTGACTATAGTTGAAAATTATGGGAAAAAATCGTGTAATGTCCGACCAGTAATAGTCGGAGCTTACACCGACCGTTTAAAATAATCGTTTATTGTTTACGTTTTATTCATTTTAATGCAATAATTTTAATGAAAAAAATGCTTAAACTTCATAAATTGCAATTAATATACACCTTTGTTGCACCTTTTTTTTTTTTTTTTCTATCCTGTTGAATTTTGTATAACATATTAAACTGTATTGTAAATTTCATTAATGAATGATGACGACAACTTATGAAAAAAATTAAATACAGCTGTGATAGAACAAACATCAATCATCCCCTACTTTATAATTTTAAAATAAACAAATTAATATAAAATTATATTTTAAGCTGTTTTCAAAATAACTAAAAAAAATCATTTTTAGCATAGAATTTATTCCTAAGCTACATATCACTCGATTATAGATACATTCCTATTTGGTAAAGTTATAGGTGAATGCATAATTTTAGAAAAGTGACATGTTCACAATCAGCAAAGTGTATTTTAAAAAGTGCACTTTATTTTATTTTATTTTATTTTTTTTTTTTTTTAGATGTGTGTAAACAGTGAGAAAAAAAATCGCAGTAGTTCATGATATTCATAATTATAAAGTAAAATTTTAGGTTTAAATGTGATTGTTTTCACGATTTATATTAGTTTCTGTCAGTGGTGTTTAAAACAAACTGTAGAATAAATATGTTCATTTAAAATTTTGATGAATATTAATGTAATGAACTTAGTAGAAGTTTTAGTTTATAAATTTAATTACCTTTTTTGTTGGCTATTATATGGGTAATTTTGTGAAACTTCACCTCAAACGACTACTCTCTCTGTCAGTCACTTAATAAATCTGGATAATCTCTGTACATATAATATGGATTTTAGAGGATGAATTCTACCTAAAGGAGATTTTTTCTGCTAATATGTATATGTATATATGCATAGTAATACAATATTATCAGTGCAAAAATTTGAAATTTAAAGATGATTTAACTTCAGTATTAAAACAATTATTCGGATCATAAGCGAAGAATACCCAAATCAAATCGAAAAGAATTAAAGAAAAATCGAAATGAATTATTGGAAATTGGAATGAGAAAAAAGCATTATTTGCATTCTAACGTTTTCAAGGGCCTGGTAGAATGCAAATATGCTAAAAAATGGAGGTTTTTCTGTCACAAAGAAAGCAAAAGCTAAGAATTTCTTTGTTCACGGGCCCGAAACACCAATAGTAAAACCAGAAAAATCGAAGATCAAAATAAAACTATTACTTAAAAATGATAATCCAAAACCATTTAAAAAATCTTTCTTTTTATCATATAAGTCAAATTCTAATTGGCTATTACTATTAAGAATAATTTTTAAATCTAAGAAACTAATAGCACTAGATTCCAAATCAGTACTACTAAGAGACAGATTTTCAGGATAATTAACAGGTAAGTCTAGATTGGTGTGATGTTTATCCAATTATAATATAATTATATCATCTATGTATCGTAGTAATTTAAAGTTAGTACACTCAGTGTTACGCTTATAATAATATAAGTATAGATCAGCTAATATACTAGAAGCAATGCCACCTTGTGGCAATCCTAAACGTTGTTTATATAAAGAATTATTGAATAAAATATAGTTATGGTATAGGATAAACCTAGTCAGAGTTTTAAATGCTGAAGGAGTTATGTTATTGTTTCGATTAATATACTGAAGATTTTCTACAAAAAGTTTATTTATAATATCAAACGTATCTTTAATAACAATATTATTAAAAAGATCATTGAAATCAAATGTTTTTATACCAGTAATATCAGTATGATTTTTAATTTTATTTTTGAGTTGAAAACTATTTTTTAGAAAAAAAATTACTCTTGTTAGAAACAATATAACTATGTAATTTTTTAAGAATATTTAACAACATAATATTAGCATTAGAAGTATAGACATTACAGGCAACAGTAACAGTACGAAAATTAATAGGATCTTTATGAAATTTTGGAATTACTTCTAAATAAGGATAATTATAGTTATTATTTTTGGTATTTATTAACTTGTAATAATTAAATATATGCCTATTTTTAATTTCTATATTGCCATTAATTTTAACAAAAATATTACTAGTATCCATAGTTTCAAGAAGTTGTTTATAATACTTTTTGCAAATAATTGCATAGTTATTAGCCGCCTTGTCAACATAACGAATAATAAATTTAGACTGTAAGTCTAGAATTGCTGAACTAATTTCTTTGAAATTATAGTACTTGATATTAGAAAGATGGTGCATATTATAAACTAAATCAAGTTTAAATTTCTCAAGTAACTTAAATTTCCACTCATTAAAAATTCCACTGGTTTATTATAATCAATATCAATTTTGTATATAAAGATATCCAAGTCTAAATTAAATTGAGTAATGATATCAATAAATTTGAATTTTGAAGTCATATGAAATTTAGTACCATAATTCATCAAAGATCTTAAAGTAAGATTTTCACAATATTGATATCACAAGTAATAATATGACCATGAGATGGATTGAAAAAAGATTTATATTTGGAATCAGAACAATAGCACGGAGGCTGTTCATTAGAAATAAGAAATTTAGCAAATTTATTGTAGTTAAATATTTTTCTGCCTAAAGTAATATTGTATTTAAAAGTTTTTTGAATGGCGAAGTTTTTGATGGGAAAAGGATTGGATGGATCATTAAGGATATTGTGAATATGAAGTTTCTTAAAAACAGGATGAGAAAAATATCACCAAGAGAGAGTTATTTATTATTTGACCAGATTTTAAGTCAAGTTTAATATTAAAACATTCAGCCCTATAGTGTAAAATATCAAAAAATACATCACTGAAATGTGAATCAAAAGAATGAGAATGGAATACTTTAAAATATTAAAGAGAAACTTCTTTTTTATTCAAATATAAAATTACGTATACCTTTCCAATTATAAGACTGAAGACAAATACTTTCTAAGGATTTGAGATTTTGTAAAATAGATGAAATGTCCAGAAATTGGGAAGACGACCTAGAAGAACCCCTAGAAGTTCTAGTAGTCTTTTTAAATAAAGAGTGATTTAATGTCGTATAAATATTACTGTAAAAATCAATTTTTGAAACCTTGGAATAAACAATATGTTGTTTATTATAAACATTAGAATTTAAACCAAAAGGATAAATTGTATTCTTTAATTTAATATATTGTGATTCAAGTAAGAGACGTTCATTCAAATTCTTCTTAAAATTATAAAATTTTCACAGTAATATTATTAAAGTCATGTTGATGGAAGTGCATATATTCAAAATTTGTAGTAAATTGACGTGATTTTTTAATATCAGATCGATGTAAGTTAATACGCTTGTGTAATGGATTACTAGTTTGTCCAATATAAATCATATTGCATAAATTGCACTTGATAGAGTAAAAAATATTAAAAGCCTTACAAAATGTAACATGAGAGGAGCTATCTCTAAAATGAGAAGCATCAGCAAGAGGGCAAGTAAGACACCTTGAAGAATTACATTTTTTGAAAAATAAATTGCGAAGAGGAGGATGATATAGGTAGCAGGAAGACGATCCAGAGTAATCCCTATACATTACTCTGTACCGAGCACAAGACAAACCATAAGATTTGCCTTTTTTGCCAGGCGCTAAGAATTTACGAAGAACAACCATGTAATGAATAAAGAAGATAAATATTAGAAATATAATAAATTTAGACAATAATTATAAAAAGTATAAAAATTTAACTACGCTTGCATAAATTTATAACTAAAGCTTGATAATTTCTTAAAAATAAATAAATATTTGTTGCTATAAATAAATAAATCTTTTGAAAATCTTGATTAAAATTGGTAACACAATAGAAAGACAGATTTATAAATTCAGTAAATCCTGATTTAAAAATATACAAAAATTGAAATTCTGGATTAATAATGGAGCACAATTTAAAATTGGATGAAATTTGCATAGTATAAATACAAAAACAAACCATTGAATAGAAAATTTTGAAAAAAGCACTAATATTTACAATAAGTATTCATAGCCATGATGAAAATTCATCAATCATATATACAAAAATATGTTATTTAAATCAGACCCAAAAAAATGAAAGACTAACAAATAATAATGTAGTAAAACAAACAATATTACTAGTAAAAATATTAGATCGAAGATTCAAAAGGAAAATGAATATACAACAAAACTGAATATCAAAATGTAATGAAAGGATGAAAATTAAAAAATACCTAGAAACTTGCTAATTAAGGGATAAAAGTAGTTCAAAATGATCATTAAATTGCAAAACACTGAATGAGAATTGAATTCGTGTATAAATAATTAATACACTGAATGAGAATTGAAATAGTGTTATAAATAATAATTATAATAATATTAATATTAATACAACATAAAATGCGCAGATAGCAGCTATAAAATGATGTGTTTCAAAATTCTTTGAAAATTAAAAACTGTTTAAGTAATAGCAAACATTGTGCATACACATAATGAAATAAAAAACATTAAAAATATTAAAAACATTAATAAAAAGCTTAATTTCCAAATAAAGCGCTATATGCAGCATTACCTTAGAAATGCTATAAATATAGTAATACAGTATTATCAGTGCAAAAATTTGAAATTTAAAGATGATTTAACTTCCATATTAAAACAATTATACGGATCATAAGCGAAGACTACCCAAATCAAACCAAAAAAGAATTAAAGAAAAATCGAAATGAATTATTGGAAATTGGAATGAGAAAAAAGCATTATTTGCATTCTAACGTTTTCAAGGACCTGGTAGAATGTAAATATGCTAAAAAATGGATGTTTTTTCTGTCACAAAGAAAGCAAAAGCTAAGAATTTCTTTGTTCACAGGCCCGAAACACCCATAGTAAAACCAGAAAAAACGAAGATCAAAATAAAACTATTACCTAAAAATGATAATCCAAAACCATTTAAAATTGTAGATCAAAATAAAATCACCACTACAAATAATAATACAAAATTACTTAAAAAATTATAATTGAAACGGATGCAACTCAAAGTTAGAATAAACGAGACACATGTAAAATTTAATAACCAGATATCAGTTAAACGCACAGTTAATCAGTTCAAAATTGCAGTGAACATGGAGTAAAATAAAGGATTCACAGAGCTATTCAGGTAGAATAAGGATTCAGATAAGGATTCAAGTCCTAGTAAGGATTCAGATTATTATTCATAATTATTGTAACATGAATAGTGCTGCCATCTACAGTAAAGTTAGGAAAAAAATAGAAAAATTAAATAAATAAACTAAAATAAAAGGAATAAAGAAAAAAAAGGAATAGATAATAAAAGAAAAAGAAATAAAATACATATAATGTCTGTTAAAAATGGCCAGGAAGCATGGAACAAAGTAAAAGAAGACAAAAACTTTTTATTTTCTTAGGATTCAGATAATCAATGTGGATGATTGAATAGTGCTGCCAACTACGATTGTAATTTTCCACGAAATTTGAAAACATACTAACCATAAAATAATACCTAATTTTTTAGACCTAAATTTAAATTGGAATAAAAATTGTGATTGAAAATAAATAAATAAATAAAATAATAATAATAATAATAATAATAATAATTAAAAAAATGTTTTAATTAAGTGTTTGGGATAATAATAACAGGAGACTTGGCGTTGGAATATTAAAACCCGATTAAACTACTACGTCAGAAACGCCAGAGAAAAATATTGGAAATGCATACAGCTGTTTCCGCACCCTTAAGCGTGCCGTCTTCAGTGCAAAAAGGATTCTGAATCAGCAGAAGTGCGAGCACTTCTGCTGATTTTTTCTGCCAATATTTTTCTTTGGCGTTTTAGACGTAGTAGTTTACTCGGGTTTTAATAAGTGTTTGGGATATCCATTAATTAATGCTAAATTTTTAAAGAATCGAAATTGTACTTTTTGATGTTTATCAGGCACTAAATATTTGATCCGTAGATTAAAATTAAGAAGAATATTGACAAAAACAGATTTATGTAAACATGTTTTAAAATTAGTAAAAAAGATTACTGTAAAGGGGAAATCTTTCTTTTTATCATATAAGTCAAATTCTAATTGGCTATTACTATTAAGAATAATTTTTAAATCTAAGAAACTAATAGCACTAGATTCCAAATCAGTACTACTAAGAGACAGATTTTCAGGATAATTAACAGGTAAGTCTAGATTGGTGTGATGTTTATCCAAATATAATATAATTATATCATCTATGTATCGTAGTAATTTAAAGTTAGTACACTCAGTGTCACGCTCATAATAATATAAGTATAGATCAGCTAATATACTAGAAGCAATGCCACCTTGTGGCAATTCTAAACGTTGTTTATATAAAGAATTATTGAATAAAATATAGTTATGGTATAGGATAAACCTAGTCAGAGTTTTAAAGGCTGAAGGAGTTATGTTATTGTTTAGATATAGATACTGAAGATTTTCTACAAAAAGTTTATTTATAATATCAAGCATATCTTTAATAACAATATTATTTAAAAGATCATTGAAATCAAATGTTTTTATACCAATAATATCAGTAAGATTTTTAATTTTATTTTTGAGTTGAAAACTATTTTTAGAAAAAAATTACTCTTGTTAGAAACAATATAACTAAATATACGTCTTTATTATTTTTTAACGTGTATTAGGAAGTGTGTTTAGTAGTTAAAATGTTATTGCCATTAAATAAAAAAAAATATCTAATAAATGAACAGAGAATGCATATGCAAACGTTTTAAAAAAGAAAATTATTTTCTGAAACTTATTCTTTGTTAAATTGTAATGATTTATAATCGCCTTAATTTTTTATTTTCTGTTTCATTGCTTATACCGTTATTAAAATTCATTGAAACGTTATTTTTGTAATTGCTAAATTGCATTTCTTTCTTATAAATAAATTTAATTCATATAATCTAAATAGTACGTATAAAATATTGTAATATGGTTGCTCTAATACATTTAAATTGTGAGTATTCAAATATCAATATCTAACTCTCGAAGTGCTATCGTCTTGCTGCGAGACGATTCGGATCCCCGCTAGAGTGCTATCGTCTCGCAGTGAGACGATTGGTAAAATCTATATAACAACTCGTAAAACCCAGATACCAATCGATTTTATATATCTGGAGGAAAAATATATCTGCACGGTGCCTTAAAAATGCTTAGCACTTAAGAGTGAAACGATCAGCACTTGGAGGGTTAAATTATTCTCCAAAAAATATTCAAACATCACGCAAAACACATGTATAAAACTCGAGTAATTTTTAAAGGAAATGTACATCTTATTAAGTTTGAAAAAAAAAAACGGTGAATATGTATCAACTACAATAATGACATTAATATAATTTTCAAAATAATGTTACGTTTCTCAACAATAACTTTTTATAAACAGTTTTTGGGTTAGAAATATTGCTTCATGTTTGTAATACAATAAGCTGTCACTTAACTTCGTTCAAATTTTTTCGAGCTCCTGCTGAGTTATATCATATATGTGCAAGAAAAAATAATCTGTTTAATAAAGTGCTTTCAACCCTATGAATGAATTTATTTAAAAAAATATGTATATATATTTTTTTCTGAATAATACTGACAAGCCAAATAATAATATTAATAATAATAATAATAATAAAATAAATTTGTATATAAAAAATGTAAATATATTACTTTTTAGAAAGTGTAGCTTTCAAAATCATTCGAGAAGTTTAATATTGCTTCACAAGAATGTGCTTGGAATTGATGCGTAAACATAATGGAAATCGTCCTTGATGGCCACTTTTTAAATACGGCCATGCCTCATTAAAAATAAATATTTCCTTTATAGGATAGGCAGAAAGTTATTATGAGCATGTTAAATTCCAATAAAATTATGACATGTAGTATAAAAAAGCCATGATCGAGTAAGGTCGAAGTAGAATTTTAACAAAGTGCTTTGGAAGTAAAATTAAGGATTTTTATACAGTAAAATAAAAGAAAAAACTTGCATACCTATTATTAAAAATAATATTCTTAATATCATAACTATTATTACAATTATTAATGCAATTATAAAGAAAAATAATTATCATTTTTTAAAGTAACCAGAGTACCTTTCCCCCATATTAAAGGTTTAAAACACATTTAAAAAATTGTAGTTTTTCAACTAAGTTTAATTTTATATACGTTTTTATGTTTAGGTTGTATATACCACGAAAAAACTTTTTAATGTTTTTCGTTTAAATAATATTTAACGAAAATTCCCATTTTATCTGAGGTATATTTTTATGTAGCAGATTTTTAATATTAGATGAAACACATACATTTTGACACTAACGTTAATTTTGGTTAAACCGAAATTTTAGTGCTAAGAACATACCTGAAAATAAACACCAAAATAAAAAAAATAACTCCACAATCATTTGTAAAAGCTGTTAATAAATGCTATTAATATAGTAACAATTTATTACAAAATGTTAAATGGCACTGCATAACATCTCTAATAATCGATCTTTAAAGAAGCTGGCATTAAAAAAGTGATTTATGTAATAATTTTTCTATAAATACCAATACAAACTTTTTAACTAAATTTTACGAAAATAAACTATAAATACACATAATAGCAATTTTTTTTAAAACGAATGCGATAAAAGATTCAATATCCAATTTATTTTTTTAAGCAAATATTACATGGCAAAATCAAACAATAATCTGTATAAAAGTTGCTAAATAAAAGAAAAAAATTAAATGCATATTACGAAACATAAAGAAAAAACACCAAAATTACAAAATAAGATGTAAATTAAAAAATAATTTATTCGAATAAAATAACAAAATAATATGAAAAGAATTTGAGAAAATTAATTTGTGTAAAAGCTAAAGCTAAAAATAAATAAGTATTGATTTAGCCATGTTCTGATTATTAAGAATATTTACGATTAATTAATTATTGGCAAAGATTCGAAAATTTTTTCATCTATGAGAGATTAATTAAAGAAAAGAAATTTAATTTCCTGTTTCAGTTCAGCTGTGGATAATAAAAAATCTGATTTAGTTTCCTGAATTGATTAGCAATCAGCGTTATAAAAATGTTTCAATAAAAAAAAAAAAAAAAAAAAAAAAAAAAAATCACATTAATCATTAACTTATATATATCTATATATTTTATATAAATTTAAAATACATGCTTTAAGTTATAAATTTTCAACTTTTAATTATTAAAGTAAAGCAGCAAACACAATTTAAAAACGTTTTTAAATTATACAAATGAGAAAAAAAATTGAAACTGATTTAAATTCTCAATTATTTAATTATTTATACCTTTTAAACTAAATCTTTAAAAAATATTCGTATTTCATTTTATAACTTTGTAATGTTAACAAATATTTGTATAATTTTATGCACAACAGTATGGAATTATTAAATAAGGGTGTATAATCTAACTACAATAAATACGTGCAACCTATAGTGAAAAAACGGCTCTAACAAATTTTGATATAATGTAAAGGGTAATTAACTATGCAATTTAAAGTTCTAATTAATTATTTAAAGTATTAAGAAACCTTTAACTCATAATAAAACTCTATATGACTAAATAATAATTATTTCTACTTCAAGAGTCATATTTTTTAAAAGCAAAAATAAAAATAAAAATATATAAATAAATAAAATAAAATAACAGATAAATAAGTCAAAATAATTTTTTTTAAATATACTACTTTCAATTGAAGTTTACTTAAATTAAAATTTTAAAGCATACTTCATATTTACGCGATTCAGGAATAATTTTTATGCACTGCTACACATACAAATCAACGATATACTTAAACGAAGGCTAATAAATAAATAAATAAATAAATAAATGATTCATAGCCCTACTGACTGGAAATTCTATTAATATGAATTTTTATTTCTTTCATTTATTTAATATATGTATATATATATATATATATATATATATATATATATAACTTAAATCAACATAAAATATCTTCTGTATTTAATTAATTTTTTTTAATAATTTTTAATAATATATAGGAAATTTTTTATATTATATTGACAGTTAAATTATTTCAAACAATATTATATTCGAAAAAATATAACTAAATATTACATTAACCCGTTAACGCCCGAATTAATTTTGGAAAATATCATTAGCTGATTATTTCACTTTTAAATTAATATAGATAGCTGACAGTAAAATATATTATTTTAAACAATTCTTCTGATAGTTTAAAATTTAATGACTATCCTCATTTATTGACGTTTAGTGTTCTAGCGAGAAAACTTTGAGATAGAAAAACTTTGAGATAACAGATTAATTTTCTATTTTATGTTGACAAAAGTCTCGAAAGTAAAGTATTATAATATATATTATTATTCAACTTGATTGAAGTTAGTATACCTGTGCAGAAAGCAAATATATGTGCGACGAATGAAAAATCATACAATGACTATACAGTCGGTAACAAAAGTGTCCGAACACTAGCAAAAATTCCTATGTAAAAAAAGTAAACTTCATACGGTTTTGTTAGATAAATCCTTGTCGAATCCTGTTCTTAGTTAGTGTAAGAACATGATTCGATAAGGATTTATTTAGCAAAAACGTATAAAGTGTACCTTTTTTACAAAGGAATTTTTGCTAGTGTTCGGACACTTTTGTTACCGACTGTACAAATTATGAAATAATAGCAGGCACATAAAACTTCTAGGGATCATTTAAAGTGACGCTATAAACTGTCACAAAAAAGCAGAAATCATTCCAAGAAACCACAAAAAATATACGTGGCAAGCTGTCCTCAAATAAGGACACTGGGAGCTAACGGCTTAATACAGTCGGCTGCAAAATTATTCGAGCACTAGCCAATAATTCCTATATTTAAAAAGTACACTTAAGACTGTTTTGCTAGGTAAATCCTTGTCGAATCATGTTCTTAGACTGATTAAGAACATGACTTGGCAAGGATTTATTTAACAAAGCTGTATTAAGAGTACTTTTTTTTTGGCAAGGATTATTGCTAGTGCTCGAATAATTTTGCAGCCGACTGTACATAAAATTATTTTCTTTTTGATTTTAACGAGACTTACAGAATTTATAAAAATAAGGTTATGGTTATTGATAACAATTACAGAATTTTTATTTTTGTTTCTTTTCTTTTCTTTTTTTTTTTTTTTTTTTTTTTTATTGAAGAACAATTTAAACGCAAAAGAAATTTATTTATAGAATTATTATTATTATGAATTATCATTAAAAATCAAAAACAATAATAATTTTCTATGTAGGAAAATTACGTAACATGGAAAAATAAGTTTAAATGTAATTTTAACAAGTTTCTTCAATTCCTATAAGTTTATCCCTTGACTTTATAATTTATTTTTTCATATCTTCCCTACTTTTATATTATTTTTTATACTTTGATGCTTTTTAAACGGTAATATTTTAAATAATAATGAACTTATATAAAGATCCCTTATTGTGCAGAAAATTCGATAGTTGAAAAGTTCATTAACGACTTTCATCGAAACACCGATGGAAAGTTTAAAAGTTCAACAGAAACTTTTGTTCTGCAAAATTACCGACACAAATCCCTAGACAAATCAAGGAAAAGGATATCCGTCTTCCCGTTTCATTATGCTTTAGAGAAGTGTACATAAAGCAAATTTTTGTATTGAAATGCCCCATCTTGTGTAGAAGTAAGCATGAGTAAAACTTTACTGTAAATTTACATGCATTGATTTCTGAATTATAAATGATAAGATAAATACTAAGTATTTAGAAAATAAGAAATTTATAACAAAATGCAAGTCATTCTCCAATACGGTGGAATTAGAATAAATATAACTATTATTAAAAAAACAAAGTTTTATAATTTTTTATATAAAATATTTATTTAGTTATTAGTTTAAAATTTTATGTCACACGTAAGAAGTGTTTTATTATCTGAAATAGTCCTTCATGATAAAAACTGAAGAATATTTTAATTTTTTAAATTTACAAGTTGATAATTTATGCACTCAGTATAAAATATAGTTTTCATATTGGCTTGTGAATTTTAATCATTGTTTTTTAAAGCTGTTTTTAAAGTTATGATATGTCATTCCCTTCCATGCAGCCAACACCACCTACCAATATAAAGATCATTGTTTTAATATAGAAAAGTATTTATAGAGAATTCAGTAATCTCTTTCTAGATGAGATATATAAAGGAATTGTGAATATCGTTCCTGATTACACAAGTCGATGTGACATTTAAATCCTCGGGGATTTCTAGAATATACTTTTCTAGATGCTAAAATATTTTTATGAATATTATGAATTCTTTATATTGCCAGAAATTCTCGTTTGATTTTCCAGAATTGTGTTATAAACTAAAATTATAGTTACTAAAACAAACATCTTGTGCGTTCACTTTTATGTACAGAGATTTTTAAATAATTTTGACCAAAATTATATAATAAAATACTCTAGAATTCTAGCAGGGGTTTTTGAAAGTTCAGTAGCAAAGGAAATTAGAATTTAGATGACATGGAATTATTTTTACTAGAGCTGCAATTTATTTTCTAGAAGTCATTCGCAGATTTTTTAAGTGAAAACTTCTTTAAGCGCGTTGAGCACTTTTGGGTGAACAAAAGTCTTGGAACTTGCGTCATCGTCACCGAACGTTTTCCATTTGAAGTGAAAACTTCTTTAGGCGCGTTGAGCACTTTTGGGTGAACAAAAATCATGAAACTTGCGACATCGTCAAAGAACGCTTTCAATGAGCTATATGTATACTGTGTATATGTATACATATACAGAGCTGCCAACCTAATCCGGCAAATTGTTAGTACCACCCATTTTTCTACACCACTTAATTTTTAGAGTATTTGTTTCTTAATTCATCGTAAATATATTTGAAGAGAATTACTCTAAAAATTAAGTTGTGTAGAAAAATGGGCGGTACTAACAATTTGCCGGATTAGGTTGGCAGCTCTGCATATATATACCTCCGTGCGTTATTAGTATACATTATATATATAAAAAGAATATATCTCTCTACATATATATCCATATATGTAGCGCATGGCGCGGCATGCATCATATACACACATGTCTATCTATCTATCTATCTATATATATATATATATGTATGTATAAAATACGAGTAGTACAGTGGCTACTGACATCTGTCTCTTTCTAGTACTATACTCTATGTATGTATGTACTTTTTCCACAGTATATATATAGTTCTCAAAGTACAAGCACGTGTTTTTATACAAACTGTTATATTCTTCTTTTTGCTTTCAATATAAATTTAAAGTTTAAATGATTAAAGTTTAAATTGGTCATTAACACTTTTTTACAAACCAAAAATAATTCGAAAATAATAATCTAATAACACGACGATACAATTCACAGGTTACTTAGTTTTCACTTATCGGCAGTCCCCAAAAACTGCTCCGCAAGTTTTTTTTTTTTTTTTTTTTTTTTTTAAATTATTATTTTTTTCAGTTATGTAATTTTATCACACATCATATAAAATTATTACGCATCATTTTTTATTACACATCATTTAAAATTAATATCACTGACTGTTACATTTTCTTTGTTGCATTCTTCACCTGATGCTCCTAATCCAATTACATTTTCCCCTATATTATATATATATATATATATATATTTTTTTTACGAAACATAAGAAGAATTTCTTTAATGTATATATGCATTATTTGAAGTATTTTAATATGGATAAAAAAGTTTGAACTTTTTATAGTGAAACATAAAAACAATAATAATGTTCAAGTCAAAAAATTTACAAAATAGGGAAGAACCTAATTACTCTGATGTAACACATATTTTAATGAAAATTTATACTTTGTTAACCTTTCCCAACACGTATTCTCTCGTCATTAAGTCTTTTGGTGAAGGGTGATTAAAAAAATTTTTTTTTTTTCCTTTCTATTAATCATTAGCATTTATTTTACCTTGGTTTAAGAAAATGCATTCGGAAAAAAAGTTAAATAAATAATAATTATTATAATAATAATTACGGAGCATTATTCCCTCCCCCCCCTGCCCCCCCCCCAAAAAAGCACTGTAGTTTATTTTGTCTACGAAATGACATTCGATGTAGTATACCAGGGCCCGAAATTTCAACTCTGATTACACTCGCCGAAAAAGAGTTTTACTCGCCACAAAATAGGGTCGTCATTTTTTTTTTTTTTTTTTTTTTTTTCTTTTATGCATTTTGGGTTTTTTTTTTTCCCTAACAAATCATATATATTAAAAGTGTGTCCTATATCATCATGTCTTATAATCAGGGCTGGTCAACCTGCAGCTCGTAGTGGTTTCTGCTGCCCGCGACAGAATTTAGGGAATTTCTTGTATGACATCTTCGGTTAGAATTTCTTTAATTAATAAATTGTTTCTGACTTTTTTAATGAAAATACGGATTAAGCTAGCTAAATAAACAAATATTGCGCTTATTGATGTTAATAGAATATTATCATATTAATAATTGATTCTTACTATTGTACTTATGAATATATAACCATAAGTTTTTGACTGTTTTATAGTTATTTTATAAATAAAAATATTTAATACGCATATTTTCTGTTTTAAATGCTCACGAGGCCACCAGAAAAAGGATTACTATATGTATATGGTTAATGCATTTGCACCTCCCGGCCCGCCTGTGTAAAATATATTTCGAATGCTGCCCGCCAAAAGTTTTGAGTTAGACAGGCCTGCTCATAATCATTTATAATTAAAAATCCTTATAATGTATTTGAGATTTCAAAAGGTTTAAAATATCTAATAACATAAACGCAAAGAGTCATTAAAGAAAAAAAAAAACTCTTAAGAAACAATATCCTAATACAGATCTGCCAATCTAATCCGGCAAATTGTTTGTACCGCCCCTTTTCCTACACCACTTAATTTTTAGAGTATTTTTTTTCTCAATTCATCGTAAATATTATTGAAAAGAATTACTCTAAAAATTTAGTGGTGTACAAAAAGGGGCGGTACTAACAATTTGCCGGATTAGGTTGCAGCTCTGCTAATAAATCTTTTTATTGTGAAAGATTAAGCTTCATCATTTACCTATTATTTAATTTTTTTTTTTTTTTATCAGAAATGTCTTTTTTGTCTGTTTTATTTTTGTAATCAGACGGAATGTCGATGCGTATAACTTGTTCGTTGTTGTCATTTGAAATAGCCATTTCGGGATAATTTTTTCAATAAAATCGTTGCTTTCAAATCATTACAAGCGCAAATCCTTGTCGTTTCAGTAAAAAACTAGAAACGTTTCAGTAAAAAACTGTGAAATGTTTTTTCATTATTATTCAACAAAATAAACATAGTCAGTATCTTTAAAAGAGCTCAGGCTTATTTTCATGCGCCAATATAGCATATGCAAGCTTTCGCATTTCTCTTTTCTCGGACAGTAAGGCTCTCTGCTCGTGTATTCTCAATCTGCTTGGAGAAATCACAGTGCCAGAAACGAAACTGCCGAAGAGATTAAAACTTTGATATGCATGCACTAAGCATTTTTCCTTTCTCAGGCTGGGGCGATCGCCGGACAGCACTCACACAGACTTGGCACTCCAAGAAGAGAAAAAGGAGAGGTTAAATATGAAGTTATAAGACAGCAAGATTTTACCATATTTAAATCTATCAAAAGAAGGTTTTCTGTCACCGTATCGTCTAAGAATTCTATTTATAACTAGACCAAATTTTTACTCGCCAAAGTAAAAATTCCGCTCGCCAATGGCATAAAAGTAAAAATTTTGCGCCCTGGTATACATATTATATATTTAATGTTAAGCATTCAAATATTGTATTAATTTCACAAAAATGTTAATAAATAAAGAATACGGTGATTAACAAATATGGCTTTCATTTTTTTTTCTTTCTATAAAAAATAAAACCGCTGAAATAAATAATAATTAAAAAGAAATCTTTAAAGTATGATTGGGAATAAAGTTTATTTGCATAGGAGAAAGACAAAGAGACAAATAAATCATCTTAAATATCTTTATTTTTAGGGCTGGAATAAATGAGATATATACGTGTACCTTCAAAATAAGGACACCTACGGGACTGGCCATTTTACCCCTTAAATAGAGGTAACTTTTTTTCAAAGGTATGAATATTAGTATACATGGTACACAAAGCAAACTGTTCTTAAGAAATTTAATTTAAATAGAAAATCAGGTAGACCTACTAACTATGCTAGTTTATCCGTAATGGTATTAAGCCCCGCCTTTTTTTTCACACTAGAATAGTTGTAGAGCAATAGTCTTCTTATTTAATCATGAGAACATATTGCTGTATATTACTCTACAACCATTCCGGTGTGAAAAAAAGGCGAGACCTAATACTATTACGGATAAACTAACATAGTTAGCAGGGTCTAAAATCAGGTAACATTCATTTTAAAGACTCAGAATGAAGTATAACATAGTACACATTTTATATTCAGTATTTCAAATTTTCCATTCAGAATAAATAAATCTCTCAATTAATAAAATAATTAAAATTACGAAAGAAAAAAAGAAGAAATTTTATGTACCTAAGAAAATTTATTTGAAATAATCCGTAACACGGGATTGTTTATAAGCATGCTTTACAAACTATTTTTCCCACATGGATATTGAAATCATTTATTATTTAAAGACCTTCAAAATCTCACCATTATTTACCATGAATTGTTTTAGTTGTGAAGTGTTTATTAAAGCATCTTCATATCTTTTTATATTTCATTTTGGCAAATTATTTCGGCAAGTTCAGACTTTCTTTTTTTTATTCAATGCTTTTATCAAAAATAGTTAAAACTAAGGTGTTTCTAAATCTGTTTTTTAAAGTTTCAGATACAAATTTCGGATAGTTATAATAATTCACTGGATTGCATTCAAAACATTCTCACCTGTACGTTGCAACTTTAACACTGTTTTCAGACGTAACTTGGGAAATTACGTCTCGCAGAAAAAATTTCTGTATTAAACACTGAAGCAACATATTATTCCATGACTTAAAAGTTGTAGCACTGAAGTTTCATTTAAAACTTTAATTCACAGATAATTCATACTAATTCCACAGTTTTAAGTTTTAAATTGGTTAGGTCCCTACAAACACACTTATCCACAGTTCATCCTAGAGATATCACTTTCATCCAAAATGCATCCTAAACACGTCTGTTCAATCCTCAATATGTTCTATAAATATCCTGTAAAGAAGATGTGTTTGTAGGGGTTGGATGATGCGTTGTCAAGAAAAAGTAAAATTTTTCTTTAAAAAAAAAAAAAAAAAGTAATTTATTTAAATTTATCAACCATTCTGACATAAATTCTTGGGTCCCTTATGACATTTTATTTGAATACCAAAGTACTTTTAAAACTTTTGGGTTAATGTTTTTGAAACATCTAGGTTTCTTGGTCTTGCCAATCACAAGTGTTTGTCCAAATTTCCCTTCTATCTTACAACAAAATAACATAGTCAGACGTTTCAAATATCGCCTAGCTCTTTTTTCGTTGTATCGTTCCTTTTTCTAAACTGAAAACTATACTTCAAAATAGAATAGTAAAATAAATTTCACTCTTATGTATTTTTACTTTCTCTTACCCTTACGGTAGAGAAAGTAATCTTTTAGTGTCAAATTTTCGAACGTGCGTTTTGTTATATTTTCATGTTCTGAGGTCCCCTGAATACGAAAATCATGTTTTTAGTGAATGGTCTGTGTGTCTGTTATCAGAATATCTCAAGAACAAATAGTAGCAAACATTCCAAACTCGGTATTCTAAATGTGTATGATATAGGAATGCTACACTAAGGTTTTCGATGAGATGAAGAAAATGGTTCGTGTACAGGGTCACTCAAAATTATTCAAATACATTACGTCTATGGGGGAAATTGCAGGTAAGTAGAGTTTAACATCTACAGACTGCACTAAACCAAATGAAACGAATATATATTTTGTGTAATAGAGATAGTGAACTGGAAAAAAAAATGTTGTATGTAGGAGCCCCGCCCCCCCCCTCAAGGGGAGTAAATTTTCATGATGGGTATATTTCAAAAGAGCTCTTCAATACTTTTAAAACGAATGGTTGAACCATCGATCTGCGATAATTTAAAACAAATTTATCTATTTTTTTCATTTTTAACAACAACAACAACAAAAAAAAAATCATGTAAAACTCTTCCAAAGCCTAATTTGAATTGTTTAACATAGGTTTACATAACAGTACTCGTTATCTTACCTCTTAATCTCCAACCTGTATCTATAGTATTAAATTTCAGGGTAAGAGAAAGTCGTGTGAGTGACACACCAGATTATTTTTAACACAAAATTTTCTTTGACTTGTTCTAGAATTATTGCTATGGTCTTAAAATTTTTATTTTAGAAGTTTTAGCTGTTTCTTCTCAACAGTGTCCCGTAGCCGAAAGTAAACACATTAAGGTTCCAATTCAAAAGACTGGGACCAGCTAAACTTTCTCTCAAATAAAGATGTCTTTCACAGGACGTTTTACTGTTCATTTAATAGTTACTAGCAGGCTTTGCCCGCTTCGCTGGCCACTAAATTTAAAGGAAACTCGTTTCTATATAGCTTTATTAAAATAAAATAAAATAAATTACTGAAATTGTTCAAAAGCTCGCTCCAGGTCCCTGCTGCATTCAGCAGCGATTTGGGCATCCATTGCAACTCGGGCGCTTGTCCCTATTACCTGCGACAATAGTTTACCAATGAGCTTCCATTTAGGTGCTTATTATATAACAGTTTCGAAATAGATAGTATCGAAAAAATTGGAGTTTTCCTTTTATATTTGAATCCCATTTACATGTGAACAACACTATACGTGTTGTTCACATGTAACTCGGACTGGACTCAAACGTAACTGGGTTTAGACAACATAATATTTGCTTTTACGTTATTTCATATGTTTTTTTTTTTTGTTTGTTTGTTTATCCAATCAACCATTAAATGACAGCAATTTCACGCCAAATATTACAATATGCTGTGACCGGCTACGTCTGTCGCATGAGACAATTAATTTTTTGTGTTCATATATAATTCATGGGTTGTAAACCTGATAGTACAGCCTTAATATAGTTCTCTTTGGCAGCTTTTGAATTTTTGCCACCATTTTAGACTTAATCCATTGTAACAATAAGACTTAATCCCTTGTAACAATATGCTATGAGCGCTATTTCTGCTGTATTTTAGACAACTAATATTTTTATGGTTATATATATTTCCCATTAAACATATTTTTATTTATTTATTTAAATATTAATTTGAAATTTTCAAATATTTCTGTTCGACAGCGTGAGAGTGCACACACAGAGGTTCATTTGTTTGTATGATAAATTAGCATAGTGATTATTATATTAAAAAATAAATAAATAGGTAAACATTATCGTGTTACACAACTTTATTATGTCGCTCCATTGGCGGCTTTTGAATTTTTGTCGCCATATTAGCGATGGATTTTTTTTTTTTTTTTTTTTTTTTTTTTTTTTTTTTGTATGAAAAGGGGAAGACTATTTTGCTAATAATTTTATCAGACTCTTTTTTGTTTATACATAAGAATCCTTTATATTCTGCTTATATTTTTAATGCTTTTTAGGTTTAAAATAGTGCTTGTTGAAATAAATTTCCTATCTTTAAAACTGCATTTGTTCTGTAAATTTTGTGTAAAAATAAATCATTTATGTTTTTATATATTTGATGCGCTACTTAGATTAAAATGGCTGTTGCTATATTAAACTTCTTGTCGAAAAACATTCGGTGTACTTCAACACCAAAATTTAAAAAATCGCCCAGCAGGATCTGTTAATGAAGCTGATAAAATAAAAATATGGTTCATAGAGTTTAAATAATCTATTTAAATTTTTTTTTTAAACCCAAATTATTAATCTGTCGTATCACATACATAGATATAGTAATAATATATAGATTGATCATTGGGGACAAAAAAGTGATTCCTTTTCACTCGGGAAAAGACGGCGATTTTACCAAAATATGGCAGTCTTTCCCCGAGTGAATACACACGGGAATATTCACGAATGTTTTAGCAAATAAAATTCATGAATAATTTAATTACTAAAGGTGAATGAAAAGCCCCAGATATAGTTTCAAATTCATTCTTCTTTTTTTTTTTTCCTTCAATACCACTTAATGGCTGATTCCAAAGCTTTTTTTTTTTGGCATCAAAAATCTTTGCACGATAATATGGGCATGATAGATCTATATATATTATTATATCTATGATCACATAAATCTTTTCGAAAAAAAAAAAAAAAAACTTAATTTGAAAAAAAAAAAAAATAAAAAAATAATAATAACTTTTGTTTATTAACCAAAATAATTGATGAAATTTGAAATGCAAGTTGGTCTTGTGGGGTACAGGCTGTATATTATATTTTTGTGTTCGTGAGAGAAAATTTAAAAGAATTTGAAAACTGCAATTTTTAATCCCTTTTAAAAATCATGTGTCTTAATGTGAAGCAGATTTTTCATTTTTTTTCTCCTAACGGTTTCCATACAATCTTCTGCTGTTGCCACCTAAAATTCATACTTTAGTTAATTTTAAAAAATCTAATTGTCCGATTGATAAGCTGTTTAATGCATCGGATTTAAAAAAATTTTCCCTTTCATTTGCTATCTTATTTGTAACGATGCGACTGATATTTCTAATTTATTTTCTAATCTTTGTGATTTATTTTCCTCATTTTAAATAAGTGTACGTTTCTTTTCTTTTTTTTTTTTTTTTTTAATTATTACTATTTTCTCGAAAAAAAATGGCAACAATTAAATTATGGATAAGATTTTAAAATTTAAATGTCTTATTTATCAGAAATTAGAAGGTTTTTATTTCACATTTTAATTAATTAAGAAAAAACTAATCATCCGATTGATAAGCTGTTTAATGCATCGGATTTACAAAAATTTTCCCTTTCATTTGGTGTCTTATTTGTAACGATGCGAGTGATATTTCTAATTTATTTTATAATCTTTCTGATTTATTTTCCTCATTTTAAATAAATGTACGGTTTTTTTTTTTAATTATTATTATTATTTTGTCGAAAAAAAAAATTGGCAACAATTAAATTATGTATAAAATGTTAAAATTTAAATGGATTTTTTTATCAGAAATTAGAAGGTTATGATTTTCACATTTTAATTAATTAAGAAAAAACTAATCAAAAATTCGAAATTCTGACTTCGATGTGCACAATGACCCTTTGGGATGCACCTTTGTGTTAAATTTCGTGACTGTCCGAGCTACCGTTTTCGAGATCAGTGAAATATACATACAAATATTGCTCACTTAATAGTATAAGATACAGGGTAGGCCAAAAGTCGTTAAAATAGTCGTTTAATCTTTAATGTAAAACCAAACAATTAAAACTCGAGAGTATGGTTTGGACTAGAATTGTTCATAATGATAAATTTTGTTTAAGCAAATTAAAAATTTAGTTTAAAATTTCGCTATTAGGCAACACTATACCTGAAAAAAACCACAATAAAAAGTATTAAAATTCCAGGCAAACAGTTAAAGAGTTTTTTTTTTTTTTTTTTTTTGTGAATTTTACTAAAATTTTTCAATATGTACTCACTTTGCTGCAGAGTTGCCAACAATTTAATTTATGCCGAAGCATTTTTATCTCTGCCTTTATTTCATACCACATACTTCCCAACCTAACTCGGAGGATTGTAAGTCTCGCCACCTTTCCGACTTTTTATCAAACCAGTCTTTTTTCAGAGTAATTTTTCTTCTTATCGCAAATATATTTGAAGAGTATTCTAAAAATTAAGTAGTATGCAAAACGGGGTGGGTATTGAGAATCTTGCGGGTTAAATTGGCAAGTATGATACCACTTTGTTTTAAATTATTATTATTATTATTATTTATCACTAATTTCGAAAAAAAAAAAAAAAAAACCACTTGATAAATAAAATAATGTGAAATAATGGCTGGGATAAAAATGATCCGGAATCAATTAAAATGTTGACTTTTCTGCTTCTAGTTAGAATAACATCCAAACGGTATAGTCAAATAAATAATCACTATCGAAGATTTTTTTCTTCTTCTTCTTCTTTAAAATCTTACAGTGACTTTTCGAAATGGTGAAATCGTCTTATAAATCGATTCCTAATTCAATGATTGCGAAATCTTCTTAGAAATCGATTCCTAGTTCAATGGTTGCGAAATCTTTAATTTTTATCAATATCTTTGAAAAATCGAATAACAGGTAAGTTACTTTTGCCGAATATGACACTGACATTAGGTATTAGACTTAAAACATCTATAAAACCTTCGCACTGTAACTGTTACCGAATTCTTTAGATCTCTTTTTAAAAATATTTTATAACAATGCTACTTTAATTGAAATATATATATATATATATATATATATATATATCAGGATTTATTTTTTTTTTCCTTGCTTGTAAAATCAACATAGATGCATATTATTATTATTATTATTATTATTTACTAAAGTTAAAAGCGTCACAAAATGAGTTGTAAACTTTCTTTCTTTTTCTTTTTTTTTTTTTTTTTAATGGTAACTAATTGTATTGGAATAAAAGTCACTGACAGCTTATATAATACGATATGACTTTGTTATGTAAGATTATATATATGAAAGAGATATGCTATTGTTAAAATTAAAATATTTTTAATTAGTTTAATTCCCTATAGATTCCTCTATAAAATTAGTCTTCGTGCCAAAAAAAAATTCAATTTTGTTTTGAAAGCACATAATTATAAACGTATTTTAGTCATGAAAAAAAAAAAAAAAAAAAAAAAGTCTTTTCTTTTGTACACGACATTTTACAAATAGTTATACTTTTTAATAATTAATAGTATATTGACTAACTTTTTTTTTTTTTTTTTTTTTTTTGGTTATCCAGAATAAATAGTGTATAATGAAATAACTTCTATTCAATATGCACTGCATAATGCGTTTTTAAGATAACAAATTTTTCAGTGAGTTATTCTTGTTTTCTTTTCTTTAAACCGTAAAGTATGCATTTTAAAGCCGATTTAAAATAATCTTACTTAATGCTGCATATCTTTAGGTGCATGTTACATTTCTAATGATACATTTGAAGTTCTAAATAAAATAAAAAATACATGAATTATTCATAAAGAGATTTTACTTAAAAAAATATATATATTAAGAAGACTCAAGAAAAGGATATTATTTCCATATATTTAAGTGTATATATATATATGTATTTTTTTTCCCATTAAACATTCTGTTTCTAATTTCGCTCCAAAATAAATATTAAATAAACATTTGAATTTTTATACATTTTAACCTTTTAAAAATATAGTAATCTCCAGTCCGTATTTAGTCTCCACATGTTGGCCTCCAGTGATGTTTCTGCAAAAAATTACTTCTGTATGTGCCATACTTGCCATGTAAATACCATATATGACTTCAATACCATACCTATACCATACTTCAATACTATACCTATCCTGTCACATTTGATGTTTTTGTATTGCTGTTTCTATTATACTGTGAAAAACTCTGTCGAGGTCCTACGATATTTGTAAGAGTAAATGGAATTTTTCTTTTTAATTTTAATCCCATCAAGAATTTTACCCTGCCCTGGAAATGAGACATTCATACTTTAGATGAAAAAAGGAGTCCTCTACTGATGTTTAGGCAAAAAAAATACTCCTATATGTGCCATACCTGCCCTGTAAATAGCATATATGACTTCAATACCATGCCTATCCTGTCACATTTGATGTTTTTGCATTGCTGTTTCTATCACACCGTGAAAAACTCTGTCGAGGTCCTACGATATTTTTAAAAATAAATGGAATTTTTCTATTTAATTTTAATCCTATCAAGAATTTAACCCTGCCCTAGAAATGAGACATTCATACTTTCAATGAAAAAAGGAGCCCTCTACTGATGTTTAGGCAAAAAAATACTTCTATATGTGCCATACCTGCCCTGTAAATACCATACTAGCAGGCTACGCCCGCTACGCCCGCTTCGCTGGCCACTATATTTAAACGAATCTCCAAAAGAATTGGATCATTATTTATTTTTCAAATCACATTATAAATAAAAACTAAAATAATTACATTGGAATCGCTCTAGACCTCGCATCGGGTACTCGCTGACTACGGCAGCTCTTTCTCTGCCCGCACTGTATCGGGAGCAGGTTCCCACTGCCTGCAGAAATCTCTTTCCTATGTATTTCAATATGGGTATTTATTGACGATAGGTGGGTCTGCCATTATTTAAGAACTACGATTTTAAACATAACTGTATCTCAGCGTCTATTAAATATTTTAGTTTTTGAACCAAGTATTTTATTTCTCATGCTATTTACACTGTATTACAATTTCATTCCGACCAATATAATGAAATAAAATAAAAAGTAGACTTTCTTTTAGAAGGAATTAAATACATAAAAAATAAATAAATTCCAATCACTTTAATCCTTTCTACTATGTACTACCATTATTTCCTGACAAATACTATAAATTAGAAAAAAAAAAAAAAAAAAAAAAAAAAAACTTTTAAAGAAATTAAATTAACAAATGAAAAATAATTGTTGTTATACTACAAAAATTATACATAAACATAACTGTTATAAATACATTTTTAAATTTTAAATTTAATATATTTAATTTTTTCTACTGCATTACCATTTTATTTTCAATAAATAAAATAAATTAAAAAGAGAAAAAAGATTCGCCCTCAAACAAATGTATTAAATAGAAAATAAATTGCATAATATAGCCGTTGCTAAGATACGCAGACGATTACAATCGAAGATTAAATTCTTGAAAAATGAAACATAAAAGCCAATGTTTAAAATCGAAAAAACATTAATTTAAAAAATTTAAATTCGAAATTCGAAAAAATCTCGATGAGATGCACACCTGCAGGGTCCCAGGTACCTATATGCCAAATTTGGAAGCTCTGCGATCAGAAGTGTGTAGTATTGTTCATGTTTAGATAAATGTATTTATTTTCCTGTTGGAAAAAAAAAAAATAAGCTCGTATTTTTTTTTTTTTTTTTTTTTTTTTTTTGGCAACAATTAAATTATGGATTAAATTTAAATGGCTAATTTTTTGCTATTATTAGCTTATTATTTTCATATTTTTATTAATTAAGAGAAAACTAAACAGAAATTCGAAATTCTGACTTCGATGTGCACAATGATCCTTCGGGGGGCACCTTAGTGTTAAATCTCGTGACTGTCCGAGCTACCGTTTTCGAGAACAGTGAAATATATATACAAATATTGCTCACTTAATAGTATAAGATATGACTTTAATGCCATACCTATCCTGTCACATTTGATGTTTCTACATTGCTGTTTCTATCACAACGCGAAAAACTCTCTCGAGCTCCTACGATAATTTTTAAAATAAATGGAATTTTTCTATTTAATTTTAACCCTATCAAGTATTTAGCCCTGCCCAACAAATGGGACATTCATACTTTAGATGAAAAAAGGAGGCCTCCACTGATGTTTTGGCAAAACATTTCTTCTATATGTGCCATACCTGCCCTGTAAATATTATATATGGCTTCAATACCATACATATCCTGTCACATTTGATGTTTCTACATTGCTGTTTCTATTACACCGCGAAAAACTCAGTCGAGGTCCTATGATATTTTTAAAAGTAAATGGAATTTTTCTATTTAATTTTAACCCTATCAAGAATTAAACCCAGCCCTAGAAATGGGACATTCATACTTTAGATGAAAAAATTTGAACCATTCCTGATGTTTGTACAATTGCATTTTTATTCTCGAATAACACATCTTGAGGTGAAAGTCATGACTTCTTCAAAGACGATATGCTCTATTAATTTCAGCAAGTTAAAAAGTATCTGGGATCCATAAAGTCCTTAAGTCATAGTAATAGGTTAAATATGAAAATTTCAAATAAAAACAAAATATTATCTTTAATAGTTTTTTTTTTTTTCGAATACCCGCTATTTTACATGTTTCGTTACCCTTTAACGTTTGACAGATATTTTCTTTTAAAATTTGAAACAAAAAAAGAAAGAAAAGAAAGAAGAAAGAAAGAAATCATAAAAGGCTATTACACACCAGTAGCGTCTTGCGGGTGAAGTTTTCGGCTAACTCCATACGTGTGGCCAGAAACAATTTGTTATCATGAAAAAGGCCATTAATTTGATTGACTGTCGAGATACCGTCATATCTACGCTGTTTCTCGAAATAAGCAAATTAACCAATAAGATGTTTAAATATCCATTTTAATGTACTGTTTCTAACTATTCATGTTGAGTATGCCCGAAAGGTCATTCACGAATTCCCACTCTTATACACACAACGAATTTTAAAGAAGTAAGAAAATCTATATATAGATAAAGGGTAAGTACTTCAGTGATTGGCATGCTCTAGTAATTGACATCTACCCCGAAATAATTAATAAATAAGAAAAATAATAAAATCATATATTTTACATATAAGAATTTTAACATTTTATGTCAAACACTGGAGCATAGGGTGCTAATAATTGGTTAAAGAATAACTAGCAGTGTCAAACACTGGAACATAGGGTGCCAATTACTTATACAATGAAAAACTGTCAGTGTCAATTTCTAGAACATTGAGTGGGTGTCAAATAAGAATTTATATAAAAAAAAAAAACTAATTGTTATCAAATGTTTTTAACATATACGTGGTTCTGAATGTCTTTCCTGCCATATGTACTAACTTAAGATTTATAAAAATATTTTCTGATGACTAGAACATTAAAAACATCCGAGATTGCTCTAAAAGTGTCAATCTGGTGTACGCACCCTATATATATACATAGTATTATAAAAATATGACTAAAACCATACTTTTCAGCATATCAAACTATTTATGAAATAGCTTTACATTCCCAAATTTTTTTTACATTCCGACGTTTCGGTTAATATTCAATTTTTTAACCATCTTCAGGGAAATGATGTTCATAAAACTATAAACATAAATCAAATTAAGCCATTCTTGGATATAACAAACGCTATTCATAAAGATATATTAAGACGTGATTACATAGCTTACATAAAAAACACTCTATATACATCTTAAAATGAGTTAAAAACATCTAAATAAATCACCATCATGCATGTAAAGATATTTAATTTAGAATGTAAAGTTTGATATGCTGAAAAGTATGGTTTTAGTCATATTTTTATAATTTAGTTGATAGCATATATGAGTGGAATATATTTCTTTATTATATATATAGTATTTATAATTTTCAAGAAATATTTTTCTGAAACATCTACATTAGGGTGGATCGAAAAACGCGTTTTCTCTCCAATACAATTCTAATAGCGCGGAAAACTTGTGCATAGGCATCATTATAAATGAAAAGATATTAAAAAAAATTTTTTTTTCAAAATTTGAAATCGCGCAGAAGGCCTAAAGTTACCAAAAAGGTCAAAATACCGGTAAATAAAAAAAAAAAATGCAAAAATTAAAAAAAAAAATACATTTTTTGTTCTAATAGTGAAAAAAGTGTTTTTAAGAGTGTCCTTAATGCATAAAAAATATAATTAGACCCATTCTTGTTTTACTGAATTAGCGCAAAAGGCCTAAATTTGCGGGTTGTATCGTAAAAAAACGATATTTCATGATTTTCGACGATTTTTAAACATGTGCCAAAATCCATAAAAGTTTTATTTTTAATTTGTAATAGTGTAAAAACCATTCAAAATAGTTTTCCCAATCCAGAAATAATACTTTCAGACCTGTTATTCCTTAACTGTATTCGTGCAAAAGTCTAAATTATAGTATTAGTTAAGTTATAGAGTCCCGTAAAAACGCCGTTTTCCATATCTGATGAGTGTTTATTTAACACATTAAGGTTTGTAATAAGAGTCTAACAAGTGATTTACAAAAAATGTATTAGCCAAACATATCATATTGCAGCTCTCAGCTCATTTGAACATTTAATCTGTGCTGAAATGACCTAGGACTCACGGCGAGGACGTAGCTGCAAGGCGAGTCCCACCTCCATCCTACCCAATCAACCAACCAGGGTGAATTTTATTTACAATATTTACAGTAACTATTTACTTTGTACAATGCATATATGTTCGTTGTAGGCGAAAGGTTATTTAAGTAGAAGCCCCTTTGAATTCTGACTTTAAATTAAATATGGGCATCAGCTGTCTTGATTTTAAAGTCGCTCTAATACAACCATCGCGATTTTCATGACCGCACACTTTTTCTGCTGCTTCTGTAACCAGTTTTACACACCTCTCAACTGACTGGGTGTGGCATGGGAATTTGAAGTAGTTAAACTCTGGTAGCGCTTTGTCTTTCAATAAAGAAGCAATGTATTCAGTTGGCATCTTGGACAGTAGTGGCGGACATTTTAACGAGTTACCTTATAGGCATTTGTTTGATCACTTGTATGGAACGACAACAGGACCAGCATCATTTAGCGGTCCAGTTGGAAAACAACTCACTGGATGTGAAAAACTCCCTGTTGTAGATTTTGAGCTGATAGAATCAGAGTTGTAGATTTTGAGTCGATACAATCAGAAGAAGTAATTGATATCACTAAAAACGATCTGAGTAAAGATCAGAAGTATCTCCTAGACATTGTAAAAGCGGTCAACACAGGAATCTGTAATCCAGAATTGGCTGCTAGGGATCATGGACGCATCAGCCAATCTCGTTAGCTAACCTGCGCTAACCGGGTTTTAAGATTGTATGTATCCCAAACTAGTCCAACAATCGAGTTACAGACTCTTGAAAATTACATAGTGAAGTCATATGCACCTATTTAGTTTGATATAAAGAAAAACTACACTGTGAAAGATTGACCGAAGCCTATTTTGAAGGTAGTTAACCCCTTAACGCGCGGTGTCCTCGCCAGGAGGACGCAAAATTTAAGATCCAGCTGCAAAAATTCATCCCGGAAATATTTTAGCAAAAATTCACGTTTATAACATATCAGAAAAGGCCGATTTTTTAAACCTTAAAATTTAAAATTTCTTTTAGTTTAATTTAGTTCATGAATTCCGGTGGCAGTAAAATTTAAATGTTTCAAATTGTCTTGCGCCGCAAAGGGTTAAAACAACCAGGCATCTACCGGACAATATCAAGCAAATCATTGATCCAGTAATTCAAAGGAACGCATTCTTCTTCCACCCTGAAAATATGATGTTGGCTATGATAATGGATGAGAGACCACACATTAGAGAACTTGGCTACAGGAGGATCCTTAAATCCAGATATGAGCCATCAGCTGAAGGTTATGTAAGAGACTTCAAAATACCTTCAATAAATTTTAGTGCAAACGACTATACCGAACTAATTGATTGATCAATCTGCAAATTAACACCGCCGCCAGTACTGTCCAAGATGCCAACTGAATACATTGCTTCTTTATTGAAAGGCAAAGCGATACCAGAGTTTAACTACCTCAAATTCCCATGCCACACCCAGTCAGTTGAGAGGTGTGTAAAACTAGTTACAGAAGCAGCAGAAAAAGTGCGTGGGTATGAAAATCGAGATGGGTATATTAGAGCTTCTTTAAAATCAAGACAGCTGATGCCCACATTTAATTCAAAGTCAGAATTCAAAGAGGCTTCTATGTAAATAACCTTTTGCCTACAACGAACATATATGCATTGTACAAAGTAAATAGTTACTGTAAATATTGTAAATAAAATTCACCCTGGTTGGTTGGTTGGGTAGGGTGGAGGTGGGACTCGCCTTGCAGCCACATCATCGCCGTGAGTCCTGGGTCATTTCAGCACAGATTAAATGTTGAAATGAGCTGAGAGCTACAATATGATATGTTTGGCTAATAATTTCTTTGTAAATCACTTGTTAGAGTCTTATTACAAACCTTAATGTGTTAAATAAACACTCATCAGATATGGAAAACGGCGTTTTTACGGGACTCTATAACTTAACTTTTCTATAATTTAGACCATTTGCGCGAATACAGTTAAGGAATAACAGGTATGAAAGTATTATTTCTGGATTGGGAAAACTATTTTGAATAGTTTTTACACTATTTCAAATTAAAAATAAAACTTTTATGGGTTTTGGCACATGTTTAAAAATCCTCGAAAATCATGAAATATCGTTTTTTTACGATACAACCCGCAACTTTAGGCGTTTTGCGCGAATTCAGTAAAACAAGAATGGGTCTAATTATATTTTGTATGCATTATGGACACTCTTAAAAACACTTTTTTCACTATTAGAACAAAAAATGTATTTTTTTGCAATTTTTGCATTTTTTTTTAAATTTACCGGTATTTTGACTTTTTTGGTAACTTTAGGTCTTCTGCGCGATTTCAAATTTTGAAAAAAAAAATTTTTAATATTTTTTCATTTAAAAGACGCCTATGCGCAAGTTTTCCGCGCTCTTAGAATTGTATTCCAGAAAAAACGCGTTTTTCGATCCACCCTAATCTACATATGAACCTAATTAAGTTTTAATAATAATTAATTTAATAAGTAATTAACGTCTTAAATAAACTCTATAAATTAAGAAATCGTGGTTGTTTCAGGTCAAACTAAATGTACGATCCTTTATCAGGTGTAAAAATAGGCACGAGTGTATCTTTAAATCAAAAAAGATGTTTTCACAATTCCTAATGTATAAAAATACTTCTTCATACAGCTTCCTCTAAAGCATGATTTCTTAAATTTTGGAGTAGTGCTACTACATAGCCTCCTTAACAATAGGTCTGTCGCGTGGCACAGAAACTTGGCAACAGTTGAAGCGGTAGACCGCGCCACCTAGTACAGATTGCTCTACTTTTCTATTCAACAGCCACCAAAAATTTTTAAAAGTGGGATTTTGGTTTTAGGGCCAAATCGATAAACATTTAAGGGTTAACAAAAGTAGTATAATTTTTAAAGCTTTAAATAACGAAAAAAAAAAAACATTAATGTAAGTGCTTTAAGAATCAAAAGAAAGTTTTTTTAAAATGTAATAGATGCATTCTGATAAGATGCTACGTTTCTTAAGCATAATCTTATTACTAAAATATTTTAATGTAATGAAAAAAAAAAGTCATTAAAATGAATTATATTAAAGTTTGGTTTTGATGTTACTTTATCTAATACAGACTTACAAAAATTTTTCGATATTTCATTGCATGATTGACTCCTGCGGAATTATTAACTGCAAATATCTACTTAAAAGACATAACGTTTTTTAACATGCCTGTTTCTGTACCATGATTTAACAGCAAATGATAAGACTTCTGTACAAATAAAGATGAAAGCTATAGTTATTTTCTTTCTAAAAGCTCATAGGGCCACAGTAGCCCAGTCGGAAGAGCGCCGGCATCGTAATTGGAAGATTGCGGGTTCGGTACTTTAGCCGACCAAAGACCGTCGTGTGCACTAATGGTGGCTGGTGCGAGTAACATCTGTCGTGGCAGCAATGTCCTCCATGTTCCCATCAAAAATTATACCTGTGGGGGTCACCGAAGCGGGAGAGCCATCCCTTCCGTGGATGATAAAAATTGCGATGGCGTGTCTCCGGACCACCTCTAGGGGTGAGTCCCAGGCCGTCGCCAATTGCCCATTTGCGCAGCACTAGTGCGACGTAAAACCCAACCAACGAATCTAAAAGCCCATAACTTAAAAAAAAATCAACTTAAATATCTCACAGTAATAAGGTATTCAAAATGAAATATAGCAAGAAAAAATAATCGCAAGAAAGTAAATATTCCTTTTTTTTTTTTTTTTTTTTTTTTTTTTTTTTTTTAACATTTTTAGTTAAATTGATTTTTAAGAAAGAAAGTAAATTATGAAGTGTTATTTTTTGATACCATTTAAATGAATTATATTAAAATATGGTTTCAATGTTACTTTATCTTAATTCAGACTTCCAAAACTTTCTCGATATTTTATTGCATAAATGTCTCCTGCAGTAAATGTCTGCTTACAAAACATAACATTTGTCAAAATGGCTGTTTCCTGTAGTATGATTTAAAAGCAAATGATGAGGGTTCTCTACAAATAAAGATGAAAGATACTGTTACCTTTTCTCCGAAAGCTTATAAATTACACAGATTAAAAAAAAAAAAAAAAAAAAAAAAAGAATTTTCAACGTAAAATCTGACTGTAATAGAAATGAAATATAGGAAGAAAAACATCGCAAGAAAGTAAATATTCCATTTTTTTTTGTTACTCTTTTATTTTTATTACTCTTTTCTTTAAGAAAGAAAGTGAATTATGAAAGGAAATAAAACACAAAATATTTTCTGAAAAGTTTATTTTTTGCTTGTGCCGAAATCATAAAATATATTAAACTCATGGATAAATAAAGGAAAGCTTTTCATAAAATAATATTTCTTAGCGTTATCTTTTTAGAAGTATATTCGAAAATTTCTAAAAATTATTACAAATAAGTAAAAGTTTTGAGAATTAAAATTTAATGATCTGAAGATTTATTTCCGTCATGTACATAATTAATGTGCAAAAATTTAGTATTTCATTCAGGATTCCGAATAAATAAACATATGCTTAAAAAGTAAAAATGAATTATTTATTTCATTACTTTTATTGTTCTCATAATTATAATCAGTATGGACTAAAGCCGAGCATATACAAAATAATAGTTATCGTCTTTTTTTTTTTTTTTTTTTTTTTTTTTTTTTTTAATGTTAAATCAATGAGCCTAATATGGTTTGAGAAAGTATTCAGTAAATAATGAAACTTCTATATGGTGATATTAGCGTACCAATCTGACAATTAGATAATGATATTGATTGTTAGCACTATATTTTTAAGTTTGGCACTTCACAACCTTTTTCACGCTTGAAATTTGATTAGCAGTGAAATGATCAGTTATTTCAGCAATCATCCACAAAAATATTGCAGAATATGACCTATAATGCCTTTTATTATTATTATTATTATTTTTTATCTACGCAGGGTTTTCTATTTTCATAATCACAGTATTTTAGTTAAAACATAATCTGGTGTGTCACTCACACGACTTTCTCTTACCCTGAAATTTAATACTATAAATACAGTTTGGAGATTAAGAGGTAAGATAACGATGTTATGTAAACCTATGTTAATCAATTCAAATGAGTTTTGGAAGAGTTTTATATGATAATTAATTCTGTGTGAGGGGGCTACCGCCCCCCTCAACCCCCCGTTCCATTAATGCACCTAGATTTATATAAAATTAAATTCGGTTATTAAAAAATATTCTGTTTTTAAAAAATAATTTATTAAAATTATTATTTAAAAACATTATCTTTTATGATAATGCAGACGATTTCCATATTAGAGAAGTAGTATAACACTAAATATCCAAAAAAGTCCATTTTATTCTCATTATTTAAAAAAAAAGTTTTAAAATATCGCAGATCGAGGGCTCAACCATTCGTTTTAAAGGTATTGACGTGCTTTTTTTAGCTTTACTCAATTAACCACAAATAATTTTAACTACTACATTTAACTTCAATCACCCTCGCGGCTCAGTAACCTGTCGATAGCAGGAGAATTCCCTGACACCGCTATCTACTCGACTTACATCCAACTAACCTATAGCCGCTAACCTCCCAACTATTATCTCTTCTAACTAACTCTCATCTTACTCTAATTCCAAACTCTCCTTCCAAACTCTCCTTCCAGCTCTCTCTCCAACTAACTCTCAAAAGCAATCTTCTTTCTCCTTTTATACAGTTTCTTTCCAAAATACTTTATAAAATTAACATATTACGATTTCGTTCAACCCAGGAACTAACTCTATTGATCAGCCGAATCCTAAATTCTTCGCATTCATGTTTTACTCGCAAAGTGCGAATTTTAATTGTAGCACTTTGCTACACCTCACAACGTAATGTATTAGAATTCTCTTGATTGTCCCTGTACAGGAACTATTTGCTTGATCTTAACGAAAAGCTTACTGTAGCATCTATATATGACACACATTTAGAATACAAAGTTTAGAATGTCTGCTACTATTTGTTCTTGAGATATGCTGATAACAGACAGACACACAGCCATACACACAGACACACACACAGACCATTTGCTAAAAACATGATTTTCGTATTCAAGGAACCTCAAAACGTGTAAATATAACAACATCTCGCTTTCGAAAATTTGACCCAAAAACAATACTTTCTCTACCTTATGGGTAAGAGAAAGTAAAAATGAGAAACACGTATTATGTATTAAAATATACAAAAAAGAATAATTATTGCTTGGATGAAAATTTTTACCATTTACCCTTCCTAAATGATTCTTTGTATCTAAATGCATACAATAAGTGACCACTATCACTACAGTGATATGTAGGAGTTACCACAATATTACTCTCAATTAAAAAAAAAAAAAAACTCATGATAGTTTCGACAATAACATTTAAAGCTATGAATATTTTGTTTAAATCTCATGTAAATGACTAAAGGACACGTCTGTCTAAAACAACGTCTTAAAGTTTGTCTCTTCTAATTATGAATATTTTAATTACTTTTATGTAGCAAAAAATTTCCTTTTAAACGGTTAATCCGATACTCCCAACAGCCTCTGCGTGCAAATGTCGGAAATACAAGAATATAGTTAGGGTAAAGTGGGTTTAGTTTAATCTCGAATTATAATTAAGCCGATGAGCTGAATTTCGATCTAATAGTCATCACATCTCTTTATTTGAACTTACCTTTGCTATTTTGTGTCTTAGGAAACCAAATCAAATACGAAATAGTGATAATTTTAGAAATTTGAAAAATTATCAGCATATCCTTTACGAAAATATTCCACTCAAATTTCGAAGTTTTGACATTGTTGTACTTGTGAAATGAATGCGCCTGTTAGTGTTGCTCCAGGTAATCGTTGAATTAACATGTCGAGTTTGAGCGCCGGTGGCGGTGCGTTTTTGAAGAGCAAGGATAATTTTTAGCTGTCCAGCAAGCATGATAAGTAAGAGCTTGCGGGAAAAGTTACAATTTCTCGGTACCAGTACACCACACTGGCAAAGAAACCAAGTTTCCCTTCATATTTGGTTTATTACTTGTGATTACGCTTATTCCTGAAAATTTATTTTTTTCACAAGTGTTGCTGGTCTCGATTATTGAGCAAAAGCGATCGGCATCTGCGTTATCCATGCTGGAATGCATGTAAATATAATAATGGTGCGAATGCCCTAATTCATGAAATTTTATTTTCAGGAGACTTTTAACACTCTGTATGGATAAATTTTGAATAAATCCCACCACACATTATAACCTCGCAGCAAAAATTATGTGGCCATAAATCTTTTCCCATGAACATGAATTATTAGTGCAAACGGACACACGACACAGCTGATTTATATAATTCTTGCGCGATAATATCGCCATTTGGTTATTTTTACATTGCTATCACATAACTTTCGGCATTTCAGTGTGTATTTTTATTTTATTTTTTTCCTAAAACAATGTTTTCTTACAATAAAAAATAAAATAAAATAAAATTAAATTAAATTAAATTAAAAATTAACAAATAAATAAATACCATGTTTTTGTTAACTTCTATTCTGTTTGTCTGTTTGTTTGTTTGTCCGATTCAAATCTTGCAATTGAATTTTAACTAACTTCCCTACTAGCTAGACATTTGAAACTTTCACAGTAGCTCAGAACCCGGTGACAATACAAAACTACGAAGTCAGATTTTCAAATCTTCGAATAGTTCTTTTAATTAATTAAAATATGAAAATAATAAGTTCCTAATAACAATAAAAATAGCCATTAAAATATTAGTTATAATTTAATTGTTGCCAAAAAAAATTACGGTTTCAATTTCTTTAGACAAAAAAAATAAATACATTTAATGAAACGTGAGCGTTAAAAAATTGTAAAAAGTTAAGTTATGCATCTGGCAAAAATTGACGTCATTATCACTTTAAAGATTTTCTACACACTGATAAAGTGCTAATGTAGTTCGTGATGCAAATATATGTTGTTCTGAAAGGATTAATATTTTATTTTTAAAACCAACTTTTTTTTTTTTTTTAATTCAAATTTCTCGTAACTCTTTAACGAATTACATTAGAACGTCCATCTTTTAAATATCGATAATGAGGATTTCCTCGCCAAAAGTCGCAAAAAAGTCGCCAAGTGCAAAAAATCGCCAAATTTGGCGCCAAATCCATTACCTGCCTATTGGGGCTTTTTAATGCGTTTTAAAAGGAAAATTAAGCTATTTTAATGCGAAAAAGAGCTGGAAATGCAGTAAATTGACAGTTTATCAACTTACTAAGCCTCTTTGAAAGAATTTATACAAAAATAAATACAATTATTTACAATTTCGTAACACAATTTCAGTGTGTATTAATTTTTTTCTAAAACAACGTTTTCTTACAAAAAAAAAAAAAAAAAAAAAAAAAAAATTAAAAATTAATAAATAAATAAATATAGTTCTATACACTAAAAAGGATTTTGAATTGCTTAGGAAAGTATAAAATACTTTATATGAATTAGTTTGTTTTGAGATTAAGGCCGATTGACTACTCGAGGACCTAGGCATAGGGAGGTGTCCCTTCGAGGGAAGGGTCTTTCTAAGGACTTCTGGACCTTATTTACGAGATATATGCATAAGAATGATGGTTCCAGATGTGTTTCCATTTTATCAGTGTTATTTGATCACTTCTCCACTTATAAAGTATTGCATATAACGAAAACTCATGTCAAATTGAAGCCTTTAACACACTTTAAAATAGAAGCCTGAAAAAACACAACCTCTAAAGAAAAAAGTGCCGTTACTACTGTAAAATGGAGAAAATATTATAAGAGAATGTTTTTCTTATTTGTAAATGTGTTTCTAATATTTTCATACAACATACATTATATTGGCTTATCTACATAATTCATCACATATAAATGAAAAGCACCTGTAGCAGAAAATTTAATATCATTCACAATGAAAGCCGGACAAAATATGATCTATAAAAGAGTGAAAATGACAAACTATTTAATTTAATTAAATAAAATGATAACTTAGATATCATTTTGTCCATTTGCTACTTTTAATATAAAATTCTTTTATGTGAAAAACAATTAAAGTTAATTTCTAAAAATGCTTGTTTGTTTTACTTATTTTTCCATTGTCAGATAACGAAAAGAATGTCTAAGAAGCCCTAAGCTTATCATATTATATGTAAGAAGCTCAATTATGGTTTAATATACGAAGAATATACCTGAGCTCTGCCCTCTGAAGTTTTCATTCCTGCATCCAAAATGAATATTAGTTGAAACTATCACAATTTTTATGCGATGTATCGATTTGTACGAAATTAATTGTGTATAAGCTCAAGCGTGTGCATGTGTGATTGAATTAAAACCGACTGACGGCACTAGGGTCCAAGGCCGGAATAGGAAGGAGGGTAGGAGTGCCCTGCAAGGAGATTTTTGTAGCCTGTATTTAGGCAAGTTTCGGAGAAAACCAATATAAGCTTTAGCTTGTAATCAAATAGATTACGATTTCAATACGTAAAGATACATTTTTGTTCATAAATAATATTCTCCATTTTATATCTATGTTTAAAACTTAAATTAATTTATAAAGAAACACGTATAATAAGAAAGACAGAAATACATAAATTTCTATTGACAGATATTTGATATAATCACGTTATTGTAGCTCATAACCATACACATATCTTTTATTATAATATTTTCGTTCCTTACAATATTTATGTCTTTAAATGTCAGCATGTTATTTAAGAAAATACTGCATAATGATTTCCTTTTGTTAGAAAATATTCTTTATCATTTTAGAATATATCAAAAATAAAATAAAATAAACGTTATGACACATTGTTCATTAAAACCATACTTATCACTTATTCATAAAAATAACAATGAGAAAAATTTAAATCGAAAATGGAATTCCCTTTGTGAATTTAAATTAATTGAATCATTAGAATTGAGAAGAATGAAACGTGAATGCTGTCGATTCTTTTGATTAGTCTTTTCTTTAACTTTTCTGATAAGTAAAATAATTAATTGATTTTTTAGGTTGTTTGGCTTTAAAAGTAAATCTTTTGTGTAACTATTAGTAACTAAAGTAAAATATTTTAGCAATTCAATGAAATCACGTAACTTTCTTAAAAAACAAACAAAAAAAAAAAAATCATTCTATTTATAGATTTTTGCATTCGTTCTATTGAAAATAAAGTTTTTTTTTTTCTTTTTGTTCCGCTCAATCATTTTGCCGATTCTTTAGAGACTGAAAATAACCGGTCTTTTCATAAAAGAATTCATTCAAACTTTAAATTCAGCATAATTTTGAATGAGAGCGAGAGTAAATTAGTCGAAAGCGATTGAAGGATATGAAAATTTGACGGTGTTTGATCTAGAGAGCATGGAAGATGAGGCTGTACTTTCGATTTGATTTCTTGAATTACAGTTTTTTTTTCGGACGAACACTGTAGTTTGTGTTGATTTTTATGGTCTTCACTCAGTGAGTGGTACCCAAAAGCCGAGCATTGGTTCTACACGATTTTTTAAGTACCAACCATCTGCTTCGCTGATCTCCTTGTCGTTTGATGCGGATTTTGGTGCAATAGTTGTCGCAGTCGGTCCCTTCAATTAATTCAGATGGTCTACCGGAATGCACTTATAAAAACCATACTCCTATTCAAATAGTCAAAATAATCAAGCAGTTTCATTGGTTTATTCTGCTGAGAAGGAAGTGTCGTTCTCTATTAGAGAATTACGAACACCCGTTTTTATTTTTTCAAGCGTGAGTTATTCATTTTAATTCACAATAAAGATGAAATTGCCTCAACATATTTCCATGAATATTACAACCAAGAACTTGCCTTCAAATTTCAAAAATGAGATTGTGGAGAAAAACGATACAATTTTAATTCGTTCCAATGTAAAATGTATGAGTGATGTTAATGAGTGTGCTAAAGTGTTTGGAAATAAAACAAATACTAAACGGAATGCCATAGATTCACACCCTGACGGAAAAAGATTTGTTTGCTGGTAAATTTAGTTTTTAGTTTCTACATTAATTTTAGCTGTTCCATTTTAAGTGCGGAATGTGTTTTATTTTTTTTCGTTTCTTGTTTTGTTCTTTCTCTAAATAGGTTTTATTTATATTTTTACAGGGAAAAAAAATGTCATCACAGTCCATTTAATAAAGTACTTTCTGAGAAAAATAAGCGGAGTATATCAAAGAATGTCGAATGCTAGTCTTCGATGATAGTAAAGACAAAATTAAGCAATGCACGTACTAGAATAACAGACAAGTTCATAGCTTTAAGTTTTATATACGTTTCGGTCATCGTTTACATTTATCAGATAGTTTGAGAAACATCTTTTTTTTTTTTTTTTTTTTTTGACTTTCTGAACATATATTATGTAAAGAAAGTATTGCAATCATAAAAAAAATTTGACCATGAGATTTTTGATGTATCTATACGTTTTGTGGTCTCCTGAATTAATTTATGTTCCCACTCCTTGAAAGGGCCTGTTCATTCACTGTTAAAACAGCTTTTGGAAATTCTGATTGTGGCAAACTCCTACCCGGTGTCGCCAGTCACGCCATCATCTGCCCTCTCCTCTAATAATTTTACACTTTCAAAAGTATATGCAATCGCTTCGTCATCCAAAAAAACTTTAAACTTGGATTTTCAAGATATAGTGCTGTTTTAAATTGTTTTTTTAATATTTCGCATTTGCCTCCACAATCTGCCTCTCTATCATGTGCCAAAATGCACTCGGATAAAAGGAGAAATGAATGGTTACCATTAAAATACAATATGAATAGTTAATTATCATAATCTTCATATCATAATGTATCATATCATAATCATAATATTTATAATCATAAATAGTTAATTAATAAAAAATAAATAAAAAATAAATAAATAAATAAAAATAAAAAATAAAAATCTGACTGTCATACAAGAAACATGCACCTTTGTATTCAGAAAAAGTTCCACTAATTATTGATACCGAATTTAAAATGAATCGGACCAGTATTTCGAATTTATATGGCCATTTAATGTTTCTTAAACGCTGTTAAAACTCAGAAAGAATTTGTTTATTAATTGACATAGATTGTAGTTTTAATTAATATTTCCGCAACTAATTATAATTTTTAATTTTTTTTCTCTATCCTTTTGAAAGGTATATGTGCACTCGCATTTCAGTTTTCGTATTTTCACATTTCTCTCGAACTGTACGTATAGATGTACAAGAAGACATACAGACATCATCGTCTGTTATTATAGGTACATAAAATAAATTGAAAGAGCTGGTAATACATTGTCGAAATGTTAGTAGTATATTAAGGAATTTTAAAATAGATATATGAAACTTCATATTTTGAAAATTGCATATTGCATATTTCATTTTTAAATTTTAAATAGTTTCTTTGTATAGAAAACTATTATATGCCTTACCTTTATATTTATACATAAAATAAAATTTAAGTATGAAATAAATATGCACAGCATTTAATACATAAATTTTGACTTATACTGTGTATAATTGCGTTATTCTAGTTAATATTCATATCTATACATTTTTATTTTCATATTTCTGTACCTTAGAATATTTTCTCCCATTAAATGGCAGAAAATTATTTCAGATAATATTATATATTGATTTTCTTTTGTTATAAAATACTCTTTATGTTTTTTTTAATACATTAAATAATTCTAATAAATGTTATGACAAGTCTTTCAATAAAAGCATCCCTTCTTCTCATTCATAAAAAAGAATTCTGCGTACTAAAATTTAAATTGAAAGTAGTTTTTTTTTTCCTTTACATTGAAATTAGTTGAATTATTAGTACTAGGAGAATAAAACGTGATTGTGTCAAACTTTTGACTAGTCTTTTTTAATCTTGATTACATGTAAAATATTTAATTGATTTTTTATGTTCTCTGGCATTAAAACTAAATCATATGAATGATTGGGATAAAACGTTTCAACAAATCAGAATTACTTTTTTTATTTTATAAGGGGAAAAAAACATTCTATTCATAGACTTTTAAATTCATCCATTCATTTTATTGCCTTTATTTTTCTTAACGAAAAATTCATTGTGTTGACTAATAAGTCATGAATGTTTATTTATTCTTTTTTTTTTTTTTTTTTTTTTAACAGGATAAACTATAATAAAATCGATAATGTTACCCCCTGTTGTTGTCTAAAATATTTCCCCATTGCTGAATCTTTTTTTTTTTTTTATTCCACAGCATTAAAAATACGTTGGTATTGATTCAAAGAATTCTTTCAAACAAACCTTAAATTCAATATCATTATTGGATGTTCGCCCGAGTAATTCATTCGAAAGCATCGAAGATATATATAAAGATGAGGCACCACATTTATTTTGTGGGCTTGAACTGCAGTTTTTGTTAGAAAAGCGTAGTCGTACGCGTTGATACGTATTGTTTACGCTCAGTGAGTGAACAGCTTTGGTTGACCACATATCTTTTTATAAAGTCCCAACCCATCTGGTGTTCCAATTCTAGCGCAGCAGATGGGTTTGACATGGGTTATTCTGCAGGGGATGATTAAACCGCTTTAATTTAAATGCAGTTTTTCGACTAAAGCGTAGTCTGTCCCTCTGGTCAAAATTTTCATTTCTGAAGTGTAAAAGTCAGAGGTGAGTGAAATTTCAGAGGCATCGTTCATCGAGAAAAATTTTCTGTGACTGAGATCTTGAAACTAAATTTTGACAGTTTTATACTTTCCTTACAAACTATATTTTTCTTTGCTATCAATTTCTAAGAACCCCTATTAGAATTCTAGAGCGTTGTCCTATATTATCGTGATCAAACTTGTTTAAACATTTCTGCAAATAAGTGCGAATACATGAGGCAAGATTTAGTAACTATAATCTTGGTTTATGACTCAATTCTAGAAAATCAAACTAGAATTTCTCGCAATACAAAGGATTCATAATATTCATAACATTGTTTCACTATCTAGAAAAGGGTAGACTAAAAATTCTCGATCGTTTTGTTTATTCAGGTTACTTATTTATCTTATACACATAATTCGAAAATCTATATTTCTAGTTTAGGTATACAGAAATTGACTACCTATTCCTTTTTTATGAATGTGGTATATTTACTTTTCTCAGTTATCCTTATGCACAAATCTCAGGAGCTGCCTTAGTAACTGAATAACTTCACTGAGGAAAACTTTTGCAACTGACATCTAGAGTCTAAATTGGGGCTCTAGTAAAAATAGTTCCACGTCATCCTTATAATTTATAATTCCCTTTTAAAGCGAAATCTAGAAACTAAAACTAGAATTCTAGAGTGTTTGAATATATTATCGAGATCAAATTTATTTAAAAATCTCTACATATAAATGTGAATACAAGAGGCGAGATTTAGCAAATATAATCTTGGTTTATGACACAATTCTAGAAATTCAAGTGAGAATTTATCGCAATAAAAAGGATTCTGAATATTCAGAACAGCGTTTAACCATCTAGAAATTCTCGATCATTTAGTCTATTCAGTTTATTGGCATGTCTTAGATGCATAGCTCTGAAATCTATATTGTATTTCTAGTTTAGGGATTTAGAAAATGACCACTTATTCGTTCTAGATGAATGTAGTTTTTTTTTTTTCCTCTGTGTTTGAGTAAATGCAAAAAGCGAAAGGTATCGAAATTTTTCGATTTTTTTTCATTTTAAATCTACTTTAATAATATGAAAAAACACACAGAAAATAAAACAAAAAATTTCAAATATATCGTAATTTAGATCAAACAATTCTCTTATAAAACGTTTTATATGTCTTTTCAATTAATTTTCCTTCTGCTAAAAATTTTAAAAATAAAAAATGGCCATGACTTATTTCTCATCAGAATAATAAATTCTTAATATAAATTTAGATGTCAGTCTGTTTAATTTTCGTAAAATTACACATAAAGTGGCAAAATGGTAACGCATTGGCCTTCGGATATTAGGTGCCGAATTCGAATCCCAGTTCAAGCTTGAATGCTACATAAAATATTAAAATAAATTGTTCATGGCTTATTTTTCCACCGAATATTACATTCCTAATAAAAAATTAGATGTTAGATACCTTAATTTTCGTCAAATTGCACATAAAATGGCGGAGTGATAACGTTTTGATTTTTAGATATCAGATGCAGGATTTGAATCTCTGTTCAGATATGTATGTTTGTGACATTTCGGAATCCAATTTAACCCGCAGGTTCAAGTCCAGAGAGTTTTAATAAACAAAATATGACGTAGAGCGTTAACCTCCATTTCTCAATGTGGAGAAATCTGTTGATGGTTGATTGGGTTTTACATCGCACTAGTGCTGCGCAGATGGGCAATTGACGACGGTCTCGAACTCACCCCTGGAGGTGGTCCGGAGACGTGCCATCGCAATTTTGATCCTCCATGGAAAAGATGGGTGAAGATATCGGAAAAAATGCTTAGCTATGTAGTCATCAGATAAGTGATACTGTATGTACTACAGTCGGTAACAAAAGTGTCCGAACACTAGCAAAAATTCCTATGTGAAAAAAGTACACTTCATATGGTTTTGTTAAATAAATCCTTGTCGAATCCTGTTCTTAGTCAGTGTAAGAACATGATTCGATAAGGATTTATTTAACAAAACTGTATGACGTGCACTTTTTTACATAGGAATTTTTGCTAGTGTTCGGACATTTTTGATACCGACTGTACATGCATTAAAAAAAAAATACTGAATATTTAATTCACTATTATTTAGGCAAGTGCAGCATGGGTATGATAATATTATACTTTTTAAATTGACCACAAATGCGCATACTATTTGTAAAATGTATTAAAAATGAAATAATAGAAACATGTCATATAGATAAAAAACAATTTTATTATTCTTAAGGTAAAATACATAATTCTAATTTATAAATATAAATATCATAAATAAGAAAAATTAAAAAATGTACTAAAATTTATGGGCTGTAATATAATCCAGTAAAAATATTAAATTTATTTTTCATGTTGCACGTTCTTTTATAAAATAGTCATATTTTTTAATGAGGCTGCAAAATTAAAATAAAAACGTTTTCCGAAATTTACGTGAAATATATTTTTTCTTGCCTAACGACTGAAATTTGAAATTTCTGCAGAAATAAGTATTTCAACTAGAAACGAAAATTCTATCTTATTTCTTAAGAAACATGATATAAAGTTAAAAAATATGTTGGTGTAAAAAATAGCAAGCATTTATCATACAAAATCATATATAAAATAAAAAAAAAATATTCACGCGTATACTTTATGAAAATTCCTTACCTTGCTACATGTGGCAACATCTAAATCTTAATATGAATAAATCACTTTTAATATATATGCATTTGCATCGTCGAAGAAATATACTGTATTTCACTCATATCTTTACGTTGTTCATTCTATCATATTAAGGTTTTAAAATTTATTTTAAAAATTGTAGTTTTCAAGTACCGTAATTTCTGGTAGATACCCCGCAGGTTATATAATCCAGTTTTGCACCAGAAACTTCAATTGATAAATAAATTTATATTTGTACGAGCTCTTCCTTCCAAAAAGTATAGATTTCTCTATTAAATAAAGTTTCTGGTGGAGAAATGACACATCTTACCTGCGGGTTATCTACCAGAAATTACGGTAAATTTAATTTTATATACGTTTTCTGTTTATGTTGTATATAACATGAAAGCACTTTTTGATGTTTTTCGTTTAAGTAATATTTAACGAAAATTCCCTTTTTTATCTGAGGAACACTGAGAAAAATTCTGTAACTGACATCCAGAATCTAAATTGTGGCTCTAGAAAAAATAGTTCCATATCATCCTTATAAATTCCAGTCCCCTTGGAAAGCGAGTTCTAGAAGTCCCTATTAGAACTCTAGAGCGTTTGCCTACATTCTCGAGGGCAAAGTTATTTAAAAATCTCTGCAAATAAATGAGACTACAAGAAGCGGGTTTCTGCAACTGGTTTATTACAAAATTCTAGAAAATTAAGCGAGAATTTCTCGCAATATAAATGATTCAGAATATTTAGAGTATTCAGAATATTGTTTCACCATCTAGAAATGTCTACACTAGAAATTCTCGATAATTTCGTCTATTCAGTTTAGTCCCTAACAATACAAAATGTTCCAGAAACGTAACAGTCTTATAACATCGAAACATAAATATTTCAGAAACATTTTAAACCGCTCAGATTGCTTTCCGATTAGCTTCAAAAACGTAGAAATGTCCGTGATCGTAACAAAAAATCAGATACGTAACAGAAGCGTTTCAATCACTTAACAGATAGAAAATCAAAAAGGGAGAATGTTTCAGAAAGGTATCAGAGAACATAGTACTTAAATGTGTTACGTTTTTGAAAGATTGTAAGCTTTTAGCAACATAACTGAAACGTTCTGTGCTGTATGGGTGGTGTGCCTTATGCGCATAGCTCGGAAATCTATATTTCTAGTTAAGGGATTTAGAAAATGGTCCTTTATTCATTCTAGAGGAAGGCAGCATGTTTTTTCTCTCTCGGTGAATATTTTTATGTAGCTGACTATAAATATTATTTGAATCACATATATTTTCACTATAACGCTGATTTTAATTAAACACAAAATTTAAGGTGTTAATAAGATATCTAACGATAACCTTAAAAATCAAACAATAACGTTCGAATCAAATATGTAAGTTGCTAATACATACATATATATGCTTATAATATTAGCAATCCATTCCCAAAAGTAATATGCCATTACATCTGATTTCTAGGTAATCGATCTCAGAAAAGATTTCCATTAAAAAAAAAAAAACTGATTTTTTAAAGTTTTTCCTGTAAGTAGCACAAAACCTTATACTAAAATTTTTAGAATATTGTATGGAAGTTATTAAAACATAAAGGAAAATGGAAATGAAAAATAAATTATCAAACATAAATAATAATAATTATAATAATAAAAAGAAAAAAGGGAAAAAGGAAAAAGAAAAAAAATGTGTAAATAAAATATATTTTTTCAAATTAAAAAACAGAATAATTTAAAGGAAATTGGAAAATTTGATTTACATAAAAAGATAAAGATAAAAAAATAAATAAAATAAATAAGTATTGATTTAGCAAAGTTCTGATCATTAAGAATATTTACGAATCATTAATTTTTGGGAAACGTTCGAAAATTTTCTCCATTTACAGCAATCTAATTAAAGCGTGAGAATTCAATTTTCAGTTTCAGCTAATTTATATATAATACAGAATCTTCGTTTATTTCCTGAGATCATTTAAAATCCATGCACAGTATTCCAATTAAAGAAAATGAACTACACTGTCGATATATATATATATATACATATATATATATATATATATATATACATATGTGTGTGTGTGTATAAAATAGCATGTTTTTTATATTATAAATTTACAGTTGATAAATAAGGAAGACTTTTTAAACCCAGTCAAATTCTGAACTATTTAAATATGTACACTCCTTCTCAAAATTATAAGGACACGCGTTTTTCTATATTAACTAAACACTGAACACTATTATTTAAACAAATATAGTTTTTATTAAGTTGAATTTCATTAATAGACTATATTTAAAAAGTTTTATCGTTTTTATATCTTAAAAAACTTTAAATATGGTAAAAAGATGATTTTTGAGGTGTTTTTTACGTTATTCCTTTTTTAATAAAGAATATCTATTATGCTATCAGCATATCAAAGGACTGTAAATGCAAACTCAGAAAAAAAGGTTTATTCAAAAGGGAAAAACATCACAGAATTCATATTTTTTGCATCGGACCATTTTTTACATTCGAACACAAAACCTAAAAACAAAAAAACCTCCGTTGCCACTCAAAAGTAAACAAATGAATTATAAAAAGCACCATGGCCTTGACAACTAACCAAAACAAATAATAAAATGAAAATTTCAAAATACAATAAAACAACACATTTCTACTTGATATTTCAAGGACTTTCACAACAATTTTAAAGTTCAGAAGATAAATAAAGTTTTATACGTCCAATTTTAGAGGAGGTTTAACCACTCTCCCACTTCTAGTTTTTAAAGTAACAGATGCTGTCTCATTGTTTTGAGTTCCACAAAAACCTTCATTGTTCACAATTTTATGTTTTGTTTCCCTGCAGCGATCTTTGAACCAAGATGAGGAAACTTCAAGTGGGAAAATTCTTTGTATTGGCCGTAATAATTCACCTTTAGATGTGCGCACACGCACTAGTCGAGTAACAGAATCTTTCCCAGGTAACAATTCAATAATTAAACCTAAAAGCCAGTCAGTGCATTTTGAATTATCACTGCCAATGAGAACAACTTCTCCAAGTTGAATTTCTCGCCCTTGTTTCTTGTGATCATTTCTTTGAATCAAAAGACCCAGATATTCAGATCTAAATCTTTTCCGTATGTCTGTGATCAGTTGTTGACGATATTTTATTCTCTTGTTAAGAACAAGTTCATCCACTTGATCAAAGTCAGGAACGCCACTTTGCCGAAAATCCTGTAAAAATGTGTTAGGCGACAAAGGTATAAGTTCAGAATCCTTTTCTGACATATAGGAAAGTGGTCTGGCATTTATAACCGACTCTGCATCACATAAGACAGTGACCATTTCTTCATAAGATAAAAGAGCTTTGCCCAGAACTCGTCTTAGAATCTGTTTCATGACATCTACTAATCTTTCCCAGAACCCTCCCCACCAAGAAGCGGTAGGAGGATTAAAAAACCATTGTATCTTTTGTATACTGCTAAACCGGGCAATATCATTCCAATTAACTAATTTCAAATAATTTGATGCGCCAACAAAATTACTCCCATTGTCACAATAAACAATTGATGGTCTTCCTCTTCTTGCGATAAATCTTCGAAAACTTTGAAGAAAGACTTCCGTCGTCAATGATGAAAGAAGTTCAAAATGTACCGCTCTAAATACAGCACAAGTGTATATGCAAATCCATGCTTTACTTTCACCCTTTAAATATAATGGCCCTGCCAAATCAAAACCAATAATCTCAAAGACTGCAGCGTCTCTGACTCTATTTTCTGGCAGTGATGCAATAGGGGTGATCACACTTCTTTTTGCATGTCTCAAACAAATAACACATTTGGACAATATTGACCGAACAGTTTTCCTTGCATTTAAAATCCAATAGTGTTCACGCAAAATATTTAACAATATTTGTGATCCTGCATGCGAATTCTTTTTATGTTCAGTAATTATGAGCCTCTCGACGACTTGGTGACGTGATGGTAAGATGATAGGGTTTTTAAAATCTTCTGAATCTTTTCGATACGCTATTCTCGTTTTCACTCTAAAAATCCCTTCTCCATCTTGGTACGATATTAAAGAATTCAGTTTTTTCCTATTGACGTCAGAAGCAAAATATTCGTCTTGTATCATCTTGATTATCTTTAGTTCTGCACATTTTATTTCTCTATATGATAACTCACCAATGATTCATGAAGTTGAATTTCTACAGTTGAAAACGAATCTTTGCATCCAGGCAACCATTCTTAGCATTTTATCATAACTCGAAAAATAAAAATAGTACCAACCTGAACTATTTCTATTCAAATGCTCTTCTTCTTCAGGTTTTTTATTGCTGAATTTATTATTTTCAGTTTGATTCAAAAAACAAATGATAGGCAAGCTATTGGATGTTGGGCTCGTTTTTCTTCTTTCTTTTAGAATAGCTTGTTCATCGAAAATGGGTTTGGTGACAGGCCATTTATCTTTAGTTTCTCGAAGCCAAGTAGGTCCCTCCCACCATTTACTGTCTGAGAGTTGTTGGGCAGAGCACCCCCTTGAAGGCAAGTCGGCTGGATTTTGAGCTCCAGGAAGATGTTTCCAAAGGGTAGAATCAGTTAATTTTCTGATCTCTCGTATTCTATTATTGACAAAAACAGCCCAATTTTCTTCACGCTGAATCCAGCTCAATACAGTAGTTGAATCTGTCCAGAAATGTTGTTCAATACCTTCCCACTGGAGTGCACTGAGTACGGATTTACATAATCGATCTCCCACCGTTGCAGCTAGTAATTCGAGACGAGGAATAGTGATGGGTTTAACTGGAGCAACCCTTGATTTCGCTGCCACAAGAGTTACATAGACATCAGCATATTCGATGCGAATGAAAACAGCTGCTGCGTAAGCAAATTGACTAGCATCGCAAAATGTATGAATGCTAATGCTATATTGACTTGTTACATCAGGAAAAAAACAACGAACAATAGTCAAATTCTTCAAGATATTCAAACCTTCAAACCATCTTACAAATTCTTGTCTCATACTATCTTCAACTTCCTTATCCCACGGGATATTGTCTTTCCACATTTTTTGTAATATTAGCTTGGGAACTAAGAGGACAGGGCATAAAAACCCAATTGGGTCAAAAACTCTTTGCGCAACAGAAAGAATTACTCTCTTCGATACAGTTTCAAGTCTGTATGTATTCAACCAATCCAAATTGATCTTCAGTTCGTCTTTTCTGCGATTCCAAAACAATCCTAAAACAGAAGTAACCTGTTCTGAATCTTCATCTCCTGTATACTTCCATCCTCTTAAATTGAATTTTCCTTCAGTCAAAATATGACGAGACTGTTCAACAAATGGTAATATTTCTGATTTGTTATTTAAACTTGTAACTAGATCATCTACATAAAGACTTCGAAGAATAATCTCAACATATTTTTGATTATATTTTGAATTATTCAGATATTTTTTCAAATGATGCTCTAACACAGCTCCTAAAAGAAAAGGGCTACTTTTCACACCAAACACCACACGAGAATGCCGCATTATCTTAGGATCGTTATTTTCTTTTTCATTCCACCAAAAAAACTTAAGGTAATTTCTATCTTCTGGTCGTACACTTATCTGTAGAAATGCTTTTTCGATGTCAGCAACGATTCCATATTTATGTTCTCTAAATCTAAGAAGGAGATCAGTGATTAATTCTAATAAGTTAGGTCCAGATTCTAAACATTGATTCAATGACGGTGATTCGACTTGTCTTGCAGATGCATCAAAAACTGGACGCACTTTCGTAGTTCCATGTTGTTTCACAACAGGTCTATGAGGTAAGTAGTGTTCAAAAGGGTGAGATGAGGATTGGATTGGGTCATCTTCAATTATACCTAATGAAGCCCATTCCTTAAACACATTATCATAAGCTATGTACAAATTTTCTTGATGTAATTTTCTAGTCGATGTTATTAATCTTTTCATGGCTAGTTCTTTATTGGTGGGTAGGAGAAGATGATCCTCTTTCCATGGAAGAGCAATTTCATATCTTCCATCTTCATTAATTCTTAATGTTTCTTCAAAATATAGCTTGGTCAAATGCTCGTTTTCTTTTTTGCTCTTCATTTCGACAGGATCCCTGATTCCTAAAACTTCCAAACTAAAAAGATCGGAAATAGTTGCTTCTCTAACAAACAAGGAAATTACCATCATGGTAGTATCTTCTTTTACAGAAGGTGAATTGGTTTTCCCCATAAGTGTCCATCCTAGATAGGATTCCACAGCTACTAGCCCACTAGATAGAACTTTTCTCTTTCCAGTAAAAAGTCTACCAGCAACATCTGCTCCAATGAGAACATCAATTGGACCCGAATTATCTTCTGTATCAAAAATGTGTATATTCATAGATCTTAATTCATCAACCCATGGGCCACACGAAACAGATGGAACATCATTGCAAATAGTTTCTTGATCAACTACATCAAAATTGCAGTAAAAATTTCCATTTAAGCTTCCAAGTTCAATTTTATATACATTATGAAGTTCGTTGTTGCTCTTTTCACCTCCAAAAAGTGAATGAGACAAACGTTGCTGACGCAGAGGTTTCAAATTTAATTCAGATGCTATTTCTCTTCTAACGTACGATTTTTGAGATCCGGAATCATACAGTGCTCTCAAGACTAAAGTACTGTTCTTATATTTTAAATTAACTTTCAAAGTTTGCAGCAAAACTTGGGGAGATTTGGATATGGTTGCCAAATTCACAGATTTATTCTGCTCTTTAATTTCCTTTTCCGGATTATTTGATGTTGACTTATTTACACTTTTGTTTCATTCTGTACACATAATAGCAAAATGTGTTCGGTTACAAAGAGTACATTTCACAAAACATCGGCATTTTTCTGCCTTATGGCCAACTTTTAAACATCTAAAACAATAACCTTTATCCTTTAAAATTTTTATTTTTTCCTTATATGACATTTTTCGTGCTTTAAAGCAATTCATCGATTCATGTTTTCCATTGCAGAAAGTGCACAACTTCTCTGCACGTGCATTAGTAGTTAACAAACTAGCAGCAGTACAAATTTTTCCTCTGTTTTCTTTATTCCCTTTATAAGAAGAATCATTCAAATCAAAACCAGCCATAGCTAAGTTAATTCTTTCCTCGGATTCTACTTCCGTTATTAAAAAGGCTAACAAACTGTCAAGCCTTTTTTTTGGATCATTACCATGATCAAAATGTGAGCTTCTCTGCCAAGCTCTAAGGAAATCTTCAGGCATACATCATTCAACCAACGGATAAAGTAATGCTGCACATTTATCAGTTGTAACACCAAGTGTTTCCAGTGCACGAATTTGCTGTTCGAGATTATCATACAGTACACATAAATTGTTTGAACAAAATTTTGAATTGGCATTCTTCAAAACTAATTTTAACAATTCTCTAATATAAATTTCAATTTGTAATTCATCACGACCGAAACGGGTTTTCAAACAGTCAATTGCTTTTATATAATTATCGCCAGTTGGCGGAAAACTTTCAATAACCTCTCTAGCTCGTGATCTTTCAACAGTAGCTTGTAATAGATACTGAAATTTATCAGAATTAACTATAGTAGAATCGTTATGAATTTTTTCAAATTGGCTCCAAAAATAAAGCCATTCTTTAACATTACCATCAAACCGTCGTAATTCTATTCTAGGTAATTTAAACCTTCTTTTCTCATTAATATTTTCTACAGAATTAACAATAACAGATTCACTCTGAATTGGACTAAAAGCAGTACTTACAGTTTGATGAGTATCAATTATTCTTCTTACTTTTGTTTCAATTCTTATTGCTTTATCTCGATAATCCTCAATTATTTCAAATTCTGTGTCAAATTCTTTTTCAGAGAGAACTTCAAGAATACTTGCATGCGTTACTTCCAGGCGATCAACTTTCGATTTAAAAACACTTAATTCGGATTCCAGTTCCGCAAGGTCAACATCTTGTGAGGCTATCAATTCTTCAACTTTATTATATGCTTTCGAGAAAGCGGCTCTTTCAGCCTTTTTAGCCTTTTTCAAATTTTCTAAATTAGCCATATTCACAATTAACTGTGCATTTACAGTCCCGCCGAGGGTACCAAAAATTTTACGTTATTCCTTTTTTAATAAAGAATATCTATTATGCTATCAGCATATCAAAGGACTGTAAATGCAAACTCAGAAAAAAAGGTTTATTCAAAAGGGAAAAACATCACAGAATTCATATTTTTTGCATCGGACCATTTTTTACATTCGAACACAAAACCTAAAAACAAAAAAACCTCCGTTGCCACTCAAAAGTAAACAAATGAATTATAAAAAGCACCATGGCCTTGACAGTGTTCACAATTATAAGGACAGCTCGAATTTTAGTAATTTTTTTTCAGTTATTCTTTAAATTAATATTTTATGGGTCTCTTTTTAGGGTTAAACAGTCAGACATTCTCTCTGGTATATATATATATATACATTATTTTTTTAATATTCAGTTTCAATACCATTTCATATAGCATATATGATATTCTTAATACATTTAAACTATTTAAAATTGCTTTCCACTTGCATGTACTTTTCTAATATCTTAAGTTAAGGTTTTTTCAACTTTTTCTTTCTTCAAACTATTTCCTATTGCTCTAAAAGTACAGCAAAAATGTAAGTCTTGTTGAAATAAATATTATTACCCTCCAAAGTCTAACAAAAATCTGATAATTCCTACTTTAAAATTTGCGGATATTCTCTTGATGTTCATAATAATAGAAAAAATTACTAAATTCATACTGCCTTCAGTAGAAGTAGCTTCCCAGAGCACCATAGTTCCACCTTTAAAATGCCCGATTCATATCTGCCCTTAAAAAATGTGCTCTGTCTTTCGCTATCTTCAGATCGTGCCAGTAACTGTTAAAACCATTTGGTTAATCAAGAATAAAATGTTTTTCATCCGAAAATGCAACATTTTACCATTTAATATTGTCTTTATTCAACTTTAACACTGACGTTCTTTCCCCCATTAAATTCTGATTGATTATTACAGGTTTTTTAGTCATTTTAACATATTATTAATTATTTTAAACATGCATAAATGTGGACCCTAACCTTTCGTTAAAAATTACGAGCAAATTCAGCAGCAGTCATCAGTAGAACAGTAAGAGGAATTATGAGTCTTCGATCTCTGTGAAACAACTCTGATTTTGCATCAGATCTCTCTCCTATCGAACCAGCAGTTCAACGTTTGATCACATTTCCTTCAGCAATTTTAGACCTTCGAATTTCATTAGAAATTCGGCGGATTGAAATTCTCCTTCCACTTAAAAAACACATTTATCATACTTCACTACTTTAACGTTCTTTTTTTCGAGCAATTATCAGTAATGTCCGTCCAAGAAAAAATGAAAGCTTATGTATGAATTAATCTAGCCCAGTAGTTAACAAATTCGCATGTCAACTGTAATTTATCCGCTAGTAAGTTAAATAAAACGAAAAAATCTGGATTGTCCCTATAATTATGAACATCTAAAAACGTGGAGTAAAACATATTTTGCATTATTTTTTATTAATTTTGTTTTTATTAAAAAAATTATAGCAGTTTTGGTTTTTAGAATACTAGATATATTAAGTGCACTTAGTATAATCTTGTTTACAATTATTTTTACATTAGTTATTTCAAAATATAAAGTGTTCTTATAAATATGAGAAGGAGTGTATATATTTTACACTAAATATTATTCAAATATTTGCTTTTCAATTTACCATTTTGTAATATTTACGAATATTTTTATAATTATATGCACAACAACATGGAGTTATAAGGTAAATGTAAATAAGAAAATTACAAGAAATATATCAAACCTACAACAAGAAAACGATTCTGTAAAATCTTTGAAATCAAATAACTATTAAATATTACGCAATTTAAAATTCTAATCAACTTTTCAAAATACTAAAAAAACCTTTAATAACAGATAAAATACTCTATGACTGAATATTAACTATTTCTGCTTCATAATGCACATTTTTTCTCAAAATGAATAAATAAATAAAAATAAATAAATACATAAAACGAAAAATCAAATAAATTGAACAAATTGAATAAACAAGTAAATATATATATATGATAAAAACTTTTTTCTTATATATAGTACTTCTAATTAAAGTTTACTCGAATGTATTCATTTTACGACACTTTGAATTTTTATGCAAATTTCCTAGTCGCGTGATTCAAGAATATTTTCTATAGACAATTTATTACAAAAAAAAAAAAAAAAAAAAAATCGTGAGAATTAAACGATAAACAATATTTTGATACACACATTTAAAAAGCTCATATAAATTGGTTATTACATATACTAAAGGACAAAAAAAAAAAAAAAGTACACTTCGATGTTTTTTATTTATCTTTCTGCAATCGCCAATTTCATTGCTTTATAAGTACATTTTCGAACACATTTTATTACTTTGTGTCCCACGTACAATTTAGGATTGAACCAAGTATTAAAAACAAGATTCAATTGTTCTAAAAACTGTAATTTTAGAAAGTATTTTAAAAATAGCAAAAATAAGGCAATTGACGATACCACAAAAAATTTTAATTTTAGAGTTTAAAAAAAAAGTAATACGCGGGATGTCAAAATGATTAAATGTTAACGAAATATTGGTGGGTTGGTTTTTAGCAAGATATAAAATTTTTTGGCTGTTTAAAGTGTGAAATTGTCTCTAGATGGTCACGTTGCTCATCCAATCGAGATGACCACAAGTTAAAAAGCCAGTGCCTGAACCATCAATTTGTTTCACATTTAGTACATAAAAGGAATTCAGAAAAAGTGTTTAGTAACACAATTTCTTTACGTACAGTGCAACAACGCTTAAACAAAGAAGTGCCAGAAAATCTGGAAAAAAAAAAAAAAAAAAAAAAAAACATTCTTAACGAAAAAGATTATAAAAGCCAAACTTCAGAGGATTAAAAAAGATTAAAAAATGATCAGCTAGTTATTGGGAGGAAGTGGCTCTTATTGATGAGTCAAGTTTAACTTATTTCGAGATGGTGGAAACAAGCATGTCTGTTGACGAAAATGTGACCGACTTAATGAAAAAGGCACTTTTAAAACAGTGACACATTCTCCGTACATTATGATACGGAAGTGCATTATTCTTCAATGAATCGGACAAATTTTCTTGTTCAAGGGATCAATTAACCCGAAATAAAACTCGACCATTAAAAAATTGATGCCTTACCGACTATTCTGGAGGCATTTCAGACTTTTCCACAATCAGCATTTCAAGATGATAATGCACCTTATTACATGGCGCCTGTGGTACGTTTATTTGTTTCAAGTTCTTAAAATTACCTATCCATTCCCTTGAGCATCTATATTTTTGTTAGTTATCTTTTTTTACTTAAAGTTAAATTCCACATAGAAAATCGTAGAATTTCTTCTTTACTAGACCTAGAAATAGTCCTAATCTCAATCCACTCGAAAATTTTGATTCTATAAAAGAGGGTGGGGATTCGAAATTTGTAGCCTACAACTCTTCAAAAAATAGAAAAAATTATTTGTGATATTTGGCAGAGTGAAATTTCTGAGTTTCATGTTAAAACACTGTAAAATGCTGCGCCATTGAGCATAAAGATCCAATTCAGAATACATTAAATAATTGTTTAGATCTAACAGATAAATAGTTTTATTTCATACATTAAAATATAACGTGTTTATTTTATATAATAAATCATAATAGAATACAACGTATATGTTTATTATATTGCGCTTAAAATGAAAATTTTATGTAGATTTTTATTTAATACTTCGAAGAGTGTTATAAAGCGAATTATTAAATCGAAAATATACATAGGCATCATGTTATAACTTCCTTATTATACAAAATTAACAATTTTATATGTTTCAATGATTAGATTTTAAGCTATTACAAAAACAAAAGGTATAAGTCAATTTTTCTGCAGTGCGGCTTTTTTTTTTTTTTTTTTTTGTCCCTATTTTCTATAAATTTATACTTTGATCTCGTCATTTATTTTCGTCCTTTCTTTCCTGTCTTCATATTATTTTTTATCATACTTTGGTACTCTTCAAACAGCACTGTTTTAATTAATCACGATCCTTTATGAAGATGTCTGATTGTGCGGAAATTTCGATTGTTGGAAAGTTCATTAACGACTTTCATCGAAACAGTATTGCAAAGTTTAAAAGTTCAAGAGAAACTTTTGTACTAGAAAATTATCGACACTATTCCCTAGACAAATTAAGGAAAAGGATATCCGCATTCCTGTTTCATTATTCTTTTGAGAGAAGTGTACATAAAGCAAATTTTTGCATTGAAATACTTCATCTTGTGTAAAGGTAAGCATAAGTAAAACTTTTCTCTAAACATATATATATTGATTTCTGATGTATAAATGACAAGGTAAATGCTATGTTTACTAAATAATAAATTTATAACAGAATGTGCGTCATTTTCCAAAACGCAGGAACTGAAATCATTATAATTATTATTTATAATATAAGTTTTTAATAAACTTTATGTAAAATTTTTTATAGTTAATAGTTTAAAATTTTATGATACAAGTAGGAAGTGTTTTATTACTTTCAAATAGACCATAAAGATAAAAACTGAAGAAAACGTAAATTTTTTAAGTGTAAAAGTTCATAATTTATGTATACAGCATAAAATACAGCATTCGTTTTTATATTATTTAATAAACATTAATCACTTTTTTTTTTACTTTCTCTTATCCATAAAGAAGAGAAAATGTTGTTTTTGGATCAAATTTTTAAAATAGACTTTTTGTTTTATTTACACGTTTTAAAGTCCCCTGAATCCAAACATCATGTTTTTAATGGTTGGTTTGTGTGTGTCTGTTTGTGTGTGTGTCTGCCTGTTATCAGCATATGTCAAAAACAAATTATAGCAGAAAGTCTAAACTTGGTATTCTAAATGTATATAATATAGGGAAGCTACACTAAACTTTTCGTCGAGATTAAGAAAATAGTTCGTGTACAGGGACACCCAAGAGTACTCAAATACATTACGTCTATGGGGAAAATTGCAGGAAAGTAGAGTTTAACATTTATAGACTGCACTAAACCAAACGAAATGAATATACAGGATGAGTTTGACATAATCTGCCAAACGAAAGGATGTGATACAACAGCCCATGGGGAGCATAAAACACAATAGAAACCCTGTACTATCTCTAACTGTTTCCGAGTTATGGTAGATAGAAGAAAAATCTGTTTTTTTTCTCCCGTCTGTAAAACCCCAAATTTGTGAGCTTTCTGAAAGACTTACACGCAGAATAAGCCCATATTTGAAAAGAGCAGAAAAAATCCTATCGGGTGACACCATTTACATCAGGATACCTTAATTTGACGGCGAGCTACAAGCGCTAAAACATTGGCGAAGTTTAAAATCGAGTTATCGTCAAATTCTTTAACTGGCAATTCTGCAAACACCGTTCAAGCTACAATCGGTCAAATTTACCAAAACCTTCTCCATTCCACAAGCTTTAGAATGAGCCCACAATAAACCATATCGGTGTTCCAGTTCAGGAGAAATTTAGCCTTTTGTTTGCAATACATCACTGAAAAGGGCGTTCGTCGAAATTCGGCAAACGAAACAATGGTGAGTAAATGGAACGTATGCAAATTCGTGACTATTTGCATATGGACTCTTAGTGATATACAGATGTATTCCAACCTTCCTGCACGCGCATCCCACTCGTGGGTACAAAAGGCGAGTCAATCTGTAACAGCTCATGAGCTCGTCAGCTTCTTTTACATTTTATGCTGCTTCTTGCTTTAGAATTTTCTGGACTTTGCCTGAGCTCGGCCGATTCTTTTCACGCTGCTGTCACATCTACTTGCTCTCTCTTAATTCATATTTAGTATGTTTTCCTACATTGGAACGAATTAACCAAATTGGTTCTTATTCCGTTGCACTTTTTTTCTTCTACTTTTGTAAATTAATATTGAAATTTTATCCCTTTTTGTTTACCCTTCTGACTTTTATTTTCAATTAAATTCCTCACAGGGATTAAATTGTCATACTTTCCAACATGTAAGATATGCCTAGTTTTACAAATGAAGAGTACGCGGATATGCATTTTGTGTATGGATTTTGCGATGGTAACACTCGGAGAGCCGAAGAAGTGTACCGTCTACGTTATCCACATCGTCGTGCACACAACCGTGCTGTATTTGCCGCAATTCATCGAAGGCTTAGGGAGAGTGGGTTGTTCGGTAGGGTGTACGAAAGGGGCGCCATGGTCGCCGCTCCGCGACCGATGAGGAGTCTGTACTCGATCGAGTGGAGGAAAATCCAAATATGAGTTCACGCATACTTGCAAGAGAAGGTAGAATCTCCCAAAGTAAAGTGATGAATGTTTTGCGCAGAAACCAGTATCATCCATACCACTTCACACCAGTGCAAGAATTACGCCGCTCAGATTTCCAAAAGCGGGTAACATTCTCCCGCTGGCTTTTGGAGCGAGATATTGAGGAACACCATATCCTTAGAACAATACTGTGGCCAGATGAGTCATTTTTCCCTCTGGATGGCATGTTAAATTCACATAACTGGCATCACTACGATCAACAAAATCAATTTGTAACACGAAATTCATCGTTCCAAACGCGATTCAGCTTATATGTTTGGCTTGGAGTGGTTGGTGATAGCATTATAGGTCCACATGTATTCCAAGGTCATCTGACAAGCAATGCATATTTGGAGTTTCTGGAACATCATCTTCCAGGATTACTTGATGTCATTTCTGTACCCCAACGAGCAGAAATCATTTTTCAACACGATGGGGCCCTTGCACATTCTTCCAATGCCGTTCGGGACTTCTTGACTCAGCAATATCCGCAATGGATTGGTCGTAATGGACCACATCCTTGGTCTCTTAGATCGCCAGATCTCACTCCATTGGACTTCTACGTTTGGGTTTTCCTGAAGCAAGAAGTTTACAGCACAGAAGTTGCCAGTTTGCAAGATTTAAGCAGCCGGCTCGATGATACAAGAATAAAACTGAGGGATGAGCTTTCGCTAAGCGCTACTGTGGTTCCCGTTCGTAAGTGGGCAAGGGCATGTATCAGGTGTGGGGGTGACCAATTTCAGCAGCAGCACTAAATTTCACACATCCTTTCGAATGCATATGTGCTTTAATCATAAACGTGAGATACGTCATTTTTTTTTGCATATTCCTTTGTGAAAGACGTGAGATGCGTCATTTATTTTCTTTTATTTCATATTCCTTTGTGAAAGACGTGAGAAACGTCATACTTCTTTTGTTTCCATTCCATTGTGTTTGTAAAACCTAATACAACTGCTTCTTTTCTTGTTTGTCTTTAAAACTTTCTTTTTTCATCTGACAAAACAGCGGGCTGAAGGCCGACATGAAATCAGGAACGACCAAGGCACCCTGTCAGTCTCCTTCTCGACGAACGTCGAGTTCAGTGATGAATGTTTTTCAAACAAAAGGCTACATTTCTCCTGAACTAGAACACCAATATGGTTTACTGTGAACTCATTCTAAACCTTGTGGATTGGAGAAGTTTTTGGTAAATTTGACCGATTGTAGCTTGAGCGGTGTTCGCAGAATCACCGGTTAAAGAATTTGGCGACAACTCAATTTTAAACTTTGCCAATGTTTTAGCGCTTGTAGCTCGCCGTCAAATTAAGGTATCCTGATGTAAATGGTGTCATCCGATAGGATTTTTTCTGCTCTTTCAAAATATGTGCTTATTTTGCATGTAAGTCTTTCAGAAAGCTCACAAATTTGGTTTTTTTCAGACGGGATGGAAAAAAACAGATTTTTCTTCTATCTACCATAACTCGAAAACGGTTAGAGATAGGACAGGGTTCCTATGGTGTTTTATGCTCCCCATGTGCTGTTCTATCACCTCCTTTCGTTTGGCAGATTATATTAAACTCACACTGTATACATATTATATACGTAAAAACACGTTTCGTGTAGAATATGGTATAGAAATCATTCAATGTTCATTTACAGGGCTACACAAAATAACTAGATTATAGTACCCCAATACTTGAAAATTGGGGAAAGTGTACTTCAGGTTATGCCGTGTTTTATTAATAAATGATTCTATTTATATCTTCCACGTGATGTGTACACAACTTTTAGAAGATATACATGGCTGCCAATATTTAAACCATAACATTCTTTTTTATTGTTAGTGGAAGTGCTTTACTGCAATATTTTACCATGTCCAGGAAAGCTGCTCAGGAATTGAAATTAAATCCTCATAGCCATATGGTAAACAATGTATTTTTTAAACTAAATATTCATCGCTTGGATTTTTGTACATTATGACGTTTTGAGGCTTCCTCAATACCGAAATCAAGTTTTTAACGTTTGGCCATTGTCTGTGTCTGTTAAAATAAATTAAAAACAAATAATTTTCGGCGATCCAAATGTCGTATTTTGAAGTTAATGTGTTTGTTACTAGAAAAGTTTGATCAAGAGTGATAAGTTTGAAGGAATGTTTGTGTGAAAGTTGTCTCAATAATTTTAAATGAACTTTTGAATTTAATAACAGATTCGAATTCTATATAAGTATAGCTACAGTAGGGAAATGGGGGTTTGAGTGTGTGGTAGCCCCCCTCACATAGAATTAGTTGTCAAATAAAGCTGCTCTGAAGCCTAATTTGAATTGTTTTAGCATAGGTTTGCATAACATTACTCGTTACCTTACCCCTTAATCTCCAATTTCTATTTATATTACATATGAAAGAGAAATGCTGTTTTTAAAATTAAAATATCTTAAATTTGTTTCATTCCCTATAGATCCTGTACTATATAAACTTACTCTTTGAGCAAAAAAAAAAAAAAAAATCAATTTTATTTTGAAAACATATAAATATAAATGTATTTTATGCCTAAATTAAAAAATCCCTTGATTTTATTCATGACTTTTTGCATGAAAAAGCTTTTTTACAACTTTTTTTCATTCTTTTCTTTTTCTTTCCTTTTTCGTTTTTTTTTTTTTCTTTCTTTTCTTTTTATCTTTTTTTTTTTTTTTTTTTTTTTTTTTTTGTTCTCCAGAATGAATACCGTATGATGAATTTAAATATGTTCAACAAAAACTGTATGATTCGTTTGTATGATAACAAATTTTTTAGTGCAGCATTCTTTTTTTAAAACCATAACGTATACTTTTTTAAGCCGATTAAAAATTAATCTTACTTAATGCTGCATATCTTTAGGTGTATATTACATTTCAAATGATAATTTTCAATTTTTAAATAAAAAAAAATTGCAAATTATTTCTAAAGGGAATTTTACCAAAAAATGTTATTCTGATTTAAAAAATTCAGGAGAAAAAAGTTACTTCTATATATTTAAATTTACTTTTTTCTTCATTAAATATTGTTTTTCTGATTTAGAAGCATATTTTCCTTATCTACATTCAAATGTAAAAAATCAATATTAACTAAATATTTGAATTTTTATGTTTTTTGAAGCTTTTAATGTAATACAATTATTACATAGGAATTTTTAATAAAAAAAAATTTAATGAATATTAATAACTAAAAAATTCATGCTACTTAGATATCGAAGAAATTAGGATTTTTCTAGTGTTATAAATGTAATATAAATAAATAAAATGTATATTTTGTTATTAATTAAATAAATTTACGAAATAAATCAAACCGAATTGTATTTTTATTTTAAACTGTGTGAAAATATTGACTTAGAATGACATTTTTTGCCCAATACTTTAACAAAATAGTAACATTGTAAAATATTGTAAACAATTTAGTATTCACAGTATTTATAGGTGGAGCTTATTTTCTCTAGCAGACACTTCTGGTCCTTTGAGATTCCGGTTAAGAACGAAAGTGACGGGAGTTCTTTAAATCACCAAGACAAAAATATGTAAATAATATTCATACTATTATAAACTATATAATGTAATTTACAGTATACTTTTACCAATAATTGCTGGAGATACAACTTCAGTTATGTTTTGAGTTTTTATATAAATTCAGAGCAGCCAAACTAATCCGGTAAATTGTTAGTACCGCCCCTTTTTCTACACCACTTGATTTATAGAGTAATTCTCTTCAACTATATTTACGATGAATTAAGAAAACAAATAATCTAAAATTTAAGTGGTGTAGAAAAAGGGGCGGTACAAACAATTTGCCGGATTAGGTTGGCAGCTCTGTAAATTAAATACTAGTGTACATTAATATGTGTATAAAGTTATGCTTCATATACACGTAAAAAAGAAATTTTGAATGTTATTTTTTACTTTCTCTTACCCATATATATGTTAAAGAGGGTCAAATTTTCTAAATTGAGTTTTTGTTATATTTATACGTGTTGAGATCCCCTGAATCCGAAAAACATGTTTTTAGCTGTCTGAGTGCCTGTGTGTATGTTAACAACATATCTCAAACAAAAATAGCAGAAGGAAGTCAAGACTTGGTATTCTAAATGTGTAACATATTGGGATGCTACACTAAACTTTTCGTTGAGATCAAGAAAATGGTTTGTGTACAGGGACATCGAAGAGAATTCAAATACATTACGTCTATGGGGGAAATTGCAAGTACGTAGAGTTTAACATCTATATGCTAAACTAAACCAAATGAACTATATATATATATTTCTTGCCATTAAAGCATGTTTCATATAGAACATGGAATGAAAATATTTCACCATTCGTTTACAGGGATACTCAAAAGGACTTGAATATAGTTAGAAAATACTTGGAAATTCACGGTAGTGTATTTCAGGCTATGCTATATGTTATTAATACAGGATTGTATTTAAGTGCACAATGTGGTGTGTACATAATTTTTAGAAGATGTATGAGGTTGCCAGTAATTAAGCGGAAACTTTTTCTTTTCTTTTTTTAATTGAATGTATAGTCGAAGTACTTTATTAGAATATTTTACCATGTTCAGAAAAACTGCTCGAAAATTAAAATTAATTCCTCATACCCTTGTGGTAAATAGAGCATTTTTTAAAAATTAAATATTTAGCGTTTGATTTTGTATATTTACAAGTTTTGAGGTTATAAATATTGAAGTCATGTATTTAACGTTTAACCTATATCTATGTCTTTTATGAAAATAACATAAAAACAGATAATTTCAGGCAGGCGATTCAAACGTTGTATTATGAACTCAAGATAAGGTTATTACTTGAAATTTTTTATCAAAATTGATGTTTTAAGGAATGGTGCGGGTCAAAGTTGTCTCCATAATTTGGAATTAGCTTTTAAATTTAATAACAGCTTTTGAATTCCCCTTAAATGCAAGCACAGTATTGAAATGTGAGTTCAGGGGAGCGATAGCTCCCCCTTATACAAAACTATTCATAAAATGAAGCTTTTCGGAGGCCAATTTTAAATTACTTTTTATGAAAGTTTATATAACAGTATTCTTATCTTATCCCTTAATCTCCAATCTATCTTTATTGGACTAGACTTTATAATAATTAAAAATCGTGTAAATGTCACATCATATTTTTTTTTCTGTTAAGTTAAAGTGAGGTTTAAAACTTGAGTATATATCATACATTTCATCCTACATCGATGCAAGTAAGCAAAATCGAAATCGCATGATGAGTGTTGTTTTTACTCTTGAAGATCACTTTAGGTGTGTGTGTGTATAGGGGACACACTTGCCAACATACTCATTAATATTCCGTAGTATTGTTAGCTCCACCTTCTTTTTCACACCGGTATCTTTTTAGAGTATTTTTCCTCTTATTCAATCGTAATGGCCTTTGGTGAATATTTCTCTAAAAATTTATTGGTGTGAGAAAAAGGGCGGAACTAACCAGACTACGGAATATTAATTAGGATGTTGGCAAGTATGATAGGGGAGAACCGTGTAATAAGGACCATCGTGTAATACGGACCATGAAGAAATTTATCTGTTCACCACTAGATGTTGGAACCATTCCATTGCCTTTAGTGAATATTATTGTTATCCGAAGCAAAAAGTGACTTGTACAAACGTATCTGCATTTGGACCATTATGAAAGTGCGTTTTCGGTTTACCTGATCATTGACGTAACAGGCATGTTAAAATGAATGTATTACTGTAAACAACGTTGCTTCGTTTATGCGTGTAATATGAACCATACTTTGTTGCATAATATGGTCCAATTTTCCACAGTACACAATGCGCCCGTTTCACAGTTCCAAGTGTGTCAACCATTGGGAAAACCTTATGCATGGATTGAATCTCGTGAAACTGCTGACAATGGTTTCCGTGTCGGTGGGATTTGGGCTGGCAATCGTCATGTATTTCACCATTTCGCCTTCTCTCAATCAGAAATTTCTCATAAAACCCCATCACGAATCACATCAGGAGACGAGACCAACAACCACTTGGTTGAACCACAACAATGAAAGACATTACTTTTTATTGCTCGTTTAGGAGTTTTACAAAAGAGACTCAAGTTCCCCCATACTAATTATGGCAGTGGGTTTGTCAAAGGAGAAAACGTATCTTCCAAGCTAGCAATAACTCAAATCACACATCAAAGAAATTTGAAGAGACACCGCACTTCCCACCTTGTGTCGCGCAGGTCTGTGGAATCCCTTAGAGCTGCTAGGCGTTTTCGCTTTGTTGTCTTCTTCTATGCAAGTGTCTCTTTTTGAACTTTCATTGTCACTATTTTCTCCTTCAGACGCTGTTGGATGCCCAGCCTTGCTGTCTTCTGCTTTTGTTTTTCTGCAACGGCATTCTTGAAACGAAATAAAGTTAGAACAGTGTCCTCAAATATGTTTCTTTTCTATTTCTTAAGCTTCTTTGCACACAATGAGGTAGGGGACTGGTGTCTTTCACTGAGAAAATTTTATGATTAATAGGAACCGTGATGTAACCGTGTCTCCTGAACTACGTCTTCTGAAGTTGGCTCTTCCGAAACAAACGTGTTCAGTTGTACATAAAGTGTTCAGTTGGCACCACTAAGCTGGCAAATTTCGGATGGAGCGAAGGCAAAATGGTGAAATGCAGGACGATTGACAGTCCAAATCCCACCGACACAGAAACCATTGGCAGCAGTTTCAATAGATTCAATCCATGCATAAACCTTTCCCAATGGTTGACACACTTGGAACTGTGAAACGGACGCATTGTGTACTGTGGAACAATGATCCATATTACACAACAAAGCATGGTTCATATTACACGCATAAACGGTGCAACGTTGTTTACAATCACATTCTGCTATGCATATTGCAGTGCATAAAACATGTATATGGATTATATATTTGCTTCTATTAACGTGAAAATTATTTTATAATTACCTAACAGTAGAAAGTTATAGATTCATTTTAACATGCATTTTACATCAATGATCATGTAAACCGAAAACACAATTTCATAATCGTCCAAATGCAGATAGATGCTCATGTACAAGTCACTTCTTGCTTCGAATAACCGTAATATTCACTAAAGGCAGTGGAATGGTTCCGCCATCTAGTGGTGAAAAGATAAATTTCCTCATGGTTCCTCATGGTCATCCGTATTACACGGCTCTCTCCTATTCTAATATCTACAAAACACATTTTTTTTTTTTTTTTTTTTTACTAAAACTTTTCTATGTTATGTTTTTTGTGAGATTTAAATATAATATTACTTATTTTGTTTCTCTGAACGATAAAAGCAAATGTCTCATTTTGTAAAAAGTTTAATTCTAAATGAAACATATTATTCCTTTATCCTACAAAATTATTTTAGTGTTAAATAATCTTAAACTTTTATACCTACAAAATTTATTCGAAATCAACCGGAAAGTGTTATTTTTTTAAAGAAATGTTCTTAAAAAGTTTATTTCAAATTTTTTCTCCCCAAAACCATAGGTTTTTTAGGTACAAAACCCAGGCTGGATGAGTGAGAAACCTACTCTGGCAGCAAATCTCACAACTCTGTTTTTGCATATGGCTTTGTCTAAAATATCATTTTTTAAATTTTGGAGTAGTGATTTCCTCTACTGAACGGAGAAGGAACAAAAATTTAAGAATCGATAAAATGATTAAAAATTACTTTAATGATAAATAATCTTAATCTATCATACGTACAAAATTTATTCCAATGCAATCACAGAGTGTTATTTTTTAAATAAATGTACTTAAAATTTTTATATAAAAAAAAAAAAAAAAAAAAAAAAAAAATCCCAAACCGTACGTTTTTTAGGTACAAAACCCAGGCTGGAGAAGTAAGGGATCTACCCGGACAGCAAATCTCACAACTCTGTTTCTGGATATGGCTTTATGTAAGATATCATTTTTTAAATTTCACTGAGAAAAAAAAATATACTGCCTTTCTCTAGAATGAATAAGTGGTCATTTTCTAAATCCCTAAACTAGAAATATAGATTTTCGAGCTATGGGCATAAGGCACGCCAATAAACTGAATAGACGAAATTATCGAGAATTTCTAGTGTACACATTTCTAGATGGTGAAACAATATTCTGAATACTCTAAATATTCTGAATCATTTGTATTGCGAAAAACTCTCACTTGATTTTCTAGAATTTGGCAACAAACCAAAATTATAGTTGCTGAAATCCGCTTCTTGTAGTTTCATTTATTTGCAGAGATTTTTAAATAACTTTGCCCTCGAGAATATAGGCAAACTCTCTAGAATTCTAATAGGGGCTTCTAGAACTCGCTTTCCAAGGGGACTAGAATTTATAATGATGACATGGAACTATTTTTTCTAGAGCCACAATTTAGATTCTAGATATCAGTTACAGAATTTTTTCTCAGTGTTTGGAATAGTGATGCTCTCTGCCAGGATAAGGAACAAAAGTTTAAAAGTCCATTAAAATAAGGAAAATATTATAAAGCTGTTACATAAAAAAGGCTAATGTTTGGTTTTAGTCCGGAACCAATAATTGTTACAAAGGTTTAAATCTATAGAATTTTTTAATGTTTTAAATGAAAATAAAAATAATATTTATTAATGCTTTAAGTATCTCGAGATTTTCTTTTTTTTTTTTTTTTTTTTTTTTTTGAGATAAAAATTATTTCGTTAAAATGTTGCATGTGATTGGCATAGTCTAATTTTAAAAATATTTTAATGTAATGAAAAAAAAAAATTAGTAATAATAAATTGTAATAAATTGATACCATAAAAATGAATTATACAAAAGTCTGGTTCCAGTGTTACTTTATCTTAATTCAGACTTCAAAAACTTTTCCAATATTTTATTGCATGAATGCCTCCTGCAGTATTATGAACTATAAATGTCTGCTTACAAAACATAACATTTGTCAAAATGCCTGTTTCATGTAGTATGATTTAAAAGCAAATTATGAAAGTTCTCTACAAATAAAGATGTAAGATTTTGATATTTTTGTTCCTTGAAAGCTCATAACTTATACAGATAATAATAATAATAATAAAATCAAGAATTTTCAATGTAAATATCTCACTCTAATAATGTATAAGAAATATAGCAGGAAAAAAAATCAGTAAAAAGGAAATATTTCATTTTTTTTTTCTACTTTTTTAGTTAGATCGATTTTTAAGAGAGAACGTAAATTACGAAAGTAAATAAAGTACAAAGTATTGTCTGAATGAGTTATTTTCTTTTTTGCTTCTGACGAAATCGTGAAATACATTAAATTCAGGGATGAATAAAGGAAAACTTTTCATTGAATAATATTTTTTAGCTTTATGTTCCTTGAAGAATATCCGAAAGTTCCTAAAATTATTACAAATGGATAAAATTTTCGAAAATGGAGATTCAGTAGTCTGGAGATTGATTTCCTTCATGTATATAATTCGTATGCAAAAATTTATTATTTAAAAAATATTTCCGAATAAATACACATATACTTAAAAAAAAATAAAATAAATAAATAAATAAATATGAAGTATTTTCTTCATTTATTTTATTGTTCAATTTGATCCGTATGGAATAAAGCGATGCATGTAAAAAATATGGTAATTTTTCTCGTTATTTTTTCCTGTCACACAAATGGGCTAATAATGTTAGAGAAGATATTCAATAAAAAAGATGACGATTAGATAATGATGAACGGTACTACATTTCCAAGTTTGGCGCTTCAGCACTATTTTCAATCTTGAAATCCAATTAGTAATGAAATGATTAGTTGTTTCGGCAATCATCCACAAAATGTTGTGTATAAGGAACATGGGTTGTAATGTCCCCCCCCCCCCCTTTTTTTTTTTTTTTTTTTTGTTATAATATGATTAAAAGGCTTTTAAAATTCATTATGAGAAAATTAGTAGCTTATTAAATTCATTTATATATATATAAACATATGCCAATTTTAACTTCATTTTTTTTTCTTTGTAGAAAGATAATGAACAAACGTATAGTAGAATCTCGTACAACGCGCTTCCACAAAACGCGATTTCTTATAACGCGAAGAAAAATCTGCGACTATTACTCATACAACGCGATAAAGAGTCTCGTATAACGCGTTAAATAAAGGAAGCACGTGACATCTTTTCTACTTTCAACCATAGATATAGTGATTTACATAGATCTATCATCCCCATGTTAACGAGCAAAGATTTTTGATGCCGAAAAAGTTTTTTGGCATCAACCATTGGAGAGTTAAAACTCGAAAACAGTAATAGAATAGAATGATAATGAATTTTGAAAATGCCGAAATATTGCGCGGCTTTTAAATGTTCTAATAAATATATGAAAAGAAATGGGGTAAGTTTCCATAAATAAATTATATTCAAGTAATTTTTGAAAAATACAATTTTTATAATCAGTTGCTTTGTTATTATTATGAAATAATTGCTTTTTTCATATTTAATGGAATATATATTTTTTTTAATTTTAATATTTTTTAATATTTTATATTAGTAAGAAATATGGAATTCTCAAAATTCTTTTAAATGTAGTTAACAGCCGCGAAAGTCTTAATATGTAAATAGTATGTTGTGGCTACCACAAGACTTTCTTCCATATATAATCCTATACAAATTTACGCAATTTATTCAATTATAATTTATCAAAATCATTTTTCATGATGAATGCAGACGATTTTTATCTCAAAAAAGTATAATAATAATAAATGCCGAAAAAAAGACGTGTGCATACTAGAGTATAGTAAAAAAAAGAAAACGAAAAGGAAAGGAAAACGAAAAGAAAGAAAGAAAGATAAAGGGGTATCTGGAGTTTTTAATTTTCTTTTAGTGTATAAATTTTATTTGATAAATTGCCTATGTGTATTCCCGTGTATATTTACCTCGGGGAAATACATTCATAAGAGAGTAAAATGGCCGTCTTTTCCGAGTGAAAAAGGTATCACTTTTCCCCTCTCAATGATCAATCTATGTCTTATTACTATATCTATGCTTTCAACCTGTTCAAGGTTACTTGCTTTTTCACTGATGATAAGGATTGCTCCGTTACTATGCCAACATCTGACGCTTTTGGTCTCAATGCGGAATGAAATCGTCTGCTCAATGTATTTCTCCTATAACGTGATTTCCTATTACGCGAAACGCATCCCCCGCGTTATACGATAGTCTACTGTACTCCTTTCCATATCTACGAATAAAATTCAAATTAATTTTCAAATAAACATGCATAATACGAGGGTTGCTATTTATATTTCTGGCCTTGGCAACAGTAAGTGTTGCTAGGCGACCGCAGACGATTTTAATCGAAAGTTTGATATTTTTAAACGTAAATTCAGCAGACGATTTACCATTATAGCTTTATTTGTGTTGTTGACAGTAAATTGAAAAGTTCTTCTCTTTCAAAAAATGGAATTGAATCGTGAAAATTTTCGTGCGATTATTTTTCATAACATTCGACGTGGATTGTCAAGACAAGAGTGCTTCGATGAACTTAATTCTTTATACAGCGATAAAGCGCCATCCTACAGCACTGTAAAAAAATTGGTATAACGAATTTAATCGTGGTCGATGTTCGATCCAGGACGAATCCCGTGCAGGTCGTCCAAAATCCGTTGTTGTGCCAGAAAAGATCGATGCTGTGCGTGAACTGATAAAGGAAGATCGTCATGTGACATACCGTGAGATTGAGGCGTCTTTGGACATTAGTATGACTAGTATCAATAAAATATTGCATGAACATTTGGGCGTAAAAAAAATTTGTTCGCGTTGGATCCCGCATAATCTGACAAACGCTCAAAAAAAGGCTCGTGTCGATTGGTGCAAGGAAATGTTGGAAAAATACGTTCAAGGTACATCAAAGGCTGTGTATAACATCTACACAGGTGACGAATCATGGATCTATGCATATGAGCCGGAAACAAAACAGCAATCAACTGTATGGGTCTTCCAAGGCGAGGCAAAACCAACAAAAGTTGTTCGAGGAAGAAGCACATCGAAACAAATGATTGCCTGTTTCTTCGGCATTAACGGTCATGTGGCAACAGTGGCGTTAGAGCAACGCAGGACGGTCAATTCTGAATGGTACACGACCATTTGTTTGCCAGAAGTCATCGGAGAAATTCGAAAAAATCAGAAGAACAGGCGAATCATTCTTCATCATGACAATGCGAGCTCTCACACATCGACTCAAACAAGTGCATTTCTGACTGAGCGAAAGATCGAACTGATGGGTCATCCGCCGTACAGCCCTGATTTGGCACCCAATGACTTCTTTTTATTCCCACACATCAAAAATAAATTACGTGGACGACGATTTTCGACCCCCGAAGAAGGGGTTGATGCATTCAAAACGCATGTTTTGGAGTTACCTCAATCGGACTGGAAAAAGTGCTTTGAAAATTGGTTCAAACGCATGCAAAAGTGTATTGATCATCATGGAGAATATTTTGAAAAACAATAAAACCAATTTCGATCCTACATATTTGTTTTTTCATTATTAGGCCAGAAATATAAATAGCAACCCTCGTATCAAAAACAAATATATATAAATTTTTATTGCGCATATTTAATATAATCGCGTTATTGTAGCTAATAACGATATATACATGTTTTTTATTATAAATATGTTTTCGATCTTTACGATATTACGTATCTAAATCTCAACAAGTCATTTGAGAAAATATCGTATAATGATTTTTTTTTTTTTTTTTAATAAAATACTCTGAATTCTTTTAGAATATATCAAAATAACAATAATAATAATAATAATAATTAAAATCTTCCCTACTTTTTAATCATAAAAATAAAAGTGCTCAACATTTAAATGGAAAATAAAATTCCTTTTGTGAGTTTGAAATTAATTGAATCATTAGTATTGAGAAGAATAAAATGTGAATGCTGTCGATTCTTTTTATTTGTCTTTTCTTTAAAACTTTTCTGATACGTAAAATAATTAATTGATTTTTTTTTACTTTCTTTGGTTTTTAAAGTGAATCATTTGCATGACTAAAGCAAAATATTTTAGCAATTCAATGAAATCACGTGACTTTCTTCATTTTATGACAGGCACAAAATTAATTGCATACTCTTCATAAGCATTCTAATTCATTTTATTGAAGGTAGTTTCTTTCTTTTCTTTCCTTTTTTCCTTTTTTTTCTTTCTTTATTATTTTTTTTTTAATCAATTAGTAAAATTTAAGTTTTTCCATTTATTGATTTAAACAAAAGGTCATGACTACTTTCATTTTATATTGCAATCAAACATGAAAAATTATAATATATTAATCAATAATATTACCCTTCGTTGTTGTTTAAGACATTTTCCCCTCCCTTAAACATTTTCCGATCCCTAAGCGATAAAAAATTTCTGGTCTTAATTCGAAGAAATCATCCAAACAAATTCAATAACGTTATAAAAATGATAGCCAGAATAAATCACTCAAAAGAAATCGAAAGTTATGAAAATCTGACGGGAGCAGACCTGGAGAGCATAGAAGATGAGACTGCACTTCCCGTTTGCGGTCTTTTATGGCAGTTTTTGACAGACGGGCAATCTCGGTGTGATGATTTTTATTGTTTTCGCTTAGTAAACGGAACCCAAAAGCCAAGCTTTGGTTCCACACATTTGTTTTAAGTACAACCCATCTGCTGCGCCGATTTTCTCGTCGTTTGATGTGAATTTTGGTGCACCAGTTGACTTACAAGGGAAGTATGAATTAGTAAAATTGCTATTGAAACCAAACCACGCTTAAATTAAAGAGCATGGTCGAAAACATTAGGTAGCGTACAAATTTGCTGCAACAACTCCCATAGGGGTGAGATATGCCCTCTATTAGATTTAGTTATTTCTATAAAAGCCAACAAAACACACAGTGTAGTGTGACCAAATGGTGCAGTGCCAGCGTGCTTGACTTCGGATCCGTAGGTCGTGGGATCGAGTCCCCGCGAGGGCGTTTTGTATTTTAATTTTTTCAATTTTTTTTCTCTTTACGTTTTTAATTAAATTAAATTATTAATTTAAGAGAAAATGTTTATTACATTAAGATTTTTTTTTTTTTTTTTTTTTTTGAGTATTCCAATTAATAAATAAATTATTGAGAATGAATGTAAGAAATGCATTTTTTTAATTTTTTATTTATAAAAAGAAAACCATTTTTAAAGCTACGAATATAGTTTCTAATTTATAACAATTATGATTAAAAGTAGAAAAATCATGGAACCATAAGTATTTTTCACAATTAGAACAAGAATTATAAAATGATTGATCACAATTATTTGAATTTCAATTTTGTTCACCGTCAATTATTGTTCATCACGAATATTTTGTCAAATATTTGGCTTTTCGTCGAGATTACTTGATTTGTAAAACTCATATTTACCGAGATTTTGAATTTTTTTACAGGTAAATTAATTATAAATTAGTAAAATCATTTTGAGAAAATTTGTCATTGTCTTCAATATTATTGTCAGTTCTTCCGACACCACGAAACTTGATAGTTGTTTAATGAAATATTTGAAATAAAAATTAAATGCGACGTCTAATAGTTAAGCAACAGCTGTTCATCATTCAGGATTTTTCATGCAAAAAATAGCATTAATAAATAATACAATTGAGAGCAGACGATTAAGTCTTGCTATTAATGTCGCCGATAAAAAATAGAAATTAATAATTTATGTAAAACAATCATTAACAAAATTTTATCTGAATGTAATCATTAACAAAATCTTACCTAAACATAATATAAAAGTATTTCCCGTTAAATTATTAATTTCTTTAAATTTAATAAATAAGTAAATGAATTGGTTAAAATAAAAAAAAATATATATTAAATTACCCGCGCTGCAAAAAAAAAAAAAAAAAAAAAAAAACTTCTTTTAATATAATTAATATATTTTCTCTTACAATAATGATTTAATTTAATTAAAAATGTCGAAAATAAATATTTCAGTTGAAGTAAAAAAACAAAATACAAAACGCCCTCGCGGGGACTCGATCCCACGACCTGCAGATCCGAAGTCAAGCACGCTGGCACTGCACCATTTGGTCACACTACGCTGTGTGTTTTGTTGGCTTTTATAGAAATAACTAAAACTAATAGAGGGCATATCTCACCCCCATGGGAGTTGTTGCAGCAAATTTGTACGCTACCCAATGTTTTCGACCATGCTCTTTAATTTAAGCGTGGTTTGGTTTCAATAGCAATTTTACTAATTCATACTTCCCTTGTTAGTCGCTCTTCAATGAATTCAGTTGGTCGACCGGAGCGAGCTCTTCTATTAAAAATTTCTATTTCTGAAACCTGAATATCACTGGCGGGCGTAACTTTAAAGGCATTGCTCCTTTCCATACACAACACAAATCTCGCGATCAGTCTTCATGATAAAAACATTTCGATTAAATATAAAAAACAAAAATTTTTAATTTTGTTTACAAATTGTTCCAATTTACTTTAACCACTTACACTGAGAAAAAAAAATATATATACCGCCTTCATCTAGAACGAACCCTACTAAAAATGATCCGTAGAGATCAATAAAAAAAATTTGTACGTGGAAATGGCCAACGGATATCAATTGACATCCATAGAAATTAATATCCGTAGAGATCAATAAAAAAAAATTTTGTACGTGGAATTGGCCAACGGATATCAATTAACATCCATAGAAATTAATATCCGTAGAGATCAATAAAAAAAAATTTGTACGTGGAATTGGCCAACGGATATCAATTGACATCCATAGAAATCAATATCCGTAGAGATCAATAAAAATAAATTTGTACGTGGAAATGGCCAACGGATATCAGTTGACATCCATAGAGATCAATATCCATAGAAATCAATAAAAAAAAAATTACGTGGAAATGGGCAACGGATATCAATTGATATCCACAAAGATCAATATCCGTAGAGATCTATTGCTATCAGTAGTTCACATCAATAGATAAAACAAAAAATCTATAGATTATTAAATGAAGATCCACAGCATATTGCTCAATTAATCTTTACAGACATCCATCAACCTACTAATATAAGCACACGTATAGGTCAATACATAACAAATTTGAGATAATAAATTTAAAATATAGAGAAACAAACTTTAATTTATAAGAAGTACACACTCATGTTTGTGAAAATTGCAACACCATAAAAGAATTGTCAGAAATTAATGAAATTTATTCCACATATTACTGATAGTAGTACAAATAAACAATCACATGTACAAAACAAAAAAAAGGCTGAAATCAGTACTGTGTGTGTCCACTACGCCGAGCAATGAGAGCCTGTACACGTCGTGGCATTGAATCATACAGGTTATGAACGAAATCCTGGAGAATAGCATTCCAGATGACTTTGACTTGATGCTAAACTTCAATCTTACTGTGTGCCCCCCACCAGTTGTTTGAGCAAGTCACCGACCAATGAAATCAGAGACATGCTCGATGAGTGACATATCCAGGGAATAAGCAGGCTATGGAAGAAGCTAACCCTGTTGTGCACTGAAGAAGGCTTGTGCAGTATGAGAAACATGCGCAAGGGTATTATCCTGCTGAAATACAGCATCAGAAATGCGTCGAAGAAGGGGAAGGACCTCTGGCTTTGAAACTTCCCTTACGTGTAGCAATCAGTGTTGAGTTGCATACAATGTGCACTAGATGGGATCGACAATTATATCCAATAGCTCACCACACCATGATGCTAGGCATTTGTGCAGCATGATGCTGGAACTAGATAACACACTGTGGGAACAGATGTTTCCCTCAGTAATGTTTGATGATGCACACTCTTCCATTATTGTACTCTAGATTGTAGCGAGATTCATCGGAGAAAACAATTTGTTGCCACTAGGCACGCCACGTGCTGTGTTACTGAGCCCTTTGAAGTTGGAGGCGTCCGTGATTCAGTAAGAGCAGAATCCTGTGTAGAGGAACCCTTGCATGGAATTGATGCTGCAGCAAATGGTGATGATCCATGGAGCTACACAACAAAACACCTGTAACCGTACTCGAACATTGTAGTAACACACAAGAGGAAGCTGTATGGTCCATCACAGCCATGTGGATGGGGTGTCTGTCCTCTCGTCGTTCTATTGCGTGCCCTACTGCCAGGTTTTAGGCTTGTTTGATTCTCCTCTGTCCATTTCTTCCAAACACGCATTACTGTTGTGGCATTACACTGCATGCGGGCTGCGATTTCTCAATACGAAAATCCTCTCTCTCGCATACCAACAATGTGGCCTCGCACGAACTCCATTAATTGTTCGTATAGCATCTTCCTCTTTGATGTGGCATACTGACCATTAATGAAACGTTTACCGCCGACATAGGACGATAAACAGATTTCAATGCACCTTTACAGTCCTTTATGTACCTGGAACATGCGACTGATAAGGATTCAGATCTCGTTCCATGCATGCCCAATCGTTTTGTAATTCTAATCATTTGCATGACTCACCTTACTTTACATTTCCTGTAAGTTTGGTTCAATTTGCATAATCCCTTTATGGTGTTGCAATTTTCACAAACATGAGTGTAATTTTAATTCGCAATATTTTAAATAATAGCAGTTTACATATTCTAAGTGAAATAATGATTTTTTTTTTTTTTTTTTTTTTTTTTTTCAAAAAAGTATATATATATATATATATAGCTAACTCAAAATACTCAAACTAATCAATCAATTAACTTTTTAGATCTTAAAATAATCATTGATGGTAATAAAATTTACACAGATATCTATGACAAATGGCAAGATTTTAGTTTTAAAGTAAACTTATTTACACATTTTAATTCCTGTTTGCAATCTTTCAGTATTTAGAAACATCATCATCAACCATTTATTTCAAATTAATAATTTATGCTCTGCGAAGTTTAAAAACAAGAATATTAATAAACTGATCACAGCCACTGCTAAAATGGGTTTTCCTAAAAACTTTGTATTTTCTATCCTTAACCATTTTTTTTTTTTTTATGTAAACATAAAAAATAAAAAAATAAATAAAAATAAAAAAACTGTGTACACTTTTGTGTATATTAACAAAAAAATTATAAAATAATAAAAGACAATAAAAAAGGTAGTGGTTGGGTGGGCAGTTGTTTGATTACGGAGGTGGGGTGGTGTTGTCAGGCTGGATGGGATTATTAAATTAAAAAAAATAAAATAAAGCAGAAGGCTTGTTGCATTTACTTTGTATTACTATGCAAACTTTCTTTTTTCATTAAAATTTCAGTTTCTTCTTTCTTGAGTTGGCAACTATTCTTAAAATTCTAATCATGCTATTAAACACATTGTAATCAATCATTGTTGCTTCGAGGTCTCATTGTTATTCATCTGCTTTGAAATTCTGCTTTTTTAAATCCATATGACTCCTATTCTGGTCTTGGCTGGCTGGGGAAGTGTTGCCGGCCTGAAACTAGTTTAACCCCATAGTCAAGTCACAAGTCTTGCCGCCTGCTTCCTTCCTTCCTATCTTAAGTTTCTTAAATTATTTTTTCATAAATTTTGATATAGTTTATGGTTTTAAGTTAAGATTTGTTGTGTTACTTTATTGATACGTTTGTTTTCAGGCTGTTAACAAATCTGGTTTCTTTAAATTTATGTATTTAATCCCCTGAATTTTTTTTTTCATTTTTCTGAACTTCTCAAAGAAATTTTTAATCTTATTGTCCATTGGTGTTTCAGTGATCTTGTATCTGTTGCTTGGCTTTTACTATGCTTAATAGATCATCATTATTTTATATATATATATATATTTGGACAATGCAGGTCTTTTCTGCTACAAACTTGACTTTACCAAGCGCTTTTTTGTTTCTTCAAATGGGTCTTCTTGTTTTTCTTTCTAAATAATCCTTTCATGAAATTATTCTATAAATAGAAAGAAAAAGTAAAATTAGATATTTAACATAGAAAATGCTACAATAGAAAATAAAATAACTGAAAAATAGAATATAATGGAGTATCACAGTGTAAATTGGGTAAAGAGTCAATTACGACCAAAATAACCATTCGTATGTCAATTTTTTTTAAAAATAGATATTTAAAAAAATAATCACACTTTTTTTCCTATGGGAACAAAAAACTAAGACTTTTTGGATAATAGTAGTGCTGACTCTAGGCTAATTTGACATCATCCTGCAGTCCTTTTTCAACCCATTTTATTATCCAGCTGTCATTCTAAATGTTCAACGGCCTTTAGGTACTTTTCTTCTTGACTTTTCAACCTTCTAGCAATAATTCTTCAGCATTCCTGAAAGAACAAATGCATATAGAGTATATATATATGTATACAGTCATTCCCAGTTAATTGGGTAATTTATAATCGAATACCCCGCTTATTCAAATAAAATTTGTTAGAACCAAAATCAATCTCATAAGATCAATGTTAAATTTCCCCATTAAAACAAATATTTGTCACATACTGTCCCCAGTTATTCAAATAAAATTTTAAGTCTTTCTTATTAAAAATGATTCTCAATCAAAAAATACCAGATTTCCTTTTCTAAAAGTAATTAAAAATTGTTCATTGTTGCTGCAAAAAGCAAAATTTGAAAACATCGAATGTGAAATACGGCATGATGAAAAAGTAATTAATGATTTTGAGAACAGTGAAATTCATTCAGATGGAGCTTGTGCAATTTAAAGAATTAGATGGAGATGAAATGACAGAAGATGGCAAAGAAACTTTCACATCTTCCTCGCAAGACAAAGATGAAAATGTAAGTAATGATGAGCTAATCTATCCAGTCCCACCTCTGAAACAAATGAGTCTTATGCTATAATTCGCCGACATTTTAAGGCTTGTTTAGGTGACTATAAACTACTTTATAAATTTAAAAAAGAATTGTAGAAATGTTCAGCATCTGTGAAAACATAATTAATTATCGGAGCTTTCTCCAGAGAGGAAATAAATATTATACGAGTGAGTGATAGTGAATATTCTACTTCTTTATAAGCTCTGGAATCTAATTAGGTAAGATTTACTTTATACTTTTATCTATTTTCTTTAAAATGGAGCAAAAAAAAAGCTTTTAAATATATAAATCTTTGAATATGAGATTACATAAGTTTTCACTTCCGGGCAACATTGTACGGCGAAATCCGAAAACTAATTTCTCAAAAATTTCCCTCAAAAGTCCCTTATTCTACATACTTATACTTCAATGCACAAAAGGAACATTATATTCACCTATAGCAACACACATTTAAAAATTCTTACTGTATATTTACAATAAAACTTACCAAGAATTGCTAATTTTTGCGAAGCGCTAATAGAAATTTGTTCAACATTCAAAATTGTGCAAAACATAAAAATCGTAAAATATGTGTTCACTTTTTTTTCACAAAAAACTGAAAATTCAGCAATAAAACTGAATTTCAATTGTTTATAAAATTTGTACATGTTATTTATTTCAAAAGTGAATAAAAAAATCCATTTTTAACTAAAAGATTTCTTACTAATGGCTTAAATTAATTTCTGGGAGGGTGCGAATAGGTATAGGCAATGAAAATAAAGTGTTATTTTTTTTAATTTCCATGAAAATACCTGTATCATTCTATATTTCATCTGAACAAGGCAAAATAATAATGAATTACACTTCAAATATGCCTATATGAACATTTTTACCATATGTTAGCAAATAATTTGCTCGACATTGCAAATTTTTACAAACATAAAATTTTGAAAGCGTTTGTTTACATTTTTTTAAAATATACTGAAAATCCATGAATAAAACTAAATTTTAGATCTTGAAAATACAGTTATGTACTATTTATTTCAAAATTAAGCATTTGAATTCATCTTTATCAAAAATATTTCTTACTAATGGTTAAAAATCAATATTTGCAAAACTACCGAATGTTGGCGATGAAAACCAAGCGTTATATTTCAGAAATTTCCAAAGAAATACCCATATTATTGCATATTTCATCTTAATAAGGAAAAACAATCATGATTCATACTTCAATTAAACCTAATTATGAATATTGTTAATATATTTTTGCAAGAAATCTGCTCAACATTCAAAATTATGCAAAACATAAATATCGTAAAATATCTGTTTACTTTTTTTCACAAAAAACTGAAAATTCATCAATAATACTGAATTTCAATAGTTTATACAACTTTTATATGTTAATTATTTCAAAAATAAGTAACAAAATCTATTTTTAACAAAAATAATTCTCACTAATGGCTCAAATTTATTTCTGCAAGCTACCGAATACAGTTGAACCTTGTTAACGTGAACACGCTTAATGTGAATTACTTTTAATGTGAACTGTTTCCACAATCCCTGTCAACAGGAAGATTAGTTTTCGAATTACTTATAGTTATTTAACCACTGACACCATGAACAGATCTGTTACCACCGTTGAGATTCACGTTAACAAGGTTCGACAATATTGGCAATGAAATCGAAGTGTCATTTTTAAAAATTTCCATGAAAATAACTTTATTGTTGCATATGTAATCTTAATGAGGCAAAACAATCATGATTCATACTTCAATTAAACCTAATTATGAATATTTTTAATATATTTTTGCAAGAAATCTGCTGAACATTCAAAATTATGCAAAACATAAATATCGTAAAATATCTGTTTACTTTTTTTCACAAAAAACTGAAAATTCATCAATAATACTGAATTTCAATAGTTTATACAACTTTTATATGTTAATTATTTCAAAAATAAGTAACAAAATCTATTTTTAACAAAAATAATTCTCACTAATGGCTCAAATTCATTTTTGCAAGCTACCGAATACAGTCGAACCTCGTTAACGTGAACATGCTTAATGTGAATTACTTTTAACGTGAACTTTTTCCACAATCCCTGTCAACAGGAAGATTAGTTTTCGAATTACTTATAGTATTAACCACTGACAACATGAACAGATCTGTTACCACCATTGAGATTCACGTTACCAAGGTTCGACAATATTGGCGATGAAATCGAAGTGTCATTTTTTAAAATTTCCTTTAAAATTACTTTATTGTTGCATATGTAATCTTAATGAGGCAAAACAATCATGATTCATACTTCAATTAAACCTAATTATGAATATTTTTAATATATTTTTGAAAGAAATCTGCTGAACATTCAAAATTATGCAAAACATAAATATCGTAAAATATCTGTTTACTTTTTTTCACAAAAAACTGAAAATTCATCAATAATACTGAATTTTAATAGTTTATACAACTTTTATATGTTACTTATTTCAAAAATGAGTAACAAAATCTATTTTTTACTAAAAGATTTCTTACTAATTGTTCAAATCAATTTCTGGAATGGAGCGAATATAGGCGATAAAAACGAAGTATTTTTTAATACTTCCATGAAAATCCCTTTGCTATTGCATATTTCATCTGAATATCATAGAGCATAATATCATAGATCATAATATCATAGATCATGAATATCATAGAGCATAAATTTTTCAATTTAAAAAATTCATAAATTATTTGGAATTTACGATTTACTTAAAATGGCAGAATAGGGTAAAATTGAGCATAAATGTCCATTTTGAGGATCATAAATATATCAGACAACTTCAAAAAACATTTATGATACTTGTTTGAACATAATTGACTACAAATATTCTAATAGGAAAATTTTGCAAGTTACTCATAATTTAAGATTTTATCAACATAGCAAAATGGGGGGGATATCCCATATAAATATGCATTTTGAGATTGTTGAATTGGAAATTGTAGCATGAAAACAAAACTACAAAATTGATCCTAATAAAATAAATTAATAGATTAGAATAAGATAAATATATCAAAGTGTATGGTGGATAGCCTATTAGGTGGGGATTTCATTCTGTCTCTGTGTCAAGTGTTTGGTCAGATTCATTTCTCTTAACATAATAATCATGTTAAGAGAATGTCCTGTACTAGAAATTTATGAGAACATATATATGATGGGGAACTGAGCAGAGTTCACTTATGCTAACTAGTTTTAATTATAAAAATAAGTTGCACTGCTTTATCCTTTTTTTTTTTTTTTTTAAGTATTTTAATAGTTGAAACGGTTATAGAAGAAAATTTTATTTTATTAGATTTATAATTATGTTGGTACTAAAATTAAAATTAAATTATTATAAAGTTTTAAAACTAAGCAATTTAATTAGTTAAATATTGATTCTGGACAACATTTATGTCCACTGTTAAACAAAAATATCATTCGGTTTTACAGGAAAAGGAAAATTGAACCAATTATAGAAGATAAACTTGCTTTTATTATATTTATAACTGTAGTTACTTTTTATGTTTAATACTATTTTATAGAAAATAAAAGAGTTTTCTTTAAAGGTAAGGTGTTTTTCTATACTTTATAGATGGGATTTGTAAATTATAAATAATTTTTAACAAAAACCCGCTTATTTGCAAAAACCCAGTGGGTTTTTGTTGGTGGGCCCGCCCAGAAAAACCCGCCCGGGTTTTTCTGGGCTGGGTCCACTTTGCCAACCCTGCTATCAGCTATATAAAGATATCGTGATTTACGAAAATCAGCTTTTAAAGTATTGCAACCTTTATCAATTAGGCTAAACTAGCAAAGCCCCAGTTCGGGAACGAACCAAATTCCGAATGTGGGAAAAATTTCAAAATCAAACTTGAAATGCACATAACTCAACCTGATGCAGCCTACGTGCTTATAGATCAAAGTTTCTTAATGAAACCATTTTTTAATTCATGAAATCAATGAAGGTCAACGAAGGTTTCTCTCGCTTTGCTGGTCACTACATTAAAAGGAAACTCTTTTCTATACCGCTTTACAAACAAAAATAAAATTTAAAGAAATCATGAAATTGTTTTAAAGCCCGTTTTGGTTCCCTGCTGCCTTCGGCAGCGGTCCACTCCTTTGCAGACTCTCGGGTGTCTGTCCATATTGCCTGTGACAATAGCTTACCAGTGGGCTTCCATTTGGGTGCTTATCAGATGAAAGTTTCAAAACAGACAGCATCGAAAAATTTTTTATCAAAACAAATACATACATATATATATATATATTAATTTTGCAAAAAATACCACCTTTCTTAACAGTAACCTTTTTTTCTTTAATTAAAATATTCAAAACTATTATATACTACAATATTCAAAACTTATCAATATGCATTAGTCGATTTAATGTGGTAAGTCAAAACAAAAATTTAACAAACCCTATGTTTTAGGAAGTGCATCAGCCAAGATGTACTATGCCTAATGGTCCAGACCTTTTTTTTTAATCGGGCCCTTAACACAGAGCTTTTGTTCATTCACTAGTATATTGTGTATTTAAAAATAAGACTGCCATTCAGAATCGAAAAAGAAGAATTTATTATGTTCCAATAGAATTTCAATAATTTTGACTTTCTCGTGTGCTGTGCTTGTTGTGGCCTAAATCAAATTAATAAGTTTTTGTTAACTGTTTTATAATGTAACTCTATTTCATGTACAATCTCATCACTACTAATAGAGTGAAGTTACTTTATGTTTTAGGCTGAAAAATTCATTTTACATATCTATACTAATATTTATAAATGCGAAAGATTGGATATGTATGTTTGTTACTCAATCATGTCACAACGGCTAAATGAATCTGTATAAAATCTGGTACAGAGATTGATAATAGTCTGGAATAGGACATAGGCTACTATTTATGCCGGAAATTTGATTAGATCTTTTAAAATTAATTAAAATATGAAAATAATAAACTGGTAATTGCCTTAATATAAGCCGTTTAAATTTTTAATTGTTGCCAAAAAAGTTTATGAGGCATTTTTATTTAATTATTTTTCCAACATAAAATGAAATATGCTTTCACACGAAAAAAAAAAAAAAAAAAAACTAAATGTTAAATTGAAAATGAGAAAATGACATCTTTATAACTTTAAAATAAAATAGTAATAATACAAATCTAACATGTTTCTTCTGAATTTTATTTCACAGCACTTTTTTATGTACCTCAACTTTAATTTTTTTTTAGCACAGATGAATCACGCTTGGCATAAAAGCTAATTCAGCATTATATTAAAGGTATTTATTGATAATTCTGGACAATTTTTTTAAATTTTGATGCTGAAGTAGATCGGCCATATTTCGCCAAGGACAACCACTTAAAGCCAAGTAGCGCATAAAAATATAACTAGATTATAAAATATTAAAAAAAAAAGAAATAGGAAAAATAATCGCATAAATTATAATTTGGTCTAAAACGGCGACAAAATTTCAAAAGTCGCCAAGGGGAGCTATATTAAGGCTGTACCATGATCAGGTTTACATATTAATTAATTTATTTATTTTTCTATATACCAACTACTATTAACTAAGCATGAAGTATATATAACCAAAAAATAAAATAATAATAATAATTATCTCATGCCATAGACGTAGCCGATCATACCATATTGTAATATTATATTTGGCTTGAAATTGCTGTCATTTTATGATTGATCGATTAATTCAAATAAATATAGGAAATAACTTGAAAGCAAATATTATATACATCACGTATAATTTTGTTCATATGTAACTGGGATTCAAATATAAAAGGGCTACTTCAAATTTATCGAAACTGTCATATATGATAAGCACCCAAATGAAAGCTCACGGGTAAGCCATTGTCGCAGGCAATAGAGACAGGCACTGGAGACTGCGAGGACAAACAAATCGCTGCCGAAGGTGCTGAGAACCCAAAGTGAGCTTTTGAGAGATTTCAGTATTTTTTTCTTTTTTCATAAAGCTATATAGAAAAGAGTTTTCTTTAAATATAGTGACCAGCGAAAACGTGCAAAGCCTGCTAATTTGTTATGTATTTTTTAAACATTTCCACAAAAACACTTATGAAGCATCTTCTCAAACTGATTGGGTGACACCCGGAGCAGATCATCCCTGCCGCCCCCACCTAGCTACGCCACTGACACCACGTTTTTATTCTTACATTATTTTAGAACTTAATTCTAAAAATGAAAACTGTGGGCCCTGACAAATTATAATCCTATGCAATGACACAATCTATGTTTGGAATGTTTATCGCTTCTTGTCGTATGAGATTAAAATTACCCTACTACAAGGAACTCAGTAACAGAAAATTTTGTAGATGTCTGCAACAGGTTTTTAAAACTTCATAATCTGTCTGTGATATTTGCATGTAGTCAGGGGTGAAAATGGCTTACACTCAAAAAGCCTGAAAGATGATAGCAACAATCTGGGGGGGGAGGGGGGGGCGTTAACAACAGTGGTGATCTCGTGCAACAATACAATACATAATACAATTTTACTACAGAACAATTTAGCATACACAACTGTCAAATAATAAGATTAACCCATTCAATTAAATATTTTATAGCAATGTTTGACACAACACAATAAAAATATTTATAAATAATAAAAGTATTAGTTTTAGTTTTGATACAGAAATTTTTATAAGTGAATTTTGAAGTGAAGGAGAAGTTATGGAGCAGTTTTTAATGAAATTAGCACTTTTCTACATTCCCGTAGAATCTCAGTAACAGGTAACAGGATACAGGTAACAAGTATAACGCTGCCTATAAAGGGAGATCTAGGCTCCTAGGTAAAGGTAGAAATTTGGTTGGTGGCCAGTGGCCACTAGCCTTCATTTTTTTAGTGGCCACTAGCCACTTGCTGATAAAAGTTAAAGTAAAATAAAATTTTCTTTTCTTTAATTTTTTCGATGTTCAGTCTCGACAAATCATTAAGAAAATAATTAAGGTAGTCAACTTTTTGAAACTCATCCACAATAATACATTTCTGATAAATTTTAATAAATGAAATAGGAATAGATTTACATAATTTATACTATGAATGTAAGAAAATACTATTCAATACAAAATTCATATGTTTAAAATGCTCTTTTGGTTATATTATTTTATAACAGAAAAATTCTGATTTTTTGCCCCTTCACTATCCTGAATGGTGTCGATTTTCTACTTTAAAAAAAAAAAAAAAAAAAAAAAAACATCTTTGATTCATGAAAATATATTAGTATATGTAAATAAAAAAAAATATTTTTTTAATAATACTTTTTTATTTTGCAAGTTTCTTTTTCCTTTTTTATTTTTCTTGTTACAAATGAATTATAAATTAATTTTTCTTTAATAATAATGAATTTTTAATAATTTGCAATTATAATCCCCCTCTCTAACTGAATTTAGAGAGTGTGGCTGTAGTCGAGATTTCACAATGTAATTGTAGCTGTCACTTTTTAAAAAGTTAATTTTGACATATTTTAAAATTAGCAGCACTAATTCATCTTAAGGATAAACAAGATCTTAAGCTCAATCATTAAATGATAATTCAATAGAAAGAAAAAAAAAAATCAATTTTAAGATATTATCAAATTTGTAATTTAATGGTCTGTAGTATGTAGTACATCAGTGTAACTCAGATTAGGCATAACAAATTACATATAATTGAAAAATAAAATAGTAAAAGAACAGAAAATATTTTACAATACATAAAATTGTATAATCAAAGTGCACAAAAAATTAAAAAAAAGTATTAACCTGTAAAACTAATAAAATATGAAATTAATTAATAATTAATGCAAAAAGTAGGAATTGTGCATGAAAAAGAAAATTGCATAATTTATTCTTTCTTAATATTAATTATATCTATTTTATTCTATTTCTTTATATTATTAAGATTCAATTATTAAATCCATGTTTTTAAATACAGTTGTTTTTAACTGTGGCAATCTTCTTATCCTAAAATGCGAATTCAACAAAAACAAGCCAGGTGCACATTTTTGTTGAATAAAAGGGTTGACATTTTCTTTCCCTTTTGTAAAAAAAAAAAAGAGGCTTTAAATGTGCGTTCTAATTTTCTTTTGAAGGACTTTTTTACTTTTTTTGGATGAATGGGAATTAATTTTGGACATTCGGAGACGGGGCTATTGAAGTGAAAATGCGTCGAATGACGTTTTTAATTTTTCTGCGAACGTAATACAATCGGAGTTTCAGCCGATTGATTATCTCACGAGCTTCCTTTTCGTCTCTTTTTCCCGAAAGTCGAAACTCTCATTTTCACATTTTTTTTAAATCAAAATCTAATACTTTTATAGAAAAATGGAAAAAAGTCGTACATTTTTTTAGTATATGAATAAGACTACCTGCCAATTTCCAGTGTTTACTGTTAAAATTGACTTCTGAAAATGTCTAAGTGGCGATGTTAGATTTGAGAAAGCCTGAATTCGAGGCGCACGGCGCGTTTACTGCGAAAACGCCGCCGCACGATCCAAGTTTGCATTGGAATAGGGTATTCTATAAAGAATGGGTAGAAGAATTTTAAGTGTTTACTATTAAAATTGACTTCTGAAATATGTTTGCAAGTGGCGAGGTTAGATTTTAGAACAGCCTGAATTCTTTGCGTGGCATGTTTACCGCAGAAAAGCCGCCGCGCGATCCAAGTTTGCCTTGGAATGGGGTATATTTTATAAAGAATGGGTAGAAGAGAAGTGGCCACTGCAGTGGCGACCAAAGGCAATTTCTTTAGTCGCCACTTTTAAAAATCTAGTCGCCATGTGGCGAGTGGCGACCGCTAATTTCTAGCTTTACTCCTAGGTCGCCCTTGTTAAGCACTGTTTTGTGTGTTCCTACCAAGGCACCTATAGGGGGCTCTAGAGTTCCTAACAGAGAGCATCTAACACGTCATACATCGGTAATGCATTGTCGTGGGCGAAAAATGTCCGTAAATTGCAGACAATTTTTTATGACTGCAGACAAAAACAGTCTGAAAGTTGTGGACGATTTTTGATTATTAGTACAGACAAAGAGTGTCCGAAAGTTGCAGACTAATTTTTTTATTAGTGCAGACAAAAACTGTCTGCAAGACGTTTTTCTGCGTCCACGACTATGTCGCCGTGTCACGGGGTTTCTGCCACCCCGATATTTTAAAATAACATTTGTCAAATAGTGTATTTTTAAATTGTTTTTAAATTTTTTGAATATTTTTCTCAGATAAATTAAACACAAAAAATTGAAAGAATAAGCTATAACTTGCAAAAGTAAATGCTAAGAATTGTGCGAGTATTTAAATTCAGATTACAGTCTACACCATAGATTAATTCAGATATTTTAAAATGGTACCCCTTTCGTAAATTTATAAAATAATTTGTGAAAAATCAAGTAAGTTTGTGAAAATTGATTACGCTTCCCCAAACAATTAACCAAAATTCACAAAGCAGTTTATTTAATTTTAAAATACATTTAAAGGCATCAAAACATAGCATTGGAAAGGGTTGCCAGAAGCTAAAGTTTAAAGAGGGCCACTGGATATTGTGCGCTGCCAAATTAGTCAAGAGTCAGGTCTAAGACCTTTTTTAATATATTTAATAAAATTTTGTTTTATAAAAAATAATGATCCTTTCACAAAATTTTTTACACATTTTTGAAAAGCAGTTTAAAACATTGCCTGTACTAGTTTCTACCAAATATTATTATATAGAGTAAATGCTAAGCTAAACGGCTTTACAATGTTTTTTTTTCCTATAAATATATATTTTTTAAACTGTTCTAATAAATTACTGTTCCTGCTATCTTGTGTTTTGAACACTTTCAAGTTTCATTGTTTTAATTTATTGTGATATGTAAGTTTCTAGAATTTGTCCGTTTAAGAAATGTGCGTTTTTGGGAGAAGACTATATTTTGAAAAATACTGTTTGGTAGAAAAATTAAAACGATAATAATAAAACAGAAAATTTATTTATTTTTTGTTAAAAACATACAGAATCAAATTTAAAACATTACTGTCATTACTGCCATTATATTATAGGCCCATACAAGCACTAGAAAAATATGTTCGTAGAAATTAGTTTAATTTACAGTCGAACTCGAAACAGTGAATCGCAGTGTAGAAACAGTATATGGCAAAAGTAAGTTTTAACAATAAGTGCACTCTGAATTTAAAATGAAAACATTTTAAAATGTAACAAACATTTTATTCATGAACTTACCTTGATAATTAAAATGTTACCTAATTACCACGTTCTGCTTATCACGCGAGGCGGCATCCATCTTTAATTGTCTCCTTGATCTTGTAAACAAACAGCGTTCGTTGCCATATCTGTTTTTCAAAATACTGCAATCTGCTAAACAAAAAATAGATATATTCTTTCAAGTTGAGATTGAGTAGATTTTACTTCGTAAGTAAATTAAATAGAAGATAGCTTGATAAACCAATTAATATTTGTATGAGGATATATTAAAAAATGTTTAACCAATATTAATAAAAAATCATATTACTTTCTTCTATATGTAATATTGAGAAAGTATTGGATTCGCGAAAATTTTCGACTTCCGTTTTTTGATGGATTTACACGTTTTGGGATTTCCAGAACACGAATTAATAGTTTTTAGAAAATGTCTGTCTGTCTGTATCATTTTTTTGTGGACGCTGTATCTCACGAACCAATGAATGAAATTTAACCAAACTTGGTATTTAGTTGCACCCTGACATAAACTGGTGCTGATTAGATTTGGGGATCAATAGCTCAACAGGTGGCGCTGTCATCGCATTTTATGCAAACTTTTAACATGGCAGTATAGGACAAAATTTCGTATAAATGTGCATAATGAGAGTTATTTTAAACTTGTGATTGTAAAATTAATATGAATTATTGATAATAGTAGTAGTTAACTAGGAAAAAAAATTTGTGCAGGTGGGGGCATTGGTCCCCCCCTGGGGGAGAAGTACCCCCGGGGGAGTAAGTTTTCAAGATTGGTATCTTTCGAAAGGTCTTGTTGATAATAGTAGTAGTTAACTAAGAAAAAAATTTTGTGCATGTGAGGACATCGGTTCGCACCCCCCTGAAGGGGGGAAGTACCCCCCCTGGGGGGTAGAGTTTCAAGATGGGTGTCGTTCGAAAGATCTCGTCAATACCTTTAAAACGAATGGTTGAACCATAAATCTGTGATAATTTAAAACAAAGTTATCGATTTTTTTTTTTACTTTTAACAAAAAAAAAAAAAAAAACTCGTATATATACATAAATTTTTTTAAAACGAAATATAATCAAACTTGGTATTTAGTTGGTCCCCGACATAAACTGGTGCTGATTGCATTTGGGGATCAATAGCTCAACAGGTGGCGCTGTGATCGCATTTTTTCCAAATTTTTTAACATGGCAGTAGGACAAAATTTCGTATAAATTAAAAGATGAGAGTTATTACTTTCTTCTATATGTAATATAGAGAAAGTATCGGTTTCGCGAAAATTTTCGACCTCCGTTCTTTGATGGATTTACATGTTTTGGGATGTCCAGAACACGAATTAATAGTTTTTAGAAAATGTCTGTCTGTGGCTGTCTGTATCATTTTTTTGTGGACGCTGTATCTCACGAACCAATGAATGAAATTTAAGCAAACTTCGTATATAGTTGCACCCTGACATGAACTGGTGCTGATTAGATTTGGGGATCAATAGCTCAACAGGTGGCGCTGTGATAGCATTTATCTAAATTTTTAACATGGCAGCATAGGACAAAATTCGTATAAATGTGCATAATAAGAGTTGTTTTAAACTTGTGATTGTAAAATTAATATGAATTATTGATAATAGTAGTATGTAACTAGGAAAAAAAATTTCTGCATGGGGGGGCATCGGTCCCCCCCTGGGGGGGAAGTATCCCCCGGGGGGGATAAATTTTCAAGATGGGTATCTTCCGAAAGATCTCGTCAATACCTTTAAAATGAATGGTTGAACTATAAATCTGTGATAATTTAAAACAAAGTTATCGATTTTTTTTACTTTTAACGAAAAAAAACTTAGAAAAAAAATCGTTTTTTTTTTTTTTATCGCATTTTATGCAAATTTTTAACATGGCAGCATAGGACAAAATTCCGTATAAATGGGCATAAGGAGAGTTATTTTACACTTGTGATTGTAAAATTAATATGAATTATTGATAATAGTAGTAGTTAACTAGGAAAAAAATTTTGTGCATGTGGGGGCATCGGGTCCCCCCCCTGGGGGGAAGTACCCCCCCGGGGAAGTAAATTTTCAAGATGGGTATCTTTCGAAAGGTCTCGTTGATAATAGTAGTAGTTAACTAGGAAAAAAATTTGTGCATGTGGGGGCATCGGTTCCCCCCCTGGGGGGAAGTACCCCCCCGGGGAAGTAAATTTTCAAGATGGGTATCTTTCGAAAGGTCTCGTTGATAATAGTAATAGTTAACTGGGAAAAAAATTTTGTGCATGTGGGGGCATCGGTTCGGGAAGTACCTCCCGGGGGGGGGGGCAAAGTTTCAAGATGGGTATCTTTCGAAAGGTCTCGTCAATATCTTTAAAACGAATGGTTGAACCATAAATCTGTGATAATTTAAAACAAAGTTATCGATTTTTTTTACTTTTAACAAAAAAAAAAAACTTAGAAAAAAATCGCAATTTTTTTTTTTTTTTTTTTTTTTTTTTAACGAAATTTAACCAAACTTGGTATTTAGTTGGTCCCCGACATAAACTGGTGCTGATTATGTTTGGGGATCAATAGCTCAACAGGTGGCGCTGTGAAAGCATTTTATCTAAATTTTTAACATGGCAGCATAGGACAAAAATTCGTGTAAATGTGCATAATAAGAGTTGTTTTAAATTTGTGATTGTAAAATTAATATGAATTATTGATAATAGTAGTATGTAACTAGGAAAAAAATTTTCTGCATGGGGGGGGACAATACCCCCCCCCAGGGGGGGTAAATTTTCACAATGGGTATTTTTCGAAAGATCTGGTTGATAATAGTAGTAGTTAACTAGGAAAAAAATTTTGTGCATGTGGGGGCATCGGATCCCCCCCCCCCACCGGGGGGGAAGTACCTCCCGGGGGGGGCAAAGTTTCAAGATGGGCATCTTTCGAAAGGTCTCGTCAATTTCTTTAAAACGAATGGTTGAACCATAAATCTGTGATAATTTAAACCAAAGTTATCGATTTTTTTTACTTTTAACAAAACAAAACTTTTAACAAAAAAAATCGCAATCTTTTTTTTTTTTTTTTTTTTTTTTTTTTTTTTTTTTAACGAAATTTAACCAAACTTGATATTTAGTTTGTCCCCGACATTAACTGGTGCTGATTATGTTTGGGGATCAATAGCTCAACAGGTGGCGCTGTGATAGCATTTATCTAAATTTTTAACATGGCAGCATAGGACAAAATTCGTATAAATGTGCATAATAAGAGTTGTTTTAAACTTGTGATTGTAAAATTAATATGAATTATTGATAATAGTAGTATGTAACTAGGAAAAAAATTTTCTGCATGGGGGGGCATCGGTCCCCCCCCTGGGGGGGAAGTACCCCCCGGGGGGGATAAATTTTCAAGATGGGTATCTTCCGAAAGATCTCGTCAATACCTTTAAAATGAATGGTTGAACTATAAATCTGTGATAATTTAAAACAAAGTTATTGATTTTTTTTACTTTTAACGAAAAAAAACTTTTTATCGCATTTTATGCAAATTTTTAACATGGCAGCATAGGACAAAATTCCGTATAAATGGGCATAAGGAGAGTTATTTTACACTTGTGATTGTAAAATTAATATGAATTATTGATAATAGTAGCGAGTTTATTGCATTTTATGGTGTTTATTCAAAGTTTGTAAGTAATAATGATAATAGTAGTAGTTAACTAGGAAAAAAATTTTGTGCATGTGGGGGCATCGGGTCCCCCCCCTGGGGGGAAGTACCCCCCCGGGGAAGTAAATTTTCAAGATGGGTATCTTTCGAAAGGTCTCGTTGATAATAGTAGTAGTTAACTAGGAAAAAAATTTGTGCATGTGGGGGCATCGGTTCCCCCCCTGGGGGGAAGTACCCCCCCGGGGAAGTAAATTTTCAAGATGGGTATCTTTCGAAAGGTCTCGTTGATAATAGTAATAGTTAACTGGGAAAAAAATTTTGTGCATGTGGGGGCATCGGTTCGGGAAGTACCTCCCGGGGGGGGGGGCAAAGTTTCAAGATGGGTATCTTTCGAAAGGTCTCGTCAATATCTTTAAAACGAATGGTTGAACCATAAATCTGTGATAATTTAAAACAAAGTTATCGATTTTTTTTACTTTTAACAAAAAAAAAAAACTTAGAAAAAAATCGCAATTTTTTTTTTTTTTTTTTTTTTTTTTTTTTTAACGAAATTTAACCAAACTTGGTATTTAGTTGGTCCCCGACATAAACTGGTGCTGATTATGTTTGGGGATCAATAGCTCAACAGGTGGCGCTGTGAAAGCATTTTATCTAAATTTTTAACATGGCAGCATAGGACAAAAATTCGTGTAAATGTGCATAATAAGAGTTGTTTTAAATTTGTGATTGTAAAATTAATATGAATTATTGATAATAGTAGTATGTAACTAGGAAAAAAATTTTCTGCATGGGGGGGGACAATACCCCCCCCAGGGGGGGTAAATTTTCACAATGGGTATTTTTCGAAAGATCTGGTTGATAATAGTAGTAGTTAACTAGGAAAAAAATTTTGTGCATGTGGGGGCATCGGATCCCCCCCCCCACCGGGGGGGAAGTACCTCCCGGGGGGGGCAAAGTTTCAAGATGGGCATCTTTCGAAAGGTCTCGTCAATTTCTTTAAAACGAATGGTTGAACCATAAATCTGTGATAATTTAAACCAAAGTTATCGATTTTTTTTACTTTTAACAAAACAAAACTTTTAACAAAAAAAATCGCAATTTTTTTTTTTTTTTTTTTTTTTTTTTTTTTTTTTTTTTAACGAAATTTAACCAAACTTGGTATTTAGTTTGTCCCCGACATTAACTGGTGCTGATTATGTTTGGGGATCAATAGCTCAACAGGTGGCGCTGTGATAGCATTTATCTAAATTTTTAACATGGCAGCATAGGACAAAATTCGTATAAATGTGCATAATAAGAGTTGTTTTAAACTTGTGAGTGTAAAATTAATATGAATTATTGATAATAGTAGTATGTAACTAGAAAAAAAATTTTCTGCATGGGGGGGCATCGGTCCCCCCCCTGGGGGGGAAGTACCCCCCGGGGGGGATAAATTTTCAAAATGGGTATCTTTCGAAAGGTCTCGTCAATACCTTTAAAACAAATGGTTGAACTATAAATCTGTGATAATTTAAAACAAAGTTATCGATTTTTTTTTTACTTTTAACAAAAAAAAAAAAAAAAAAAACTTAGAAAAAAAATCGTACTTTTTTTTTTTTTTTTTTTTTTTTTTTAATATTGTTACTGATTGAATATGTATAGGTAAATATAGAAGAAAGTCTTGTGGTGGCCACAACATACTAGTTTAATTCTGTTTTATAATAAAATGTCAATAAAATAAAATGGAATATTTTAAAATTTCGATCAAAACTTCGCATTTTATTCGAATATTGCAGTTTTGTTAACGTTATACCTGACACAGGGTAAAATTGTGTTTAAAAATACATAAAGAGGCTTAGTTACTGAAAAATCTTAATGAAACTTCTTGTTTTATTTGTTATCGTGGAAAGAAGCCGAAATATAAATTTTGTGTTACTGAACCTGATTTCCCATTCCCCCCCAAAAGGGGGGGGGGGCTGAGGAGCATGAAAAAAATTTTTTTTTTTTTTTGAGGAATACTTTATTGCGTTTAAAACAATGCGTAGCACGTGATTCTGCATGCTTTGAAACGGGAGATACAGATTTTTAAACATTTTAAACTTTTTTTTTTCGGGACTTGGAAAAAGAAATGAACAAAATTTGCAGCTATCATTTTTTCTACTGATACCAATTGGGATCAATAGCCTACCGATCGAATTTCTACTGATGTATGTAAAGATCTATTGATATCGATTGAGGATATAATCAATAGGTTACAGACGTCAATAGCTTCTATTGATAGCGGTAGGGAAATCCATAGAAATCTATTGATATCAATAGCCTACTGATCATATTTCTAATGATGTCAGTAAAGGTCTATTGATATCAGTTGAGGATATAATCAATAGGTTACAGATATCAATAGCTTCTATTGATAGCGATAGGGATATCCATAGAAATCAATTTATACCAATAGAACTCTATTGATGTCAATAAGTTTTTGTATTGATCTCTATGGACCATTTTTAGTAGGGAATAAGTGGTCATTTTGTAAATCTCTAAACTAGAAATATAGATTTCCGAGCTATGCTTATAAGGCACGCCCATAAGCTGAATAGACGAAAGGATCGAGAATTTCTAGTCTATTTCTAGTCAATTTCTAGTTGGTGAAACAATATTCTGAATATTCTGAATCCTTTGTATTGAGAGAAATCCTCCCTTGATTTTCTAGAATTGGGTCATAAACCAAGATTATAGTTGCTAAAAGATGACTGTTGTATTCACATTTATTTGCTGAGATTTTTAAATGTTTGACCTCTGTAATATAGACAAACGCTCTAGAATTCTAATAGGGGTTTCTAGAACTTGCTTTCACAAGGGACTAGAATTTATAAGGATGACATGGAACTATTTTTATTTGAGCCACAATCTAGAGTCTAGATGTTAGTTATGGAATTTTTTCTCAGTGTACTTGCCGACGAAATTTTTACGAGATTCGCTTCCCAGTGCCACCTTTTTTCACACAGGCGCGTGTAGTTATGTGTTCATTGTTCTAGAAACATTCCTTTTCCTATTCCTCCCAAACCCCACCTTCTCTGAAACAAATAAATCCTTCGTAAATGTTGTCATGATCATTTAATTGCATTCGAAATCCGTGAGAATATTTTCACTGGTAGCAGTATAACACAAAGAACCGTACTTCGGCAGGACGCATATATACGCTTGGGGCAGTTAATGCATCGGCATAGCGAGACAATGAGAAAAAAAATATACCGCTTTCGTCTAGAACGTATAGGTGGTGCTTTTCTAAATCCCTAAACTAGAAATATAGATTTCCGAGCTATGAGTATAAGGCACGCCAATACGCTGAGAAAAAATATATAACTGACATCTAGAATCTAAATTGTGGCTCTAAAAAAATAGTTCTATGTCATCCTTATAAATTCCTTAGAAAAATTTTACTAGTCCCTTCGAAAGCGAATTCTAGAGACTTCTATTAGAATTCTTAAGCGTTTGCTTATACTATCGAGGACAAACCTATTTGAAAATATCTCGAAATAAATGAGTATACAAGAGGCGAGTTTCAGCAGCTATAATCTTGATTTATGACCCAATTCTAGAAAATTAAGCGAGAATTTCTCGTAATACAAAATATGCAGAATATTCAAAATATTGTTTCACCATCTAGAAATATGTAGACTAGAAATTCTCGACCATTTCATCTATTCAGTTTATTGGCGTGCCTTATGCACATATCTCGGAAATCTATATTTCGAGTTTAAGAATTTAGAAAATGACCATTCATTCATTCTAGATGAAGGCGGTATATTTTTTTTTCTCAGTGTATATACACCCGGGGCAGTTAAGGGGTTAATGATTTGAAAATAAACATATATAAAATAAACCAAATAATTTAAACCAATCATAATTTAAAGCAAAGAATTCTCTTTTAAAACATATAAAAAAATTTTTTTAGTTAGTTTTCTTTTTGATTGGAAAAAATATATATATATATTCACGACTTATTATTAAACCGAATATTGAATTTTTAATAAAAATTTAGATGTTAATTAGTTTAAATTTTGTCAGGTTGCGTATAAATGGCGGAATTGTAACGCTTAGGCCTTCGGATGCCAGATACCGGATTCGAATGCCGAATTAGGCCTGTATGTTCGCAATATCTTGGAATCTATTTTAATCCTTCGGCTTCAGGCTTATGAACTGTAATATGCAAAAAATGCGTAAATATCATGAAAAGTATTTAGCTACGTAGTCAGTGATATAGTATTACCGTATACTTTTTTAGGTACTGGATATTTAATTCACTAGTGTTTTAAAAATGTGCATTAAGTATATACCAATAATCTATCTCTCTCTCTCTCTCTCTCTCTCTCTCTCTTTTCTTTTTTCTTTTTAATTTTATCAAAACAAATTTAGTAGTATGCATGCATATATTTTGGTATATATTAATTTACATTTAAAAGTTCATTACTTGTAAATAAAATAATGAAATAAAAATATTTCTCTTAATATTTACTGCAAATTTCAATTACACAATTACTGTATATTCATTTCCCTATATCTGTAATTCCCCTCTATTACAATACCAGTTATCTTCGGCGACCAGCTGGTTCATGATCCTTAAAAATTCTGATCTTATAAAAGTCACGCTCGGTGGCTGCGGTTATTTCTTCTCCCCACGCTAGAACGTACGACAGCTTTTTCACTCATAGTGCAGACTGCAGACACCTTTGAATATTCTAACTACAGTAAATTCCCGCTCGCTATCGCCTGTGTTTCTCCCACCTGCCCCTGTCCCAATAATTTTACACTTTTAAATGTTATGTGCAATCAATTTATCACCCCCCCTTCCCTAAAAATCCTCAGCTAAAAATCTAGCCACAAAATGTCTACTCCCCCTTGGGAGTTTTCCAATTTTTGCTGAAATTCGTCTGTTAAATTCACACTTCAGAAAAGAAAAATAAGAATAACAGAAACCTTATTTTCTCTCAAAAAGACATTTTTCTCTCTTTACTTACACTGTAAAAAATTTTATGTAAGAATACACAACATTATTGAGGTAACTTACGTCCACAACCATGTTGAGAAATGTTATCAACTACATAGTTGCCAAGTTTTTTAATTTATTCCGGACAGTTCTTAGCCCCACCCTTTTTTCACACCGTAACCTTTGTAAAAGAATTTTCTTCATTATATAATTACGATTAAATATTAAGAAAATTACTCTAAAAATGTTACGGTATGAAAAAGGGCGGGACTAACAAAATTCCAGAATAAATTAAAAAACTTGGCTGCTATGCAACTATAGCTGTATAACAGAGGCATGTTACGCAATTACAACTGGTAACATTTCTCTACATGGTTATCGAAAGTAAGTTGCCTCAAAAATGTTTTGTATTCTTACACAATTTTTTTTACAGTGTAATATTCTTTCTTTCTTTTCTTTCCTTTCGTCTTTTATTCCTTCTCTCTTTTTATCTCTTTATTCCTTAAACAGGTGAAAAAAAAAGTGAATTTAATAAATGTTGTTTGTGTAAAATTCTTATTTTTTAAACGGTGTCTTAGGTTTTTTAACTGGGCACAGGTGTACAATAATCGTGGTCCATAAGCAATTTCTGCTTAAATTGGTTTTAAATTGGTAAAATTCATAAACATTTCTTTCTTTCTTTCTTTTTTTTTTTTTTAAGCTGTTATTCCCGACCGAAATATCGTCTGCCAAAATGATTTGCACTGTCTATCGTGATAAAAGGAGAAATGAATTGCTGCGATTAAAAATTATTAGTTTAGTTAATTAAAAAAAAAAAAACCTATCTGTTGATTACGAATTTGAATAAATCGGACTAATATTTCTAATTTATCTAGCCATTTAATGCTTCTTAAACGCTTTTTAAAGTCAGAAGTGTCTCGTTTGTTATTTGGCATAGGTCAACGTTTTAACTAATATCGCCGTAACTAATAAAAATTTTTAGTTATTTTTATTTTTTCCCTGTCCCCTTGCAAGACATCTGTGCACCATATTTCAATTTTCGTATTTCTACATTTCGGGGGCTGTACGTATAGATGTACAGCAGACAACATTATCTTTTATTATTATAGGTATGTAATATAGATCACGAATAGCTGGTAATCTATTGTCTAAATGCATACTTGCCAACATCCTAATTCTGAACCAGAAGTCTTTTAGTACACGCCCCTTTTTCTACACCATTTTATTTTTAAACTAATTATCTTCAAGTGTAGTTACAATTAATAAGTATAAAATCTCTGTATGGAAAGACTGGTGTGAAAAAATACGCGAGTACCAAAAATCTTTAATTTATTAATGAGATGTTGGCAAGTATGTCTAAATGTTAGCGCTTTATTAACGATATTTTAAATAGATATATGGAACTTCATATTTTGAAAAATGCATATGTCATCTTTAATTTTTAAATAGTTTCTTTGTATAAAAATTAATTATGTGCCCTTCTTTGCATATTTATAGATAAAATATACACCCTACGACAAAAAGACAGGTACAAAGGGTTTTTTATTTGATTTTTCATAAAATAACATTATCTAAATTGTGCTTATTATTTATTATTGTCATAAAATAACACTATTCATGAACTAAATTTTGTTTTAAGACTAATTTAGGAAAGTTTTAAGACAAAAATATTTCTAATTTAAGACTACACTACGCGATAAAAAAAAAAAAAAAGTGCTTTTTAAATTTTTTCATAAAATAACATTATCTAAATTGACCTCATCATTTATTATCATAACAAAATATTATCATATCAAAAAAATATTAAATATTTGAATCATATTCTAAATATTCATATTCAAAATAATCATATTCAAAAAAAAAAACTCTTTGTTCCTATCTTTTTGTCGCGGTGTGTAGTCTTAAATTAGAAAAATTTTAGTCTTAAATTTTCTAAATTAGTCTTAAAACAAAAATTAGTCCGGGAATAGCGTTATTTTATGATAGTAATAAATGATAAGCACAATTTAGATAATATTATTTTATGAAAAATCAAAGAAAAAACCCTTTGTATCTATCTTTTTGTCGCGGGGTGTAAATTAAGTATCAATTAAATATGTCATCAAATGAAAAAAAAAAAAAAAAAAAAAAAAAAAACATAAACACTTCTTTTTGAAAAATATTGAGTATAAATGTGTTACTCTAGCTAATATCAATATATATATATATACTATTTCTTTTAACTTCGTGCCTTAAAATACTTCTTTCTTTAAATGTCAGCATGTTACTGAAGAAAATATTGCATATTGAATTTCTTTTGTTATAAAATACCCTTTAGGCTTTTTGAATACATTAAAAAAATTCTATTAAATGTTATGACAAGTCTTTCACTAAAAGCATCCCTTCTTCTTATTCATAAAGAGAATAAAGCGCAAAATTTAAATTGAACGTAGAATCCTTTTTCTTGTGTTCTTTTTCTTACGAACGTAGAATTCTTTTTCTTCTTGGCGTTAATTGAATCATTAGTACTAAGAATAATAAAACGTGAATGTTGTCAAAGCTTTTGATTAGTCTCTTTTAAATCTTTCTTAGATGTAATATAATTGATTTTTTATGTTCTCTGGCATTAAAACTGAACTTTTTGCAAGAAGAAAGTAAAACGTTTTCAGAAATCAATGAAATCGTTTAACTTTCTTTGATTTATCAACAAAAATTTAAATTATTCTATTCTATTCATAAACTTTGAAATTCATTCTATCGCCTTTATGTATATATATATAAAGTCGAAAAAATTAAGCGTTTCCATTAATTGCGTTGACTAATAAGTCATGAGCATTTATTTATATATATATATTTAATACATGAAGAACTTTAAAGTAGTCGATAACGTTACACCGTTGCTGTCTAAAGATATTTTCCCATCGCTCGATCTGTTTGTTGGTTCCCCGGCCATAAAAACATTCTAGTCTTGATTCAAAGATTTCATCCGATTTAACCTTAAATTCAACATCATTATTCTATGATATCCCTAGTATATCATTCAAAAGGTGTGAAAAATTTGATGGAGCAATATCTGGAGAGCATGGAAGATGTGTCAGAACTGCCCCTTTGTGGTCTTGAATTGCAATTTTTAACAGACATGCGTTGTCATGCGCGATAAATGTTAGTGTTTTCGCTCAGTGACCTACAACAAAAGAAAGGTCTTTCGTTCATCATTTATTTTTTAAAGTACAACACTTTTGTTGCGTCAATTCTCTTGTGGTTTGATGTGGATTATCGTGCTGCAGTTAATTCAACTGCTCTTCATTGAATTTACTTGTTTGATTGAAGCGTGATCCGTCTTTCTGTTCAAAAGTTTCATTATTTTTAAACGTGGAAATCAACCATGGGAGAAACTTCAAAGCCGTTGATCCTTCTCCATACACACCAGAACTTTCACGAGCAGCCTTTGAGATAAAAACGCATCGATTAAACGCAAAAAGCAAAAGATGTCGAAACTGTTTATTGTTCTCCACTTTCGTTCTACTTTAATGATATGAAAATACACACGCATAAAAAACCAAAATATTGAAACATATCATCTTTTAAAACAAACAATGCTATTTAAAATATAAAACTGTTTATCGTTAGTTTTATTTCTGCTAAAAATTTTAAAAGTAATATTCTGTATTCAATACAGTGTTCGGAGTGTATGTTATATTTAGTCATCATTCTAAGGAATGAAGCTGCTTTCACTAACACAACATTTATTACATATATTTACATAGCGACATATCAGCTTGCTCAAGAACATTACATACACTCACACAACATTACACACTCATACATTCTGAAAAGCGCGCCAGTGATGCCATATGGCCGAAAATTATTTCCCCAAACGGGTCTTCAAACTTCCCCAAATCAGGGTTTTGTTTTCGATAAAATCCCCAACTTGATTTCTACTAAAAAGTGAAAATAAAATTTTTTTCAGAAAAAAAAAAAAAAAAATATATATATATATATATATCAAGCAGAATTTTCTTTGATTTAATCTCAGATTTTTCCCCAAATGAAGGCAATTTTTGAAAAAAATCCCCAAATAACAATAAAACTATAGAAAGTCTCTAGTCGTAGGAATAAATCATTACGTTGCCAACATTGACAGAAAGTTGAACTCCCCAGATTTATCCCCAAAAATTTTAGAATTCCTCAAAAAAGTCCCCGCAAACATTTAGTCCCCAAAATTGTCCTCAGAAGCCTCAAAAATCTCCAAAATGGGACAAAATCCCCAATCTGGCATCACTGAAGCGCGCAGAGTTCAGCTCTCTTGCAGATCACGTGATATCGTTACCTATAGACAACTTTTCTGTTTGCTACTAGGGACCCTATATATAGACTATATCTTCTCAGCGTAATGGTAAGCAATGGAGCAACTGGCACTAAAATGGAGAATTTCTTCAAAAAGCCGTTGCGCCAATGTCCAGTCTCTCTCTATCCAGGGTCCCTATTTGCTATGGACTCGTAGCGCCATTTTGTATGTTATTGGGATATCACAAGTAATAACCTCTCATAACATTTTGTTTAACCGAAAATTACATTATTAATAAAAATTTTTATGTTAAATAACTTAATTTTCGTCAAATTGCGGCTAAAATGGCGGAATGGTAACGCTTTGTTTTTTAGATACAAAGTACCGGATTCGAATAGCGTTTCATTCCTGTATGTTTGTAATGTTTCGAAATCTAATTTAATCCATAGGTTCCAGTTAAATAAGCTCTAATGGGACAAAAAAAAAAAAAAGTCGAGCGACAACTTCCGGTGTATATTTAGCCCCGCCTTTTTCTCATGCCTCTTATTTTTTAAGGATAATTTTTCCTTATTTTATCGAAGTTATATATTGGAGAAAAATTTTCTATAAATAAAGTGGTGATAAATAAAGGCGAGGCTGAAAATACTCAGGAATAAATTAAAATATTGGCATCTATGGGCCTTTGAATGCAAGGATATTATAGTTGCCAACATTTTAATTTATTCCGTAGATTTTTAGCCCCGCCTTTAATTCGCACCACTTTAATTATAAAACATTTTTCTCCAATATATGACTATGATAATATAAGAAAAAATTGCTCATATGAAAAAAGTGGTATGATTTAAAGGCGGGGCTAAAAATGCTCCGGAATAAATTAAAATGTTAGCATCGCTGGGATATCATGATAAATGTTTAATTACATAATTCAGAGCTGCCAACCTAATCCGGCAAATTTTTTGTACCGCCCCTTTTTCTACACCACTTAATTTTTAGAGTAATTCTCTTCAAATATATTTTCGATGAATTAAGAAAACAAATACTCTAAAATTTAAGTGGTGTAGAAAAAGGGGCGGTACAAACAAATTGCCGGATTAGGTTGGCAGCTCTGATAATTATATCGTTAATAATACAGAATATACCGCATAATGTTTTTTTTTAATACTGGCTATTAAATTCTCTAATGTTTAGTCCTGCGACATAACTATATGATAACATTACATTTTTAAAATTAACTACACATTTTATTAACCCTTTCCGGCACAGAGTAATACTGGTCATTCAAAATCAACAGCCACCGGAATTCAAGAACGATATTAGAAGACCAAGAATAAATGAAATTTCACCTCTATATTATTGAGGAAAATTCTATAAAAAATTTCTGGGATGAATTTTTGCACTTGAAAATTGAAAGTAATTGTTGCTGGAGCTGCAACACTGTGCCGCAAAGGGTTAAAATAAGATATTTAGTAGTATATATGCATCTGTCTTTGTATTTCTTAATTAACATTAAAAATACTATACATGTACATAAAATGTAAAAATAAACTTATTTCTTTTAATGTTTTATTACAATTTGACCATAACACAAAAGTGTGTTACTAAATATGAGTTTCTGTTTTGAAATGCTTAGAAAAAAAAAAAAAAAAAAGTAAATATTGTACTACTTTTGAAAAAGTCATAATCTCTATGTTTACCTGAAAGCTATTTTCTAAAAGTCTTTGAAGAAAAACAGTCATTTTTCGTTTATGAAGACCATATGTAATGTTCAGTAATAACGTAAAATAAAACAACACATATATTTCATTTTATATTGGCCTCTGGGTTATGTCATGCAATTTAAGTGAAACGACAACTACAAAAGAAAGAAAACCGGAAAGCATTATCTGAGAAGAAAAATTTATTTTTTCTGTGTATACAGAAAAATATATAATAGTGCATACGATACATAAAATAGCTCAAGCAAAAATATAATTTCCGAAATGAAAAAAATATTCAGTAAATAATATACATTTGAATTATAATATGTAAGATAAATAGTTATATAAATTATAAATACTGTATATAAAGTGCTAAATATAACCTATCATAAAGTTTGTTATTTTAAATGATAGAGCTTTCTTATTTTATAAATGACATAAGAAATATTAGATAAAGATATACAAGTCCCATTTAATAAGTTTATTTATTTTATACCTTATAATATTTTAACAAGTTACAAATTATTTTGCTGATAAACACTCATAAATTACAGAATAATGAAGTCGAATTTTTAATAATTTTATATACTGGGCTACGTGTGACACGTTGATTGAGCCTGGATTCTATGGCCGCTTGTGCTAATTATGCTTAACCCGTTAGCAGAGCTGCCAACCTTTTCAACTTTTAAATCAAAATTGACACCAATATTTTTAAATGAAAAATGTTATATATATTTTCGACGTTTATTAATACAGGAAACAGATTTAAAAATTTTCCGGTATGAAGTCTCCCTTGAAAAACGGGAGACTTGGCACCTATGCGTTAGTAATCTCTAGTTGATCGATTCGCCGCCCACCTTTGCAATGTTTATTCAATAGCCACCAAAAAATTTTAGAAGTTGCATTTGATAGCTATAAACATACTTGCCAACATCCTAATTAATATTCCGTAGTGTTGTTAGTCCCGCCCTTTTTCTCACACCGGTAAATTTGTAGAGTAATATTTTCCAAATGCAATTAGGATTTAATAAGATGAAAAATACTTTAAAGAATACTGGTGTAAAAAAGAAGGCGGGGCTAACGATACTACGGAATATTAATTAGGATGTTGGCAAGTATGTCTATAAAAGTCGAATCGACTGGAATTATCGTCAATTGTGTATATCAAAAGACACTTCTAAAAATTTCTGGTGGCTGTTGAATAAACGCTGAAGGGATGTGCGGCGTATCGAGCAACTACTAACGGGTTAAAAGAACACATCAGTTATCATCACCGAGAACTTAACTCCATGTTTACCCAAGAAGAAAATTAAATCGGAATTATTCATTATGAATTAATATATATATATATATATATTAAATACTGTTTACTCATACAGAAAATTCACAATTTTTAAATAAGACCTTTTATTTTAAAAATTGATTTCTAAAAAATTAATATATATATGTATATATATATTATTTCTTTCTTTTATTTCTTTCTTTATTGTTTTTTTGAAGCAATAAAATGCAAAAAGTAAACTAATTACGATTTTCCTCGTTTATAACTTAAATAAGGAATACATGAGCAAAATTAAGGGTTGTAAATTTTCTGAATGTGAAAACGGAATTTAATAAGATGCGTTAGGCAATGAGTATTTTTGATTAAAAATATTTTTAGAAATTAACAAGTTCTTTGTTATGTTATGTGTACTGTCGGTGATATTAACTAATGCGATCCCTTGACTACTAAGTTTATGCTGGATAGAAAATCATTCTTAGCGTAAAACTATAGAGTAGTTTCTATTTACATTCATTACTCTTAACGTAGAATTTATAATACTTACTTATTAAACATACGGATAATTATGTGGAATTAATTCTCAAAAAATAATTCTTGGAAAATTATATACGTATTTATTTCTTCAAAATCATTATTATGGAAATTGACTTAATTTGTTTTCTTTTTTTGATTTTAATTCTTATAATAAAAGAAAACTACAGTCATCATTTCCCAAAATTAAATAATAGTTCATAATGGTTATTAAGGAGTATATGGTCACATAATTTTCCACATTTCAGAAGCCGAGTCAAAGATTTTTCCATAGCCTTCAAAGCACACTTTACATTATTTACTAATAAGTACCAGATACATAGCAAATAATATCACTGTAGTGTATAGATGAAAAGCCTTTATGAAACTTTTCCAGTATAAAAAGAACGATGTTCTATCGCTGTGCGTAAACTTTCAGTTTGTTCAGAACAGTTCTTTTTATGTATTCTTTCAGTAAATTCAGATTCTAAGGTAACCTATTTACGCATTAAAATTACGTAACTTTAGCCCCGAAACTTACATGGAGTATGTCTAAAGAATTAGGTTGTCATCCTATTGTAAAATCATAGCCTCCAAAATTAGATGCCTTCCACGTGGCTCGGAACTTGGCGGTAGACATCGCCACCTTGTACAGATAGCACGACTTTTTTATTAAACAGCCACCTAAAATTTGGAAAAGTGGGATTTGATATATATAAAAGGTGAATAGAATCGAAGAAACGTCGATTATATATATCATATATCACTTCTTAAAATTATTGGTGGCAGTTGAATAAAAAAATGCGCAATTTGTATCAGGTGGCGCTGTCTATCGTTTGAACTGTTGTCAAGTTTCCGAGTCACGCGGAAGGCATCTAGTTTAGAAGGCTACAGTAAAATACTGGATAATAATTCTCTCATCACCAAAATGTTGAAGTAAAAGTTTCTACACTATAGGAAAAATACGTGGTCGATCTAACATAAACTTTCTGGAACTAAAGTTAAAGCAATATTTGATGCATTTACGGATATTTCTGGTTATTAATTAATTATGTAGGTGGTAAAAGATCTAGGAGTGATAAAAACAGAACTTTTCTATTTGGAAATTGGCAATAAATACACATCACACTGTTCCACTTTTAAAATGTAGAGGCATTTCATGAATTAGTGGATCGTTGAGATGTCCAAATTTATCAGTTATGAGAATCGACGGTAATATTACGACAAGAAGCGAAAAGTTATATATATGTAGATAGATAGATAGATAGTTGCCAACATTTTAATTTATTCTTGAGCATTTTTAGCCCCATCTGTATTTTGCACCACTTTACTTTTAGAATACTTTCTCAAGCATATAACTACGATAAAATAAGAGCATACTTGCCAACCATCTCATTATGAACCGTACAATTTTTAGTACCTGCCTTTTTTTTCACACCAGTCACTTTTTAGAGTAATTTTATTCTTATTTAATCGTAACAACATTTGAAGAGAATTACTCTAAAAATAAAGTGGTGTGAAAAAAGGGGCGTTAACAATTGTACGGTTATTAATGAGATGGCTGGCAAGTATGTAAGAAGAATTTACATTTAAAATTACATTACTAATAAAGGCGGAGCTAAAGATGTTCCGGAATAAATTAAAATGTTGGCAACTCTGTATATGTAAAACTGATGCCTGAAATGCATAGAATCAAATATCACTAAGAACCATCCGAATTAACAAGACTGTCGAATATAAGCTTCAGTAATATTACCTTTCTATGAAATCTGTAATTCCCAATCGAATTAAAAGATTTTCGTACGATGAATTTATGATCATTATTTATAACCAATATAGAACAACGTAACTTATCATTTGAGTTTAGTTGGAAGGTCGTCACCTGTAAATTTATAAAATTTCAATATAAATTGCCCAACCTGATAATAATAATAACTAAAAATTAAGGGAAAAAAACATAAAAAGATTAAAAACATAAAAATCATATAATAAAAATTAAAGTTGTACCATGATTTATAGAACGACACCACTGATTCTTCCAGACATCGATTTTGCGTGTTCGCCATTTATTGCATTTTACCTTGATTTACTAAGATGCTCACCAGTATCTAATTTTACCATTTAATTTCTTAAACTTTCTTAAAATGTTATACCCAATTTTTAAAAACTTTTACGTTTTTCAAAATCTACTGATAAGTCAGAAATTCACATATTTTGATAAAGACTTCTTAATATTTGTTGGCGATGTCTTGTGAATATGTATTGACGATGGCTTCTGAATATTTGTTGGCTATTTTTTCTGGATATATATTGGTGATTGCTTCTGAGTATGTGTTGGCTATATCGTCTGGATATAACTAACAAATATTCAAAATTTGAAATTTTTTATCAAAATATTTCATTCGTCTCTCTCTAAGAAGTTTATTTACGCAATTGCGATGCCCATTTTAATTCATCGCCAAAATGACAACAAACATATAAAAATATTTACGCAATTGCGATGCCCATTTTTATTTATCGCCAAAATGACAACAAAATATAAAAACCTCCGACGGGTTTCTGTGCTAAAACTATATCAAAGTAATTTTAAGTAATGAATATAGTGAATATAGTCCATTATATTTCCTTTCATCTGGATTGCCCTGTAAACGAACAGAAAATGATTTCTATACCATATTCTACATGAAACATGTTTTTGCGTATGTAAAAAGTACATATTCGTTTGAAACTTCTCAATCTTCATCAGAATTTTCCAGCAACAAACTCATATTAACTTCAAAATACAACATTAGATCTCCTAAAATTATTCTTTTTTAAGTTACTCTAAGAGACACAGACAAAGATCAAACGTAAAAAAACTTGACTACGTAATCAGGAAGCCTCAAAATGTCTACATATACAAAAAAAAAAAAAAAAAAAAAAAAAAGGCAATGAATATTTAGCTTAAAAACATACATTATTTACCATATCTCAATGAGGAATTCATTTCAATTCCTGAACAACTATCCTGAAAATTGTAAAATATTATAGTAAAGCACATCCATTAACAACAAAAAAGAATATTATTACTTAAATATTTGCAGACCTATATATATTTTGAAGATTATATACAGACCACATGGTGCACCTAAATATAATCCTATAGTAATAACACACGGCTTAGCCTGAAATACACTTCAATCATTTTGCAACTATTGTCGCACTTTTATCTAGTTATTTTGTGTAGCCCTGTAAACGAACAATAAATGATTTCCCTACCATAATCTACATTAGACATGTTTTTACGCATATAAAAAATATATAATAGTTTTATTTGATTTAGTGCAGTCTATAGATGTTAAACTCTACTTACCTGTAATTCCCCCCCATAGACGAAATGTATTTGAGTTATCTTGGGTGTCCCTGTACACGATCCATTTGCTTGATCTCAACGAAAAGTTTAATGTAGCATCCCTATATGATACACATTTAGAATACCAAGTTTGGACTTTCTGCTATTATTTGTTCTTGAGATATGCTGATAAAAGTCTTACACAGAGACAGACAAACAAACACACAGACACACCGCTAAAAATATGATTTTTAGATTCAGGGACCTCAAAACGTGTAAATATAACAAAAAATCAATTTCGAAAATTTGACCCAAAAACAATACTTTCTCTATCTTATAGGTAAGAGAAAGTAAAAAACGTTTTCATTGAGTATATCTGATTATGAGTAAAACAATAAAATGGAATATAGGAAAAAGGCATGGCAGTAGAAAAAAGAGCTTTTCATCTATATTACCCTTAAGGTTTTATCAATATTTAAGAAAAGACATTGATTACAAAAGAAAACCAAACTTAAGGCATTTTTTCTGAAAAAAAATATTTACTTCAATTGCCGAAACCATAAAGTATATCACTGTCGCAGATAAGTAAAGTTTTTGAGTACAGAAACTCTTATAATAACATTTTTTTTTTTTTTTTTTTTTTTTTTTTTAATTTACTAGAAAAGATAAAAAAAAGCCGTTATTTATGAAAAATGATTTATAAAGCATTCTTTTTTTTTTCTTTGTTCAATATATTATTTCAATTAATAACAAGTGCTTCATCTTTAGACTTTAGAATCTGCTAATCCCTTATAGCCTATTGACCCAAATGGCAGAGTAATAAATATAATGAACTAAAATTATTTACAGGCACCTTAAATTAACACGGGATCTTGATATTAACAAACGAAAATTCTTAATGTCTTATTAAACCTGAGCATGGGTTCTTCATATAGTAAACAGGTTTCAGCTGATATAGCGTCAGTCTAGTTGCGTTAAACTACTTTAATGCAAGAAGGATAAATAACAACGCATTGATGCGTTGTTATTTACAACGCAATTTAAGAGTTTTGCGCTTAACAACGCAAATTTAAGAAATAAATATAACTTAATAAACTATCTGATAAAAATATTGTCATTAAATGCTCTATCCATGCTGTATTTTTTTTCCCCATTATTGTTTGTTATTTTTGCAACAACACTCTATAAGAAGTAAACGAAATATATTCTCCGATAAAAATATCCCAGAGTAGCACATTTGCTACCATCTCGAAATTTTACAATTCTTGCATTATTGATGTAAAGAAATGATTATCTCTTTTGTTTTAAAATACGTTATGGAATCTCTTTCATGCGGTATTTTTTGAGTCGTACTGCTAATTCAATATATATTTCTTATAAGATACAAATTAATAAAATTGAATTTGACCAATATATGACAATCCACATTGTCAGTAAATTCTATAAATGGCAGGAAAAACTAACCATAAAAGGAAAAAAAAAAACTCAACATAGTCTCAAACTCCGTGTAAAAGAACATATTAGTTACGTCTGTAAACAAGAAACCGATTAATCAGCCATTTCTATGCATTGCTAGAAGAAAAACTATAATTTTAAATTTGATACAAAACGACGGACATAGAGGGTTGAAGATCATAATATTGCTACTCTCGATTGGCCGACTAATATTTCGGTTGGTTGGTTGGTTGAGTTTTACGTCGCACTAGTGCTGCGCAATGGGTAATTCGCGACGCTAATATTTTGGACCTAAATTTAATGGAAAACGTTTAAGGTATCACAAGGGGAAATATCTACTGATAAAATTGGTAAAACGGTTCAAAATAGCGTTCAAATTTGTTATTCATGAGAGGCAGGGTAAACGCACCAGTGATTGACACTTTTAGAGCAATCTCGGATGTTTTTAATGTTCTAGTCATCAGAAAATATTTTTAGAAATCTTAAGTTAATACATATGGCATGAAAGGCATTCAGAACCCCATATATGTTAAAATATGTACATTTGATAACAATTACAGTAGAATCTCGTACAACGCGCTTCCACAAAACGCGAATTCGTATAACGCGACGAAAAATCTGCGACTATTACTCATACAACGCGAAAAAGAGTCTCGTATAACGCATAAGATACAGGAAGCACGTGACGACAACTTTTCTACTTTTAACCTGTTCAAGGTTACTTACTTTTTCACTGCCGATAAGGATTGCTCCGTTTATGCCAACCCGACGCTTTTGGTCTCATAGCGGAATGAAATCGTCTGTTCAATGTATGTCTCCTATAACACGATTTCCTATTACGTGGAACGTATCCCCCGCGTTATACGAGAGTCTACTGTATTGTTTTATGAATTTTTACTTGACACCCACTCAATGTTCCAGTAATTGACACTGCCAGTTTTTCAATTTCTTAGTAACTGACCCCCTATGTTCCAGTGTTTGACACTGCTAGTTATTCCTTTTACCAGTTATTAGCACTCTATGCTCCAGTGTTTGACATAAAATGTTAAAATTATTATATGTAAAATATATGATTTTCTTATTTATTAATTATTTCGGGATAGGTGTCAATTACTGGAGCACCTACCCTATGTAGTGTTTTATCATTTCGAATTCTTTTGTATTCAATGCCACAGCCTTCTACTGAAGTTATTAATTACAAAGGAGGCCTAATGATTTTTAAAATTCTATCAGATTTTAGACAATCTGTACTTTTTAATCGTGTTGCTCCAATGCCATAACTACTGAATATGCAATTCATTATTTTGCATAGAATATAAATCGTTTTTCAATCCTTTTTGAGTGTTTCTGTTACCCATTTAGTTCCATATAATACTTCAATTTTGTTTAAATACGAATTAATAATACTATATATATATATATATATATATATTAGTAAAACAAAAAATAAAAAAAAAGACCATTTTGCTTCCCGCTATAGGAAACATTAAGAAATAGTGCCCCATTTTCTAACCTTTTGCGACGCATCGCTCTCGCTGTGAAGACGCAATTATTAAGCCCGAACTGAGAAAACTCATCCTGAAAAATTTTTAGCAAAATTTTACTTTTGAAACATAGCAAAAACGGTCGTCAATTTCTTTTATTTTAATTTTGTTCGAAAAGTCCGGTGGCAATGTAATTTAAATGATCCCAATTAGAGCACAGCTGGCCAACCAGCGGCCCGCGGCAAAATTCAAGAAATTTCTAATTTGACAACTTCGGTAAAACATCTAAAATCAATAAATTGTTTCTGATTTTTTTTAATGAATATACCGATTAAGGTAGCTGAAGAAACAAATCTCGTGCTCGTTGATGTTAATAAAATATTATTAGATCAATAACTGATTCTTACTATTATACATATTAATGTATAATCATAAGTTTTTCACTGTTCTATAGTTATTTTATGAATAAAAATAAATTTAGTGCACATATTTTCCGTTTTAAATCCTCACAAGCCCACCAGAAAAATAATTAATATATGTATATGGTACACAGAGTTCCCAACTTTTATAATTTATTCAGGAGCATTTTTAGCCCCGCCTCTTTTTCATACCGGAAATTTTGAAAAAGGATTTTCTTTTTATTTAATCGTTATAACATATTAAAGAGAAATAATCTGCAAAATTTCTGGTGCGAAAAGAAGGCGGGGCTAAAAATGCTCTTGAATAAATTATAAAAGATGGGAACGCTGATGATATAGATGATATATGCGTTTATACAACGCGGCCCGCTTATGCAAAAGAGATTTCTAATATGGACCGCCAAGAGTTTTGGGTTTTACGGGCCTGGGTTAGAGATTAAAATCATTTATAACTGAGCATTAATCAGGGTATTTATTTAAAAAAAAATGTATCCCTTTTTCATTTTTTTTTTCTTTATATACGTAATTAGATCTTTTTTTTTTTTTTTTTTTTTTTTTTTTTTTATGTACATATGTAATAGTAAAAACTCAGAAATACTCACAGGTAATCCTGTGCACATAAAAAACTGGAAAAAAAAAATGGTTAAAAATTGAAAAAAAAAAAAAAAAAAAAAATTACAAAATTTGCTGCATTAAATATTTGTTGTATTAATATTTCACAATTTAAATTTCTACACATTTACTTGTACTTGCTATACAAATAGTTTCGCTAATAAATTTTCTTCGTAGATATCGTCAGTTCAGCTTTACTTAATTGGCTATAACATCGGTTCCAATTATTATATAAGAAAAGAAATATGGTTTTTTTTAAACATAAAAGATCCTATTCAAACAAATCAAAAGAAGCATTATTATTATTTTTTTTTTTTTTTTTAAGTGGTCATTTTAACTTAGGCAGACAGCTGAAAGGCGAAACAGGAATTTTAAGTAAAACAAATAACTAAAAAGTAAGTACTTTGATATTTCTAAAAACTGCATCCGAATTCGATCTCTAAATAAAAACGTGTCATTTAAACGATTTCAATTAATTTTCTTTTGTTATATATACCTTCTCGTACGTCCTAAACGTTTGTCTAGCACATATTAAAAATCGATTTCAGATCATTTGCAACATTTATCATTCCCTAAATGACGATATTTATTCAAATTTCTATTGATAAAAATGTCAGAATACAATAAAAGTTTTATGACAGTAATTAGATTTGCATTGTGACAATGAAATAAAATAAATGATTGCAAAAGTGTCAAAAATGACAGAATGAAAAGTGAGTGTTTTTAACATTTTGAATGCCTTCACCTATTGCTTTATTTTAAACAGAAAGAAAAAAAAATGAAACCGGTACGCGCATTCATTTGAATTTATAAGATTTAATAATATCAAAATGAAATATTACTTATATTTTTTTTTTCTCTTTTTTCGATAGAAATATTGAAATTTCAGAATTATAAAACATAAAAGCATAGTTACCAACTTTTACGCCTTTTGGCTAAAGGAAAAAAAAAAAAATGATAGAAATTTTTATTTTATGTTATGAATAAAAACTGTCGCTCACACAAAAACATATAAAAATTTTCAAAAATTTTTCCGATTACTAAAAAGTGCGAAAATTGGGTACTATATAAAAGCAAAATCGTGCACCCACCCCATACACAGGCGTATATACGTAGTGTTCCCAAAACATTTAAAAGTGCTTTAATTCTTTACATATTAGTCATACCTATTAATTGACAAAGTAAATTAAAAACATGTTCAAAATAAAATAAAAGACTACTATATCATAACTGTCAATATTTTAATTTATTCCGGAGTACTTTTAGCCCCGCCTTTATTTTTGCACCACTTTATTTATAGAAATATTTTCTCCAATATATAACTTCGATTAAATAAGACAAAATTACTTTAAAAAAATAAGTGATACGAAATAAGGGCGGGGCTAAAAATACTCCAGAATAAATTAAAATATTGGCAGCTGTGCTATATTAAGAAAAAAAAAAAAATCCACCCATGATTTTCATCCTATTTAATCGTTGTCACCTATTGAAGAGAAATATTCTACAATAATTCAGGGGTGTTAAAAAAGCGGAGCTAAAAATGCTCCAGAATAATTTATGAAAGCTGAAGACTCTGTTTCCAGAATTAACACTTTCGGGACCGCTGACGTAGATTCACGTCATTGGAAAATCTATAACTCCGCCAGTGGGCGTTTCTTTGGCAATTTGTGTATTATAGATTTCTTAAGAATAAACTCAATATTTATTTTTACAATCAAATATACTATGGATACCAATACTTTGATAAGAAAGAATATAATTAGAATGTGTATCCATTTGCAATATAAATACAGAAAATATTGTTCTGAAATATTGTAATTTGTGAGAATAACGCCCATAGGCGGACCCTACGGTCAAAAAGAATAAAGCATGCTGTCACGAAAGTGTTACGGTAACTATATATCATACACATTATCTTTTGATAATGTATTTTAAATTTGCATTTCTGTTTTGGTGTATGGTCCCGATGTTAAATATCCAGTTTTTAGTATAACTAACTGAATTTTAAGGCTGTAGGTATGTGGTTGTTTTTCTAATGTTGTTGTTGCATTCAAAATAAAAACGCTCTGGTTGATTAAATTTCCAGGGGTCGTACTCTCCGCCCTTTTTTCGGGACACTCTCATGAAAGAGAAATTTTCAAATTTATTGCTACCACTTTTTTTACAAAATAATCTCTACTACTTTGTATAATCAAGGCACATTACTATAAATATACCAGAAATATTTCTGCATGAAATTAGAGGTGGCAAAAAAAAGGTGGAAATATCTTATCTCTGAGAGTGTCCTGGGAAAAGGGCGGAGAGTACGACCCCTGAATTTCTCTAGAGGAGTCGTGTAAAAGTTTTAAAATTAATGGGATAATTTTTTTATTACGGGAGTATTATTTTGTACGTTATTTCGAACATCTCTACAGTTTAAATTTCCTGCTTCACTCTAACAAGTAATAATTGAAGCTTTTTAAAAATATTTTTGGGACACCCTCTATATCAAAAACTAATTTCGAAAACTGGCGTACAATCAATAGAAAAGAAATTAAAACTTCTTCACACACCATAAATTTTAAGTCAGCACAACCGGTTTCGAAATGACGTAGCCTTTCTTCATCAGGTGCAAACACGTGCTACTGCTTTGGAGGCAAAAGCATCTAGTTTTGCTTTTGCCTCCAAAGCAGTAGCACGTGTTTGCACCTGATGAAGAAAGGCTACTTCCTTTCGAAACCTGTTGTGCTGACTTAAAATTTATGGTGTGTGAAGAAGTTTTAATTTCTTTTCTATTCACCCTCTATATATTCGTTTTCGAATTAAAGAAATGTTTTTAAATAATGATATAGAGTGAACCAAATTCCATCGAAAAAGCTATAAATTAAAATTTCAATAATGTAACTTCTCTTGGTTTTTGTATTTATCTGAAATTCTAAACTTAAAAGTTTAATTATTGGATGTTAAAAAATTACACAGGTCGACAAAAATGATGTTGACAAAATTTGATTTGATGATCTTAGCTGGTCTTTAAGTTTTTTGATGTGCTAAAACCGAAAATGCAGCCCAATTTTTTTTTTTTTTTTTTTTTTTTTTTTTTTTTTTTTTTAATCACGTATAGATTTTTGTCAATACAGGGTGCTTACCGACACAATTTCTTACATATACCATCATAACAGTAGGTTGGTTGGTTGATTGGTTTATATGGTTTTATGTCGCACTATTGCTGCGCAATTTCAACAACAGGTATCCATGATTAATTAATCATGGAAGCATACTATAAAACTTACCATATAATTATATTGGTGGAAGAGCAATGGAAGAAATTGTATAGGTAGGGACCCTGTATTGGCAAAAAAACTATACGTGATAGAGAAAAATTGGCTTCATTTTCGATTTCAGCACACCAAAAAGCATAAAGATCAGCCAAAATTATAAAATCAAAATTTTACATGTCGACCTGTGTTATTAAAGGTACCCTTTCTCCTCCTTTTTTTTTATGTTTGTTAAACTTGCTCAATTTATCCCAGACCTTAAATTACACTTTCTATTGCCGAAGTAACACTCTATTTGAATAATGGTTACACGCATTCATTTTTAAAACCTATATTAAGGTTAATAAGGAATAAAGATAAAAATAATTATTATTAATAAAATTGAAATGTTATTATATAAAAAACATTCATGGGACACTTTGGGTCAGACGTAACCATTTATGTGAGTAGAGATGCTAGAAGTAAAATCTGATAAGGACAAAGATCTTCATCTTTGTACAGATAATTATTAAACATATTGAATTCTTTTTATATTATTTTATTTTATTTTTTATTCTGTCGATGACGTTTTTTAGAAATGGAAACAAAACAAACTTGAGTCAAAATGAGGCATACTGTAGAGAGCTGTTAAAAATAAGAAAACTGATGAAAGCTAAAATCTGAATTTTACCTTTTTTTTTTTTCTTTTTTTTTTCTGTTAACTATTAACGTAGAATTGGGAAAAGTCACTTTTTTCTTTTCAATTCCAATAAATTTTTATGAGAAAAGCGTAGAAAAATAAGTGGTTTATTTTTAGTGGTTTGTTTTGAGACGATGCTTCTTCCCAACATGACGGAGTTTCAGTTCTGGTAAAATGAAGAGAACATCCGAATATTCTATGTTACTATTAGCATCTTACTAACATATAATACATGTAATGTATGAGGCAGAATGATTTATAGTACACTAAATAACATTCTACCAAGGACATAGTAAGAACTCACCTCTTTTAAAAACAAGAAAAGCAATTTATACAGTATAACAAATGCATGTGTGTTGGCGAACGAAGCTTTAACTACTGTCTCGTTATACCTTCCGCTTGACAGAATGAATTACATTACACTAAATAACATTCGACAAAGGACGTAGTAAGAACTCACCTGATTTAAAAACAGGATATGCAATTTATACAGTATAACATATGCATGTGTCTTGGCGAACGAAGCTTTAACTACTGTCTCGTTATACTTTCCGCTTGACAGAATGAATTACAGTACACTAAATAACATTCTACAAAGGACGAGCAGAATTTAAGAGCGAACAATACCTAATCTCGCCGGCAGCCTTCGCCCATGTAATTCTATGGGAAAATTTGTTCGCATAATTACTCATTACCTAATGAATATTTTTTAATTCTGTTTTCACATTTAGAAAATTCATAAGCGTTAAATTAGTACTTCTTTTCCAAAAATTGATTTTTTAAAATTTTAGTATTTCATTTTGTGACTAGAAAATGAGAAAAATGCATTTTGTGAAACATCGCATTTTTGAACTCAAAATTAAAATGTAAAAATTTAAAAAAATGAATTTTTCAAAAATGAGTACTCATTTAACGGTTATGAATTTTCTGACTGCGAAAACAGAATTAAAAAATATTCATTAGGTAATGTGTAATTGTCGCAACAAATTTTCCCATAGAATAACATGGGCGAAGGCTGCCGGCGAGATTAGGTATTGTCCCCTCTTAAGAACTCACCTCTTTTAAAAACAGGAAATGCAATTTATACAGTATAACAATTGCATGTGTCTTGGCGAACGAAACTTTAACTACTGTCTCGTTATACCTTTCGCTTTTTCTGCCTTGCGTGACAAGTGGCGTCACTCACGGATAAGCAGAGATGTAAAGGAGGGCGAAATTAGAGAATAGGGCGAAATTAGGGCACTTTGCACTTTATCCTATTGTTTAGTATAATTTAATTTTCTAAAAGAAGAATATTAGCTAACTTCATTTTAAAAAATCCACTTTAAAATTGTAGGTTTTCTATATGAAAATGAAAATTAAATATAATACAAATTTCATAATTATGAAACAATATGAATTCTAAACAGAGGTTTGTATTATAACATAAATATATTATTCAAGTACATATTTAGAGTTTATAATTACATTCTAACATTTTTATACAAACAAGTAGTTTAAACATTCATTTGATATTACGCAAAATTTTACTCTTCTAGAGTAAATAAATATTTTTCCAAAACTCTGTATATTATTTGCATAAAGAAATCTCTAAATAGATCTGAAAAAGAAATATTCTCAACTTGAATAAATTCCACGCAAGTTTCTTAAGTTTGGACAAAGTTTAGAAGAAAGAATACAGTAATTTATACTCTTTGAAATAAGAAAGACTGTTCGTGCATACAAACGCCTTCAAAATCGTGCAGATTTGAATTTCTTTTACTTTGGATTTGAATTTTAATTATTCTGGCATTTTATTACTTATAAGAATTATCTTATAACGTACATGGCAAACAGTTATTAAAAATTTCAAACTTTATTGAAATTTAAATTTTTTTTTATTCTATTGCCTCAGAAAAAGTTTGCATATAATTTATAAAAATTTAATAAAGGCAATAATAATTAATTGTGCATAAAAGTGTTAGTCGATTATTAAATGGTGGCGCCTTATATTGTTAATAATAAATTAATATGCTAACAAAAATATGAAGACGTTTAAATTTTATTTCACATTAAACTGTAATTGTTGCAATTCACATTAAAAAGGTAATAATTGTTTGTAACAATTATCTTAAAAATATTAAGCAGTAAGCAGAATATGATTTCTTAATAATTGAAAAAAAAAGTTAAGTCAAGAACAACCGACGGTCGCCAAAAACACGTTAAGCGCGCCATATGTAATGGTCTTTTTCTCGCTAAATCGCATAAGAGGAAAACAACATGATGTCCTCTTGGCATCGTTGAAATTTGAAATTGTGCCAAGGCGCTCATTCTTGACTAGACAAAAAAAAAAAAAAAAAAAAAAAAAAAAAAATCACAGTTCAATAATTTTTGGATTAATATCATTAATCATGCTATATATCATGCTAAACATATTCTCCAAGACTCAACTGCCAGTGGCTTCACATGAGCAATACCATCGCACTTTTTTATTCAAAAAAATCACCTATCTCCATATTTTCTCCATTTTTTGTTAGAGTATTTTCTCTTAGAATTCGTAGAAAAGAACATATGTAGAGGAAGGGCAAGAATTCCCTTCTACAAAATCAGATAGAATCCTCTCTATTTTCATAGAATATATGTATATGTATATATATATATATATATATATATACAGAGAGAGAGAGAGAGAGAGAGAGAGAGAACTATTGAAATGAATTTATATATAAAAATATAAGTTTAAAGACTAGAAAAACCAAAAGGAGAATTACAAACCAATGCGCAAAATTGCAGCAAAAGGAAATACAAAACTTAAATGCAGAAATATATAAAAGTAGGAATATATAAACAAATGAATGAAATTAAACCCCAAAAAACACTGAGATCTTCATCAGGGAGGCCCCTCAGTGTACGGGTGAAAGAGAAGTTTCTGAAAGGACAGTAGCAATTAGCTAATCTCAGTGTTTTTTGGGGTTTAATTTAATTCATTTGTTTATATATTCCTACATATATATGTGTGTGTGTGTGTGTGTTGTGATGTGGGTACGTACCAGTCCATCGTTATTATTTTATTTATTTATTTTAATTTTTAATTTTTAATTTTTTATGAGTGGGGAGCTAGAATTTTCTTTTTTTCTTTATGTGTCCTTTTTTAATATTATTCTGTTTTGCTTTTCCCTTAATACTTCGAATTTTTTTATTTATAATTTTTTTTTCCTCTGGAAATGCTCGGAAAGACGTTCTACAATCTGCAATTTCATTGAAAGTTACTATTATTTTATTTTAGTCTCATGTTGAATTATTTACAACAAGATAAAATCAATGTAAGCCGATTCCCGTATCAGTTGTTTCTTCGATGAAAATAGGGAATCGTATATTCATGTTGATAATAAAAAAATTTACTCAAAATGTACACGTGTCAAAAAAAAAAAAATTCCAAAGGTGCTCGTATGAACCCTAAATAGACAGAGATAAACAGTAGTCATCCTATGCACGTAGCGGGGCGTATTTCTTTTATGCGATTTTAGCGGTTAAATTGCAATAAATAAAAGAAAAAAAATCGTCTGTAAATTTATTTGTCAGAAAGTCATTAAAAAAAAATAATAATAATATGAATTTTTAAATAAACTCTATAATTCATACATTTGTTTCTTTTTTTTCTTTTTTTTTCTTTTAAAATTTAAAAATAACATTCTCAAATTTTATGTATATATATTATACGAATATATTGCGAATCTGCCCTAAACACACCAAAAATGGGGGGCTGGGTCTGTGAGACACATTTTATTTACTAGGATGCAATCTAAGAGAAACATTCTATAAAGTCTGTGAAAAGAAAAAAAATATATATATAATAAACGTAAAATTTTATACTTCGTATTTTTATTGTGTGATTTTATTTTGGGGGTGTTATATTGTAACCATTCAAATATTGAAAGAAAATTGTGTCTTTTTCCCACCAGTGCACTGTCGGGTTAAAAATAAACCATGTACTTCATGTATTTGTTTGTTTGTTTAAAAATTTAAAAATAACATTCTTTAATTTAATATATATATATATATATATATATATTAACCCCTTAACGCGCGGCGTCCTCGCTGCGAGGACGCAAAATTTAAGATCCAGTTGCAAAAATACTAGCGCTTCAATGTTAAGCTCGATCCCTACGAAATGGATCATTCTATTTAATTTGCAGGTAAGACAGACCGTAAACGGAGGGATAGGAAGCAGAAAGGGAGATACGATAGATTGCGATTTCAGACTTCGTTTTTTTTAATTATTTTTGGAGATAAATGCAACTGCACTGAGCTAATAGGACGGTCGGAGAAGAGATTCAGGTTAGGTTCAATAGAATTACGATAAATTTCAATTTCGGACTCAGTTTTTTTTTTTTTACCTCTTAACATATGCACGAAGATAGTTTCTTCTTTTTCTCCCCCTCCCCTTATATATCTATGAGAATCTAAATTCAGGCAATTCAGGTAAAAATTGACAAAATCCTCATGTACTTGGTAAATTTTAACAGCAATATTTATGAAAGCTTTTCCAAATATTACTAAATAGCAAGTATAAGATAATTAATATTATATTAATAAACGAAAATGACTTTATTTTGTTTCTATTTACATTCATGTTAAAAAAAAAAAAAGTGAATAAACCTTACATTAAATTATACTTAATGCAAGAAAAGGAGGGTAATGTAGAACTTAGTTTTAATTAGTGAAAAGATGGTGTACCTCAAAACAAGTTTTAATGTAATGCTTTAAGATTATTTACTGGAATAAAATCAGTTTACTGCATTATTACTTTAATATAATTGCACTTAAAATATTATTTTCATCATATGATTGAAAACAATTGCGCATTGAATTGGAGCATTGATTGAAAACAATGCACTGTATGATTAAAAATATAGTGCAAGTTTTTTTTTTTTTTTTAATTATTATTATTATTAATTAACATAAGCTAGCTACAATACATGCAATGAATGTAAAACATTCTATGTCAACATAAACAAGTACAAATTTGTTCCTTTCTTTTGACAGACAGGGCATTAAAAAAAAAATAAAAAAAAAAAAAAAGGCGAGTGAGAACTGTATTTTCTTGTAATTTTTATTTAATCAATTCACACTTTTCAATCCTTATCTTTTTCAAAAGTTGCAACTATAAGTATATAGATGACTTAAAGCATGTTTTGAAGAAATTTGAACTATATTTATTTCCTATATTTTGCAGTGCAAGTTGATTTCCTTGTACAAAGAAATTCAGGATAACTTAAAAAATGTTTATTCCCCAGTCACAATTAAAGAAAACTAGTATGTTGTGGCCACCACAAGACCTTCTTCTATATTTTCCTATACATATTCAATCAGTAACAATGTTAAAAAAACTAGTATGTTGTGGCCACCACAAGACATTCTTCTAAATTTTCCTATACATATTCAATTAGTAACAATATTTAAAAAAAAAAAATTACGTTTTTTTTTTTTTTTTTTTCTAAGGTTTTTTTTTGTTAAAAATAATACATATTCAATCAGTAACAATATTAAAAAAAAAAAAAAAAAAAAAAAAAAATACAATGTTTTTTCAGTTTTTTTTTTTTTTTTTTTTTTTTTTTTTTAAGTAAAAAAAAAAATGATAACTTTGTTTTAAATTATCACAGATTTATAGTTCAACCATTCATTTTAAAGGTATTGACGAGATCTTTCGAAAGATACCCATCTTCAAAATTTACCCCACCGGGGAGGGGGGGGGTACTTCACTCCCAGGGGGGGAAGCGTTCCCCCCCACATTCACAGAAATTTTTTCCTAGTTCACTGTTACTATTATTAATAAATTATATTAATTTTACAATCACAAGTCAAAAATAACTCTCATTATGTACATTTATACGAAATTTTGTCCTATACTGCCATGTTAAAAATTTAGAAAACATGAGATCACAGCGCCACCTGTTGAGCGATTGATCACCAAATGTAATCAGTACCAGTTTATGTCGGGGACCAACTAAATACCAAGTTTGGTTAAATTTCGTTTAAAAAATATATATATATATATATACGAAGTTTTCTTTTGTTAAAAGTAAAAAAAATCGATAACTTTGTTTTAAATTATCACAGATTTATGGTTCAACCATTCGTTTTAAAGGTATTGACGAGACCTTTCGAAATATACCCATCTTGAAACTTTGCCCCCCCCGGGAGGGTACTTCCCCCCTCAGTTGGGGGGGGAACCGATGCTCCCACATGCACAAAATATTTTTCCTAGTTAACTATTACTATTATCAACGAGACCTTTCGAAAGATACCCATCTTGAAAATTTACTTCCCCGGGGGGGGGGGGGGGGGGTACTTCCCCCTTAGGGGAGGGGGAACCGGTGCCCCCACATGCACAAAATTTTTTTCCTAGTTAACTACTACTGTTATCAATAATTCATATTAATTTTACACTCACAAGTTTAAAATAACACTCATTATGTACATTTATACGAAATTTTGTCCTGTACTGCAAAGTTAAAAGTTTACATAAAATGCGATCACAGCGCCATCTGCTGGGCGATTGATTCCCAAATCTAATCAGCACCATTCCATGTCAGGGTCCAACTACATACCAAGTTTGGTTCAATTTCATTCATTGGTTCGTGAGATACGGTGAAAAATATGAAATTTTGCGATCACAGCGCCACCTGCTGGGAGATTGATTCCCAAATCTAATTAGCACAATGCCCCGCCAGGGCTCAACTATATACCAAGTTTGGTTGAATTTCATTCATTGGTTCGTGAGATACGAACAAGAAACCACAGACAGACAGACAGACATTTTTTAAAAACTATCAATTCGTATTCAGGATATCCCAAAACGTGTAGATCCGTTAAAAAACGGAGGTCGAAAATTTTAGCGAATCCAATACTTTCTCTATATTACATATAGAAGAAAGTAAAAATGCATTTGAGTGTCTGATGTGTGCAGTGAAAATTTTTAATTGTACATCTTTGTAAGCGTATTCAAAAACACCAATAACCACAATTTCATAAAAAATATTGTCAATCTGATTTACTAGATAGTAGAATTTGAAATGTCAAGAACTGAGATTTTAACCTTCATGTTGCGACATAGATACTTCCAAAAAAAGGATAATAATAAAATAATCATAATTATATTAAATTTATTGTTTACTCAATATATATGTGAGCTTACATTTGGTAAATATTTTTAAACTTAAAAAAAAAAAAAAAAAAAAAAATCAGTTTGAAATTTCTTTTGAAAAAAAAAAAATGTATATATATCACCTTGACTTGAAGAAATTTGAGAACTGTTTGGAGAAATTTACTTTCGATCATCCGACAACACTAGCCCCAGAGCTTTTTTTGCGATAAATGAAAAAAAAAAATTATCTCGTCAATCTTTGACAGGAGTCAAGATGAACTTAAAATTGTCAAGAAAGAATCAAGCAATAAGCAACAGCCACGAGCCAAATCAAAATCGTAAACACTCACACCTCGCGCGCGCAATCGCAAGCAAAGGTTCCCATCCCTCTGTCTACCGATTTACCTGCAAATTAAACAGAATGATCCACTTCGTAGGGATCGAGCTTAACATTGAAGCGCTAGTTGCAAAAATTCATCCCGGAAATATTTTAGCAGAAATTTACGTTTGTAACATATCAGAAAAGGCCAGTTTTTTCAACCTTAAAATTTAAAATTTCTTTTAGTTTAATTTAGTTCATGAATTCCGGTGGCAGTATAATTTAAATGATCTGAATTGTCTTGCGCCGCAAAGGGTTATACTTAATTGGATTGCGAATCTACCCTAAATACGCAAAAGCGGTTTTAATGTAAATATTATCATACATATTTTATATATATACATACTTGCCAACCATCTCATTATGAACCGTACAATTTTTAGTACCCGCCTTTTTTTTTCACACCAATAATTTTTTAGAGTAATTTTAGTCTTATTTAATCGTAACAATATTTGGAGAGAATAACTCTAAAAATATAGTGGTGAGAGAAAAGGGGCGTTTTTTCAGGAGGCGTTAACAATTGTAGGGTTATTAATGAGATGGTTGGCAAGTATGTATATATATATATATAATGTGTTATGAATTTGCATTTCAACTTCGGTACATGATATCTATGTTCAGCGTTCAAAATTTCAGTTAACTCAATCAATTTTAAAGATACTGGTGTGCAGTTTTTTGTGCCGGTGTTTTTGCATTAAAAAAAAAAAAAAAAAAAAAAAATCAGTTTAACCAAATTTGTTTAGATGGATTATATAAAAAGCAAATACTTAAACTTTTTGAAAATTTACAGTAAAAAAAAAAGTTCTTTTGACGTGATCTTTTTAAATATTTTATTTTGTACATTTTTGCAGTTTATATTGCTCACTTATACGAAACATATGTTTAGTATGTACATATGTTAAAAAATATTCTAAATGCAGTCAAATAAAGTCTACATAGTGCGAGATAAACATTAGTCTGCCTCTGTGCATATCATTAAGAATAAACGGTGTTTCAATTTTTGGGGACACTTTGTGACAGTTAGATGAGGATTTTGTTTCGTTTTTTAATACGGAGGAATATTAGTCTTAATCTACGGATTTTTACGATACCAGTTTTACGATAGTTGGACATTTATCGAAATCGAAAATTTATCGCGAATAAAATTGAATAATTTGAAAACGATGTTATAATAATAATAATAATAATAAACTGATAATTCTCCATACTAAATTAAATTCTGCTTTTGTCAGAATTTCATCAATTTATTATTATTATTATTACATACCCTTTTTTTAACACTAAATATTTTCTTTCTTTCCGTGCGTATCTGTACTAGTTATAACAATTTTCCTTTTTGTAAGCAGAAGAGGTACAACTTGAAGTTTGGTCCACAACTTTATTTGGCGATTTTCTTTTGGTGAATATGGCGAAATGGCATTTTTGGAAGTGGTTGCCATAGATTCCAAATGTAACCAAAGCCAAAAGGCGTTTTTCGAAATGGCGTCTCTTTTGTAATGTACAGAAATAAATTAAGTCTAATTTTAATATTAATAAAACAAATATTTAAAAACTTATCTTACTATGAATGGGAAAACATCTTCATATATTATAAGGATGATCAATATATATAAATATGTATAAACATATGCTTCTCGTACATTCACACACTTGCCGGTAAAATACTATTATATAAATTAGATATCCTTTTACCATATTTTTGGTTAATAGAACAAACTTTTAAAATTAAGCTGCTTTACTTAGCAGGAAATGAAAATGCATGAAATTCTATACTGTACCGATCCGTAATAATCTTCATAAAATCAAATTTATAAGCTTCTACAATTTTTATCACTGATTCACTACTGATTCAGGCTGATTTACTACTAGATGTCATACTTAAACAAAATGAATAATAAATAATTAAATAAACAAAATAAAATAATAATAAAATGTAAAAATGCAATCGTTTTATATTATTGTGCTTCACTAGCAAAAATAGAATAGAATATTGATTAATTAAATGTCGATCAAGTTATCTTCATAAATGATTGGAATGCTAGTTGCCACAGTTATAAAAAAAAAAAAAAAAAAAAAAAAAAAAACGGAATGCTGGTTGCCACGGTCATCAAAAATAAACAGTAAGCTGGTTCTCATATCATAATCCAGGACGAAATCGTTATCGTTCAAAACGGCGCCAAATAGGGTTGTGGACCAACTTGCAAGTTGTACTGCAGAAGATATTCATTAAAGCTACATTAAAATCAGAAACGAAAATATTTAAAATTAAGTTTATTTCAGATTAAAGTAATCATTTTCAATATTTAGCATTTAAAAAAAAAAAAAAAAAAAAAAAAAAAAAGCTTTATGCAATATTGAAATTTAAAAGAATAATGTATTTATAAATATATTTTAAATTCTTAAAAATCGTAATAAATATGTGACTAACACAATTTTTAATTCTAACGTACGCTTTAAAATATTTCAATAAACAACTAAATTTTAACAACGACATTTAACTTCATACCACTATATTGCATCAAATAATGTAAATATTGAAAATTCAATTTTCTTTAATAAAAATCAGATTCATAAATTACACTTTTGAAAATTATAATTACACTGCTCTACTATTTAACTTCTTGTTTCTACAAATATTTAAATATTTTTTTTCTTAATACACCAATTGAAATACTAAAGGAAAGAGATCGGTGATAATAAAACAATTTTATCTGTTTATTTTGTAAATTAAATGGCATTCATAAAATATTTAGACAGATATCCGTTGAATTTTCCATACAACCTGTATTATACATCTAGAACAAACATATCTGTGCTTTGTCAAAACATTGACTCAAATTCAAAGTTATTATACTACCATATGTTTTGTATCTTACGTAATCAATAGGTTCAATTCGGAAATGAGGTTCATAATGCCATAATAAATATTGCTTTTCCGTTTGGAAAAGGAAATTGCTCCCATTTCAACATTTCGCTGTTGATTTGTGAAATATTATTTGACAGAAAATGCTTGTGTGTTTGTTATAATTAGTTTATATCAACTGAAATATTATTTAGTTCTAATGTATATTCTTACTTTGAAATAACATGTCAATAATTTTTGCGAAACCTTTTTAACAAAACATATTTAAAATGACAGTTTTAGTAAAAATAGAATTACTTTTTTTTTTTTTTTTTTTTAATGTTTTTAAAATTATGAAAACAGAAACAAAAAAAAAGAACATGCGTTAAGCATACGTAAAGAAAAACTTATGTTACGCTGTTAGTGTTAAAAAGAATTTCAACGTGTAAAAGGAACCATCTGAGAAAGAAAATTAATTATTGGTTGCATTTTGCAAATGTCATATAATCACTGTAGTACAGTTATTTATTTTATTTTATTTTATTTTATTTTATTTCTGCCGATAACACTGCTCGGCATGAAAATTGCCTGAACATAATTTTTGCAAATTATTATGTAAAATGACCTCCTGAATCCGAATATGACGGACACTTTGCTCTATCATCCACCGTTTTTGGGGGACGCCCCCCTATTTTTACCACTTTTCAGTAATTTTATGGCTATAAATAGTGCAGAAAAGAAATATTTTAAATATCTTCTGGGGGCCTAAAGAGGTGAAAAATTCTATAGCATGGACATTTGCAGCAAGGAGAAGATTTAGGAAGGGGGGGGGGGCTTTGCCACTGAAATTATAAAGTTACATTTATTATATTTTATTAATCAATTATTATTATCACTTATTATAGATTATATAATTTTATTTTTATTTTTAAGAGTTAAAATAGTTATTCTCCATTCTATAAAATTACGGAGCAGTGATACAAATTTGTGGAGGAGGTGACGTCCTGAGAAAACGGTGGGTGATGGGGCAAAATGGGGGTATTCGGATTCAGGAAATCATTTTACATAAGAATCAGTAGAAATGGTATCAGGGCTCGATTTTTTTTTTCAGCGTAGTGTAATTAAAAGGTGGAATAAGACAATGTAACACACAAATATAGAAGCGCGCTGTAGAGCTCTGCATGGGATAAAGTTCCGTGCCCAGCCAGGCGGAGCAGAGATGTTCGGGCCGGCAAAGCACAAACGATGTTCTCATTTCGAAGTACGAAAATATAAGTAAGATATTTTTCAAAAGCGAAAGTTTAGTTTTTTGTATATAATTTAAAAATTTCGTAAGTTGGATGTCTAAAGAACTGTTTCTCTTCCATGAATTCTACATCATATCACATCAAATAGATAAAATTTTACACAATCTAATTAAAATGTCTTTTCAATACATGCAAGGTGAAGTAATTGTAATGTAGTTTAACCCTTTGCGGCGCAAGACAATTTGAAACATTTAAATTATACTGCCACCGGAATTCATGAACTAAATTAAAATAAAAGAAATTTTAAATTTTAAGGTTTAAAAAACCGGCCTTTTCTGATATGTTATAAACGTGAATTTTTGCTAAAATATTTCCGGGATGAATTTCTGCAGCTGGATCTTAAATTTTGCGTCCTCGTGGCGAGGACACCGCGCGTTAAGGGGTTAATGGTCATATGATTGCGATGTGCAAACGATTAAACGTTGTAGAAAAGGTACATTTTAAAAATCAATTAAACTTGAGCCCTTGGCTAATTTTTGTTATTCTTTTGAATCCCAACGGTCTGAACCTGTATTATATTGGACTTAAAATGCGATAAAAGTGTTAAAAACTGTGTAATACGCAACCTAAAATAAAGTAGAATAAAAAACTTACTATAGTACAGAAAATACGTAGTTGCATTTGAATTTAGGTACAGCGCATAAACATTTCCGCGCAGGTGTTCTGTTCATGCTGCACACACACACATTTATGCACGTGCACAGCAAAATTTTGCATCTCGCATGCATTATTAAATGCTATCCATATGTATTGGGAAAGACTTGTGTTCGAAACTGGTAAAAGTCTATAAGAGACACGTTTCAATTTTTTCTTTCAGTTGCTTTATTTTAATGCAGGGTTCGGACAGAGCTATACGGTATCATTTGTACCAGACCAAGGCTGGGCTCAATCCAAAATTTTTTTAACGTCAGACCGTGTCAAAACTGTTATTATGTTAGACGGGCTGGGCCAGGACTTGAAATTTCAGGCCTGTTCAGATATCTGGCACACACGCACATGAAGGAATAAAAGGAATGAGGTATAGAAACAAGGTTGGGAAGCAAAAATATTTATCCTTAACATTATTATCAGTTTGTAAGTGATAATTCTTAATTTAAGACTATGGGCATTATTAGTTCCCCATCATACTATAGGTATGGGAAACTAAGGTAATCGTGAAAGTTTTCGACCTCGATTTTTTGACTATTTTACACGTTTACAGGTGTGAGGAATCCGAAAATGACAAAATTTGTATGGTGTCTGTCTGTAGGGTGTTTGTTAGTGGGTTAGTGTGTTAGATCGTTAGTCCGTTAGTTTGTTAGTCTGTGTACACGATATCTCAAGAACAAACTGTCGCAGAGAGGTCAGATCAGTTTTAAAATATTACTTTTGACACTGGCAAGAACCTTATTCATTTGCAACATTCGAATTAAAAAACTTCGTAAGTTATTAGAAATTGACGATTTTCTTAACATGGGTGAATAGAACAAAAATTCACTTAAACGTGCATTTAATGGAAACTTTTTACTGTAAAAATGTCAGACCAGTTTTAAAATATCACTTTTGATGCCGGAATGAACATCAGTAACTATAAATATACTACTTTAAAAATTTCGCAAGTTATTAGAAATTTACGAATTTCTTAACATGGCAGTATAGGGCAAAATTTCACATAAACGTCAATTTTGAGATATATTTTCATCGTAAAGATGTCAGACTACTTTTGAAATATTATTTAGAACACTGGCATGAATATTAATGACTATGAATTTTCCAATATAAAAATTTCGTAAGTTATTGGAAATTTACGATTTACTTAACATGTCAGAATAAGGCAAAATTGAGCATAAACTTCGATTTTGAGGATCATAAATACATTAGACAACTTCAAAATTACATTTATGATATTTATTTGAACATGATTGAATACAAATATTCTAATAGGAAAATTTCGTAAATTATTCGTAATTTACGATTTTATCAACATAGCGAAATTGTAAATTTTTCATATAAATATGAATTTTGATTATTATTGCATTGGAAATAGTAGCATGAAAACTAAACAACGGAACTGACCCTGATAAAATAAATTAATAGATTAGAATAAGATAAATATATCGAAGTGAACGGTGGATAGCCTATTAGGCGGGGATTTCATTCTGTCATAATATCAAGCTTTGGTCAAATTCATTTCTTTTAACATGATTATAATATGTCTCGCACTAGAAATTTATGAGAACATAAATATGGTGGGGAACTGAGCAGAGTCCACCTATGCCTACTAGTTTTTAAAGGATAACTCAACTTTGTACCCTTATTAAACCTTTTTTTTAATAAATAACGAATGAAAGGTATATAATTTTAAATGAATAAAAAAAAGAGATAATAATAATAATAATAATAATAATAATAATATGAAAAAAAAAATAATAATAATTAAACGATAAAAAAAAAATATTTTTTATAATTTACAAATATAAAAACTTAACTATTCAGCAAAATACTTCCAATTCTGCCTACAGAAATTAAATCTCTTTATAGATTGAGTTTTAGCAAAAATTAAAAGTAAATTTAATTTGATGAGATGGGAATATGATAAAAAATATAAAGATTTTTATGAGCATGCTTTTTTTTTTCCAGGTGATAAATTCTTGTTCGAAGTAAACAAAAGATAATAAGTTATCACCAACAGATGGGATTTAAAGAAAAAAATATGAAAAGAGTGAAAATAATGTTTTCAGTACTTTTTCCGACAACACATCCCGCCGGGTATTAAGAAAGAAAAAAGTGAAATGGGAAAAAAAAATTTGCAAAAATTACATTCAAAATTTATCTGTCTCTTGAAATCTATTTTTATCTAAAAAAATATTTTTTACATTTTTTCCCTATGAATGTTTTTTTCATTTTTAATAAAAAACCTCTTTTATATGATCAATTTTTTTAAGTAATATATTTTTTTTTATAATATATTTATTTATTTTTATAGATGTTTTCAGCCTTTATCGTAATATTGCAATATACAGAACTTATTAAAAATTTACATGGTCATTTGATCATGACATGCAATAAAATATAACTTGCATTGTTTTGGAATTTTACTATGCTCTAGAAATTGTTCTTGAATATAATAAAAATTTATTTTTGCATACTTCTTATGGATTATTATGAAATCTGGATTCTTTCTCTTTTAAGGTTAATTTTAAGTTCTATAAGCAAAACAAAATAAGAAAGATTTTATTTACTTATGTGTAGTTATAACAGAAAAATGTTGGATATAGTATTCATAGATGCATAGTTCTAATTAAACCTCCTTCGAATGAATAATATTTAAAAATTTATAATAGATTTATTTCCATTTTAATAATTACCTTACAACTATTTGCATCTGTACTGTTAAAAATTTCTGTTCAAACTTGAACCACTATATGGAGTAAAGTTATAAGCAGTACCATAATATGGTTCAACCTTTTTTAAGTTTTCTTCTTCTTGCGATTCAATTTAAGTTGCACCAAAACTTGGAGCTACCATACATCCACTCCCTAGGGAAGAATGAATCAGTAAAACTCCTACTGAAAACAAAAAGTGCTTTAATTAAAGAACGTGGTTTAAAACTAGACCTGCTAACTATGCTAGTTTATCCGTAATGGTATTAAGCCCCGCCTTTTTTTCACACCAGAATATTTGTAGAGCAATAGTTTTCTTATTTACTCATGATAACATATTGCTGAATATTACTCTACAACTATTCTAGTGTGAAAAAAGGGCGTGGCTTAATACCCTTACGGATAAAGTAGCATAGTTTGCAGGTCTAGAAAACATAGGGTAAAGTGCAAATTCTGTGCAACAACTTACACGTGGGTCAAGATAAGACCCTAGAAAATTTAGCCCCATTTTATGAAAATCAACTAAACACACACAGGGTTAGCGGGCAAGAAAGCGTGGCACAGTGCCAGCGTGTTTTACTTGAGACAAGAAGGTCTTCAGTTCGATCCCCATCTCGGTCAAAATTTGAATTTTTTTTTTTTTTTTAATTTGAAACATAATAGCAATATTTGGTTCAATATAAAATTATCAAATCATGGTAAAAGGTTAAGCCATCAGGTGGTTGCAGTTACTTCAGTACCAGGTTTTGGTTCAAACTAACATCAAATTTTTAACTGTGTGTTTTTCTTGCTCAACATAAAAGTAAAATTAAGTTTGTTTTAATAACTATAAATGTCTTATCCAATGGCTGTGTTTCTAATTAAAAATTCAATATATTGTTAACTTTCAATTTCACGATGTAAATCCCATATTTTTATTATCTCACTTAATTTTATAATTTATGTTTATTTTAAAAATAAATGATCAGATTTTTTCTTAAGAGAGACCTTAAATATGAACGAATTTTATTTGTAAAATTTTTCATATTTCAAACTGACGAAAAATTTTTCTTCACTTGTTAAACTGAGAATGTAAATTTTAATTATTATCAAGAGTGAATGTAATTACTATGTAGCTAGCTATACATACAGTCGGTAACAAAAGTATCCGAACACTATCAAAAATTCCTATATAAATAAAGTAGAGCTATACTATTTTGTTAAATAAGTCCTTGTCGAATCATGTTATTAGACTGACCAAGAACATGATTCGACAAGAATTTATTTAACAAAACAGTATTAACTCTACTTTTTTTACATAGGAATTTTTGCTTGTGTTCGGATACTTTTGTTACCGACTGCATATGAGCCAGCATTTTCTGTTGTGACATATTCAAGGCTGTGTCCATTGTGCTCGCCAGACTGCGTGAGATCCCTGGTGCCAGATTGTCTGCAGTCTCGAGAAACCGGGCATACCAGACGGTTTTTTCATCCTCATGGTTTCAAAGTAACCGCGATTTCACAGATGACTTTGATGTGCCACCTGCGCACCCCACGCTAGGGTGGTACCCCGCCTTTTTGACGCCACTTGAAACTCCAATGAACTGTTGACCTGAGTGTAAACCTGGACACTCCTCATGACCAAGGACTGTCTGATTGGTGGTTGTTGTGTGAGGAAATGGTTTCCCCCTTTTTCAGATCATCAAGATTTTTGGGAAGGACTAAAAATTTCAGATATTAAATCGAGGAGTTGTATTTATGTCTGGGTAGAGAACGGACGTTCTCCTGAATATTTATAAATGTTACACATGCTAGGTTTTCACAGGTATCTGTGATGCATGTCGTATGGTACGATGTTAAAAAGTAGTTTTATTAAAGTTATATTAAATTTTGCAATAAAGTATTATTATTTTTTGTGTGTTACTAAATCATATCTTTGACTACAACCAATGTGAATATGTTTTCCACGCTACTTACTGAAGATATCACACTGTGCTTATGTCAAGTATCCCTTATTTTTTTTACGTCACTTTGCTAGTACTATATCGTTAGCAAATGCTCATTCTTAATCAAAATCGTAATTTGTATTTTATCATATAGAATTATTCATCTTTGAAGAAATACCTGTATTTATATAACTGCTAATGTATATAGTATACGAGTACTATAAGTTGAAGCTATAATTTGAATTAAATATGTAAATAAAATAATGTCAAGTTATATGTACAATTTCTAAAGACAATGTAAAGTAAAAATTTTATGTTACAAAGAATTGAAAAAGTTTCTCTTTATATAAAGTAAATATACTTTTCTTAAGCTTTTCTCTAAACCAATAAATATTTTTAATCAAAGAAAATTCAAACAAAACATCTATTGTGTAAAGACTTTTTTCTTTGAACACTTTAAAGTGATAGAGATAATCCTAAGAAAGATTTTATTCTACTTTTTTTTTCTTACGTCATTAAAAGCAAAGACATACTTTAGCCAGAAAGTTTTATCTTTAACCTGTCATTTGCACTCAATTGTACTTAGTAATCTATACTTAACTTCGATGTGTTCGGAAAGCAAATACACTTTTTTTTTTTTCCTTTTTACTTCTTAAGAACTTTTGTTAAGTGCAGTATAAACTCAACTTTTAAAGGATATAACTTCTGATAATTTTCCAAGTACTTTTTTTTCCCTTCTTCTTCTTCTTCTTATTCGAAAAAATTTTTAGTTGATTATACTTTATCTTTTCTAAAGCTGAGAAATACATAGGAAAATCCTAAAAAGAGTTTAAATGTTTTTTTTTTTTTTTTTTAACACTTAAAAATCTAAATAATTTTAATTGTATTAATAAGTAATTATACAATAGTAATTTTTACTCACTTCGATGACCTCTATATTTAAATGAATAATAATAATAATAATAATAATAATAATAATAATAATAAAAGACAACTATTTGTTGTGGAATATTTAAAATAAAAGCTGAACGAAAACAAATAAATAAATAAATCTATTGAAATTGTTTTAACCTCATTTTGAGTGATTACGTATAATTTGGGCATCAAGGTTTCTTTAAATTATTCTGCTACCGTTGGTTATATTTTGCCTCCCAACCGCGTTGGACAATTAACATTGTTGTATGCGGATTCCCCCCCCCCCCATCCTAAGCAATTTGTTCTGTTTATCCTATACTATCTTTATGTTTTAAGTTTTTTTTTTTTAATTTATTTAATTTATTTGGAATTTTTTTAATTTAAAGTAAAAAAACTAGCGTTTGCCAACCTCACAGAAGACATGTTAAAATAACCGTTAATTAACATCTATAAAGTTGAATCTGCTCGAGCTAGATTATCCGGTTTTAGGTATTCTAGTGCTAGCGGATTTAAAATCATGGATATTATTAAACGCTTTTTTTAACAATTTTTTTGTGAGGAGGTGAACACTGGTTCAAATTTTAGGGGTGGTGAATACTGGTGCAAATTTTAAGGTTGGCGAGAGCTGGTGTCTTTAATTTAAAGGTTTACTCAAAATCCCAGCTCAGAAACTGTTGGTACCTCACACGTCCGTTTGTGTTCAGCGGTGCGTGCGGAGATAGACGGACATATAAACTATCGAATTTTAATAATGTGATTAATATATTTATTTATTTATTTATTCGATCCATGTAAAGTAATACGTATTACGTATTTGGTTAACAATATTCCTTCTTAGGACAAAATATAGAAGTAAGTTTATTAGCCGATTTCAAGATTTTCAAAATACGACTAATTAAAAATAATAACAAAATACTACCGAAAGATTTATGAAAATCATGCATTTTTATAGTTGTTTCAAACAATATTTATTTCTTATTATGTCTTTTATTGTATTTATTTCAGAAAATTTTATTAAAACTGAAGAATTTAACACAAAACCAAAAACAAGCCCCAGGATTCAGTCCAATTTTAATGTAATAAATTTCATTTTATTCAAGATTCTACAAATTTAATTTTATTTAAAATTTTTTGACTCACTCTGTTTGAAATATTTTTTTTTTTTTTTTAAATTAAATGAAAAGAAATAAAAATAAACAGAAAAGTATGTTATATTAAAACTACACGATTTTCTTAATGAAATTTCTGTTGTCATAATTACCAATTAAAATTGCAGAAAAAAAGTTTAACACATATGTTCGTAAGAGTATTTTAGTTTTGAATAATATCATATTATATATAAATATATGCATATATATATATATATATATATATATATATATATATATATATATATATATATATATATATATATTAAACGATAAGAATTATTACTACAAGGAAGCCCACAAATATTGGGTACCAGTTTTCGAAATTAAATGCTCTTATAAAAATATTAAAACTTCTTATGTGATATCGAATTAGATAAATTTATAAAAATAATCAGAAATGAAATTCATAAAAATCAGAGTAGTTTTATTTGGCTCACATGCATTACAATTGTATACAAATTTTGTTTCATTATTATTATTTTTTTTTTAATATCTTTTATTTTAAAAACTTTTTTCTGATAACCAGCAGCAAAATAATTTACACATCTAATTCCAATAACTGAAAACCATTTCCTTTTGCACTTCCTATTCAATATTGCTTTGCATGCTTCACAAAACTATACGATGCCTGGTGAGTTTTAAAACACTTTATGTGCTGTATTTTGACATCCCTTTGTTTCACATTTTGCTTACATCCAAATAAATAATGTTTTTTATTATTATTATTATTATTATTATTATTATTTATTTTAAGATACTTTGAAATATGGAATTAAATAGTAAGATTTTTCACAAAAAGGCATTTTAAAAGAAATCATTAATGATTTTTTTTTCAGTAAATATTTGTTTAGGGAGTTATGTATATACAGGGTGCCCATAATTAAACTAACAGTACTTATATTGTCTGTAGTGCCATTTAATTGCAAGAATGGCATCAAAGTTTGTAGGAAGATTATTTAAAAAGAGAGTACAAGAAATTTCGAAAAAAAAAACTAGAAGTCATTATTAGGGGAATACGTGGATGGCGCTGTGTGATAGAAAAGGGATTTTTAAACAATGGAAAAATGAAGACAAACTTGCGCGGTGTCTCCAAATTAAAAATTTATAAACAAAGACAAAATTAAAGAAAAGTGCACAATATTCGACTTTAAATTGTAAATTGCGATTAAAGCTTTACATAGAAGAACAGTACTACATATTCCTAGCTGTAAATTTTAGAACTTGTTCGGGATCCTTCGTCCCCCGTCTTATTTAATCTTCCAACAAAGTTTGGCGCTATTCTTGCAATTATATCAGGCTACAGAATATTGCAAGCACTGTCAATTTAATCATGACCATCTTGTATTTTAAAAATATTAATCATTTTTATACTGTCTACATTTCAAACATATATTATATAAGTAAAGTTTTGTAATCATGAAAATTTTCGACTATGAGATTTTGATGTTATACATTTTGAGGTCTCTTTAATTCATTTTTGCAAATGTACAATAATGTATAAATATGTATGTAGTATATATATACTATTAATTAATAAGAAAGCACCACAGAACTGGCGTTTTAAATAATTACTTACAAAAATTTGAATAACTTCGCATTTTATGGTGTTTATTCAATGTTCTGTAAGTAAGTATATATACTACTGCCAACAAGTATTGCAAAATTAAAAATTATACCTTTTTTTTTTCTCCCATCCTAATCCTGTTAAGAATTTTTGGACTATAATTGTCAGGAAAATTTCCTAAAGGTCACCCTAAAACTAAACGAGAGCTTCGGGAAACTATGAATAAAGTTTGTTACAGTGAAATACCGAAAGAAGTGTCGCAAAACCTGGCTGATCTCATGTTTAAAAAGTGGCTGTTGTGGTCAAAGCCAGAGGAGATTTAACAACATATTAAACACTTTTTGATTAAATTGGAATCAGTTATCATATTCTCTGCTCAAAGAACTTGGGTAAACTTTATATTGCTTGTTTATTTTACTTTATTTCGAGTTACAAAAAGGTTGTTGGTTTCTGATAACCTGTAATTTTTTTTTTTTTTTTGTCAGTATTTTTATAAAAGTAAATAATTATTTTTTCCTTAACTTACTTGTCTTTAGACTGATTTAATATATTGAGATTAAAAATAATCTGGCGCCACACTCACACGAATTTCTTTTACCCTACATTACAATATTATAAAAACAGATTGTAGATTAACGGGTAAGATAACAGGAACAGTATACTAACATAATTCTATATCAGGGGACTACAGCCTCTCTCAAACCCCCGTCTGAATATACTAAATACATTCATTTAGAATTCAGGACTGTTAATTTATTTTATGTTCTTTTTATAACAGACATACACAAAAATCAACCGTTATAAATCTTGGCTTTAATATTCAGGTAATCTCAAAAAGTACATTTATAGAAAAGACAAATACTGAAAATTTAACAAAAAAATATTTCACTTATCATAAGGGTATGAGAAATTAATTTTCATTCCAGAGCTGTTTTCTTGGACATGGTAAAATATTATAAAGCACTTCCATCGATTACATTCAATGGAAAAGAATGATTTTGCTTAATTATTGGTAGATATTTACGTCCTATACAATTTTTTCGCACATCATAATTCCTAACTTAATTATAGTTCTACATTAATAATGCACAGCATAATCAAAAATGCATTTCCAGCAATTTCCAAGCACAGCTCCATTATATTTCCGTTCTTCTGGGTAGACCTATAAAGAAATGGTGAATGATTTTACTACCATAAACTACTGGAAACGTGCTTTTATGCATGTAAAACGTATATGTTAATTTCATTTGGATTAGTGCATCCTATAGATATTAAATTGAAACTACTAAATATTTCGCCCATAGGCATAATGTGTTATCTGGGATGGTCCTGTGCACGAACCACTTGCTGAATCTTAACAAAACGTTTCGTGTAGCACCCCTATATGAGAAGATTTAAAGTACCGAGTTTGGGCTTCCTTCCATAATTTGTATTTCAGATGTGCAGACACACAGACATACAGACTAACCACTCAAAACTTTATTTTTGATTCAGGGGACCTTAAAATGTGTAAATATAACAAAAACCCAATTTTGAAAACTTGATCCAAAAATGATATATTCTCTACTTTATATATGGGTAAGAACAAGTAAAAAAGTAGTTTAATTTATAAATATTAATTTTTATACATTGTGGTATGCCTTAAGTTATAGTTCTGGTAATGTTAAATTATAAGGATCGCCTAAATACATAAAAGGAAAAGAAAAAAAAAAAAAAAAAAAAAAGATCGTTACTGGTTTCACCATGAAACAAAAATTTTCCGATAATTAAAAACATTATTTATTTATTTATTTTACTTACTTTTTATTATCTATAGCTCTAACAGCCATTTTCAAAACTCATTTTAGTAATTTTCAAAAGAAAATATAATATAGTTAATGTTGAAGGGTAAATCATTTAAATTTTATCGTGAGCAATCGATGCTTTAAATGCCATTGGAGTATACAGAGGTTATTACATATTGAATGGAACAAAAAGAAAACAAACCTATGAACTCTTTAATTACTTTATTTTGATTAATCAAATTTATAGTGAAACTATAGTTCTCTAAGTTTATATAGATAGTCTATGTGTGGTCCTCCAGTATCAAGGCAAATAAGTATTCTAATTCCTGTAACAACGTGATAGAATATCCAATGTTAATGGTTTGAACTCTTCAATTACTCGCTGTAACTGGTACTGTAAGTCCTGAGGAAATAGAAGAACAAACACTTTGTCATTCACAAAACTTCATACGAAAAAACTCACAAGGGATTAGTTCGGGAGATCTTGGTGGCCATCAAAGCAATATCATTTCATTTGTTCCGCCATGGCGAATTCAGCAGTGGAATAGCATAGCTGCCAACCTTTCTAGATTTTAAATCAGATTTACCCCCACTATTTAATATATATATATATATATATATATATATATATATATATTCTGACGATTAAATAAACTGAAAACCATTATAAAACTTTCTATTGCGAAGTCTCCCTTGAAATACTGGATATTTGTCATCTATGGTTTAGACTATAGTTTAGGTACTGACCTAAGTTTTCATGCCAAAGTGGAGTACCGTCAAACAATATTTCCCCCTCACACTTCACATGAAAAATTTTTAGTGTGTTTCTATGGGATTGGTAGTGACATTTTTATTAACAGTGACGTTTTTATTCGTGATGACGTTTTCATCTAACGGTGATTTTGTACCCGGAAGACCTTTTGTTGTTGCCAAATGAAACCTGTTTAATTGCAGTTTCTGAATTAATTTATTTCCGCTAAATAAATCAATTGCGAAATTTGCATTAAGTTTTCTTTTAGTTCCATACAGTATAAACTCATCAGCAGCCGAGTAGTTCTTCGCTCAAAGCTGGTAGATTGGAAATGCTGGGTTCGATCCCAGGTCACCTCATCGACTTAACTGTTTGAAGTTCTCCATGGTTTCCTCAGAAACTCGCATAAATACGGTCTAGGACTTCTTAGAAAGATCCCCTACATTGGGCATTCCATCTATAGGCCTAGGACCCTTGCGTAGTTAATTGACCTTAAAACCTACAACCAAACAACCAAACAACCCTTTCAATATAATATGAAACGTTCTGTATATTCCAATGAAAAATTTAAAGGATTACAAGTAATCCCAGGTCGAATTTAATATATATTATCATATTTTGTGTCATTTAGTAGTAACGAAATAACGTCGAGCGTTCAATTTTCTTATTAACTTTTTTCCCCCTAACTGAATAGTCTGTTTTACTCTTGTACTTTGCATCTAAATCTATAATCTAATAACATTCAAAATCTCGTGTACAATCTAGTTTAAGTGTTACTCATTAAAAAAGGTTGCATAATACGGCTGATATATTTTAATATACAGGGTGAGTATAATTAAACTTGATCAACTTAGCGCTCTCTGTAGCTATAACTAAAGCGCATAGTGAGTCGAAAATTTGTATATGGACATTTCAAAGGATGCGCTCAAGGATTCTGCAAAAATAAATAAATAAATGAAATAAAATAAAATATTCCGCTAAGGGTTGTGGTCATACATCAAAATATATAAAAGCTAGAAATTTCAATACAAACACCTTTATTTTTCATTGCAGACATTTCTTTTAATTATTTTAAGAGATTGCTTAGCCGTGTAAAGCATATTGTTTTAGTGAGGGCCCCATCATTAAGTTGTAAAATCTGCAGTCGAAGAAATGTGTGCTGAAAGGCTGACCGCAGTTGATCAGCGGTGATCTGCCGCACATGAAAGTCATGGGTGTGAATAACAGAAGTCTTTCAGTTAAGTTTCAGTGAGTAACAGAAAAATTTTATGATGCTTAATAGTTTTTTAATTCGGTTGCAATTAAAATAACATCTGATTGAGATAACAAGGAAGAAAGTTCCCACTTCTCTCTTTCTTCTTCAAATATAGGTGAGACGTATTAAACCCTCGACGATAGCCTCAATTCACCCATTCCCGCTCTTCAATGTCTCTTTCTAGTCAATTTTGTCCTTTTATTCTTTCCGGTGCAAGCCTTTTTTTTTTTTTTATACATATATATACTTAACATTGTGAGTTTTTTCGTACTCATCCCATGCTTTTTCTATGAATTTTTACGCATTTTTCCCCCTCGTTTTTTACATTCTAAAGTGCAGTTACCGTGTTGTCAAATTTTGCGATTTTTTTATTCAATAGCCACCAACAATTTTAAGAAGTGATATTTGATATACATAACAGACGATTAATATTCAAAGAGATTAGGCAACCAGTGTATTTAAAATTTAGTGGTTGATTTTAAACAAAAAAAAGTCGCAAAATATGGCAAAACTGCTTTTGATATCACTATTTTTCCAATATTTTTAAGGAAAAGATTTATTGTTAAAAATACAAGTATACAAGTTTGTGTGTGAAATAATGGTACGAGATGTCTGAACTCATTTTTCAAAGTTTATATAAATGATAAGAAAAAAATAATAATAATTTTCCTTTCAAAAATTTATAATAATAATAGCAATAATAATAATAATAATAATAATAATAATAAAACTATAAGTCTAGCCTTTGGTTATAGAAGGCATCCATTATACTCAGCACACAGACTAGCACCAGTTAAAGCCGATTACTAGTTCCATTTGCAGATCTGTAAATCGGCCTAAGAACCTTTTATTTGCAATGTGTATGTTACACTAATTCTTTAACAATATATCCAACATTTGCATAATCAATGACTGTGTGGCTACGAATACTTTAATTAGAAACGCTATAATTATAATGTACATCCTCAAATTAAATACATAAGTTTATATAGATACATATATCTACAGTATATGTTTATATGCATTTATTATATACATTAAATATAAATAATATTAATGAATATTATTATGTATTTAATACATGAAATGCAGTATGTGAAATTTTTAAAACATCTGTTAATGGTTAGCATAAGTACACCAGAATGGACTTAGATAAATAGTCCGAGTGAGAATTTAAACTAATGCCTTCATTGAAAAGTCTACAAAGTTTTAATGACATAGGAAAAGTTTTCAACATTTGGTATACATCCTTAATTAGATGTTTAAATGTAAGTAAAATTGTATGTAGTATAAAATTAAGTATAATTCCTTCCTTGGAAAGTTTACAAAGTATTAATGGATTTGCAAAAGTTTTCAACATTTGGTATGTGTCGTTAATTATATGGTTAAATGTAATTGAATCAATGCTTAAAATTGCAGTGGAAGAATTTCATTGAAAAAGTAAATTTATTAAATTTCAATTAAATAAAAGAATAAATGTTAAATAATGTAGTGATATCAAGCAAAAGATATTATCATATTTACATTCGGGATCTCATAAAAAGTAAGTAAATAGATAAATTAATTAATACACATATATATATATATATATATATATATATATATATATATATTAATCTGAGCTGGGAAAACTGGAATACATTTTTAAATCTACGAAAAAAAAAAACTAATTAATTTATAATACTGCTGATAATTTAGTGTTTTTTCTTTCTGTTTAAAGGCAGTCACTTAGCGATTAGGCGGGTTTTTTCGTGGTCCCCACTATAAAGCACAAAATTATATTATAAAATTTTAACTTAATTAGACAATCCTCAAAAATATTTGAGGTCAATGAAATACATTTAATAAATAATTAAATAATATTTATAAGAAATGTAAATAATATTTTTAAGGATGGAACACGGGCGCAGAATTCATACCGGAATCTGTTTAAGAAATTTCTCTACCTATAATACCGTTGATTTAAGAGGTAGAATTTTCTTACGTAGACAGTGGTATGAATTCTGCGCCCGTGTTCCATCCCTGTATTTTATTTAACCTGAATAAAAGTACAAATATATTATTTATATATTTTTATAAACGTTATTTGATATTTTATTTATCACTGTACTATAACAATTTTAAATATCGTAGAAGAGAAGCTAAAATGGTTTGTTCCTCGGGTAGCTCTACATCGTGCGATCTCGTTGCGCCGTATGTAACAGTCCCCAAATGTATCAAATAGTTTGCCAGTACTCAAACGAAAAATTAATCAAATTCTGTTTAGAACATATATATAATTACAGTAAGGTATGTTTTATAGTAGCAGGCAAGTAAAAAAGTACACTTAATACTGTTTTTTTTATATAAATCTTTGCCAAATCACGTTCTTAGACTGACTAAGAACAGGATTCGACAAGGATATATTTAACAAAACTGTAGTAAGTGTATCATTTTTATATAGGAATTTTTGCTAGTGCTCGGATACTTTTGTGGCCGACTGTAATTCCCTCTCGTCTTAAATTCGGATAGTAGACTCGGAATTTCCAAGTGACATAATTAACAACAACACAAAAATAGCCCTATACTCATGTTAAATAAATAAATAAATATACTCTCAATGCATATTCTGCAATTAAAAATATTCCTTACTTTTCTAAAGACGGTATGAACGAAGAAAATGCAAAACTGTAATAAAAACAGCACGTTTTTTCATATAAAATAATTGGTTTTAAAGGTGAAATATACACCATATAATGATGTCTAAATGAATATAATAATAACGGCTTTCGTGAGAAATTTATAGGATCTTTTCCGAACGACATACAGTTCCTAAAATATAATTTTCTTTGGAAAATATATTTTCACGTAAAAAATAAAAATAAAAAATGTTACGGGACATAAGAACAGATTATGTCTAAAAGAAATTGTTGTCAATAACCAGAAATACTTATATAAAAGTACATTCTCTTCTCTATATCCTGTCTTTTATTTACGGATATACTGACAAAATAAGAAGGTAAGTATGGAATCTACTAGTGATATAAATTAAAACATAAAATATCGTTTAGAGATGATATGTCATAAATAATATCCCCATCAATAAACAAGTAATTTTATAGCTGCAATAAGCTAAAATAGTTATTTCAAAAGGAATAAGTTCGTAAAGGGAAAAAAAAACTAAACATTTAAGTTTATTGCGTTATTTTTTTTTTTTTCTTTTCTTTTCTTTTCTTTTTTTTTTTTTTTTTTTGTGTGTGTGTGTGTGTGTGTGTGTCTTTTTTTTTTTTTCAGTTATTATTTTAGTTCAAAGCGACAACGCATTCTGGTACACCTAATAGATGAATACATTTTTGAAAAATTGTAAAATATTATAAAATTCAGATAACAGATAGAGTTTCTAGATGTTAAAATGTGATAATAATTATAAAATAAAATACGACTAAAATTTTCTTTCCATCCATTTCATTATACATTTTTTTTCCTTGAATGCGGACAAATAATAATGTTTTACTTCAAAATCATAAATAACAGTCTCATTTAATCAATGCCACTCCTTACAATTGCTCCGTTATTTTGCAATTTATGGTATTTTCTAACAAATTTAATATTCAAAAAAATATTTATTTTCAAGACGTCTCATTTAATATCACAGTAACATGGCTTCGTCCGCTTAGTCTGGTGGTCCTTTTTATTACATCAAATAGAAGAGTAGGTTTCGTTGCCTTCGATGGTGCTGTATAAAAACTACAACAGCGTATTTTCTAAAGTGAAACCTAAAGGTATTATAAGGATGTCAAAAGACATTTGTAATTCACTTTTCAAAGGTAAAAAAAAAAAAAAAAAAAAAAAAAAAAATCAAATAATGCATAATTGTCGCAAACATCTTAAATTTAAATCACATCACAGATTAAATATTTACTTTTCTGTCTTCACAATTCCTCAGTTGCAAATAAGGTATTTTACATTTACACTGTGCTAATTCCTCAGTTTGCGTTCGCAATAAAATTCGCAAACTCTTAAATCTAAAGAGACCACTAGTAATTTTGCACAGGGCCGCGGTAGCCCAGTCGGTAGAGCGCCGGCCTCGTAATTGGAAGATTGCGGGTTCGGTACTCGAGTCGACCAAAGACCGTCGTGTACACTAATGGTGGCTGGTGCACGTAAAATCTGTCGTGTCCGCAATGTCCTCCACGTTCCCATAAAAAAATATATCTCTGGGGTCACCAAAGCGGGGTCACCGAGAGTCACCCCTTCCGTGGAGGATCAAAATTACGATGGCATGTCTCCGGACCACCTCTAGGGGTGAGTCCCAGACCGTCGCCAATTGCTCATCTGCGGAGCACTAGTGCGACGTAAAACACAACCAACCAACAAATCAAACTAATTTTGCACAAAAATTTGACAAAATATACACCCGTTGCAATAATTGTAAAATAAATAAATTAATTAGTTAAATAAATTTCTTGTAAATATTTTCGATCTATAAATCTCGAGTTATATTTTTCGACCACTTAAAAATTATCTATTATAAAGTTAAAGGCTCATTTGGAATGTACAAAAGATGATCTAAATATTGTAAAAACCTAAATTTCAAAATATCCTTTATTAAACATTTTACATTCAACAATTTGTAAAACATAGTAATAATTAAAAAAAAAAAAAAAAAAAAAAAAAAAACTTACGCCTTTTTTATCTTTTTGTTTCCGGTAAAAACTGTATTTCTGTCTGTGGGTTATTCTTTCACGGAGAGAAAATTTGTGATAACATGCTTTCACACCATTTCTAGGAGTGAATCCGAGACCGTTGCCAATTACCCATTGCATAACTCTAGTACAACGTTAAGCCCCATCAACCTCATTTCCTACTGAGTATCATCGAATTGGCTATTCGTCTAAGAAGAAGAATCCGATCGTTTCGGATTGGCTCAGAGAACATTGCCCATATTCTAATGCTTCTGCTTTCGTTTTAAAAAGTTGATTTATGTTCTATCGATACGATGTGTTTTTAAATTTTCCCTAAATTATTTTTGTCTCGAATTCCGTTTCAGAAAAATAACTGAAATTCTTGCATTCTAGATACATATACATTCAAAAATATTTTTTATTCTACTAATGATGTATGATTAAAAAAAAAAAAAAAAAAAAAAAAAAAAAAAAGAACGCAAAATAATGTGATACGCATTGATTATAAACACTTTCAAATGTACGTAAATGTTGTATTGTATAACTTTCAATACTCTTTGCCTACGTAATCACACAATGTACAGGCAGTAGTTCTGAAAGGCATACAAATAGATTAATTGAATTCCTAATCATTCTTAAACATTGTTAGAAAGTTTTAGAAATACTTAACACTAAAGAAAACGTAACCTTTATATTCTATGTGCAGTCCATAATGTATCTGAATATTTTAGTGTAGTCCTGTAAATCTGAAGGATAACAAAATATTATTATATGCAAAATATTATTTTAAAATATTGAAAACCAATGCCAATTTCTTTATGATTTTTACAATAGAGAGTTCTTTAAATGTAATTTATGGAAATGTCTGTCCTAAAATGCAATGCATTGGCATTTTTTGAGAGTCCTTGTACACACCAGTTGCACAGGACCTATTAATGTCATTTAAAAGAGGGAACATTCCACAGTGAATTTGAATAACATATAATTTTGTAAAAATTCTGAAAATATTTACGAACGCTGACCGGGCAGAAAGACGGGGAGACAGATGGACAGTCGGACAGATAGGTACTTAAAATGAAATCATATTAAAACTTAAAAAATTTTAAAATGTGTTATATCGCTTAATGTAAACGAAAATGCAATTCAAGCAAATTTGTAATAAAAGCCTTCAATGTAACTGAATATTTTTGTGTGGACCTATAAATCTAATGCTAATTATACTACATTCTGCAGAAAGCATTCTTTTCTGCATATGAATAACGTATTTCTTTTTCTTTTCTTTTTTTTTTTTTTTTTTTTTTTTTTTTTTAACGATGTGTTCGAAGTAAAGTTATTAAAATTTATTTTATAGAAATACCTCTCAGAAAACGAATGCTGTGGAATACTTTTGGGTGTCCCTGTACACAAACCAGTGGCGGTATTTACTTCATTTTCTATAGCAACCATCCGATAGTGAACTAGAATAACATATTTCAATTTCATTGAAATTTGTGTAAAATAAAGGAATCAATATACATTTCATAAAAATACCTCTCATAGAACACAATGCTTTGGAATACTTTTAGGTGCCCCTGTACACAAGCCAGAAGAGATAATCACTCCATTTTCAATAGAAAACAACCTATAGTGAATTAAATATCATACATCATTTCCAAAATATTTCATGCATATTTACGTGAATTAGAACTTGGATAGACAGACGGACAGACAGACAAACCAAAGTCATTAACATTTTTGATCTTATTGGAAAGTGTTAAAAACATTTAGAAAACGATAAAAAGGATTAATAGAAAAGAAAATGCAATTCCAACAAATTTCTAATAATAACCATTAATGTAACTGAATATTTTTGTGTGGCCCTGCAAATTTAATGCTAATCATACTGTATTCTATGGAAAGCATTCTTTTGTGCATATGAATAATATATTTTAATTTTATTAAGATTTGTACAAAGTAAAGTTCTTTAAATTGGGTTTAGAGAAATACCTCTCATAGAACGCAATGCTTAGGAATACTTTCGGTTGTCCCTGTATACATATCAGTGACTGTGTTTACTCCATTTTCAATGAGGAACATCCGATGGTGGACTTGGATAACATATTTCAATTTCATTAAGGTTGGTGTAAAGTTACTCCATTAAAATATAATTTATAAAAATACCTCTCATAGGACACACTGCTTTGGAAAACTTTCGTATGTCCCTGTACACAAACCAGTATAGGTAATCACTCCATTTTCAATAGAGAACATCTGATAGTGAACTTGAATAACATATATCAGTTTCAAGAAATCCCATAAACATTTACGGGAGTTAGAAGGCGGACAGACAGACAGAAAAACCTAGTCATAAACATTTTTCAACCTTGATGGAAAGTGTTAAAAAATGTGAAGATTTAATAACGACATGTTTTTCATATAACATGATTATACACCATAAAATATACACCATATAAACAATGTCTAAATAAATATAATAATAAAGATTTTTCTGAAAATTTTATATAATCTTTTCCGAACGACATTCTTTTCCTAAATATAATCTTCTCAGGGGAATATATTTTCAGGTAGTATAAAAGTTTGTTTCAGAACAAAAGAACAGATTTTTCTCCAAAAGCAATGTTACCAATACTCGGAAATTCTCATATAAAAGTCTCATATATTTTCTTCTCTATAGCCTGTCTTTTATTACCTTGTTCCCTGAAAAAATAATAAGCTAATTATAGGTTGGTGAATATACCAGTCATATATAAATTAAAACATAAAATATGTTTTGGCGGTGGCATTTCAAAAGGATTATCTCTCATCAATGAATAAATATTTTTATTGCTGTAATAAGCGAAATTACTTCTTTCAAAAGAAATAAACATATATATAAACATCTAAGCTAATAAAAAAGTTAGTATTTGGTGGTTTCTATAAGATAAAGATTATACTGTAATATTTCAGCTGTAACAGATGTAATAAAAAGACTAAAAGTAATAATAACAATAATTCGAATTTTATTAAAATCTTTATTTCTGCCCATGCTATAAAAAAGTTTTTATCAGATGTTGCGAAATTTAAATGTGGCTGGTTTTTAATAAAAATCCTAAAATTAAAATAATTCATATATATATATACAGGGTAAGTGCTCCAGTGATTGACACTTTTAGAGCAATCTGTGATCTTTTTAATGTTCTAATCATCAGAAAATATTTTTAGAAATCTTAAGTTAATACATATGGCATGAAAGATATCCAGAACCACATATATGTTAAAATATATACATTTGATAACAATTATTGTTTTTTTTTTATGAATTTTTATTTGACACCCATAAAATGTTCCAATAATTGACACTGCAAGTTTTTGATTTTATCAGTAATTGGCAGACTATGTTCCAAGGTTTGACACTGCTAGTTATTCATTTTACCAGTTATTAGCACCCTATCCTATGCGCCAGTGTCTGACATAAAATGTTAAAATTCTTATACATAAAATATGTGATTTTATTATTTTTCTTATTTATTAATTATTTCGTGATAAATGTCAATTATGGGAGCTTGCCAATGACTGGAACACCTACCCTATATGCGTCAAAAATAAAAAATAATAATTAGTGAAATGCAAAATACTTTGTTTGTTCAGAAAGATATTTTTGTTCAGTTTGTAATAGAATTAAAATATAATGATTTAGTATAGTAAAAATTGTAGATATTTGTGATTAAATCAACATAAATGTTTATTAGAAATAATAATACAGAGTTTGCAGTTTTATCTCTGTCTAAAAATATATCCGCGGGGTTCTGTTTTCGAGAATTATAAAACGATTAAAAAATTAAAATCACAAAATAGTAAAAAGATCATTTTAAAACTGACACAAACTTGGCTAATATAAATATAGCTGTTTAAACAACTGTTAAATATCACAACAAATTTAGTTCTTTAAACCAATATGCACTGAGAAAAAATTTTGTAACTGACATCCAGAATCTAAATTGTGGCTCTAGAAAAAATTATTCCATGTCATCCTTATAAATTCTAGTCCCCTTTGAAAACATGTTCTAGAAACCTCTATTAGAATTCTAGAGCGTTTGCCTATAATCTCGAGAGCAAAATTATAAATTTCTGCAAATAAATGCGAATACAAGTGGCGGGTTTCAGCAACTATAATCTTGGTTTATCACCCAATTCTAGAAAATCAAGCGAGAAGTTCTCGCAATACAAAAGATTCAGAATATTCGGAATATTTTTTCCCCATCTAGAAATGTTTAGACTAGAAATTCCTGATCATTTTGTCTATTCAGTTTATTGGCATGTCTTATACGCATAGCTCGCAAATCTATATTTCTAGTTAAGGGATTTAGAAAATGACCATTTATTCATCCTAGATCAAAGCGGTATATTTTTTTCTCTCAGTGTGATTGTGTAGTGGTGTAAATATTATCGCTGAATAAATACATGAATGTCCTAGGCTTTGATGGAGTGCCTACATTGTGTGTGTGTGTGGGGGGGGGAGTGTTTCTACGGTCTCTAGGAAGGAGGTCTAGCTTACATTTACACGTGTTTTGGAGAAAACTACGAAAATACTTTGAACAAATCGGTCAATGAACGTGACCCGGGACTGAACTCAAATCCCCCCATCTATCAGATTTTGGACCTGAACGTCACGGTCATGGATGTGAATAGGAAGAAGAAAATATTAGATTCCTAAAAATTTCCAATCTCTGGTTTTCGATGCATTTATATGTTTTGAGATGACCAGAAAACAAATTGACCACTTTCAGAAAATATCCGACTGTGTGCTGTGCGACGAATTTTTTGTTCGAACTGTATCTCAGAAACTGCTCTATATAATTACACAAAAATTTATATGTAGTTGCATCTGGGCATAAATTAGTGACTACAAATTTTGGTTCAACTCGCTCAATAAGTGGTATATTATACTGTTATTTCTCCCATTTAAGGAACGTCTATATCTCAGGTTCTATTGTGTATAATTGAAAAAAAAACGTTATATGTGAAAGGCTCATTATGCAACATTATGCTGATTGAATTTGGGTGAATATTGGCTAATAAGTGGTGCTGTTATGCTACATTTTCCCCGGTGGATTGGTAGGCTATATCTCATATTCTATTGCGTATAATTGCACAAAACTTCATATGTGAGCGAATCGTTACAAAAAAAATACTGATTTAATTTCAGTTTGTACCAATTGATAGGCTATTATTCATCTTTTGTTATTTACCATACGATCTTAACATCTGACGATTAAAACTGCTCGAAACTCCATAGATAATACTTTCTTCTGAGAGCTATATTAAACTTTCGTGCATATTAAATTGTAAATGGCGCTTTTATATAAAATGACCTAGAAGTATGTTTTGTTTTGGTTCCAGCATATTGTCTGGAATCACTCTTAGGGGTGAATATTAGACTGTTGCCAATTATTCAAATGCACAGCTCTAATGTGACATTAAACCTCTTCAACATCAAACTCGTTTCCTGTAAAGTATTGGTTCTTATTTCTCATTCATCAATTAAGAGGAGTGTGATCCTTTCGGATTGGCTCAGAGATATTTGCACCTATTCAAATGTTCCTATTTTGATCTTAAAAAACCAACTTTATGTTTTTTCTATAAAAGACATGTTTTCGGATGATCAATACATTATTATTTATTTCGAATTGTGCTTTTCAAAAATAAGCAAAATTCTTGCAACGTACACTAAGATTAAAAAAAAAAAAAAAAAAAAAACTTGGATACATTTATTTTTTCTTTTAAAAACCGCTAACTTTAACGTTTAACTATTAGGATGTAACAGTGAGTTTTTTCAAATACCAAATATCCGGAAATGTATTATCCGCTGAATACGGATATGAGATATCCCATAAAATCACTATCCGGTTCAGTCCTATTTTTTAAATCATCAAACTGGCGGATTTTTAAAAGGAAATAAAATTATCCAAGTGCGGCCTTTTTTTTTTTCTTTTTTGTCCCTTAGTGTAGCTACACATACATTGAAAAGTGTTTTGCCTTATATAATAACATATGAATGAAAGAAATGCGAAAATTTAATAACGCCAGCATTTCTTTCAAGTAACATAATTTTGCAAAAATATTCATTACATAACGTCTAAATAAATATAACAATAACGACTTTGCTGAGGATTTTATAGATTTTTTTTCGAACGGCATACTTTTCCTAAAATAAAACCTTTTTTGAGAAAATATATTTTCAAGTAGGATAAAATTTTGTTTTAGAAGAAAAGAAAAGATTTTCTATAAAAGAAATAATTATCAATACCCAGAAATTCTCATATAAAAGTCTCATATATTCTTTTGTCTAAATCCCGTTTTCTATATCTCAGAATAGAAAATAAAAAGGTAATTATGGGACTTGGTATATATTAGCCATAAATGAATAGGAACATAAAATATCTTCTAGCGGTGACATGTCAAAGGGATTATCTCTCATCAATGAATAAATATTTTTATTGCTGTAATAAACGAAATTATTTCTTTAAAAGAAATAAATACGTAAAAATGTATCTAAACATCTAACTAATGAAAAAGTTATTTGGTGGGTTCTATAAGATAAAGTTTCTATTGTATACTTTAAAATAGCAATAATAGATGTAATAAAAAAAACACTAAAAAGGATTATAACTTTTTTTTTTTTTTTTTTTTTTTTTTTTTTTACCCATGGTATCAAAAGGTTTTATGAAATGTTGACAAACTCAAATGCGGCTGATATTTAAAATCATTAAAAATCTAAAAATTAAAAAAAACTGCTTTCTATGCGTTAAAAAGTTAAAAATTATATGTAAAATGTTAAATACTTTATGTAAAAATATATATTTTTTTCAATATATATCAGAATTAAACCACAATGGTTTAATACTGTCGTAATAAAATTTGTAGATTAAATTTCTGATTAAATCAATAAAATAGTTTATTAATAATAATGTTACAGAGTTTCGTAATATACTTGCTTTTAAAAATCATAAAATGATTTAAGAACTAAAAATACAAAACGATAAAAAAAAAAAAAAAAAGAATACTTTAGGCATTGATACAAACTTGATTAATGTAAATATAGCTGTAAAACAACTAAATAATATAAAGAATTTAGAACAGAAAACAACGATGATAATGTAGTGGTGTAGTGGTGTAGGTTTTAATAAAGAAAAAATACATGTGGGTCATAGGCATAGAACAACTGCCTCCCGTGGGGGTCTTTCTAAAGAGTATAACTTCATGAAAAAGAGCACTTTAAAACACGTAAAAATCGAAAAACATATTTAATTAAAAAAGAGACATAGATATATTTCTAAGCTTTTCGCCCTAATTAACAGGGCATCATCAGGAAATCTACATAGTGTGGTATATACTAGAACGTATTTCCTACATACTAGAACGTATTTCCTACATATTAGAACGTATCGCAAAATTTTAATCATTACCAAAAAATGATCTAGAAATGCTTAAGTTTTCTCGATAGTAAATCTTAACCTATTAAATCGCATATTTAAAAAATAAATAAATAATAATAATAATAATAATTAAATTAAATTAAAAATTTCTGGTATTAAGGTTACGGACAATCTCGTATATTAACTTGGCACTTCTGTGTTACATAGTTAATCAGGCCAACTTGTTTCGATTGGCCAGAAAGAATACGGTAGAAATAAGCGTCTCTGTCGCTAGATTATCCAATCAGCTATATGCTACGTCATTCTCTAAACAGCCAATGAGCCAGCGATGTGCTCCTTCCGATTCTTGTTTTAAAAATTGTTGAGGCTATACATATAGTCTTGTATTTTATTATTATTATTAATTATTTATTTATTTATTTACACATTTCCATCTCTTTACGTTTTGTGGTTCGGGTGTTAAAAGTTAAGATTCATTAGCATTTTGTACTTTACAGGAAAAACACAGAATTTTGCTTGCACTATTCGTATAATGCCTCAGATGAATTCTGTAAGCTTCCATTATTTTAACTGATTTTCTCTTGCATTGATCCTTTTTCATCTATTCATATTTTGTTAAGTCTCTATGTTTTCATATTGTTGCGTACTATAGGGGTTCGTAAGTTGTCCGAGAATAAGAGGCAAAAGTTGCAAAAAATTCATTAATTTATTCATAGGAAATTCCAGAAAAATACAGTTCTATAAACCATGTATCCGCTTTAATTCAACCAGTAAACGCAGCTTAAACAATAGCCGTTAACATAAAAACCACAGTACAAATTGTATAGCAATAACACATAAAGCAAGTCTCATTCAAAGAGGCTCAAAGCAAAGCAAGCATTGGACGTAACTCACTGTGACAGATCTGAGACTGATTGAGAACTCAACTCGATTTCGCGCGCTTAACTTTCTTTTATACCCCTCTATAGAAACCAGACTGTTCTGGAAAATTCTCGTATTTCATCAGCCAATGAGATTAGAGCTTCCATATTTGGTATATCCATAATAAGGATTTTCTCGGCAAGGTCGCCAAAAAATCGCCAAGGAGGGAAAAAGTCGCCAAATTTAGCACCAAATCCATTACCTGCTTTATTGGAGCTTTTTAATGCGTTTTCAAGGGAAAATGAGGCTATTTTAACGCTAAAATGACTAGAAATGCACAAAATTAGCATTTTATCAACTTACGAAGCCTCTTTGAAAGAATTTATACAAAAATAAATACAATTATTAACAATTCCGTAACAATATGTATACAGTTGTGGGAACGGAACGAGAAGAGCGAGATTAAATTAAATTTGTTATCTGTAATTTTCACCGAGAATGTAAATCAGCTCTTGATTGAAATGAAGGTAGCAAGATGTTTTGAGTACAATTACTACAAACAAATTATTTTTAATCAGCTTTGCTCAGGAAGCAATTGAGAAGCAAAGAAATCAATTGTTTCGTGTAGTAAGCAATTTGGAAAGTAAAGAAAGAAATTGTTCCAGAAGTTATTGAAGTGGTATTATTCTTCTTATGTCTTTTGTAGCCAAAATTTGGCCTCAATAATTATTTAACTGAACACTTAGACAGATTATATTTAACATATCCATTCAAAAAAGAGCAATATTCATCACCTCTCATCTATCTATCTATCTATTTCTGTATATATATATATATATGTGCATAGTGTGCGTAGGACCTGCCTTTTTATAAAGTCTCTTCCACTATTTTCTTTTTTATTAAAAAAAAAAAAAAATCTTAAATTTATTAATTAAAGTGGTGGAAGTATCTTTTCAAAAAGGCGAGTACTACTCATCCTGTGTCAGGTTAAGGTTGTTTTCACTTGTTTGTTCCAACTATATATATATATATATATATATATTTTTTTTTTTTTTTCTAAACATTTTTCAACAGTGATTTTAGAATAGAGGGGTAGTGGGTTCCTTTAATCTACAGCTTTCTGAAATCAAATAAATCAACATTATCAGCTGTAATTTACAAAATTATATACATAACGATTAATAGAGTCCATTTTCTTCATATATCTCTGCTAATTCTTAATAATATTTAAAAATTTACGCTAACTTTTTATTGGATGTGGGCTACTTCAATATACAGCTTCGTGAAACCAAACAAATCACCATTAATATATATAATTTAAAATATTAGGTACTTAGAATCAATAAATATGCGGAATAAAGTTTATATCTCGGTTATTTTACGTCAATAATAAAAATTTCATTATGCCGTATGCATTTCATTCTAAAAGTTTAATAATAATAACAATAATAATAATAAATATAATATAATAAATAAATAAAATAAGACCATTAAACTGAGCTCTGGATTCCCGCACGTTCTATTAAATTGCTTTAAAAAACCTTTTACATTATTTAATTATTACAGCAGACAATGTTAAAACTAATTTTCTTTTTATGAATGCTTTAATTTAATAGTATTCAATGTATCTCTTGAATTTTAATGTAGAAAAATTCATTTCGCATTAGTTTGAATCGTTTGAATCCTTTAATTCCTTTTATATTTTTATTGTTTATTAATTTTCTTTTAAAATGTAGCATTAAAAGAAAAAACACACTCCGTTTTTCAAGAAAATTTAAATGTTTTTTTCCATAAAAAAAAGAAAAATGCAAATATCTGAAATAACAAATTACATAATTATATTTATAATCTATTACTTTTCATCGTTATCAGAAAAGAAAAATGAAATATAAAGAAAGATTACTGAATGACCGTATTTTAGAATATTTTATTAAAAAAACAAAAAAAAAAAAAAAAAAATATCGTTAATGTTTTTCAATATGTTTTATGTGTTACTTTACCCTTAATGTTTCCATCTTCCTAAAGTAAAAAGTATTATTCTCTTCCAAAAATAAAAATAAATGACTTCATGAATTCAGTTGAATTTTTGAAAACGTCCATTTTACATATATTTTAATCTAAGATAGAGCATTAGCCTTTTTTTACTTTACATGCATACACACACACATACACACACACACACACACACACACACACATATATATATATATAATTTTTTTCCGCATTATTTTTTTTAATAGCTTTTCTACTGAAAGTATAGTAATCCTAAAAATTGACACGGATATCATTAATATAAAGGGTTTTCCATTAAGAGTGATACAATAAAAAAAAAAGAAAGAAAGAAAGAAAGAAAGAAAGAAAAACATAAATTATTCAGTAAGACACTTTTTTTTTTTTTTTTTTTTTTTTTTTGAAACCCTACATTATGCCATTAAGTATGAAAATAATATCGTTCATGTGAGCACGACTTCTCTGTACATACCGCATTCTGTCAACCCAATTTTAACATCACTCTTTCAGATAAATTTGGTGTTATTTCACGAACGACACGTTCAATGTTGGTTTTTAATTGCTCGATTGTTATTGGATTATCAGCATAAACTTGTGACTTAACATATCCCGAAAGTAAAAAATCACAATCGATCGAGTCGATTAACTGAGTGATGTCGTCCATGAATTCTTCTCAAATTTCTCACAGTATTCACATATGAACACTGATATTTATAAAACAATTTAATAATTTCGAAACGTTGTTCAAGCGTGTATCTTTGCATGATTAAATGGCATAGCATACTAAACAGAAATGACACAATATATGTCAAAAATTAATAAGCAGTGTTGCCATTCTAACCATTTAAAATTGTATCATCCCTACTGGACAACCCTTTATACATATTGCACTAATGGAAAAATTGAAAATCACGATGATTTATGCGCATATACGCATGTGCATGCGCATTAAATTTGGAATTTTTTTTATTAAAAATCCCAAATTTAATGTAATTGTTTTCTTCTTTTACTTCATATATATTTGCTATGCTTTATCATTTATAAGGAATAATTACTATATTGAACTCAGCATGTCATAAAAAAAAAAGATAAATGTTTGAAATAAGCAAATATAAACTAAGTGAAGTCATCTTTTAGAGTGCGAAAAATAGAAAATACAATTCACATACTTCAGTTTCGGTCGTAATAAGAATACCATTACTGCAGAATTGTGAAAACAATTAGTGCTCCAAAATATACCAGAGAAGAGGCTTCTAGAGACGAATTGACGGGCCAATAAATTTAAAAATATTCATTAAATCACATATACACTCTACATCCATGCTAAATATTTAGGAACAATTATCTTTCTTGCTATTCATGTACTAATTGATGATGCTATGCTTAAAGCTACCTAAATTATATTACAGGAATTTTCGTATTTGTGTTTTGGTATTTTTAACTTTGTCATTTCTTTATTTTATACATTTAGTCTCCGATAGATATTAGTAAAAATATTGTAAACATTAATAAAGTGGCAATAGTCATATAGTGAAACAGATTTGATAGTGGACAATAATATCTTCTTTGGCAAAAAAAAAAAAAAAAAAAAAAAAAAGCTTAGAGCTCAATTACAAATAGGATATTTATTGATAACTCATTGAGCTCAATTATATATATTTTTTTGATAAATGCAGAAAAATCTGTTTATCTGTATATCTATATGTCTATATATTTAACTGTCAATCAATAAATCTATCTATTTGTCTCTATATATATGTTTGTATAATATCCCAATCTACATTTTTTTTTTTTCGTCTGCTTTTATTATTGGAAATCGTGGTTTAAAATCTTTGAATTTTTATCCACTGTAACCATACCGTAATGATTTACATATAATAAAAATAATTTAAACATATTTATTTTTTAAGAAAATGAATATGAGATTCTTTTATCCCTCAAACTATATTCATACAATAGACGAATTCTTCAATCTTTTTTAATCAGTCTGTTTAGAAAAAAGTAAGACTATGTGCAAATTCGCGTAATTTAGTAGGACTGTAAATCAAGCATGACAACTTTGATTTTGTATCAAACAATTATAAAAATAATGATGACAATGATGATGACAATGATTATGTTACTGATAATAGTAATAATAAGAATAATAAGAATAAAGATAATAAAGATAATAATAACAATAACAATAACAACAATCTTCTTAATAATAAATTATTATTAAGAAGATTGCTAAAGCCCAAGATTCCCGAAACTAATGCTGAAAATGAGGTCATAGCTAAAATAATGTATTAGAAAAAAAAAAAAAAAAAAACATTTTATTTATGGTTTCCATGCGTGCATTTAAACTGAATAAAATAATTTAAAAAGTACAATTTAACGAAAACTCCCACACCATGATAGGAACAATGTTTTGAAATTAAAAAAAAAATAAAATTTTAACAGTGTTCTGCATGTTTTTTGGAGATTCGTTCATTGGTTCAAAACTAAATAAATAAATAAAACAATTTCTGTTTTTAGAATAAACACTTTTTTTCCTATGCAGAATTTCAATACGTTAGGGGAAAATAATAATAAATTAAATGTGTAAAATTCAACTATGTAACGAGAATTTAATAATATAAATAAATAAGTGAGAATGTGTCATATAATTTAAATAAAAAGATTATGATGTCATATTTAATTTCTTAGAGACATTTGGACTTCAAAACATATAAATGTCTTGATGTAAAAGACGATAGCTTTTTTATTTTTTATTTTATTCATTCATATTTATTTATTAAATATTGTGTAAAAATAAAACGCTAGGCGTGTGCATACCAACTAATATTAATTATTAATAATTAATAATATCATTAATAAGTAGAAGAACTAGAAGGAGTAGATAATAATAATAATAATAAGACAAATAAGGCAAATAAGTAAATAAAATGATACGGCATTATCTTAAAGACTAAAATCAAATCCCATTACCCTAACAAGTATTGCAGAATTGAGCACCTATATAAAATTATCTTTTTGTCTCTGTCATGCAATCTAAAATCTAATCTTGAGCCCATCATCTATATATATATATAAATGAATGTTTGTCTGTATGTCCTTTATAAAATCGTAAACGGCTTGAACGATTTCGATCATTCTTTTTTTTGTTTTTTTTCTTATAGGTCAGGGATGATTTAGGAAAAAAAATTGAAAAAATTCGCCCCCCAAGGGAGGGGAGGGGAGGGGGGCGAAACGTAAATTCAAAAAATCCTTCATCTCTCAAACAAAAAAACAGATATCCGTAAAATTTTTGCTTTAAAATATAGCTAATATAAATGTCTAAAAACCAATTTCTGGAATTTTTGAAATTCGGTCCCCAAGGGGGGGGGGGGCAAAACGAAATTTCAAATGCGTAAACGCGATTTCGCACAATCCTATATATCTCAAACAAAAAAAAAACAGATATACGTGAAAATTTTGCTACAAAATATAGCTAATACAAATATCTAAAAACCAATTTCTGGAATTTAAAAAATTCAGCCCCCAGGTGGGGCAGCACGGGGGAAGGGGCAGCAAGAGCAAAAACAATTAGAAATACAGTTAGGCCTTTCAAAATTGGTACAGATAGGTTTCAATAGCCTGCAAGTCGAATGGGGATATTTTCGAAGGTGTAAAGTTATTAGGAGGGGAGAGAAGGGGGGAGGGGAGAGGGGGGGGCAAAAAAAATAAAAATAGAGTTAGATCGTTGAAATTTGGTATATAGAGGTTTTCGATACTTACAAATCGATTGCGGATATTTTCGAATTTGTAAAATTATTAGGAGGTGCGGGAAGGGGGTGGAGCGGTAAGGGGGGGCTATGGGCAAAAACAAATAGAAATACAGTTAGGGCATTCAAAATTGCTACAGATAGGTTTTAAAGGCCTGCAAGTCGAATGGGGATATTTTCGAAATTGTAAAGTTATTAGGAGGGGCGGGAGGGGGGGGCAGAGGGGCAAAAAAAATAAAATCGAGTTTGATCATTCAAAATTGGTACATAGAGGTTTTCGATACTTACAAATCGATTGCGGATATTTTCGAATTTTTAAAATTATTGGGAAGGGGGGAGAGTGGTGGGGCAAAAAAATAAAAATAGAGATAGATCGTTCAAAACTGGTGCATAGAGGTTTTTGATATTTACAAATCGATTGCGGATATTTTCGAATTTGTAAAATTATTAGGATAGACGGGAGGGGGGGGCGAAGGGGGAAAATAACAGAAATAAGAGTTAGAGCATTTTGGGAATTTTTTCCGAAGGCAGTGAGAACCCGGTGCGACATTTTTCCTAATCAGTTTTGTTTCGCTTTTTTTTTTTTCACGTGATAAAAATTAATGCAATTTTGAGAATTCAGTAGTTATAGTGATTCATTTAAAAATAGGGTCCAGCGAAGCGGGCGAAGCCTGCTTGTCTTCTATAAATAATACAAAAATTAACTATTATATTTATTTTTGCGAATTTATTTTTGTGAATTATCTGTATTTTCTAGAACATCATCTTTTAAAAATGTTTTTACATCTCAACTGAAGGCTAAAACAAATTATCTGTATTTTCTAGAGCATCATCTTTTAAAAATGTTTTTACATCTCAACTGAAGGCTAAAACAAATTTCTTAGATAATGAGTAAGAAATTTGTTTATATTTATCATCTACCATTCAACAATACGTCGAAAAATGTTAAAGTGTTTAATTCAATGTTATACTTATTCCATTAATTTTCACAATAATTGCTCACTAGATAACATCTTTTGGAGAGAAATAGCTTGGAATTTGTACGTTGTGTGAATGAGTAAAACAAATAAAATTTAAGTAAAAAATCATTTTTTAAAGTTAGAAGCTTTTTATTGTGAAGCCCTAAAATGCATAAAATAAAATTTATTCTGGCAAAGACATGCTACAAAGAAATGGAAGTTTCAACTTTAAGAAAATTTTAGAGAATAATATAGGTACTTTCCTTTTGCAAGAGATGAAAATTTTTTAATGTTCAAAATATTTTAAAAAGCTTTCGAGACCAATATTCTTAGTTATTAGTTTTTATAAAATCATTCATTAGGCCAGAAATCTCAAATGTCTCGAAAGTTTTTTAAAATATTTTGAACATTAAAAAATTTTCATCTCTTGCAAAAGGAAAGTACCTATATTATTCTCTAAAATTTTCTTAAAGTTGAAACTTCCATTTCTTTGTACATGTCTTTGCCAGAATAAATTTTATTTTATGCTTTTTAGGGCTTCACAATAAAAAGCTTCTAACTTTAAAAAATGATTTTTTACTTAAATTTTATTTTGTGCTTTTTAGTTACAATAAAGGAAAAAGCTTCTTAAAAAAACTAATTAAAATTTCTTAGTATATTTTGTAGACAACAGAAGATTTTCGTTTATCAATTGACATTTTTTTTTTCGATTATTTATCTGCAAAAAAAGTACTATATCGTCTTTCGAGGACCGAATCCATGACCATCCCTTTATCAGCATGACGCTGTAAACAAAAGTCTAAGAACTGTCAAGAAAAATCATAGAACATTCTAGAAAAATCTAACAAATACTTATACAAAAGAAATATTTTTCTCGAATGCTTTTTAAAATATTTGGAATATTTAAAATTTTTCATGTTTTGCAAAAGTGAAATATCTATATTTTTCTTTAAAATTTTCTTGTTGTTGAAACTTTTATGATTTTATAGCATGTCTCTACAAGAATAAATTTTAATAGGCTTTTTAGGGCTTCACAATAATAAAAAACTTTCAGTGTTATTTTTATTTATTTATTTACTTACTTATATTTATATTTAATTATTTATTTTTATTTTTATTTTTACTGAAATTTTTATTTTGTGCGTTTAGTAACTCAAAAAGAAGTTTCTTTAAAAAACTATCAAAATTCCTTATGACACTGTGTAGGCAACGAATGATTTTCTTTTATAAATTGACATAGTTTCTATTAATTATCTGCGAAAAAGGAACACATCGGCTTGCGAGGATCGAACCCACGAGCATCGCGTTATCACCATGACGCTCTAACTTAATGCGCTAACAAGCGACGAAAAAGGTTGTTTAAATTTACGTTAAAGTGGAGGCGCCTTCTTTTTGAGAATGACACGATGATAAAAATCCAATTACAATAAAAAGCTTCTAAAAGAAAAAATATATATATATATATATACTAGCAGACCCGTCCACGCGTTGCTGTGACTAAGTTATACGTTGAATTATACGGCTGTAAACTATTTAGTACAGTCAAATTATTATTTACGAACAAAGACGAAAACGTTGTAGCCGATGTAAAAACCCACAGGTTTGAGATCTGAAACTTAGGTCAAAATTTGGAAGCGATTGATAAAAAATTTCGTAGTGTTGATATTAAGCACAAATTAATTTTATTGTAGGGTCCTATAAATTTTAATGGAGAAGGGATATATATTATTTCTAATGCTACTTTGGATAAAATTGCTAAAATGACTAATATATAAATTAAATTCTATTAAAATTCTATTAAAATAAAAGTATAAAAGAAACGGACGATTTTAAAATCAATTTTTATGGAGGAGTGAAATATAATATATGCTATAATGGATAATTTTACTATAAAATGACCTCATCATTTTAAATATTTTAAAGAGGGCAACAGCTGTAGTTATAAAAAGGAAAACAATAAGGCTAAACCAGAAAAATAAGTAAATTTGATAAATATTTTAAAACTTTAAAATTGGAAATCTTATGAAATATTGGACATTTAAAGTAAATACATGTATCATTTTAAATAGAAAAAGATTTTGGAAAAGTTTTGTGTATTTTAATGAAGTGATGAGAAGTTTTTGAGTATGTTAAAATTTTAATAGTAAATTCAAGTTAATAAAGATGGGAAACATTGAGGATTAAGATAAAAATAATTATAAGATTAAAAAAAAAAAAAAAAAAAAAAAAAAAAACTTTTTATATACCATGCTTTTAAATTTTAATATACTAATAATATACTAATTAAAAGGAAAATGATAAATATTCTATTATAGTTTGAAGTCAAATTTGTTTTCAAATGTCTAAATAAAATGTCTGATGTAAGATACTAATATTTTGCAGCGGAATAGATTTCATTTCTGTCATCCTTGGCGAAAAAAAAAGAATATCGCCAAATTATCTGGCGAAAATATTTAATTCCTTTCAAAAATCATGGTTATTTTAACAACTTATATTAAAACAGTAATGAATAATATGAAACAATATTTCGTACAATACATATTACATGTCATACATACGTACAATGAATAATACAATGCATACATCTGGCATGTATATTTTCGTGTTACGCTTTTGATCGGAAATAATAATAATAATAAAAAAAAAAAAAAGCCAAGGGCGACAGAGTTTTGAAATTTAAAATTAAAATTTTGTCAATTTGGCAGCAAAATAATTCAATCTAACACCCGCGATAACTAATACATATCTATACCCAAATATAAGGATTAAAATCGGGAAATAAATTTCCTCGATTTTTAATAATTTCTTACAAAAAATCCAGTGGGCAATGAACATAGGAAATCTTTTTCTTGGCTGCACAGACGGTCAGTGAGTCACACTTCGCTGGCGTATAGAACTCATAGATATAGTATAGCATATATAGAATAGAGTGATCATTGGGGAGAAAAAAGTTATTCCGTTTCATTTGGGAAAAGACGACGTTTTTACCAAAATATGGCCGTCTTTCCCCGAGTGAATACACACGGGAATACATACTAATATTTTAGCAAATAAAATTTATGAATAATTTATTTGCTAAAGGGGAATGGAAGACTCCAGTTACAGTTTCAAATTCATATTTCTTCCTTTCTTTTCTTTTTTTTTTTTTTTTTTTTTTTTCAATACCACTTAATGGCTGTTTCCAAAGCTTTTATTTATTTTTTTTTTTTTTTTCGGCATCAAAAATATTTGTACGATAACATGGGGATGAGAGATCTATATATATTACTATATCTATGATAGAACTACATTAGCACTTTATCAATGTGTATAAAATCTTTAAATTGATTATGACGTCAATTTTCGTGAGATGCATAATTTAACTTTTTATAATCTTTTAACGTTCACGTTTGATAAAATGTATTTATTTTTATGTCGAAAGAAAATGAACTCGTATTTTTTTTTTTTTTTTTTTTTTGGCAACAATTAAATTAATGGAACTCACAGATATTTTGGAGCAACTTTAATAAAGGTCTATAATTAACAAATAATTGCAATAAAACAATATTGTGACAATTAATTGAGATAAAAACTATCCTATCTCTCAAGTTGGACCAAACTGCACACAGTGTGCAAAATTTCATTAAAATCGGTTCCTTAGTTTAGGAGTTTACCCCGGACAAACATCGTGACACGTAATTTATATATATATACAGATTTAACTTTATATTTTGTGTTTTTTAGTATCTAAAAAAAGGCTTCTTTAAAAAACTCTTCAAAAATTCTTAGAATACTGTGTAGACAATATATATTTTTATTTTAATCAATTGGCATATTTTCTATTACACATTTCATCTGTAAAATTTAGCACATCGATCCTTTGGGGATGGAACTCACCACCAACGTATTAGCAACTTGACGCTCTAACCAACTGAGCCAACAAGTGACTATACAGACTGCTGATATTTACTTTAAAATTGAGGTGCCTTATTTATTAGCGTGACATGAAGACGCGATAACAAAATACAATTTCGATAAAAAGCTTCTAAAAAAATGTTTATTTATTTCTTTATTTTTATTTAAATTTTTATTTTGTGCTTTTTAATTACTAGATAAAAGCTATTTAAATGAAATCTTCAAACATTATTAGGATACTGTGTACACAACGAAATATTTTCTTTTATCAATTGACACTTTTTCCATTAATTATTTGCAAAAAATAACACCTCGGCCCGGCGAGGATCGAACACACGACTCTCGCACTATCAACATGACGCTGCAATCAGCTCATTTATTAAAAGATACAATGAGTTACTTACATTTTTTTATATATATATATATATATATATATAATGGAAGCGTCTTGGTTTTTTAACGTGACAAAAAGCCAATGACAAATCCAATTTCATATAATAGTAATATATAATATACACATATACATATAAAGCTTCTAAAAATATTTTTTAATGTATTTTTTACTTAAAACATTTTATTTTGTGCTTTTTTATTATCTAAAATGTTTTGTGTCTTCCCAATTTCTAAATAAATAAAAATGCTTCTTAAAAAAACTCCTCAAAAAATTCTTAGTGTAAGCAACGAAAAATTTTCTTGTATCATTTGACACCTTTTCTACTAATTATCTGCAAAAATTAACACGCTGGACCTTCCGGGGCCCGAACTCATGACCACCGTCTTACTAACGGGACGTTCTTACCAGCTGAGCCACCGAACGACTATCGAAGTAGCTTATATTTACTTTAAAATGAAGGCGCCTTGTTTACTAGCGTGACACGAAGACACGATGACCAAGTCAATTTCAATTAAAAATCTTCTAATTACAAATTTTAATTAAAGATCCTGACGTCGACGTCAGTTAATAAATCTGAAATGCATTAGTTGAAATTTAAATAAGTATGTCAAAGGCTGTTTTGTTACAAATAATGATAATGATGATGATAATAATAATAATAATAATAATTATTATTATTATTATTATAACATAGGTGAAAGTCTCTTAAATTAGAGTGATAATGAATAACGGAGAATTCCAAAATTTTTAAGATACAAAGCTTTCATTAATTTTTTTCCGACCGAAATAACTTTTTAAGATTTGATAAAAATTATTAATGAAACCATACTTATTTAGCTACCTTTAACCCTTTAACGTTCACTACTTAATTTATTTTAAAAATTACTAAACTAATTTTAAAAATGGCTTTTAGACACATAGCTGATCATAAATATTTAAAAAATAAAAAATTAGCATTGTTCCGAGAAATTTTCGGTTTGAAACATCTGTAAGTAAACCTTATTAAATTCAAATAATATTTAATTTTATAAATAAATCACTTTATAAGTGAACATTATCGACAACAAAAATTCGTAAAAGTTGCATAGATCCCAACATTTCAATTTATTCCGGAGTATTTTAACCCTTTGCGACGCAAGGTAATTCGGATGATTTAAATTACACTGCCACCGGAATTTACGAACATAATTAAAATGCAAGAAATTTTAAATTTTCACATTAAAAAAAAGGGCCTTTTCTGCTGTGTTATAAATGTAAATTTTTGCTAAAAAATTTCCGGGATGAATTTTCGCACTTGAGAATTAAAATTAGGTGTTCCATCAGCGGGAACACTGTGACTGAAAGGGTTAAATAGATGTGTATATATTATTTTACGAATTTCATTTAATTAAATATCAAAATTAAACGAGAACTTAATATAGCAAAAAGAAGTTACGAAGCATTGTATCTGAAATTTAGTTTGAAAATATATCGCTTGAGAGTTCCAAATTTCATATCGACCGTAAAAGTTTTAATTTTCAATAGAGATTTCACCCAGTGGGGCTCATTTGATTTCCCTCACTATAAGGAAGTTCTAAGCACAATAGATAACTAAAGCGACATTTTGAAACTTTTTTTACATTATTTTACAAAAGCATTCATAATAGAAAAATTCGAATGAAATAAAATTAAAGTATAAATAAGATTAAATGGCAGAAGTGAAATAAGAAAAGGTCTATAATTGCAAAGATAAGATAATGAAAAGATCTATAATTGCAAAACAAATTAAAATAGGCAATTCTCAAAATAAGATATCATAAAAAGTTAGCTATGTTTGGTTGGGTTTTACGTCGCACTACTGTTGCGCAGATGGGCAATTGGCGAGGGTCTGGGACACCCCCTGGAGGTGGTCCGGAGACATGCCATCACAATTTTGATCTTTCACGGAAGGGATGGCTCTCCCACTTCGGTGACCCCCAGAGGTATAATTTTTGATGGGAACATGGAGGACATTGCGGCCACGACAGATTTTACGTGCACCAGCCACCATTAGTGTACACGACGGTCTTTGGCCGGCTCGGGTACCGAACCCGCAATCTTCCAATTACGAGGGCGGTGCTCAACCGACTGGGCTACTGCGGCCCAAAAGTTAGCTAGGAGTAATAAATTAAAATTCTCAATTTTAAAGCCTATTTTTCTTCTTCTTATAATATAAAATATAGTCTATAAAATAATACTTAATCATAAAAGATAACATTTATTCTGGAAAATTATTAGCATATTATTTAAAAAAAAAAAAAAAAATTAAATTTAAAAAAAATTTAAAAAAATTTAAATTAGAGGTTTTGGATTCTCAAAAAAGTTTTCTTTAATTGATTAAAGTGAATATTGTTATTCACTTTAATTCATCCCATAGCTAATCTAACAGTGGATTAGCAATCTAAAAATAGTGAAATCCTGAAAGACCGCAATATTCATTAGGTCGTTCTTAGATAAAGGACTTTTAAGGAATAAGAATTAAACGGGTAAATGGGATACCTTTTATATCTTATCTGCATAGCACTGCAACTTGTCGGAAGTACTTCAAACGTCTTTATTGTACCTCAGATATGATATATACATTGTGTCAGTGAGAAGAGCAGCTTCTCCTTTATTAAACATGTTTTGTTTATCATGATTCAGACTTTTTTTATGGTAAGTATTACGAATTTCGTAATCTATTTACGAAGCAGTAAAATCGACTGAAAACTTAATGTCATTTCCGGTAGCGGAGTTGAGTTAATAGTCAATTTCCCATGAACTTATTTCTACTAACAGGTGGTTGATGTTGGTTTATTCTCCAAGATAGCGATTTAAGCAATATAGAAAACCAACTATTCCATTTCATTTGAGATTTTTATAAAACGGAAATGTTCATAATTTTCCAATACTGTATTTCTCCAATAATAATTTCCCAGTAAAATATGGGCCGCAGTAGCCCAGTCGGTAGAGTGCCGGCCTCGCAATTGGAAGATTGCGGGTTCAGTACTCGAGCCGGCCAAAGACCGTCGTGTACACTAATGGTGGCTGGTGCACGTAAAATCTGTCGTGGCCGCAATGTTCTCCATGTTCCCATCAAAAATTATACCTCTGGGGGTCACCGAAACGGGAGAGCCATCCCTTCCGTGGAGGATCAAAATTGAGATGGCATGTCTCCGGATCACCTCTAGGGGTGTGTCCCAGACCGTCGCCAATTGCCCATCTGCGCAGCACTAGTGCGACGTAAAACCCAACCATCCATCCATCCATCCCAATAAAATATTTTTATTGTAATTATTTGCGAATTTCTATACGAATACTATCCTATTCCGTATTATTTCCCAAGAAAATGCGTATTCTATATTTCCTTTCCTGTGTATTCCATATTCCCCGCTTCGTCAGTGTTGCCAGAATAAGGGACTTTTTTTTATTAATCTTGAAGTGATTAGGCAACCGCGTTGAATAAAACAATCCTCAAATCTGGCAGCACTACACTTGGTCCATATTAACTTATAATAGCTTTTATTTTTATAATCTAAAATTTCGTATGTAAACGCTACGTTTACTAACATAAAACCACCAAAACACATTAATAAGATGTTTTGCTGCAGTCGAACCTTCAATGTTCCAAAATATTTCAGTTTATTATGGTAAGTTCAAATAATTGTAAGTTCAGATAGAAATGATATTCCATATTCCCTCAGCTCTTCTATATAAATCCATCAAAATACCAGGTTTAAAAGAAGACCAAAACTAGCATTTGTAACACAGATAGAGGTAAAAATTATTCGTGAATTTATATGAAATTAAAATGGTACACTTATATTATTTTCTCTTACCCATATATATACTAGAGAAAGTATTGTTTTGGGGTCAAATTTTCGAAATCGAGATTTTTTATATTTACATATTTTGAGGTCCCCTGAATCCGAAAAACATACTTTTAGCGGTTGGTCTGCGTGCATGTGTATCTGTTATCAGTATATCTCAAGATCAAATAGTTGCAGGAGGACCAAACTCGGTATCATACATCTGTATTATATAAAGATGCTATACTAAACGTTTCATTGATATCAATGAAAGGGTTCATATACAGGGTCACCCAAGAGAATTCTAATACATCTATGGGCGAAATTTTTTTTAAGTACAATGTAACATACGTATGATGCTTTAAACAAAATGGAATAAAAATATCTTTTATACGCAAAAAGCATATTTTGTGTTGATTGCAGTAAGGAAATCCTCCATTCTTCATTTACAGGGCTACCCAAAGTATTTGGATGTATTTCGGCTATACCTGGAAATCGCTGGAAGTGTATTTCATTTTGTGTTATGTGCTTTTCTCACTAATAAATTTAAGTGCACAATGTAATGTGTATATAGTTCATAGAAAATATACAGGGTTACTCAAAATTAACACGTTTTTTTCTATTGAGTGTAATTAATAAAACTGTCATTCTACATTTTACAATGCTATCGAACGCTGATCATGAAAGAAAATTTATTCCTGATGCCCATACTGTAAACAGAGTATTTTTCAGTTCAATTTCTAACTCTTGTTTTTTGTATAATATCATGTTTTCAGGTACCCTGAATAAAAAAGCTAAAGTTTTTTTTTTTTTTTAATCTGTATTTATATCACTTATCAACATAACTTAAAAACGAATAAGTACAGAAAATTCAAATTTGGTAATTTGAAGTTGGTATGCGTTTGCCACTTGGCAAGTTTCAAGGTAAATTAATAATATCCTTGAATATTATTTTTAAAAATAGAAGTAGGTACTATAAAAAAACGAGGGGGTTGAGGGGACGATAGCCCCCTCACACAGAATTATATTGTCAAATAAAACTTCCGTAAACCAATTTTAGACTATTTTTAAACTAGATTGAAATCTATTATTTTGCCTGCAATCTGTCTTTATAGCATTGAAGTGCAGGGTAAGAGAAAGTCACGTGAGGGACAAATCAGATTACTTCGATGTAATAAAGTGTTACTGTATAAAGTTAACTTTTTCTGTTTTTGGAAAAGTAATTTTAAGTGCTTTCCACTATATTATAGGCCTGAAATTTTTAAAAATTCATTTATTTTAATACGGTATTCTCTTTTTTTTTTTTTTCTTTTTTTTTTTCAAAATTTATTTTTTATTTTTAAAGATTTCATGTTCTGGATAATAATAAGTAATTAAGTAATTTTTTTTAATTGTTATTTTTTTTAACGTTTTAAGTTAATTAATTTATTTATTTATTTACTCTTATATACATCGCTGTCAAAAATAAATATATTTTGCATATTCTTTAAACGACTATAGAAAAGAAAAAAAAAAAAAAAAAAGAAAGAAAACTGTTTTTTAACCAAGCAACAAAAAGTTATACAATTTAATTCAATAAAATTGTCAGTTTCGTTAATTTATTACGAAAAATCTTTTAAATATTCATCTTTCTCATTGTATTTCTTTTTAAAAATTGTGAAAACTTTTTGATTTATCCTCAGGGGACTCTAATGAATTGAAATGCTTATATTAAAATGATAATAATTTTGAAGTTTATTAAAAACAAGTTTTAAGTTAAAAAAATTGCAATTTAAAAGAAAAAAATATAGAGAGATAGCTTTTAAAAGCCTTTTTATTGCATTGTTTGAATTTTTGATTAATAAATTCAAAATAACATATGCAGTTTAAATGCAAGACATTTCTTATATGAAAATTAAAGGTTTTTCTCTTTCTGTTAATAAAAAAACAATTTAGCATTATTTTCATCTTTAAAAACACCTATATCGAGTTCTTCAAATTTCATTCTGTTACATTTAAAGTGCATTCAAATGAATATAGATTAATTTTATGAAAAAACACATAGCACATAAGGCTGAAAATGCATTATTAGTTTGTGAGAATCAATTTTCTTTTTTCTTTTAAATAACAGGACAGATTTTTCGGGATATATATTGCTTTTATTTTATGACATTTATTTCGGATATTTCTATACAATCAACAATTCTTTAATTTTATAAAAACATAGACACATATACATATATATATTACCCGAATTTCATAAGAATCCTGTTAAATTCGTACTGTTACTGTCTTCTGTAATTCTTATACTACAAATGCTATAATAATGTTTTATTACATACTAGCAGGCGACGCCCGCTTCGCTGGTCCCTATTTTTAAACGAATCACTATAATTACTGAATTTTCAGAATTGCATTAATTTTTATCACGTGAAAAAAAAAAAGAGAAACAAAATCTGATTAGGGAAAATGTCGCACCGGGTTCTCACTGTCTTCGGAAAAAATTCCCAAAATGCTCTAACTCTTATTTCTATTATTTTCCCCCTTCGCCCACCCTCCCGTCTATCCTAACAATTTTACAAATTCGAAAATATCCGCAATCGATTTGCAAGTATCAAAAACCTCTATGCACCAGTTTTGAACGATCTATCTCTATTTTATTTTTTTGCCCCTCCCAATAATTTTAAAAATTCGAAAATATCCGCACTCGATTTGTAGGTATCGAAAATCTCTATGTACCAATTTTGAATGATCTAACTAGTTTTTATTTTTTTTGCCCCTCCGCCCCCCCCCCTCCTGGACTTTCTAATAACTTTACACTTTCAAAAATATCCCCATTCGACTTGCAGGCCTCTAAAACCTATCTGTACCAATTTGAACGGCCTAACTGTATTTCTATTTGTTTTTGCCCATAGCCCCCCCTTACCGCCCCTCCTAATAATTTTACAAATTCGAAAATATCCCCAATCGATTTGTAAGTATCGAAAACCTCTATATACCAAATTTGAACGATCTAACTCTATTTTTATTTTCTTGCCCCCCTCTCCCCTCCCCCCTCTCCCCTCCCCCCTCTCCCCTCCCCCTTCTCGCCCTTCCTAATAACTTTACACTTACGAAAATATCCCCATTCGACTTACAGGCCTCTAAAACCTATCTGTACCAATTTTGAACGGCCTAACTGTATTTCTATTTGTTTTTGCCCATAGCCCCCCCTTACCGCCCCTCCTAATAATTTTACAAATTCGAAAATATCCCCAATCGATTTGTAAGTATCGAAAACCTCTATATACCAATTTTGAACGATCTAACTCTATTTTTATTTTTTTGCCCCCCCCCCCTCTCCCCTTCCGACTTCTCGCCTCTCCTAATAACTTTACACTTTCGAAAATATCCCCATTCGACTTGCAGGCCTCTTAAACCTATCTGTACCAATTTTGAACGGCCCAACTGTATTTCTATTTGTGTTTGCCCATAGCCCCCCCTTACAGCCCCACCCCATACCCGACCCTCCTAATAATTTTACAAATTCAAAAACATCCGCAATCGATTTGTAAGTATCGAAATTCTCTATGTACCAATTTTGAACGATCTGACACTATTTTTATTTTTTTTTGCCCCCCACCCTCCCCTCCCCCTTCTTGCCCCTCCTAATAACTTTACACAATTGAAAATATCCCCATTCGACTTGCAGGCCTTTAAAACCTATCTGTACCAATTTTGTAATAACTGTATTTCTATTTGTTTAATAACTGTATTTCTATTTGTTTTTTCTCCATAGCCCCCCCCCCTTGCTGCCCCACCTGGGAGCTGAATTTCTAAAATTCCAGAAATTGGTTTTTAGATAGTTGCATTAGCTTTATTTTAGAGCAAAAATTTCACGTATATCTGTTTTTTTTTTGTTTGAGATATATAGGATTATGCAAAATCACGTTTTACACATGTGAAATCACGTTTTGCCCCCCCCCCCCGCCCCCCTTGGGGACCAAATTTCAAAAATTCCAGAAGCCGATTCTTAGACATTTGTATTAGCTATATTTTAAAGCAAAAATTTTACGGATATCTGTTTTTTTTTGTTTGAGATATGAAGGATTTTGTGAAATTACGTTTTGCCCCCCCCCTCCCCCCCTTGGGGGACGAATTTTGTAAAATCGCTTGCGGCGTTGTGTTTCTCGGGTCGTAAACATTAATCGTGCCGAATTTTGTTCCGGTCGGTAAAACGGCCTAGGTTTCTATAGCGGACAGACAGACAGACACACACACACACACACACACACAAACTCTGCTCTTTTATATATATAGATACATAAAAAATATATATAGTTATATAGTACTTAATAAAAAAAAATGGCTTTAATTTCATAAGGAATATTAAACGCCTAACTAATATTACTATTATAAAAACGTTTGATTTTAATCATCTTTTTAATAAAATTGTTATCAAATGTATGCATGAAATTATAAATATACTATTTAATAAAGATCAACAATGCTTATATAAATCTGTATTTGCTAGCATTTTTGTAAATTTTAATTTACTCATTAAAAATTTAGTGCGGAATGTAGGTAAGAAAAATCATGAAGACTATATTAAAAATCTAGCTTTAGACAACGGATATCCTGAAAATTTAATTTAAATTATTATTTTTTTTTTTTAATAATATAAATAATTACATATTCTCGATGTTAATAAATGGTCTTAAATAACTGTCTTAGTCTTCACTGTTACATAAATAATTACATAAATTCATAGTTACTTCTTTTTGGTTAATAAATTTAACTTTTATGGTTTAAAATATAAATAATTTTATTTATGCATTGTTGATTTTTATTGTTAAATAAATTCCTTGATTTTCTCTGTTTCATAAATTAAATGCTCATTGTTTAATAAATATTTAAATTTATTCATTTTTTTCTAATTCACCTCTTCAATTTCTTGTGATGTTTATCAAATAAATTATATAAATTATTACTCTTCAGTAGCAATACTAATACTATTTAATTTCAAATTAATTTTTATATTGTGTAAATTTCACGCTAACTATTACTTTAGAACATTAATATTTAATTTCTAAGGTTGTGTTAAATTAATAATGTTATTTTAATTAAAAATTTATGTATGGTATTATGTGCACATCCTGTTATATCGAAAGGTTTTTAAATGTTACAAGTAAACTAATTTAAATTACTTTTAGTTTATTATTTAAAAATATTTATTAATTTTATTATAAATATTATCATATTTATTTAATTAAATTAAAATATTTCTAATTATAAATAAGTTAAAAATACTTTTACATCCTTGTATTTATTGTATTTTTTTTTTTCTCTTTTCTCCAATTTTAAAGCCTCTTCACTGTTTTGGATTGTATGTTTCCCTGTTAAAACCGCAGATATTCACTGTTCCTAATCTACATCTTGTATGCGCCTTTGAGAGAACTGTTTCGGTTTTAATTTATTTCATACTTCAATTATTTCATTTATTTCATTTTTGTTTTAAGATTTTAAGATTTTTTTCCTTTTGGTAATTATGGTTTAGTCATTGCTTAAAAAGAAATTTTACCTTTATCAGGGGTGAAAGTGGTTATCGTCATCGGCACCACTATTTTTATTTAGAAAAAATGAGTGTATTTTTATTCAAAAATTCTTTGATTAAATAGGATACAGATTATTGTAAAAAATTTCCGGTGGAAGAGTTCCGTCAAAAGACTGAAAAACTTTGAACCCTGACCTTTATGCAGTCTTTATGATGGGAAACCATAATCTTTGCATGATCTGTTCCTACAAAGCCCTTCAGGATTCAACATGCTTTCATTCATATGATTTTCTCTTACTTTGATCGTTTTTATAATCAGCTTAACAGATTTAAACAACAAAATAAAAATAACCTCTTCATAATATATGCTAAAAGCGCATTAATGTGGATAATCCTCAAAACAACAAATATTAAAAATAAATAAATATTTAAATAAAAATACAATTTTTCTTTTCAACTTCTGAAAATAAAATATAATATTTCATATAGACTTTAAAGTTTTATTGTCATTATTGCGGAAAATGTTTTGAACTATTTTGTAAAAATGAATTTTTAGGACACTTTTTGTAATTAAAATGTAATATGATCGTCTTTAAGTAATACACATTCACTCTCCCTATGAAACTGAATAAATGTTTTCGAATTCGTATGGGTTGTGTAATTTATAAATTTCCTGCTGTAGAAAATTGAAAATAAAATTTTTCTTTGTAATTTTTTTTATGGTTTGTACCGTATAGTTAATTATCATTTAGGAAATTTTTACGTTAAGTTATATTTTGCATCTTATTCTTCGATATACTTAAATTAAATACATAATTTAAAATTTTCATACGTAATGTAATTCTTTGTAAAATCTAAGAAATTATTTTTGATATTTTCCACAATTTGAAGTTTTAATTAAAACATTTTCTGTTAAATGATGTTGAACCTTTTCAAGTTTAATTGAAGAAGTGTTTTTAATTTCAGTTTTACATGGCATAACTTTATTTTCATTTTAATTTGTTTATGTTATGTCTTAGTTTGAGTTTAATGGAAATAGTTAAACCACAGACAAACAAGCGTGAAGTTTTAATTACTTTACTTAAAATGATTGAATATTAACATTTAAAAATTTTGCAATGCTGCTAAATTTAAAATGATTACATATAAAAGCATTATTTAACGGCTGACATCTTACAAAAATTACTCAGCAAGCATTTTAATGATAAAGTTTCTATAAATAACTTTATGTTTTTCTTATGCACGGTAGATATAACACGACAAATGTAGTATAACAATAATAATGATTTACATATTAGATAATTATTAAGTGGATGGCGCACAATATAATATTTATATATGATTAAATTATAATTTTAAAATTTTGAATATTTACACATTTAAATGCATCAACTATACAATTTCTTAAAAAGTACTTAAATTAAAGGAAAAAAAAATTAATTTTTGAATTGTTGTAAAATGCTCCTTTCTTAATTTTATGCCTCTCACCCATTATTTCATATTATTGTAAATTAATAATAGATTTTGAATATATTTCTATATAATTTTTTTGACTGATTAATGTGTAATTTAACAAAATAATATGTTTATGTTTGTTTGTTAAAATTTATGCTAAGATTTTAGCCCTCAACCATAAAGACAATTTTTAATGAGCAATATTTCAATGAATACACAAAGTAATACACAAATATGCGTAGAATATATTTTTAGACTATAATGATGTAAAATAGAGGATAAAAATTAAATGTAGATGTCAAGGAACATTTAAAAATGGTTAAATAAAATTAAGTGTTTTTCTTGTTTTTCTTTTTTTTCTTTCTTTATTTTTTTTTTTTAAATATTTTTTAAGAAGTTTTAATCTATTTAATTTATTAATTTAATCTATTTAGCATTGATACATTTCAATCATAGCTGCAAATATTTTAATTTATTCCGGAGTACTTTTAGCCTCGCCTTTATTTCGTACCACTTTATTTATAGAAAAATATTTTCCAACATATAACTTCGATAAAATAAGAAAAAAATACTTAAAAAAATGAATGGTACGAAATAAAGGCGGGGCTAAAAATACTTGGGAATAAATAAAAATATTGACAGGTATGATTTCAATGAATATGAAGACGCGACGCAGTCACTTTTTTCAATATTTTATTTTTATAAAGCAATATTCGAGTTATTCAATAAAAGAAATATATACTGCAAACGATTACTAAATATCTTTATAAAAAATAAAGTGGTATTAAAAAAACTGACTTCGATGAGCCTCGTATATGCTTACAAAATTTAGTAACTCTAAAACAGTAATTTATAAAATCATTATGATGCCCGTTATCCCATAAACAAACCTGAAAAATGTTAAAATAGTGAAACAAATAACTATTCATATGTTGGTTAAATTTTATAATTTAATTCGTCGCTCTAGAAGGTAAGAAGTTTAATTTCTCTACTTGTATTTTCTAAATAGATACTTATTTTTTCAAATATTTTCTTAAATAAGTCAAACAAAAATTGAATGCTGGATTACTGGATAAGGATATTCAGCGTAATATGTGCCCATCTCACTACTAAAGAAGCAAATTATATAGTACTATGTTGATTAATTAATCCTTTCGTGGTTTTCTTGTTAAGTTTTAATGTTTTCTTCCGTATACATATATATAGATATTCGTTTCGCAGTAATTGTTATCTTTATTTTCACTTTTTACTTTATTACAATATGATGAGGGTTTGACAGAGGTGATGACAGAGGGTTTAGCAGAAAGTAGGACGCCCAAAAAATCTTTTAATTATTAAGCCGTGGTGGCTTCTGCTCCTTTCTCTACTTCAAATTATTATTATTATTATCATTAATAATATTATTATTTTGTTATCCTTTGATCATATTTGCTATATATGATCTAATCCCCCCCAATGCTTCAGAGACAATTCATGCTAACTTTTTAAATATATTTTGTTTTGGACAAGGCTTCATTTCGATAATTAATTTTCAGTGGTTCTTTGTTCATTGACTTGCAACTTCCTTCCTGGTGTTTCATAATTTTAATGATGAATTATATATATATATATATATCAAACTGCGGGTACATATATCATATCTAATTAATATTCCGTAAAATTATTAGCATCCGTCTTTTCATTCGCACAGTGTTTTTCAGAGTATTTTTCTTCTTATTTAATCGTAATTGAATTTGGAGGATATTAATCTAGAAAAAGGGTGGTGCTTTTTTCAAGGGGAGGGGAGGGGGCTGTATATATTCCATATTAGGTGGAAAAAAAACTGTTTTTTAGTTATTATAGGTAATATAATCGTTCAAAAACACAATATATAGCTTTATATTCAATTTACAATTTCACATGTACTATTTATAAATATTTACCACTAAAAATTGTCTTAATTCAAAGCCACAGATTCGAGCACATATTATGGATGTCAACAGTATTTCAGTTTCAGTGGTTTTCGAGCTTCCTTGCCTTATTCGCATATACGCTGTCCTACATATTTTTGTACAACAATATTAACAACAATAACAGTAATATTAATAATAACACATATTGAGATCTGGTGGTAAGGTGACAAATCAAAGCTTACTCCCTTTATGCTATATATACACTGTAAAATATATGTCCTATTTGCTGCCAGAAATTCTCTGTAATTTAGGAAAATACGTTCTGACAACGTAATGTTTTGTTAAATTACGCGTATTTTCTCAAATTACAGAGAATTTCTGGCAGCAAATAGGACATATTTTGTATTTTGAGAAAATACGTTCTGACAACGTAATTTTTTCGTAAATTACACGTATTTTCTCAAATCACAGAGAATTTCTCGCAGCAAATAGGACATATTTTTACAGCGTATATAATATGTAAATTGTTAATTCATAAATGACATGATTCTTAAATGTTAAATTGGTGGATTATCACATAGTCAAAAAGTAGCCACGAATGCAATGTAACAGAAGCCATTTACATTTCCTCTCGCTTTTCTCTTTCTTTTTGTTATCGTACTTTTTTTAATCAGTTGAAAATACCTTCGACTTCACTAATGAATTGTGCGTAACATTTCATTTTACACTGTAAAAAATACGTCCGATTTGCTGCCAAAAATTCTCTAATTTGAGAAAATACGCGTAATTTATGAAAAACATTACGTTGTCAGAACGTATTTTCTCAAATTACAGAGAATTTCTGGCAGCAAATAGGACATATTTTTTACAGTGTATGTTTTCTAAACTACTAACTCAAAAATGATTATTTAGCATTACAATCGATTTTTATTTGATTTATTTACAAAGTTCTTGTTCTACATTCTCTAACATAGACATTTTTGTGTTTTACACTGTAAAGTTCAAAATTCTATAATAAAATTTTATTTATGTAAAAAAAATATAAATTTTATATGTTTATTAATTTTCAGTTTATGCTCTAATTTCAACAAACGAAGCATAGCATGGTTTGAGAAGCTTGACAAAAACGCACAAATATAAGTGTGAAAAACAAAACAATTGACACCTTTAACATTGCGCAACAAATTTAGAGATAGGAAATGCAATGAAATGTGAATCATGCCACCCATCGAATTACATTTTACGGCTTCAAAATTATTGCATAACTCATTTCTTAAACTCTACTTTTATTTTCTTCGTTAGTTTTCAACTTATAATTAGACTCATGTGAGGATATTCAGGCTTTATTAACAATTTAATAGATATTGAGTATTAATTTTATTCCATTTCTTAGATATTAGAATGCATAATGCTTTAAAAAAAGAATTTATATATATATATATATATATATATGTTTCCTGATACTAGTCTTTTACCGATTAAGATAAACTACTAAAAAACATCTTTCTGGATTTTATCTCTTTCATAATTTAACGTCTTTCAAAACATCCATTCAGATAGAAAAAAGATTAAAAACAAACAAATAAAATAAAATCATTTTTAAGCGTTACCACAATAAAAATAAAGCTAATAAAAAAGTTCAAGTATAGGGTAAACAACTGCATCAAAAATTTCATTGGAGGAAATAATTAAAAAGTCGTTAAAAGTTTCACATTTTTCTTATATCACACTCAATGTATTTTATAATAAAAATAATTTGCTCTTTTAAAAGCTGAAGACAAAGAACCCTCTTGGGAATAGCTCTCAAAATAGCTTTTTTAAAATTAAATTGTAAAGAAACCAATTTTATTAAGAACTGTTTTTTAATTGTTTTGTCAATTAAAACTTTAGAAAATTTTCCCTCATATAAAAGAATGCATTACGAAAATTAAGGAATAAATTATTTAGTGTATGGAGTTAAGAATAAATAAACAAATGAAATATGTTCAATACTTTAACGCAAAAAAAAATCTGAATAAATTATAATTTTTTGGTGCACTCTTAAAGATGAGATGTTCAAAATTTGAAATAGTAATAGCTTTATTTTAATTTATATTTAAATATTTTTATTTTTCTAATTTCTAAGTCTGATTTAAAATTTCAATTCAGTACTTATCCGTTTTCAGCGTGGTTACAGCCTCACCATTTTTTCCTGGTTCTTCTACCAATACATTTATATGGTAATTTTTTTATTTTTTATTTAATTAATTTTGTAAACTTACTATTAAAAATTCCAAAAGAAATATACTGGTGGAAGAATCCTGGAAAAAATATGGCCTGACACCAACCTAATTTTTAAACCTATTTGATTTTTTGATTTTTTGATTTGATTTTATTTTTTTAAGAGGGATGGTATTTTTAAGATTGTTATCATACATGTATTTTTTAATGATGTTAACTTATTGAAGAAAATATGAAAGAAAATAATTTAAAACATAAAATGTAATATTTATACAAAAAGATATCTATGTAATAATAACAATATAGTAATATATATATATATATATATATATACATACAAGGTGTATACAAAAATACATTAAAAGTATGTATACATATGCGTGTATGCAGGCCTCCTTTAATTTTATACTTAATTTTTCATACTGCCACCACTATTTTTTTTTTTTTACTGTCTACCACAAAGTATTAAATAGAGAATTTGCCCGCAGCAAATGCTTTTAAAATACAAAACATTACATACAAAAGTAAAAAACATTGCCAAAATAACAAAGGAAATACTCGTCTAAATATCTATAAAATCTTAAACTTGTTAACACATTTTGAAGCCAATTTCAAAAAACTCTACGATTTTAGGAAAGGTCTGACTTGGCAACAAAATTAGCTACTTAGTAAGATTGACGACAAAATTTAACATAATTTACCTGTTTATAGTTGCCTTAATCTGGAAACCCTTATACAATTTGAAATGAAATTAATCGGTTTTTTTTTTGTAATGTATCGTTTCACAGCAATAAATTTTTGCCAAAAAGTATCAAAATGCAATTTTTACTAAGGTTAGTTCACTGAACGTTGAGATGTGCGTTTGTTAGTGAGAGATTATTGTAATTAGCTATGATTACTATTCCTGCGCAAGCTATTTTCGTGTCTTGCCGTGTTTATAATTTTAATAACTTTGTGCTACGAGTAAGAATTTCATTGGCTTGTATCAGGAATATTCGTTGAATAAAAAGCCTTCATCAACTGGGGCTGAAAAAAAATATTATACTGCGCCATGAAATAATTTGTACCATGAAAAAATGCAGAATTATATAATCATAAAAACACTTCAATATCAATAAATCTGTAATTCAAGTTTTCTATTTCAGTCACAAAGTTTACGCAGGTTGGGAGAGCTTATGTTCTTTATTAGAAATTAAACACACAATAAATGACTATTTGCAGTATACTTTGAAGAATTCACAATTATAAATTAATTCAGTAATTATTCAGGATAACATTGTTTCTCCATAAAAGGAGCCAAGAATCAAGATATGTAAATAATAACTTTTCATGTTCAAGAGAAAAGAAAAAATACTTCCTGTTTTAGACAGGCCGAAAACTAAACTAAAAAAAAGTAACATTCTCAAAAGGAGAAAAAATCACCTCTCATTTGGCAAAGAGCCAAGTCGGGCGGGATGGAGCAAATCGAAACCAAAATCTACGTTCAAACATGCTCCGCCCCCATGAACGAAGGTTCATAAAAATATCCTAAAAAGTACAATAACAACATTAGTGTTGTTACAGGTTTTCATTTTCTTGGTCTTCAACTGCAAATAGATAAGAAAAAAAAGAGATTAATATACATAATGAAACATTGTAACTAGATGATTAACATAAATGGATTAAAAACAGGAACATAAAAAAAAAATAATAAATAAAATAAAATAAAAATAAAATAAAATAAAAAGTTCAAAGTTCAAAATGGCAGAGGAGATAGTTTGGCGATCGGACGCTTCAACTCTCCATAATTAGTTTTCAGTAGAACTACACGAATCTTGCCATCTGCTCCAGGAAATAATTTGATTATGCGTCCCAGTTTCCACTTCAAAGGGGACTGATTATCATCTTTTATTAAAACCAAATCGTCTTTCTTGAAATTTGGTTTATTTATTAACCATTTTGATCGCCTTTGCAAGTCTGATAGGTAATCTGAAGACCATCTGTTCCAGAAACTTTGAAAATTTTTTTGTAGAAGTTTCCATCTTTCTAGCGGGGTTATGTTAACTGAAGAATAGTCAGGTTCTGTTATTGAAGTCAAGGCAGTGCCTATTATAAAATGTCCTGGAGTTAGAGCATTTAAGTCACTTGGATCATTCGAGAGCGCAACAAGAGGTCTGGAGTTCAAGCACGATTCAATTTGAGTAATTAAAGTAAGGAACTGTTCATAAGTTAATATTTGTTCGCCAATAGTTCTTTTTAAATGACCCTTCATCTGTTTTATTCCAGCCTCCCAAAGTCCTCCAAAATGGGGGGCCGATGGGGGATTGAAATTCCATTTGATTGTTTCTTCGGACAAATATCTGTGGATCTTTTCGTCAGAAGAGATCAAGGACATCATTTTTTTCATTTCGTTGTCGGCACCTACAAAGTTCGTTCCTCTGTCTGAAAACAATTCTTCAGGTTTTCCTCGTCGAGCAACAAACCTCTTCAAGGATGCGAGGAATGTTTCAGAGGTGAGATCACTGAGTATTTCCAAATGAATTGCTTTTGTGGAAAAACAGATATATAAACAAATATAACTTTTATAAGATCTAACACCTCGGCCCTTACGAGGTTTGATGAGAAAGGGGCCTGCAAGATCAACCCCGACTTTCGAAAACACTCGCGATGGCACTACACGAGCATCTGGAAGATCACCCATCAGTTGAGAGGCTAAGTTCGATGTGGTTCTAAAACACTTCATACAGTTCCGCAGATTCCTTTTCACGGCGTCTCTTGCATTAATTATCCAATATTGTTGTCGCAGGACTGAAATTGTTAACTGAGTTCCACTGTGAAGATGTTTTTCATGAAAGTATTTTATAATTAAGTCTGTAATGTGGTGCGTTTTAGGAAGTATCATTTGGTGTTTTTGACTCTCAGGTAGGTTTGCGTGTCTTAATCTTCCACCAACACGAAGAATTTCATTTTTGTCTAGAAAAGGATTTAAAGAAAGAAGTTTGTTACTAGCATTCAGGTTTCTTCCAGATTTTAAAGTCTTTATTTCCTCTCCAAATTCATGTCTTTGAACCAACTTCACAATAATTTTAGTTGCCTCATCAAGTTCTTGTATAGTTAAAAAGCCAGTATTTCGCTCAGATCGACATTTAGTATTTTTTATAAATCTAAGACACCAGGCTGTAACACGTCTTAATTTAGACCAAGATGAAAACTTATATAATAATTCAAATTCATTATTGCCATGAGTTAAAGAGCAAACAGTAGTTTTCCGTTGTTCTCTCAAAATCTCTTCTTCAGGTATTTTGACTTCATTTTCCGGTAGTGGTGTCGGTAAGTGCTCTTCTTTCAACCAGATTGGTCCCTTTAACCATTCTTCATTCTTCAACAATTCAGTTGCTGTGCAACCACGAGATAGCACATCAGCGGGATTTTTAACCCCTGGACAAAATCTCCACTGAGATGGGGCTATTAATAGTTGAATTTCACGCACTCTGTTCTCTACAAAGGGCTTCCAGTTACTAGCACTTCCTTTGACCCAATAAAGGGTAATTTGGGAATCACAGAAGCATAGTATGTTTTTGACGGGAACTGAAAATAGCTGCCCAAGATAATGAGCTAATCGAGCAGCTGTTAAGGCTCCCATCAATTCAAGTCGAGGCAAAGTAAGTTTTTTGAGAGGAGCTACTCTTGTCTTCGACATAATAAATGAAGTTTCACGGGAACAAGGATCACGAAAATAAGCTACTGTACCATATCCCTTCAAACTGGCATCGCAGAAAACACAAATTTGAATAGCTTCAGGAGTTAATTTTTCAAAATTCGTGAAATATTTTCTAGGCACTTCAAAATTTTCTAAATCCTGTATTTCACTATGCCATTTCTTAAATTTTTGTGTTAAAGCATCAGGTAAAGCAGAATCCCAATCAACACCCTGCTCCCATAATTCTTGCATTAGAAATTTAACTCTTATTATAAAAGGGGAAATAAACCCTACAGGGTCATACACCTTTGCTACAGTTTGTAAAACAATTCTCTTAGTGATAATTTCATTATCAAACCCTTCTAACAGAGACTGAAAGTCTATTCTTAACGTGTCATTATTAGTTGACCACATTATTCCCAATACTTTAGAGATATTTCCCTCATTTATTTCTTCATCAACGTTTATTCCATATTTTTCCCACAATTTGCTTAATTCGTAAGAGTTACTTTTAAATTTCCTTAATGTCATATTGGCATCTTTAAGTATTTTCACAGCACCAGACGATAAAATAAATGCTTCATTTACAGAATTAGCGCCATGAAAGAGATCGTCAACATATAAGGAAGTATCAAGCATATTAACTACTTTCTCAAACAAGTCTTTATATCCTTTTATGTGATGTTTAATGGTAGCTGAGAGCAAAAAGGGTGATGTTGTAACACCAAAAGTTACACGAGTCATGCGGAAAACCTTTAATAGAGGATTTTTACTATTTATATCCTCAAACCATAGAAATCTCAAAAAGTTTCTATCATTTTCTGCAACCTGTATTTGCAGAAAAGCTTTTTCAATGTCACAAACAAAGGCAATTTTATGAAGGCGGAATTTTAAAATAATATCCAAAATATTAGGATTTAAATTGGGGCCTGCAAATAAACATTCATTTAAAGATTTTGCTTCCTTTTCTTTGGAAGAAGCATCAAACACTATTCTGACCTTTGTAGTGGACTTATCTGTTCTTATCACCGGTCTGTGGGGCATATAATATACACCAGTTTCATTTTTGTTTATTTTACACTCCTCTATTATACCCATTTTCTTTTGTTCCTCAAGAATTTTTTCATATTCATTTTTAAGCCATTCATTTTTAGACAGTTTTGTTCTCAAACCCCAAAGTCTATTTTTGGCTATTTCTATATTGGATTTTAATTCATTTTTATTTTCCTTCCACAAAAATTGAATTTCATATCTTCCCTTAACAAAATTTAGATTTTCATTAAAAGAATTAATAATTTCTATATCTCTCTGTGACATAGAATCATTCTTACTGTCACATATTCCAAGTGATTCTAAATCCCAAAAACGCTGCAAATCAAAATTGTCAAATTTATTGACAGATACAAAATGCGAATTAATTACTTCTGTACTATTATTATTCAATTTCCCCACTACAGTATATCCGAAAATAGTATTAGCAACATATAAATTATCATTAATTTTTTCAATGATACCTCTCTGTATTTTCCAAAAATAATCAGCTCCTAGCAAAATATTAATTTTGGAATCACTTAATGAATTGTCTGCCAATTTCCAGTTTTTATTTTTAATATAACTTTCAATTTCTGGTTCGCCCCTTGGGCTTTTCAAGGGAGTCGCGGTTATTAAGTCTGTAGCTAATACTTCAACATGGATGAGCCGACGAGGATTTATTTTGCTACGCAGTTCAATATTAAAAACCTCGAATTCCTCTTCTTTACCTTTATTTATACCAAAGGCAAAAACAGTTAGCTTTTCCGTTCTTACACGGGTTAATTTTAATTCGTGGGCCAATTCTTTAGTAATAAAACTTTTTTCACTTCCGGAATCCAATAAGAGTCTGACAGTTTTTGATCTAGAATTAGATTGTGCTATGACGCAACATGTTTGCAGTAACGCTGCCTGATTACTGTTTTTCAAATGTGAATTCGATACTATAGTGTTCTCTACTACTTCTGGTTTCAAGTTTTTTTGAAAAACAAAATAATTTGTTATGATCTGTTGCTTTACATTTTTCGCAAGGCTGCGATTTCACCCTGCACTGTGATGACAGATGAGATTTTAGAAAACATTTATAACACCTGCCATCCTTCTTTAATTTTAACCTTTTCTCAACATCAGTTAAATTAGTACATTCAAAAGAATGATGATCATAATTCTTGCAAAATATGCATATATTTTTTACACCTACATTCAATGAATTCATTTTATTTGAAAATTTTCTGTCATTAATTTCGGCTTTATTTTTATTTACAATTACCGAAGCATTTTTATAATTAATCATACTAAGTATTTTTCACGCGATTCAAGTTCTACTTTAAGAAAATTAATTAAGTCTGTCACATCAGACTCATCCTTCCTTTTATCACTTTGCCTGTAATATTCAACTACTAGATCGTTTGGCAATAATTTTAATAAAATTGGATTCAGTAAATGACCATATTGGCCTTTTGTCACCCCTAAATTAGATAAACTGCGAATATTTACTTCACAAGCGTCATAAAACTTTCGCAAAGCAGTTATATTTGATGAACTTTTTACGCCTTCTAAGTTTATCAATTTATTCATGTGAGCATTAATGATAATATCCTTTTGCCCAAAACGTGACTTCAACATTTCTATGCAATTATCATAATTTTGTTCCGTAAGTGAAAACCCTTCAATAACATTGTACGCTTTGTCAGTTAAAAGCGTTTTCAAGTAAGTGAATTTTTCAATCTTTGTAAGATTTTCATTTAAATGGATTGAATTTTCGAAACAATCGAAAAATTCGTTCCATTTTTCTATTTGTCCACCAAATTTTGGTAAGGACATTTTCGGCAATCTCACTGCCGAACCAGTTTTTGTTTGGGTTTCACTGACAGAACAGTTTGAACTACTTTCATCTTTATTATTACATAATCTTTTTAATCTCAGTTTGATTTTGCATTTGGCAGAAATTATTTGCTCGCCGTATTTATCGCTGGTCGCGATATCTTTTTCATACTCTTTAATATCTACTATTAAATTTTCAATTTCATTATTTAAATTTTTTAATGCAATTTCTCTTTCACCTATCATTTCCTGAATTTCTATAATTTCGTCTGATTTTGTATTTTCTAGATCATCCAATAATAAATTCTCTAATTTATTTATTAATTTAGTTACGTTTGAGCGTTCCGTAGAACGCTTAGCTTTTAACTTTTCTATGTTCATAGCGAGCAAATAATCAAACAAAATAATTAAAATAATTAAAATTTCTAATTTCATTTAATCAATGTTATAAATAGTAGTTAAATTTTGCTTACCTGGTTCCATATCCAGGCAGCTATCCAATAACGAATCCGGAATTCCAGTCATTATTTTTTTTCAGTTTCGTTTTCACAATAAATTATCCAAGCTTTCAAATCCAAATCCAGATAAATTAATATCTAAAGGTAATTTCACTTTCAAGGGATTTCACTTATCCCGAGTTTCGTTCACCATGAAAAAAAATATTATACTGCGCCATGAAATAATTTGTACTATGAAAAAATGCAGAATTATATAATCATAAAAACACTTCAATATCAATAAATCTGTAATTCAAGTTTTCTATTTCAGTCACAAAGTTTACGCAGGTTGGGAGAGCTTATGTTCTTTATTAGAAATTAAACACACAATAAATGACTATTTGCAGTATACTTTGAAAAATTCACAATTATAAATTAATTCAGTAATTATTCAGGATAACATTGTTTCTCCATAAAAGGAGCCAAGAATCAAGATATGTAAATAATAACTTTTCATGTTCAAGAGAAAAGAAAAAATACTTCCTGTTTTAGACAGGCCGAAAACTAAACTAAAAAAAAGTAACATTCTCAAAAGGAGAAAAAATCACCTCTCATTTGGCAAAGTGCCAAGTCGGGCGGGATGGAGCAAATCGAAACCAAAATCTACGTTCAAACAGGGGCCTACCAGTTTTTTTTTTTCCCTTTTCTTTTTACGGTTCCCATATAGTACACAAAAATGTCAGTGGTTTTGTAACAATATGCATAATTCAGTGGGTACTCAAGGAAAACTCTTGAGGCCTTTTTCAGTTTATTTTTAATGTTATTTTCGAATATAAAAATATTCTTAATTCGTAAATAAAAATATTTTTCGCATGTTTTAGTTTTTATTATATAATTTTTTATAATTTTTTAAAGTCACACACAAAAGGCTTTCGCTTATCAGTGAATAACTTCTTTCACATTTTGTTTAGATAAAAAGACGATATATTTAAGCGTTATCATGTAATTTCAGCTGAGATGAGATTATAAATGATACCTTTTTATACTTATAATATACCAACTATTATTTTTAATAAATTAAAAAACAATCATTCTATTTATTTATATTTTAATAAGAAAATAATATATTTCAATGTACTTCATACTAATACAACCAGAAAAAGAAATGCTAAAAACATATAGAACAATTACACAGTTACTGTTTTTGATGAATTTTAAAATACCATTTAAAATATTCAAATTCCCTTAAGGCTGCTGCTTTAAATTTTCTATTGCATTTGATCGAATGTATCACTGCTTAAATTGCTAATTCTTGTATTATATTTTGTATAACATTCAATCTGTCATTTGTCATTCATATAATGGAAATAATTACTTAATATGTACTTTTGTCTCAAGCATCTTCTTTTACAAATATTTATTTCATTAATATAAATCTTCAATTCAACGAGAAAATTCAGTTAAGTGCAAAGTATTTTTGCATAAGTTTAACATTTATGAAGTTTTTAAAAGCTTTCTAGAATATTACTTAATTACATTTAAGAATTTAAAAGGGACAAAATTACGTATATCAATAAGATTAGAAAATTTACTTTCTTATTTCTCGAATTCGTATTTTTAATTCAATCATCGTTTGATACATAATCTTTAACCCTTTATCTACTGATGGTACTTATAAGTACCACCCACTTCAAAATTACATAGAATAACCATTTTTACGAATATTTTAATGGTATTTAGCAAGAACACTCTTTTAATTCCTTTCTGCCAGGATACATGGCAGCACGGGTTCTATAATGAGTATTTTAGCTGGGATTGCGAATAGTTTTGAAACTGATGTTGCGTTTTCAGCTGCCATTCTGATCGGATTGCCAAGATTGTCATTTTTGTTCCGCAAAAGTAGTTAAAGTCGAAAGTTAAATTCCTTATTTTTTTTATATGTTAGTTAAGACCTTAGAAAACGATTTTACTATTTATTTTAAGTGAACAGTGTATATAATTGATTTTACAGATGATTAACTTTCTGGTACTTATAAGTACCGTCAGTACACTGGATGTTAGAGAAAGCACAACTTCGTGTTTACTTTACGTCCATGCATCTTGTTATTGTACTTCATTGCTTTGTAGGGTCATTACTAAACTGTAATAGAGTTATGCTTTTTTGGAATTTCTTTTTAGTTTAACTCATTTATTTCGCTTTTTTACTTTTTTTTTTTTTTTTTTTTTTTTTAACTTCTTCCAAAAGTTTTGAAATTTGAATCTGAGCTTGCTTTTTTTTGCCACACAATTAATTGAAATATCTATTCTTTATTCAAAAATTAACAACATTTTAATTTCTTTGTGTATAACTGAGATTTAACAGTAATAGAAGGTTTTCAAGATGCTATTATTTTTTTCCTCTTCTTATGTCTGGAAAAATGAAGCTCAAACTTCAAGAGACTTTGTATTTATTACAGAGCCTACCATCTGAAAGCAGTTGTGCACTAACAGATGATTCTTCAGATGAAGAAGTCCCAGCAAATAATCTGCTAGGATTTTCGTCAGATTCTGAAGATGACGATCAAGAGACTGAACAAGACCCACGGTGCAGTAGTTCATGTTCAGAAAATACAGTACTTCCAATTCCAGGATGCAGTAAATCAAGAGTGAATAGGCAATGGAAAAAAAAAGGATGTCCAGATCGAAGTTCCCATTTTACCCATAAAAATCTGAGTTTGTGGATACCACATTTGAACATTTAGCTGCATATATAGCATATAAAGTGTAGCAAGAAAACATATCTTCTTTAAAATATAGGCGTTGCACAATCAAGGGACTGCTTACAAAATCAAAATCAGAACCTAAACGAAAAGGAAGACCCAAATCTAATGGCAGTGAGCAAGTTTTCTGTGCATACAAGAGGAGGAAAGGGAACATGTCTGTTTGTAAAGATATCCGCTTAGAAAATCGTGGATGCCATTGGCCAATTTTTGTTTCAAATCGGGGTTCTTGTGAATTTTGTGCTTTAAAAAACATTCAATCGAAACCTCACTCAAAACTCGCAACGTGTAATGTATTTTTGCGTATTAATGAAAAAAAAAATTGTTTCTTTGAATATCATCAAATTTAAGTTTGTGTAAAACCTGTTTTTATGTGTAAAAAAAGTAAGTAAATTTAAAAAAAAATGATAATTTTCAAAAATAAATTTTTTTGTGCTGTAACATATTAGTGTTCGCTCGTTATTAACATTTTTAAGAGTTAAAACTGCGTTAAAAAAGTCATACGGTCTTTTTGTATTATAAGACTATTTTAGCCCTCCGTGTACTGACGGTACTTTAAAGTACCAATTTAATTAATTAGCTCTAACAGATTAAATTTCGCAAAGATGAGTATTTTATTTATGTATATCCCTTAATTTTTGATGTAGTGACTCAAAAAAAAATATTGCACGAAAAAAATTGCAGCACATCATAATGCAGTAGATAAAGGGTTAAACTTTTAAATAAATTTACGTTTTCTTTTTATTAGTATAAATAAATTTTAATGAAATAATGCTTTCAGATATTTGCTTTGATGGGCATCATAATAAAAATTCGTGGGATCAAACCAAAAAGAGCATTTAGTTTGTCATTAAGAAAATAATTTTCATCACAGCAACAGCGTAAGGAAAAGTAAATAAAGTACACTGTACAGTATGAAAAATGCCCTTTAGATGAAAATATCTGTTTTTTGTATATTTTTGGCTGAGAGTAATGAACCCGTGATCATTTTTTGTTTACCACGCATGATTTTCCCCTAAAATCTAAAATCCACATTTTAGCTTTTTACATATTTTTTCTGTCCTGGAAAGACAATTTTAAGATTGTTACCAGAAAGATTAAAAGATTTTCAGTGGGGCTGTTTCTTCACTATTAGCCGCTCAGTCATTAGCTGTTTATTTCCTGTTAGGATACGAAATTCACACAATTTACAAGTCTCAATGCTGCTATATCGTCCGCAAGCGTTAATACACATTTTACAGGGACGAGGAGCATAGCTGCCGATATTTTAATTTATTCCGGAGTACTTTTAGCCTGGCCTTTATTTCGCACCACTTTATTTACAGAAAAAGATTCTCCAGTATATAACTTCGATAAAATAAGCAAAAGTTACTTTTAAAAACTAAGTGGTACGAAATAAAGGCGGGGCTAAAAATACTCCGGAATAAATTAAAATATCGGCAGCTATGGAGGAGACGCTCACCGCTCGAGGAGCAGTGTCGAACGATTCTAGCTATGCTAAGGCCGCTCAGAATTTACTGGTTTTAAGGAGGATTTCTTAAATGACAAGAAGAAATTAGTTGGTAAGAGTAGTAACTATGAGTCGCAGTTTCCTCTTCTTCACAAAGACACCTGGCAGAGCGTGAGCAATGAAAGCGATAAAGACAACTATCGTATGGGCATTGCGCTGATAGGATGGCTGTGATGGGCGGAGTTAGGGACTATGTAGTTAGAGATGCTCTGAGCATAGCCTCCTAAACTAGATGCCTTCCGCGTGGCTCGGAAACTTGGCAACAATTCAAGCGGTAAGCAGCGCCACCTGGTACAGATTGCGTGACTTTTTATTCAACAGCCACTAAAAATTTTTAAAAGTAGGATTTGATATACATATAAGGCGAATAGAATCGAAGAAACGTCGATTATATATATCACTTTAAAATTATTAGTGACAGTTAAATAAAAAAAAGTGCGCAATCTGTACCAGGTGACGTTATCTACCGCTTCAACTGTTGCCAAGTTTCCGAGCTACACGGAAGGCGTCTAGTTTAGGAGGTTGCTCTGGGTTGCTCTATGCTCTGGGTATTAAATTGTGAGTGTACCTTTCTTTTTAGGCGTGAACCCAGAGATCTTGCCATTCTTGCAATAGTTTTTTCGTTAAGTGATTTTTTATTAAGAGTATGGTAAAGGAAGAGTTTCCTTTGTTTGGCAAGTTCCAATTGCTAATTTCCCAATAGTATATGCCAATTCATTGCCCACGACTCCCCTGTGTGTAGAAGCGTGTGCTAAGATGACTTTATAATTTAACTGGATAAGGAGTTATTTAATTTATTTGACTAGGGGATGTCTGTTCCTGTGACGGGAGATGGCCTGAAGACTAGAGGGGCTGCCGCTCTATATATTTATACTTGCATGCATTTCTGAATTTTCTTAGATCCATTTTAGAGCCTCATAGATTGCATAGAGCTCTCCCACATAGTCACTTACATCCATAAGACATTTATAACCACGTATAAAAGTTACAAAATGATCCACTAAACTTCAATAAATATCCTACAGATATCAATTAGCACGACGAATGTCACTCTTTTTTTGTATCTATTAGATGTCTGTTACATATCCGATAAAACTCTAAATCTCCAATAATTGAACTTTTTTAGATTAAATAGATATTGAAAATATCTAAATTTTATTTTAATCTAACATGTTACATCTATTAGACATCGAAAAAGGCACGTCTGTATTTTGTCTGCATTTAAACATCTAATAAGATATCTATAATTAGTACAGGATATCCAGGACTTTTAATGGACAATTTTTAGATATTTTGTAATTGAGATGTCTAATAGATATCGGTGGCTGTATGGGCTGCTTGGTAGACAGTAGTTTTGTCATTTAGTCTGCATGCCCACTGATGAGATTCTGAACCTCGCAGAAGGCTGCGATCACCCCGTGAACAATTTTTGAACCATCAGTAAATATCAATATATATTTATATATAAAAGAGGTTTTAGACCTTCGATAATTGATAAAGCTCTCAAAAAGTTCAGTAGGCCAACTTATAATTCTACTCTTTGCATTGGTGATAAAATTAAACCTAATAATCTTGTTGTCTTGCCTTTTTATCCCCCCTTATGTTTTAAATTAGCCAAAGTTTTGAAGCGTTTCAATTTTCACGTTATTTTTAAACCTGTCAATAAATTCCAATTCCCTTCAACAAAATCCCCTGTTCCCGAGCTTCATAAGTGGGGTATCTATAATGTGCCTTGTAATAATTGTGATTTATCTTATATTGGTCAAAGAAAAAGAAATCTTGAATGCCGTTTACGTGAACATTCTCGTTATGTTGTCAATCAAGAAATTTCTAAATATTCTATTGCGAAGCACAGTTCCCTAACAGCACAAAATATTCCAGAAACGTAACAATCATATAACATTGAAACATTACACTGTAAAAAAATAACTATTACCAGCTGCAAGAAACTTTCTGTGATTGGAGAAAATAATTATTTTCTCCAATCACAGAGAGTTTCTTGCAGCTGGTAATAGTTATTTTTTTACAGTGTATGAAACCTTCCGAAACGTTTAAAACCGTTCAGATTACTTTCCGATTAGTTTCAAAAACGTAGAAATGTCCGCAATCGTAACAAAAAATCAGATACGTAACAGAAACGTTACAATCACTTAACAGATAGAAAATCAAAAAGGGCGAATGTTTCAGAAAGGTATCAGAGAGCATATTAAAACGTGTTACGTTTTTGAAAGATTGTAAGCTTTTTGCAACATAACTGAAACATTCTGTGCTGTATGGGTTGAGAATTTGATCATAGTTTTAATTTTAAGAGTGCCAAAATCATCTTTCATGCCAAACGCGTTTCCGAACTGGATTTTTTGGAAAATTTAGCTATTTACCTTAATCGTGATAAAATTGTCAAGGAAAAATCTGATTCCACTTTGCTGTCTACAGCCTGGAATTTTTTTTTTTTTAATTCAATGAAATAATTTCCTTCATTTTGTTTATAACATATTATTAGTTTTAATAAAATAATTCTAAAAAAAAAATAAGTAAATAAATAAAAAATTAATTAATTAATTAATTTTATTTAATTTACTTATTAGTATAATAATTATTAAATAAATAATTAAATAAAAATTAATTGGCTATTCCTCCCCTCCCTCTTTTTTCTTGTGTGTGCTTTCCTCTCTGATTGGTCCTGCATGATGCTCGCTTCCTATTGGTTGTTTGTGTTGCTCCTCCCCCTCTGGATTTTGCCTTGCTTTCAGTCTTGCTTTTGCCTCCAAGGCAGTAGCACGTGTTTTTTTTTTTTTTTTTTTTTTTTTGCACCTGATGAAGAAAGGCTACGTCCTTTCGTAACCGGTTGTGCTGTCTTAAAATTTATGGTGTATAAAGAAGTTTTAAAAAATATATATTGATTGTAAACAACAGATTTTAATTTAGTTTTGGTCATCAGTAAATATCGCCACAGGAACAGATGGTGAAAAACTATTTTTATTTGTAATAGTGATTTCTGCGGAGAGGTCTTCCACTGGATGCCGTTGCCAGCTAAAGGAGAGTTGTTGAATTTGGGAGTTCAGAAAGTATTTGTTTTGAAACTTTTGATTGTTAAGTTGGATTATGTTTGGTTTAAGATAATTGTATTTTAGTTGAAGATGAGCGTGCAGAACGCCAGTGATAACGGTGAGGACATCAGTCGAAACCGTTTGTAACCACGCGAAATTTGCAGCAGAAACAATCTTTGAATGAAATTTAATTTTGTTGATGCCCTTTTTGTTAGTTTATCCCACCGCACGAGTTAAAATTTTATTTATTACGACATTCTACCAGAATTTTAGAAGTTCAATTTTAATACCTCAGTTACTGCCCGCGAGTTTAGTTGAATTTTAACATATATTTAAGGCTTTTGTTTTGAGTTCATTTATGAATGCATACTTGGACTCGATAAGAAGACGATACAATGAAAGTATGCTAGCTGAATATTGCTGCTCTGTTATCAAAGACTGGCAAACAAAAGGAAACAGCCAAAAAAATCATTTTAATGTTTGTATTTTGCATAGCCATGTTTGTATTTTGCATAGCATTTCTCTGCAACCAATTTTTATACATACGTATGATAAGTGTGTCTCCTACAAAAACGGTACGTGATGGACCACTTTGGTTTTCATAAATAAATCAAGCACTTTTTTTATACAGAATCACGTAGCTTCATATGAAGAGCAGAAAAAAAAAGGTTCAAATTTTTTGTTTAGTGTTATTTAAAAATCTATTAAAAATTAATAAATATTCTACTTGTTTGTACATTTTGTATTGTGTGTTAAACTAAATAAATATATGAACACGACATAATTTAACAATTTCTACACTCTCTTTTTTTTTTTCTGCCCAGTATGATTTTTTAGTATATTAATATTAAGAATAAGCGAATAAATCACAAAAATTAAATGTATAGCTTTATTGTGAAAAAGAAAAAGACTAAATCACATACAAAACTTATATATTTTCGATATTACAAAATTTTTCAGCATAAATAAACAAAACAATTAATATTTTTAAGCAGCTGACTAATATCACTCTGTATTAAGGGATTAAATAATTCTGCATTTTTTACCACCAGCATTTTCTTTCCTATATAATCACGAAAATAACGGTAAAAATATGATTGAAATTTCTGTACAAAAATACTGGTGAAGTGGAACTCTTTCATTCCTGGTATTGTAATTATTAGAAGTTGAAAAATCATGTAACGTATTCATTTTAAGAAGAACTAATTAATCAATTTTAAAACTCATTTCATTAATAATTTGGTTCTTTAGTACTACTGAAATATTCTCTTTCTCTCTGTATATATATATAATTCATTGCCACAAGAGATACTAAATCAGGGTTAACTATTATATATGTACTTATTTTATTCGTTATTTATTTATTTATTATTTTTGAATGAACATATGAGTAATTTTATATGTGATATTTACAGTAAAATTATTTCTAATTACAAAAAAAAAAAAAGTTAAACATTATATCATAGTCTTGTTTTGCGTTAATTTTTATTTACAAAATACTAATGGTACTGTATGTTTGCGAATCAGAGCATGGTCCGGGATAATGAACATGCGTGAAGTCTGCTGTGTTTTATAAAAATATGGATGAAAGGAGAGAAAAATTATGCCTTAATAAACTGCATTCTTTCAGCGCCAGCGTCGCGTTATGGGCGAATATTTTCCAAGTAGAATCGTCATTGTTTGTTTACAACTGGCATCCGTAAAGGAGATCGACAACAAATAGACAATTGAAAAACAATTTCTTAATAAAAGAGAATTATTTAAGTTTAATAATAGTAATAATAATAATAATAATAATGATAGTTATAATAACCATTTGTATTTACAGAAATGAATAAAATATTTAAAATAGTAATTTATTGAAATAAAAGTTTGTTCGTATTTTGAACTTTTATCTTACTATCTTATCATGTAATTTCTGCAAATTCATTTTTAAATAATAATGAAATCTTACCTTATTGTGTACCAAAATCGATATTTGAAAATTTCATTACCGTGTTTCATGGAAACACTATTGAAAAGTTTAACAGTTCAACAGAAACTTTATGCTAGAAAATCAGTAACATAAATCCCTACACAAATCAAGGAAAAGGATATCAGTTTCACCATTTCCTTAATTCTTTTAAGAGAAGTGTACACAAAACAGACTTCTGTATTAAAATTTTGTTTCTTGTTAAAGAAAATAAAAACATAAAACTTTACTCTTAATACATGTATCGATTTTTGATACATAAAGATTATAGTAAGTATGAAATATTAGACAATATAAGCTTTTATAGTTGTATAAAAAATAATTGTTGTAATTTTCCAGTTAGGAGTTATTGAATTCTCATTATTTTTGTTACATTTAGATTCGTGCGCAATAAAAATAAATATGAAGAAACAACGTGTTTTAAATATTTAGAAAAAAACATCACACTGAAGTTTTCAATATCAAAGCATAGCTCTAAAACAGCAAAATTTATGATAATTATGATAAACACATTTAATGTTTAAAAAAAAAACTTTTTTTTTTCAATCTATTCTTCTATATAAAATCATATGGTAACTGTGATGCATCACTTTATAAACTGTTACTATATGTAGAAAAAGTATAGGTAATTAAAGGGAAATAGATATCGTATAGGTAATTAACAAAGAAATAGCAGAACGCTGTTTCGGTAGCATTGAGCGTACCCACATCAGTGTAAAGCTCGCTTAGTGCTACAGAAAGAGTTTTATGCAATTTGTTTATTTCATTTGGCCTTTTATACATTGAAAACTTTTCCTACATATATTTACAAAGCCAAGTTTAATGCTTTTTTTATTATTATTATTATTATTAAATTTATTTAAAGATATTATTAGAAAAATATGGTTTAAAGTTTCTCGGAACAGAAATTTTGATAATTTTCCGTAACATACAAACCATAGCCTCCTAAACTAGATGCCTGTCGCATGGCTCCAATGCTTGGCAATAGTTGAAGCGGTAGACAGCGCCACCTGGTACAAATTGCGTAACTTTTTTGTTCAACAGCCACCAAAAAATTTTAAAAGTGGGATATGATGTACATAAAAGACGAATAGAATCGAAGAAACGTCGATTATATATATCATATATCACTTCTTAAAATTATTGTGACATTTGAATAAAAAAGTCACGCAATCTGTACCAGATGGTGCTGTCTACCGCTTCAACTGTTTCCAAGTTTCCGTGCCACGCGACAGGCATCTAGTTAAGGAGGCTATGTACAAACACTGACAATTTTCTAAACTAGTGAAAAACGATTTTATTTGTATATATTGTAATAATACTGTCCATGATTTCGAAAATAAAATTTTTGAGCTTTATAATTTATTTTAGTTTTATCTGTTTATTTTATTTTATTTTATTTTTCTTTATTGAATTGAATACATTTTCTTTTATTTATTGACTGATTTTTGCAGTATGGATGTTTTCACGCAAGTATAAAAAATTAAGCATTTCAATTTTGACTTTTAAATTTAAAATTTTCACATTTAAGTATTGTTTTAAATTCTTAACGCAGTCGTTCTCTCTCTCTAACTAAAACCTACATAAATTTAGATTTAACTGCAAAACTTTTACATGATAAAATTCATCTATCACATGTTTATCATGTTTAAAATATTTCTTAATTTCTAAATTAGCATTTTGACAAATTTATCAGCTTTTGTCTTTTTTTTTTTTTTTCTTGTAGATTTTTGAGACTTGATTTTGCTATAAAATTAATTTATAAGAAAATATTTCCTTTAATCTCATGTTCTCTCACTGGAATTACCTCAAGCTGTTACTTATAGACGCAGAAAAAGAAAGTTTCTTTTTTTTTTTAACGTGTCCTCATTTGGTATTTTCATTGCATCTTTAATGCAAATTACACGTGGAATCAAATGAATATTAATATATGTTAAATATTCTTTTTAAATTTACATCCGATGCTTCTAATTAAATTACAATTTTCGGAATAGCAATTTACATCACGAAACGTAAATTGTATCTCATTAAAAAAAAAAAAAAAAAAAAAAAAAAACTTAATGAAAAAGTTTAATATTTATAACAATATTTTATTTTATATATTAAAGCTTTAAAAAAAAAATAATTAATTAATTTAAGAACGATAAATCATGCGGTTCACGTTGGTTATTAACATTCTTCAACTATATATACCGGAATAAACTACTACGTCAGAAACGCCAAAGAAAAATTATTGAGGTGCATACAGCTGTTTCGGTAGCCTAAAGCGTACCGTCATCAGTGCAAAAAGAATTCTGAATCTTGAGAAGTGCTCGTATATATAGGAGAGGGACCGGATTTAGTTCAACCAATAGGAATACAGAAGAGGTGGGGAGTGTGGCCAATAGGAATTAAGGAATGTGTAGCTGTGTAAACAGTAGAAAAATTAAGGAAATGTGGACTGAATGTAAAATTTCCAACAATCAGACAAATAGGGAACAGCGAAATCACAATTTACAAGGTTTTTAAAATTTTTATAAATATGAAAAGCTTCAAAGAAATCGAGTTCATGAATGGATTTAGGTCTGCAAATTATTTTAGCTGAATTAAATTTAAAATTATGATTTTCCTCCCAGCAATGTTTAGAAATAGCCGATTTATTGGTTTCTTGTTTGCGGACGTAATTCATATGTTCTTTTAGACGAAATTTAAGACTGCGTTTAGTTTGGCCAATATATGATAAACCACACTGACAGGAAATACTATAAATGCCCCAAGAATTATGCATATCAATAGGATCTTTTAACTGAGAAAAGGTGAGTTTATTGGAAGGTGAAAATATTATTTTAAAATCATATTGTTTGAGGATTTTAGCTATGGTTTGACTAGTTTTAGAAAAATAGGGTAAAACAATACTGATATTAGATGTGACTGATTTAGTAGACGAAATACGAGGGAGTTGTAATTTTTGGATAGCTTTGTCTATAATGGAAGGGTCGTAACCTCTGTCAATTGCGATGGCTTTCAGGTATTTAATTTCAGATTTCAATAAATCAGGATTTGAACAAATATTAAGGGCACGGTTTACAAAAGTATAGAAAGCAGCCATTTTTTGGTTAGGTGGGTGACATGAACGCGCATGGGGAGGAAGGGAGACTGCAAAATTTTTACGATAAACAGTGGTTGAAAATCCATTTACAGTGCGAGAGACGAGGGTATCAAGAAATGGAAGGGAGCCATTATTTTCAATTTCATATGTAAACTGGATATTACTGTTTACATATGAAATTGAAAATAATGGCTCCCTTCCATTTCTTGATACCCTCGTCTCTCGCACTGTAAATGGATTTTCAACCACTGTTTATCGTAAAAATTTTGCAGTCTCCCTTCCTCCCCATGCGCGTTCATGTCACCCACCTAACCAAAAAATGGCTGCTTTCTATACTTTTGTAAACCGTGCCCTTAATATTTGTTCAAATCCTGATTTATTGAAATCTGAAATTAAATACCTGAAAGCCATCGCAATTGACAGAGGTTACGACCCTTCCATTATAGACAAAGCTATCCAAAAATTACAACTCCCTCGTATTTCGTCTACTAAATCAGTCACATCTAATATCAGTATTGTTTTACCCTATTTTTCTAAAACTAGTCAAACCATAGCTAAAATCCTCAAACAATATGATTTTAAAATAATATTTTCACCTTCCAATAAACTCACCTTTTCTCAGTTAAAAGATCCTATTGATATGCATAATTCTTGGGGCATTTATAGTATTTCCTGTCAGTGTGGTTTATCATATATTGGCCAAACTAAACGCAGTCTTAAATTTCGTCTAAAAGAACATATGAATTACGTCCGCAAACAAGAAACCAATAAATCGGCTATTTCTAAACATTGCTGGGAGGAAAATCATAATTTTAAATTTAATTCAGCTAAAATAATTTGCAGACCTAAATCCATTCATGAACTCGATTTCTTTGAAGCTTTTCATATTTATAAAAATTTTAAAAACCTTGTAAATTGTGATTTCGCTGTTCCCTATTTGTCTGATTGTTGGAAATTTTACATTCAGTCCACATTTCCTTAATTTTTCTACTGTTTACACAGCTACACATTCCTTAATTCCTATTGGCCACACTCCCCACCTCTTCTGTATTCCTATTGGTTGAACTAAATCCGGTCCCTCTCCTATATATACGAGCACTTCTCAAGATTCAGAATTCTTTTTGCACTGATGACGGTACGCTTTAGGCTACCGAAACAGCTGTATGCACCTCAATAATTTTTCTTTGGCGTTTCTGACGTAGTAGTTTATTCCTGTTTTAATATTCCAACGCCAAGTCTCCTGCTATTATATATATACCGGTTTCATTGTTTAATCTTCACTATTCTTTGCTTGCGTGATCATACAACATTCAAACGGAATGAAAGAAAAAATAATTACAAGAAAAAAAGAACTTTTTATATACCATGTTTTTAAATTTTCTGTTGAATCATATAAACGCTACCGAAGGCAGCGGGAACCCGGAACAATTGGTTAAAAGTATTAAAAAATTCGTTGCTATCGTCTTTAAGCTATAATAAAAGTTTAAAATGGCTAGTTAGTCGGGAAGCTAGTTAAAAATCAATTGCAAGCTTTGTACTGATAACGCTGCCGAAGGCAGCAGGGTCCCGAAGCAGTTGGTTAAATATATTTTAAAAATGCATTTTCACCGTGTTCTGAACTATTCTGAAAGTTTCAAATGTCTAGCTAGTCGGTAGGTTAGTTAAATAAATTTTCTGTTGAATCATATAAACGCTGCCGAAGGCACTAGGGACCCGATACAGTTGACTAAAAGTATTAAACAAATGTATTGTCACCGTGTTCTGAGCTATCCTGAAAGTTTCAAATGTCTAGCTAGTCCGGAAGTTAGTGAAAAATCAATTTCAAGCTTCATACTGGTAATGCTGCTGAAGACAGCAGGAACCCAAAACAGTTGGCTAAAAGTATTTTTAAAATGCATTTTCACCGTGTTCTGAACTATTCTGAAAGCTTCAAATGTCTAGCTTGGCGGGAAGTTAATTAAATAAATTTTCTGTCGAATCATATAAATGCTGCCGAAGGCAGTAGGGACCTGAAACAGTTGATTAAAAGTATTTAAAAAATGTATTGTCACCATGTTCTGAGCTGTCCTGAAAGTTTCAAATGTCTAGCTAGTCGGGAAGTTTGTTAAAAATCGATTCCAAGCTTTGTACTGGACAAACAAACAAACAAACAAGAATCGGAGCTAATAAAAACATGGTAAAAACTGATGGATGGACTAACTGAATCCACTATCCCTCTTAAACATTGTTCGAAAATGTTAAAAACGGTGATCACAAAATAAAGTGTACCAGCAGTTTCCAATTGTAGCCCTTAATACACCGTGACCAATAAGTTCTCATACACATTCAAATTTTAATTATAATAACACAAAATAAATCATACAAAAACTTTTTGCATTAAAATCAAGTAGCAATCATTGAGTATCTTTGCATTAAATGCTTTGGAAAAATTCCGCGTTTTAGTTTCTTAACGAGCTTAAGTCTCTTTTCAAATTCATCACATGCGGCACGCACAACTTCCATTGACGTTTCCTGCCATATCTTTTGAATAACATTTTTGAATTTGCACAAATAGGTGATTTTATAGTTATTGAGTTAGAAGAGCATATATGACCAAACAAAATAATCAAGTGGGTTCAGATCGTGGGAGTTGGGGTCCATTCGTTCTTTGGCGCAAAAATTCAGCTAAATTTTGACTGCAGCACTCCTGCACAACAGGTGCGGTATGAGAAGGGGCACCATCTTGTTGCAAGCAGAAATATTCCGCCCCATACATACTCTAGACATTTGGGAGTAAAACGTTTTCCAAAAACTCATTTTTATAATATTGGGCATTGGTTTTTGCTCCCTTATTAATGAAGACTAACGGGAGTTTTCCTCTTTTGGAAATAGCGGCCCAAATCACCAGAAACGAAGCATTTTGATAACGCGGAACGTAATGCTGGCTCTCAGAATTGTTATCAATAGAAACTGACCATACTCTGTCATTTTGGGGTTTGAGACTTTGCTGTAAAATGTATAGTTTCTCGTCTGAAAAGACAAATTCATCCCCAGCGTGCCAAGCATAATTTCTTCCTCCTTCTGCTCCCTTATCATCTTATCAAACTCAGAAACTCCTTGAATTTTATGTTTTCTATAAGCCTTGCACCCAACGTCCTTTTTTAGAATGTTTAACCATAGCCTCCTTAACTAGATGCCTGTCGCGTGGCTCTTAAACTTGGCAACAAGTCGAACGGTAGGCAGCGCCACCTAGTGCAGATTGCGCCACTTTTTTATTCGACTGTCACCAATAATTTTAAGATGTGATATGTGATATATATAATCGACGTCTCTTCGATTCTATTAGCCTTTTTTGTATTTCAAATCCCACTTTAAAAAATTTTTGGTGACAGTTGAATAAAAAAGTCGCGCAATCTATACTAGATGGCGCTGTCTACCGCTTAACTGTTGCCAAGCTTAAGAGCCACGCGACAGGCATCTACTTAAGGAGGCTGTGGTTTAACATTGTTCTCTTCGATATTTTGAGCTCTCGTGCTAGTTTTCTAGCAGATCTTTGATCGCTTCGTCGTATCCTTTCCCTGACCTTTTCCACAGCCTCTTAGGTTCGAACAGACCTCGGTGTGCCAGATCTTTTTCTGTCATTGACAGAGGACGTCTCATTATACCTTTTGATAGTTCTGTAAATGAAATCTCTCTTCACCACTAGGGCTTTCATGTCTCTGAAAATTTCACCCGGCTGTTCTCCTTTGATCAATTTATTTATCACAATTTCTCTCAATTTCTTCATTCTACCAAGGCAAAGTAAAATTATAATTAGTGCAACATTTACACTTGCAATAGCTTTATACCTTACACTAAATTGCCTGCAAAATAATTGGGACTACAGTAACACATATGTACAGCTTTTTAACGTGCTTCAAAAGTTGTATGAGAACTTATTGGTCACGGTGTATATCTGAATATTTTAGGGTAGCCTTTTCAATCGTGACGCTAATCATACTATACTCTATTTAAAAAAAAAAAAAAAAAAAAAAAAAACTGTAGAATTTTTTATATTTTTCTATAGAAAATTTAGAAAACTTTTTTTTAAAGATATAATTAATAAATGTCAATTTCATTTGCAAAGATATTTAAATTTTATTTATAAAGATGCTTCTGATAAAACTCAATCTATTATTCTTTTCAGTGTCCCTGTACACAAACCAATAGTGCTATTTATACCATTTCAAAGAGCGAACTCGAACAGTTCACTATACCGATATATTGTTTTGAAGAAATTCTGAAACTATTTTCCAACACTAGAGGCGGACAGACGGGCAGATAGAGAGATGATCAGTGAAACGTACAGAAAAACAGATAGACTAATTCCAATTATAACTCTTAAACGGTTTTAGAAAGTGTTAAAAACGCTTAACAAAACAATTCAGTAATGGCCATTCATATTCCTTAACGTATCTGAATAATTTTGTGCAGCCCTGCGTTTCCATATACCCAGTACATATGAATAATAAATATCAGTTTCATTAGGAATTGTGAAAAATAAAGATATTAAAATATGGTTTTTAGAAATATCTCCCATAGAACGCAATACTTTTTAATTGTTTTGGGTGTTATTGTTCACAAACTAGTGATGTAGTATACTCCATTTTCAATAGTGAACAGCAATAACGTATTTCATTTTCAAGAAATTCCATGACAATTTATGAGAATTAGAGCGTGGGCAGGCGTACAGTCGGACAGACAGACAACGTAAGTCATGAACAGTTTTCAACTTTGTTGGAAAATGTTAAAAAGAATAAATATTTCATTCGATTATTTGCTGTAATAGAAAACATATTGGAAAATTATGCTTAGTTGGTCCTTCCAAACATTACCCATTTGACACTAGCCATTCCAAACATTAGAAGCCATTTGACAAAAAACAGACTTTTTTTTTTCTTTTCTTTTTTTTTTTTTTTTTTTTTTTTTTTTTTACTGTCATTACCCTACTACAGTAGGCAATGGAAGTATTGTATTTGGTCCAAAAATTCGATATCGAGATTTCACCTGATTTACACGTTTTAAGGTCCCCTGAGTCCAAAAAAGTGGCTTTTGGCAATTTGTCAGTGTGTGTATATGTGTATGTATGTGCGTAATCTTCTGGCTATCATATCTCCGAAACTAATAAAGATAGAACTACAAAACTTCATAATTGAGACAGGTCTGGTGTACAGATGAATTATTCATATTTTGGTGAAGATTGAAAAACCGGAAGTGGGACATCAGAAACCGAATGTGGGACCGTAAGTCCGTATCGCAAAAACGGCTCTAACGATTTTCTTCAAAGTTGCTATATAAACACTCTTATTTTTTACCTCGCTGTATGTAAGCTTCGTTTTATATGTCTTATATGTGTATAAAATTTCTCTTACTGTGAAAATTTTATGTTTCTGCTTGTCTAGGTCACTTTTATGTTTTCTGATCACATTATCTCCCAAAAATGCATATAATATGTGTAATAGTGGGTAACGGAAATCGTATGGTTGTTTCACACCAGACCAGATTCTTTTTTTCTAGAAATTATTTATTAGCAATTAAAGCGCTTCTTTAAAACTGTTCAGATTTAAAGAAGCCCTTTTTAAAGGAAAAAGATATTTCTCAACATCCTTTTAATATTCATATTTTAATTACTTAAAATCTAATTTATTTTTGTAAAAAAAAAAAAAATCTATATTGAAAACTTATGTAAATATAACATATAAATTAGCAGTTAATCTTCGTGCGTAGGATTTATTTCTATGACCTTTTTTAAACTGAACAAGTTCTCAGAAATTATTTTTTTTTCCCTTAAATTTGATCATCTATTCTAGATTATTAGAAGGGATGATGAAATATAAGCGAAAATATAACAGCTCTGTCATGTATAGGTAAGAAAAAGCAAAAATATTTAGTTTAAATGATTATATTGTTTTATACAGATTTAATATCGGTAATTATCAATTGAATTATTTTTTTTTTTTTTTTTTTTTTTTTTTTTTTACTCTGTAAAATTAAACACTGTATTTAATTATAAAAGAAACATTACGTTATAAATCTTCTAGGAATTATTGCAATAATTTTCCGAAGACATTGGCTTTATGTGAAAAGAGATTTAAAGTTATTATAAAGTCTTTATCCATGAACTACTAAAGCCATAAAGCAAAGTTCCCTAAGCCATATGTGAATTCTTTTGCACATAAAATAGTCCATAAATTAAACTTTTCCGATATAAACTGAAGACGCGTTGAAGATTAAAAGGCATTTTTTGAATAACTTCTCAAGAAACAAATTATATGTTCATCTCAGTAAAAATTTTAAACATACACCAAAGTAATAGTTAATACAAACATTTTTCGTATTATGAGAAAAAATAGTTAATTTTATTTAAAAAATTTATTCACATTTCCATTTAATCGATTCTTCATAAATCACATTCAAATTTGAAAATTAAATAGGTGCTTTATTGGCGCTTTTTTACATAATATCAGATAGGGGAGAGTGGGGATGAATGGGACATTTTTCATGTTTTTATTAATAACGTTCACCCTATGTAAATCAGAAATTTGTAACATTGCTCATAAGTACACTTCAGTAATCAGTTACGTATAAACATACTAATTTTAATAAAAAGTTATAATTTTTAATTAATAATATTTTTTTTACATGCATGAGCATTGTCCCATTCATCCGCACCTGATGAATGGGACAGGACTGAAATTAACAAAGAAAAGAAAACAAAATGGAAAGTAAATAAATTTTTAAAGTTAAATTGGTTTATGTGATTTTATTACACACTATGGATTTACTGAAATTAACAAAAACTAATGTATTGACTTAAATTAACATCGAAAGGCAAAAGTTCTTTGGTTCGCACAGTTCCTAGTGCTCTAGGCTTTGGTCCAATAAGATTTTATCTAAAAATAAATAAATAAATAAGACACTGGAAAGATATAAATCTTTATAATAGAGTACAGATTATCCAGATAAATTTTTGTTAACGATTGATCGGGAAAAATAAGCATTTTATTCTATATTACGTTAATAATCACCAGGATTTATTTAATTAGCTTGATTGAAATATTGATTTTAATCAAATTTATATTAGTTTATTTATTTATTTTTAAATTATTAATATTATTGTTTAAGTTGCATTGAATGTTCTAACTTATAACTTTTTTAATCATAATTATTATAAACAAAAATCGGAACAATTAATTTCAATTTATTTTTCTCTAAATCCATGCTATTTTTATAATCCCATGTTATAACTACTGAACTACAGGTTATAAAAATATTGAAAATCTATTTACGATTTGTTTTAATATAATTCTTGTGTACAATTTTAAATTAGCACATAGTGGTGAATCTCCCATTCATCCCCACCACCACATGATCATATAAAACAGGATATATGTTTAATGAACAATTGTCAATATTCTTCTTGAATATCATAAACACAATAAATGATTATGCCTTTTCACCATATAAAGTTATAATAAATTTAAGCAAATACTTAATTTCTTAACTACTACCTAATTGAATAAGTAAAAGTAACTTTGGCAGCAGAAAAAGACACTTTAATTTTTCTGCCCTTCTATAGAAAGCCCAATTCTGAAACTACACTTGATGAATGACCTCAGTACTGCCATATATCAGAAAAATTGTAAAGTTTCTGGTGCATGCAAAACATAAAATTTTGCTACTGTCCCATTCATCCTGCGTCCCACGCATCCCCACTCTCCCCTACAGCGTTGGTAGATCTGGTGTTTTTTTTTTTTTTTATTCAATAATCACCAATAATTTTGAGATGCTCAAATTATTAGATTTTTTTTTTTTTTTTTTTTTTTTTTTTAACCTTTTTTGATTTAAAACAAATACTAGACGAAATGGCTTGAAACTTCGTAAATGCAAAGAACATTTCAAAACTCATATTTTCCACTATCGATTTGTTCTAGAGTGCAATTAGAGGACCAACCATAAAATGGAGAAATGCGAAAATACTCTGGATCACCCTGTATCACAAAAAGCTACAAATGACTTGTAACTTTAATACTTTGTTGCCCATACTATGTTACAATATTTGTATGTTTTGGTGCAGGAATTGTGCAATTATTTCGACGAATATGTGTATATAATATATATATATATATATATATATATATATAATTTTTTTTTCTCTCTTTTCAAAATTTACTAATTTTTGTATCAAGTTTTTTGCTTATAACAAGAACGAATTTCCATAAAATTTTACGACACTTGCTAAAAATTGACAAAACATTAGGGAAACATTCTAAAACATAAACTTTTTCCGTGTAATATTCGTTGAGATATGAACACTTTAGTAAATATTATTTTACTGCGCATGCGTGAAAGATAGAAAACTTTTTATTGCATAGGTTGAAAACTGGATATATCGAGCAACTTTTGTCAAAAGTTCATTTGAATAGAGTAAAAATTAAGCAAGTTGTCGGCAATAGAACGACCTAGATTTTAGGTATTTTCCCGGATTGAAATTTTATAAGGGTTTTTATACATGCCGCGCATTTAATTTGAAGATCCAATTATTTTAATCACGTTACAAATTCCTTTTGTGTGAAAAAAAACCCATTATTAATTCACAAATCTCAGTAAATAAATAAAAATATCTCAACGTTGCAAGCCTATAAATGGTTTTTCACGAAAAAGAACTTTAGCAACGTGATTGAAATAATTAGATCTTCAAATTAAATACGCGGCTTATCAAAACCCCTTATGAAATTTCAACTCTAGAAAATACCTGAAATCTAGGTCGTTCTTTTTCCGACAATTCGCTTAACTTTTACTCTATTCAAATGAACTTTTGCCAAAAGTTGCTCAATATACCTTGCTTTCAACCTATGCAATAAAAAAATTTCTATCTTTCGCACATGCGCTCTAAAATGATATTTACAAAAAAGCTCATATCTTAACGAATATTACACGTGTGAATTTCATGATTCAGAATATTATTTCTATAATGTTTTGCCAATTTTTCAGCAAGTTTTGTAAATTTTTACGAAAATTCGGATTAGTTATAAGCAAAAAACTTGTCAAAAAAATTAGCCTAAATAATTGCGCAATTCCGCCATCAAAACATACAAATATTGCACATAGTATGTGAAACAATGTGTTAAAGTTACAAGTCAAGTGTAGCTTTTTGTGATACAGGGTGATACAAAGTATTTTTGGAATTCTTCAATTTGTGGTTGGTCTCCCAATTGCACTTTAGCTTAAATCGATAGTGGAGAATATGAGTTTTTGAATGTTCTTTGTATGTATGAAGTTTCAAGTCATTTCGTCTGGTATTTTTTTAGATAATCGAAAAAATGTCAAAAAAAGAAAAAAAGTCTGATAAATTTGACAATAATATTACTTAATAATATTTTTTAATAATATTAACACCAACATTAGACTATCTTTTTTCGAAGTGATTAGGCAAACGTTACAATTAAAAATTATTGGTGATTATTAAATAAAATATCCGATACGTATGCCTGATTTGCCCATTTGAAGCGAATTTAGTTTAAAAGAAGAGAATACATTTATACTTCACGAGCTTTTGTAAAAAAAAATCTGCATTTATCTAAAGTATTAACATCTAATTAACAGTGTAAACAAATATTTTCTTGTATTGAAATTTAATTTTTCCGACTGAGGGAAAATAATGCCTGGACCGGGACTCGAACCCCGGATCTTTGACTTACAAGGTCAAGGCTCTACCAATTGAGCTATCAAGGCCGACATCCCGGTCAGCATTACTCACTCAGAAAACCTTTTAGGCAGAAAGCTTTTAGGCAGTGTGTGATTTTATTAAAAATTGTATTTCATTCTCCCATTATTTCATGGTGTGTTCCATTTCCTGCGGCTTATTTCTGTTGAGCTATCTAAATGATAGACCAGATTGTTTCTGCCTAAAAGGTTTTCTGAGAGAGTAATGCTGACCGGGATGTCGGCCTGGATAGCTCAATTGGTAGAGCCTTGACCTTGTAAGTCAAAGATCCGGGACTCGAGTCCCGGTCCAGGCATTATTTTCACTCAGTCGGAAAAATTAAATTTCAATAAATATGATTTTCTTCCACAGTTGATTGTGTGATTTTATTAAAAATTGTATTTTCTTGTATTTTTAAAATGTGTTGTGAACACTGTTAAAACACACTTCTCAAAAATAAACAGGATCTTCTCATTTTTGGGAAGTTCCATTTCTTATAATAGCTCCGAGGAAGAATATCTTATTTTTAAGAATTTTTTTTTCCTCATTTAAGTATTCATTTCAAATTTTACATCATTTTATATGCAAATGATGAATTTTCTAAAACGAAATATTCTAGGCTTCTTAAAATCTAGAATTTGCGTAATATTTACTGAATAATTAACATAACGACATAGTGAATAAATGAGAAATAAACAATTTAGATTTAAACAAAAAATAAGTTTAACAATATCCTTTGACGGGGATCGAACCCACAATCTCTAATTTCGCAGCCCGATGACTACCTCGGAGCTACGGCGCTCACAAACGAAACAACTTTCTTTTCAATATTACAAGAGGGAATATGAAATGAATATTTAAATGAGAAAAAAATGAGAAGTTTCTGCTTGTTGTTATTAAAAGAAATAAAACTTCTCAAAAATGAGAAGATCCTGCTTATTTTTGAGACGTGTGTTTTAACAGTGTACATTATTCAAAGAATTTATAAAAGAAATTTAAACTATTTATCGTAACGCCTTTCATGAAATTAAATTATTAGTAATTATACTTACTTATTTTTACCAATATTTCCCTTTTTGAGAAAGCAGTAGCTCCCGAATTTTTTGAGAAAAATCTTACCGAAAAGGTATAAAGAGGCTCGTCTTTTCATTTTTAAGTAGTTCATTTTTAACTGTGAAGAAAGTAAAGTTGAATTTACATCAAAACTTTCTCTTATACAGCATTTTATATTCTTAGTTCCACCACTTTTTAATAATAAACTTTCCTTTAACTAATCGTTGAATTTCTGTGATAAAATAAAGAAAACAATAATTTAAAAAATAATGTTCCTCAAGATGTAAGACGCTGTGAAGGAAAGCTTATACAAGTGCCCACGTGATCGAATTAAATTTATACATATGTACTGAATTTATATATATAGTATATATGAATTTATTTATATAAACTTATACACATACTTACCAACATCCTAATTAATATTCCGTAGTGTAGTTAGTCCCACCCTTTTTCTCACACAAGTAAATTTGTAGAGTACTATTCTCCAATTTCAATTAGGATTAAATAAGATGAAAAATACTTTAAAACAGTGACGGCTCGTCATTAAGGGCCAGCGGGCACGGCCCCACTTAACTTTTTTTTTTCGATTAATTAATATATATATATATACATTTTTTTTTTTTTTTTTTTTGTTCATTATTTCACTCTTTTTCTTTACTCCTCAAAAAAAAAAAAAATGTATACAAACTAACATATTGCATCCATTTTTTTCTAAATATGCTTCTCATTATCATTTATTTGTCAATATGCTGTTTTCAAGAGTCATAACTCACTTAACACATTCGCGACCGCTGACGTGAATTTACGTCATTTCAACTTCTATAGCTAGTTACCGCTGACTTCGACATTCCCCGGCAATCAGTTTTAGAAATGACAAAAGTATGCCGTTCGCGAAAATGCTAATGATTCCCCCACCAAATGTTGAAAAAAAAAAAAAAAATACAGCCTTGGACCGACAGCTGCTTCGTTATCTAAGGGTAGGGCAACATCATAAACGGCCCATCTTGGCGTATTTATTTATACAATAGTTATTCTATTAGATCAGCAGGTTAACGCATTTGGCGACGAACTCCTTCATAACCATTAGCACGCTGTAATTTATCGTCTGTAGGGCACCGGCAGAGTGGCCCTTTGAAACAAAACTATAGGGAAAAAAACCGTCTCTTTTAAAGAATGTTAACCATACAATTCTTTGATAAAATTTGGCGACTTTTGCATTACTTTTATTTGTATGATTTTTATGTGCATTTTTACTTTCTTCTATATGTAATATAGAGAAAGTATTGGATTCGCGAAAATTTTCGACCTCCGTTTTTTGACGGATCTACACGTTTTGGGATGTCCTGAACACGAATTGATAGTTTTTAAAAAATGTCTGTCTGTCTGTCTGTCTGTGTGTCTGTATCATTTTTTTGTGGACGCTGTATCTCACGAACCAATGAATGAAATTTAACCAAACTTGGTATTTAGTTGCACCCTGACATGAACTGGTGCCCATTAGATTTGGGGATCAATAGCTCAACAGGTGGCGCTGTGATCGCATTTTATAGGACAAAATTCCGTATAAATGGGCATAATGAGAGTTATTTTAAACTTGTGATTGTAAAATTAATATGAAGTTTTGATAATAGTAGTAGTTAACTAGGAAAAAAAATTTGTGCATGGGGAGGCATCGGTTCCCCCCCTGGGGGGGAAGTACCCCCCCCCCCCCGGGGGGGGTTAAATTTTGAAGATGGGTATCATTCGAAAGATCTCGTCAATACCTTTAAAACGAATGGTTGAACCATAAATCTGTGATAATTTAAAACAAAGTTATCGATTTTTTTTACTTTTAACAAAAAAAAAAAAAAACTTTTTTTTTTTTTTTTTTAACGAAATTTTACCAAACTTGGTATTTAGTTGGTCCCCGACATAAACTGGTGCTGATTATATTTGCGGATCAATAGCTCAACAGGAGGCGCTGTGATAGCATTTTATCTAAATTTTTAACATGGCAGAATAAGACAAAAATTCGTATAAATGTGCATAATAAGAGTTATTTTACACTTGTGATTGTAAAATTAATATGAATTATTGATAATAGTAGTACGTAACTAGGAAAAAATTTTTGTGCATGGGGGGGCATCGCTTCCCCCCCTGGGGGGGAAGTACCCTTAAAAAAAACAAGTACCCCCCCCCCCAAAAAAAAAAAAAAAAACCCTTAGAAAAAAAAATCGTACTTTTTTTTTTTTTTATATTGTTACTGATTGAATATGTATAGGAAAATATAGAAGAAAGTCTTGTGGTGGCCACAACGTACTAGTTTTAAAACTTACATATGATTAGTTTTAAATTTTAGCGTTTAAAAATGAATTCTTTTATAGTTAAAAATATTTTTTTTAGATTAGCGTTTGAGATATGAAAGCTCTTAATTAAGAATTTAAAACCTCTCTAACTGTGGTATTTTTAATTTAAATGAAAAAATGGAAAGAAAATGTGCAACTGCGATATTTTTCTTCAGATTGGTATACTAAAACTTTTATGCAAATAAATTGTAAAATTTTAAAATAAATAAATAGTGGATTTCCATAGATATATAGATTAGCTATCTACATAAAAATGTAGTTTTTTCTTTTTTTTTACTGGATTTCTTAAAAATACGATTTGATAAAACAGTTTTATTATGACTATTATTTAAAGACGATAGACCGTCTTTTTTTTTTTTTTTTTTTTTTTTTTAATATTATCCTTAAAAAAATATATATATTTTTGTTTTTTATTTTATTTAAGAATCAATCTTTAATTCTCATCAAACATTATGCATAAAAACATCATAAAATTGGGTCAAAAAGTAGGAATTTTATAATCGTAAAACCTTTTGAGAGGAGCTCTTCCGAAATCCTATGGTGAAGCATGACAGATGCTTTAAAAAGTTTTAAAATGACATTTTTCAATGTTCGAAATTTAAGTTAAATTTTCTCTAAATGCACATTTTTTATAATTTTACGCATGAAAATTCGAAACTCATAAGGATAAAGATATTTAATTTAAAATAGATGTTTTCTAGCTAATTTTCTCTAAATTGAATCAAAAATGAAGAAATTTAATTTAAATTATTTAAAATTAAGCTCTTAACCCTTTGCGGCGCTAGACAATTTGAAACATTTAAATTATACTGCCACCGGAATTCATGAACTAAATTAAACTAAAAGAAATTTCAAACTTTATGGTTTAAAAAACCGGCCTTTTCTGATATGTTATAAACGTGGATTTTTGCTAAAAAATTTCCGGAATGAATTTTTGTAGCTGGATCTTAAATTTTGCGTCCTCGCAGCGAGGACAGCGCGCGTTAAGGGGTTAAAGGGATAAACATGGTAGTTTTTTAATATGTATTCATATTAGTACATTATTCATAACTTTCCAAATTTCAATATAACTTGTTATAAATTTATTAAAGTTTATTTTATTTGTTTTTTAAGATAAGAAATAAGAATATAACATTTGAAATGTTTATTATTAAATGACTTAGGGATATAATTCGCGCAAGCTAAAAAATATTACATGTAGAGTGAAAAAAAAATTGAGTTCAAATTTTAATGGCGTATAGTGTTAGTGTTAAGGCCAGTTGACTAAAAGTAGGTCCTAGATCTGGGTGGTGTGCTCTCCCTAGGGAAACTTTCTAAGTGATGATACCTAGTTCGTATTTATGCGATTTTCGGAGAAAACCATGGAAAATTGCAAACGTATATATCAGCTAAAGCGACCCGGAATAGAGTTCGGCAATTCCTATCTACCATCTTCCAGATATTTAAATTTTGATACTCCACTGATCAGAAAACTGCAGAATTTTGTAATGAAGTCGTAAAAACATTAATTTCTGAGATAAATTTACGCAGTTTTTTCCATATTATTAAATTAGAGATTTGCCATCAAAAAAAAAAAAAATTTTTTTTCAAAAAACTTACGCTTTATATACCTCCTTAATAATGTATGTATTTATGTTTGAACAATGAATATTATTATTGTTAAGTTATACACCATTCGATGGGTCGGTCCCCACTTATGAAAATTTGCACGAGCCGCCACTGCTTTAAAATAATACTGGTGTAAAAAGAAGGCGGGGTTAACGATACTACGGAATATTTATTAGGATGTTGGCAAGTATGTATACATTTGAGCTAAGCGAAAATAAAACAACCAAAATTAACTTTGTTTCGAAAGCAGGTAATTATAACTGTATTACAAAATCGAATATATATATATATGTATTCTCGATGTAATGCACGTCATTTTGTAAATATTTATGTTTTCTAATATGTGAGAATAAAATGATTATTTTACTATCTTTTCCAGTTTACTATTTTTCTAGATATTTATTTTTTCAAATGAAAATGGCATAATGAATTTAATAATAATAGTACAATATTATTTATGAAAAAAAAAATGTTTTCACACATCATTAATTTTAACATCCATTAAAAGAAAAAAAAAAAAGCTGAATTTCAAAATGGTCTTACTCCATGGTGAAATGAACAACATACCTTTAGATGTATGATAAAATTTCAATAATAACTTTTACACTGTGAAAAATAAATAAATAAATAAAAGAAAATAAATAAACAAAAACAGAAAGAAAGAAAGAAAAACGAGATACATTATTCATACAGGTATTTGTACAAGAAAATGTTATTCCGAATTTAAATTCAGGGATTGAAGATTATTCTCTATTTTAAAAACAGGTTTCTGTTTCTTTAAAATTCGTATTTCTAGTTTACTAGTACACAGCGCGTTTGTAGTTTCGCATATAAAATATATATTCAAAATAAATATACATATATATGCACACTTGCCAACCTAATCCGGAAGCAGAGTTCCCAACTTTTATAATGTATTCATGAGCATTTTTAGCCCCGCCTGCTTTTCGCACGAAAAATTTTGTAGATTATTTCTCTTTAATATGTGACAACGATTAAATAAGAAGAAAATTATAATTCAAAATTTCCGATAAATGATAAATTATATATACAATTTATACAATTTACAGCTATTGGTAGTATAAAAAAAATATATTAAATCAAAATTTTTATATTAAAAAGCAAAGCATGCATGTGTAACAGGTTAGTCCAAATTATCTTTAAATTGGGTATAAATCAGCATTCTAATCAAAAGAAATGTAAATACCACTATTTTTATGCAGCAAATTTGCTCTTGACTAATCACTAATATCCGCTGATATCTATTTAAAAATATTACTATGTAAAAATTTTGGTATCCAAATTTCACTTGATGAGAGTCCTGGTAAAAATATCAACTTAAAAAAAGAAAACTTTTGTGGTCTGTTATTACAAAGAAGCAATGTTTAACAATATTATACACCATCTAATATGAACATAAACAAAAGTACTTTTATCTAAAGGAAGTAATATTTATTAATCTGTAACTTTTAATTGAAATAATCAATGGTTTCTATACTAAAGCTGTTCCATTTCTTTAGCATGATTTTTCTCAAATTTATTTTAATTATTAACAAAAAAAAAAAAATAATAATAATAATAAAAAAAATAAATAAATAAAAAATAAATAAAATAAATAAATAGATAAAAATAAAATAAAAAGTTTCTTTATTTATTCCGGCATAAAAGAAATATATTTACTTATTTGTCTATTTATTTTTGCAATCATTTTTGTTTTAATCTTTTTAATAATTGCAAAGTTACAATGGAGATTTTATTTAATATCTCTTGAACAAATTATCCGATTGAATTAGAAAATACGGCGTTCGCTAGATTTTGTTCTGATTAATAAGAGTACTAATTTTGATAAAATGTAATAATCTGGGCAGGTACAATAACAAACTTTCAGCTTTATATACTTAGATTTAAATTAAAAAGAAAAAAAAAATGTTTGCACTGTTATTGAAAGTGATTGCTAAAAATTAGTAATGTTACGTTATCTGATATATATATATATATATATATATATACATATAGTACAACCTGTAGTACTAATAAAACAAATAAGAAATTAAAAATAATAATAATATAAGATATAGGAAATATTTCTGAAACACAGTTTCAGATCATTTATTTACAAAATCTTTAAAAATATTTTCTTATTTAAACAAATTTTTAAAGTAATCCTAATAGTCCGGTCAATTTAGACATAAAAATAGTGATCAAATAAAGAAAATTCCGACAGAGCCAAATTTCCGTAGAGACCTTAGGTTCACCACAAAGAATAAGGTGTCAAAAGTCCCCATCGGTCCCATGTGTGCTAAGGGACTTATTCCGGCCCCAAGGTCAAAATTTTGGGTTTTTTGGATTTTTCTCGAAAACGGTAAGTTTTATCGAAAAAGTACCTCAGAGTAAAGTTGTAGATCTCAAAATTCTCTATAAAAATGGTCCTTATGATTTTTTCTCTAAGACCCACCATTTCTACATGTGTGCTAAGGGACTTATTCGGGCCCCAAGGTCAAAATTTTGGGTTTTTTGGATTTTTCTCGAAAACGGTAAGTTTTATCGAAAAAGTACCTCAGAGTAAAGTTGTAGATCTCAAAATTCTCTATAAAAATGGTCCTTATGATTTTTTCTCTAAGACCCACCATTTCTACATGTGTGCTAAGGGACTTATTCGGGCCCCAAGGTCAAAATTTTGGGTTTTTTGGATTTTTCTCGAAAACGGTAAGTTTTATCGAAAACGTACCTCAGAGTAAAGTTGTAGATCTCAAAATTCTCTATAAAAATGGTCCTTATGATTTTTTCTCTAAGACCCACCATTTCCCAGATATTGCGCTTGTAAGAATCACGTTCTACATAATATGCACACATATGACACGTATATACATATTCAGGTACTCAAGCAAGTAAAAATGCCTACTTGTGTCTCTTTCATGTATACATTATACTATTCTAAGAAAATATACTCTCAAAAGACCGCCAGTCCCTTACAGTATCCCCTCTACTTGTATGGCCTTGAATAACATCTGGCTATTCTTTTGTCCGTGTGGTGTCGTTCACGTACCTGTTTCTTTTAGTGTTAAACGTGCAGTTCGAGTGAATATACGTATTTATTACAAGTAGTATTTGATGGCTATAGTGACACAACAAAGAACATAAAAGCTGCAGAACAACGTCGTCGTACTACAAAAACATCCTCAGGTTCCGACATAATGTTTGATGAATTTATGACAGTTCCAGTAAACCAACAACAATTTTTTGCCAACATTAATAATAAATCTCGATTTATTTCTATGTTGAGTAACAAATTAACTGCTGAAAATATTGCCGTGAAACAAGCTCCGAATGACGCCGATGTCCTCATAATTGAAACAGCAATAGAAATATTTAATGCAAGAAACACAACTATTGTAGTGGGCGAAGATGTTGATTTGTTAGTACTACTCACTGCAAGGACTCCATCTGATAAAATTATTTACTTTCTGAAACCTGGGAAGGCGCAACAACGCACAGAAATATATTCTTCTAAAAGTTTATCAGCTTATCCAAAATGCCAAAACTATATTTTATTTTTACATGCGATAACCGGCTGCGATACTACGTCAGCAATGTTCAGAAGGGGCAAAAATTCAGTATTAAATCATTTGAAAAAAAAAGATTTGATTGACTGCGCAAAAGTATTTACAGAAATTAATTCTCCACCTCAAATACTAATTACTGAAGGAATTCGGTTTCTTCTTGAGGTTTATGGAGCTCCAAAAAAAAAATTGATTGCATAGATAAGTACAGATATTTAACATTTGTAAAAAATACACGAAACAAAAAGCAAGTACAACTATCTTGTCTTCCTCCAACATCGGCATCTGCTATTCAACATTTGTTTCAAGTATACTATCAAGTTCAGACATGGCAAGGCAATCAACTGAACCCTGAAGACTGGGGTTTGAAATTGATAAATAATACTTTGGAACCGATTAAAACTTTACTGCCCCCTGCTCCAGAGAAACTTCTTAACTCTATTTTTTGCAAGTGCAAGAAAGGTTGTAATGCCAAATGTGGCTGTAAAAAAATAGGGTTGCAGTGTTCTCCAGCGTGTACCAATTGCCAAGGTCTATCGTGTTCGAATGTTCAATTAAATACAAGAGAGGAAGATTCATGTGATTTTGATGAAGAGACAACTGATTCATCTTCATTTGAACAATTTTTGAACATTCAGCAACAGGAAGAAGAAGAAAAAGAAGAAGAAGAAGAAAACATGATTGTTGAAGTTGAGTATGAAGAGTATGAGTCAGATTAAAGTAACAAAAAAACATTCGAACGACAGTTAAACTCAATAACCAATATCAATAATCTTCATACTATTAAATAACTATTTTTCCTGAAAATAACGTCATACAGGTTTGTGGAATAGGCCTACCGGGGAAACCACGTTAAAAAAAACTCGCCGAGTACACTACCTCACAGGTGGTGTGGAAATGTGTGCATATTATGTAGAACGTGATTCTTACAAGCGCAATATCTGGGAAATGGTAGGTCTTAGAGAAAAAATCATAAGGACCATTTTTATAGAGAATTTTGAGACCTACAACTTTACTCTGAGGTACTTTTTCGATAAAACTTACCGTTTTCGAGAGAAATCCAAAAAACCCAAAATTTTGACCTTGGGGCCCGATAAGTCCCTTAGCACACATGTAGAAATGGTGGGTCTTAGAGAAAAAATCATAAGGACCATTTTTATAGAGAATTTTGAGATCTACAACTTTACTCTGAGGTACTTTTTCGATAAAACTTACCGTTTTCGAGAAAAATCCAAAAAACCCAAAATTTTGACCTTGGGGCCCGAATAAGTCCCTTAGCACACATGGGACCGATGGGGACTTTTGACACCTTATTCTTTGTGGTGAACCTAAGGTCTCTACGGAAATTTGGCTCTGTCGGAATTTTCTTCATTTCAATTGTCCAAATTGACCGGACTATAATGTTATTGTTAAAAAACGCCTTGCTAAAATATCACTTGAAATGAATAAAATTTTATACATGATTAAAAATAATGCAAATAATGTTTAATTTAAAGAACAATCTTTTATTTTTAAATTTTAAGCATGCAAAATTCTCATTATCTTTTTCATGCAAAAAGTAATAATTACAATAGTGTCTTGTTCAACAGTCTTTTGTAATATAAATAAAATTAATAGAAAATGAAGATACGACCCATTATCTAATACTGAAGTCTGCAAAAAATTAAAAGAGAGAAAGAGAGTATTTTTGCACTTTTAATTTCAGTCTATTTGCTATTCAAGGCTTTCCAAGAATATTTAAATTTATTTTATACTCTGGTGTAAAAAGTAATTATAAGCCCCTGTATTTTCCATTCTAATTTCCATTACGATAATGTCACTTGATAATATAATGTATTTATAAAAAAAAAAAAAAAAAAAAAAAAAAATGCGAATAGTTGTGTTTTTTATTTAAAATTTGCTTAAATGTATTAAAGATAATATCAGATTACAAATATTGAAAGTGAAATTTTTAAAAGAAGTCATTTGTTAGGGATATGCGAAATAAAATAATCATTTTATTTAGAAGTGGATTTGAAAGAAAAAATTGTCACTTAAAATTATGTACTAAAAAATATAATTTTTATGTTTGATCAAATGTAGGTAACTTTTTTAATAGAAAAGCCATATTAATTTTACAAAATCATATAGAAATAATCTAGTGTGGCACTCACACTGCTTGCATCTTGTCTACATTTCTACACATAGCTTTACAGTTCAAATTAGTTGTAAAGAGTATGAAGTACTACATTTAAACTTTTCCAGTGTTCATTTTTTAAAACAGAGTTCAAATTTTCACCCAGAAATGATCTCAATTTAGGCTATTTTAGCTAGAACCACGAGGTTTCTCCGGTCCTTATTTTTCATTTGACTTTCCACCACTGTATTCATATAGTAATTTGTATAGTATGTTTCCACGATCAATTGAGGGAATAAATATTATAGTAGAAGAGTCAGAAAAAAAGTACAGCTAAATTTTTTTAACTTAGCAGAAAAATATTAATTACTACTAAATTTGCTTAACTGGAATCATTTTGCCAGGAATCGATAAACAAATACATTTTAACAGTTCCTATTAAAAAATAATATTATTCATATTATTTTCACTCACACCACTCATTGAAACTTTTTGGATTAGTTTTATATAGCCCAATCTGTCATTTATTAATCGCATACGCACCAAATATTTTTAAATTTAACACGTCAGAAACATTTGTAACATAATTTGAAATAAATGTCAAGCCATTTCAAGAATGTTCTTAATGCAGATCTGCCAACCTAATCCGGCAAATTGTTAGTACCGCCCATTTTTCTACACCACTTAATTTTTAGAGTAATTCTCTTCAAATATACGAGGGAAAGTCATTAAGTAAGTCACAAAAGATAATAAAAAAGTAATTTACCATGATAATCACTTGGAAACAATTTTTATTTTTCCACATAATCTCCAGCAACGTTGATGCACTTATCCCATCGTTTTATCAGAGCCCCAATTCCAGCTGCATAAAAATCTTTGGGTTGCGGTCTCATCCACAGTAGGACTTCATGTTGAACGTCGTTGTCATCTGCAAATTGTTTGCCTCCAAGATGTTGTTTCAATGGACCAAACAGATGAGAATCGCTGGGGGCTAAGTCTGGGCTGTAAGGGGGATGCTGTAGCACTTCCCAACGAAATTTTTGAATTGTATCCTGAGTTAAATCAGCTGTATGAGGACGTGCGTTATCGTAATGAATCAGCATTCCTCTGCTCAGTAGGCCTGGACGTTTTCTCCGAATGGCAGTCAGAAGCTTGAAAAGAACATCACAGTATGATTGAGCATTCACTTTTTCACCTTTTTTTTTTTTTTTTTTTTAACTCGGCAAGTATCACTCCTTTGCAATCCCAAAATACTGAAAGCATGACCTTACCAGCTGAGGATGTAACCTAGAACTTTTTGCTGGGAGGTGAAGAAGGATGCTTCCATTGCATTGATGCACGTTTTGATTCAGGTTGGTAGTGATGGACCCAAGACTCATCACCAGTGATTATTCTGTTAAGCATGTCTTCACCTTCAGTAACATACTGCAAAAGATGTTGCAAGCAAATGCCCATTCGATTCTTTTTGTGTTCCTCGGTCAATTGCTGGGGGACCCAACGTGCGCACACTTTTCGGAAATTCAAACGATCATGCATTATGATGTATGCTAAACCATGAGAACATCCTCTTGCTGTTGCGATACTGTCAATTGTCACTCTTCGATCAGCCCGAATCAGTTGTTCCACCAGTTGCTCAGCTGATTTTGTCGCAATCAAAACTGGACGACCGCTTCGATCTTCATCAACAATTTTGGAACGACCTGGAGAACATTTCTCCACCCAGTTGTACACTGCTGTACGTGATAAGCACTTCTGTCCATAAACAGGTAGCATTTCTTTATGAATATTTTTCGATTCAAGTCCTTTCGCCCACAAAAACCGGACCACAGCACGCTGTTCTTCTACCGTACAATCATTCAGCACATCACCATTTTTGAAACTGCATTACGCATGCGTGTGAATGCTACCTACTCAATGTGAATTGAATATCATCAATTGTAAATAGAATTGTTTGTAAATTGAATTCAAACGATCATGCATTATGCTGTATGCTAAACCATGAGAACATCCTATTGCTGTTGCGATACTGTCAATTGTCACTCTTCGATCAGCCAGAATCAGTTGTTCTACCAGTTGCTCAGCTGATTTTGTCACAATCAAAACTGGACGACCGCTTCGATCTTCATCAACAATTTTGGAACGACCTGGAGAACATTTCTCCACCCAGTTGTACACTGCTGTACGTGATAAGCACTTCTGTCCATAAACAGGTAGCATTTCTTCATGAATATTTTTCGATTCAAGTCCTTTCCCCAATAAAAACAGGACCACAGCACGCTGTTCTTCTACCGTACAATCATTCAGCACCATCGCCATTTTTGAAACTGCATTACGTATGCATGTGAATGCTACCTACTGAATGTGAATTGAATATCATAAAGCTGTACGTTGCTGTCAGCTATCACCATTCTTTGAAAATATCTGTTACTGTTTTAAATCATGCCATATGCATTTGTGACTTGCTTAACCCTTTCAGGGGCAATGTAATTAAGAACATTTAATATCATGTGCCACCAGCATTTGAGAACAGAGTTTGATAATAAGAAATAAATTAATTTTTTCGTCTAAGTCAAAGTGGTAAAAATTTATTAAAATTTCCGGGGTAAATTTTCGAAATTGGGAATTAAAATTAGGTGATAAAAAATATATACCACCGCCCCTGAAAGGTTTTAATGACTTACCCTCGTATTTACGATGAATTAAGAAAACAAATACTCTAAAAATTAAGAAGTGAAGAAAAATGGGCGGTACTAACAATTTGCCGGATTAGGTAGGCAGCTCTGTTAATGTATGCGAATTTGCGTGGCAATTTAATACAAAGAAAAATACTTTTTTATGGTATATTCTATATTAAATTTCTTTTATGCATTTAGAAGATTTCTGTTAATTTTCTTTGTGCATCTTAAAGTTGCTAAATGTACAAGGAAAAGATTCTCTCATACATATAACATTTTTATTGACTTTGAAATTTTTTGAAAATTTATTGAAATTTTTTTTTTTTCCGACTGAGTGAAAATAACTGAGTGAATCCGGGGTTCGACTCCCGGTACAGGCATTATTTTCACTCAGTCGGAAAAAATAAAAAATTTTCAACAAATATGATTTTCTTCCACAGTTGATTGTGTGATTTTAATAAAAATTATATAACATTTTATTTATTTATTTTTATTTTTTTAATGGACAAGCTATATTTAACCTATATCAGCGGAAACGTTTGAGTAATACCATCTTTCAAACAAATTTAGAATAATGATTTTGATCTTTTTACTGACATTTGATTTTGAAATATATGTTTATAACAGTCTCTCTCTCTCTCTCTCTCTCTCTCTCTTTCTCTCTGTGTGTGTATGTTCTCTCCCACACGCATGCATATAGACAGACACACACACGGTGTATAGAAACGATTAAAAACCTCATTTTTCACTTACAGGAGATCAAAACGTGTAATTCTAGGGAAAAAATCAAATTTGATCCAAAACCAACAGAGGAACGTTGAATATGGAATATTCGAGTGAAATGGAATACCGTTATATCTCACGTGTACGGTACTTAAACTTATTAGAAGCATTTTAAACATTTTCACTGAGTCTCAAATGTAAACGGTAGTTCAACTTGTATCAGTGAAAATAGCAGTTTTTTTTTTTTTTTTTTTTTTTTTTTTTTTTTGTCATACAATTTGTGTGGTATATCAGTGTTAAGACTGTTGAAGATAAGTATTAAGAATTCTGTAATCTATTTAGAAAACAGCAAAATGAGTGAAAACCTAATGCCATTTCAGCTAATGGAACTGAGTTAGTTAGGAATTTGATACACGTGAAGTAATTTTTACCAACAGGGAGATGAGGTTGATTTTTTTTTCAAGATGGCGATTTGGGTAACATGAAATATTACTTATTCCGTATAATTGCGAGTTTTGTAAAAATTGAACTTTTTTTTTTTTTTTTTTTTTTTTTTTAAATACATTTCAACACTATATTTTCAATAACTTCCCATCGCTGAAAATCGAACTCACAACCTTCGGGTTCGCGTTTGTGTACTCTGACCACAGAGCCAACGGGTCTCGGCTGAATATTTCCTGATTATTTAGACTAGTGTTTTCAGATATTTTTAAACTATAACAGTGAAATTTATTTAAAATGTGTGTTATTCTCCGATTTATAAAAATTGCCCATTGCGCAGCACTAGTACGACGTAAAACATAACCAACCACCTAACCAACCGATTTATAAGGTGAGTATATTGATATTAATTATGTTTTTGGAAAAATTAATGGATTAATATTAATTAATCTGTGATGAATTCTGAGTACAGTTTAATTATCGAATAATTGGTTTATAATTTTTTTTAACATTATGTTTTGTTCTGTAGAAATTTAAACTGTTAATTATTAATAATAAATACGAAATTGTTATTAAGATTATTTTACTAATTAAAATATTTAGTAAATAACTATTATGCAATTGGGGAAGATACTATACAATTAATACATTCAAATTTTATTAATTTATTTGGAATTAAAAATCAATACATTATTTGAATATGTGTTTAAAAATTTTACTGAGCGTCCTCTATTATTATTATTATTATTATTATTATGAAGATTACTGTTAGGACTGAGGATTATTATTCTCAATCTGGGATTTTTACGGCGTCATTTTTCGATAGTTGGACATTTATCGAAATCTAAAATTTATCGAAAATATAATTGAATAATTTGAAATCGATGTTATAATTTGAAAAAGAAAAACAACTAACCGTCCTCCGTCCTAAACTGAATTCTGCTTTTGCCAGAATTTCTTTCTTTCTTTCTTTCTTTTTTTTTCTTTTTTTTTTTTTTTTTTTTTTTTTTTTTTAAGAAAAAGAAAATAAAAAAAAATTAATAATAATCAGTATCTAAACAACCGATATCGGAAAAGTTTTTTTTTTTTTTTTTTTTTAAGTTTTGAGTGCATCATTTCACGCTAAATTTTTGAAATAGTAGGAAAATATAACTTATGGCATATTTGAAATAAGAAATGTTAAGTTGTATCTTTTAAAGATGTATTTAGTGTTCATGTATTTAGTGTTTGAATGATTTCTTTTTTTTTTTTTTTTTTTTTTTTTTTTTTTTGGAAAGAAAAATAAAAGAAAAGAAAATTAATAATAATCAGTACAGAACAAACGATATGGAATAGAAACTTTCTCAATAGCTCACGACCCGATAATAACACAATACTTCAAAGTTTTTTTTTTTTTTTTTTTTTTTTTAATAATTTATAGTACTTATTGGGAAAAATGTTAGTGTATAGTAGAAAGTATTAAAATAATAAAAATTTAATGAAAACATTTTGTTTTATCATTATTATTATTATTTGAAAGTTGTTAAAATACAAATATAAGTAGTCCTGACCTACTAAATTAAATTCTGTCATAGAGAGAATCTCAACCATAGTTTTAATGCTCGCGTAACGAGCATACATCGAGATACTCACCTCTGCAGTACAGGTTTTTTTTTTTTTTTTTTTTTTTTTTCAATGCTTAATTTACATATCATCTTTTGAATGCGTTTTTTTACATCGAAGCTTTCTTTAGAGCATTTTATGTGTATATGACTTGAGCATCTTAGGGGATTGAGAGGGGGAGGGGGGGGGATAATTCGAGATGCAACATCCAGCAATAATCTGCTAACATGTTAACATTCCGTTATCCCTGATATCCACCTATTCTACATCTTTTTCTTTTTTTTTTTTTTTATGTTGTTCTTCACTCATGTCACTCAGAGTTTTTGGAAAATAACTTAGATGGCAGTTGAGAAAGTGGAGCTTTAAGCTCAAACAATTCCATTTTTTTGTCAAAGTGATGGAATTTTTTCATTAGTTTTTCCTTACTCGACATTCAAAAATATAGCAAAAAAACACATCACCTTCAAAGGAATACAAAAAATCATCGTTGACCTGTGTAATCTATTAACGACATCAACTTTTTTTTATTATTTTTATTATTTTTATTTATTTTTTATTTTTTGTCTTATTATTCATTCTAAATCCAACAATTTTATGTAAATCTGTTTTGTGTATTTTGGTTACTTAACATAAGTTTCGAAGGCCAAAAAAAAGTATACTTTCTTTCTTTTTTTTTTAAATATAGGAAATAAAATGTTTATTTAAAATTTTGAGCACATAAAAGAGCAAAATTTAATTAATATTTAATAAAAGTTTCATGAAAATTTTTGAAAAATTCAGCCTGTGACTCACGTTTTTGAGACTGTTCAGAAAAGCTGTGGAAAGAAAAACACGCTTAAAAATAATGCATTCAAATTTGCACACTTCTTCAAAAGAGAATATACTAGTGCTTAATAGAAGGTTTTTGCATTTCTTTCTTTTTTTTTTTTTTTTTTTCTTAATTACAACTATTTTTACAAAGCTTTACGGGGAGTAAAATATGCAGAAAATTGTATTGCTTTTTGCATACTAATCTGTCGAAAATTCAATTTTCAGTTAATAAATAAAATATCATTCGTACGCAAAATTTCATGAAGATCATTAATGGTTCATTAATTTTTGAGAAATCGTATCCTGAAAATTTCTGAAGAGTTTCCCAAAATCATGTCTTAATTTTCTGAACATTTTAATGAACATTTTATTTTTCAGTTTCCCTCTCTCCGTTGCAGTGATTGTGATTTTGCAGGACTAACGCCTCGTTAAAAAGACAATAAGACTTCTTCACACACCATAAATTTTAAGCCAGCACAACCGGTTTCGAAAGGACGTAGCCTTCCTATTCTATTCCATTTGTCTTTTTACCGTTTGTACACCAGTTTTGCATTTAGTTTTGGTAACGCCTCGTTAGTTCCATCCTTAGGCAGAGGAAGATGCGTGGCTTTTGTCACAGGTGCTTCCATCCCACAGTATCCGAAGTTCTTAATGTTGCTCTTTTATGCACTCAAAATTTTTAATATTTTAAGCATAAATTTAAATTAAAAAAAATTATTTATTAAATTTAAAAGAAGAAGAGAGAGAGAGAAAAGAGAAAATGTGTCTTTTTTTTTTTCTCTCTTTTTGAAACCTATGTAACTATTGTATCCTCTTGGTTACTTATTTCTATTTCTCCCGAGTTTTGTACTTTCCAAAAAGGAATCTGGCAACATCGATAAAAACTTATTCTATTCTATTCCATTTACATCGATTTGACTATTTCCATGAACAATATTATCGACTATCAAAATACATCAAAATGTTTTTTAAAATTTGTATACATGTATATAAAGTATTGTATGATGCTAAATGTTAATTAAATGTTTATAAAAGTTCATCATTATCTTCATCAATACGCGGCTACTCGCCACCACAGTCACAACAGTTTTGGCGACGAGGTAAAGTTGTTTCATTTTCAATTCAACTAAATAATTTTTATATACAATATAATTATTTATTGAAAAAAGTTATAATTTATATTTTAAATACATAATGGATCCAGAACAATTTCAGAAATTGCTTCAAACTGTAAATCGGGGCTAACAAATGCTTATTGAACAGCTGTTGTCAAGAGACAAATCTGAAATGGCTAATAATAGCAGTAATACTAACTCAACAAAGATTTCAGTTGTTAACATTATCCATATTCCTCCTTTTGAATGTTTTGATAATAAGAAAGAAAATTTTAAATATTATCGTCAACGTTTCGAAAATTATTTAATGATGAAAGATATTTTTCATGATAAATATAAAAGCGTACAATTTTTGTTAAATTCTATAGGAGCATCAAATTACAATATCTTCGAGGCTGTTATTGCGCCAAAGGCTCCCAGTGAATTAGAATATGATGAACTACTTAAAGTGTTAGAAAATCATTTAGCACCAAAGAAAAATCCTTTAGTTTCACAACATTACTTTTTGTAAACTTATCAAAAACAGGACAGTTCTATTTCCGAATATGTGGCAGAATTACGGCGTGATATTTCCGAATGCGAGTTTACTATTGACTGTGAATGCAGTAAAAAGGTATCTGCTGCTGATATTTTCCTTAGAGCACAATTTATTCGTGGCATTAAAGATAGTTGGATCAAAGAGCAACTCTTGCAATCAGAATTAAACATTTTCAACGATATTGTTGATAAAGTTATGCACTTTAAGCTTCAAAAATTGACAGTCGCGAGTTATCAAAAACTTTAAATACCAGTACATCTATCTCAGAGGATATCAATAAAGTCGCTAAAATTAATAAGCAATCGAAATACGTGAAATCCTTTAACACTCAAAGCATAAAGAAAATAGAGGCAGTATCACATCAGCGCATGAAATCCAAACAAAATCAAATTGATTTCGAAAAACTTGGCTAAATAGTTTGTGCCTACACTGTGCGAAAAACAACCATTTATCAAAAGACTGTCGCATTAATCCAAATAATTTGAAGTGTAAGTCGTGTAAATCACCTGGACATGTACAAAGAGTCTGTATCAAGACACTGCTTAATTCTAAAAGATCAAATAGTCCAAGAATACCACATAATTAAATGGAAACATATGAAAATAATAACATAAACACGATTGTTGATATTTACGACAACCATATCTCAGATTCTGTCCCTGAGGCTAAGAAATATTTTACTACAGTAAAAATCGAAAATCGCTATCAAAAATTTGAAGTCGACACAGGAGCAGGATACACTCTCATACCAGAAAGTCATTTTAAAAGGTTAGGTCTCAAGGAACAGTTCGAACCAACAAATATTGTTTTTATATTATATACTGAAAATGTGTTTGTGCCCTTAGGGAAAGTGCGAGTGAAGGTTGAATATAAAGGGTGCATATCTAATGAAGATTTATATGTCGTTCCTGATGGGTATGATCCTCTTCTAGGCAGAGTATGGGTTAGACATTTAAAAATCAATCTACATGAAATCGATACAGAAAACAACCCCCAAAATAAAATAGGAAATAAAATCGCTGCAATCAATGATGTCTCTGAGATTATAAATCTTTTTCCAGAAGTGTTCGAACAAAAGGTTGGTTGTGTACCGAATTTCTTAATTAAACTGAAGTTACGTGATGGAGCAAAACCTAGTTACACTCCTGAACGAAATGTACCCTATGCTTTACGAGAAAAAGTTGAAAAAGAACTTGATGATCTCGAAGCAGCTGCAATAATATCTAAATCAATTACAAGTGATTGGGGATCACCTTTGGTTGTAATTCCTAAAGCGGATGGAACAGTTTGACTCTGTGTTGACTATAAAGTTGGAGTTAACGATCTACTGATGAATGCAAATTATCCAATAAAGAAAATCGATGAAGTGTTAAACAGTCTTAGGAATTCAAAGTATTTCTGCAAGTTATACTTGTTTAAAGCATATCTTCACTTAAAAACTGATGATGAGAGCAACATTATGCAAACTATTTCGACACATCGAGGGACATACAGGATGAATAGGTTAAGCTTTGGAACTAAAACTGCACCTGCTGAATTTAACCGGGTAATTGATCAAATCCTGAAGGGTTTACCAAAAACCATCGCTTATTTCGATGATATTGTCGTTCATGGTAAAACCAAAGAAGAATGCTCAAAGAACCTCCTTGCATGTCTAGAAAGATTACGTGACTACGATTTACACGTGAATAGCAAGAAATGTGAATTTTTTCGAACAAAAATAGAATATTTAGGTCTTGTAATAGAAAACAAAAAAATATCACGATCACCTACAAAAGTTGAAGCTATAACACGCATGCCACGACCAAAGAATGTTCAAGAACTGCGCCAATTTTTAGGTATGGTAACTTACTATTCTCGATTCATACCAAACGTTTCGACCATTACTTACCCTTTACGCAAGCTTCTGCGGAAACATCAGAAATTTTGCTGGAATAAAGAAAGTGAGCAGGATTTCATTAAGCTTAAAGAAGAGACAGCCAGTGACAGAGTGTTAGTACCATTCAATCCTGAATTACCTGTTACACTGGCGACAGATGCTACTCCAGTCGGAGTTGCCGCTATCTTATCACATACCATCGATGATGTAGAAAAGCCAATCGCTTTCGCTTCCCGTTCCTTAACAGAAGCTGAAAGAAATTACTCTCAACTTGACCGAGAAGCTTTAGCAATCGTATTTGGATTTTCTCACTTTTTCGATTATCTTTATGGTAGACATTTCGTCCTAATCGCTGATAGCCAGCCCTTATCCCGGATATTTCATAGAAAAGCAAGTCTTCCAAAAATGACATCAGCTCGACTGTTGCGCTATGCTTCTTATTTTACTGGATTTGATTACACCGTCAAATTTAGGAAAGGATTGGAAAATCAAAATGTAGATTGTCAAACAAGAACTTCAATCAAGCTCCATCAACAGTGACTACATTTTGGATAATGGAATTTTATTTAAGAGTAATCGCATTGTAATACCGAGAAAACTACAGCCTGAAGTCCTAAAAGAAGTACATTCAACGCATATTGGAATAACAAAAGTGAAACAGTTAGCTCGACGCTATTGTATATGGAAGAATATCGACAAGGACATAGAAAACTTAGTAAAATCTTGCCCGGATTGTTCTTCAGTGAGACATAATCCTGTGAAGGTACCCCTTCACCACTGGGATTTACCAATTAATAATTGGGATAGAATACATATCGATTATGCAGGTCCTTTCTAGGGATTTTATTACCTACTCGTTGTGGATGCAAAATTACGTTGGGTAGAAATCAAAGTCTCACAGAAAGCTCCAAATGCTGAAATTACCATGAAATTACTTAACGAAATTTTTGCAATGCATGGATATCCACTAGTTATGGTTTCTGATAACGCTTCAATTTTCACGAATGAAACATTTAAAAATTTCTGTCGTATGTATGGAAGAAAGCAAAAATTTATCGCACCAGGATACCCAGCGACCAATGGCCTTGCGGAACGTAACGTGCAAGCACTGAAAGATCGACTAAAATCAATGGTTACAGAAAATCTTCCCATCCACTTAAAACTTCAAAAGATTCCTTTATGATATCGAGCAACACCTTTAGCAAATGGGAAGTCACCAGCAGAAATGTATCTAAATCGCCAAATTCGTATTAAACTTGACGCACTGTTTCCATATCACGAAAAGAAATCTGAACAGAAGATTAGACCTCACACTCAAAAAATCTATGTGGGGGAGAGAGTGAGAGCAAAATTCTTTATAAACAATAAAACCGTACGGAAACTAGGAGTAATAACTAGAAAACTTGGACATATTCACTATATAGTTAAATTAGATGAAGGCAGGGAAATCAAGAGACATATTAATCAACTACAGAAATCAGATGTTCAGAGGGAAACTATATCATCGCCATCAATTCCACACCAGAAATCCTCCCATAACACAAATCATGACCCTGCATATTATCAAGTTATCAATCCTCAAGGAAATGAGCTGAACCCATATCCAGCCACAGAACAACCACAGATTCTTTCCCCACCTGTACGAAGATCTACTAGAACGCGGCGTCAACCAGCATACCTACAAGCGGCACTGTATGCTTTTAAGTGGGAGAGAACTATTGTATCCTCCTTGGTTACTTATTTCTATTTCTCCCGAGTTTTGTACTTTTCAAAAAGGAATCTGGCAACATCAATAAAAACTTATTCTATTCTATTCTATTTACATCGATTTGACTATTTCCATGAACAATATTATCGACTATCAAAATACATCAAAATGTTCTTTAAAATTTGTATATATGTATATAAAGTAATGTATGGTGCTAAATGTTAATTAAATGTTCATAAAAGCTCATCATTGTTTTCATCAATACGTGGCTACTCGCCACCACAGTCACAACAGTAACCCCTCAATAGAATGGTTTTCAGAGTTTCATTTGACACGTATCCGTTTGTTTAAAAATATATTTGTTATCTTTTTGATATAAATTATTTGAATATTTTGATTATTATCCTTATTCCTCTTTTGATCACAAAAATTACCTTCTTGATAGATTTTGTTTTCATATTTAAAACTTTATTATTATAGATTGAAGATATTCTATATGTATTTTATTCGTTTTTTTTTTTTTTTTTTTTTGTGCACACAAGGAAAATTAGCAGTATTCTAAAGAAAAGACTTTTTGTTTTTTCTACTTTAAATATTTTTAAAGAAACATTCTGCTTAACTCAGAAATTAAATTACTTTAATTCCATTGTCCTTACTGTGTTAAAAAGCAAAACACTGAAATTTCTAACCAGAAAATTCCATTAAAGTATATTTTTAAAGAACTCTAGATAGAATTTTTCATTACTGGAAAGCTTTTTTTTTTCTATTTCATATTATGAAGAAATTAGTATGTTGTGGCCCTCGCGAAACTTTCTTTTGTATCTTCTTGTACAGTCACCCAAAAAAAAAACGCCACCCCCCTACCTAATTTCGCCGTAAATTATCGTACAAACATTTGACTGGTACCGATCGATTTGTAATAACGTCTAGTTTATAACGGTATAGTTAAATTTTGCCTAAGGGGTCGTCTACATATTGAAACTGGCATTAACTTCATTTTCTTCAATGGCAACCCCTATTTTTGACTTCATATTCAGATTTCTGAGATCCAGGCGGTTCGAAAAACATACCTATTTATATACCTTAAATCAATTTTAAGTAGAGTTACACGTGAAAATGTGTTAGGGGTCCGTCTATACATTTAGAAAATATAAATCACGATCTACCACCCAGTATACATTATTTATTATTCACACCGGAAAAAACTTTCAGAAATGTTAATTATAAAATAAAAAAAATGACTAATTCACAGAACTTTCTGAGTTAGTTTATGAATTAAAAGATTTTTATTGGTTTCTATTGATTAAACATCAGATAGTTCACTTCATACGAAGAAAATTAAATAGCTTGAATAGATATTAAATTATCTATCAAAAGAAAAAAAAAAAAAAAAAGATGAATGGTTTTAAATTTGTTTGAAAATTCAAAATTATTTTAACTCAAGCAGCCGTATAATTGTCTGAAACGGCGGCACTCAACCTGGTTCCCACGGCCGTTTCACAGTGACAATGGGAGTTTGTTCTGATACTGCAGTACTTTCATTTTCTTTAATTGACTTTTTTAAAATATTAAAACAGCTTTTTTATTTTTATTTATTTATTTTTTTAATTAATTATTATTATTTTTTTTTTCATGACATTATTAAAAACTTTTACATAAATCTCCACGATATTCTTTTGCTTTTATATTTTATAATGTGTAACAAATTAATATGCAAAATAATAAATCCTACTACTTAATGGGATGTTCTAAAATTCTACACTTTAACACAGATACCGAAGTGGACGGTGGGCGTAGAAAGGATGACTACCCTTAATCTAAATCTTCACTTGAAAAGGTCAAAATGTTACATAACTCTTTTTTTTTTAAGGAAAAAAGAAGAAGATAAGGAGGAGAAGGAAAGATCAAAACGAATATAAAGCATATTAAACGTTAATACCCTTTAAACACTGGAAAAAGGCGGGGTTTCGTATTGTGTGTCATTTGGGAGCTGTAGAGTGCCAGAAAATTACTTTATGTAATAAAACTTTTCATTTAAAGGGTATTTAAAGCAGCATTATATTTAATACATAGACTATTCAGAAAAAAAGTACCATTCATCTAGTTCATGAAAAATAAAGAACATTTTCTGGCATTGCTCTATGTATATACATTCTTGTCAACCTATCCCGGAAGATTACTGGTCCCGCCCCTTTCCGTACATTTTTTTCACATCAGTCTTTTTAGAGCCGTGTCAGCCATCGGTGGCTGACACTGATCTTCCCATTTAGGCTAAGTCCGCCGGCAGTGTAAAATATGATATAAAACTACAGAACATAGTTTTAAGTAATTACTGACAATTTATTTAAAATTTACTTCATGTTTTTTTTTTTTTTTTTTTTTTCTTTTTTTAATAGGATTTTTATAGGATTATATCGTTAAGGCCTAATGGGGTTTATTGAAACTCGATAAACATAACACGCTTCTAAGCAGCACATGTGGCCTGAATGGGATTTCCATAAGAGTTCGCGTGGCGCTCAATGAGTTAATCGTAAATGTATTTGAAGTTAATTACTCTAAAAATTAAATTGTGTACACACAGGGGCGGGAACTAACAATGTTACGGGTTAGGTTGGCAAGTATGCATATATATTTTGCTTGATTTAAAAAAAAATTATAACACATTTTCTTCTTTTTTTTTTTTTTATTATTTTGTGTTTATATCTCTCATTAAAAATAAATACAATATTCATATATAAACATTTCTATACAGTAATGTATATAAACACATTGATTTAAGAAGATTTGTTGATATTATATAATTATTCTTCTATCTGTATAGTATATTAACACAAATATATTTTGTAAATTTCGCAGCATCGAAAAACAGCAACATAGCTTCCATATCAAGGCTTAATGTAAATAGGACGTAAGCGTACTGTAGCTAGTGTTGAAATTTGAAAAAAAAAAAAAAAAAGGAATAACAGTGGGCTAAAAATACGCCGGAATAAATTAAAATGTTGTTTATTCTGGTTTTAGTCAGGTGATATCACCCGTGCTAAATAGCTGGATCCGCCCTCTCTTAAGCTCAGGTTCAGCTCATCATAAAAATATTGTTTTTAATATCTGCCGCACCAAAATGTTCAAAACACAAATGCCAATTTTCATATATTTTGAAATCTTCCCGTTTCAACTTTAAAAACATTTAGATTAATTTATTTTATTTTGAATTTTTAAATTTAGACGTTTAAAGTCTTTAAAATGAAATTTCAGGATTCTGTAAGATCAATATCTATATATTTGAAAGTAATAAGACAATTCCTTTGTTTTAAATTTTTATTCCATAATAACTGTGACTTTGATTTCGTGATTAGGAAATTGAAAATAAATACTATTGAGCTATGTTCCAATAATAGATCTTATAAACTTAAAAATAAATAAATAAATAATAATAATAATAATAAAGCAATTTTTCACTATTTGATTCTGTATTAAAAAACTTTTAATAGAAATTTGATATTTTATTATGTTACATTATGGGATAAATTTTAAATAACACAAAGCTTACAAATGGTACAGTAACCAAATGCAAATATGTCACAACAAAATTTAAACAGCAAATTTATGGTAAAAAATCTTTTTAAAATTATTAAATATTCATAATAATAATAATAAAACGATTGTCGAATGCATAATTGCTGTTTCATGCAATCAGTTTCGCTGTACCGTGTTTTCTAAAACATGATATTTAACTAGAGGTGTACGTACTCTTGAATTTTGAAATGCGAAAAAAAGTGTAACAGGGTTAAAATAGAATTTTAGCAGCGAAAAACTAGAAAAAGATATTTAATACTTATGAAGAAAGACTTAACATATTAGAATCGGATATATTCTTCTCTTGTACCGTAAGCCACGCCTTTTCACAAATTTTCTAAAACTTTATAATATAAAGCAAAATAATTTTGCATATTTGTAATTAAATCATTTAAGTTTTGTCTTCAATAATCGATGTAGTAAATACCATTGTGATTTATGCATACCAGCGTCACATATAGAGTCAAATAGGAATATGCAAATTTGTCTTTTTTTTAAATAGTGTTTCAGCGAATCAGAGGCGGGGCTTCTTTTCTTTTGAAATTCTTTCACAATCCCTCGCCTACATTGTGATAACTTTACAAAAATATGCCAATTTGTATAATAAACATCGAAATATTGCTTAGGAAACAATAAAAATAACATAAAGGTAAATTAAAATAGTTTTCCGTCAAATTATATACAAACATTTACTTATAGAGGATACAGATTATAACAAGTGACGGCCCCCTAACAGGAATAAAAAGTGAAATATCACTGTAACTCAAAAAATAATGTTAGGAACGAGCTGTAAATTTGGAAACCCATGTTTTTGATGATGCCCGTTCTATTCGTGCAAAAATTAATGTAGGTCATAATTCATAATTTTTTCAAATATGAATTTATTAATAATTTTCATAATTCAAAAAATGTTTTTTTAGCAAAAATTTGCATGGAATATGTTTGGGTCACTTCATTCTAACGAATAAAAAAAACAGAATTTAAATATCATAATTATTTCGGAAGATATGATTTAATGTTTGTCACATTCATTTAACATTAGCATCCCCAAACTTTGACAGCTTATAACTCTATGAAAAATTGAGCGAAATATATAAACTATGCCATTTTCCGTGATGATTTGATCCAAAGAATTCAAATAAATTATAAAAAATGGGGGTTACCATTGAAAAAAATGAAGTTGATGTCAGTTTTAATATGTAGACGACCCCCTAAGTAAAATCTAACTATAACATTATAAACTAGACGTTATTGCAAACTGATTGGTACCAGTCGCATGTTTCTACGATATTTTACGCCAAAATTAGGTGGGGGGGTGGCGTTTTTTTTTTGGGTGACTGTACAAATTCACGAAATACAAATTATTCATTACTCTTTCATCTATTATGAAGGCATACGACTTTTATCTTATAGAGATATATATAATAGTATCCGATAAAATTGAATTTTTACCGTGCAAATGGCATCCTTCCTTTTCTCTTGAGAAATTGCAGTATAACAACGCCACCTATTTTCCGATATGCACTCAAATTCATCAACTCAATGTCTCATAATGGTCTTTTCATGTATCACCTTTTGTTAGATTCCACGCAATAGAAATTGAGATATAGCCTTCTCTTAAAAGCTGTATAGCAACACTGCGCCACCTGTTGAAAAATCGGCATCAAAAGTTGACTGCGGCTAATTTATGTCAAGATGCATCTACGTATAAATATGCATAGCTGCCAATATTTCAATTTATTCCGGAGTATTTTTAGCCCCGCCTTTATTTCGCACCACTTTATTTATAGAAAAATTTTCTTGAATACATAACTTCGATAAAATAAGAAAAAATTACTTTTAAAAAATAAGTGGTACGAAATAGGGGCGGGGCTAAAATTATTCCGGAATAAATTAAAATATTGGCAGATATGAATATATATGCAATGCTGTACAGTAATGCCGCAGATATACTCGCACAAAATTTGTGTCATACACGTACAGACATTTTCTAAAAATGATCAAATCGAGTTCTGGTTTTCTCAAAACATGTAAATGCATCGAAAACCGGAAAAAGAAAATTTTTATAAATCCAATACTTTCTTCTTTTTAATAAACAACAAAAAAAAAAAAGTAAAAAGCATTATTATTATTTTTTTTTTTTTTTTTTTTTACACTGAGAAAAAAATTCTGTGACTATAATCTAGAGACTAAATTGTGTGGCTCTTGCAAAAATAGATCCATGTCATCTTTACAAATTCTAATCCCTTTGAAAGCGAGTTTTTGAATTCCTTATTAAAAGTCTAGAACGTTTTCTGTATTATCGAGGTCAAAAATTTAAAAATATCTGTAAATAAGTGAGAACATAGGCATACATGCCAACCATCTCATTATGAAGCGTAAAATTTTTAGTACCCCCCCCCCCTTTTTTTTTCACACCAGTCATTTTTTAGAGTAATTTTATTCTTATTTAATCACAACAATGCTTGGAGAGAAAAAAGGCGTTTTTTTAAGAGGCGTTTTTTTTACACTCATTAATGAGATGGCTAGCAGGCATGCTTCTACGAATATATCTGTACTGATAAGTATAAAGGATTTAAGTCCATATTCTTGATTTTTCAGGAGACGAAAAATAAAGTTAAACTAACTAAAAACTAATGAGAAGAATCGATTAGGAAAAAGGCATTATGTTGGTTTATACGCTTTATACCATTCAATAATTGTCAATCTTCATTTAATAAAGGGAAAAATTGAATTAAATATTTTATACCGAAGATTAATGCTAAATTTCTGACTTGAATCTTTTTTTACCAATGGATTTTCTCAAAGACTAAATGACATGGATTTAAATACTTTATACCAATCGAAAGAGAATTTTTTTCTGAGTCTGACTATGTACTTAACTCAAAATCGACATTTTTGGACTTAAATCCTTTATACTTATCAGTATAGATATAGCTGCCAATATTTTAATTTATTCCGGAGTACTTTTAGTCCCGCCTTTGTTTTGCGCCACTTTATTTATAGAAAAATATTTTTCAATGTATAACTTCGATAAAATAAGTAAAAATTACTTTTAAAAAATAAGTGGTACGAAATAAAAGCGGGTTAAAATTACTCCGGAATAAATTAAAGTATTGACAGCTAAGCGCATAGCTTGGAAATCTATAGTTCTAGTTTAGGGGGCAATTCCACAAAAAATGTAACGTCAGTCACATTAAGAAATATTTTTGCTTCCACCAGTATTTTCTATTAAAAATCACTATGGTATTTAATCAAACAAACTGCAGTAAATAGGCCGTTAATATTTCTGTATAGTAATAGTGGTAGCAAAATAAGTAGAAATGGTATTCTTTCTTGTGACTGGTGTTACCTTCTTCCGTGGAATCACCCTAGGGATTCAGAAAATAATACTTATTCGTTCTCGATGAAGGTGGTATTTTTCCTTCTGAATATGAATTCCAACTAAGTTTGAAGAAAACGTAATTTGAAAGGTGAATAGGACTATTAACAGTTTTATGACTGAAGTATAAAATGTAAATTTTAATTATTTACGTTTCCTCTATTACTGGGAAAATGCATTTAATAAAATTTAATCTGTTAAATTATACATTATTGCATCAGTCCTGCGTTTTAGCAGTAACAAGTTAATGCTATAAAGTTTATAAAAGGAATATTACAAAATTTGAGTATACAGACAATTAAATTACAGTACTTTTTAAAGGTGTTTTTAATTATTTTTTTTGCACTTAAAAAAATCTTAATAAATTTTATGTTATTGGGATTAACTTACATTTTAGAAATAAAATCTTAATGCCCTAAGCGTAAAGCGATGAAAAACTATGATCATTCATTATTAAAAACCATTACAATATTTATCGCAAAGTTATGTGTTAATTTAAAAAAAAAAAAAAAAAAAAAAAAAATAGTAACAGATTTTTTTTTTTTTTTTTTTTTTTTTACATTGATCATTCAATATGTATTTATAATATTCTAACAAAAAGAAAGAAAAAAAAAAAACGTTGGTGGTATGTTTTAGTTTTAGTTTGTTGAAAGAAAATCATTTACAGTAAATAGTTGACACTTTACCGGCACTAAAGTGTTGACAAATTCGGCACTCTTTTATTCAACTATTCGACTACCACCAATAATTATGAGAGTGTATTTGATACAGATAAGAATAACCTTCGTAATAATTAACCAATCGTTACAGTTAAAGCTTATTGGTGAATAGTTATTAACGAATAGTAATTAAAAAAAATAATAATAAAGATAAAATCTTATTCACAAAAAGCACTTCAAAAACAAATCTCACTACATTTCCTGTCCTAATAACTCAAAAGCGGATATCCCCCCCCCCCATTTCCTCATTCAATAGTTGAAAAAAAAAAATGACTTCATTATCTGTAAACATTGAAGAATGGAAAAAATTAAACATACAAGTCTTTTAATTGCAGGGGAAAAGTGGGGAGCTCTTTAAAAGTAATATTAAAAAAAAAAAAAAAAAAAAAAAAAAAAAAATGTTTCAAGAAATCAAAAGAGGATTGAAGAAATGTTGAAAAATGCGAAATAGAGATTTTTTTTTTATTATTATTATTAATTTTATTTCAATATCATTTAATATCAAGTATTTTTCATATTTTGAAAGTAAAAGAAATATTATACTTTCTTTGTTAATGTGAAGATTATTTTCTTTGCTTTTTAACCCTTTGCGGAGCAAGACAATTTATAAGATTTAAATTATACTGCCGCCGGAATTCATGAACTAAATTAAACTAATAGAAATTTTAAATTTTAGGGTTTAAAAAACCGGCCTTTTCTGATATGTTATAAACGTGAATTTTTGCTAAAAAAATTCCGGGATGAATTTTTGCAGCTGCATGTTAAATTTTGCGTCCTCGCAGCGAGGACACCGCGCGTTAAGGGGTTTAACAGACACTTTTTATTTTATTTTTGGTTTATGCTAAATGAATAACATATCCTATTTAATTTCAGTTTACTGGCACACAACCAAAATTTGTACAGATGTTCTGAAAAGGTGTAAACATAAAAATCTTCAAAAAATTTATCGGTACTCTTCATTTTTTTTTTTAATAAAGAGTGGTTAAAGGCAGGGACCGATTTACTCACTTGAAGGCCCAGGGCACTCATGTTCAATGGGCCCCTTTTCCTCGTACTTTAATATTACAACAAACAAAACATACTGCATATTTTTTAATCACACATCTAGAAATTCTCTTCACTTCACTTCACTTTTCATTTTATTGGTAAGAGCAAGTCTTAACTAGATCTGATGCTTGTCTATCAGATCTACGTACGTTGCGCCCATGTATCTGTGCTGTAGTGCATGCCTTGCATTTAGTTAGCTTTAGTAAGAGTTTGGAATGCAGTATCGGTAGTATTAAGTTGTATTTGCATTTAGCGAAAATATTGTAATTTTTTTTATGTGCTGATAGTTTGCTTGAAAGATCATACCGCCTATTTATAAAACAGTGCAGTAACACAATTAGTAGTATATATGCAGTAATACAGTGCAGTATAAATTTTAATAATCCATTGACGAAAAAACAAAAAACAACAATCATTATAGCAAAATTTGGAAAATTTTCATTTTAACTATTTTTTTAAATGTGCGATGGAATTTCTTGGAGGCCCCTATAGCATGAGGGCCCAGGGCACATGCCCCGAATGCCCTGCCTTAAATCAGGCACTGGTTAAAGGTCAAGTTATAGAGTGTAGATTATGGATTATCAGCGGCCGATAATTCCGTTACTATATATTGGATCCGAATGTAATTTCAAATATGTACTGAGTAAATCCTGGTAGCTAAGGTTTAGATGCAGAAATAAGCTTTAAGTTTTGTCAACAATTGTCGCTATAACAAACACAAAGAAAGGTCGAAATACAAAAGTCAAAAATTAACTAAGTTTTTTATCACTTTTGTGTTTTTTAAACATGCTTTGCCAATCAACAAGTAATTGGAAGTGTATTATCGTGTTATAAACAGGTGCACCAAACATAAACGAATTCAGATCTTGTGATTTGGCTGGCCAGGCATCTGGAAAGATACATAGGATCATAGGTTCATTAGGAAAGTTATCGTAAATATCCAGTTATCTCACGTACATGAGCAGCTGTCCATCCTTGCATAAATAATGTGGTTGAAAAACATCTTTGTCCAAACAAAAACATAACAGAAGTTTTTTGTAGAGTTCATTTATCCTTGCACCAATGTTACTAGATTTTATGATTTTTTATTCAAATTCCACCAAGAAATTTTAAATGTAACGGTTGGTATTAACCGACCTTCGAAGATTTATCAACTGTCATGTATATAAAATATCACTTCTGAAAATTATTGGTGATTATTCAATAAAAAAGTCGCAAAATCTGGCGACACTGCCCTGAACACTTAACACGTTGAATGCCATTAAGGAATTTTAATGGATTTTATTGAAACATGGTAAACATAACGTGCTTCTAAGCAGCGCGCGTGGCATGACGGAGATTCCCTTAAGAATTCGCGTGGCGCTTAACATGTTAAAACCAAATCTATGTTTAACAATAACAAAGAATTAGGCGCTGAAAATGAAATTCGCGTTGAATACGCACCACACACCTATACAGTAAAATATATGGGATGTAATGGCTGAGAATTGTTGGATCTCCATATGCGGTTGCTACGTGTGTTCACCACATTACTCAACACTTTCGTGACCGCTGACGTGTATTCACGTCATTTGAAAGTCTGTAACTCCGCCAGTGGGCGTTTCTTTAGGTTACATAGGTTACATTATTTCTCAGCACTATACTCAATATTCTCATTTGTGCAATTAATGCATTATGGATACAAATACTTTCATTGGAAAGAGTGTAATTGTAATGTATATTCATTTATATTATAAATATGAATACAGAAAACATTGATTTAAAATAATGTAATATAAAAGATGGTGAAGCTTACTGCCAAAAAGACAAAAACATGCGGCCGCAAAAGTGTTAAATGCATTTTTTTTTTTTTTTTTTTTTTTTTTTTTTTTGTTAATTGCATAGTATTTGATACCACAACTTCCAATTGTCAAAATCAAAAGTCGATTAAATTATGTAAGTTTGAAGAAACTAAATTATAAAGTGTTTGTATTTTGTAAATGCCGATGTACTTTAAGAATTATTATTAAATTATTACAAAATTTAAGAAATTAAACTTATTTCTTAAATTTAATGTACATTTAAATTTAAGAAATAACTGCTTTGTAACCGCGAAAATGTTTTATAATATCAATCATTGATCTGTCAATTTAATATTTAAAGAATGTTTTTTTTTTTTTTTTCCAATAACTAGTAGATCTCCATGTTACAAAGCACGATATTTCAGCTATACAAGGTAAAACACCTGCTTCATTTTCATCCAATAAGTATTGCTTTCTTTATAGAACACTTAAAGTAAAATTTGGAAATTTAAATTTTCTTTTATCAGAATTTTTTGAAAAATATAGTAATTTTCACTACAAATATGCAAAATATAGTAATTTGTAAAAAAACAAAACATACATTTTTACAATGTTGACAGTAATGTAAAATGTACAATATACATGCTTTTTTTTTTTAAATATTACATTTTAAATTATTAATTTTTTAATTTACCATTCTGGCCGCGATAGCCTGGTCAGTAAGAGCAGCGAGTTCATGATCAAAGATTGCGGGTTCGGTCCCCGAGCCGGCCGAAGACCGTCGTGTACGCTAATGGCGACTGGTGCACGTTAAATTCCGTCGTGGTCGCAATGTCCTCCAAGTTCCCATCAAAAATTATACCTCTGGGGGTACCGGAACATGGGTTTAACTCGCTCTGATCAGGATCAAAATTCGAGTTCCTGTTGGGCTGGTCCTGCCACCTTTCACCAGCTTCTGGAGCTAAAGTCGTACTTCCTCCCTATGAGGCGCTCCTAAATAGCGGAAGACGCACCCCTCATGCCTTAAAATAAATCCGGTTAGTTCCACTGCCGGTGCTCGGAATTTCCGAGTGGCATACGACAACAACAATAACAACACCATTCTGATCGCCAATAGTTAAATACGTCACACGCATTTTCAAAATGTATAAAGTAAACTGGGTCGTACAATTGCTTTCCTATAAACGATCTAATGTCCTATACATCGACTTCAAATAATACACAGTTCAAATAAAACGCAGTTTTCATTGAATCGTAACTGATTATTGATAATATGAATCCATCCCTTTGGTAACCCCAAATTAAATAAGTTTACAAAGCATGAAAAAAAAAAAAAAAAAAAAAAAACTCGCAAAATTACATTTTGTCTAACCTGCTGAATTTTTCACAAGATATCATTCCTAACAAATTGACGCATACATATTTTCATAATTCTATTTTTAAACCCTTACCGTTGTCGTTTCATTAAAACACTAGCAAACCTGTGGGAAACTTCCGCACTTTATTTTTTTTCTTATTTACTTTTAAAATTTGAAACTCATAAATATTATAACAATTTTACCACCTAATTAAAATTTTAATATACAAAAAGCCAAATTATTATTAAAACCAAATTAACACTATGCAATATTTAAACCAAAATCATTCAAAGAAAGGTTTTAAGGTAAAATTCATGATCGACCACCCAGATTTCATTCTTCCAGTTTTAGTACAGGACCCCCATGACGCCTCTTAAATTTTTGTCGCCATGTTGTCGATCTCCTTTTATTTATTTATTTTGGCACAATTTTTTGTTAAAAAAAAAAAAAAAAAAAAAAAAAAAAAAAAAAAAACTTATTCTTTTTTTGATTATACATTTTATGATTGTGTTTTTTAGTTAAAAATTGATATTCTGTACATATCTTTAAAGTATTGGTAAGTTTTAAATTGCGCTTGCAAAGATTCTAAAGATGCGAATTTTAAAAACATATTTTTCTATAAAATAAGAATTTTAAAAATACATTTTTCCACAAAATAATCTCATCAGACAAATGTTGTCACTTTTTCCCTTTTAGATAATTCAGCTAAGTCCGCGCGTAAATATTGTCCATTTATTAATATTATTTTTATCCTCGCGTATTTGATTAATTAATCACTATCGTATCGTTTTGACAAAATTTAATCGGAACTCGTCCTAGAAATATGATATAGATCGCATTATTCAACAAACTGCTTTTTGGTATTTGTGTTTCAGTCACTAAATCTTTATTCTTAGCATCCTATGCGGTAATTTTCACTGAAGAATATATACACTGTTAGAAGTGAATGTACTAAACAAATACTTAAAATTATTTTTAAAAATAATGTATAATGTATTGTTTTAGAAAAATGTCTAAAGGAGGGGGCTTGTCTTTTAAAGTGAAAGTATTTAACTCATGGTCGGTATATAATTGTTAAAAATCTTTAAAAAATTCACACAGTGGCATTAACAAAAAAATCACTCAGAAGCCTTTTGAAGTTATCACGTTTCGCGTACTCACGCAAGCTCACTACGCCAAGACCGGTAGAAAGATAGATTTCCCCTTGAATTTAAATAAAATAGAATGTCTAATTCGATTGAATTATACATATCTTGTTTTTCTGTCTATATCAGTCTTCCTCACTTATAAATTTCTTAGTTTTTTTTTTTTTTTCTTTTTTATTTGTCGTTATTATTCTGTATTTATGGCTAAAAGCTCCTCCCATTTCGCTTTTCTTCGTTACAAATACATCTCACGCATATCTGCGCGATTGCAGCACAGTATTAAGATTTTATTTGACCACAGGTATCTTAGAAGATTGCGTACTCACAATTTTCTACAGCTTCTACAACTATTAAATCACAAATTTCCTCTTATTTTTCTGTTGTATTCTTATCTACGTCTTTCTCATTATAAATTTTTCTTTCACACTTTACATTCTATTAGAATTAGACTGGCAGCAAACTCCTCCCTTTTATTTTTTATGGCTAAACCATTACATATTATAAAAACTAGCAGGCTTTGCCCGCTTCGCTGGCCACTAAATTTAAAGGAAACTCTTTTCTATATAGCTTTATAAAAATAAAATATAATAAATTACTGAAATTGCTCAAAAGCTCGCTCTATGTCCCTGCTGCATTCGGCAGCGATTTGGTCATCCACTGCAACTCGGGCGCTTGTCCCTATTACCTGCGACAATAGTTTACCAATGAGCTTCCATTTAGGTGCTTATTATATAACAGTTTCGAAATAGATAGTATCGAAAAAAATGGAGTTTCCCTTTTATATTTGAATCCCAGTTACATGTGAACAACACTATACGTGTTGTTCACATGTAACTCGGACTGGACTCAAATGTAACTGGGTTTAGACAACATAATATTTGCTTTTACGTTATTTCATATGTTTATTTTGTTTATCCAATCAACCATTAAATGACAGCAATTTCACGCCAAATATTACAATATGCTGCGACCGGCTACGTCTGTCGCATGAGACAATTAATTTTTTGTGTTTATATATAATTCATGGGTTGTAAACCTGATAGTACAGCCTTAATATAATTCTCTTTAGCGGCTTTTGAATTTTTGTCACCATTTTAGGTTTAATCCATTGTAACAATAAGACTTAATCCCTTGTAACAATATGCTATAAGCGCTATTTCTGCCGTATTTTAGACAACTAATCTTTTTATGGTTATATATATTTCCCATTGAACATATTTTTATTTATTTATTTAAATATTAATTTGAATTTTTCAAATATTTCTGTTCGACAGCGTGCAAGTGCAGTAACACACAGAGGCTCATTTGTTTGTATGATAAATTAGCATAGTGATTATTATATAAAAAAAATAAATAAATAGGTAAACATTATCGTGTTACACAACTTTATTATGTCGCTCTATTGGCGGCTTTTGAATTTTTGTCGCCATATTAGCGATGGATTTTTTTTTTTTTTTTTTTTTTGTATGAAAAGGGGAAGACTATTTTGCTAATAATTTTATCAGACTCTTTTTTCTTTATACATAAGAATCCTTTATATTCTGCTTATATTTTTAATGGTTTTTAGGTTTAAAATAGTGCTTGTTGAAATAAATTTCCTATCTTTAAAACTGCATTTGTTCTGTAAATTTTGTGTAAAAATAAATCATTTATGTTTTTATATATTCGATGCACTACTTAGATTAAAATGGCTGTTGCTATATTAAACTTCTTGTCGAAAAACGTTCGGTGTACTTCAACACCAAAATTTAAAAAATCGCCCAGCAGGATCTGTTAATGAAACTGATAAAATAAAAATATGGTTCATAGAGTTTAAATAATCTATTTAAAAAAAACTTTTAAAACCCAAATTATTAATGTATCGTATCACATACATAGATATAGTAATAATATATAGATTGATCATTGGGGAGAAAAAAGTGATTCCTTTTCACTCGGGAAAAGACGGCGATTTTACCAAAATATGGCAGTCTTTCCCCGAGTGAATACGCACGGGAATACACATGAATGTTTTAGCAAATAAAATTCATGAATAATTTATTTACTAAAGGTGAATGAAATGCTCCAGATATAGTTTCAAATTCATTCTTCTTTTTTTCCTTCAATACCACTTAATGGCTGATTCCAAAGCTTTTTTTTCGGCATCAAAAATCTTTGCACGATAATATGGGGATGATAGATCTATATATATTATTATACAGGGTTCGTACGGGCCCTATTTTTTCCCTGAGTCTTATACCAGTAATTTTTTAGAACGATTTTCGTTGTATTATATAATAAGTCTTTCTGGTTAAGAGGAATTTTATTGTTTCAGAATACTGGTGTGAGGCTCAGGGAAAAAAAAAGGCCCGTACGAACCCTGTTATATCTATGATCACGTAAATCTTTTTGAAGATAGAATAAAACTTAATTTGAAAAAAATAATAATAACTTTTGTTTATTAACCAAAATAATTGATGAAATTTGAAATGCAAGTTGGTCTTGTGGGGTACAGGCTGTATATTATATTTTTGCGTTCGTGAGAGAAAATTTAAAAGAATTTGAAAACTATGCAATTTTTAATCCCACTTAAAAATCATGTGACTTAATGTGAAGCAGATTTTTCATTTTTTTTTCTCCTAACGGTTTCCATACAATCTTCTGCTGTTGCCACCTAAAATTCATACTTTAGTTAATTTAAAAAAATCTAATTGTCCGATTGATAAGCTGTTTAATGCATCGGATTTACAAAAATTTTCCCTTTCATTTGGTATCTTATTTGTAACGATGCGACTGATCTTTCTAATTTATTTTCTAATCTTTCTGATTTATTTTCCTCATTTTAAATAAATGTACGGTTTTTTTTTTTTTTTAATTATTATTATTTTGTCGAAAAAAAATATTGGCAACAATTAAATTATGGATAAAATGTTAAAATTTAAATGACTTATTTATCAGAAATTAGAAGGTTATTATTTTCACATTTTAATTAATTAAGAAAAAACTAATCAAAAATTCGAAAATCTGACTTCGATGTGCACAATGACCCTTCGGGGGGCACCTTTTTGTTAAATCTCGTGACTGTCCGAGCTACCGTTTTCGAGAACAGTGAAATATACAAATATTGCTCACTTAATAGTATAAGATATACATGTGCGTATGAGAGACAGAACGAGCATTCTATACAAATACTCATAGGAAAGGATATTTTTCTGGAATGAGTGCAAACGAATTGCCTACAGATTTTTAAATTTTTAAATTAAAAATTTCTTATTTTTCTTCTTATGTGTTTGACTTGAATGCTTCATTTCTTTCTTTTTCTTTTCTTTTTCTTTTTTAATTGCTGTTACTTTTCAGGCGATTTTTATTCGGTCTATGAGAAAAAATTTAAAAAAAAATAAAGTTCTGTATTTAATCTTTAACTTTTATTGGTTTCGCAGCAAAACCAAGTATTTGACATCATTTAAACTTTTTTTTTTCTTTACACAACAGTCTTTAAACATTTTTTCTCTGTTTTAAAGGATTTTTAAACATTTGTACTTTTGTTTCTTTTTTGTTAGGTAGGCTACTCAAATATTTAACAAATCATGTTTCAGAGGAAGCCAAACGCATAAGTCACTTGAAATTTCATAAAAAGCGGGAGTGACCTTACTGGTTTGACGATGCACTCGCGTAAAATTTTTCCACTTACTGAAGGATTGGACTTTTATTTTAACTTGAAAAGACTTTTGCGAGTTTTTGTAGTTTTTAACCTTCATAGAGTTTTAAATTTATTAAATTAAATATCTTTTCCATTTAATAAGGTCAACTTAAGCATAGCTACTAACTTGTACGTTTTTTTACCACTTGAAATATTTGATAGAATTTTTTAATATATTATTATTATTATTATTTTTTTTTTTTTTTTTTTTTTTTTTTGAATTTTTTGCGATAAAAATTGAGGATTCTTCCTCTTTTTTTAAGAAAGAATGGTAATAAAACGATATATAAGTTGGCTCCCCTGCTTATTGATGTTTAAACCCAAAAATTTCTCGAAAGTTAAAAATGCTAGTTTTTTCTTTTTAGATATCTATGATCAGTTATGTTCTAATAACCATTTTTGAAATTAGTTTAACAATTTCAAGAGAATTTAAGTAGCAAATGTTACAAGGTCAATTCTTATACTCCTTCCCACCTACCCACCAAGTTTTTACAATTTCTTCTTGGAAATGGGACTACAGTGGTGGACATAACTATAAGACACCTAACTAATTTGACAAATAGTGAAAGAAAAGATTCAGAGCTGAAAAATGTTCTATCAAATACGTCAAAAACATAAATTTATTCTGTTATCACACGTAATTATTTTACAGAAATGATATTTTTATAGAGTTTAATAAAAAAAATTAAAAATACCATGGACAAAATCATAAGACACCCTAACATTTTAATTTAAACACATGCTTTTTTTTTCGAAAATAATGTGCAATATGCAAATTTTCTGCACGCTGTTATGACGTCAGCAGTTAACTAAAGCAGACGATAACCGACTTCAAGCATTTACAAACATGCCACGAGGTACAGAATTAAAAGGAAGTGAAATTCGCAAAATTTCGAGATTAAATGGAACTTGTGCTTCAATTAATAATATTTCAGAAGTTATTAAACGCTCTAGATGTGCAATTAGAAATGTTTTGAAAAGAGGAATTAATGGATCGGTGATTAAATGATCTGGACGTACTCCTTGCTTGTCCTCGAGAGACAGACGCCATGTGCTTTCGCTCGCTACACAGCATAAGAGGACCACTACAGGCATTAAAAATGCTTTGAAACTTATTTGTTCAATGAGAACCTTTTGCAAGGTGTTGCATAATGCTTCCTATGTGAAATATAAAAAATTGAAGAAAAAACCACCGCCGGCACAAAATGGAGCGTCTAAACTTCGCTAAACAAACTATGACCTGGACCTCCAAATGGTACTCTGTGTTATTTTCTGATGAAAAAAAGTTTAATCTGGATGGTACTAACGGGTTTCAATATTATTGGCATGATTTACGGAAGTCTCCTCATGTACTAATGAGCCGCCAAATGGGTGGAGGCTCAGTAATGGTTTGGACCGGATTTTCGGCTCAAGGGAAAACGGATATTGTTTTTGTGCATTCAAGAATGAATTCCGAAAAGTATAAGAATCTTCTTAAAGATCAACTAGCCATATACGGTGAACTTCTTTGTGGCGAAAAATACACTTTCCAGCACGATAACGCGCCGATTCATGCATCACAGGAAACAAAAATAGTGGCTTTCAGAGCAAAGTACAGGGATGGAACACGGGCGCAGTATTCATACCGGAATCTGTTGAAGAAATTTATCTGCCTATAATATCGTTGATTTAAGAGGTAGAAAATTTTCTTACATTGATAGTGGTATGAATTCTGCGCCCGTGTTCCATCCCTGAAAGTATCAATTTTCTCCCGTGGCCTTCTAGCTCCCCAGACGTAAATCCAATCAAAAACTTGTGGAGGATCTTAGCTCGTGCGGTTTACCAAAATGGGAGGCAGTTTATATGTGTCGAAGACCTAAAGAATGCTATAAAATGTGCTTGGAAAGAACTGTCTTGCGATATTTTGTTAGAATTGATAGATTCGATGCCGAATCGCATCTTTCATGCTATAAAAAACAATGGCGACTCCACCAAATATTGAATAACCATATTAGAGGATTTTCTTTTAGACCAATAGTGTCTGCTAATTATGTTGACCACTGTATTTGGAAAAAAACGGTTGGTGTTTTATAATTTTCTCCATTATGTTTTTAATTTTTTCATTAAATTGTATGAAAATATCATTATTATAAAATGATTATATATGGTAACAGAATAAATTTTTGTTTTTGACGTATTTAATAAGACATTTTTAAGCTCTGAATCTTTTCTTTCACTATTTGTCAAATTAGATAGGTGTCTTATAATTATGTCCACCACTGTATAACAGTTTAATATTATTATGAAGATTACTTTTTAGAATACCTTATCGTTAGTCATTCTTCTATCTGTTGATAAACATTAGCCAGAGATCGCTCGATTGGCAGTAATGCATTGTATGTTGCCTATGTTATCGAATTACAAAAAGATGAAGCTCCTAACAAAACTCCAATTTCAGGCACTTTCATCATTAACACGTTAATCGCCATGTCAGTCATATGTGCCTGACGCATTTTTAACACGCATTTTTAACTAGGAAATAACCCTAAAAGGAATATGATATACGCCGAGTAATTATTAACACGTTAATCGCCATGTCAGTCATATGTGTCTGACGCATTTTTAACTAAATTGTATAATAAAGTTACCATGGCCCATGTGAAAATTTTTCTGATTATATCTTGGCGATTACGTGTTAAAACCCTTAACGGGCTGTGGTAAATATTTTACCACAAAGTCATCAATTTTAAAATGGGGAAGACGTGGTAAGTGAATTTTACTACGCCTGCCGTTTTTAATCTGCTAAAATACATGAAGGAATAAAATAAAAGAACAAAGGGTCACACTCTGTGTTGATTCCTTTTTTTTTTTTTTTTTTTTTTCTGAAATTCTGTTTATAAGGTCGTAGTAAGTAATTTTACCAGAAAAATAGGTGCTTAGAATAAACAGTAGACGTGGAAAGATAGCTTACCACGCCTTTCTCATTTAAAATTAATTTATTAGGCGGTAACTATACTTCTCACGGCGTTATAAAACGTTAAAAATCAAATTAATTTTAGCTAATATGCTAAATGGAATTCTTTTCTTATTATCACTCTCAATACCAAAAATATTTTAATATACCATTACAACAATCAAATGGCCTGTTAAAGGGTAAATAAAGTAATTTACTTCAAACCAACTAGGAAGCCATCCCAGTAGTCTAATAAAAGAAATAATTAAATGATGTTCTTTCGAGAGAGCATAATCTAACATGACTTTTGACGCGTAAACTGCTTCTCTAGTGAGCCCGTTCTCGAGAAATCTATATTTAAGTTTGAGTAAAAATGTAGTAACGAAAGAGAAGTTGGAAGAGCCCAAATAAAACCTGTCATAACCATGACTTTTATCGATTCTTAACCCCTTAACGCGCGGTGTCCTCGCTGCGAGGACGCAAAATTTAAGATCCAGCTGTAAATTCATCCCGGAAAAATTTTAGCAAAAGTTTACGTTTATAACATATCGGAAAACACCGGTTTTTTAAACCTTAAAATTTAAAATTTCTTTTAGTTTAATTTAGTTCATGACTTCCGGTGGCAGTATAATTTAAATGAACCGAATTGTCTTGCTACGCAAAGGGTTAAATTCTACATCAGCAAATTTTCAGACATTATATGTATCTCCATAGAATGTATCTCAAACGAAAAATTGGCGACTGATTTATGCATCAAACAAACATTTTCGTATGCTCTTTCGATTTCTGCTTGTTATGGATTTAATTTATTATTTCAGTAAGGCGTGGTTTTATCCATTCAGGTGTGGTTGAACCGAGCATTAGCACATTTTCAGAAATTATAGCTCGAAAACAAGCTGACATGGGCAGTTGTTTTATTCGTCAAAAATCATTTTTATATAGTCTCTTTACGTTGATGCTTGTTTGGATTTTTTTAATTATTAAAGTAAGGAATATTTTTATTTGGTAAGGATTTTTTTTTTCACCAGTAGCATCTTTGGTCTTTAAAGAATAGAAATTCAGAAGCTAGGTTTGTTACAATTATTCAATCTGAAAAAAAAAAAAAAAAAAAAAAAAAGGTAAATAGAAGCGCGGACGGATTCATTAGTGAAAGTGGGCAGGTTTTCGTCACAGCTATTTTTTTATTTAGAAACATTCAATGCATTTTTATGTTAAAATCTTTCGACTAAATTGGATAGAGATTATTTTTAAAATATACTGCAGAAAGAGTTCCGCACATCAGCAAATTTTCAGACATTATATCTCCATAGAATGTATCTCAAACGAAAAATTGGCGACTGATTTATGCATCAAACAAACATTTTCGAATGCTCTTTCGATTTCTGCTTGTTATGGATTTAATTTATTATTTCAGTAAGGCGTAGTTTTATCCATTCAGGTGTGGTTGAACTGATCATTAGGAAATATTCAGAATTTATAGCTGGAAAACAAGCCGATAAGAGCAATTGTTTTATTCGTCAAAAATCATTTTTATGTAGTCTCTTTCCGTTGATGCTTATTTGGATTTTTTTAATTATTGCAGGAAGGGATTCTGGTAAGGATATATTCTTTTTCTTTTTTGACCATTAGCATATTCGGCCTTTAAAGAACAGAAATTCGGAAGATAGGTTTGTTACAATTATTCAATCTGAAAAAAAAAAAAAAAGATAAATAGAAGCGCGTATGGATTCATTAGTGAAAGTGGTCAGGTTTTCGTCACAACTATTTTTTGATTTAGAAACATTCATACATTTTTATGTTAAAATCTTTCGACTAAATTGGATAGAGATTATTTTTAAAATATACTGCAGGAAGAGTTCCATCAAAAGACTGAACCCTTTCACCCCTGTATGGATTGCCAATTACATACTTGTCAACATGCTCTTTAATGCAGGCTGTTCGCACATTTTTTAGACGATTTTACTTTGCAGTAAGAAAAAATCGTTTGCATGGAGAATTTTATTTTCACAACAGTTATATTTTTGGAAGTTTTATTTATCTTCTGATATTTATAATTTTTGTTTAGATGCAAAAATGCGCTTTTAAAATGGCAGTGGATGGAAGGATAGGTTTCCACTCTTTCCAAAGATAGTTTTTAGTGAAATCGTTATGAAAAGCATTTACCGGGAGAAAAATGGAAAAATGTTGCAACAACAGATGAATCTTGGGTCTATTTAAGTGGTTGCAATAAAAAAAAAGGTCAATTTATTATCACAAAAGTGGAGAAAAAAAAATGCTACATGGCTCAAAGCATCAAAAGAGAGTTTTTCTAAGGGATTTATGATTGCCACTGGTTTTTTCATACAATCGCAAGATAAAAGCAAAAAAATATGACAAAAATGTCAAAGTCAACTCTAATTAATCTCAAGAACATATTTTAATTTCAATTTTTAAAAATGAAAATCCAGATCTTTATCCACAATGCTATCAATCCGTTGAACTGTATCAAGACAAAACAAGCAGCCACACATCGCAATCCGCAATTGCTTTTCTAGAAAAAAAATGGAACAAAAAACGGGAATTAAAACCATACCCTTCACTGACATTCCTGCTAAATCTTCTGATGTATCACTGTTGGATTTTTGTGTTTTTCGACTCTTAAAATCAACATTATCCAAACACCGACCTACAACGCTTTGTGGACTCTGGAAAGCCTTTCAAGAGGAGTAGAAAAATATACCTCTTCCGATATTATAAAAAGCATTATTATCATAGAAATTATGATGTAGAATGTTAGTTAAGAACAAGGGCTATCAAACTGAACAAATAAAACACGAAATATGAGAGAAATTCCTTCAGTACACTCCATCAAAATCGTTTAAAAAATGTGCGAACAGCCTCTGTATTCCGTAGTGTCTCTAGTCCCGCTCTCTTTTTGACACCAGTAAATTTTTAGAGTAATATTCTGGAAATGTAATTACGATTAAATAAGAAAGTAAATACTACAAAAATATACTAGTGTGAAAAAGAAGGCAAGGTTAACAATACTACGGAATATTATATTGGCAAGTATGCAAATATGAACCATACATCTACAGAGAATTTCAATAGACATACTTGGAATGAAATATTTAATCAAATGACACCAGTTCCTTTTTCAGGTTTTTCTTTAATAGATTAAACAATACAGTCAAAAGAGAGCGCTTCTTCTTTATTGACTGCCACTAATTTTAGTATAGCGGGATCGACTGCGGTCCGATTCTGCTTATAATAAAGTCTTTACCTGTATTTTTGCTCGTGCAGAGGTAGTAGTCAAGTGATCGCTTGACATGGCGTTTACATACTTGCCACCATTCTCATTATGAACCGTACAATTTTTTGTACCCGACTCTTTTCTTTCACCAATTATTTTTTAGAATAACTTTAGTCTGTTTAATCGTAACAACATTTGCAGAGAATTACTCTAAAATTATAGTGGTGTGAGAAAAGGGGCGTTAACAATTGTACGGTTATTAATAAGATTGTTGGCAAGTATGCGTTTATGATATGACAGCAGAGCTACCAGAAAACTGTGCATGCGCAGCCTCAGGATAGAGTTTCAAAGTAATAATCTTGAAATGAAAATATTTTAGCGCTATCTTTTAACACTTTCGCGACCGCTGATGTAGATTCACGTCGTTTGAAATTCTATAACTGCGCCAATGGGTGCTTCTTTCGCAATTTGTATACACTTATTTCTTAAGTATATAACCAATATTCGTATTTTTACAATGAAATATACTATGGATACAAATACGTTGATTAGAAAGAACATAATTATAATGTTTATCCATTTTTAATGTAAATGTAAATACAGAAATTTTTGTACTGAAATATTGTAACCTAAGAGATTAACGCCCACGGGACGCCCTTACTGTCAAAAAGACAAAAGCAAGCGGTCGCGAAAGTGTTACTATAATTTGAAATTAAAATAAATACAAATATTTTCTCATTTCAATTTTGATTCTGTACTTTTCTTTTCTTTCTTTCTTTTTTTTCTGAACAAAATGTATTGCTGTTTAGTCTGAATATATTAGACCAGCCTTTTATGCTAATTTATTCGTAATTGCATTAGCCCCCGCCTTTTATGCTTAAAAGCTCTTTCAAAACGCAGGCAAAAAATTCAAAAACAAATGCTGATGGATGCCTACATTAATCACGTATGGCTACAATATTTGTATTTATCCAATGGTCGATTTTCTCTATGGTTTTATCAAATAATATTTTTTTATTTTATTTTTATCTTTTATAAATTTATGTAATTTAATATAGAAGTTATCTGTATATTTAAAAATTGCAAAAAGAATTGAATTCAACAAACCAAATAATGTATACTTTTCTTTTTCTTGAATTAATTTAAATAATTTAATACAAAAGTATCTTTCAATGTAAAATTACGAAAAGATTTTTAAAAAAAAAAGAAAGAAAAAGAAAGAAAGGAAGATTCCTTACATTTAAAATACATAGCTGCCAATATTTTAATTTATTCCGGAGTACTTTTAGCTCCGCCTTTATTTCGCACCACTTTATTTTTAGAATACTTTTCTCCAATATATAACTATGATAAAATAAGAAAAATGTACTTAAAAAAAAAAAAAAAGTGGTATGAATTAAAGGCGGTGTTAAAAGTACTCCGGAATAAATTAAAATATTGGCAGTTGGCAGCTAAGAAATTATGAAGTTCCATTCTTTAGCAATTCTTTCATTCTTAAAAAAAAAAAAAAAAAATCCCCATGATTTCTAATTTTTTTTTTTTTTTTTTTTTTTTTTTTAACTTAATGTTAAAGGATAATAAAGAAAAGCAGTTTTAATTTTGTTTAAAAAAGAAAATTCTCACATACTTTAAAAATGAATGAATTAAACAAAAAATAAAGTACAACTATCATGGTAACATTTTAATTAATATATATATATATGTGTACAAATTTATTTAAATCTCCTTCAAAATTAAATTGTGTTGTAATTTATTTAAAAATTAAATAATTCAATGAAAATATTTAAATTTAATGGTGATATCACCAGCTGTTACTTTGAAAATTCTTTTAAATTTCAGTTATAAAAATAATAAGAATGGGCAAACAAAAATATTTAATTATTTGTTTATTTTATTTTATTTATTTATTTATTTATTTTCCGACGCTCAATTTTGGGAATAAAAATATAATATACTGTTTTATTTATTTATTTATTGTTATCATTCTGTATTTATCGCAAAAAGCTTTTCCCATTTCTCTTTTCTTTATTACAACAGGGTTTGGACCAGCCTTATTTTTTCCCTGAGTCTTATACCATAAATTTTGTAGAACAATTTTTCTTATAAAATAAGTCTGTATGATTAAGATGAATTTTATTCTTTGAGAATTCTGGTGTGAGACTCAGAGAAAAAATTAGGCCCGTACGAACCCTGTACAAGTACTTCCCATGCATATTTGCGTGATTATAGTAAGGTATTGATGTTTAATTTTCAGCGGGTATCTTACAAGATTGCGTACGCACGATTTTTTACAGCTTCTACAACTGTTAAATCACAAATTTCCTCTTATTCTTCTGCTGTATTCCTACTTACGTCTATCTTCATTATAAACTTTTCTTTGACACTTTACATTCTGTTTGAATGTAAATTCCTCCCTTTTATTTCTTAATAATATATGTGTGTGTGTATGAGAAAGAAAAAACGAGCATTCCTTGCAAATACTCACAGGGAAGGGTGTTTTTCTGGAATGAGTGCATACAACTTTCTATAGATTCTTACATTTTTAAATTATAAATTTCTTTCTTTCTTTCTTTTTTTTTTTTTTTTTTTTTGTATGTTTGGCTTACATACTTCATTTCTTTTTTCTTATTTTCTTTTTCTTTTTCTAATTGCTGTTATATTTACCTCCCTTCTCAACCCCCGTTTAATTATAGTGCCTATATTTATCAAAACAAAAATAAAGTCTGCTATCAATTTCCTTGAAACTTGCAAATCTTGATCAACTTTTAAAGTGGAAACTAGATATGGAATCCAAAGTACCAAATTCGCATTTCCTGTAGTTATTACTTTCTCATACCCATAAGGTAGACAAAGTATCGTTTCGGGACAAATTTTCGAGAGTGAGTTTTTGTTGTAATTACACGTTTTGAGGTTCCCTGAATATGAAAATCGTGCTTTTAGCGGTACGTCTGTGTGTGTGTGTCTGTCTGTCTGTTATCAGCATATCTCAAGAACAAATAGCAGCAAACATTCCGAACTTGGTATTCTAAATATGTATCATATAGGGATGCTACACTAAGCTTTTCGTTGAGATGAAGCATATGGTTCGTCTACAGGTAGACGAAAGAAACGAATACAAGACTTCAGGAAACGAATAATTTCAGGAGATCCAAAAGTTGTATTTTCAAATTAATATAAATTTGTTGCTTGAAAAGTTTGATTAAGACCGATAAGTTTCAAGGAATGTTGCATGTGAAAGTTTTCTGAATAATTTTAAGTGAACTTTTAATTTTAATAACAGATTTATATTCTATATAAATGTAGGTGCATTAATGAAAGGGGGGGGGGTTGGTAGCCCCCTCACACAGTACTACATATGATATAAAACTCTTTCAAAGCCTAATTTGAATTATTTTAACATAGGTTTACATAACAATACTCTTTATGTTATTGTTACCTCTTAATTTCCAACCTGTATTTATGGTATTAAATTTTAGGGTAAGAGAAAGTCGTGTGAGTGTCACACCAGATTATTTGTTGTTAAATTATGCTGATAATTCATATATATACAGATCAGCCACTAAAAAATTATCTTTCGTATTCAGGAGACCTCAAAACGTGATATTATACAGAAAAAAATCACTCTCCGAAAACTACTTTGTTTACAGTATGGGGGTGAGAAATTAATTTTCCGTTCTGTGTCAGCAGTGTTCTTCTGAATAAAAAAAAATGCAGCTAAGCACTTACGCGAATTACATTTAATAAAAAAAAAAATGTTTACCTTAATTTTGAGTAGCCCTGTATATTGTCTATAAACTATATACACATGACTTTGTGTTCGTAAATTTAGTGTTATATGTAAAACAAGTAACACAAAATGAAATACACTTCCAGCAATTCCCAAGTATAGCTCCAATACATCAAAATACTCTGGGCAACCCTGTAAATGAATGATGAATGATTGTTATACCACAATCTACATAAAACATGCTTTTATGCGTATAAAAAATCTGTTCTTTTCATCTTGTTTAGAGCAGTCTATAGATGCCACACTGCACATATGAGAAATTTCGCTCATACACGTAATGTATTTGAATTCTCTTGGATGACCCTGTAAATAAACAATTATCTGATCGTAACGAATACTTTAGTGTAGCATCGCAATATGATACGGATTTAGAATGTCTAATTTGGATTTTCTGCTACTATTTGTTCTTGAGATATCCTAATAGCACACAGACACACAAACTCACACACACACACAGAGCGAGAGAGAGAGACCAACCGCTAAAAACATGATTTTTGAATTCAGAGGATCTGAAAACGTGAAAATATAACAAAAGCTAATTTTCGGAAATTTGACTCAAAAACAATTCTTTCTCTGCACTGTATATATGAGTAAGAGAACGTATAAAGGAAAAGAAAGAAAAATGAATTTGAAAATTCCCTTTTAGTACGTAAATTATTCATAAATTTTATTTGTTAAATTATCAATGAGTATTCTCTTGTGTATTCACTAGGGGAAAGAGAGACATTACAGTTTAAAATAGCCGTCTTTCCCAGAATGATTTTTTTTCCCCAAACGCTCATCAACGTGTGCCTTATTACAAAAGCTATAGTAATTACAATTTCTCACTTTTGATACAACCCCTTAAGACTTGTCGAAAAATGCTAGAATTTTCAAAGTGCAATAACTCAGCGAGATTTCTATTTAGAGAGATTCTTTTTTTTTTTTTTTTTTTTTTTGCTTGTTAGAGCGAGGAGAATATTTTTCTAAATATAATTCATATGATAGCAGGGGCCGTATAAAAATTAAATTTTGTATTTAATATGTATACAGCCCCTTGTACAAAAAAATGCCATATCTGAAATCTACTCTTAGTTTGCACCAATTTTGTAGTTGGAAGCATGTTTCTATGTTTCTTAGTTTACGAGATAATCGCTGTAACATCTATTTTGAATCACCCGGTATAATTCAGAATCCGTGTGATGTGCGCTACCTCCCCTACAAATTTGCCCCATGACCCCAAAATCAACTTGTATATATATAATTGCAATTAGATATTGGTGAAATTTTCACTATGAATAAATGGTGGGTTAAGAGGGCTAGTAGTTAACAGTTCTCAGGAATAAAATAAAATTTTTGCATGTTTGTTAAAAGGCGATTCCGTTTTGCTCTGTCAAATTCAGGGGGGTTATAAAAGAGCTCACATGAAGTATAAAAATGTATATCAAACCTTTCCTATCTCAAACATTTTTAAGCTACTGCGCATAGAATAAAAAACCTAGAAATCTGAAAATATCCCTCATTTTTTGAAGTTTTCGAAAAACTGAACACAAACAAAAAATAGGCGTTCTCGAAAATATTTTTTGAAGGTATGTAATCGTCTAAATTGTAATAAAATAAAATACAGTAAATAAACCTAACGGCTTTTAAATTTGAAACGAGAAGATTTCAAATCATGTGATAGTTGGATTTTGTTATTTGAACATTTTTGTAGGAAAGGTTTTGAGAACATATCCTTAAAAATCAATAAATGGCGGGAAGAACCCGGGAAGATGAAAGTACGGGACTGGAATCCCTTCTAAGGTGAACTAGGCATATACGACCAGTGGCGTTACGTGAATAAAGCCTCATACTAGAATATCTAGATTTAAAAACGATTTGTAAGCACTGAAACAGTGAAATAAAATAAAATAAATAAATAAAATTCGAAAAAAAAAAGAAAAAGACAATTCCGTAAAATTTGTTCTTTTAGTTAAAATTGACTAAAAATTGGGCCGTTCTAATAGCTTCGATTAAAGTTAACAATGAGCCATATCTGTTGACTAGTGCCGGAAAATTTTAGCTGTGTGTTTGTTATACACCATTTCTTAACATGTTGTTAAAACTCAAGGCTCCTCCCATCACGTTTGATACCCCCCTTATCAACTCACATTTCTCCGTCAAAATTCAACCGAGGTATTAGGGGAACCGGAAAATAATGTCGTTTTGAATTAATAAAATGAAACCGAAAATTTTTGTTTAACAGTGTTTACATGCTACTTTACAAATAACCATCTTATAAGTTACCTAAGAATATCTTAAATTTTATCCAGGATAAATTTCCGATGTCAGCATTTTAATTCAAAACGACATTAATTTCCGGTCCCCTTAATAGTTCATTCTCTTTCGAAACTATTGGAATAGGGCCAGTTTTTAGTAAATTTTACCCAGTACATTGTTTTGCATTTTTTTCACTGTTAGACATTCTAACATAATTGATGACGTCTGGGATTGTTTTTAGCTTTTTCAAACATATAGGGTTTATATACATTTTTATGCTCCATATGAACACTTCTAGTAGCCCCAAAATTTATCAGTGCAATAAGAAATCACTTTGTATGTATACATATGATATCCATTTGTATTACACAGAGAGAATTGCACTATTTTTATTACCGACGGGCCAGTTATTAAGAAATAATCTTCTGAAAAGGGAATCGATGGGGTAATGTTACACGTGTTTATATATGGAAGTAAGTTAACATTCATAACGAATTCGATTTTATTTTACTATTAAAAAAGTTAAAAAAACAAACAAAATAGCTGTACTATATTTTTATTCCTAAATTTGACTCACTGAATAAGTAAATAAATAAATATTTATAACAATTATTACTTTAAATATTTTTTAAATCATTCTTATTCTTTTCATAACTGAACTTTAAAACAATTTTTTTAAATATTGGTTGGTGGTTTCACACGTAAATTTAAATATTTTCGCTTAATTATTTAGCCATTAAATAAATTAAATCGATTTTAAGAATATATATACAGTACGTTGCATGAATATAAACGCACCTTAACTTTAAAATTTAAAATGGTATAAAAGTGTAATAAAAAAAATATGAATAGGTGACACTTGATGCAAACTGTATGTGTATGATTCAAGAAATGAAAATACGAATCGAAACAATCAAAGACCAATATGAATTTTTAGAAAATAATTTTATTGAATTTGTGTCAAAAATACATGTTGCATGAATTTAAACGCACAAGTAAAAAAATAAGTAACTGAGTAACAAGTACTGTATCTAATACTTTGTAAAGCCACCATGGGTTTCTAGAACAGCCAGTAAACGCCTTGGCATTAACTGATATAGTGGCATGAGGTCATCCAAGCTGATTGTCTTCAAAGCTAATAGAAGGACTGATTTTAGTTCATCTTTCGTGTTAAACTGCCTTCCGTTTACGTAAATACGGCAAACCAGAATACCCCATACGTTCTCCAATATGTTTAAATCGGGGCTTTTTGAGGGCCAATCCAGAATTTTAATTTTACTGTCACGGAACCATTTTTTCACGATATGTGCTGTATGTACGTACAAATGCACAATCTTACTGAAAAATATAATTTCTTCCAGCTTTCTTGACTGCTTGACGGCGGAGGTTTCTTGTGAGCATCTGGACATAATCTACAGAGTTCATAGTGTTATACACGAACTCTAATTCGAAAGTCCCTTTAAAACCTATGGCTGCCCACACCGTGACAGACCCACCTCCAGTTTGGCGTTTTGAACAGTACATTTCTTCGGTTCGAAAATCGTGCCAGTTTCTACGAAATCCAACCGGCAATCGAGATTAAACGTTTTTTTATATCTGAGAAGATGAATTTTTCCCATTTTAGTCGATCTAGAATCCATTTTCTTGCCCATTCTAACCTCATATCTTTGTGGTTTTTGAGTGAGGGGTTGTTTCGCCTCCATTTTCTTAAATTTAATGTATGTTGCAGCTTTGATAGTTCTCCGTATGGTTTTCCGATGAACACCCAGCATGTATTGAGCCTTTATCTTCGCACAAGAAATATTCTTATTCTTTGCAACGTTGCATATTCGTCGTTTGTCTTAAATGGTATGCTTTCCTGTTTGCTTCTTATACGCTTTTTTACCATAATTTTCTCCTTTCTTTATATAATTTCGCACAACACTCTCACTTCTTCCGATTCGGTGCCCAATTTCACGTTTGCTAAAGCCTTTACCACGTATAAAGTCGATTTTTATCCTTTCGTCTACTGTCAAAGTTTCCCCTCTTGCCATCCTGAACAAACTCCGTAAATTTTGCACTCAAGCATTAAAACTGTTTTAGAGAACTTTAGCAACACGACTATCTGTGTTTTAATTTAATTCCGGTGGCTCTGATAAATTTTAAACGCAAAATACAGAGTGCGTTTAATTTCGCGCAACAAACGAAAAACAGTGAAAAATAAGAAAATTCTTAAACACTCATATACATAAGCTTGCATGAGCCTAAACATACGTGCTTAAAGCACCATATTCAGTTGTTAGTCATATGAAATAACTGTTAGTCACATTTTTTCTTCTAAAATTTAAAAAATTCTATTTCTGGTTATTGGAAAAGGTGCGTTTATATTCATGCAACGCACTGTATATATACAGAGAGAGAGAGAGAGAGAGAGAGAGAGAGAGAGAAACATATATATATATATATTCAAAAAGAAAAATAAAAGAAAGGAAAAGAAAGAAAAAGAAAAGAAAAATTATTGAGAATACAAGCGAATTAACTTATGCTTTTATATACAAAAAAATAAATTCTCTGTAATAATATTTTCTTCCTAAATCTGACTGAAAATGACAACAACAACAATAATAATAATAATTTTGTTTAATGATTAATCTTCTTTTAAATTCAAGTCAATTTTCAGAGTAATAGTTTTTGACTTGACATGTAATTTTACAAAAACATTTTCGTTTACTATTTTTCTTCTAATAAATGAAAAATCAATTTATTTTGAATTAAAAATCAGATGCATTTACTCATAATTTTAAATTAATACATTATTTTTTATATTAATGCTTCTTTTTTTTTTTTTTTTTCAAGACTATTTCTTTTAGACCAAATGCAAACAGCTTTGTATTTTCATCCTTAGCCATCAAGTAAAAAAATAAAAAAAGAGAAAAAAAATCTTTAAACATTTTACATAATAAGATGATTGTTTCGAAAGAATGAAACTTCAAACTTTAAAGGTAAAGATTCTTTTTTTTTTTTATTATTCTTTTTGTACTTTCAAATCAACAGATAACTTTTACATTAAATTATATAGAATATTTGCAAAAAAAAAAAAATATATATATATATATATATATATATATATATATATATATATATTATTTGAAACACGTGTAGAAAAAATTGAAAACTGGAAGGATAAAATATTGTAGTTACATAAATTTAATTTGGATATATGCATACGTAAGTTTTTGAGTTTTCTGTCTGGATTTTGGGAAAGATTTAAAGCACTTTTATGAATGTATTAGTTCTTCATTAAAAATCTGTAAATTATAGATATGTTAGGACAGGAGAACAATTTTTTGTATCTAGCAAAGAAATCGAGTAAGAAAGAAAAAACGCACTGAAATAAAAAATGAAAACAAGACCACATTTGTTTTTATTTTAACTTTATACTATGTTAATAGATGGCGACAAAACATTTTCATCTCAATAATAATAGTACTTCGAAACTTTCTAATGAGCCAGAGTATGCATAATTTTCTGGGAGTTCCGTTCTCTCAAACACTAACGGCTGTATTCACCTATAACTTTAACTCCTGTTTGAACCGAAAACATGAAAAGCGTATAAAGACAGTATGCAGATTTACAGCGAAATTGACGCGTTGTTTCTACCATCTAGCGGCATTGTTACGTTTCAGATTTTTTAACTGAAAGTAACCAATAGATAATTGTATGAAAACTTCAAAGCTAGATGGCAGTAGCAGTATGCCAATTTTAGGGACCCTATATAGAGAGAGACTGGACATTGCGTGCCGGCTTTTTGACGAAATTCTCCATTTTAGTGCCAGTTGCTCCATTGCTTACCATTACGCTGAGAAGAAATTTCGATTATTTTACGTCATAATCGAAAAAGAACGTATTTATTACATTTTTACTTTGTTGGGAGATAAATTGCTTTAATTTTGGAATACATTTAAAAGATAAAAATGCATAATTATGTATTTTATATCATGCTTTAATTACTTTGAATTCTCATATTGAATGCTGTTTTACGTATTTATTTCCTAACATATGAGATATTTACATTATTTATTTGCTAGCTATTAGTTTTTCAGTTCTGTTTTGCAATATATTTAATATGTTAGATCTCAATGTATTTTTCTGATATATTTTAAAATACATTTTTAAAATATCTATATAAAAAGATATTTTTTTATTATTTGCTAGTACTCAAAATATATCAGACTTATTAAAATAAATTGATAAAAATAGAGAAAATAAGGTGTATATTATTTGCTAGCATATGAAATATAAACTTCTTTTAAATAATAATTGCCATGATAAATTTTATAAATAATATTTAAATAAGTTATTTTTATTTTCATAATATTTTAAGAAACTTAAAAAAGAAAAAAAAAAAAATTCAATGGAATAAGCAAATGTAAATAAAATAAATGAAAATATTTTTTAAGTTGTAAAGATATTAATTAATAATTTACAAATTTTTATTAATTAAATTTTTATTTTTAATATTTAATTAAGTCATTATTTTTAATAATGCGCAATTGAAATAAATAAATTATGTATTTTTAGCTTGTAAAAATATTACGTAAATATTTTTATAAAATAATAAAAAATAATTTCTGTTGTTCTGCCGTAGTTTTACATTTATTTATGAATTACTTGACAAAAACTAAGATTACGATATTTTTGCTAAAAATTTTCTAACTTTTTATATATAGAATGTATGTCCTCAGAAAAAATAAGGTAGAATTACTTTCACTAAGGTAGAATTGCTTTCACAATCAAAGTATTTTGCCTAATATAGAAATACACAACAAACAATTCCTCTGTTTTCCGATAGGAATTGAAAAAGTAACCACGTCGAAGGTTAAAACAAAATTCGTGTTTCTTCAAATTCTTTTTCTCTAAGACGAAAAAAGTTACATATTAATATTTTGCATTACTTTCTGCACAAATTCAGCACAATTTCCTTTTATTTATGTTGTATAGTAAAGCGTCAATCGCGAAGAAAAAAGCATTACGTTCTACGGGGATCGCTCCGAATTGGTACTAAAATGGTCGACTTTTGGTCAATGTCCAGTCTCTCTCTATATAGCGTCCCTAGCCGATTTTTGTTGGAAAAGTACAGACTTCGGAAGCTTTTGAGGTTTTTGCGTTAAACCTGGAGTTGAAGTTAATGGTGAATACGACCGTTAGTGTCTAACAGCGCTAATTAATCACTCATTTACGCGGTTAATTTCGTTTTACGTCGCGTTAGTGCTGGGCAATAAGGCAATTGGCGACTGTCTGGTACTCACCTCTAGGGCTAAGAATATCAAATTAACACGAAAAAATCTCCAGATAAAGCGTAACTATCGCCACCTATTCATAGTTGCCCACATTTTAATTTATACCGAAGCATTTTTAGCAGCATCTTTTTATTTTGTACCACTTAATTTATAAAATAATTTTCTTCATTATATAGCTACGATAAAATAAGAAAAAAAAAAACTTGTATGAAATAAAGCAGGAGCTAAAAATATTCCAGAATAAATTAAAATGTTGGCAATTCTGCCTATTGCTTTAATTTATTCCAGAACATTTTTCTGTATTTCGTACCACTTATTTTTAAGAGTTTTTTTTTTTTTTTTCCCTTATCCTAACGAAGTTATATACTGAAGAAAATATGAAATAATGGAAAATTTTAAAATAATTACCTATTTTTGTTGTTATGTTATATTATTATTATTATTATTATTATTATTATTTGTATTTATATAGAGTTTAGACAATGAGAATGAATTTTAAGTGAATGCCTTTGCAGACTAGTCATTATATATTCAAATATACTAGCTTTAAATGTATTCTCTTAAAAATTTTCTTTAAGAGAATTAAGATTTTTACGAAGCTTTGTAATTTATTTATTTCCTTCTTTTTTTATTAATTCTGACAGATTTATTTAATGTTTATATAATTAAAAATACATGTGCATATATAATCTCTGTTATTCAAATTTTCACATTTGTAAAAAAAAAATATATACTAAGTTTCGCTCACTTGTATTTTGGAATGTATAAAAATAACTTTAATGTTATTTATTTATTATTAAATAAAATGCAAGAACTCTCTTAACTGCATTATACAATAAAGATCCAGTTCAGTTTTATTCCACTTATATATGAAGTAATTAAAGAGAATTAAACACAGTTTCATTATTCCAAGAAAAGTTATATTTTTTCACAAATATATACAGGTTTATAAGTTTCACTGTATAAATCTTGAAAAATACTCAAGCTATTTATTTGTATCATCACTATTGTATTTTACTTTTTTTTTAAATTAAATACAACATCACAAAAATCGTTATTTCGTTCCAGAATAATAATTGTATAAAACAAAAAAAGGCGATTTTATATCAAATCTATCAGTGCCTCTTAGTAAATAAATATATCAAATAAAAAAGGTAATTTTAAAACGTTATGCTCATAAAAAGAGAGTTCAGTATTTAGTGATTAAAGTTTCTAAAAATTGTTCAATTGGAGAACCGTTGGATAAATAAAATACCTAATACAACAAATTTAATTTATTTTGTTTATCATTTTATTAAGCTTCTTTAAATTACAATTTCAAATATGAGATATTGAGCAATATAAATCATAGTCTCCTAAACAAAATGCTTTCCGCGTGGCTCAAAAAGTTGGCAACAGTTCAAGCGGTAGACAGAACCATCTGGTACAGCTTGATCGTCTTTTTTATTCAACTGCCACCAATAATTTTACGAAGTCGTATATGACATATGTTATCAACGTTTTTTAAGTTCTATTCGCCTTTTATTCATATCAAATCCCACTTTTAAATTTTTTGGTGAAAGTTGAATAAATAAGTCGCGTAATTTTCACCAGGTGGCGCTGTCTTCCGCCAAGTTTCGGAACCACGCGGAAGGCATCTAGTATAGGAGGCTATGATCAAATATATCCTGATTTTTCTCAAATGAAGCTTTGTATTATACTATACGGCACATTTTTTTTTTTTTCTTTCACAATTATATTTAAAGGTTACGATTTCCTGGGTTAGATTTGTTGATAAGAATTCGTAATTCAAAGCGATTTCATTTTTCATAGATGCTATTAAAGTTTCCTCTCTCTCTCTCTTTCGATAGCACTTAAAAAAACTGAATTAATATAAATGAATAATAATATTATTATTAATAAATACCAACTTTTCTTTATCAGCAAGTGTTATATATATGTATATTAGATAAGAAAGAAAGAAAGAAAAATCAGCTTTCTATTTTAGTGAGTATCGTATTTCAATGAAAATAAAAGATGACTTTCAGGTTGGGAGGGGGAGTGGAATCAGAGCAAAACAATACATAGTAATAATTTAACAGCGGCATTCTATATATGTTGGTTTTGCATTTCAATAAACCAAAACTGTTTTTAGAAAGAAAAAATCTTCAATATATTATATATACTTTTTAAAATTTAATCATTCCTTATTTAAAAAACAAAAATAAATAAATAAAAAAGAAAGAGTTTTCGTCAAGTTAAAAAAAAAACAAAAAAAAAAACTTCCTTTATTAGGAAAATATAAAGAATAAATTGAGGTTGTATTTTTTTTTTTTTTTTTATTATTATTATTATTATTCCTTATTTTATTTTGAAATATTGTTTTCGATGTTTGGTCAGTTATTCATATTAGAATTTTATCAGAGTTTTCAAAATTTGATTCGTTAGAATTTAAAGAATCCTATATAAAAATAACATAAAATAAATAAATAGCATATTTTTTTATATCTATAAGTATTGTAATTCCGTAATAATAATAATAAAAAGGTAGGGCGTGTGGAGAGGGAGCAGGGAACATAAAATAAATATTTAAGTTCTTCTATTATGTATTGATATTTACACGTCACTGTATATCCTTTTACATAGCTACTAACATCCTGATTAACAGTGCGGAACACTGTTAGTATCCGCCATTTTATAGTTGCCAACTATGCACTTTTAGGCCACCGGAAAAAGTTTATAAAACTATTTATTTTATTTAATCAGCTAACTGTAACTTTTCTACTGATCAAGTAAAATAAAAAGTTATAAATATATATATATATATTAAAATTTTCCGGTAGCCTAAAAGTGCTAAAGTTGGCAACTCTAACTCTTTTTTCATATCAGTCATTTTTTAGAGAACTTTCCTTATTATTTCATCGTAAAACATTTGAAGAGAATTAATCTAAAAATTAAGTGGTGAGGAAAAAAAGGCGGGTACTAATGATACTCCGAAGTATGTTTGCAATTATACTTTTCTATTTTACTTTGAAAGGTAATTTTTGTTTTTGTTAATTATTAAAATTTTTACTTTTATCACATTTTTTGTCATTTAATTATTTAGAAATTAAAAAAGCAGCTTAAAAGCAGCTTTCTACATCAGAGAGTAATATATTCCGCTGAAATTAAAAAAAGTATTTTGAAGGAAAATATTGGCTTTTACAAATAAATATTTGACATAATTTTAATGTTGGATATTTTTTTTAGATTTCCATTTATTATTAATGTTATATGTTTAGCACAATATTTAAAATTTTATTCGTTAGGGAGTATCATTAAAAGAGCAATAATAATTTAAAAAAAAAAAAAAAAAAAAAAAAAAAAACTTAAAAATACGTACCGTGCGGGGAGAGAGAAAAAAAAAAAAAAGATAAGAAATGTCCTTTTCTGTTCGACGCTTTCCTGTATAGTTTCCTTTCGCACATTTTCAGACTACATAACTTGTCAATATCCTAATTAATATTCCGTAGTGTCGTTAGTGCAGATTTTTTTTTCCCCCACACTTGAAATTTGGAGAGTAATATTCTCCAAATTGAATTACCATAAAATAAGAAGAAAAATATTCCAAAGAAAAACTGGTGTGAAAATAAAGGAAGGGCTAATAATAATACGTAATATTAACACTTATTGCTCGTATGTCCCTTCTGAGGGGACATTAAAAAATCGAGCCACACCTTAAGGTGTTTCTCTGCAAATGATATGTTATTTTTCTAAAACGTTACTACATGCTACCGGAAAATTTTAACCGAAAGATTTATTTTGTTTAATGATGAAGTAAAATAAAACAAATTATTACAATTTTTCGGTAAACAAAACGTAGTAAGTTGGAAACTATACGTGTGACGTTTTAAAGGAACGCCAAAAGGCGTGTTTTACTGTTCAAAATAGGAAAATATGCTGAGCGCAAAGGGTTAATTAGGATGTTGGAAAGTATAAGAATATGCAGAAAGCGGTTCTGCGAATATACAATTACGCCTACGGAGCTTTTCCCGTTTCCCATAGTAGAATTTCTCCGCTTTTAGATGGTGCAGTAACATGTCATCACGATTTCGTTCACGTGTACAGACTGTCACGAACAGGGGACGTCATAACAGATGGCTGAGGGATCTTAGCAGATTCTGACCGCAGTCGACTCCGCTATACCAAAACTAAAAGATGGGCTATTTTCGTGCATCAAACGTTAAAGAAAAATTTTATTTTTTAAACAAGCCACGATAAGAGAACTGGTGTTTGTCAGTTAAATATTTTTTATTTATAAACTATTATCAGAGTAATTCCCTATTGGATATGATTGACATCTGACAAGGTATACGCAGTTATATATATATATATATATATATATATATATTTTTTTTTTTAATGTTGAATAATTGCAGGGATGGAACACGGGCGCAGAATTCATACCACTATCAATGTAAGACAATTTTCTACTTCTTAAATCAACGATATTATAGATAGAGAAATTTCTTAAATAGATTCCGGTATGAATTCTGCGCCCTTGTTCCATCCCTGTAATTGCAACAATTATAGTCTCCGAATTGCAATACGTCAAAGAACAGAAAAGTTATTGGTTTAAAATAAATAAATAAATAAATTTCTAGATTGGAATAAATTATGTTATTATTGATGAAAAGGACTGAAGGTCGAGATACGTTAGGAGTTGCAAGGGGTGAAAGTGTTCCGAGATTTTCAATTATTATTAGAAGCTCTTAACTGAAATTGGACTGCGTCACCGCGTCTTCGAGTCACGCTAAAAAAAAAAAAAAAAAAAAAAAAAAAAAAAAAAAAACACCTCCACTTTAAAGTAAATGTATGCCGTTCTTTTCATCGCTCGTTAGCTCGCTTGGTTACAGCGTCATGTTGATAACATGATGGTCGTCAGTTCGATCCTCGAAGAGCTGACGTGGTAAATTTTGCAGTTAATTAATAGAAAAGATGTTAATTGACAAAATAAATTTTTCATTCTCTACACAGTGCCTGAACAGTTTTTAAGAAACTCTTTTTTTATTATAAAAAAGTATAAAATAAAAATTAATATATATTAGAAATATTATATTGAAATTGGATTTTCCTCATCGTGTCTTTGTGTCACGTTGAAAAGCAAGGTGCTTTCTCTTTAATGCAAATGTAAGCAGCATTCGTTAGTTCAGTTGGTTAGAGCTTTATTTTGATAACCTAAAGGTCGTGGTTTCGATCCTCGAAGCCCGATGTGTTACTTTGTTGCAGATAATTTATGGGGAAAATGTCAATTGGTAAAAATATCTTTCATTTTTACACAGTAGTCCAAGAAACTTTCATTATTATTATTATTATTATTATTTGTTGTTGTTGTTGTTAAGAAGCATTTTTTTTATGCTAAAACGAACAACAACAACAACAACAACAATAATAATAATAATAATAATAATAATAATAATAAAAGAAGAAATTTCCTTTTGTAAAGCCCTAAAAATCATAAAATAAAAATTTACTCTTACATGCTACTAAAAAAAAAAAAAAAAAAAAAAAGAAAGTTTCAACAATAAAGAAATTTTAAAGAGAAATATAGATACTTCACTTTTACGATAGATGTCAAAAATTTTAAATATTCAAAATATTTTAAAAAAGCATTCAAGAACAATTCTCCTTTTTTATATATTTGTTACATTTTTCTGGGTTGTTCTATGACTTTTGGCTAGAGTATCATACTGAAACTGTGATGGTTGTTGGTGCGATCCTCCAAGGGCCTATTAGTTAATTTTTGGAGATAATTAATAGAGAGGGTGTCACATGAATAAAGAATATATTTTAATATCTACACAGTATCATAAGATTTCTTTCTTTCTTTTTTTTTTTTTTTTTTTTTTTTTTACTAACAGTAGAAGCTTTTTCTAGTAGAGACCGAAAAAGCATAAATTAAAAAAAATTATTCTTTCAACGACATGGTATAAAAAAAATAAAAGTTTCAACACTAAGAAACTTCTAGAAAAAGATAGATATTTTACTTTTGCAAGAGGTGGATTTTTTTTTCTCATTCAAAATATTTTTAAAAGTATTAGAGAATAATATTTTTACTTATATATATATATATATATATATATATATATACATGTTCTATGACTTTTGATTAAAGTGTCATACTGATAACACGATGATCATAGGTTCGATCCTCGAAGGGCCGATGAATTAATTTTTGGAGATAATTGAAATTAAAATAAAATAATATAAAAGAAAAAATTTTAATATTTTATTGAAATAATTAATAATTAAAGTTAGAAAATGTGCCAATTGATTTACAAAAAAATCTTTCAATGTCTACACAGTATCATAAGAATTTTTTATTAGTTCCCCCCCCCCCCCCAAAAAAAAAAAAAAACATTTTTTAACAATAAAAGCTTTTTATTGTAAAACCTAAAAAGTGCAAAATAAAAATTTATTGTTTCAAAGATCTGCTATAAAGAAATGAAAGTTCCAACACTAAAAAAATCTAGAGATAGATGTTTCATTTTTGCAAGAGATGAAATCTTTTAAATATTCAAAATAATTAAAAAAGCTTTCGAAACCTTTGAAATTCATGGCTTAACGAATATTTATACAAAAACAAATAACTAAGAATATGGTCTCGAATATTTTTAAAAATAATTTGAATATTGAAAAATTTTCGATCCCTTGCAAAAGTGAAATCTATCTCTCTCTAGAATTTTCTTAATGATGAAACTTTCATTTCTTTATAGCATGCCTTTGCAAAAATAAATTTTGATTTCATGCTTTTTAGAGCTTTACAATAAAAAGCTTCTATTGTTAAAAAAAGTTTTTTTAGATACATTTTTTCAGAAGTATTAACTGCATTTATGCATTAATTTTTTGTGATTAAGTAGGATAGAGATTATTGTTTAAAAATACTGGTAAAATAGAACACTTTCAAACTCGACGAACTGTGTTAATTAGATAAGATTAGCGACATACAATACATTATTGCCAATGGATCCCTGGTTAAAGTTTGTGAACTAATAAAAGAATAACTAACGATAAAATATTCTAAAAAGAAATTGCTAAAAAATGTTAAATTATTATATTATCAATCTTCAAAAGGAATTGGAAAAGGTAGAAAAAGAAAAGCTATTCGAATTAACATTTTAACTTCCACTGATTAATTTCACTTGAAAATTACTTAACTAATTGCAGAAATGGTAATCAGCCACTCAGCTGATCATAAATATATAGGAGGGGGGGGGGAGGGATTGAAACAGTTAAGTATGTTATATAAATATAATACTTAATTTAATTACAAATAATATTTAATTTAATAAATGAAAAACTTTGTAAACATTAAAATTTAGAAAACTCGCTAAATTTGTTTAAAGTAAGAATAATATTCCAGCCTTTCAATAAGTGAAAGAACTTGACACGAGTATAGAATCTAACCAGGCAGTTGAACTTGTCCTACTAAGAAATTTCAAATAGTTAATGCATTTAGCTTCCACGAAAACACCATTTGTTAAATTTTTTAGTTGTATTGCTATCTACCAAACAGAGAAGGAACAAAAATTTATAAAAATCCATTAAAAAAAGGAAAATTGCATTTAAAAAAAAAAAAAAATGCATAAAAGAGAGAAAGTTAAATGATGTCAAATGTTTGATTTTACTCTAAAACCAATGAACGTTAAAGGTTTAATGTTGTATAATTATTTTTTATTTTTTATAACAGGCCTGAATAAAATTGCCTGAAAATTAAAAACAAGGCACGAAGTACCTAAGTCAAACACATAAAACATAGATGAAAAAATTTTTAATTTAAAAATTAAAGTATCTGCAGAAATTCACTCGCATTCAATCCAGAAAAATTCCTTTGCCCATGATTATTTGCAGAGTTGCCACAATTTAAAAATATTCTGGAGAATTTCTAGTTACGTCTTTATTTCATGCTATTTTTCTTTTAAAGGTTCTTTTTTTTAATCGCTATTGCACATTGGACGGATGGATGGATGGTTAGGTCTTACGTCGTGCTAGTGCTGCGCAGATGGGCAATTGGCGACGGTCTTGGACACACCCCTAGAGGTGGTCCGGAGACATGCCATCAAATTTTGATCCTCCACGGAAGGGATGGCTCTGCCGCTTCAGTGACCCCCAGAGGTATAATTTTTGATGGGAACATGGAGGACATTGCAGCCACGACAGATTTTACGTGCACCAGCCGCCATTCTATTACACATTGAAGAATTTTTTCTATAAATGAAGTAGTGCGAAATAAACGCGGAGCTAAAAGTGCTCCGGAAAAAATTAAAATATTGGCTACTATGGTATTTGTACAGAATGCTTCACTCTCACACACACATATGTAACTTTTTTCGTATTTTTCATAATTACATTTGGAGAATATATCTATCGGTGTGAAAGAAAAGGTGGAGCTAAAAATACTGCGGAATATTAAATTAAGATATTGCTACGCATGATATAAATCATAGCCATACTTGCCAGTCATCGCATTATGAAGCGTAAAATATTTAGTAATTGTCTTTTTTTCGCACCAGCTATTTTTCAGAGTGTTTTTATTCTGATTTAATCGCAAAAATATTTGGAAAGAATTACTCTATAAATAAAGTGGTAAAAAAAAGTAGGCGTATTTTCAAAGAGCATTATTAACCCGTTAGTAGCCGCTAGTTGGTCGATTTGCCGCCCATTCTGCAGTGTTTTCAGATTTTTTTATTCAATAGCCACCAAAAATGTTTAGAAGTGGCACTTGATATACATAAAACACAAATAAAATCAAAGAAACGTCGATCACATCACTTCTTAAAATTATTGGTGAGAGTTAAATAAAAATGGCGCAATCTGTAATAGGTGGCGCTGTCTCTAGCGACTACTAACGGGTTAATGAGATAATTAGCAAGTGTGATCGTAGCTGCCAAATTTTTTATTTATTCCGGAGTATTTTTAGGTCTGCCTTTCTTCGCACGAATTAATAAAAAAAAAAAAAAAAATCGCGAACGAATAACTTTGAAAGAAAAAACAGAAAACTCTTAAAAAATAAGTGGTATGAAGTAAAGGAGGGCTAAAAATACCCCGGAAGAAATTAAAATGTTGACAGTTATGTGTATATGCATGATGATGCTTTTATAACCGTCCCTGCATAATAAAAAAGCAAGGCCTGGTCATTATAAAACGTGCTTTATTTGTATTTGGTTGGCCACGCCTTGTATTTTAAAGACCAATTTTTATATGGACGACCCAATGTAATCATATCTACAAACTTGTACGATTTTTCGATACAGATTTTTTTAAAGAAAAATTTTCTAAAACTTTCTATCATTTTTATATGAATAAATTTACAGAAAATTCCTATAAAAAAATACCGGTAACCAAAAACCACAACAGTTGCAGATATATATTTGAAATAGTTTATGCCTAAGTAATGCATAGTTGTCAACACTTTCATTTATTACGGAGCATTTTTAACCCTGCCTTTCTTTCCCACCACTTTAGCTGTAGCATAAAAGCTATAATGGTTTAAACATATGAAAACTGCACTAACGTCAAATAAAGAATTCTTGTCTTCTGTTTATTGTTCCTTTTCTGAAATATTCTTACACTTAATTTCAAATTTCTATCATACGCATTTAGGGAGTAGTAGGTGTAACAACTCAAAATGTTAAATTTCATTTATTTTTAAACTACTCAAGATATTTTACCGAGGCTGAAATTATTCATAAATGTATATGAATTACATGTTATATATATATATATATATATATATATATATTCTTCAGAATTTTCGCTCATTTTAAATGGAGGAAAACGACAAGTAAATTTTTGGGAATCATTTTTTCTACCATCCACTGAAGTGACACCAACCCAACCAAAAAAAAATAATAATAATAATAAATACAGTTTATTTTTTATTAGTTAGCTATCACAAATAAAAATTACAGAGATATCAAATAATGATACAATATAATGAGGTAATATTTAATTTTAGAAAATACTTAAAATTGAAAAATAAATTATGCCAGCAAATAAAAAATGCTTTATTAAGATTTGTTATTAAAAAGTAACGATCAGCAATAAGTGTATATTAGATGTCATTCTTAGTAGGAGTTCTATATCCCGATAATTTTTCATTACTTTTTTGGGATGAGAATTTTTCGCAACTTTTGCTACCACTCGTTTTATACAATAATCTCTATATTATTTATTTACGTTACATTACTATAAAAATAGGATAAATATTTTTATATGAAAATAGTGGTAGCAGAAAAGGTAGGAATTTCCCCATCTCTGAAAGTGTCCTAAAAAGTGTGGGCGTGGTGTACGAGCCATGTTTTTATCTGCAAACATCCTTATTAATATTCCGTAGTATTGTTAGTACCCACCTATTTTTCACACCAGTCATTACGCATACCAATAAACTCACCTTTTCTCAGTTAAAATATCCTATGCATAATATAATTCTTGGGGCATCTTTAGTATGTCCTGTCAATCGACTATCAAATTCCACTTCTAAAAATTTTTGGTGGCTATTGAATAAAAAAAAATTGGCAACAGTCAAGGATGGGCGGCAAATCGACCAACTAGCGACTGCTAACGGGTTAACCTAGATGGATCTGATGGTTTATGAAACTATTGGCAATATTTAAGGCAGGATCCTACGTATTTCTCAATGCAGGGAAGGAACACGGGAGCAGAATTCATACCGGTATTTGTTTAAAAAATTTCTGTATCTTTAATATTGTGAATTTAAGAAGTAAAAAAATTGCTATATTTATAGTGGTATGAGTTCTGCACCAGTGTTCCATCCCAGTCATTGATAAAGCAAAGAGGGTAATCTGTCATGATTTGGTCAGGTTTCTGTTCTCGAGGTAAGACTAATTTTGTATTCACTAAAGTTAATATGAACTCTTTTTGACTATCAAGATATACTGGCTAACAGTTTTGTTCCATTAAAAGATGAGCTTATGGATCAAAAATAGATTTTGTTGAAAGCACAAATCTGCTTTAGTTAACTGAAAATAATGTAAGTTTTATGAAATTTCCATCCAAAAGGTCAGACTTGAACCCCATAGAAAACATGTGGGGTATCCTTGAACTCAAGACATATGGAAATGGTAAATAATACCATTTTATTTCTGACCCCAAATCTGCTATTTCAAAAGCTTGGGATAAAATATTGATTCAACATGCAAAAATCTAGCAAAATCGTTTTTTAGAATTAATTCGTGTGAAAGGACTACACACGAAGTACTACAAATTAGAATGCAATACTTTTAGTTAAAGCCTAACTTCGAGGTCTTAAAATTCTTTCCATCCTTTAAATGTCAGAATAGAATACTGGCGCAAAACTCATACCAATATCAATGTAGCAAAATTTTCTACTTCTTAAATCAACGATATTACAGTTAGAAAAATGTCTTAATCAAATACCGGTGTGACTTCTGCGCCAGTGTTCCATCCTTCATGTTGTGAAGAGAAATCACTTGCATATATTATATAGCTACAAGCATTCTTTTAAAAACTATGTTAAGAATTATTAAAACCCGAATAAACTACTACGTCAGAAACGCCAAAGAAAAATATTGGAAATGCTTACAGCTGTTTCGGTAGCCTTAAGCGTACCGTCTTCAGTGCAAAAAGAACTCATTTTGCAAAAAGAGCATTCTTTTTGCACTGAAGACGGTACGCTTAAGGCAACCGAAACAGCTGTATGCATTTCCAATATTTTTCTTTGGCGTTTCTGACGTAGTACTTTATTCGGGTTTTAATATTCCAACGCCAAGTCTCTTGTTATTATATGTTCAGAATTATTATTTTTTATTCTGTTTACAATATTTCATGTTTCCTTTTTCTAAGTAAAATTAACTTTTGCAATTTCACATATGGTCTTAAAGTTTTTTCCATCACTGTACAATAAAAATCTAGTTAATTTATAAGCTTATCTTATGTCCAAAATTGCTATAAAATTTAATTGGCACCACAGCCTGACAGATCACCCATTTTTCCCTGATTCTTATACCAATATATTCATATGATAATTTTTTAGTTAAGCGATTGTTCAAACTTACCATTAAAAATTCCGAAAGAAAAAAGATTCCTGGTGGAAAATTCAGGGAAAAAATTTCGACTTTCGCCATTCTGTATACAAATTCTGAACGATGAAAGTATGCGGCCATCAGTATATTAGGAATTATGCAGGGTGACTACAGACCCGCCTCCTTTCCTTGATTTTTCCATGAGTTTTTACCTAATTAACCGTACAATCTGATTATTTAAAATTTCGAAAGAAAAATGCTAGATGTAGACAGACTTTGTGAGACCATTCCTCTCATGCTCCGTGAAATCGCTGCTCTGCAAGAAAATTGCCCCCAACTCCATTTATGTAGAATGACCTCCTGAATCCCAATACGACGCTGATTTTACCGTACCACACGCCGTTTTTTAGGGACGGCCCCTGTTTTTATCCCTTTACGGCAATTTTATGGCTATAAAATTGATTCTTAGGAGGGAGGGGAGGATTATTTGAACCGTTTTTTACCTTCTGAGGGGCTACAGAGTTGGATAATTCTAAAACATGAACATTTGCGGCAAGGGGAAAATTTAGGGGGGAGGAGGAGAATTTGCCACTGAAATTATGTATTACATTTCTTATATTTTTTTAATCTATTAGTAATGTTATTTATTAAACATTATATACATACTTGCCAACATCCTAATTAATATTCCGCAGTCTTTTTAATCCCGCCCTTTTTAACACACCAGTAAGTTTTTAGAGTAATATTCTCCAAATTCAATTACGATTAAATAAAGAGACAAATACTCTAAAAAGATACTGGTATGAAAAAGAAGGCGGGGCTAACAGTACTACGGAATATTAATTAGGATGTTGGCAAGTATGATCATATATATATATATATATATATATATATATATATATCTTATATATATAAGTGTCACATTAAATATTTTTCATCCTACAAATCAAATTCATGGCCATAAATTACCGAACAGCAATAAAAATTGGAGGAGGGGTGGCGTCCCGAGAGAACGGTGGGTTACTGGGCAAAATGGGAGTTATATTCGTATTCAGGAGGTCATTTTATAGAAGAATATGCAAAAATGGTATCAGGGCTCGATTTTTTTTTTTTTTCTTTTTTTTGGCGCAGCGTAATTAATCTGAATGTTACGAAAGTAATGGATTTACACTATCCACAATTACGATTAAAGAATAGGATGGTGAGAGTGCTTTGAAATTAAAAGTATTTTAGAATTTAAAGAAGTATTGTATTTAAAAAAAAAAAATATAATAATAATAATAATACGGGGGCGTGTGGAAGGGGGAGAGATGAACTAAAATAAACATTTAACCGTTTGCACTCGAAGCCTTTTTCGCATGGGTATACCAGCAACTCGAAGCTATTTTCAGGGGTCGTACTCTCCGCCCCTTTTTCAGGACACACTTAAAAATAAGAAAATTTCTCCTATTTTGCCACCAGTAATTTCATACAGAAATTTTTATGGTACTTTTTATAGAAATGTCTCCAGATTAATCTGGTTAGAGATTATCGTAAAAAAATAGTGGTAGGAAGGGAGGCGGAAATTTGTCATATATGAGAGTGTCCTGAAAAAAAGGCGGAGAGTACGACCCCTGTATTTTCCAGACATTTGGTGATCCGCACATAAACCTTCATAATTTTTCCTGTACTCATGGGATAATTTTTCGTACTAGAAAATGCATCTTAAAAGGGCGCGGCTTGAGAACAGAATTAGAATTGTGTAAGAGATCTATTCAAAAATATAGGAGAACAGCAGGGTTCGTAGTTCCCGCTTTTTAGCTAGTCTATCTAAATGTAATCTAGCTTAATATAACATCTGGCTGTCCTTATGTTATGCTGGCCGCTTAATAAAAGGCTAGCATAATGCACCTTTTATGAAGGCTGCGCCTTCTTTTTTGCCAGTGACCACTTTGTATTTTCAAAATGTGCCGGCCTGAAGTGAGATGGAAAATTAACTTTTTGCATTCGAATCTTCTTTTAGTAAGCGTAATGAGCTACGCGACAATAGTTTTAACAAGAAATGTAAAATGTGAAACATAAGAATTTTAAATATAAGCATTTTATTTCTACATTTGATGTATATTTACATAGTACAAGCATTATATATCAATATTTTGAATTATAATTTTCCATCGTGTGATATTTTGCAAAACATTCTTGGCCATTTACCAATGACCAAGGCAAGCAACGCCCAAAAGCACTTAATAAAAAGTATGGGTGGAGTCTCTTTCTTAACGAAGTATGCACTTGTTATAGCGCTTTTAGTTGTAGAACAATATTGGTGGATATAAGATATATTGTAACTTAGTTGGTCATGGCGCCTCTCGAGTTGAAGTAATGAATAGGATGTCGCCTGAAAGGCGACGTTCGAGTGTTTCAATTATATATTGATCCTTACACTTCACCTTTTTATCCTTTTACATAGCTATCAACATCCTGATTAATATTCCTGAATAATGTCAAGTACCACTTTTTTAAAGTTTCTAACTTGGCACTTTCTTGCATCTTGAATCATTTTATCGAAATATTTATTTAATTTAATCAGCGAACTGTAACGTTTTCTACTGATCAAGTAAAATTTAAAAAATGTAATATGTAAATATATGTATATATATTAAAATTTTCTGGTAGCCGAAAAGAGCTAAAGTTGGGAGCTATACTTATTTTTCACATCAGTTCATCATAAGCATATTTGAAGAGAATTACTCTAAAAATTAAGTGGTGAGAAATAAGGGGCAGGTTAATATTATTACTCTGGATTATGTTGGCAGTTATGATTTTCCATCTTACTTTGGAAAAATATTTTAGATTTTCTTTATTTAATAACATTTTTACTTTATCACATTTTCTGTATTTTAATTATTTAGAAATTAAAGAATTAGATTAGAAACAGCTTCCTATATCAGTGAGTGTTATATTCTACTGAAACTAAAAAATTATTTTGAGGGGGAAAAAAAAAAAAAAAAAAAGTAGGCTTTTAACAAATAAATATTTGATATAATGTTAATATTGAAAATTATTTTAGATTTAAATTTATTATTAATATTATATATTTATCACAATATTTAAAATTTTGTTCGTAAAAGAATTAATTTGCTATTAAAAGAATAATTAAAATATATACATATTTTTATATCAAAACGTACTCTTTTTACACACTCGAAAGAAACTTTAAAATAAGTGCTGTGTGTGGGGGGAGGGGGGGGGAGAGAGACCAAAAAAAGCCCTTTTCTGTCCGACGCTTTCCCTGCTTTTCGCGCATTATCAGAATACAGAACTTTAAGTTTTCTAATTAGGATTCCTTAGCAGTTTTGCCACATCTAGAGGATTTTTAATTCAATATTTACCAATAATTTTGAGAAAGGATATTTGATATACGTAATAGACTATCGGTGTTCGAAATGACTCTGTAAACATTACAATTGAAAATTATTATTGATTATTGAATAAAAAATCCGCCAGATCTGACAACACTGTTCCTTAGTGTTGCTAATCCCGCCTCCCTCTTTTCTACACCAGTAAATTTAGAGCATACTTTCCAACGTACTAACTAATATTACGTAGTACTGCTAACCCCGCCTTCTTTATCACACCAGTATCTTTTTAGAGTATTTTTCTTCTTATTTAATCGTAATTGCATTTAGAAAATATTACTCTAAAAATTTACTGGTGTGAAAAAAAAGGCGGGACTAAAAGCACTAGGGAATATTAATTAGGATGTTAGCAAGTATGATTCAGAGTGTAATATTATCCAATTGAATAGCCAATAAAGTAACAAGAAAAATACTCTTAAAAAGTACTGGCGTGAAAAAAAAAAAAAAAGACGGTTCTAACAATGCTACGGAATACTAATTGGGATGTTCGCAGGTATGAGAATATGTAGAAACCATTTCTGCGAATTTATATTACGTCTAAGAAGCCTTTCTCGCTTCGCATAGTAGAATTTAACAGCCTATGGGGTGGTTCAGTAACATGACATCACTAATTCCCTCAAGGTGAATCACCTACACAGATAGAATGTTGAGCGTAAATAATTCAACTTAGCACCTTTTGTTTACCAAAAAATTGTAATAAAATTTTTTATTTCACTTTATCAACGAAAACCCTTACAGATCACCGACAAAAAAAAAAAAACGAATATTTCGATTAAATTTTGCCGATAACGAAAAGGTTGAAAGTTCACAACTACATTTGAGAGATTTTAGCAGATTCTGACCTCAGCCGATACCGCTACATTTTTACAATTAAACTTCTATTTATAAAGCAAATTACTATGAAAGGTACTTTCTAATTTTAAAAAGAAAGAGCACAAGAGAACTGGTGTGAACTAAATACTTTTCTATTATACGTTTATATTACTAGAGATATTCCCAACTGATATAATTTACAATGTATACGCAGTTATATTAATTTTATTTATTTATTTATTTAATGTGAAACTATTGTAACAGTTATAATTTCTGAATTACATTTCTTTAAAAATATATATATATATATATATATATACCCTTATTTATATATTTTTTCTTTTTTAAATCTCTAGATTGGAGCAAGTTGCTTTATTATTGTTGAAAATGACTGAAGCTAGAGATATGTTAAGCATACTTGCCAGCATCCTAATTAATATACCGTAGTGTTGTTAGTCCCGCCCTTTATTCCACCCCAGTAAATTTTGTAATATTCTCATACTTGCCAACATACTAAATAATATTCCGTAGTACACGCTAACCCCGCCTTCTTTTTCACACCAGTACCTTTTTAGAGTATTTTTCTTCATATTTAATCGTTATTGCATTTAGAAAATATTTATCTAAAAATTTACTGGCGTGAAAAAAAATGCGGAACTAACAACACTACGGAATATTAATTAGGATGTTGGCAAGTATGAATATTCTCCAAATGCAATTACGATTGAATAAGTAGAAAAATACTCTAAAAAGATACTGGTGTGAAAAAAAGGGTGGGGCTAACAATACCACGGAATATTAACACTTTCGTGACGGCATGTTTTTGTCTTTTTGACAGTAAGCTCCACCTGTGGACGTTATTATTTATGTCAGACTATTTTAAATCACTGTTTTCCGTATCCATATTTTTAATATAAATGAATATATATTACAGTTATACTCTTTCATATCAAAGTATTTATATTTATGGTTCATTAATTGTACAAATGTGAATATTGAGTATATTTTGAAGAAAAAATGTAACATGTGTATCCTAAAAAAGGGCCACTGACGGAGTTACAGATTTTGAAATGACGTGAATTCACGTCAGCGGTCGCGAAAGTGTTAATTAGTATGTTTCAAGTATGATGTTAGGAGATGCAGGGGTTAAATTGTTCCCAGTTCTTCTATTATTAATTAGAAGTATTAATTACATTTTTCATAAATTTTTGTAATTATATAGGTTTGTTAAAAAATAGTGATGGAAGAGAGCACTTTCAGCCCCACCCCTCTCCGCCCGACTAACTGTGTCAATTCGATAAGATAAGCAACATACAATTCATTATTGCCAATCGAGAGATCGCTGGCTAAAATTTACGAACTTATAGAAGAACAACTAACGATAAAACATTCTTAAAAGATAGTGTCAAACGAATGTTAAATTATTATATTACCCACCTATAAAGATGAATTAGAAAAAGTAGGCAAAGAAAAGCTACTATAATTAATCATTTAACGTTCACTGCTTAATTTTGCTTGAAATTTAATTAACTAATTGCAGAAATGGTTAGACGAGACATAGCTGATCAAAAACATGTTGGAAAAATATATAGGTTTTTTTTTTTTTTTTTTTAATTATTATTATTGATTTGAAACAGCGAAGTTGTTAGCCTTATAAATAACATACTTAACCCTTTGGGTACGTTTGACGAGTGAGACTCGTCATCTGCTTACTTGGGCGAAGTTACGGTGGACGAGTCTGACTCGTCATCTAAATTTAAGAAGCAGAAGTTGATGTTTGCGGCACCCCGCCAGTGAGCAGGGACTGATATACCGGCGTCTGAGAGTATTGTTCTAGAAGTGGCGCAACCAATTTTGAAAAAAGGCTACACACTATACATGGACAATTGGTATTCGACTCCACAATTATATTTAAAATTACTAGAACAAGATACATATGTAGTTGGAACTGTGCGAAAGAAATGAAAACACATGCTAAAAGATCTTGCTTCCTTCAAACTAAAAAAAGAAGAGGCCAAAATGTTATCCTCCCACGGTTTGTTAGCACTAAGATAAAGATGGAAAGATAAGAAAGATGTATACATGCTTAGCACAAAACATTCAAATATTGATTTAGTTGATACAGGGAAGCGAAAAAATAATGATGACAAATTTGACAAAATTATCAAATCATCATGTGTAGTCGAATACAATACAGTTATGGGAGGCGTTGATAAATGGGACCAATTGCTAGCGTGCTTTCCTGTTGTGAGAAAATGCATGAAAGGTTATAAAAAAATGGCGTTTTATATAATAGACATTGCTATTTTCAATTCACATGTTCTACATAGTAAAGTCAATTGTGAAACCAAAACAGGCATTGTCTAATTTCTTTTTGAAATCGCTAAAGAATTATTGGAGCAAGTGGTCCGGCCATATTATAATATCAGTGGGCGTCCAACAAGTAGCGATGCGCCACATCGTTTGCAAGCGAAAAATTGGGCACATTTTCCGGAGAATATTCCGGCAGCAGAATTAAAGATACACCCTACAAAACGGTGTGGCGTATATTACAAACATAAAATAAGAAAAGAAACCGCTTGGCAATGCAAACAATGGCAGGTAACTTTGCATTTACCGACATGTTTTGAAAAATACCACACGGTACAAAATTATTAGACATTAAGTTGGTTCTTGTTCTTTATAAATATTTCTATTTTGTTTCCTTTATATATATATTTATATTTTGTAACTAAAATGCTGTTTCAAAAATATATTTATATCACCAATATAAGTATATTCCAAATAAAATGGAGCCCACCAGCGGCCGAGCGGTTCTGCGCTCAAAGCTGGTAGATGGGAGGTGCCGGGTTCGATCCCAGGTCGCGCTCATCGACCTAGCCGTTCGGAGTTTTCCGTGGTTTCCTCCGAAACTGGCGTAAATACGGGCTAGGACCCCTTAGAAAGACCCCCACGGAAGGCATTCCCCCCTTAGGCCTAGGGCACATCAGGAGTCAATCGGCCTCAAATCCTACAACCAACCAACCAAATAAAATGTATTACTTTTGCATATTAATATTACGTAGTATTGTTAGCCCCGCCTTTTTCACACCAGTATCTTTTTAGAATATTTTCTTCTATTTAATCGTAATTACATTTGGAGAATATTACTCTAAAAAATTACTGGTGTGAAAAAAAGGGCGGGATGAGCAACACTACGAAATATTGATGTAATAAATTAAATCCGTCCCATGGGCATAAAAATCTTCAATTAATTCAGTACTTAAAGGGTTAATTTAATTACAAGTAACATCTAATTTAATAAATAAAAAAGAATGTAAACGTTAAGAACTACAAACCTCGCTAAAATTGTTTAAAGTAAAAATAATACTTCAGCCTTTTAATATGTGAGAAAACTTGACAAGTTGAATCCAACCAGCAAGTCGCATTTGCCCTGTTAAAAAATTTTAAGTAACTAATGCATTTATCTTCCACTAAAATACCATTTGTTAAATTTAAGAGTAATACTGCTAGTTATCAAATTGAGAAGGAACGAAAGTTTTTAAAAATCCAGTAAAACAATGAAAAACAGTAAAAAACACTTAAAATAATATTAATAATAATAATAATAAAATGCACAAGAGAGAGGGAGAGTTAAATGATGTCAAATGTTTAGTTTTGATGTGAAACCAATGAACGTTAAACGGTTAATGTAGCACAAGTTCTTTTTTTTTCTTTTTTATTATAGACTGAAATAAAATTGCTTGAAAACACATAAAACAGAGAGGAGGTTTGCAATTTAAAAATTATAGTATCTATAGAAACTTGCTCGCATTCAATCCAGAAAAAATTCCGTTTCCGATGGGATTTGTAGAGCAGCCAACATTTTAAATTATTCGGGAGCATTTTTAGTTCCGCCTTTAATGCACACCACTTTTTTTTAAGGGTATGTTTTTCTTATTTTATCGTTGTTACACATTGGAGAAAAATATTCTTTAAATAAAGTGATACGAAATAAAGGTGGAACTGAAAGTGCTTCGTAAAAAATTAAAATGTTGGCACCTATAGTATTTGTAAAGAATGCTTCATTCACACGCACACATATGTAAATTACTTTGTATTTTTCATAATTACATTTGGAAAATACATCTAATGCTGAAAAAAAAAAAAAAAAAAAAAAAGTGGAATTAAAAATACTGCGGGATATTAATTAGGATGTTGGCAGGTATGGTATCTATCATAGATGCCAACATTTGAATTTATTCTGGAATATTTTTACCCCGGCCCTTTTTTTTTTTTTTTTTTTTTTTTTTTTTTTTTCGCGTTACCTTATTAAAAAAAAAAAAAAAAATCACCGTATTACTTTAAGAGGGAAAAAAGGAAACATTACTCTTAAAAAATAAAACAAATGGTATGAAATAAAACAGGGGCTAAAAATACTACAGAATAAATTAAAACGTTGGCAACTATGAATATATACATACATGATGATCTGTATATAACCACCCCTGCATAATAAAGAAAACGCGTGGTCTATATAAAATGTACTCTATTTTCAGAGTTCCCAACTTTTATAATTTATTCACGAGCATTTTTATCCCCGCCTTCTTTTCCGCAACAGAAATTTTGTAGATTATTTTTCTTTAATAAGTGACAACGATTAAATAAGAAGAAAATCATTTTTCAAAATTTCCTGTATGAAAAAGAGGCGGGGCTAAAAATGCTCGTGAATAAATTAGAAAAGTTTGGAACTCTGTCTATTTCATAGACACCAACATTTTAATTTATTGTGGAGTAATTTTAACCCCACGTTTGTTTCGCACCAATTATTTTTTAAGAGTGAATTTTTCTTATTTTACTGAAGTTACCTTAGTCTTATTATACCGAAGAAAAATTTTCAATGAATAAATGGGTGCGAAAAAAATTTAAGTGAGTGAAACACGAATATTAAATTACCTTTATTAAATAATGTTATGTTTTAATGAAACGAAAACAGGCGGAGCTTACAAATAAAAATACATGATCCTAAGGAGTCGCTATTTTATATCGATCAGGGATGGAACACGGGCGCAGAATTCATACCACTATCAATGTAAGAAAATTTTCTACTTCTTAAATCAACGATATTATAGGTAGAGAAATTTTTTAAACGGATTCCGGTATGAATTCTGCGCCCGTGTTCCATCCCTGATCGATAATAAAAATCTGGTTTATTTTATGATCTTACTGTACGTCAAAAATTATTATAAAATTTAATTGACAGGAAGAAATAAGAATAGTACAGTATAATCCATGAAATATGAACATTTGCAGCCATCAATGTGTTGACATTATGTAGGTAGCCTGGGTTCCGCCTTCTTTCCCTGATTCTTCCACCAGTATATTTGTATGGCAATTTTATATTTAATTAACGCTTTCGCGACCACATGCTTTTGCCTTTTTGACAGCAAGTTCCACCTGTGGGCGTTATCCATAAAAGTTACAATATTTTAGAACAAAATTTTCTGTATTCACATTTATATTACAAATGGATATACATTATAATTATATTCTTTGTAATCAAATTATTTGTATGCATAGTATATTTCATTGTAAAAATATGAATGTTGGGTATATACTTAAGAAATAAAAAACATACAAATTGCAAAAGAAACGCCCACTAGTGGAGAGGAGTTACCGATTTTCAAATGAGGTGAATCTACGTCAGCGTGAAAGTGTTTACCGTGCAAATTTACTATATAAAGTTCCGAATATAAATATATATATATATATATTAGAAGTAGAAAGGACTTTGCTAGGCCATTTCTATGAGGCTCCGTAAAAATCTGGGGATTAATAAAGTAATGGATTCACATTATACGCAATTACCCATTCACGATTCAAAGAATAATGTAGGGAAGAATAATTTGAAAATTCTGGATTGTATATATTTATTTAATAACAGCCTTAAATTTACTAACGAGTATATTTACAATATTCATCAGACAGGCAGTGATGGAACACAGACGCAGAACTCATACCACTATCAATGTAATGAAATTTTCTACTTTTTAAATCAACGATATTATAGGTAGAGAAATTTCTTAAAGAAATACCGGTGTGAATTCTGCGTCCGTGTTCCATTCCTGGGCAGGAAACGTCTTTGATATATACATATATATATGGCACCGGCAAAGTTTGAAATCCGGCATTCAATACCATGCCTAAAACTCATCAGCAATGTATGATAAGATTCATGTTTTACACATTTCATAAGCATGCTATAGAATGTCAAATGAAAAATCGGTAAAGCATTAAATACATCTCCGATTCGTTTCGAATATCACGTAGCATGTAACTTTTGAAGCGCGCCTTAGGCTCGGAAGTTGCCACTCGCAGTTTGCGGTTTGTTCGGGAGTTTCAAAACACGCAATTTTACTTAAATTTGATCAAAAAAAAATTAGTTTTTTACTGTGCTTTATGAAAATGGAGGAGTAGATAGTAGTATTGGAGAAGGAGTCATGGTCCATAGACATGAAACAACGATTCGACGATAACTGTCCAAAATTCGAGTTAATGCTGCAATAAATAGTTTTTAACCGAAAGTACTTACCTCAGAAATTAAAAAACGATATACAAAAAAGCTAAAATGACTACTAAGAAGGAACCCAGGGACTTCTGGTTGCTGAATCTCTATGATGATTGTAGAAAAGGGTAAAATTATTTGAACCATTTATAACAGAAAGGGTACATGTCCAATTTTTAGGGAAAATGAGTTAATGCTACCAGCGTGTTCTTGACATATAGGCGCATATTTTCTGTAAAAAGAAAACTCATCCTTCAGCTCTGTACGGGAGGAAGAAAAACATCCGAAAAATAGTTTTGGGCAAAAAAGTCTCATGTCCTGGGCATGACTCCTTTCTGTTCTCAACGAAATGAAAGTGACCTGTCATTCAGGTTTTTTTCGTCATTATCTCTTGCTGATATAACTGTCTTCTGTCCGAATGAGATGCCCCAGAAGTTCAGTGAGAGAAGACCAACGTGAGCTCAATCATAAGTTGATAATATGTCATATTCTTGTTGAGCAACATCGCTTACAGCAGAATAGCTTTTGCTGAATAGCTATCGCCAAATGCAGAATAGCTTTTTTGAATGTGCATAACATTAGCAGGAAACGAGGTAAGAAATAGTTGCAGTAGTTTTTAGTTTAAATCTTATTATCCACATATTTGTATTTGAATAATGAAATATTTGTTCGCGTAGAGTTAATTACAATGTTTTGGGAAAAAAAAGCTAAAGTGGGTTCACTTTTCAAAATTGAAAATTCCTAACGAAAATAGGTTAAATCTTTCATTTTAAATGTTAAATACTTTTCCCCAGATTTTTAATTTTAATTAATTTTTATCTCATTTTTTGACCGTGAAAATGGGTCACGTACTTTTTAAAATGACTGAATGAATTAAAATGCAGTGTTGTGACCTAAATTTCATACTTTAGTTAATTTTAAAAAAATATAATTGTCATATCGAAAAATGTTTAAACCCTTGGATTCTGAAAATTCGCCTCTTTTATTTGGTACCGAATTTCTAACGAGTCACATACTTTTTAAAATGAGTAAAAGGAGTTAAAATGAAATGTTGCCACCTAAATTTCAGGTTTTAGTTAATTAAAAGAAAAAAAAAAAAAAAAAAAAAACTAATTGTCGTGTCGAAAAACTGGATTTGGAAAAATCGGCCCTTTCATTTGGTAGAAAATTTGTAATGATAGGACTGATATTTCTTATCCATTTTGGTGTTACACAAAACTGGTCTACAAAAATTCCACATTAAAATTAATAGTCCTCCGTCCTTAAAAAAAAAAAAAAAAAAAAAAAAAAAGAGAGAGAGAGAGAGAGAGAGAGAGAGAGAGGGGGGGGAGGGAGAGAGAGGGAACGTGATGGACATTTTTTACCTTTACTTTTAGTTTTATTGACTAAAAATCTGTAGAGAATAGTTAAAAAAAAACTCTTGTGTAGTTTTTTGGTTGCAGACCTTCGTTATTAAAAAAATAAACAGCCGTCATTAATCAATTGTTAAAAAAAAATCATGTTGTGTGACTAATAATTATTCGTTTTTATTCTCGGATGAGATTTTTCCCGCTTTCTTTGCCATCATTATTTTTATGTAATATTTGTATTTATTTTTATGTAATTTTTATGTAATGTAATTTTTATGTAATGTAATTTTTATGTAATTAGCTTATCTGCCAACATTCTAATTAACATTCCTTGAACAGTACATACCTGCCAACATCCTAATCCATATTCCGTAATACTTTTTGCCCCGCCCTTTTTTCTTTTCTTTTTTTTTCCACCCCAGTATTTTTTAGAGTATTTTTCTTCTTATTTAATCGTAATTGCATTTCCAGAATATTACTCTCCAAGTTTACTGGTATGGAAAAAAAAAAAAAAAAAAAAAAAAGCACGGGACTAACAATACTACGGAATAATTAGGATGTTGGCAGAGACTGGACATTGAACATATATGGCGGACGTTCCTTCATTGACTACTCGATCGCCGTAGGACATAACATATATTTACCAGACTCTGACACTTTTCTTTTAATTAAAATCACGGGAAAATAGTTTCGTTTATCTTCAGACTACAATGTAAGATAGTCTTAAAGACATTTCTATAGTATAATGTTATCTTGTATAACAGTCTGGACAATCATAGCGGATCAATGTCCAGTCTCGTCTTAGTACCTAATTAGTACCTGTTTTTTTTTTTTTTTTTTTTTTACCACTAATTTCATGCAGAAATACATCAGGTATATTTATAGCAATGTGCCATGATTATACATGGTAAAGATTATTTTATAAAAATAGTGGTAGCAATAAATTTTAAGATTTCTTATTTATGAGAGTGTCCTGAGAAAAGGGCGGAGAGTACGACCCCTGTTCTTTTTATTTTTTCTTAATTACATTTGGAGAAAATTACTCTAAAAATCAAATACTTCTGAAAAAGGGGCGGATATTAACAGTTTTACTGAATCTTAATTAGTATGATGACAGGTATGTAATAATATCTACTCTATTTAATCACAAAAATTTCCTAAAAAATACGATAAAAATTTCTCTGTAGAAATAATTTTGGGGGAAAAAAGCAGAAAAATCTCATCTTTGTTTATTACATTTTTATACATTAACTATTAAATGTCAAATTGTTTAAAAATCTGCTACAAGCATTTTCAGAAACTGGAATATGACTCGTTAAAATTTCCATGTACAATTTTCAGTCAAATTTAAATATGTAACTAAATGCGAAACTTAAAATTTTAGAATGTAGTATTATTTGTATATATATAAAAAATATCTATTTAAAACTTTAAGTTTAAATATTCTAGTTAAATATAAAGTAAAAGAAATACAAATTTGCACGAATTCAAAATAGTTTATACGCACGAACAGCCTTTGATATTTCAAAGAGGATAAACTGCTAAACTCTTTCTTCTGAACTTTGTTCAAACTGAAGGCGCTTCTGTAAAATTTGTTCGAGTTGAATTTTTTTTTTTTTTTTTTTTTTTTTTTTTTTTTTGTTGTTGTTGTTGTTCTTGTTTTGTTTAAAGTTCGCTTTATGGAATAAGTATAGAGTTTCTAAAATTGTTTGTGTAACTCAAATATTGTAATGTTGCGTGATACCAAATAAGCGTTTTAAACTATTGGTCTGTAAGAAAAATTATTGTGGAAGTAATTATAAAGCATGTAGTTCTTTACGTTTTTCTATATTAAGATATTTTTCTCCTATAAAAATTCACATTATGATGGATTACTTACTATAAATATTTTTAATGTAGAAACCCCGCAATTAAAATTGTTTTTCTGCTTAACATCTAATGTTAAGATTAAACTGTACTGAACAAAATGTTATTTGCCTATTTTTTTTTATTTCCCCTCAATATTTATATTATTTATTTATTTATTGGAAATTACTTATTTCAAAAATTGCTATTGAAATCATAGATAGCTAACCGTAATTATGTAAATAGAAAAATAAAGCATTTTTAGTTTTTTAGAAATTTTTGGTTTGAAACATTTCTTTGTTAACTTCATTAAATTCAAATAATAATTAATTTTACAAAAAATTAATATTGTAAATAAACACTATAAACACAATTAAAAAGCACTCAACAGTTTTATTTTTTTTTCGGTCAAAATAATAGTACGGACCTTCACCATGTAAAAATATTATACACGAGTGTATCATTAACGCAATAAGTGCAATTTCTTATTTTATCGAAGATATATATTAAAGAAATTTTTTCTATAAATAAAGTGGTGCGAAATAAAGGCGGGGCTAAAACTACTTCGGAAAAAATTAAAAAGTTAGCATCTATGTAAGTGCACACTCGTGCCTATTAAGAAATTTAAAGTGACTTTAGTATATTTCTTCCTCTGGAACATCGTTTACTAAATTTCCGAACAGACTTGCTATCTGTAGAACAGCGAAGAACCAAAATCTCTTATAATATTGAAATCTGTGCGCATCTGTGTGTGTGTGTGTGTGTGTGTGTCTGTGAAAGACGCGTTGTAACGGGTTTGTCTCCGGCTCTAATGATCGCAGCGTCTTGATACCGGTGCCATTAGACTCAGAATTTCTTCATTTAGGAGAGATATTAATCAAAACGTCCAACTAAGTCTAATGAAATAACGATTCAAAATGCCAGGCGACCGTAATTTTCATCCAGAACCGTGTACCACAAAAGAAAAAGCAGAGAGAGAAAATTTCGTGGGTTTTTGTAAAGCGATCCTATGTGAACGGTTCGAGATATTGAAAATACACCTGTGCCACAAGAAAGAGCATTTATTACCGATTCTTACGGTACATATTTTTTTTAAATGCGAATTTTTTTATATTTTTTAAAAATGTTTAAAAAGTTTCCAAAATTTCTCTTTTTCTCGATCGTCTTTTTGAAACGCCCTGTACGACCCAGTAACTCTTCCATTTCTTAACAACCGGTATGTTTTGAAAGCTCATTTAATTCTCTTTCGAAACATTTAAACATTTTAACGAAATACGGATTAGCGATCCATATTTTTAGATTTTACTAAATATCGATTTTTTCACAAAACATTTTATAACTCAAAATCTTTTAGAGATAAATCATTTCTTTTTTTTTTTTTTTTTTTTTTTTTTTTTTTTTTTTCAATATTGACCTCAATTAGAAGAATGATATCTCAAAAGATTGAGACATTATTTCAAAAACTGAATGAGCTATATTTTTTTTAATTTTAGGCATTAAAATATTGAATACCGCGAGCTTGATCCCGTAATGAAATTCTCCAGGGAAGTCCTTTGCTTTCGTTGTGGGTTACCGTTACCATGACAACTCATTCACAGAGAAAAGCATATCTTGCGAAGAAAGAAATCTTTTACCAATTGAGATCACGTGGTTTTTCTACTAGGAATAAAAATTGCAAATTTCAAAATGCTTCAATTTTCTTCAAAATTCTTTCAAACTAACTGTGCACCGTTAACAGCACAAGGGATAGTTGCAGTTGAAATTTCATCGATTTTGGAAGAAATTTACATTTTAATTGCAAATTAAATTTTATTCTAATACGCGCATTTCAAATTCTAATTATGATTAAATTATTTTTAATACATCATTCGAAAGATATTTTAAAGTTCTTTTATGTCATCGAAAGTGGAATTCAAGATTTCACCTGATTTACACGTTTTGAGGTGTCTTGAATCGGTTTTCTTTTGTATCTCAGCTACTAATTAAAATAATTTCGTAAGTAATACATCATTTGAAAGCTTTGTTGATTTGGAATCGAACAGTAGATTACAGAAATTTCTACCGCCCGAAGGAGCTGTAATATTTTAAAATTTCAATATTTCAAATTCTATTTATGATTAAATTACATTTAATACATCATTCGAAAGATATTTTAAAGTTCTTTAATATTATCGAAAGTGGAATTTGATATTTCACCCGATTTACACGTTTTGAGGTGTCCTGATTAGGTTTTCTTTTGCATCTCAGCTAATTGAGTTAGACAGTTGAAAATTGGTATATGTAGGTTAATTAGGAGGGGCCGGAAGAGTGGGGAAGAAATAGGCGTGCACCAAGCGCGTATCCCCGAACTTGTGCGCGCGCAGCGCGCACGGGACTGCGATGCCGAAGGCAGTAGGGACCCGGTCCGACATTTTACCCGATGACGAATGATTTTTAAAAATTTTTTTCTTAAGAAAAAAAAAATGATTTGAGAAGGAATATGTGAGCGCAGCGTATACCTTCACACGTGCGCGCAGCGAGCATGGTTCTGCGCTGCCAAAGGCAGTGGTGACCCAGTGTGAGTTTTTACCCGATCAGAGATGATTTTTTTAGGGGATGCGAAGGGTAACTTGTGCGCGCGCAGTGCGCACGAGACTCCGCTACCGTAGGCAGTGGGGACACAGTGCGACTTTTTACCCGATCAGAAATGATTTTTTTTTTTATTTCTTTTCTTAAGACTAAAAATACTGTTACTGATTCATATAAAAATACTGACCCGCTAGTCTCTTATATTATTAAATAAAAGCTGTACGCGCGCGCGTGTGTGTGTGTGTGTTTCTGTCTGTCTGTGAGAAATGGATTGAAGCAGCTGAAGCTCGGCCGCTAATGGTCGCACGGACTTTGGGCAGGTACCGTCGGACGGAGAATTTATCGCAGATGTTCGTTATCTAATTTGCTAAACGATGCGACCCTAATTAGCGGAGATATTAATTAAATCGTCGACCTATGTCGAACGAAAAATGACCGGGAATTCATGGCTAATTGCATAAAAAGAAAAAGAAACTGGTGGAGTTTCTTTTTACGGAAAAAGTGGAAAATAAATTAGAAATATTGGTCGTATTGTTACAAGCAAGGTACCATGGGAAAGGGCTTTTTTTTTTTTTTTTTTTAATCCGATCGTTTAAACGGCTTATTGATCGGACAATTACATTTTTTTAAATTAACTAAACTATAAAAAAAATTTGGCAACAAATCACAAGAATTTTAGCTTCACAGACGAATGTCTAGACAGCGGAAGCGAAAAAAAAAACATCTGCCACTGATTGAGGTCAGATGTTTTTTGACTGGGATAAAAAATTGCAAATTTCTATTTTCTTCCATTTTTCACTTTCGCACACGACACTTAGTAGAGGAGACCCGTGTACCTAGGGCCGCTTTTTTTCAATTCTTAAAAACAGAGCCCTTGACCTGTTTAATATTATCAATCTGATATGTACATACCTGAAGGACTAATTACTTCCAATTGGGATTAATATAAATACCTAAAATAATAAATTCCGACAAATAGAAAGTTAAAAAAAAAAACTTCACTCGTGGCCCTAGGTACAACACCTAGGGTACAACACCAAAACAAACAATATAAAGCAATATATTTGTTTATCATATAATAATTATCACGTTGTTGCCTTAATTTGAAACACGAAATTTTTCACTTTATTTATTTTTTTTTCTTTGGGATATTCTAACAGAATGTTTTTTTTTTTTTTTTTTTCTTCAAATTTTTTTCTTTTTTTTTTCTGAAGTGTCTCTTGGATTTCTTGATCTTTCTGGTTTTCGGTCACATCTTTTCTTTGATGTGGGAGGTTTTGCTTTAGGTAAAGTTTTTGCTTAGGTTCATACCTGTTAAAGAATGACTCATGAAAAGATGTTAGATGTTGAAGGTTTCGAAATTTCAACGGGACACGAAATAGAGACATCCAGTTCTATCACTGTTGGTTCACTTTCTTCCTGGAAAATCTTTTTTTTTTTTTTTTTAATTTATGGAGGGATCTTGTTTTTTAGTCACATTTGAACTTAAATATTCATCCTCATTGAATGTGTTTTGATTCATTGGCCATATGCCGGATACACGAAAACCTGATAGAATGTTTACAGGAGTAAAGGCTGACGGATCGATAGGACATGCCAACATTTTCAGCAACGTCATATATAGTGACTGGTTTACCAGGGTTTGCCAGCTTCCAATTACTACAGAGTGTACGGTGTTTCTTAACACTTTCGCGACCACTGACGTAGATTCACGTCATTTGAAAATATAAAACTCCACCAGTGGGCGCTTCTTTTGCAATTTGTATGTTATTTGTTTCTAAAAAATATACACAATATTCATATTTGTACAATCAGTATACTATGGATGCAAATACTTTGATTAGAGAGAGTATGATTATAATGCGTATTTATTTGTAATATAAATGTGAATACGAAAAATTTTGTTTTGCAAAATTGTAACTTATGAGAAAAAAGCCCACAGGCGGAACTTACTGTCAAAATGGCAAAAACATGCGGATGGGAAAGTGTTAAAAGGTCCAAACACACTGGCCCTAGGTACAAAGCAGCTATGTGGCCCTAGGTACAAGTTTTGGTAACTTCATTCAATGTGCTGTCTACTAAAAAATCAACAGGCAGAGATGACTAATTAAATATCTCATTTATTGCTCAATATAAAAAGCAAAATTACACACTAGAAATGAAAGAAAAATATTTAACTTGCCTTTGAAAAATAGCAAAAGAGATGAGTTGCAAAATTTTACTTCAAACCATATAAATTCGTTTTTTACGTGTAACTTTTCAAAAGCTTCTCCTCAAAAATTCCAAAGTAGTTGTAAAAGTAGCAATTGGTGTTGTTACTTGCCCAATTGAGTATTAAAACTTAAAATTAAATATTATTCAGATAAAGTGGGGTGGCCTAGGTACGTGATGGCCCTAGGTACACGGGTCTCCCCTATACAATCTTAACACCACAAAACAAACTTACAGTTCAAATTTCATCGATTTTGGTCAATAAACAAAAGATTTACAATTAAATTAGAAATTAAATTTTATCCTAACATGCCTAACAGTATATCTCTTGAAAGAGGATGCCAGTTTCTACAGCAACGCAAATACACTTAAGGTAAAAATATTTCTTTTTCTATTTACTTCCATTAACCGACTACCGTAGGTAATCAAATTCGAAATTTCACCTTACTTACACGTTTTGAGGTCTCATGGCGCTGTAATATTTTAAAATTTCAATATTTCAGATTCTAATTATGCTTAAATTTTTTTAATACATCATTCGAAAGATATTTTAAAGTACTTTTATATTATCGAATGTGGAATTCTAGATTTAACCTGACTTACACGTTTTGAGGTGTCCTGATTTGGTTTTCTTTTGTATCTCAGCTACTAATTAAAATAATTTCATAAGTAACACATCATTTGAAAGCTTTGTTGATTTGGAATCGAACAGTAGATTACAGAAATTTCTACCGTCAGATGGCGCTGTAATTTTTAAAATTTCATATTTCAGGTTCTAATTATGATAAATTATATTTAATACATCATTCGAAAGATATTTTAAAGTACTTTTATATTATCGAAAGTGGAAATCGAGATTTCACCCGATTTACACGTTTTAAGGTCTCCTGATTAGGTTTTCTTCTGCATCTGAGCTAATTGAGTTAGACCTTTCAAAATTGGTATATGTAGGTTAATTAGGAGGGGCTGGAAGGTTGGGGATCGAATAGGCGCTCGCAGCGCTCACTGGACCGCGCTGTCGAAGGCAGTTGGGACCCGGTCCGACTTTTTATCCGATGACAAAAGATTTTTTAAGTTTTCTTTTCTTAAGAATAAAAGTTTAGCTTGAGAAAGAATATGTGCACGCAGCGCCCTCATATATTCACATGTACGCTGCCGAAGGCAGTGGGGACACGGTGTGAGTTTTTACCCAATGCTAAATATTTTTTTTTTTTTTTTTTTTTAATTCCTTTTCTTAAGAATGAAAGTTTATGAGTAATAATGTGGAATTTTGAGAAATCACAAGGATGGTGAAGGAATACGCGCGCGCTGCGCACGGGTCTATGCTCCCGAAGGCACTGGGGACCCGGTGTGAGTTTTTACCCGATCCCAATATATATATTTTTTCTTTTCTTAAGCGTAATGTTAATTAATGAGTGATAAGGTGCAATTTTGAGAATTCATTCATCATAGTGATTCATTTAAAAATACTGACCCGCTAGCGGGCGAAGCTCGCTAGTTAATAATAATAATAATAATAATAAAAGAAATAAAAGAAAGTATTTAAAAAAGTTAAATGCTTAGTTGCAATGCGAAGCCAATGAACGTTACAGGAGTGAAAAGAGATTTTGTTTATAACATATATGAATGTTGATTATTTTGCTAATAAGGTCTAAAATTTAGACTCCAAAAATATTATTAACATAGATGCCAACAATTTAATTTATTCCGGAGTATTTTAGCCCCGCCTTTATTTAGCAACCCTTTATTTATAAAAATTTTTTCTCCAATATTTAATATTATTAAAATAAGAAAAAATACTTTTATAAAATAAGTGGTAAAGAATAAAGACGGGTTTAAAATTACTCGGAATATATTAAAATGTTGGCATCTATGTATTAACTTTTTGTTAGGATGACATTAAAATATGAGAAAATTAGTGTGGCCTGTCAATTTCTAATAAGAAGCAAGATCTTACGTAACAATTTACAACGTATTGATAACAAAGACACTAATCATGTATGTGTTCGTCCATTAACACTCTTATGCTTACATAAGTGCCAATTTGTACGGCTTTTTAACACCGGTATTTCTTTGGGAAAAATAAAATTATCCTATTAAAAAAATCTGTTAAAATTGCTTTTTACATTTCTACAGTTTTTTCTTCTAATATTTTGTGACGATTAAACGTTGGAAGTTATGTCATTAAACTATTGCCAGTTATTCAATTTATTATCAGAATAAAATGAAAAGAAAAAAAATCTTACTTAAAAAAAATAAAAAAAAAAAAAAGTAATAAAAATTTTAATGGTTTAGAATAAATAACTTAGTTTATATAATATATATATATATATATATATATGTGTAAATAAATCTTTCCAACATATTATACTACCTTAAAAATAAGGAAATTTTTTTCTTTAAGGGATTAATCTATTTTTGTTTTCAAATTAAGAGTGCATAAGAAAAGCCTAATTTACAGAATTATAACCCCGCCACCCTCATTCCCATTACTCTAGGCAGCAGTAAGGAAGAGTGAGATGATTCTTAATATGTATAGTTTAATATTGGCAAATGATTATATTAGTAATACTTTTATGTTTGGAAGAGAAAAATAATTAAAATTTTAGCTTATTTTATTTTATTTTATTTTATTTAAGAAAGCAATTAATTTGGATGCTCAAGTGTTTGCCTCTGGGGAAACCGTCCTTGTATACAAGTGAGTCAGAGAGCTATTATCTATCATTATGAATTGATACAAATACAGGTGTCTGCCACAATTTATATCCACAATTTTGAAACACTACTTTTTAATAATGCTTTTCAACTAAAAAACAAGAAGGAAGATCAATATTCAGAAGTAGTGATTAACAAACTACAGCATACTTGCAAAAGAAACTTATAAATGAATCTTTACATCCAAACAAATTATATTCCCTTAAAAATAAGAAGCATTTGTTTATTTTTCTCAGAGATTACTCTGTTTCTGTTTCAATGTTAAAAGTTTATAAGCAGCTGCTCTCCTCTTTCCACCTTCCAACCAGCAATCTAAAAAGATAAGGAAGAGGGGGATTATAATTCTAGATACGTGCAGTTAAGTATTGGTAGGTGATTTTATCAGTAATATTTTAATGTTGGAAAAAGCAATATTAATGAAATTTTAGCACTTATGTTTTTCAAGAAAGCAGTTAATATGCATGATCAGGCATTTACCCTGTGGAAAATCTGTTCTTGTAACCAAATAATTCGCCATGTGATTGAAAATTAGAAATACAGGATTCTCCCACAATTTACTTCCACTATTTTCAAACATTGATTTTTTTTATAAAGCTCTTGAACTGAAAAATAAGGAGGAAGGTCGGTGTTCAGAAATAGAGGTAGCACACAACAGCATGCTTACATTCCTGCAAAAATATGAAACACATAATCAAAAGAAAATGCTAATACACAGAGAAAAAATATATTTATACTTTTAATAGCGTCTGTCTATACTGTAACTATTAAATTAGTGTATTTAAAGTGGATAAAACAGGTAATTTTGAGTCGGTATAATTAAGCTTAATGCATCGCTAAATATTGTTGACTGATGTAAAGAAAATGAAAAATGAAAATTTGTAACGTTTTCAAACATATCTTACAGTGCAAAATACTAACATTTTAAAATAAAACTTGCATTCATTTCTTTTTCTTTCTTTTTCCTTAAAAAATAAAAAATCACACACACAAAGTGATTAATGAATAAATAATGAATAAAAAGTTTTTCTTTAAAGCAGATCTCAAATAGAATAAATACTGTTTCCTGAATGGATTCAGAAATAGGTATCATTTGAGAATATATATATATGTTTGCATTTTGCTAAAATTAAATTTTGTTCTAAAAGCCGTACTTTATTCCACATTTTTTAGGACTGAGGGCCTATTAGTCTCAATCTGGGATTTTTGCGTTGTCGATTTCGATAGTTGGACATTTGTCGAAATCTAAAATTTATCGAAAATATAATTGAATAATTTGAAAGCGATGTTATAATTTGAAAAAAGAAAGGAAAAAAAAAAAAAAAAAAAAAAAACTAATAGTTCTCCGTCCTACACTAAATTCTGCTTTTGCCAGAATTTCATCAAAATCTTTTTTTTTTTTTTTTTTTTTTTTCTGCAGTGTTTTTAAATTAACGTGACTTTTTAGACGACAGCAGGGAGATTAAAAGAATATTCCATTACCATGACGACAAAAACAACAAACGAAACTATTTAACTTGGCAATTTAAAATGAAGCTAACTTGCCAAATGTGGCAGTCGCTTTGATTGAATATTTTCACTACTCGCAATCCTTTCTAACGATTGTTTTTATTTGTAGCCCGACCGCGAGTAGCGAATTGTGATGCATATGCGGACATTATTTTGTATTAAGGTGAGCTGCTTAACCCTCGTTTTCCCATGACGGGGTCATTTTCACCCCATTTTCAAGTTGAAATTTAGTTAAGCCGAGCCCGCCTTATTCAAAAAGTGCGCTAATCCGCCAGAGATAGCAAACGTAACCAATGGAATGTTGCAACTTCTGAACCATACAAAAAGGCGCGGTGCTGGTGACTTTCGCCAAACGTGCCAAGCGGCACCTGAAAGCAATTTTTCTGCAGTAACACGAACACCATGATCTTGGGAAAGCGACAGTTAATATTGTACGCGCTTTGGTAATAGCTATCCAGTAATTCTACGAGGAAAAACATTCCGTGCAATTGTTTTCTAGCTTCGTAGCTGAGTTTAAATAGTAATTTGGTGTTTTAAATTAGTTCTTTTCTTTTTTTTTTCTGATTGATGCTAATTTATTTCGTTCTAACGTTGAGCGACGCCGCTTTCGTATATACACGTTAAGTATAGTATGCTGGCGTTATATGCAATATTTTATTTTAAAGAAATTTCAAGGCTTAGAGAAAAAAATCGTTCCACAACATTAAAAAAAATAATAACAATATATTGTTTAGAGTTTAGAATGAAAATTTATATCTCCATTAGATGAGTTTAATTTTTCATTAGCGTGACTAGTGCCAACGCCCTACTTTATAATAAGGGAAGATGATTTAAAACGATCCTCTTAAGGGAAAAATTCTGTAAAACAATATTACTGTTTAAATAAAATTTTGGCCAGTGTTTTTATACTATATATTGCATCATAAACGTACTTTAATAATTTTTTTAACTTAAACTAAGTAAAGAAAAAAAAAAAAAAAAAAAAAAAAAAGGATTTTTGAAAAAGTATCAAAAGGATTATTTTACGCTCACCAAAGTACAAAATGATCCTACCTTTAAATATATTTGTAAATTGCGTTTTATCAAATAAAGAATGTAAAAGTAATTATGATGATACATAAGGAAATAAAATAAGTTTTACAATCAAATGGCAAAGATAATTTATCCTATGAAATAATAATAATCAAAAAAAGTATCTCAAATAACTTTAAAAGAAAAAGGAATCTCAAAAATGGATTATTTGAAAATTATGATTCAAAAATAATAGATATGATTATAGACCCGCAATAAAATCAGAAATAAATTAAATAATGCCTATTTTCTCCATAAATGATCCAAAAAATGGGTTCATAATGACCTACATCATGAATCCAAAACTATTCACATAATGGTTTATTTTACCCGAGGATATGGCCATTTTAGGTCATTTTACTGGATGACGCCCAGAAACAACAGAATCAGGAAGTGTAATATAAATCTAAAAACATATTTTATTATGTAAACCGAGTCATTTTCCAGTACATGAAAGACTGTGAATCTAAATGAACAGGAAAGATAGTGCTTAATTTGTAACAGATTTTATAAAATCACGCCATAAAACTAAAAACTTCTTTACACACCATGGACTTTTATGGTGTGTGTAGAAGTTTTTAGTTTGAATATACATTAATTGGTTGGGATTAGTTCCAAATGCCATCGATTACATGAAATAACCGTTTCTGGTTGAAATACTACCCTTCACTAAGTGAAGAAAGGGCAAAAGCATAATGAACATTGTATTGCGCATTGCTGCTTTTATATAGCATTCGTATGATAGCATAGAAATTTTAGTGGAGTAAAGCATAGTGGAGAAAATAAAAGAAACATATTACACACATATATATCCATATATATTAATTTTAACAATTTCTCTTTTGTATATAAGTTGACAATAAGTTGGGTATTGGTAACTAAAAAAAAAAAAAAAAAAAAAAAAAAAAAAATCGGCGATACTGTATCTCATAGATAGCATGGTCACTTATTTTAATACTATTATTTTATACAGAATTTCCCGTATTATTAAACTAAAGGTAACTACTGCAAAAAATTCCTAGCATTTTTTAATTTTTTTTTTTTTTTTTTTTTTTTTTTTTTAATTGTTTTCGAAAAAGTGACCACGCCAACCTCTGTAAAGTCATATTTTTTTTTTTTTTTTTTTTTTTTTTTTTACAAATTTAAGATTTGTTTGTTCTGTTCGTAGTTTACACCAATAAATGTTTGTACTAATTATGTCAAAAATTTATAACATTTGCAACAAAGCAAGTACTAGCACATTTAGTTTATGATATACCGCAATCATCACCGTAAAGCAATATCCATATTATTCAATCGATATACTGCAAACGACTCGTGAATTTTTCTGGTTAAAAAAAAGTGGTTTTCGAGATAATGACAGCGTTGACCCTCTGTTAAGTCATGTTTAAACATAATCTTTTACAAATTTAAAATCTGCGTTATTCTGTCCATATTTTAAACCAATAAATGTTTGTAACAATGACTTCGCAAAAATTTAATGCTCTTTAACAATGGATAAAATTTGTAATAAAGCAAAAGCCGGTACGATCACTTCTTTGAAAACCTTATTTTTATAAAGCAATTTCCATATTATTAAATTCAAGATGATTACTACTGAAAATGACTACTAAATTTTTTTATTTAAAAAATGTGGTGTTCGGAAAAGTGACCACGCTGACATTTGTAAAGTAATATTGAAACATTTAACTGCATATTTTAGTCATTTTATGCCAGGTACATCTATATATAAAACTCTTAACTTAAGAAATAAGTAATAATTGTATAAATGTAATAATATAGCGCGGAACCCACATGGTATTCTCATAAACTGCATTTGAATATGATAAAGACAGATTACAGAATAATGTGTAAAATAACAGATACTGCATATATATATACTTTTTTTTTTAAATTGAAAATAGTTTTGTTTGTTACGTATTCTTGTGTGTGCTGAGAGGGTTACTAACCCCGTCAATGAATCTGAATAAGCACAGTTCAAGCATTTATAATATATCTAAGGTTGTTAATAATTTTTAAATTTTATTCCAAGTTATTTAGTCAAATTCCAGTTTCACCATTCTTTGATACTTACCAATCTTAGTCAAACCTTTTAAGTGACAACCTCATAGAATCTTCAAGATACCCGATATAATTTTTTGCAATCATTTGTTTTGATGTTACGCTGATAACAGGCATCAGCATAAATCAACCACTGTAAATTTAATTTTTGTACTCAGGAGATCTGAGAACATTATAAATATAGCAAAAAATTAATGTTGAAGTACGGAATCTAAACTATTACTTTGCTTGCCATAGTGTTTGAGAAAGTAAATGTCTTACCTGAACAATTTTCTTGGACATTTCTAAATTGTAAAATTTTACAATTCACTTTCATCGATTTTTTTCAAATGAAAAGAATCTATACAGCTAATTTTGGTTAGCCATGTATGTTGTCTATAAATTATATACACATAGTGTGCTTAACCTTAGCACAATATGAAAAAAATTCAGCACAACTTGAAATGCATTAAAAAGAGTTTTCAAATATAGACGCACTATATCTGAATTCTTTTGTGTAACTCTGTAAACGAATAGAACGATTTTATGTCATATCAGGAATTAAACATGCTTTTACGTATGTAAAAAATATATGTCAGAGGTTGTAGTCTCCGCCCTTTTTTTCTTTCAGGACACTTTCAAAGATAAGGAAATTTTCCCACTTTTGCCACCATTTTTTTCTCATAGAAACCTTTATTGTATTTCTCAAATAATATGTCGTGATTAAACAGTATATAAATTATTGTATAAAAATAGTGGTATCAAAAAAGGCATAAATTTCTTATTGTTCAAAATGACCTGAAATAAAGGCGGAGTTCGTATATGTTCGTTTATTCCAAAAATATATATTAGGGGTCGTACTCTCTGCCCTCTTTTCCGGACGCTCCCATGAAAGAGAAAATTTAAAATTAATTGCTACCACTATTTTTGTAAAATAATCTCTACCCTGTACATGTACAATTATTGCCCAATACTATAAATATACCACAAGTGTGTCTGCATGAAATTAGTGGTGACAAAAAAGGCGTAAACTTCTTATCTCTGAGAATGTCATGAAAAAAGGGCGGAGTGTACGACCCCTGTATTCATTTTATTTTGTTTAGATGTTAAATAGTACCTAACGGAAATTTGCCCATTGATGTAATGAATTAAAATTGGATGTCCCAGCACACAAAACAATCCGATAGTAATAAAAATTTCAAGTAACATTTTTATGTAATACATATTTAGAATATTCATAGTTGCCAACCTAATCCGGAGGATTTTTAGTTGCTGCCCTTTTTTCCCCACCAGTCTTTTTTCAAGAGTATTTTTCTTCTTAATTCCTCGTAAATACATTTGAAAAGAATTACTCAAAAAATTAGGTAGTGTGGAAAAAGGGCGGTACTAACAATCCTCCGGATTAAACTGTCAGCTCTGAATGTTGATTTCAGAATTTCTTGAATTCTTTTTATAACAATTTCATACATGAACTAAACTGTATAATCTTAATTTTCTGATTCAGGAAACAAAAAACGTGAAAACAGCGAAAACATAATTTCACAAATTTGACCCCTATGCAATGTTTTTTCTACTATTAAACTGATAAGACAAAGTAAAACTATATCTCAAAGTCTAATTATGAGATATTTTTTTTAATCTATTCAAGAATTTACTTGACTAAATGAGTAAAAAAATTAAAATTAAAATTAATATTAAAAATATTGTTAATATTTCATTGAAGAATTCTTTGCGAATGGAACCCAAATAAGTATGACAAAAGCAAAATGTTATGCTACTTTTAAGATTGTTACTTACTTCATAAAACAGAGTTGCCAGCTTTTATGATTTATTCCGAATTAATTTTAGCTTCGCCCTTTTTTGCACTAGAACTTTTGTACAATATTTCTCTCTAATAGGTGACATCCAAAAAATAGGATGAAAACATTTTTTTTTTTTTTTTTTTTTTTTTTTTTCAAATTTACTGGTATGAAAAAGTAGGCGGACCTAGCAACACTCTTTAATAAATTATAAAAGTTGTCGACTCTGCATAAAACAGTGTAATGCATTTTGGCATACTTGCCAACATACTAATTAATATTCCGCAGTATTGTTAGCCCCGCCTTTTTTGCACACCAGTATCTTTTAGAGTATTTTTCTTCTTATTTAATCGTAATTGCATTCTCAAAAAATTTACTGGTGTGGAAAAAAGGGCGGGACTATCGACACTACGGAATATTAATTAGGATGTCGGCAAGTATGATTTTGATAACAATAAATTGTTAGAAAATTTTTTATATAAAAAGAATTTAGTCCTCCTCTGTAAGTGTTTCATATAATAACAGATTATCACTGAGACTAACAATATTTAGCTTACGTTTAATAAGGTTATCGTCTCATACACTCTATTATAGTCATCAATATTATTTATTTATTTATTTATTTTTTCTAACTAATATTGCAGAATTTTAATTTTCTGACATGTTTGCTATATGAAAATATATTTATATTAGAATGAAAATAGCAATATAAATTGAAAATGGTAATTATTGAATTTACTCTCACTTTTTAATAATCGAACATATACATGAAATAACAATAAAAAAAAGTATCAACAGTAGATTTAGAGCTGCACTTAAAAAAAAAAAAAAAAATAGCAGATATAAGCTTGGGGCTTTTATAAACTGAGTATTCGGGTTACACAAATCTATACTGTAAATTTTAACCATTTACTTTAAGACCTATTCAAGCATGGAGAATATATACCATTGCTCTAGGTCTCAATGTAATGATATTGATATTTTCAGTATCGATTGTAATTCTGGTAAACTTCTTGCAAATGCTTTACTATGATTGTTTCACATTTTGCAGTTCTGGACATATAATGATATCTTCGAAAGAGATGCAAGAATTAAATATGTTATTGTTATTATTATTATTATGGAATAAACTTCAATAACGAAAATATTTTTAAATAACGGCTTAGTTATTAGTGGAAATGCATTACTTTTTTAGAAAATGAAAAATATAATTGAAAGAAACGATTATTGAGTTACATGAATTATACATACAGGGTGGGCAAAAAGTCCGTAAATACTTTAAAAATTCATAAAACCCGAAAAAGTAACCGAAATAAAAAACGGTTTGCAGATTTAGCATTGATAGGTCACGGGTTTTTTAAGATAAGAAAAAAAATAGTTCAAAAAGCAACCGACAGATAGCGCTGGTACAGTTGGTAATAAAAGTGTCCGAACACTAGCAACAATTCCTATGTAGAAAAAGTACACTTCATACGGTTTTGTTAAATAAATCCTTGTCGAATCCTCTTCTTAGTCAGTGTAAGAACATGATTCGATAAGAATTTATTTAACAAAACCGTATGAAGTGTATTTTTTTACATAGGAATTTTTGCTAGTGTTCGTACACTTTTGTTACCGACTGTTTACTTAAAATTTTTGAAGAGTTTTTTTTTTCTTTAATTAGCAAACAAAAAATACAGGTACATTCAAAATAATAATAATAATAATATATATATAGTATATATATATATATATATATATATATATATATATGCAGTCGGTAACAAAAGTGTCCGAACACTAGCAAAAATTCCTATGTAAAAAAAGTACACTTCATACGGTTTTGTTAAATAAATCCTTATCGAATCATGTTTTTACACTGACTAAGAACAGAATTCGACAAGGATTTTTTCAACAAAACCGTATGAAGCGTACTTTTTTTACATAGGACTTTTTGCTAGTGATCGGACACTTTAGTTATGGACTGTACCAGCGCCATCTGTCGGCTGCTTTTTGAACTATTTTTTTTTCTTATCTTAAAAAAAATCCCGTGACCTATCAATGCTAAACCTGCAACCCGTTTTTTATTTCGGTCATTTTTTCGGGTTTTATGAATTTTTAAAGTATTTATGGACTTTTTGCTGACCCTGCATAAGAAAACAAAGAAATAAACAACACTAAATTAAGCTCTACACGATGTAAAAATAATAAATAAACCTTAATACTTTCATTGATAATATATTTTCTTAACCAGCCGTTACAATTTAAAAAACTTTTTAAAACTACATAAAAATTAGAGAAACAGATAGTGGTTGTAAATGTTTTCATGATATGCATATTAGATTATTCAAAATTATTTACCAGTCATAGAAACAATGTTCGTTTAAAAAACATCTGCCAGTGAAAAATATGACGCTATGAACAGTTATAAAAATGAATTATTTAATAAAAATGTAATTCATTGACGGTTTTGAAATATAATAATTATACTTGCCAACCATCTCATTATGAACCGTACAATTCTTAGTACCCGCCTTTTTTTTCACATCAATAATTTTTTAGAGTAATTTTAGTCTTATTTAATCGTAACAACATTTGGAGAGAATAACTCTAAAAATATAGTGGTGTGAGAAAAGGTGCGTTTTTTCAGGGGGCGTTCACAATTGTACGGTTATTAATGAGATGGTTGGCAAGTGTGATAATAATTAAGGATTAATTAGTTCATGATAATTAATCTTTAATTATTTAAGGATTTCACAAAATTAGGAATTCTATGTAAAATCAACAGATTTCGGGTGAAAGTCGTGAAGCATCATATTTGTTTTTGAGGAAATTTTTCATTGCTGTAAATTAATATTGTTAATTCTAAAACGATATTTTGTATTCCTCTTCAAAAATTTCTACTGGGATACAATATATCATTGTTCCACAAAGAAAAAGAAATTTTTAATTTCTTTTCTCTTATTCTCCGAAAATTTAAAAAGAAGAGACTGCATCTAAAAAAAAATATTACAAAGCCTTTCTTAAAAATAAGATTATCGATTTTTATTTGTACACAACAAAGTTAATGTATACTACATCAAAAGCTAAATGGGTGCTCCAGGTTTTGTTCTATTTTAGTTCACAATTTTCTATAAGTAATATATATATATATAAAGTAATGGTTTTACAGTTTTTAAACACAAAACTGAACAAACACTAATATGGAAAAAAGCTTAATTTGTTAAAAAAGTAATTTTTTTATTTGATATACTTATGTAAATTCCGGAGAAAATAAACAAGTTTATTTTAAACAGTTTCCCAAAGGAGCTTTCTTACTTAATCTCCTGCAAGTAATATATAGTGCTGAAAAAAATGCTTCGTTAGTTATTTTTCATAAATAATGGTAATTTTTATCTTTCCTGATGCATACCAAAAAAAAAAAAAAAAAAAAAAGTTTTGTTTAAAAAGTCTCAGTATTCAAAATTTTTCACTTATCATCAACCGTGATACGTGCTTATGGTACCAGCAAATAAAAAATAAAAAATAATAACAATCTATGTCTTTTTTGAATTATTCAACCAATCTATTCAAATTAACGCGCACAACTCTTTCATTTATGGTTGATTTCAAACATTGAGCTGATTGCATAGTTGCCAAGTTAGAACTTTTCGGCTACCATAAAAATTTATTTGAAATATTTTACTTATTTTATTTATTCGGTGAGCTGTAACGGTTTTCAATGATCGAAAAAAAAAAAAAAGTGAAATTTTCTAGTAGTCAAAAAGTTCTAAAGTAGCTACAGTAATACGCAATATTTATTTTTCTTAGTGAATCCATTATTTACTCATGTGTTTAAATAGAAATTTGTGGTAAAATAACCTTAAAATAAAATGTTTTGATAAATCAAACTGCTTTACTCCGAAAATTGCTGTGTTCTACCCTATCCATATCACGTTATGCATACTTGCCAACATCCTAATTAATATTCCGTACTTTTGTTAGTCCCACCATAGCCTCCTAAACTATATGCCTGTCGCGTGGCTCGGAAACTTGCCAACAGTTCAAGCGGTAGACAGCGCCACCTGGTACTGATCGCGCAACTTTTTTATTCAAATGATACCAATAATTTTAAAAAATCATGTATGATATATATAATCGACGTTTCTTCAATTGTATTCGCCTTTATTTATATAAAATCCCACTTTTAAAATTTTTTGGTGGCTATTGAATAAAAAGTCGCGCAATCTGTACCACGTGGCGCTGTCTACCGCTTGAACTGTTGCCAAGTTTCCGAGCCACGCGACAGGCATCTAGTTTAGGAGGCTATGGTCCCACCCTATTTCTCACACCAGTAAATTTGTAAAGTAATATTTGGATTACGATTAAATGAGAAAAAATTTCTCTAAAAAGAAACTGGTGTGAAAAAGAAAGCGGAACTATAAATACTACGGCATATTAATTAGTATGTTGGCAAGTATGCGTTAAGCCAACTAGCTCTTAGGTTATAAGTAGTTTTGCAAGATTTGACGAATTTTTTATTCAAAAAACACCAATAATTTTTAAAAGTAATATTTGATATACATAAAGATTATTAGTCTTCGAAGTGAATAGCTAAACGTTACAATTAAAAATTATTGGTGAATATTGATTAAAAATTCGGCCAGATCTGTCAACACTGGTCACAGGTACAAACTAACCCTGCATCCGGAGTTTGTTCTCATATCAGCAAATTTTTAAGAAACATGTTTTTAGGATTACTAAAACAAGCATTTAATTGATAAGTTCTACATGATTTTGTGGTTCAAAAAGTTAACCTTCGCCATGCATTCATCAGAATTTCTCTAAGTAATGAAAAAAAAAAACATATATGCTAACAACTGCCGGTCTCCCTTGCGTTCAGTTAAAAAATGCATTTATTGGGATCAGTAATTCAAAAAGATTTTTTTTTTAAACTTCTTTAAATGTATTTGATACTCTTTCTTATTTATTTATTTATTTGTTTTTGCATTAAAAAAATGGAACAAATTATGCCTCTACATTCAACGTAGACATATTTTTGCATAAGTTAGAGACACATACAGTCATATATGCATGTATGTGCAAATAAATAAAATATGCATACTCTTTCAAGTTAATTTAATTTATAGTATCTTAACCATAATAACGCCATATTCCAAAAATTGGTTTCAGAAGCCTTATTTATGATATATTCTGTGCTCAGAACATTTTGCGCGTTTGTATCTGTTATTTGTTTTTTAATTTCTACAGAACAAAAATTTCTTTTCAAATAATGCTTTGCTTCTGCAGTTGTCGTTTCTATTAAATCGCTTAACATAACCCAGCGGCCAGTATAAAGTGAAATATACGAGTTGTTCTATTTTACATTATTACTGAACATTACGTATGGTCTTCGTAATCGAAAAATGGCTATTTTACTTCAGTGGCTTTACGAAAATTGCTTTCAGGTAAGTATAGGACCAAAACATTTTACGAACAAGTAAAGTTATTTTCATCTGGCTTTTAAAACAGGAAGTCATTTTTTGTAAATTTTAAGCTTTTGTATTACTTATTTGTAATCGTAAAATAGCACAAAATAAACTTTGTATTATTTTATTCTAAGCTAGTAATTTTCTGTTTAAAGTAAATGCATAAATTAAAATAAATTTGTGAATATTTCTATAAATTTGTTTATTCAGTATTTCAAAAATATAATATTATATTCTTTATAACTACGTCTAGCGAATACAAAATTAAATATTTGAAGTTCAAAAATGGTTACAAGGCATACTGTATCCCTGATCAAATGTATTAAAGACGTTTTTACGATTTTTTGGTATCATTACGCAAAACTAAAGCGAGTTCTTTCCAAAAGTAATAGAAATACCTCGGTCAATATAACTTTTTCAGTCTGCTCAAAGCGCGGTTATAACTATTAACTCCTAAATAATTATTAAAACTTGTTTCAATAAGTTCTCCTTCAGTTTAGAAGAAACCTATATTTTTTAAGAAACATCAGCAAATAATAATTTTTTATCATTATTGTGAATGAGAAGATTTTCTTTATAGTCAATAAAATACTAAGGCTTTCTGGTTCAAGATTTACGTCTTTTTCTAGAAAACGAAAATAATATAGCATAAATTCGCAGTTGAACCCTTTGTATCCCTCCGGGACTTTAACATAAAAATAATTCCTCAATATAGCCTAAATTTACTACAGGATTTTAATGGGAGTATAGTTTAAGCCTTAGTCTCTATAGTTTATGCTTTCCCTATAGTTAAGCTATAGTTTAAGCTAAATCTAATACTTTCGCGACCGCTGACGTAGATTCGCGCCATTTGAAAATTTGTAACTCCACCAGTGGGCGTTTCTTTCGCAATTTGTATGCTATTTATTTCTTAAATATACATACTTGCCAACCATCTCATTAATAACCGTAAAATTGTTAACGCCCCCTTAAAAAACGCCCCTATTCTGATACCACTATATTTTTAGAGTAATTCTCTTTAAATGTTGTTACGATTAAATAAGACTAAAATTACTCTAAAAACTTATTGGTGTGAAAAAAAGGCAGGTACTAAAAACTGTACGGTTCATAATGAGATGGTTGACATGTATGAATATATAACCAAATTCAGATTTTTACAATGAAATATACTATAGATACAAATACTTTGATTATAAAGAATATAATTATAATGTATTCTAATATAAATGTGAATACAGAAAAGTTTGTTCCGAAATATTGTAAAATGGGAGAATAACGCCCACAGGAGGACCTTACTGTCAAAAATTTAAAATTATGAGGTCGCGAAAGTGTTAATATGAGATGATTCTTGTGCATGAAGAAATGTAATAAAAAAGTTTCAAACTATTTTTCCAAAAAATAAAATAATTTAGGATACAAAGGGTTAAAGGCTTTATATACTTTTTAAAAGTGAAAAAATGTTTTTCTAAATAAACATTTAAAATGTTCTAATAAACCAAAGACAATTTTTTAATGTAATAATTTATAAAAAATAAATTTTTCAGAATGCTGAATTTAATCACAAAGAACTTCTAACATTTCGTCTTATATTTTAGTTTTAGATTTACTCTTTTCGATAGTTAAAATTTATCTTGTGTAATTGAAACAGTTTTCTGGGTTAAATATACGAATAGTAGTCAGTTATTTGTAACTTCTTATATACACAGGGTAACCAAAAATGTTTTAAATGCACTTTACTTTTTTATCAGCTGGAAATAAATGGTCAGTATAAATTGGAGATTTTTTTCAAAATAAAGTAGGGAGAAGGATTATGTTAAGAAATATATTCACCCGTTAAGTTTTTTAAAAATGTATATTTTAAATTTTTGTTAGATTTCCTATACAAACTTGATCAGTTAAAAAGTTATTATGTTCCATCCAAGAATACTATTGGAAAAGAAAAACTAATAACTTTAAAATGAAATAAATTATGGTACAGAAAAAAATTTATTTATGCACCTGTTCGTATCACTTATGACTTAACATACAGGTTGTATTTTCTCCCCTAACAACACGCTTCTCCATAATACATTCTGGAGAAGTCCATAGGATGTCTTTCAACCATAGGAAATCCTGAGGATGTCACTTGGAGACAATGTGTTGTTAGGGTCTGTCTCTCTCGATTTCCGAAATTTTTAAAAAGAATTAAATAAACATGTATATATGGGCATTTCAGTTTTATTAAATAAATACTATTTTTCAATAAAATTGTATAAAGTTTTTGCTTGCATGTCTAGTAGTCCTTACGAATGTGATATTTTATAAAACCTCCACTCTTACGAAGTGGAACTTGCAAAATTGACATATCATAGTCAATAACTTTTCCACGTAACTCCGCCCTTTAAAATAGCAAATTTAAATCTACGTTGCCCGTCTTAGGTAGTCATAAAGTAAAGTCGTAAATTTACATGGTCCATCCGTTAAATGTTAAAAGACATTGCTTTAAAAGACTTCAAAAGGCTGCAAATTTGTTGTTTAACAAGTATTTCAACACATTTTCGACTAAAATGTAAAAATAAAAAATTATCGCCAGTTTGTGAATGTATGTGATAAAGTTAAATTGCAAATTGTACGAGATTTCAACTATATCGAGACCATTGTGACTTTAAAAAGAATTTTTTTTTTTTAATAAATATATTTGTCATAGAGGAGAGCTTTCAAAATCTGATGGCTTTTATTTGTTCATAAGGATCTTGTGATTGTACAAATTTAGATGTTAAAATAAACGGGATCACACATTATTTGATCACTTTCAAAAACATTCTACATGGCTGTGTGCCGGACCAAAATTTTGTTTCAGCTTTAGCTCAAGAACTACTAATGAAAATTACATTAAAATTGATATTTAGTTTCACCTTGGTATAAATTAATGTTTGTAAAATTTTGAAGCATATCGGTCTATAGGTGACTCAATTCTGATGAAATATTCACCACACATCGAAAAGCTATATCTAAAATTATATTCCATATTGTTTAAAAAAAAAAAAAAAAAAAAAAAAAAAAAAACGATGTGAGAGGATTATTATGTAAAACTATGTTATTTTGTTTGGGGTGCACATCGGCTAACAAGTGGCGGAGCTGTGTTGCATTTTTTCCGTATACATAATGTCTATATCTCAATTTCTAAAACTCATAATTGCATCAAATTTTATATGTTAGATGGCTATTATAAAAAAAATCAGTGACTAAATTTAGATATTTATTGCCGATAGGTAGCTTTGCTTTTTATTCATTATCTACGAGTTTCCATATTGCTACATCGCAGGGATGGAACACGGGCGCAGAATTCATACCGGAATCTGTTTAAGAAATTTCTATACCTATAATATCGTTGATTTAAGAGGTAGAATTTTTTCTTACATTCATAGTGGTATGAATTCTGCGCCCGTGTTCTATCCCTGACATCGATACATATGTTGAATTATATTTCTGAGAACTGCTTATATATATTTTAAGAAACTAAGATTAAATAAGTGTTCATGTTAAACAACAGGGGTTCTGTAATATATAATGATATTGAATAAAGTTTAGTGATAAGCACAGCAGACTAGTTCTGTGAAGAATGCATTTGTTATTTTCTTTCTCAAATCTTTTTACTTAGACCAGACTGATTTATTTTTTTAATACGAAACTATTTTGCAGCATTCGTAATTAAACTTACAAACATTTAAACTTATACATACATGCAGACAGGGAGAGAGAGAGAGAGAGAGAGAGAGAGAGAGAGTTGCAAGAGACTGTTGCTATAGACTGTTGGTATAGACTGTTGATGAAAAGACAATTTTATTCTATAAATTTATTAGAAAAAAAAAATACTATTTTGGCTATAGAAAGAGAATTGGAAAGACAATGAATAAAACATAAAAATTCGAAAAGCTTAATTTAAACTGGTAATTGTCACTTGATTTCATTAAATAATTAACCATTTCGCTTCAATTGTATAAAAGATTCAGTTTTAATAAAATATAAAAAAGTAAAAATAAATTATTTTACATATAAGCAAACCAAAAAAAAAAAAAAAAAAAAGCATTAAATTGCATTTTACCTCTATCACATTTTATTCTCCTTTTTTTCAAAGATTCAATAATTTTAATGTCAGAATATAAATTCTATTTCCAATTCTAATTTTGTGCACTATTCTTTTCATGAATAGAAAGAAGTTATTCTTTTGTTAAACGACAATATATGTCATACTTTTTAATCAATATTTTTCACATCGTGTTTTCAAACTGCTCAAAGACAATTTCATAACAAAAGAAAATCATAATACAGTATCATTTGGATAACATATTGACATTTGTTGGAAAGAAAAACTGCAAAATATTAGATTATGAAATAAGACATCGATATCAGCTAGAATAAGATTTTGATTTCAAATATCATTTAAAAAGAAATATATACGTTATGGTTAAAGATATAAATCTAGTTGCTATTAATAACCCCCTCTTTTCGTGAATGTGTATAATTAACGGGGTTCCCACGGCCCGATTTTTTTTTTTTTTTTTTTTTTTTTTTTTAAGGACATTTCCACCAGAGTAATCTTAAGATAAATTTATTACTTAAATTTTATTTTAAAAATTCTTTAATGGTATTTTATTTATAGCTAAACGAATTTCTCTTTTGAAAGATATTTTTCTATTTAATTTCTAAATTCCAATTCTCACTTAAGAATTTTCATTATGAATAAAAGTAAATCGCTAAAACTTTATAGAAGCTGTTTTCTGCAAAGCTGCATCCCGATTAATGCTTTCTTTAAAATATGATGTGCTCTATATTCAGTATTTAAAACTAAATATCAAGTTTAACCAAAGCCAGTCATTATGGTCATAGCCAGTCATTTAACTGGTTAAGTGCAATGTGAAATATCAAAGCAGAGGTGTTTTACACTTTATCCCCTGAAAAGATATAAGTTGCATATTAATGTGTCACTAATTCGTTAAGTTTTGACGAGCATTAACTAGTATGGTAAATAAATCATTCTAAAAAACGGAAATAAATTATAGTTTATATACTTAGTACACAGATAACCGAGTTTTAAGCGGGTTCATTGTAAAAATATACAGTGAATTTTGATTTCGGATTTCTTTGCAGCTGGCAGATCACGAGTACCAATGAACTCTAATTTACTTATAATATAGAAAAGCAAAATTCATATCAAATTTCATCTCAAAAATAACCTAACTCTAAACTTTTTATCAAAATTATTCGAGTGCTTTCGAAAAAAAAAAAATAAATAAATAAAAAAATAAATAAAGCAAAACAAAAGAAAGAAACGTCTGCCTTATTTACTTGGGTGAAGAATAGTATATATGTAAGCGCTAATTTTTCTGAATACGAGAAATTCGAAAACCCCGTACCTCTAAATTTTTATTAAAAGCTTTCAAGTCATTTCTAAGGAAACTTAAATTTCTAAAATGATTTTATGCATGTACACTGAAATATTTTAAATCAACTTTTTATATTCAAATAATAATTACAAAAATTTGAGATTTTTTGAATGTCTGTCCGTCTTTTTTCTTCTCCGTGTCTTAACTTCTCACATGGTTTTAAAATGTATTTAATGTGTATGTTTTCATGCTCACCATGGCATGCTCTTTATCGAAAACAGTGTAAATCGCATTACTCGTTTGCGTACAGTGATTTTTTATAATATGCTGCATTAAGGCCTATAAGCGGCATTTATTTGAAATATATTTTGATAACTTTATGTTGCAAGCAGCATAATGAAATTAACATGTTATGCTCATATCATGCACAAACACATGTTTTCTGTAGATTATGGTATGATCATTGCAATATATTTCAAATCCCACTTTTAAAATTTTTTGGTAGCTGTTGAATAAAAAAAGTCGCTCAATCTATACCAGGTGGCGCTGTCTACCGCCAAGTTTCTGAGCCTCGCGGAAGGTATCTAGTTTAGGAGGCAATGGTATAAGTATCTATGTTTGGTTTACAGGGCCATTCTAAATCATTCAGATACGATGAGAGATATAAGTAAAAATTATTAGACGTGTATGTTCAGTTGTGTTATAGGCTTTTAATACAAACCATCACATTAAATAATAGTTATAATTTTTGTTCAGTTACAGTCCAACTGTCGGTCTGTTTAAATAATATTTAACCCTTATCGCTCGTATGTCCCTTCTGGGGGGACATTAAAAAAATCGAGCCACGCCTTAAGGTGTTCCTCTGAAAATGAAATGTTATTTTTCTAAAACGTGTAACTATCCGCGATTGTAATGAAATGCTCGCCCTCTGGTGGGCTAAAGTGAAATTACAATTAACATGCTTTAATTCGGCTTCCATGAAGCCGCCATTGCTTGCCGATGTTTAGTTTCACATATATTTATTGAATAAAAATGAATAAATCCGGTAAAAAAGATAACACATACCGTTGTGTGCTATAGTGTAACTCCAAAGGATCAAGAAATTCAGAATTAAGCTTCCATTTATTTCCAAATGAATATTTTAAAATTTCAGTTGCTTCGGCTAATGGAAGTAAAGAATTAATCAGATGATTTGAAACTAATATTTGTTAAACTTCAGTTAAAAATCTACTTCTGATCGAACTTTGAATATACTGAAATATTTTTTTCAAAAAGCAATCAATTTTCCATGATGTAATGGCGGAGAAATTATAGTACGAATATTAAGTAGAATAACAAAAAGAACAATAATAAATAGACATGACTATTATATTTACTAACAACAAAAGCTGAAAAAGCGCCATCTATCGATCATTACAAACGCGGATAGGCTACATTTCGGCTACCGGAAAATTTTAACAGAAAGATTTGTTTTATTTAATGATGAAGTAAAATAAAACAAATTATTACAATTTTTCGGTAGCCAAAAGGTAATAAGTTGGAAACAATACGTGTGGCGTTTTAAAGGAACGCCAAAAGGCGTGTCTTAAGGAAAATATGACGAGCGCAAAGTGTTAAAGACACTTTAGTAATAGTTAGTGTGACATCCATTTTTTCAGGACGATTGCCAAAATACGTGATTATTTAATTTGCTAATAAAACTTCAAGCGCCAAAATAAGAATAAAGCACGTAATTTGACAATTTACTGTTATCCATTATTCACGCGATAAATTACTATCATCTTAAAACTATTCTTTAACCCATCGGATACTCTCTCTACTTTATTCAGCTCTTTGGTAAAGCACGAAAGTATAATAAAAAATTTCTTCATTGCTTTGTGCAACATATATCCGTAAATTCATTGTAGAAATGTTCATATTAATCATAAAAATAAATAATAAACTGCTAGGATCATAAAATAAAAATTATATTTTTTATTTTTTAAAGGGTATATTTATTTATCGGAAAACATTATTCAACTAAAGGACGTTTTTACATGAATTACATCATATGATTGAATTCAATTCTTATGTAGATTATTAAAACGTCATTCGCAAAATTTTTATTCATATATAGTAACATTCTATAACTTTCTAACATATTTCTAAAAAAAGGTTTAACTATGAAATATTACGCAATGAAAAGCTTCCATTTACCGTTGACTTTAATATATTTTGTGATTTCGGCACGAACAAAAAAGAAATTCCAAGAAAGTGTTTTGTGCTTCATTTTCTTTTATAGTCTACGTTCTTTTCTAAAAATCGATCTTTCTAAAACAGTATCATAAAACAAAATATTTTCTTTTCTAAAATATTTTTTCCTATTTTTCCCTATTTTCATATACTTTTTTTTTTCAGTCAGATATATACGTTAAAAAGTTCCTTATTTTCTTCAATCTGAGTAAGTTATGAGTTTTAAGGAAATATTTTGATGTTATATATTTTTATTTGTAGAAAACTGTCGTTTTTATTTTAAAATCGTACCATAAATAACAAGCATCTTGAAAAATGTTAATGTCTATAAGCAGACATCTTTAGTTTATAATAAAGTTTTGATGCAATAAAACATTTCAGAAATTTTGATAATCAAATTAAGATAACGCAACGAATAAATCAGATAATAGTTCAATATATCTTTATTGTTTCGGAAAATTTCTTTATCATAAATGAATTTAAACTAATATATATATTTCATATTTTTAAAATTTATGTTTTGATCAGGGAATATAATACAATAGCAAAATACATTTGCATTTTAATTACACTCTAAAACTTCATATAGTATTTACATTAGAGTAATTTTAATCCCTTTTCTCTATCAGGAATGGAACATTGGCGCAAAACCCATACCGGTATTTCAATAATAAATTTTGGCACCTATAATATCTTCGATTTTCGAAGTTTAAAAAATTTTTTCATTAATAGTGGTATGAGTTCTGGGTCAGTGTTCTATCCCTGTAGCGTTGCCAGATTGCGCAACTTTTTTATTCAACATTCACCAATAATTTTGAGAAGTGATGTTTAATTTACATAATCAACGATTAATCGTCTATTATCTATATCAAGTATCACTTCTCAAAATTATTGGTGGCAATTAAATAAAAAAGTCGTGAAACCTGGCAATACTGTATCCTTGCTCTATAGGGAAAGGGAACGTTTACAAACAAACGCTCCGTCAATCAATCTTTGCCACTCTCAAGATGCGAAAGATCAACCTGTATTGGTGAAAATTCCAATATTTTGTCATTCTAACCATAGCTTGACTGCAAGTGACGTCACATGTCCTTTCCTTATATACAAGAAGTATTACAAGGTTATTAGCAGTCACTAATACCACTTTTGAATACCACTTTTTTTTTCCTTATCTCAATGAAGGGTTTGTAATACCATAGCCTCCTAAACTAGATGCCTATCGCGTGGCTCGGAAATTTGGCAACAGTTCAAGCGGTAGACAGCGCCACCTGGTACAGATTGTGCGACTTTCTTATTCGACAGCCACCAAAAATTTTTTTAAATGGGATTTGATATACATAAAAGGCAAATAGAATCGAAGCAACGTTAATTATATATATCATATATCACTTCTTAAAATTATTGGTGACAGTTGAATGAAAAAGTGGCAAAATCTGTACCAGGTGGCTCTGTCTACCGCTTGAACTGCTGCCAAGGTTCTGAGCCACGTGGAAGGCATCTAGTTTAGGAGGCTATATGGTAGTACATATCATCGAAAGAATAATACAAAGATTGCTTTATATAAAAAGTGGTATTCAAAATAGTGAATGCTGAGAACCCTGGTATTAGATTCGCGAAAATTTTCGACTTCGGATTTTCTAGAGAATTACGTCCCACCAGTTCCCGAGCGGTTCTGCACTCAAAGCTAGTTCGATCTCGGCTCCCACTCATCGATCTAGCTGTTCGGAACTTTCGGTAGTTTTCTCCGAAACTCGCCTAAATACGAGGTAGTACCCCTAAAAGACCTTCGCGTAGAGCATTCCACCTGTTGGCCTCGGACCCTTGTGTAGTCAAAAGGCCCTTAAGCCATATAGGCAACCATCGAGAGAACTAGTATATGTTATGAGATGTCTTGAATATTGACCATTTTTTGGAAAATGTTTGTCTCTGTATGTGTTACCAAAATTTTGTGGGCGTTGTATCTTACGAAAAATTGGACGAAATTTCACAAATTTTAAATTATGTTGGATCTTGTAAAATATGTATTTGAATCTTATATGGAATAAAAAATATAAGAGGGAAATTATTACAATTCCTTTCTTTGAACAGTTGTACAAAATATTGTTTTATTAATAATTTGGGAAAAAAAATCAGATGTAGTGTTATCCGTAATTAAAAGAGACTGAATTAAGAATTGTCTTAATTGGATTGCTGCAAAACTAAGTCATCGAAGACGCTCTCAAGAAATAATAAACTTTAAATTTCTTGATCAGAAGAAATTTAATAAATCAAAAATTATTGATTTTTAGATTTAATATTGATAGAATTTTATTGTTACAAATTTTGATTGGACAGCCTTGATACTACAATAGAAACCTTTTAGTTTTTATTCCTCTTTTATTTTACATTTTGCTTTTTTCTTTCTCTTACACCTGTACGGTCAGAGATGGTATTGTTTTTTATTCGAATTTTCAAAATCAAAATTTTGCTGTAGTTAAACATTTTATGGTTTCTTGAAATCGAAAATAAAAATTTTAACAGTTGGTTTATGGATGCATTTTTCTGCCTGTGAGTTTTGTGCCGGTATGTATGTGAGTCTGTTATTAGCATAATTCATAAACAGACATTAGAAACAAATTTAAACTCGGTATACTGCATATATATTATATGACAAAAACACTTGAAACTATTGTTAAGATCGGGGGAAAAGGTTTGTGCAACAGAGTTGCCAGCATTTTAATTTATTCCGTAGCAAATTTAGCCCCGCTTTTATTTCACACCACTTATATTTTAATAGTTATTTTATCTTATTTTATCATTGTTATACATTAGAAAAACTTATTCTATAAAAAAAGAGGTGCTAAAGAAAGGCAGAGCTAAAAATACCTCGAAATAAATTAAAATGTTGGCAAAAGGATTGCCAGATCTGATGGTGTTTTTATTCAATAATCACCAATAAATTTGAGAAATGATATTTGATATACATTAGAGAAAATCAGTCTTCAAAGTGATTAGGCAAACATAACGATTAAAAATTATTGGTGATTATTGAATAAAAAATCGACAAATCTGGCAACATTAGTTGGCAACTATGGAATAGGGGGATATAAAATGAATTCTAGCGCATTATATCTCTATGGTAAAAAAATGTTTCGTTTTTATATTTTAACATGTTTAGACTACACTAAATTTAATGATCATTAGCATATATTTTTTTCTATTTATAAAAATATGTTTTATGTTGAACATCGTATCGAAATCAATCATTATTCGTTTACAGAGCCACTTAAAACCCATTCGATATATTAGGGAGTGTGGCTGAAAATTGCTCCAAATGCATTTCAAGTTGTGTTATGCGTTTTTTCACTATATCAAATTCAGGGCCAGTTTTACAATAATGTGAGTCTAGGCGAAGGTCTAGGGGCAGAAGTGCATCAGGGACGCCAGATAAAGATGTTTAAATAAAAATAGTAGTTTTTAAATTAAAAAAAAAAAATTCAGCCAAGAGATTTTTTAAAAATCTAAAGTTCAGTAAGTGAGGGTTAAAGAATTCGTTTTTATGATCATACATCACAGCATCATTGTCAAGTAATACCATACTTACCAATATCCTCATTAATATTCCGTAGTGGCGTTAGTCTCGCCCTTTTTTTCCCACCAGTAAATTTTTAGAGCAATAGTTTCCAAATTCAATTGCGATTTAATAAGAAAGAAAATGCTGAAAAAAATACAAACAATATACTTTTCGCGTTGTAGCGATGCCAGAAATTCAAATATAAAAAAAAAAATGGGGCTTTACCATTGAAAAAAAACACAGTTTGTGTGTGTTTTAATATGTAGACGACCCCCGATTCAAAATTTCATTTCATTTTCTGAAACTACTCACAGTTCCCCGTCGAATGATATATATTACGTTTTTGTGTATTGGTTAGCAGCGAACTTACGTCGAGTGTTGCTTTTTTTTTTTTTTTTTTTTTTTTTTCCTGACTGTACAAATATGAATATTGGGTATATTCCTAAGAAATAAATAGCATACAAATTGTGAAAGTAACGCTCACTGGTGGAGTCACAGATTTTCAAATGACGTCAGCGGCCGCGAAAGTGTTAAGCTCCAGAATAAATAGCTTCTACTATTATTTCTTTCTTTACTTAATTTTTTATTTTATATGAAATCCATACTTACTAAAGCATAATTGACACTGTAATTTACAGTTTCGTGAATATCAGATTTGTGACGATGAATGTCTGTGCATGTAATTAATGATAATTTACGCAATAATTACTTATATGATACAGCTTATATCCTCTTGTAAATAATTGCTATGCTTGAAATTTTGATTTTACAACCTAAGTACCCCCCCCCCCAATCCCTCCTTTCAATATTTAAGCTACATAAAATCTAAAATTGAAACAATATGCTTATTAAGTTAATGAATTAAGTTTCCCCTTAGGAAGTTATTTTCTTTAACAAATAAAAACATTTAAAGTAATAAATTCAATGGAAGAAATACATTTTGGATCAAAAATTAAACCTAAGTTTTTTACACCAGAAATATGTGATGATTCATTTTATTTATATTTATTTATTGCATGAAGCTAAGTGTGAGGCCAAGATGTAAATTAATGTGGTTGAACGCTGAATGGTAGATCGCCACGGTTTCCAATTGTCTTCGTGAAGAGTGAGTAGACGCTTCTCCGCTTTCTTTTTTATATTAACGTGGGTGCCATCTTTTAAGCGTTTCCTTAACATATTTTAACAAAAAGGTTTTTTTTTTTAAATAAATGATATGTGTCTCGCTTCTCAAGTAAAAAAAATCCTCTTGACATACCGTCAGCAATTTGTTTATGTCAAAATGTTTACGTAACATATTCCTCTTGACGGGACCATTTTAAATAAATCTATAAACCTTAATTGTTTCAAAATTTATTTTTCAAAAAAAAGCTATATTTGTAAGAAACAAAATCTTGTTAAAAAATAACTATTAACGTAAATTTAAATTTCCGGTGTGTAACTGATTTAACAAACCCGCGCGTTTGCGCCGGAAAATACGGTAATTTGAGCTAATAATAAGAGTTTTGAGGTTTTTTGAATTATAAAATGAAGTTTTAGTGGTTAATCTCTGAGTCTGGTTGCCTATCTTTAATCAGAATAAAGTTAAAAACAAATTCTTGCAAGAAGTTTCAATCTGATATTTTGAAGATCATTTGGTCATGACAGATGAATTTTTATTATTGTTATTATTATTATTATTATTATTTAGGCTAGTAAGTTTCTAAGTTACCAGTCTTGCTGCTAAGTAAGACTGGTAACTTGGAAACTTAGTTTCACTGTTGAAAAAAAAATTCAATGTTACGTAGTCGAAAGTTCTTTAAATAATTTATATATATATATATATATATAATAAAAACAGCCTTAAATGAGTTATGATTAGAGTCATAATATTCAAATGCATTATTTAACCCTTTTTAAGAAGAATGAAATCCCTCTTATTTAAAATTGTGAGCCACGGTAATTTGAGAACAGGGTTAGATGTAAAGAAATAAAGGAAATTTTCGGCTAAGTTTAAAAGTAAAGTTTTACTTAAAATTTCCGGGATGAATATTTGCAGTTGTCAGTTAAAATTAGTTGGTATAAAATGTATCTCACCATCTTTCAAAGGATTAAATAAAATCTGCCGTCCGCCTTTAACACCGAAATATATGCCAAAGAAAACCATTTTTCTATAAAACACAAGATAATAGGGGAAAAAAAAAGATAGTTACATTAATTTATCTTTTATATATTTATTTATTCTTTATTATATATCAGCTTTCTGAACGAAGATTGTTTGATTCTTTTGTGTAATAAAAAATTTAAACTGATATTGTGCTTCTTTTTTATTCCGTAAAGTAGTTGCTGTTATTGGTATGCATTAAATGTACTTTTTCTTAAATTTTTTAATAAGAAATATGTTCTTGTAGGTACTATTTACCGGAAAATTACAACAGAATTCAATATTTTTAACGTCAGTTATTTTTTATATTGATTACTATAGTTCTTATTTAGTGACATATATTGTTATACGATAAAACGTATTAATACTGTTAAATAAAATATAGATGAAATAATCAATAAATAGCGTTTTACTTTAATTTTGAAGAATGGCGATTGTCATCTAATATAGTCTTAAAAGCTTGAAATTTCATTTTAAATTAAATTAATTTTATCTTAAGGGGTTAAATAAGTTTCGAAGGCTAAAGAAAACATATTTATTTTTATTTTTTTTCCCTTATCCTAACAAAGTTATACACTGAAGAAAATTTTTCTATAAAGAAGTTTGTGAAATAATGGCGGTGTCTAAAAATACTCCGGAATAAATTATAAAACTTAGCAATTATGATATTGATATCGAAAATTATTACAAAGAGATTTGGCGCTGGATTATTAAACAGGGTTCCAACGGCCCGATTTTTTTTTTCAAGGACTTTTCCACCAGTATTATCTAAAAATAAATTTCTTCTTAAATGTACACTTTACATTTAAGAATAAATTTTTCTTAGGATTAATGCTGTTATTGGTATGCATTAAATGTACTTCTTCATTTTTTTAAAATAAGAAATATGTTCTTGTAGGTACTATTTACCGGAAAAATAAAACAGAATTCAATATTTTTAACGTCAATTATTTTTTATATCTATACATATAAAAGAGTACTTCCACTCACTCACTCACTGACTCATCAACGCACAGCAAAATCTACTGGAGCCACTGACTCGAAACTGAGTCAGATTATAAAACATATAGTGTAAGCACCCCCTATGAAGCGATTTTGCGAAATTCGCCACCCAAGGGGGTGTAGGGGGTAAAATGTGATTTCACAAAAACCTTCATATCTCAAAGAAAAAACCAGATATCCGTGAAATTTATGCTTTAAAATATAGCTAATTTAATTATCTAAAAACCAATTTCTGGAATTTTAGAAGTTCGGTCCCCAAGGAGGGAAAGTGGGCAAAACGTGATTTTACATGCGCAAAACGTGGTTTCACATACTCCTATATATCTCAAATAGAAAAACAGATATATGTGAAATTTTTGCTCTAATATATAGCTATTACAAATACCTAAACACTAATTTCTGGAATTTTCGAAATTCAGCCCCCAAGAGTGAAGGAGAGGGGCAAAACGTGATTTGAAATAATCCTTTATATTGCAAACAGAAAAAACTATATTTGTAAGATATTTTTGCTCTAAAATATAGTTCCCATAAATGCATAAAAACTAATTTCTTTAATTTTAGAAATTCGTCCCAGGTGGGGCGATAAAGCGGAGCTATGGGATAAAAAATAAAAATATAGTTAGACCGTTCAAAATTGGTACAGATAGGTTTTAGAGACCTGCAAGTAAAATAAGGATATTTTTGAAAGTGTAAAGTTATTAGGAGGGTCAGAAATGTGTGTGGGGGGGGGGGGGTGGGGGGCGAAGGGGCAAAAAAAATAAAAATAGAGTTAGACCGTTCAAAATTAGTACATAAAGGTTTTTGATACCTACAAATCGATTGCGGATATTTTCGAATTTGTAAAGTTATTAGGAGGGGCGGGAGGAGGGGACGGAGGGGCAAAAAATAAAAATAGAGTTAGGTCGTTCAAAATTGGTACATAGAGGATTTTGATACTTACAATTCGATTACGGATTTTCGAATTTGTAAAGTTATTAAATTGGTACATGGAGGTTTTTGATACCTACAAATCGATTGCGTATATTTTCGAATTTGTAAAATTATTCCTTTATTCTTTTATATTTTATAGAGTTTCGAATTCTGATACTCCTTTCACATTTCATACTATGGCTTTTTAACAGTATTTAGCCCAGAATTACGCAAGTTTCGGAGAAACCCACGAAAAAGTCAGGCCTAAATCGTTTTATAATAGTGTTTATATCATTTTTGTATCTCAGCTTCTAATTATCATAATTTCAAAAGTAATATGTTATTTTGGAACTTATTTGAATTGAATTTCAAGAGTAGACGCCACAAATTTCTGTCACCTTCCATTAACCGACTACCGTAAGTAATGGAATTCGAGATTTCCCGTGATTTACACGTTTTTAGGTTTCCTGATTAGGTTTTCTTTTGCATCTCAGCTACACATTAAAATAATTTAAAAGTAATACATTATTTGAAAGCTTTGTTCATTTGGATTTGAACAGTAGATTACAAAATTTTCTACCGCCAGATGGCGGTGTAAATATTTTTAAATTTCCATATTTCGAATTCTGAATATCTACCGCCAGATGGCGCTATAATAGTTTAAATTTCAATGTTTCAAATTCTAATTATGATTAAATTATTTATAATACATCATTCGAAAGATATTTTAAAGTACCTTTATATTATCGAAAGTGGACTTCGAGGTTCAACCCGATTTACACGTTTTGATGTCTCCTGATTAGGTTTTTTTTTTTTGTATCTCAGCTACTAATGTCAATAATTTCATAAGTAATACATCATTTGAAAGCTTTCTTTATTCGGAATTGAACAGTAGATTACAGAATTTTCTACCGCTAGATGGCGCTGTAATATTTTAAAATTTCAATATTTCAAATTCAAATTATGATTAATTTATTTTTAATACATCATTCGAAAGATATTTTTAAGTACTGTTATATTATCGAAAGTGGAATTCGAGATTTCACCTAATTTACACGTTTTGAGGTGTCCTGAGTCAGTTTTCTTTTGTATCTCAGCTACTAATTAAAATAATTTCATAAGTAATACATCATTTGAAAGCTTTGTTGATTTGGAATCGAGCAGTAGATTACAGAAATTTCTACCGCCAGATGGTGTTCTAATATTTTAAAATTTCAGTATTTCAAATTCTAATTATGATTAAATTATTTTTAATACATCATTCGAAAGATATTTTAAAGTACTTTTATCTTATCGAAAGTGGACTTCGAGATTTCACCCGAGTTACACGTTTTGAGGTGTCCTGATTAGGTTTTCTGTTGTATTTCAGCTACTAATTACAATAACTTCATAAGTAATACATCATTTGAAAGCTTTGTTTATTTGGAATTGAACAGTAGATTACAGAAATGTCTACCACCAGATGGCGCTGCAATATTTTAAAATTTCAATATTTCAATTTCTAATTATGATTAAATTGTTTTTAATACATCATTCGAAAGATATTTTAGAGAACTTTTATATTATCGAAAGTGGGATTCGAGATTTTACCTGATTTACACGTTTTGAGGTGTCCTGAATTAGTTTTCTTTTGTATCTCAGCTACTAATTAATATAATTTCATAAGTAATATGTCATTTGAAAGCTTAGTTAATTTGGAAATGAACAGTAGATTACAGAAATTTCACCGCCAGAATTACAGTACAGCAGCGCCACTATTCCAGCCGGTATACACATCCGACTAATGCGCATTAGATTTTGAGACATAGTTTTTTCAAAAAACCAAAAAAAAAAAAAAAAAAAAAAAAAAAAATTAAATCACAGCACCTTCACCTTTCGACCTATATGAAATACATTTAAATTCGAATAATGACAATATGGTGCCGTGCAAATTAAATTTTGAGATATATTTTTTACAGCATAGCAGCGCCACTTTTCATCCTTTATATGTACACATTTAAACATGATTAAAAGATATGTGACGATACTGAATCTGTAAAATCAAAGTTATTCATTATTAGATAAATTATCTGTTCCTGATGATTTTTTAAAATTTTGAAAGGATTTTTTAAATATATGTTTTATTTTACCTACTCTGAGGATATTTCATCTTTTTTTTCTTTCTTTTTCTTCTTTTTTTCTTTTCTTTTTCTTCTTTCTTTCTTTTTCTTTTTCTTCTTTTTTGTTATTTTAAACATGATAAAAAAAAAAAAAAACTTTCGCTCAATATTCATACAATTTAAAAATGGTCTAATTATGTACATTAGATTCTGAGACAGGTTTTCATAAGATGATTTTTTTTTTTTTAATTTTTAAATTATTTTAAAATGAATTTTAAAAAAAAGAAAGAAAGAAAAACTTTCGCACAATATACATATAAATTAAAAATAGTGTAATTATGCACATTAGCGTTTGATACTTAGCTTCTCATAAACAAAGAAAATTTTGCTACACCTTTAAACTGATATACACACAAATTTAAACACCAGTAATTAAATTATAGTGTAGTTGTGTACAGTAGATTTGGAGACATAGCATTTTCATAAACAATTAGCAATATCGCATAATAGCGCCACCTGTCGACTGATATACACCTCAATGATTCTGCCTCCCCACTAAAAATAATCTCAAGATATTCTGCAGGTATTTTTAGAGAAAATCTACAGAATATGTTAATAATTTTTATACATCATTCGAAAGATATTTTAAAGTACTCTTATATTATCGAATAACCCACATTAAATTTATCCAATAGAGGGCGCTAATCGCAATTATTCAAGATTTCACCTGAAAAGGGAGGCAAAAAATTAGAATTTGAGTTAGACCGTTCAAAATTGGTATATATAGGTTTTGAGTGCCTACGAGTCGAATGAGGATATTTTCGAAAGTGTAAAATTAAGGAGGCACAGGAAGGGTGGTGAAGGAATACGCGCGTACGGGTCTACGCTGACGAAGGCAGAGGGGACCCGGTGTAAGTTTTTACCCGATCAGAAATGATTTTTTTTTTTTTTTTAATTCCTTTTCTTAAGAATAAAAGTTTATGAGTAATAACATGGATTTTTGAGAAATCATGAGGGTGGTGAATAAATACGCGCGCGCAGCGCTCATATATATGCATTCGTGCGTGCGCCTTGCGCACGGGTCTATGCTGCCGAAGGCAGTGGGAACCCGGTGAGACATTTTTCCCGATCAGAGTCTTTTTTTTTTTTTTTTTTTTTTTCCTCACATGATAAAAATTAATGCAATTTTGAGAATTCATTAATTATAATGATTCATTTTAAAAATAGTGACCAGCGAAGCGGGCGTAGCCTGCTAGTTGATTACTATAGTTCTTATTTAATGTCATATATCTTTAGACGATAAAACGTATTAATACTATTAAATAAAATATATATGAAATAATCAATAAATAGCTTTTTACTTTGATTTTGAAGAATGGCGATTGCCATCTAATATAGTCTTAAAAGCTTGAAATTTCATTTTAAATTAAATTAATTTTATCTTAAGGGGTTAAATAAGTTTCGAAGGATAAATAAAGCATATTTCTTTTTCTTTTTTTATTCCCTATTATATTATAGGTACAGGGAACATAGGTAATCGTAAAGAGTTTCGAACTCGAGTTTTGAATTGTTTTACGAGCTTTGAGGTGTGAGAAATTCGAAAATGACAAAATCAATACATTGTCCGTGTGTACGATGTCTGTTAGTTTGTTAGCCTGTACACGATATCTCAAGAACAAATGATCGTAGCACAATTCGACTAGTTTAAAATACTTCTTATAACACCTATTGCTTTTCAACATTCTAATTAAAAAACTTCGTAAGTTATTCGAAATTAAAAGTTTTCTTAACACAGAAGAACAGGGTAAATTTTTGGTTAAACACGATTTGAAAGGAATATTTTTACCGTAAAGATATAAGAACACCTTTAAATTTCAGTTATAATGCTCGAATGAACATAATTAATTACGAAAATTCAGCTTCGAATCGAAATTTACGATTCTTTTAACATCGCAGAATAAGGCAAAATTTCCCATAAACGTTCAATTTGGGGGATATTTTCATAGTAAAGATGTCAGACCCTTTTAAAAATATAATTTAGAATACTGGCAGGGTCTACATCTTTGTCTATGAATTATCTAATTAAAAATTTTCGTAAGTTATTCGAAATTGACGATTTACTTTACATGGTAGAATAGAACAACATTTCCCATAAACGTCCATTTTCAGGGATATTTTATCGTAATGATGTCAGATCACTTTTAAAATATTATTTAGAATACTAGTATGAACAGCCTTGACAATGAATTTTCTAATTTAAAAATCTCTTAAGTTAATTGAAATTTACGAATTACTTAACATGGCGGAATAAGGCAAATTTCGCATAAACATTCAATTTGAGGAATATTTTCTTTATAAAGATATCAGATCATTTTTAAACGAAATGCATGTTACTGGCTTGAACATCATTTACTACAAATATTCTAACTTGAAAATTTCGTAAGTTATTCGAAATTTAATATTTTATCAACATAGCAAAATTTAGCGAGGTTTCATATAAATTTGCATTGTTGCGCCGGAAATAGTATGGAATTTCTATTCGTGCAAAACTTAATGCAGGTCATAACTCGTAATTTTTTTAAATATGAATTTATTAATTATTTTCATAATTCAAAAATGTTTTTTAATCAAAAATATGCATGGAATATATTTGGGTTAATTCATACTATCGTTAAAAAAAAAAAAAAAAATTAATATATTAATTTTTTGGGAAGACATGAATTAATGTTTATTACATTCATTTAATATTAGCATCTTCATATTTTAACAAGTTATAACTCTGAGAAAAATTGATAGAAACATATAAACTATGCCATTTTTCTGGACTGATTTGAACCAAATAATCCAAAAAGCTTGTCGAAATTGGAGGTTGCCTTTGAAAAAAAATGAAGTAGATGTCAGTTTTAATATGGTGACAACCCTTAAGGAAAATCTAACTAAACCATTCTAAACTAGGCCTTATTACTAATTGAATGGCACCAGCCGCAAGTCTCTAAACTAATTTACGGCGATATTAATCGGGAAAAAAAAAAGGGGGGGGGCTTTTTTATGAGTGTACATACGGTGCAGCCCGAATGAATAATATTAGATTTCCAATGCGGCCCACTAAGTGTTTTGGGTTGGACAGGCCTGGATTAGAATAAGGTAAATGTGTAGTACTGAACGGTTGGTAGCCTAGTAGTTGAACCGGTTCAGTCTGTCACTGTATCGAGCGACTGATCGAATTCATTTCCCATAGCAGGGAAATATAGTATGTCCTTTAACTTGAAAACAGTGCGGCGTAAATGTTTTTACACAAGCTAAATTTTTTTAACAAATTGAAAAATATTCACTGGAATGCTTCATAAGTTTTACTGTATCTCTTCAGTACTACACATTAACCTAAACAACTGGATTACAAATTCACTTTTCGAATTCAGAAACAATTATTTGAAAAGAAAATTATAAACTATAAAAGAATCAAAATTGTGATGTCGCAAAAGTTTACGCACAAATGAGGCAAATATCTCTTTTATGCAAATATCTCTTTAAACATGATTGGTGGAGAATCAGTGCGACTTATAACATAGATTATAAAGGGTAATGATCGCTTTTTGAGTTATCAAAATGCCAAAATTGTGGAAGCTGAGAGTGAAATGTTAATCAGTTTTGCAAATGTCGCTTATTTTAAATCTGTCCAAACGTGGTATTCATACATACCAACATCCTAATTAATATTCCGTAGTCTTGTTTGTCCCGCCCTTTTTTCTCACACCAATAAATTTTTAAAGTAATATTAGCTAAATGCAATTACTATTAAATAAGAGGAAAAATACTCTAAAAAGATTCCGGTGTAAAAAAGAAGGCGGAGCTAACAATACTACGGAATATTAATTAGTTTGTTGGCAAGTATGGTGGTATTTATAGTGTTTTGTAACGGGGGAATAATTCAAAATCGCGTATTGAAAAGGAAAGCTGTAAAAAACCATATTTCGTGAAGATAAAATAATTAAAAGAAGCGCTCTAACAGACAATTTATCTCTTTACTAATTGAAAAAAATATCGATTTAGATAAAAAATTTCACGTGACACCATACGTAGACGAATAACCGAATTAAGATTCATCAAAAAACAATATTAGCTCGTAATAATTTTCTGAAACAATACCGCAAATAAGCAAGACTACAATGGCAAAAAAAAAAAAAAGCTCATGTATTATTGCGATGAATGCATTAGAGTTCATTTCTCTAATGAAAAAAAAAAAAAAAAAAAAAAAAAAAAAAAAAAAAGCGGAAGTTGGATGGCTCCGCTGAGTTTTCATTCTATTAGAAAAATCTTGATCATTCTTTTAGAGTGATTCTATTGGAAATATTTGAGGAAAGATCCGAGGAGTATATTCAGCAGGCAACAAAGTGGTAGCTCGCTCATAGTGTGGAGCGCATTTGGCTACAATGGAAAAATGTCTCTTTGCTTTCTAAATGACCGACACAATTCAAAGAAATGTCAGGAAACTCTGAGTGAATATTTGTTGACGTTTGGTGCACTCCTAGATAGTCCCAACTGGATCTTTCAGCAGGACAATGCATCGATACACACTTCCCGTTGTGCAAAAGAATGGCTTAGATCTTAGAATATCTGTGTGATGAACTGGCCAAGACTCACAAAAGAAGTATGAATCAGTAAAATTCCTATTGAACCCAAACTGAGCTTAAATTAAAGAGCATGGTCTAAAACATAGGGCAGCGAGCAAATTTGCTGCAACAACCCCCCAAGGAGCGAGAAAACAACGTAAAAGTTTTAGCTTTTTCCATCAAAACCAACGAAAGAGAATCCATTGGCAAGATGGCGTGGCGTAGTGGTCAGAGTGCTCAGCTTGAGTGACGAAAGCTCTGAGATGTAATCCCGGTGACTGCTCGACTTTTTTTTTTTTTTTTTAAGTATATAAATGAAATACAATATAAAAATATATTAATAATTTCAGGGAGGGGAACATGTATTAAATTCAATTAAAAAAAATATAATGATATATTTTTAATTATTAAAATATTTTATTTCAACTACATTTTTTTTTCAATAATTTAAATTAAATGAATAATTTAAGAAAAAATATTTTTCTTCATTGCCCTTTTTTTTTTAAATTAATATTTCACACCAAAGGCGCTAGTAGGAAATGCTTTTCGTCTGCTTTTAATTTTATTATTTTTTATACATAAAAATAAATATTCTATTAAATTATTAAAACATTTTATTTCAAGTGAATAGTGCAACGGAAAAGATTATATATATTGCATTTTTTCCGTCTGCTTTTAATTGCGCTATTATTCATACGTAAAAAAAAGAACTTTTACTTATTGTTATTATTCTGTTGGCCCTTGCATATGTTTACAGCTTGGTTTACATACATTTCCAAAATTTAAAGATCTAGTTATATATGCATTTTGTAAAGCTGGTTATCTCGAAGAAAAACCGTATAATTTACAAAATGTTCGCTTCAACGTTGAACAAGGTTGTAATAAAATTAATCGTGATAAATTTTCTTTTTTGTTCTAATCTTGAAAAGTGCTTATGATTTGATCATTTTCTTACTTCTAATCACAGTCATTATTAACTTGAAAATAATTTCGCAAATTTCAATGTGATTTTTTTTCTTCATAAAGAGGTAATTTTATCCTATATATTTCTTAATAGTATCTTTATATAGAGTATATTTATTTATTTATTAATTCTTAATTAAGTTTAATAATTATTTTCTGTAAAGTTATTCATTTATTTTAATGTTTTGTTTTATTTCATTAATATTTAATAATAATAATAATAATGAGCATTTCGTCGGGGTTTGAACTCAAGTAAACTTAAGGAAAAAGAAAAATGTATAATAAAGAAAATTTTTAAATCATTAAATAAATATAAATATATATATATATATATATATATTAGTTAAAATAAAATATTTTAATAATTTAAAAATATATCATACATTTTTTAATTGAATTTAATACATGCCCCCCCCCCCCCCGAAATTATTCATGTATTTTCATATTGTATTTCATTTATATTTAAAAAAAAAATTGCGAGCAGTCACCGGGATTTGATCTTAGGACCTTCGACACTCAAACTGAGCGCTCTGACTACTATGCCACGCCGTCCTGTTAATGGATTCTCTTTCGTTGGTTTTGATGGAAGAAGCTAAAACTTTTAGGATCGTTTTCTAGCTCCATGGGGGGTTGTTGGATCAAATTTTCACGCTGCTCTATGTTTTAGACCATGCTCTTTAATTTAAGCATGGGTTGGGTTCAATAGGAATTTTACTGATTCATACTTCCCTTGTCAGCTCAGATCTATCTAATACAAAACATATGGAAAACATATCAGTGACCTTTACAAGAATAGCAAGCAGTATTATTCCGTGCTAGAGCTCAATTCAGCGATCAAGGAAGCCTAGTACAGACTCGTTTTTAAAACCTTCCATAATCTCGTGTAATCAATGGAAAATCGCGTATTTTATCTCATCAGGTTCAATAAAACATCACAAACAACTGAAGGACTTTTGTGCTTTGTGAAATGTAAATATTTCGCTTTTGTGCATATACTTTTGCGATATTACGTCAGTGTTGCCAGACTGCGCGATTTTTTTATTCAACAGTCATCACCAATAATTTTGAGAAGTGATATTTAATGTACAGTCGGGGAAAAAAAATCGCAGCACTCGCTGTAATTTCATTATTAATTGACGCAGAGAAATGTAATAGACACCATTCAACAGGAAATTAAATGCACTTTTTGAAAATGCTGTCGAATTTTGAATTAGGGGTTATCTACATATTGAAATGAGCGCTAACTTTGGCAGTCTGGCAGTGCGGAAAAATATGCTGTTTACACACTTTATCTTTAGTATTTATAGAGTTATAATCAAAAATGTGTTAGGGGGTTATCTCTAAATGTAGAAAAATAAAATTAAGATCCTATAGGAAACAAATAAAATGTTAATGTTTACACCGGAAATCTTTCAGGAAAAAAATAATTATAAAAAGTAATAAAAAGATTGACTCTTTTCAGTTTCTTAATTATCCTGAATTCAGTTTCTTAGATTAAATAATTTTAGAGTTATTTAAATACATTACACTTGCGATTATCCAGACTGTACTCTTTGAAAGTGCAATATTTTTCAAGTAAAAGTGTCTATTATGGCTGTAGTGATCACCAATAAAGATTGAATTTTCTTTCGTGGGTGTAACATAAAATGTGAAATGGAATAATATAGATATATATATATACAACAACGCATAAACTATATCTTTTCGGATAAATTATTGTAAGGGTTTATGAAGTAAATATTAAACAATTTCAATCGCTATTACCAGTTTTGGGTCAGTTGAACTTTTTGGAACTGTACGATTCGTTTTATAATTTCTATGAAAATATAATTTCTTAATTAACCCTTTCGCGACTGCTGACGTAGATTCACGTCATTTGAAAATCTGTAACTCTCTTAGTGGGCGTTTCTTTCGTAATTTGTGTGTTGCTTATTTCTTAAGTGTGTAACCAGTGTTCATATTTTTGCAATAACATATACTATAGATAGAAATATATTGATTAGAAAGAATATAATTATACTATATATCCATTTGTAATATAATTGTGAATACAGAAAATTTGTTCTGAAATACTTTATTTTGAGAGAATAACGCCCTTAGGCGGATTTTACTGTGAAAATCACAAAATCCTGCGGTCGCAAAAAGTGTTAAAATATATTTATAAAATTAAAAGTATATTTAAAAAATATATTAAGTTAAAATATATTATTAAAATTTTAAAGACTAAAGTATGCTTAAAATAATAATCCTCTCCCCTACAAAATAAATAAATAAAAAGCAATATATGAAGCAAATGATTAAGCCTTTAACTTAAGAAACGATTTTACAAGTCTGTCTTGCATTCCAATTCCATTCGTTTTTTTTTTTTTTTTTTTAATTGACAATTTTTACATTTACCAATTTTTCTATTTAAAACAGTAGACCCCGCCTATTTAGTTTTTTTTTTTTTTTTTTTTTTTTCTATAGTTTTTTTAAAAGATTCAAAATTTATCACCAGTTAGGAAATACCACTTATGCATATTTTTGTCAACATAAAATACGGGGTTTAACACAAATACTCAATGTCACATTTACTTTTCTTTTCTGTATTATATTGTTCTGAAGAACGATGAAGGCGGGGTTTGTCTTCTTTAGAAAACAGGAATTCTTGATGCTAACACTGATGTCTAAAAATCATCATTTTATTTTATTTCTTTGCGTTTGACGTTGTTGTTATATAATTTGACCCATAAATAAAAAAAAATCTGGAGTGACTCCACTCGACTTTCCGAACATTGAGTAATTAACAGTTTTCTAGATAAAGTAAAGAAAGAGCAGTTGTTAAACAAACAAAAGAGAGAAAACCATAATAGAGTGTTTGAGTATTTTTCTCCATCTATTACACGTTGTTTTATTTAACGCTACTGAACTTTGAGCCCATAGATCATAATGACAAAGAAATTTTCGTTGTGTCCCTGTAAAAACCTAAAAATGTTAGATTCACCAAAATGCTTATAGTTAGTGCAACCGTGATTTATAATACTCATATAAATTTTCAGCTCAATTCAATAAGGCGTTTAGATGCTATCGTACTTTTAAAAATTTAGTCCCATAGGCCATAATGATAAAGAATTTTTCTTTGTGTCCCGGTAAAAAAACTATAAGTGCTAGATTCTCCAAAATCTATACAGATTGAGTATTTGTGATCTATAATATGTGTATAAAATTTTTGCTCAATTGAATAAGGCGTTTAGATGCTATCGCACTTTTAAGATTTTGCTCCCATAGGCCATAATGATAAAGAATTTTTCTTTGTGTCCCTGTAAAAAAACTATAAGTGCTAGATTCACCAAAATCTATAGGGTTCGTACTATGGTGACTTACAATATGCGTACCAACTTTCAGGTTAATCGAACGAAGCGTTTAGACGCTAGCGTGTTCACCCACAGACATACACACATACACACATACACACATACACACATACACACACACATACATACATCATCGTAAAAATAGTGAAAACGGACTCAGGGGACCTCAAAACGTATAGAAACATCAAAATCTCGAATTCGGATTTTTGACATGATTACAATACTTTCCTCACTATAGTGTTCGGAAAGTAATAAACATATTTTGTTTAATTTTCCTTGTTATTTTTTAAGATTTGATTCGTTATCTCATGCAAAACTTTATAAGAGACGGCCCAATAAACCACTCCAAAAGAAAGATTTATTTATATCTCGAAAACTAATAACAGGAATAAGCTGCAAATTTGCACACCCATATTTTTCAGCATTAGGATTCATTTTATGTAAAAATTAATATAGGTCATAATTCATAATTTTTATGAATATGAATTTATTAATATTTTTCAAAATTAAAAATATTTTTCAGAATCAAAAGTAATGATGGATTATGTTTGGATTTCTTCACTGTATCTCGTCAAAAAAGAATTATATCGATCAAGTTATTTTTTGTGAAGATATTAATAAAAGTTTGAAATATGAATTTAACATTAGCACCTTCAAACTTTGAAAGCTTATAACTCTGCGAAAAAATAAGTAAAATATACAACCAATATACTTTTTCGCGTTATCGCGATCCCAGGAATTCAAATATAAAATAAAAATGGGGCATTACTATTGAAAAAATCAAAGTTGGTGCGCGTTTTAATATGTAGACGACCCCCAATTCAAAATTTCAGTTCATTTTCTGAAACTACTCACAATTCCCCGTCGAATGATACCTATTACATTTTTCTATATATATTAGCAACGAAGTTACGTCGAGTGCTGCGTTTTTTTTTTCCCCGACTGTACATAATCGACGTTTAATCGTCTATAATGTAAATCAAACATCACTTTTTAAAATTATTGGTGACTATTAAATAAAAAGGAATGAAATTTGTTGGACACATACATTATAGTAGGAAGCACAATTGATTAAAATTTCAGGAAATTTGGAGTAATATGTACTGAGAAAATAGTACATAAAGCAGCGACCTCTGTGAGCAATAACAGCACTTATCTGCATAGGCATTGAATCGAACAGCGATTAGATGACATGTACGGGTAGAGCACTTCATGAAGTTTTAACACGAGGCCACAATTCATCGATCGAAGTTACTGGTGAGTGGTGGGGGGCCAGTCGCTTTTCAACGATTAAACAGTCATTTTCATTGGTGAGAGATCAGGAAAACGCGCTGGCCAGAGCAAAAGTCGAACACATTCTGCATCAATGAAGGTCCAGACAATATGGACAACTTGCGGTCGTGCATTGTCCTGCCTAAATGTTGCGCTTCGGAAGCCTTCAACATAGGGCAGAGCGATGGGCCTTAACTCGTCAGAAATGTAATGGCTGGTATTCAGAGTGGCGGGAATGAAAACAAGAGGTGACTGGGACGTGTTTCCAATGGTACCACATACCATCAATCCAGGTGGTGACTCAGTATGCGGGAACCAAAATTCTGATTACCCTCAAAACTGCATCACTGATATGGGCGCCATTATTGTGTGATCAACGATGAACCTGGACGCAGGAATGGCGTGAAGTCCCTATTCAGACAAATGACAATCCTGTTTACAGCATCAAGATTGCATTATCCGTATTTAACGGCATTATGAATAATGGACATAGCCAGCTGGGATTCGACATCATCATACTGTCCATCATTCGCAATGATGTTATGGGTTCCCATTGGATACACGTCTCGATTACTTGATGTTCGTATTCCTGGCACTCTGAACAGCAGCTATTAAATTTCTGATGAGTTAAGGCCCGCCCCTCTGCCCTATATTCGAGGCCTCCGTAGCGCAAAATTTAAGCAAGATAATGCACGACCGCAAGTTGTTTGCATTGTCCGGACCTTCTTTGATACAGAATGTGTTCGACTGTTGCTCTGGCCAGCGCGTTCTCTTGATCTCGCACCAATGAAAATGACTGTTTAAACGTTGAAAAGCGACTGGTCCCCCACCACTCACCAGTAACTTCGATCGATGAACTGTGGCATCGTGTTAAAACTTCATGAAGTGCTCTACCCGTAAATGTCATCCAATCGCTGTTCGATTCAATGCCTAGGCAGTTAAGTGCTGTTATTGCTCACAGAGGTCGCTGCTTTATGTACTGTTTTCTCAGTACATATTACTCCAAATTTCCTGAAATTTTAATCAATTGTTCTAACTACTTTAATGTATGTGTCCAACAAATTTAATTCCGTTATTATTATTCCTTCTTGATGTAGCAATTTTAATGGCCAGTAGTATGTTTTCCTTTCGATTAAATGTTTCCAAATTCGAAACTTGAATTTGTAATCCAACCTTTTAATTACAGTAAAACTTTTGAAGCATTCTGGTGTATATTTTTCACTTTATTAAAACATTTATAGCTTGTGCATAAACCGTGGCGTTGCACTGTCTAGTATATCCTGTACTAGAATTTTATGGAAAGATATATATAATGAACAACTGAGCAGAGGTTACCTTTGTCAACTAGTTTAATATAATAAATAAAATATTTATTCAAATTTTTGAGCATACGACGGTAAGTCAATAAGTAAATCTCAAAATATAAGAGAAAAGTAATTTCCCATAATAACCACTATGAAGCACTTTTAATTTTTAACAGAATTTCCAACAATGTTGATGCACATATCCCACCGTTTTATCTGCAACCCAATTCCAGTTGTATAAAATTCTTCGATTTGCTGTCTCATCCGAAATAGGGCTTCGTGTCAAATGTCTCACAAGGAAACATTCAAAAGGTGTCGTCTTCAAAAAAGTATTGAAAAAAAAAATGTATGTGATTCTACTCTTCATAAAACACAAGAAAGTGAAAAAATTATCTGCTGAAATGAATTACAGCGACCACAAAAAAATGATCAAAATTAAGCATATTTGGCGATTTCACATTTTTAGGCGATTGATTCTGAGTGCTTGGCGGAGAAACAAAACATGGTTCTGTTCGTACACAGCAATCTCGGTGCTACCGAACTGAACGCCTAACAGCCCTAAACCGCCAAATATGCTTAATTTTGATAATTTTTTGTCGTCTCTGTGATTCATTTCAGTCGATAATTTTTTCACTTCCTGGTGTTTTATGAAGAGTTAGAACCACATATATTTTCTTTTTCAATATTTTTTCAAGACGACACCTTTTGAATGTTTCCTCTTCAGTTGCATTTAATGCTGAACATTATCAACAGCGTATTTACCTGCAAGGTGTTTTAGTGGACCAAGCAGCTCAAAACCGTTTATGGTATAAGGTGAAATATTATTTTGTTTCAAGTCCTTTTGTACAGTAAAATCTAACTACGGAACGCTGTTCTTCCACAGTACAATCACAGCCTCCTAAACTAGACGACTTCCGCGTGGCTCTGAAACTTGGCAACAGTTCAAGTGGTAAACAGCGCCATCTGGTATAGATTGCGCGACTTTTCTATTAAACTGTCACCAATAATTTTAAGAAGGGATGTATGATATATATAATCGACGTGTCTTCAATTCTATTCGCCTTTTATGTATATCAAATCCCACTTTTAAAAAAATTTGGTGGCAGTTGAATAAAAAATTCGCGAGAAATATACCAAGTGGCGTTGTCTACCGCTTGAACTGTTGTCAAGTTTCCGAGCCTAACGGAAGGCATCTAGTTTAGGAGGCTATGGTACAATTATCGAGCACCATTGCCACTTTTTTCAAAAGGAAATTACGCATGCATGCTACGCGGTATAAATTAAATATTGTAAATCTCTATAGTGCTGCCATATATTCCACATTATTCTTTGAATATATTTGTTACTTTAAATTATTCCTTATGAATTTGAGATTTCATTATAGACTTACCTTCGTATAAAGGAGCAATATATAAACGATATTTTATAAAATTTTGAGACGGTGTTTCCTGGTCTCCGGAGTCCTTTCAGAGAAACGATGGACACGATTTCCCAAAAACAAATGTACCGATCTTATTGAAAATTTCCAAATTTCTACAAAATGGAATTGACTAGTGTTTGAACGAAAGAATAAAAAAGTTGAATTTTTAATTTTTAATAGAGTTTGTATACGCAAAAACAAGTACATTTACAGTACATTTTCAGAACATTTTATTCCAAGTATAGCTTTGTAAAATAAATTATAATCGAAAGAAAAAAGAAAAATCCCTTCGTTTAAGCTCTAGTCAATTTTATTTTAAAGAAGTGTACAAAATTTCAATACGATCGGCGCATTTAGTTTTTGATACCGCTTTTCTCAATAGTCTTCGGAAACTAGGACATGTTTGCTGAATTTTACAGAATTTTTAATGAAAATTTTATAGAAAATTGTTTAAATGTTTCTTTTTTATATGCTCAAAATTTCTTTGAATATGTTCAAAAATTTGAAATTTTATATAAACGTACTTTCTTTTAGCCTTCGAAAGCTATGTAAAGCCTTAAAGAATAAAACTATTTTAACTAATATCAGAAATCTTGTATACAAGAAACATATCTTTGATAAATGAAAATTTTTACTTCCTTATACAAAGTATTAAAAAAAAATGTAATCCTGATTTGCGACATGGATTTTGTATCTCGCATAGCTCAAAAACAAATGATCGTAGAATGATGAAATTTTATACTCGTCTTTGTCATGATGTCTAGTTGTACACCTGCAATTTTGGTCTAAATACAAGCTCCTGTTTTTGAGATATCTACGAATTTACACGATTTTTCGTGAAGTCTGTATGTAAGTATGTGTGTGTGTGTGTATCTCGCATAACTCAAAACCGATTCAACGTAGATCGTTGCAAATCGATATATAGATTTGCTATAACAACTAGTTGTGCACTTCCCTTTTTGGTCTTTCTGCGATTTTCCGTTTTGGAGATATTTACGAAAATTATATTTATAATGACTAAAATTACAAAGGTTTTGGCCATTATAATATAAATATATCGGTGGAATAGTCAGGAGATAAAGTGGGTCTGTAGCCACCCTGTAACAGATATTAAATATAAAAGTCTTTATAAGTTGACAATACTGCCTTCATATCTACCAATGCCTACCATCATAGAGATTTCAAAATAAGCTAATGGTGGAGATCGTATTGGTATTGTTATGTAAATTCACGACGTTTTTGCGTGTAGATAAATTATTATTGAAGACATAAACAGGTTCTAGTCGACGAATGCATTTTATTTTATGGATATTCAGCCCGTATATAGAGCCCGTAATAATATTTTTATAAAAGTTGTCGATAGTTTTTCGTATAGAAAGTAATTTTTCAAGACATAAATAGGTTCTAATCCACGAATGCACTTTAATTAATAAATATTCAGCCAGAAATAATATTGTTATAAAAGAAGTCAACATTTTTGCTGGTACATAAGCAGGTTCCAGTCGATGAATGTATTATATTTAACGACTATTCAACTCGCAGATAGAGCCCGTAATGATATTCTTACGAAAATTGTCGACATTTTTGCATGTAAAAAGTAATTCTTAAAGACATATGCTGGCTCTAGTCGACCAATGCACTTTATTTAAGGAATACTCAGCCCGTAGATAGAGCCTGTAATGATATTGTTATGAAAATTGTCGACACTGTTGCGTATAGAATGTAATTCTGAAAGACATAAGTAGGTTCTAGTCAACGAATGCACTTTATTTAATGAATATTCAGCCCGTATATAGAGTCTGCAATGATATTGTTACGAAAATTATCTACATTTTTGCGTGTAAAAAGTAATTCAAAAAGACATAAGTAGGTTCTAGTCGATGAATGCATTTTATTTAATGAATATTCAGGAAACAATTAAATAAAACACTTTTTTGTGCTGCAAAATCAATAATTAATAAATATTCTCGAAACAATCCTATGAAACAGCCATTCTTACAACAGAAATCAAATAAACATTGCTAAATACACTACAGAGCAGATATGTTGTTTATTTAGGTGCAACCAAAAATTTCGAAGTGGGAATGGATTTAAAATCATCGAGAGTATTTTCACATTGGTTTTCAGAATTTTCGAGGTACTTTTGAGGTAAAAACTAACGAATCATTACAAAAAATTCTAGACCTCAACTGCTACTGAAGTTAAAGTTTTCTAATTTTAGTAATCCTAAACGGTCACTTTTCGCCCCATTTGAATGTCTAAATTGACGCTAACTCAACACCCACCCTCGGGAAATGAAAAAACTGTCATCTGTTTTCCTTTTACTGTAATAGTGTATAGAAAGCAAAATGAAAAGGTAAAATCATGTTTTAGTCTACATTCATCAATAATTATCCTTCTTTTTTGTTAATCATTTATAGAATTAAAAAAATAATTATAATAATTCTGCGCTATAAATCGACGAAAATTTCCGGAACTCTGTTCTTGTTGAAGTTAGAGCTTCCAAGCCTTAACAGCCCTAAACAACAGATTTTTGCCAAATTCGGTCCCTAGCTCGCCAAATTCGATACCAAACCGCCAAAATCGATTGCAAACCAAAAACTGCGTTGGCTACAAACTTGCAGCTTGTCAAGATTAACGATCAAATTTGGCGGAAAATATTGTTTTAGGATAGCCAGAATTAGTAAACCTTTTCTCAATTTTAACGAAATTAAGTTTATGGTAAAATGTATCGTTTCTCGCTACTAATTTTCGCCAAAGAGAACAAAAGTAGGCCCTCTATACTCGAATGATTTTCATTGAACTCAAGTTGTTCATTTGACAATGAGAGATTCTGTAAAAAACTGTGGAGCACTATTGCTGAAATAACTACTATATTTGTCTCTGCGGTATATAAAACCCGATTATCGTGACTTTTTGGCTGGAATATCAGTTTTCTTTCCTTGCTTGTTTTCAGGAATTTTCGTAGGCTGGAACCTGTTTGTTTATTTACAAATTAGTTACCTCACTCAAAAATGTAACTGTTTTCATAATTATTGTTGCGTACTTGGAGTTCGCTTATTGTCTGAGAATGAAATGCAAATCTCGCAGAGGCTTGACAGTTTATTTGCATAATTATCTAGAAAATTACAGTTCTATAAACAAAATATCAGCTTTAATTTAACCAGAAAATACAGTTTTAATAACAGCTGATAACATCAAATTCACAGAACAAACTGTATCATAGCATTAGCACAAAGCAATGGGCTGCATTCAACGAGGATCAGTTAGGAGCACCTTCCAGTAAGGCGGTTGGAGTGAAACTGACTGACGGCCGAAATTGAAATCCTGTATACACCCTTCTATTAATTCAGAATTTTCTAGTAACTCGTAGAATAATCAAGTTAGAGCTTAGACATTTGGTATATCGATAATAAGGATTTTCTCATCAAGGTCGCAAAAAAAAAAAAAAAAAAAAAAAAAGAAATCGCCAAGGAGCAAAAAAAAGTTGCCAAATTTGGCGCCAAGGCCATTGCCTGACTTGGTCAAGCTTTTTACTATATATTTAAAAGGATAATATTAGAAAGCATGTTTGCATTATATAACAAATATAAAAGAACATGCATCGCATTAAATGAAGTTACAAAAAAAAAAAAAAAAAACTATTTTAAACTCTTAATATGTCATGAAGAATAACGAAGTAAAAAGGCGTGTGAATGCAATTTATTTCTTCAAGCATGCAAATGCAGACCAAAAAAGATTTATTCATATTAAGATTCAGATATTTTCGCATAATGTAAGGCAGCGAATTTTCATAAACTATACGCATGAGTAATTTTTGAAATTTTATATTAAAGATTTTGTACTATGAGAGCTTGCTATTTTTCATGACAGCACATTTTTTTTATTGTTATATACGATTTCATAAAAGGCAAAATATGATTTTTAGTTTCCAGTGGAACAATTTCTTTCTGCAGAAATTTGAAACCGCAGTCGTTAGGCGGGAAAATAAATATTTCATATAAATTGCATTTTTTTTTTTAAAGCTATGACAAAAGAATATGCAATACATGGAATACATTTAATGTACTGCTTGATTAAAATTTTCGAAAATGCATAATCCATCATTTTTTTTTTTTTTTTTAATATGCATTTGTTTTGAATTACAATTATTTATATATGTATCAAAAAAAAAAAAAAAAAAAAGAAAGAAATTAAGAAAACGCAAACATGTGTTTTGTCTTCAATGTATGAAACTATTAAACAAATATAATCATAAATAATCTGGTGTGTCACACACACGACTTTCTCTCACCTGAAATTTATTACTATAAATACAGACTGGAGATTAAGGGGTAAGATAACGATTACTGTTATGTAAACCTATGTTTAAACAATTCAAATTAGGCTTTGGAACAGCTTTATTTGACAAATAATTCAATGTGACGTACGTGACGTGTGTAATCTAAAATAATAATAATAATAATAATAATAATAATAATTCTATATGATGACCCTCAACCCTTCCCCCTGTTTTATTATTGTACATGCATTTATATAGATCTCAATTCACTTAATAAATTCAAGAGTTCATTTAAAATTATTCTGACAACTTTCACGACGTGTAACATTCTTTGAAGCTGATCAATCTTCATCAAACTTTTCTAGTAACAAACATAATAACTTCAAAATACAAGATTTGGATCGACTAAAATTATTTCTTTCTAATTTATTCTAAGAGACACTGAAAAACATCAAATGTGAAAAGCTTGACTTCAGTATTCAGGAGGTCTCAAAATGTGTAAATATACAAAAAACAAAGCGAGGAATATTTAGCTTAAAAAATACAATATTTACCATATGACTAAGTAGAATTAATTTCAACTCCTGAGTAGCTTTCCCGGAAATGTTAAAATATCATAGTAAAGCATTTCCACTAACAATAAAAAAGAATGTTATGGCTTAAATATTGGTAGCCCTGTATATCTTCTGAAGGTTATGTACACAACACATCCTGCACATAAATATAATCCAATATTAATAACACACGGCACAACCTGAAATACACTTCCATCATTTTCAAGTATTGTCGCACTATAATCTAGATTTTTCTGTAGCCCAGTAATCGAACTGTGAAAGATTTCCATACCATATTCTACACGAAACTTTACTCATATAAAAATATATATTCGTTTCTTTTGGTTTAGTGCAGTCTTTAGATATTAAACTCGACTTACTTGAAATTTCACTCATGGACTTAATGTATTTGAATTTTTTGGGTGTCCGTGTACACGAACCGTTTGCTTGATCTCAACGAAATGTTTAGTGTAGAATTCCTATATGATAAATATTTAGAATACTAAGTTTAGACATTCTACTATTATTTGTTCTTGAGATGTGCAGTGCTGCCAGATTGAGGGAAATTTTTATTTAACACCCACCACTAAAATTTAATTGAAAAGGTTTGTTAATTGTTTCGAAACACCTTTCACAGAAATCGTCGACGAAATTAGTTAACAGTTACAAGTTAAATTTTACGGTGGCTATTGAATAAAAATTTCCCTCAAATCTGGCAGCACTGGAGATGTGCTGATGACAGACAGACAGACACACACATAGACCAACTGCAAAAAACATGATTTTTGGATTCAAGGAACATCAAAACGTGTAGATATAAAAAAAACTCAGTTTCAAAAATTTTACCCAAAATCAATGCTTTCTCTACTATACATATGGATAAAAGAAAGTTTTTTTTTAAAAAAAGTGCTGTTATAAACGTATTTCTGAATCCTTTGTTATACAACGGATTTAATTATGTAAAGATTACAACTTAAAGCATGTAATTTATAACGTATTTTTATAATCTCGTTTTAATAAATCTTACATATTTGAAAATGCTTTTTATATTTGTGTACTAAGTACAGTATAAATGTGAAGTTTGACAGAAAAATAACTGAAAAAAAAAAAAAAAAAAAAAAAGAAAAAACATTTTTTACCTGACCTGATGGAAAATAAAATCAACTATACAAAAATCACAATTATCTAAATTAGATAATTTAGTTTAATTACCGAAGATTTTTCTTTCCCTTTTCATTACGTGTATAAAAAAGTTATTTATTAATTATAAAATTAAAAATCTTGCTCCTATATAAATATTTAGATTCTGAACTTTTTACAAAATTAACCCGTTAGTAATCTCTAGTTGGTCGATTCACCGCCCATACCTTCAGATTTTATTCAACAGCCACCAAAAAATTTTAGAAGTGGCATTTCATTTACATAAAAAGCGAATCGAATAATCGTCGAATATGTATATCAAATGCCACTTCAAAAATTTTTGATGACTGTTGAATCATAGCCTCCTAAAATAAATACCTGTCACTTGGATTGGAAACTTGGCAACAGTTGAAGCGGCAGACACCGCCACCTGGTACAGATTGCGCGACTTTTTTATTCAACTGTTACCAATAATTTTGAGAAGTGATATATGACATATATAATCGACGTTTCTTCGATTCTATTCGCCTTTTATGTATATCAAATCCCACTTTTATAAACTTTTGGTGACTGTTGGACAAAAAAGTCGTGCAATCTGTGCCAGGTGGCGCTGTCTACCGCTTAAACTGTTGTCATGTTTCCGTGCCACGCGACAGGCATCTAGTTTTGGAGGCTATGGTTGAATAAACACTAAAGACATGGGCGGCGAATCGACCAACTAGCGACTATTAACGGGTTAATATTCTCGATTTTGTATCTTCATGATGTCGTTACTTATTTCATTTGAAAAATTATTACTTTTTACCAGCATTCACCGGCAGGGGTGCAAGAGTTTTCGTCTCAAGATGGAACACTTACACCAGTAAAACTTTACCAATATTTTATAACACATTCGTGCAGTATTTTATTGTGATTGAATATCACAGAAATTCTTGAACTGAGCTGGTGGGAGTTTGTTTTGAGACAGGAGCTCTTGCACCCGTATTCACATGAATAAAATGTTGGTTTCCAAAAATTTTCAAATTCTGATTTTGACGGATTTACATGTTTTGAAACGTCCTGAACACGATTTGACAAATTTCAGGACTCTTCTTTGTGTCTGTGTATTTGAGAAAATTTTATGGCAGCCCTAAATGAAGAATGATTACACAGAATTTTATAAAAAATTATATTTAATTGCCCTTGACATAACTTGGTATCTACGAACTTTGAATGCATATCGCCCAATAGGTGACGACGTTACGTTTCATTAATCTTCATATATGAAAAGGAAATATTTCCGCTTCTGTACCGTGTAAATGCACCTAATTTGATATATGAAATGGATATTATGATGGAAAAATTGCTGATTAAGTTCCTATATCAGACAGCAAAGAACGCTGCGATGGTGTAATTTTCCATATTTATGGGAAAGAAGTATTTCAGTTTATATTGTGAATAACTACATTAATTTTCCCATATCAGACTCAAAATTTATGTCGTTAAAGTTCTTAACGACGTTATATAAAATTTATCATTCAAAACCATGTCGCTACTTTGGCGACTCATTTTAGATATATCCTTTTCAAATAGTCATTTCAGACATTTTCAGAATATTAAATTGAAATAAGGTAAATATCTTACCTTATCGGTCCAGATTCGTGGGGACTGCCGGCCACTGTAGGATCATTCCAATTCATTGGTGTGAACACACGACATGAAGCAAAAATAAAAGGATATCAATTACGGCTACACACATTTATTACATACTACAAGGACGAACACGAAGAACACACTGCGTAGAAAAGAAGAAAACAAAACATTAATATCGGCGCGCAGCGCCATCTACAGGTTTAGATTTGACCAATAAATAACACATTGGCCCCCGGATGAACATTAACTTTATGTTCATTTTCCCATTGTAATTATATCTAATATTTCTATATCTAATATATTTCAAATTGTAAGTCCACACAAATGTCATAGTTTATAAATGAAAGTTTTTAAAGATTATTTAGTCCTTTTCAAAAATTTCAACTGAATAAATCAACTGGAAAGGACGTCTCAATGTACCTGTAGAGGTTTTTATCTCACAAGATCGAACCTTTCCATCTCTACCGGGAAACACTTGAGTGACAACTCCTAATTTCCACAGGTATCTTGGCAACTTAGCGTCGTGGATTAAAACAACATCGTGTGGCGAATATTCTCGAATACTGGAGTGTCGACTTGTCATGGCGTTTTTGAGCTGAAGAAGGTATTCCTTCTTCCATCTTGACCAGAACTGATCCAATATTCGTTGTTTTTGATTAAAACGTTTCACATATGTTGCTGAAGTTCCAGGAAGCACATGTGGTTTCATATGCACGATAGGTAGGGTAGTAAGTCGCTGACCTACCAAGAAGTGTGCTGGCGTAATTGGGGAAGGTTCTCCTGAGTCTGCATATGTGTATGTAATGGGTCGCGAATTTATTGACCCTTCAATTTCACATATAACTGTATGTAGTTGTGTGTGTGTGTTAAAGTGGTTTTGCCAACCACCTTTCTTAAGGCAGATTTTACAGATCGCACCAGTCTCTCATAAAAGCCTCCCCACCATGGCGACATTTCCATGATAAACTTCCATTTTATTTTATTACTACTATAGTAATCTTTAACGTCGGGATGGGTAATTATTTTCCAGATGTGCCTTAACTCAATATCAGCTCGATGAAAGGTTCGTGCATTATCGGAATATACCGTATGGCAAAGACCACGCCTTGCTACTATTCTTCTGAATGCTAGTATAAATGTTTCTGTAGATAGGTTCTCTACCAATTCTAGGTGCACTGCTCTAGTTATTGCACATGTGCACAACAATATATATATTTTGCTATCATTATTTCGGATGTATAAGGGGCCTGCAAAATCAAGGCCGATCACTGCAAAGGGCTTTTGTTCATTGATGCGATCTGCAGGTAACGGAGCTGATATCTGGGCTCCAGATCTAGAATTAAATTTTATGCAAATTCTGCATCTTCTTAATACGCTTTTTACTGCCTGTCTGCCCTTGATTACCCAAAATTCCTCCCGTAATTGTACTAATGTATCATTAATGCCAAAATGAAAAACCTTTTCATGCGCATTTTTTATTAACAAATCAATTAATTTACCCTTTGAAGGCAACAGGATCGGGTGTTTTTCGTTAAAAGAATAATTTGATTTCTGAAGCCTTCCTCCGATACGCATTATCCCTTCGGAATCCAAAAATGGTGAGAACTCAATTAAATTTGAATTTTTAGAAATAGGTTCCCCATTTACCAAACAGTTTAATTCCTTCGGAAAATTAATTTTCTGTGTATATTTAACCTTTTGAAAGGGGCTGTGACAGCATATGTCACGCTTCCCCATAGGATTTCGGAAGAGCCCCTCTCAAAAGGTTAACCCACATTGTTTGCGCACTACCAATTTCTTCTGCCGATAATGGACCGCTAACTTTCTCGTTTTTAGGATTCGCGTTGTTAAGAAATCTCTTTATCCATGCCGTAATTCTGAGGACTCTTAAAATGTTACTATATTTTTCTAGATCCAATATTGGTTCAACTGTTTCTATAGAGATTTTAAACTGAATTATTTTTTCAGGTGTTTTCATTTTTTCTTCGGTAATATATTGCGTGTCTACCTTTTCCCCAATATCATTACCTTTAACATTTAGCTCAGATAACCATTTTGGACCTTTAAACCAAAAATCATTATTAACTAACGCATTTGCGCTAATACCTCGAGTAACTAAATCTGCGGGATTATCCTTTGTATTACAATATGACCAATTTTCGGGTACTGACAATTCCTGAATTTCAACTACTCTATTTTTAACAAAGGGTTTCCATTGTTTCGCCGATCCCTTCACCCAGTGTAAAACAATAGTAGAATCTGTCCAATAATTTTTCTCGATGTTAATTTCTTTAAATATATCACAAATATATTTCGCTACTCTAGCTGCTATCACCGCTCCCATTAACTCCAATCTTGGTAACGTTAGTTTCTTTAGCGGCGCAACTCTAGCCTTTGACATAATCATACTTACATAACATTTTTTATCATTACTGATAACCCGAAAATATGCAACACAACCATATGCAAGTGGTGAAGCATCTGAAAAAATGTGTAGTTCTACACGCGAATTTTTCTAATCAACATACGTGAAATAGCATCTATCTATTCGATTTTCTAATAAATCCTTAATTTCGTTACACCACTTTATCCAAATTCCCTTAAGATCATCCGGCAATTCGTGATCCCAATCCATACCTCTTTCCCACATTCTTTGAAGAAAACACTTTATCCTAATTAAAAAGGGAGATATAATCCCAATAGGATCAAAAAATTTTGCAGCTGTATGTAATACATATCTTTTCGTACCTACCGATATATCCAAATTTTCAACTATAGATTTCAAAGCTAATCCTAATTTATCACTATCTTTATCCCACACCAATCCAAGAATATTTATTACACTATCAATATTTACCTCCGAAAAAGAATCATTTTTATCCCACATGTTCTTTAATTTCTGTGAATTCGTACTAAACTTTCTTAATTTCATTCCAGCCTTTGCTAAAATATTTACCGCAGTAGAAGTTAATTCATAGGCACCGTTTACGGTATCGGAGCCATAAAGCAAATCGTCCACAAACAGAGCTGAATTTAACATTTCATAACTATCCGGATAAATTTCCTTATATTCCTTAATGTGTTTCTTAATTGTTGCCGTTAAAAAGAAAGGAGAAGTTGTACAACCAAATGTAGCTCTGGTCATTCGCATTATTTTATAATTCTCGGTGTCCTCGTCAAACCATAAAAACTTTAGAAAATTTCTATCGGGTTCCGCGATTTCTATCATTAAAAACGCCTTTTCAATATCTGCGCAAAACGCAATCTTAAACATTCGAAATCTATTAATTACATCCAAAATTGGTGGTGTAAGACATGGCCCTTTTACGAGACAATCATTTAAAGATTTACACCCCGAAACTCTACTGGAACAATTAAAAACAATTCGTACCTTTGATGTTTGTTTTTCCCGTCTTACAATTTCTCGATGTGGCGCGAAATACTCTTTCTGTGAGCGATCGCATTCTTCAACTATCCCTAGATGTTTTTGTTCTGTGATTATCTGCCTATATTGCTCAAAAATCCATTTATCCGCTTTTAATGTTTTTCTCAAGTAATTGAATTGTCGTCTTGCATTTTCAAAATTATTCTCAAATTTATCCATACCATGATCATTCCATAATAAATAAGTAACATAATGACCCTGTTTATATTCTAACTGTTTATCAAATTTATTTATTATTTCCTGATCGGAAGCAGAAATCAATTTATCATCATTTATTCCCAAAAGATCCAACGACCACAAGTTTTGCAAATCATTACCCGTACATTCCGATGATTCATTTATTTTCATGCTTGGATGGTTTTCATGTAAACAAAAAGAGTTACCACATTCGATCTTTAACACGGCGGCGCCAGTAATTAAGTTGTCTGGATCGTTTCCTGAATTATTATTGCCTGACAGTGTCCATCCGAATAATGTATTTACAGCAAACAACGAACGATTAATTTTCTTTTTATTTTTTTGCAGTTTCCAAAATAAACCTCCGCCGATTAGAATGTCTGGAGCCTTCGAATGCAATTGCGAAAATTTATTTCCTCCCCCCTGACTCGAAAGCAAAAGTTTTCGAAATGTGGCGTCATCCATTATCTGTAACTTCGTAAAAGAGATTTGATTTACGACCAATGCCTCTACATAACATTTCTGTTTGTGGTTTTTTAAATGAGACAATTCGAAATTTACGACTGAATATTCGTTCGATTGCGGCTGTTCACACGAAAACGGATATATTAAGAGAGTTTCTTTTCTAATCACCGGCAATTTTAATTCACGCGCGAGTGCTATGTTTATGAAGTTTCTTTGAGATGCATTATCGAATAATACGGCACACTTTAGAGAGTTTAAATTAGAATTATTTGTTATTCTTGCAAAGCAAGTTTGTAAATATATTTCATTATTCTCAAGCGGATTTTGTACAGGACACTTATAGGACAATACAGAATTATCATTTTCGCAAACACTGTTCTCAGAAGTATTTGTTTGGGTATGTTCGATGTGAATTTTATCTTTCATATGAGCCGTTGGAGTTTCCGATTTTTGCTTATAGCAAATTAATGTATTGTGTTTTCCTGAACATGTGTCACATTTGAGACCCGATAAACAAAATTTGGCGGTATGTTTACCTCTTTTGAAACATAAATAACAGATTCCCTGTTTGCGTAAAGACAATTTTTTGTCCTCTAAATTTAATTTACACATTTTACTGTCATGATCGTTTATTGCATCAACACAAAATATACATTTACTAACAGTTAATTTAAAGGCTGATGCCTTTTGCATTGTGTTAGAATTTTTATATCCCGAACCAGATTTCCGGTAGTAAGCATTATTATTATTATTTTCCTAAGATTTTGAATCAAATCTGGAATTTGAGTTTTTATATCCGCTATTGTGAGTTTCTACTTCGCGTTTTAAAAATAAAAAGGTTTTTTCCCTAGTCTGAACTTCTAATTTTAAATGTTTTAACAAATCTTGTACATCCCATTCCTCGGATTCTGTTTTCATTTTATTATAGTCTATCATAATACTGGTAGGTATTAATTTTGTAACAATTGGAAATAACAAATTTCCGTAGGATTTTAAATCAATTCCTAAATTTTCGAGAGATTTAATATTAACATCAAGGGCGTCGTGCAGTAAGCGTAATTCTTTAATTTGATTTGGAGATTTAACAGGGTTCAAATTTAATAACGCGTCAATTTTATATCTTATTATAATATCTTTTTTTCCGAATCTAGATTTTAATAAATCAATTGCAGTATTGTAATTTTGATCTGAGAGTGCTAAACCCTGAATAGCTGTTAAAGCTTGGGCTTTCAAAAAACTTCTTAAGTAAACAAATTTTTGTACGTTAGACACTTCGTTATTATTGTGTATGGTTATCTCATACTGATTCCAAAATTCCATCCAGTTTTCAGGAGAACCGTCATAAACTGGAATTGAGATCTTGGGCAATCTTACTGAAGTAGCAGTAATTCTTTCTAAATGCAGATTGGGTGTTTGCTCATTTCTTGGCTGCGATAAGATCGGAGTAACATTTAAATTTTTAATTTTCTCTATCTTATTCATAATTTGAGCTTTTACATCAATAATTGAATCTCTATACTCTTGTCTCGATTCTATTTCAGATTATAGCTCGTTGAGATCCGTGATTTTGGCCTCAATTTGATCTTCAACTTCTATAATTTCGTTATTCTTTACTTGCAGTTTTTCTAACTGTGATTCAAATTCAAAAACATTTAACCCTTTGTCGGGTTCATTTAATTTTATATTTATCGTATTGATCAATTTCGTACACAATCCCTTTAGGGTGGAACGCTTTCGTTTTAACTTTTCTACTTCGGTTGCCATATTGTTAATTTATAAATTTGAACTATAGTATAAGTAACAACTTTAAATCATATTTAAGGGCCTGGCAGTCCCTGTTCGGGCGCCAAAATTTATGTCGTTAAAGTTCTTAACGACGTTATATAAAATTTATCATTCAAAACCATGTCGCTACTTTGGCGACTCATTTTAGATATATCCTTTTCAAATAGTCATTTCAGACATTTTCAGAATATTAAATTGAAATAAGGTAAATATCTTACCTTATCGGTCCAGATTCGTGGGGACTGCCGGCCACTGTAGGATCATTCCAATTCATTGGTGTGAACACACGACATGAAGCAAAAATAAAAGGATATCAATTACGGCTACACACATTTATTACATACTACAAGGACGAACACGAAGAACACACTGCGTAGAAAAGAAGAAAACAAAACATTAATATCGGCGCGCAGCGCCATCTACAGGTTTAGATTTGACCAATAAATAACAAAGGCATATTAAATGTAAAAATCAAGGGGGAAATGCTAAAAATCTATAGAAAAAAGCATGGGAATATAACGAAAAAAACTCACAATAACAAGTTTGTAGAAAAAAAATAATAATAAGGGCTGACACAGGAAGTAATATAAGGTAAAAATTTACTAGAAAAGTTATCGAAGTTTTGTACAGGTAGGGGTTAGTAAAATATTATATCGTGGTTTGGGTGCAGAAATTACCAAGTTTATTTTAGCATAGCCGTACTGGCGTACTGAATCCAACATGATGAAATACATATGCTATTAGAAAACAACAACTCTATTATAAGAATAAAGTAGTTTATAAAGTACCATTTTGCACCACGCCGATTAATCCTTTCAAGGACAATGAAATTTCTCTCAGTTAAAATAAACTACCTCCAGAGTTTATGAACAAAGCAAAAACAAAATAAAAACTTATTTTTTCCCTCTATATTAATAAATATAATATATCTCACTGCCCCTCTAATGGTTAAATATCAAGAAAAATATTTAAGCAGTGATTGTATAAATACAGATTATTTTATATAATGAGATGTATCACAAAAGTTACACCATGTCTTACCTATGAGTGAAAATTAAACAATTGTTCGTATATATTTCTTTTTTTTCTTTTTTTTTTTTTTTTCCAGATTAGAATTTCCGAAATTTATAGGTAGTTTCTGCCTATTCAATAAGGGAAATATTTATTTGCCGTAAATCAGCAAGATCGTATTTATGAAGTGGCTGTTGAGAAATATTTCTCTACACTGCCTGTCATTACCCCTCCTTTCGTATGAAAAATTATTAATTCAAACTTAGACATCATTTCGGTTTTTTTTTTTTTTTTTTTTTTTTTTTTTACAGATAGCTTTAAATGATTTTAACAAAAGTTCGCTAAAATTTATTTTTACAATCAAAATTATGAAAAAAAAATAAATAAATAAATAAAAATAAATAAAAAATCTTTTTTGTTTTTTTCCAAGAAAAGTTTCATCATTTTTTTTTTTTTTTTTTTTTTTTTTTTTTTTTTTTTTTCAAGATTTTAAATTTTAAAAACAAAAAATACAAAATTATAACTAACGTTTGTGCTAAAGTATATAGATATTTAAAAGAAAAATATTAAATGAAGTTTCACGAGAGTTCAACAAAAAATTAGAAGCAAGGAATATATTTAATTTGATGCAACTTCGCGAAAATTAATTTCAGTAAAATGATATTTAAAATTTTTATTTTACACGACATTCAATATTTGTTTATAAATATAAACACGTATAACTCAGCATAGAATAATTGACAATTGAAAAAGTCTTTTTCCACACATTTTTACAATTATGTAGTTTCATAATTTAATAAATTTGAAATATCGAATTTGTAGTCAAACTTTGACATTTTGAATGTTCACTGTCGCCTTTAATAGGTATTATATGTTAATCCTTTGCTTGAAAATCACCAAGAAAATCAAAAGAATCTAAATACATATCTGTGTGAAACGATATGCATAATTTTCACAATTTTATTCATGACTTCGAAATTACTCGAAATGTCAACAACCATTTCTTCGTATTTTAAAATTTTGCCTTGCGAAGATAATATTGAAAAATTGCGCGTTTGTTATATATCACAAGCAAAATGATTGATCTAGCTATCAAAATATGCACCATAAAAAAGAACGATTCTTTTTCCTTGGGCCTAATCAGCACATAAAGCGCATCAATTCTTTTTTTACATCTGAGGATGCGATGCATGTTCTTCATTTAAAGATGTTTTAAGTTCAGCGGTTGAGAGGGATATTTTTACTAGAATTTATTGATCATTCATTTTGTGTCAACACCGCCTACTACACAACAATGCATGAAATGGTACTTTTTCCCAGGATTTTAAAGAATTGTAAAGTAGAAAGATTTTTACAAACTTTTAGGATAAACATGGAAAGGAAACCCTTTTGAATATACATAAGACAACGACATCATGCATATTTTAGCTCAAAAAGTGCAAAATGTAATTAACTGAATATGAAATGATGTTATTAATTCCCCTGTGTAAACATAGTTTCTTTAAAAAATAAATAAATAGATAAAATAAAAAAATATATTTATATCAAATTTAAATAAAATATTTTTGATAAAATATGGTTTTCCACCCTTACTCAGAGCCTGATTAAGGGGGAAACTCGCTCTTACCGGAATATTTTTACAGTTATTTTTTATTTCATGTCATAGAAATTCCACGCTTTGACGAGGAAATATTTTTTATAAAAAATGAACGGTGTAAAACAATCCAATTTACTCACCGTTATTAGACACCAGAATTCTTTTAAAATAATTTTTAATGAAAATTTTTTGTTTATTATAAGAGGAAAGTATTTGTTAAAAAATAACGGTGTAAGTATAAATAATGTGTGAAGAACGAGCTTCCCCCTTAATCAGGCTCTGCCCTTACTCATAGCTGCCAATATTTTAATTTATTCCGGAGTAATTTTAGCCCCGCCTCTAATTCATACCACTTATTTTTTAAAAGTAATCTTTCCTTATGTTATCGAAGTTATATATTGAAGAAAATTTTTCTATAAATAAAGTGTGCGAAATAAAGGCGGGGCTAAAAGTACTCCGGAATAAATTAAAATATTGGCAGCTATGCCTTACTAGAAACAAATTTTAGTATATGCAGAGCTGCCAAGCTAATCCGGCAAATTGTCAGTACCGCCCATTTTTCTACACCACTTTATTTTTAGAGTAATTCCCTTCAAATATATTTATGATGAATTAAGAAAACAAATATTCTAAAAATTAAGTGGTGTAGAAAAATGAGTGGTACTAACACTTTGCCGGATTAGGTTGGCAGCTCTGTATATATATATAAGGTAGGAGAGATTAGCTAGGAGAGAGCTAGGAGAGATTGCGCACATAGGGAATCGGCAGGAAAGAGTAGAGTGCCGAGTTGTGATTTCAGGATTCAGCTGGTTGTACAACATCAATAGTGAAGTGCCGACTTGAATATCCATGTCCATTTCTTCAAGAATCTATAACAAATAGTGGTTATTTATTTTTTTCCCCAAAAAAATAAATGCTTGAATTTTCATTACCCTTCCTAGGAATTTCAAAACAATGGTAACAGTGCAATTTTTTTTTTTTTATTATTTAAACAATTTTTAGGAAGACACTAACCTAGACTAACGGTGCAAGCAACACGATTTTCTCTAAAAGCAAATAATTATTTAATAAAAGACTGTGCAATCTCTCCTGCCGAAATGAGAGAGTTTGCGCATTTGCTATTTAGGAGAGACTGCGCAATGATTTTTAGAAAATTCTGTGGTAATACATATTTCGAAGCCTATTGATAATGGCAAGACAATGAAGAGCAGTTTGTTGAATATCTGGAAATAACTTCGAGAAGTGACTGGACTAGTTCAACTCATTTGAGATGGCGCATCTTTTAGGAGACTGTCTCCAAAACCTGAAATTGGATATTCTACAGGAGTGGCATGATTGACAAAAGCTACATCTCTGGTGGGATTTACCTCTCGAATGCAAAAAGTTAGTCTATGAAAAATTTATCGCAAAGTATTTAAATGTTATTGTATATCTGTTTAGTTAATTTATGATTTTATATTAAAAATTAATGCATATTTACGAGGGTGATTAAAGAAATGCGATAAAAAATATTTATTCACAGTGGACAGATAATACAAAAGGGAGTAAAGCTCGATTTGGTAAAAATCATATCCATGACAGCTTAGCCAGTTTTCTATAACTGTTTGAAGAGAACCTAGTATAAAATAAATGTGTCTTCAATTTCGAATAATAATAATAATAATAATAAAATAATGCTGGGTCCAAATCTGTACAATATGGGTGTTTGCACCAGACTTCTCACTTGAAAATTTTGAGTATATCTGGCGTTTAACGAACAGTATGGACTTTGCCATGACATGCAGGATGATGACTGCATCATTCAATATACGGGCTCATTCTTTATCCATACGAAAAGAATAACTTTTCTGAACCTCTTATCATATCAATTGCTCTGACACATTTGCAAACTTATACTCCCTGAAAGCATAGTGACCAAACTTTACGACTGTTTCCTTGAATATCATTTAATATGACATTATATTCTATTTAATGAAATTTCCGGTATGAAATGAATGCGTCTGATGCAGTGTTGACAGACTTTATCTTACAAAACTGGGTCTAGCGTATTCAATTCATACCGGAAATTTCCTTAAATAGAATATAATGTCTTATAAACTGATATTGAATGGCAAGACTGTGTCAGGCGCATTCATTTCATGCCGGCTAATTTCATTAAATAGAATGTAATGTCATATAAAATGGTATTCATAAATAAAAGTGTGAAGACTAAGCCTACCAACGCGAATGCTGTAAGAGAACTGGCACCATCTGTTTCCACTGTGGTAAAAGTAGTCCGTCTACAATTATAACTTATGTGGTAAACCAACCTGTACTTTTTTTTCCCGCAGGAAAGCTTTTTGTGGTATAGTTAAGTTTTGATTTTAAGTCATAAAAATTTCCCAAGTACTAAAAGAATTACGAATAAAGACGTGTTTCGTATAGCAGTTAAAAGTGATTAGCATGTTTCAGCAAGAGCAAAAAACAATCATAAAAGGAGGAAGAACTATGATAATGAATAATACGGTCAGATAGATGGATGATTAAAACATAGAAAGTCGAAGTCTAGCGGAAATTTTTTTATTATTAATATTATTATTATTATTGTAAATCTAATGTCATGGGAAATTTTTAAAAAGTTGTAAAAATTATGCAAAATTTCTGCCTTACCTCATAAACGTAGATTAAAAAAAAAAAAGTAGCCAAAAGATATAATGGAATAATGTTGAATGTAAAATTGTTAATCTATATTTGTCCGTTTCTTTCCATTTATATATGGATATTTCAGTTTTCGACTTTTCAGAATTTAATTTATTCAAATGTATATATATACATATATATATATGTTCTTTTACGAAATTTTCAGTTCTTTTATTATTATCAGTTAATTGATATTATTAGTAATTTTGCTCCATAGCAAAGAATACGTACATTTTAATCTAAACTGCTACATTCTATTTGTGAAAGTTTGTTTGTAATCATAATTTTAGTATACGTTATAATTACGATAATTTAAGGACATCTATCAGTGAGGCTATGCAATTCGGAAATAATTAACTTAATACTAATTGGCTTCTAAGCTTAAACTCCCAAATTAAGACAATTAATTAATTTTAATGAAATACCATGCTTCGAATCATCAGAAATAGTTTGAAATTTATTTATATATGGCTCAGTTACAAATCCTTCAATTACTGTCTATAGTTATTTAATTAGAAATATAAAGACCAAACTAGAAATATGAAACGCCAGCAGATCTTTGGAAAACTAGATTATAATTAACTTATTTTTAGGATATAGAATTAAAGGAAAGGAACGTTAATAATGTGTATTGAAAAGAAATTATCGTTATTTAGAAAGGGTTTTTTCAAATCTGGTATTGAATAAAATAAATTTATGTTAAAAGAATGTGCACTTTAAAAAAATTTAATCAAATTAAAATGAATAAAATAGTAATAGTAATAGAAATAGAAATAATAAGTAAATAAATAATTAAGTCAAACTGAAACAATGAAAAAAATTGTTAAATAATAGTTTTGTCTAATAACCCTTTTAGGAAAAAGCAAATTTTCGACATTTAAAATCAACAGTCACCAGAAATTCCCAACAATATTAAAAGACAAGAAATAAATGAAGTTATTCGTCTAAGTTGTAAAAGGAAAACTTTATAAAAAATTTCCGGGGACAGTTTTTGCAATTTTGAATTAAAATTTGCGGTTGCACTATGCAACCACCGCCCTGAAAGGCTAAAACTGAGATATTAACCACCTGACCGCCGTTGAAGATATATCCGATCACTGAGCTGTTGTATCTTCCACAGTATACTTATAATTTAAAATTATATAATTATAAAGTTTTAGCTTGTTTTTCAAGTTTGAAAATTTCATGTAAAAGCCATAAGCATTATAATCATGCGCAAATTTAACTTTTTAATCTCAAGTCAAAATAAGCATTATTTTAGTACATTCAAAAAACTACTCGGTGAAAACATCACAATTTTACCCTTTTCAAAGGTGGTCAGATGACTAAATCATACTTGCCAACCTAACCCGGAAGATTGTAGGTTCCCGCCCCGTTTTGTACACCACTAAATTTTTGGTGTAATTCTCTTCAAATATATTTACGATTAAATAAGATAAAAAGTTCTTTAAAAAAGATTGGCGTGCAAAAATAGGCGGAAAAGGGCGATACTAACAATCTTTCGGGCTAGGTTGGCAAATAAAGTTAAATAAACCAAAATTATATAAAGTGTTATACAGTATAAACTCAATCCACCTTTTTTTATGGGGTGCGTGGAAAAAACGATGAAAGTAGGAAAACGATGAATGCGGGTTAAAGTCAAAACACGAATAAAATAATGTTTATGAAATAATACACTCCAATATGTATGGTACAGTACTAATAAAAAACTAATTTGTTACTCTCCAAACTGTCAAAGAAATAAATCAAAGTTGTAGAACATTAAGTGCTATTTATTTTTAAAAATTAGTAATTTTATGTTCGATTTTTTGTTTATTTTATAAATTAAACGGGAATTTTTTCCAGATTTACAACATTTTCTGGTCCTTTTCTATAATTTCATGTGCATATAAAAAAATTCGTACATTTTCAACTGCCGTAATTACGTCAGACACACTTGGCACTGGCGTAGGCTCAGCCTCACGAATGTGAAAAAAATGTAGCAGCTGACCATACTGGATGCATCCATTCTCCTGTATACACAAAGCAGAATAACTTATTCTCCAAGCAAGATAGACACGATCCGTATTCAGTAATTCATAGACACATGTTACAATATCTGCACAATGCTTGTTCTTCATCTAAAACAGTATAAAGATGAGTAGCTGAAGTTGGTTGGGTTTTACATCACACTAGTGCTACAATGTAAGCAAATGGTGACGGTCTGGAGCTTACTTTTGAGGATGGTCCAGAGACATGCCATTACAATTTTGATCATCCGTGGAGGAAGAAAAGAATTATTTTAGGGTGAAAGAAGTAATTCCAGTTTGAATGCCATATGGAATCGTTTGATTTTCAATTTCATTTCGCTCAGAAGAAAAATTTTACAACGATGAATGCGGGAAAGTGACTTTTTGAAGAACGATACATGCGGGTTCCGTTAACATTATTTAAATACAGTTTGTGCAGGGACCATAGAAATAAAACGATCAATGCGGGAAAACGAATGATGCGGGAACGATAGATCGGGGTTTCACTGTATTTTCCATTGCATTTACATAATAAGTCTTCTTCATAAGATAAATCTAAAAAAAATAATTAATGACATTTTTTTTTCATTTAATTTAATGTATATTCAAAATTACAGAAAAATTGTTGATATTTACAGAATATAAAAATATAAAAATTGTCACATTAATGTAACAAAGAAATTATGTAAGCTTTGATCAAAATATAAAGGATATACTGGACACTATTATACTGCCTTGACTTTCCTCTTTTCCGTATTTTACGTTCTGATTTATATTATGAGAAAAACATTTAATTCGGATTCATGAGAAAATACAAACCGAATTCAATCATTAGCACTTATCATTTTAGATTTTTTGACATTTTTCTTTCTTTTTATTTAGTAATCGACTTATTGCAATGATTTCATTTATCTATATTTATATCTATTTATATCTATATCTGTCGATCTATATCTATCTACAGTGGTGGTCAGAATTATAAGGGTAACTGAAAATTGCACAGAAAAAGTTTATTTCTTTAATAATTATAGGGAAATCCATTTTTTATGTTAGATATCATTGTAGAATGCGAAACATTTGTAAATGCAAAATATGAATATTTTGCTGTAATTAACGAAAAATGTCATTTTCAAAACTAGACAAAATTATAAGGGCAATGAAAGTTTTGTCTTGAAATAAGCTAATAATTAATAATTTCCTTCATTCTTCTCAATCATTTTTATCCGTCTTGACGTCATGGAGTTTGACAGCTCCTTCAGAACATTCTTGGAAAATTTCATCCAGGGTTTTTCGACGAAGGATATTTTTCCTTGTTTTGATATTGAATACCATTTTTGTATACTTTCTGTGCCAGATTTTTCGCTGGATTTAGATCGGTGCTTCTGGCCACCCTGTCAAGTAGTTTCACTAAATTAAAATGAAACTATGATTTTGAAGTCTGAGAATTATGTACTAAGGCATTGTCCTCCAGGAACAAATAATCTCCACTCATAATTAATGTACATCCGGCAAAAAATTATTTCCCTGTACATCAACATTATACTCAGAATTCATTCTGTCCTGCACAATAGTTTTATTGGAGTAGTTCTATCAGTTGTAAGACCTCCCTAGACCATAACGCAGCCCCCTCAAAATGTATGCTTTGATTAAATTTCTTTTTCTTTGTAGAAGTAGTGAAAATCATCTGGTACATCCAAATTAAACTTTTTTCATCGGAAAAGGTAATACATTCTTGCCAACAAACTAATTAATATTCCGTAGTATTGTTGGCTCCGCCTTTTTTTTCACACCGGAATCTTTTTAGAGTATTTTTCCGCTTTTATAATAGTAATTGCATTTAGCTAATATTACTCTAAAAATTTATTGGCGTGAGAAAAAGGGTGGGACTAACAAGACGGCGTAATATTAATTAGGATGTTGGCAAGTATGGGTAATATCATCTCACTTTTTTCCAGATTAGTGAATGTTTTTTGACCCCACCCCTCCCCTCAGTCTTTTATGCACTTTTGTAAGAGGCGGTCATGACAGGATATTCGCATAATTTTACGGTCAATTGTAAGAAAAATTTGGCAAATTTTCCCTTGTCTTTATAATTTTGACCACCAGTGTATCTGCCTTTCTCTCTCTCTCTCTCTCTCTCTCTATATATATATATATATATATATATATATATATATATATAATGAAAATATTGTCATCATGATAATTTCCGAAATAATAAATCAAATCCATCCAAAATTTATCACGAAATTATAAATATCTTAGATGAGTTCTTTAACAAAGTTACTAACCATTTTGTTTTCAGGTGGCGGCTACTTGGAGATTTCAAATCCATGTTACAAACAGCAAATTTAATACCGCATTTGCTTATACATAAGGGTTTTAACAACGTTTATTAATGAATTTTATCCGTTGAAATCAAGCTACCACTTAAAAATTTGTCTTCACGATAACTTTTGAAATATTGGCCTAGCGATGCTGCCCTTAAAGCTGGTACACCAGAAGTGACATAATTGATCCCAGGTCACTCTCGTCGACCTAACCATTCGGAATTTTTCGTGGTTTTCTCCGAATCTCGCGTAAATACGATATGTGATGCTCCCACAGAGGTCACACTATCCCAGGCCTAGGATCCTCTTGCAGTCAATCGGACTTAATCCCAAACACCAATGCAATAAGAATTTATCTAAGTATTACACAAAAAAATATAGAAATATTCAAAAACCAAAACCTATACCAACAATCTCCAGTCTCCCCCTGTTTTCTTTACACTTAATCAATTTATTTGTTGACACATTTATTGTCTCGATAATGTTCTAGTAAAAATTAAAACTCTGATTTTTACAAACATGTTTTTTCATAACAAATTGATCTTAATGTAATAATATCAATTAATAGTATAATTATAAGTCCTGTAATTTTAATACAATTTATCAGCTTTTGATTCTGCAAAAACATTAATTTAGTCCATCATATAACATTAATGTTCCATCCGATTGTCCTTTGTGTAAAATGGTAAGATAAAAAAAAGTTTCTTCTTTATTTTCCGAACGTTCTTTTACGTTCTAATTGTTAGTGATTCAGAGAGCACTTTATCCTTAATTGACCAAGATATATACGGCGACTACAAAGTATCTAATAAATTAATTTATCTTGAGATAAAACATACTAAGTCAAAGTTAATACACCTTTAAAGCATTAGTGAAAACGGAAATAAAGAGATTCGTTTTGGTTGTTCTTCCTTTTTCGATAATTTCTTTGTGCGATTAAATTGTTAGGGGCAAAATATTCTTACAGAATGTTATTCATGGTAAATAAAATACTAAAGCATTGCAACAATACATGGCTTACATTCAAACGATTCAATAATTAGAGCATTTAGTTAGATAATATTTCTCTTACATTTAAAATGTTGAAACAATGCATAATTTAGATTTTAACTAATAGTATTATTCAACATTGTAATGACAATGAGTTTAAATATATATTTATTATCATCTATAAGCTTTATTACATTCTTCTACAAGGGTAGAAACAGTATTGTTTTGGATTAAAATTTTGGAAATTAAGTGTTTGTGTATTACAAGTTTTGAGGAACTCTGAATACAAAAATTATTTTTTTAACGATTGGTTTAGGTGTGTGAGAGAGAGTCTGTTATCAGTGTAACTCAAGTAGAAACATTAGTAAGTTGATCAAACTCATTTTTCCTGTATCATATAGCGACGCTATACTGAATATTTTTTTTTTTTTTTTTTTTTTTTTTTGAGATCTACAAAATGGTTCTTCTATAGGAATATTCAAAATTATTCAAATACTTTATTCCTATAGGCAAAATTTTTAGTTGGTATAATTTAACACTTTAGATTGCACCAAATATATCAAAATGAACTCATATTTTTTATATGAATAAATATGCAAAGTTATCTATTTCAGTTTTGAAGTAAAATTAGAAAACAAAATAAACAGCGATGTTAAAATATCTAATATTTATATGCATTTTAACAGAAAATACTGTTTAAACCTTTAGTTTTCTTTTACTTCTCTGGTCAGAGTTACCAAACTTTGGGAATTTTTTATTCAAAATCCAACACTAAATTATAACTGTAATGGATACAGTTAAAGTTCAAATACTGTATTCCTACAGACAAAATTTTTAGTTGGTACAATTTACTTTAGATTGCACTAAATATATCAAAAATTTCGAAAGTTTTTCGTCCAATATTCGTATCAAATATATCTCCCTAAAATTATTGGTGGTGGTTGAATAAAAGAGTCCTTAAATTTTGCAGCACTGTTTAGAGTATTATATATGTTTATAGTCGGTCAATGGATAATTAATTACAGGCGGATGTATAACAGTGAACTATATTGCTTTTCTCAGGTAAAACACCTTATCATTGTTTCTCACTTTTATTTAAAATCAAAATTAACGCTTTCAGTTTTTTATTTATCGGTGTATTTAGTAATGATGTATTTGATTTAACCTTATAACCTTAAGATATTTACCAGTGGATCTGCAGATCAGGAGCCTCAACGTCCTAGTTGCATCAGACATTATTCAATAGGTCATTTTTACTTATTCCTTATTATATAATAGTATATATTGATTCGATCGACTTATTACCATAATCAGATACATTCCTAAGGGAAGCTGCCGCCCCTTCAACCCCCTGCTGTATCTCTCTTTGTATACCTATTTGTATATCGTATAAAATGTTACGGAATTGTAAATAATTGCATTTATTTTTGTATAAACTCTCTCAAAGAGGCTTAGTAAGTCGATAAAATGCTAATTTTGTGCATTTCTAGTCGTTTTAGCGTTAAAATAGCCAAATTTTCCTTTAAAAACGCATTAAAAAGCTCCATTAAGGGAAGTAATGGATTTGGCGCCAAATTTGGCGACTGTTTCCGTCCTTTGCGATTTTTTTTGGCGACCTTGGCGCGATATTAGGGATATACCAAATATGAAAGCTCTAATCGCATTGGCTGATGAGATACGAGAATTTTCAGAACAGTCTGTGTTCGATAGAATAGTATAAAAGGAGCATTGTTTCAGCCAAGGGGGCCAATCTCAGATCTGTGTCAGTTTCGTCAAATACTTGCTTTGCTTTGAGCCTCTTTGAATGAGACTTGCTTTATGTGTTATTCATAAACAGTTTGTACTGGAGGTTTTCTGTTAACGGCTGCTGTTTAAGCTAAGTTTACTGGTTGAATTGAAGCTGATACTTGGTTTATAGACCTGTATTTTTCTGGAACTTTCTGGGAAGATATCACTGAATTTTTGCAAGTTTTGCCTTTCATTCTCGGACAACTTACGAACCTCCAAGTACGCAACAATATGTATACTTAATAAACGACGGTCTTGTATTATTTCCCTGAAATTCATAAATATCAAATTTCATAACTATCAAATTTCATACAAAAAAATTACATAGCATATCGGAAATATTTTGCGTAACCTTTAAACTAATTATCAATTCTATAATCACAATTTTCAACAGGAAAACATGCTTTTAAAATTCTAATAAAATTACATTATATTTGATGGGGGTGTAACCATGTTGAAATACACTTTAAAGAACTACCGGCTATAGACAGTAATAGTACGAAATTCCTTTATGTATCCCAGAAAAGTAGCCACAATCATTATAAACGCCAATAATAAGAATAAACCTAATTAATTATATCTCATTAATTTTTCAAACTAATTTGGCATCATTTGGATGATTACAGTACATACTCGGAATTATTTTGTGTGGTCCCATAAATTATTTAGTCTATACATAACCTTTTTTAAGAGTAAACATGATTTTAAGCATCTTTATAATGTATGTTAACTTTATTAAGTTCAATAAACGCATTAAACTGCGCGCTTAAATAAAAAATTTGTCCATAGGCTTTAATGTTACGAAATTCTTTCGTGTGTCTTTGTAAACGAACCATAAACATTGTATACACCAGTAAAAACTAGTTAGCTTATTTTGCGTTTAAAATTAATAATTGTTCCAAATTTAACATCGTTTGGATGACTACGTGACATTGTCAGAAAACTTTTGTAAGCTCCTGTACATTAATTAGAAAGCTTAAAAGCACATATTTTCGTCAAACAACATAAGTTTAAGCATCTTATTCACGTACGCTAGTTTCATTTTCTTCATTGCAAAGTAGTGATATTAAACTGCGTTGAAACGAAATTCACCCCATACGCCGTAATGTTAAGAATTTTGGCGTGTCCCTGTACACAGTTTATAAAAAATATAGCAATAAAAATTATACAGCTACTTATATGCAAAGCTGGAACGTGTGCACCAATTTGCAAGTCAATCGAAGGTTGCGGTACATACAAATTCTTCCCATAGGCTGTAAAGATCAGAAAAACTTTGGCGTGTCCCTGTACATGAACGGCAAATGGAATACACACCTAACACTATACAGCTAATTCCATTGGGCTCATGAATATGTGTACCAAATTTCAAGTCAATAGCGGGATTTTTGCGGCCGCTATCGCACGATAGACAGACAGACAGACGAACAGACGGAACCCAAAATCCTTTTGAGTCTCAACAGAGGGCCTCCACTGACGTTTCGGCAAAAATTGGAAGTCAATAACTTGATTTTTGCGGTGGCTATGGCGGTACATACTGATTCTTTCCATATGCCGTGATGAAAGAAAAACTTTGGCGTGTCCCTGTACACGAACTACAAATGGAATACACACCTAAAACTATACAGCTGATTCCGTTGGACTCATGAACATGTGTACCAAATTGCAAGACAATAGCGTGATTTTTGTGGCCGCTATCGCGGTACATACAAATTCCTCCCATAGGCCGTAATGATAAGAAAAACTTTGGCGTGTCCCTGTACACGAATTACAAATGGAATGCTCACCCAAAACTATACAGCTGATTTCGTGGGGCTCATGAACATATGTACCAAATTTCAAGTCAATAGCGTTATTTTTGCGGCCGCTATCGCACGACAGACAGACAGACAGAAAGACACACTAACACAGCCCAAAACCGTTTTGAGTCTCAACAGAGGGCCTCCACTGACGTTCCGGCAATTACGGCGGAACTAAATTATAACATTTTTTTCATGCTTATAAGGAAAATACCATTTTTTAATTAAACAGTATCCTAATAAAAAGGATAAGAGAGAAAACATTGTTAAATTATGGCCTTTGGTGATGCCAAAAACTTATGAAAGCATTTTGTACACATTTTAATGAAAAGGTCCATTTTCTTCAGTGAATAAGTAGTTTGTTAAGCAACAAACAGTTTCTAGTCGATGAGTTTTATTCAATGAATATTATCGAAAGTAATCGAGGGAAATTGTCCGTGCAACGAATTTTCTCGAAACAATCAACTAACTATCACTCGTATTTCAAAAGTCAAGTAAGCAGCGTTAAATACGACACAAAGAAGAAATATTGCTGAATCAGCAACAACGCATTACAGTTCAGCACAGTTCATTATTCACAAATAAGCTCGTTCTGGAGAGGACTCTCTTCTCTTTTTATACATTTGGTTACAATTTGGCGAAAATTCTACCTAATTCTGCTCTAGGATTCAATAAAAATTTCCAGAGCTCGGCTTCTATTAAAAATAGAATTTCAAATTTTCGCAACCCCAAGCTACCATTTCTCGTCAAATTTTGCCCCGAAATGGTCCATAATTCCTCATCCAATTGTCAAGTTTGTTGCTAAAGCTGATTTCAGTGCAATTGAATAAGGACAGATCGACATTTTAATTTTATTCCGGTGCGCTGCTAATACCCACCATTTTTCATACCACATTTTTGAATGATAGTTTTCTTCTTGCAATTACATATTTGAGAAAAAATTATTTCAAATAAAGTGGCCTAAAAATTTGACTAGTATTAACGGTGCTGAAGAACAAATTAAAATGTGGGCACGTCTGGAGAATACATACTTGAGATCCATCTCATTATGAACCGTACAATTTTTAGTACACGCCTTTTTTACACACCAATAATTTTTTAGAGTAATTTTAGTCTTATTTAATCGTAGATGGTTGGCAAGTATGAGAATATGTAGACTGTCCTTTGTTTCTACTAAACTTTAACTGTGAACCTACTATCTGCAACAGTTCTTCCGATGCAGGAAAGGTATTTTCCATGCAATATTTTATGCATATTATGTCAAAATGATCTTTATTTTTTTCTTTTTACTTAAAGTAATAGAAACAATAAACATTTTTCATAATATAATGCTTTATTATTATTATTATTATTTTTTTTTAATAATGTTTTCCTCTTTTTATGTGAGTACTTTTGTCAACTCAATAAATCAAACTTTTCCATTAATAAAGTGTTTATGAAACAATCTGTACAGTTTAATCAAAGCAATTAATTAATTAATTTTTACTTTAAAAACAATTTTCATATTAAGATACTTTAACATTTATAGTAAATATTTCTTCTTAAACACTGGCTAAGTAAATTTATCTAAAATGATTAATTATTCGCAAAAAATATCATAAGTTATAAGTATTTCGGGAAATTTATCAACAGGAAAAAAAAGAAAAGAAAAGAAAACCGTTGAAAATAATTTTATACTGTTATCTAAGTAATATTTAATGAAAAAGCCAATATATTTTATTTTGCATTACTCCGTTATTCAGTTATCATAAATGTTTTTAATCATTATTAAAGTTAAATTTTTTACACGATTTTTCATTTAACATATCGAAAAATCTCTTAATGTAGATTTTTATGTGCAATAAAAATAAATATATACAATAAATATATACCATACATATATATATACACATATATTTTATGAATAATTTATTTTACCAGTTTATCGAGTGTTTTAATAAAAAGTATACATTTGATTAATTAAATTTATTAGAATAATTAAGGGTTATTATAAGATTTTTTTTTCGGTAAATATACTATATGTATAAGGATTTGTTGAATATGTATTAGAAAAAAGAAGTTTTCTCTACCAATTATGTAAAGTAAATGATTGTATTAAAAATAACGATATTGCAAAAACAGAAAATGTAGTAGTTGTTCCTTTTGATTAAAAAAAAAAAAAATGAAAAATCACAAAATAAACAAACAAAGATAATAAAAATAAAATCCCCAATCCAAATAGTTTTTTTTTTTTTAAATTATTATTATTATTATTTTTTCTGTATTCAGAATCAAAATGTATTTACTTTTTAAAAAAATTTTCAACTTTCGGTCTTATGAGTTTTAAGAACTTCATAACGCATCAAAAGCAATGACTGCAGACATATTCACATAGGCACGTCTGAAATCAGACTTTTATCGACGCAAAGAAGGTCTTCAACTAAAATTAATGCGAGAAACGTAACAGAATGAGGCGGCATGTTGAAATCATCTGAATAAATATAATCATCAATGTGTCATTTCCTCGCCTACTCAAAGCTCAAAACCTAATCAAACATTCATCATCAAATGATTAATATCAATCAACTTTCCTTCTAAAATTTAAAATTATACTTCACTTGTTTATTCAAGGTCACATAATAAAGAATTACAGAACTCATATCGAATGAAAGAAACTGTTGATACTAATGACTTTAAATTTGCTTTATAGATTATATTTCGAATCATAAACAATAATTATCTGACTGACTTTTATTTGAATAAACTATTTGAGCGATAGATTATAAAGAAAATAATAATAATTTATCAATGTGTATTTTCCATTAATATGGTTACTTGTCATTAATTTAAGACATGTATTTCTTCATTTGTAGCAAATTGGGAAAATTACAGCATGCATAAGATAAATGAACAGCAAATATATTTTACAGCTGACTAAAACAAATATATATATGGCACAGGGAGTAAACAGTTTTTTTTTTTTTTTTTTTTTTTTTCAAGCATAGCGAGTTAGAAAAAGAAAATCAGCCAAAACGTCTTATTCTCCTTCTCTCTCTCTTTTTTTTTTTAAACACCCATTCTTTTGACCTCAAGCTAGGCTGCCTAATTATGCCGCCTACAAATTTTCCTGTATTAACTAATTCATGGGGAAAAAAATCTTCTAAAAGGGGGGTTCACGTGGCAAATTTCAAGAAATCATTCGAGGGGAGGAGGGAGGGTCACAGGCCACATTTTCCGTCTTGATTCTTCCACCAATATTTTTCTTTCGGAATTTTTAATAGTATGTTTGTCCCATTATTTAAGTACAAATTATCATATAAATATTCTGGTGGAAGAGTCAAGGAAAAAAGGCAGGTCTATAACCACTCGGTCTCCACAGCGGTTTTTGAAATATCGACTTTTGGTCTTACATCCGATTTTCGCCAAAATTTCTCAAACTCATCTGAACATAAGCAATAAACTAATGCATACGAAAGGACCTTTAAAATGGACTTAAAAAACTGAAGTTGAAAAAAGGTCCTTCGAGCTGTTTTTAAGACACCCGCTTCCAAGACTTTAAACTAGTTTACAAAATCAGGACACCTGTGAATTTCCCTGCCGTAACCAATTCAAACAATAGAAAGAACATCTAAAATGGGGTTTACATAGCAAACTTCAAGAAAGTCGCTAGAGCCGTTTTTGAGATACAATTAAATTATAGCCCAATTTCCTGTTTTTCAATTTTTTACGAAAAGTTCGTAAATTTCGTAAAAATGTTCGTCTGTATTTCAGACATACTTTATATAAGATATATCATGTTATGTCATCCTCCGTCTTTGGATATATGATATGTCTTTGGACTTGGGAGATCTTAAAACATGTAAATCAGTTGAAAACTCGATATCGAATTTTTGACCAAATACAATACTTCCATTACACACGGTATTCCGGTATAGAAGTGATAATGAAACATAAAAATGGAATAATTAACTTTTATCTTTATGATTTCAAATTAATCAGTTATTTAGCTATTTTTCAAAATATTGTATTTGACAGACAATTTATCAAAAGCAAGTATATATTTTGCAAAATTAGTTTAAAAATTTTAAGAACTTATACAAACTTTCGTAAAGAACTCCGATATAGACATGAGAATTTACAAATATTCGCTTCAAAAATCGATTTTTCTATTTTTTTTTTTTTTTTTTCAAAATATAAAACGTATTGAAGTTTTAAAATGCACAAGGAAAAAAAAAATCTAAACTTTATAAAACTAACTGGAAAATCTAATTGTAAATTAAAATATGCTGAATATTTAAGCAAAATACAAAAATTTATGTTCATTATTTTTATTGGAGATTTTCAGTATTAACGTATTGTAGTAAAAAATAAATAAATAAATAACAAAAATAAGAATAAGGATAAATTACATTCTACTTTTGAAAGATAAGCATTGTTCAACTTTAAATAGAAAGTAAAAAAGTTAAAAAAAATATATACACGTGTATTTTTGAAGAGAATTTTAAAAGACTAAAATAAAAGACATTTTGAAGAAACTTTTCGACAAACATATTCGCCGCAAGTAAAATCCGAATGATTGATAGAGTCCCTTGGGAATGTAGTATAAAAGAGACACCGAGATAAACTAAAATGCATGAACTATTGATTGATATAAAGTTGAGATTTTTGTACTCAAAATCTAGAAAAGACACGTATGATTGTTCTTATAAGTAAAGAAAGAGAAATATGAAATATTTAAATAAACCAGACAATGAATAACTATTACTCATCTCTAGAACCACAAAATTTGTTATTACACCATTAGTTATACAATTTTCTTAAAAATTTAATATTTGAAATAATGCTAAAATTGGATTCATTTACTTGAAAGATTTTTAAAAATAATTTTTCAAAATATAAATATATATATATATATATATATATATATACTTTATATTTTTATTAAGGGGCATTACCGGCTAAATTTGTCATCTTTCAAAGTGCAGGGATGGAACACGGGCGCAGAATTTATCAATGCAACGCAATTTTCTCCTTCTTAAATCAACGATATTATAGGTGGGGAAATCTCTTAAACAAATACCTGTATGAGTTCTGGGCCAATGTTCTATCCCTGAAAGTGTATAAATTTACTTCCTCTTTAACACTTTGCTTGCGAGTTACATAAAATTATTATTATTATTATTATTCTTATTATTAATGAAAAATGACCGCCGTTTTCAGGCGTTCCCCTAAAAATGTAGTGTACTTCAAAAGAACGATTTTACGAGTCTTGTCATAGCCTCCTTAAGTAGATGCCTGTCGTGTAGCTCTTAAGCTTCGCGAGAGTTCAAGCGGTAGACAGCGCCATCTGGTACAGATTGCGCGATTTTTTTATTCAACTCTCACCAAAAATTTTTAAAAGTGGGATTTGAAATGCAAAAGGAAGGCGAATAGAATCAAAGAAACGTCGATTATATATATCACATATCACTTCTTAAAATTATTGCTGTCAGTTGAATAAAAAAGTCGTACAATCTGTACCAGGTGGCGCTGCCTACCGTTCGACCTGTTGCCAAGTTTAAAACCCACGCGACAGGCATCTAATTAAGGAGGCTATGGTCTTGTTTAACACTTTATATGCTGCAAGAGTATGTGCATATTTATGCTAATGACATTTACAGAATCAATTATTAAGAATAAGATTTGAATAATTTAATCATGAATACGCAAAATCATTTTAATAAATATTACAACGTATTAGAGGAACACCAAAATACTTCAAAACAGAAAATTAACCCGACGACAATGTATTAATATTACCTTCAGACTTGCCAACTCAACGAATATTAAAATGTTAATTATTTTTCATAGAAAAATTCACTTTATATTTTAGCAAAAATTGTGCGAGTGTATAAGCAGAAGGTAACTTAAAGGGAATGGTAGCGTAAATTATTCGGGTACATACTTGCCAACATACTAATTAAGATTCCGTAGTATTGTTAGCCCCGCCTTCTCTTTCACACCAGTATCTTCTTAGAGTATTTTTCTTCTTATTTAATCGTAATTGAATTTGGAGAATATTACTCTAAAAATTTACTAGTGTGACAAGAGGGGCGGGACTAACAACACTACGAAATATTAATTAGGATGTTGGCAAGTATGTCTGATAGATTGGCAGTTCTGCAACTAGAAGATATACTTTATTAATTATGTGTCTGTACCCCCTTCGAGAAACATTTGCCAATCATTAGTCATTTACAGAAATAGAAAGAAATACGATATTATCGGAAATTATAAAAACCAAATAGTACCCTCAAAATCAACCATATTTATATTGTATCTGCTTTTACAACTTGTTAATATTCCATCATATTTCCAGGACCACCTCTAGGGGTGAATCCCAGACCGTCGCTAAGTGACCATTGCGCAACATTAGTGTGACGTAAAACCCATCCATCCATCCATCATATTTCCCCATTCGTCTTTGTCAATCCTCATATGGGAGAGCCGCTTTATCTCTTGAATGAATACCCATTCAATGTGAAGTTATGAAAAGATTCTCTTCATTTAAAATTTAATAGAGAAATATAGTAGAGCTGCGGTTATCCAAGCCTCGATTAACCAAGTTCCGGGTTAACCGAGGTAGTCCCGAAAAGGTCACGCCCTGGAGCAGGCGTGGCTTTTGACAAATGGCGTAGTTAAGTTTGACAAATTTTACAGAAACATCACTGTATTTTATAATTTTTAAATGAATACATTTAAATGTGTAATACATGTATTATTTTACTTCATTAACTATGTTTTCATCTATTTTAAACTTTGCCGTATGTTTTCCCTTCGATTTACAACACAGTCCGTGTTAACCGAGTTTTCAGTTATCTGAGGTATTCTCAATCCACATTACCTCGGATAAACGAGGCTCAACTTTATATAAAATCAAAAAGTTATAAATTTAGATAAAATGTTTTGATTAAGTAAGACTTACTCTCTTAAAATGCTGAGCGAATTTACTTACACAAAATAGGACTCAATATTTTTACTCACAATTTGAGGAGAATTTCTCGAAATAAATCACTTTTGAGCCGAATCGCTGTTTTCCACTTTCAGACAAAATGAATGTTCTATAATTAACTCATTTTTGGACAAATTTAAGAAGCGCCATCTATTAGCCACATTTTAAATAAAAAATGAAATTTTATTTTATAGTTTATAATTCAGATTGGTTACAGACCCGCCTTTGTTTCCTGATTCTTCCACCAGTAAATTTTTATGATAAATTTTTACTGATTTAATTCTGAAAAGGTACTATTAAAAATTTCGAAAGAAAAATACCGATGAAAGAATTAGGGGGGAAAATGTAGCCCGTCACCATCCTGTAATTCATGCTTTATGAATTGTTTAAAGAATTATTGAACACTTTTGGTGATTAAAAAAACAAAATTTCAAAATACAAAATGATTTTGATAACTATAACAAATGTTATAGGTACATACAACTTATAATATATAGCAGAGACTTATAATATATAGCAGACGTGTTTCCAGATAAAAACTAAAAATAAGTAGTAAAAAATTTTTCTAATTTTTTTATTTTTTTACTTTTTTTTAATTTTTAAATAAGTAAAACACAAATAAAAAGAATAATGCATCTGTTTGATGTATAAATGCATTTAAATCTAAAGCTATCTTCTAGTTTTATTATATTCATTAAAACTAGTTTATGAAAACACATCGTAAAATTTTCAAAAAGTTCATTTCAGTGTTTTATTTACAATTAAAATCAACATCGGGAATAATAAAATACCCTATACAAGCTACATGCATAATAATTTTGAAAGTTATACCTGTTTAAAAAATGGTTGTTCCGTAGAAGAACATAATTATTTTTCTAAACGTGTAATTTATACAGAATTCATTTGTATGCTTCTAAAGTTTTATTTGTCGTAGAAGATCTATTTTCAAGAGCTTTTCCTAATTTTAAATCAATACAGATATTTTAAAAAGTTCATCGTGTTCTAATAATTTTATTTTGTGTAAAAAGCATGGGCGTCGGCAGAAAGGGGCAAGGGGGGTCACCCCCCCCCCCCAACTGGAAAATTCTACTAAGCATTTTTTCTTTAAATTTAAAACTATGCTATCAGAATTTTATTTAAATATATATATATGTTTTCAGGTTGTGCCCCCCCCCCCACCTGAAATTTTTTCTGGCGACTCTACTGGTGAAAAGAAGTAAAAATTTTAAAACAATATGAGTTTTTTAGTTTAAGAATGATGGCGAACGGCAATTTAGCATCTTTATGTATGAAATTTTAGCGCAGTGATATCACGCTCGCCTTCCACGAGGATCATCTGTGTTCGATTCTTACGAAAGAAAAGTATTTTTCTGGACATTAACAGTTTCGTTCAAATCTGGTTCAGTTTTACTCAAAAATAAACTGTATCAAATACCTCAAATCGAAACGACTCACGGTTGTTCAAATATTTGAGGGAAATTCACGCAGCATGAGAAGTGGGCTTTTCAATGTGATAAATAAGTGAAAAATAGCTCAAACTGATTAAAATTTGCTTTTCTGTTTTAATAGAACATACAAAGTAGAATATGTTTGACTGTACTCTATACATATATATATATATATATAATCAGGGAATTATTTTTCAAAATCAGAGAATTTTGAAACAAATTATACTCTACACGATCTACGTATGTATTGGAGAAGAAAATGGAAACTTGACAAAATCAAAAACTAATTAGACGCTGCGCATTTTAAAGTATTGGAATATACAGCATCAAAATATAATTAAGTTGCTATAATTTTTTGGTCTTATAAATTTTTTTATCGAAATGTTTTACATGAATTCAACAGAAAATAGCACTTAAAATAATTTGCCAGCATGTAAACAGTTTGTTTATTGTATATTCCTGTACAAAGTATGTGCACATGTGTATTGTATGTTTTTATCAATAACAAATTTAAAAATTTTAAAGTTATTAGGATGTTAAGAAATGCTGTATTTTATCAGGTTTTTCAATTTAAAAATATGAATATTATATACGGTGCTAATACACATACACACACACACATACACACACATATAACATACGCACACACACACATATATATATACATCCAAAAGGACTTCTTTTTTCTCTGACAAACTCAGAAGTGTAACAGAAGAGCCAAATGGAGCATAAATCAGTATATCAGCCCTGTCCTATCTCAAACCGTTTTTTAATTACTGCAAATAGAAGATAAAATCTAAAATTCTTACAATATTCCTCATTTCTGAAGTTTTCAAAGCATCCAAGCAAAACTTATACTGGTGGGTTCGTTGTGGCCTACAACTGACCTTTATTTGCCATCAGTATCAAGTAGCCACACGTAACTCAAGTAGCGAGCCATTTATGGCTGCCAGCAGTGATGGAGGCCTTCAGAAAAAATGTCGATGGTCTAGAAATGGCATAAATACAAGTGGTAACATATAGCCGTAAGCAGGCTACCATTACATGACCAACATCATGTTTGCCGTGTTGTGGCCACTGTTTATCAAACCGGTAACGGGCCTTCACTTACAATTTGTATGCATAAATATAAAAGAGGGCGCTGCGATTCTTTTCCTGTTGATTTGAAATTCCCTGGTTGTCTGCTATTCCATACGAAGTTTGGTCGTTCTGGTAGTCGACGATGTACAAGATTCAAAGATCTCATAATAAAAATATGAGTAAGTAATTTAATTATTAATTTGGTTTTGTATTCCTTTTTAAATATTCTTTTTAGAAGTGTTTGAACCTAACAGCATTACAATAACAAAAGGATTTCAAGAAATATACAACAAACATACAATAGATCCTTTTGAAATATGACCAACACAGCTCAACGAAATCGTACTTTAATTTTTCTTTTTCTGAACAACTTTCGGTGTTTCTTATGTTTTCTAATACGCTAAATTCAGAAATGCTTATTTTCCCCCCATCCCATAAAAGATATTCTCAAAGCAAGAATGAGAGCTGAAGAATTCATATCGAGGTTATAAAAAAATGGAAACACTTTATGTATAAAATACATTAAAATATACAATTATTTTCATTTTCTTTTAGATGTCTTTTATTTTTTTTAATTGAAGCTTCGTTTAGTGCTTTTTTTCTTGCGCACAAGGCACTCTCTACGCAGCATCCAACAATAGTATGCTAACATATTAATATTCCATCGGCCCTTATACCTTCTTTTTATTTCTTTAATATCGTGATACAATCGCTCTTCTTGTTCTTCATTCACATTACCTAGTTTTTCAAGGAAATAACTGCGATGTGAGTCAAGAATGTGGAGTTTTAAGCTCATTGAGCAGCCAAAATTTTTGAAGTTCTTTAACATAGTTTCTGCATTGTTCTCGAAATCAGGATATTTGTCATTGTCAAGAAATGTCTTTACAATACTTTTAAAGGATATCCAAACTGCTCTAGCAATATTTTTCATTGTGTTTTCCAATATGTCACCAGACAGACGCGTTTTCTGTTTTATTAATAAGTTATTAAAATAAATTAACTAAGCATTCACATTAGAGGACAATTAAACAATAGGATCTCGTTGAGGTACTTCGACACTTATTAAATTTAAACGTCAGAACTTTAGCTCCGAAGTTTCTTGCCCAGGTCATTAATTATGCAATTGTGATAACTATTTTTATTTGTCATCGAAATGACAAAAAATATTAAAAGTAGCCAGTAGCCATGGGAATTTTAAACTAAAGCTGTTCCCATGTTACTTTTTGAAAGATTAAAGAAAAAAAAAAAGACTGTTTAATTTCATTAAGTGAAATTACTATTTAATATATAAATACATAAAATTCTTAAAAATGTTATAACTACATTTTTATCACAAATGTTTTTGATGATACAGGTTTAATTTTTCATTTTTTAAAATTTATTTTTCACACGTGGAGAAACGTTTCTTCTTATGTTAAAAAATAAATAAATAAAATAACAGTTGTAAGCTTTTTTTTTATTATTATTTATTTAATTTAATTTTATGTTATGTTATTGGCAAAAAGCTGAAATTACAGCGCAAAGAACAATATTGAGGAATTAAATAGAGTTAAATACATTATTCTATTTTAATTAGAAACTTTCTTCCTAATTAAATATTAGAAAATCCGGCTTCAAGATGCAAATGGAGACGTTACAGACTATCTGAGTGTCAGATGTTATGCGCGGTAGATTTCTCTGGAGACAGCTGACAGAGGGGAGAGACACAGATTAATAAGATTCCATTGTAACATAAACTTATAGAAACTTTTGTTCTCAAATAGTGTAACTTGGAGCAGTAACCACATAGGCGGAGTTTACCATTAAAAAAAAAAAAAAAAAAAAAAAAGAGTCGTAAATGAATGGCAGAGATGCCAACATTTTAGTTTATTCCAAAACACTTTTAGTTCTGCCTTTATTTCATATCCCCCCCCCCCTTTTTTTTTAAGATTAGTTTTCCTTATTTTATCGAAACTGTATAATGGAAAAAAATATTCTGTGCATAATGTGGTGCGTAAATGAAGGCGTGGCTAAAAATGCTCCAGAATAAATTAAGATGTTGGCAACTATGGTGTGATGAAGAAATAAATAAATTTATAATATAAATACAAAATGAGAAAATTAGTAGCAGTGAATTGGCGAAGCTTCGTCTAGAGGCGCAAAAATTTGAACACTCCTTAGGTCAGATAAAATAAGAACGTAGTTAATTATAATGTAAATAAATTATGTAGCAGGAGATGTATGCATTGTTGCCAGATCCGGCAGATTTTTTATTTAATAATCACTAATAATTTTTAATCGTGGCGTTTGCCTAATTGTTTCCAAGATCGATAGTCCATTATGTCTCTCTCTCAAACAGGGTTACCAGATTTGGCTTTATTTTTATTTGTAACTTCGAACATATCAAATGTCACTTCTCAAAATTATTGGTGACTATTGAATAAAAAAGCGGCCAGATCTGGTAACGCTGCTCTCAAATATCACTTCCCTAAATAATCGGTGATAATTGAATAATTTTTTTTTTTTTTTTTTTTTTTTTTTTTTTTTAATGCGGGGCAGTCTTTGAGGACTGTCGATAGAAGAGAAAACTGAGTAACTTGTGAATTGTATTGTCGAGCTATTAGATTATTATTTTTGAATTATTTTTGGTTTGTAAAAAAGTGTTAATGACTAATTTAAACTTTAACCCTTTCCGGCGCAAGACAATTTGAAACATTTAAATTATACTGCCACCGGAATTCATGAACTAAAGTAAACTAAAAGAAATTTTAAATTTTAAGGTTTAAAAAACCGGCCTTTTCTGATATGTTATAAACGTGAATTTTTGCTGAAATATTTCCGGGATGAATTTTTGCAGCTGGATCTTAAATTTTGCGTCCTCGTGGCGAGGACACCGCGCGTTAAGGGGTTAATCATTTAAACTTTAAATTTATATTGAAAGCAAAGAGAAGAATATAACAGTCTGTATAAAAACACGTGCTAGTACTTTGTGAACTATGTATATACTGTGGAAAAAGTACATACATACACAGAGTATAGAACTAGAAAGAGACAGATGCCAGTAGCCAGTATACTACTCGTATTAGTATACATTTTATACATATATATGTATATGAGGCATGCCGCGCCGTGCGCTACATATATGTAGAGAGATATACACTTTGTATATATATAATGTATACTAATAACGCACGGAGGTATATCTATGTACATATATACACATATACACAGTATACACATATATACAGTATACACATAGCTCATGGAAAGCGTTCGGTGACGATGACGCAAGTTCCAGGATTTTTGTTCACCCAAAAGTGCTCAACGCGCCTAAAGAAGTTTTCACTTCAAAAATCCGCCAGATCTGGCCACTGTGGAGATACGTATAATTTGTTTTAAAAAAACTTGACAGTTGTAAAATATTTTGTATCTTACTTTTATTAACATTTAAATTGCTTGCATTTTTTTGTTTTTTTATGTTTCAGCGGAAAGTGATGGTCGGCGTTAAAAAAATAATATCAATAGAATAATATTATCAATTACTGCACCACTACATATAATGATCTACGCAGACTATTTGTATAAACAAGAATATTGCACGTCTAATAAACATACATTATAAACACTTCTAGACCAGTACATCCAGGCTACCATTTTTTTCAACACTGCGAGCTCACGCATACTTGTACTGTTACGCAATATATATATATATATATATGCGCACCAATTTTAGAGAGGTAGTCATACACAAGTACAATGATACGATGGAAAAGCAGTTCGCAAAAGAGCCACATCCTTTATCATAGGTTTGTCATCACTGCCTTAGAAGATAATTTTAAAATATGAAAAAAAATTCGATAATGTTTTATAGATTTTATAATAATAATTATTATATATAATAAGTTCTAAAAATTCAAAGTTATTTTAATATAAATTGAACCAGTAATAAGTAAGCAGTATTTTAATATAAATTTAAAGTTTTAACTTAATTGCACTAGGTAGAGGTAAAATAGTTTAGAAGTCGTATGACCGCCAAGAGGCAGGGCATACGGATGTAACTGGAAGATCTCGTTCGTGATTTGTATGTGCATGTCTTCCTAGGGATTTAGGTAAGCTGACTCATATATAGGGAATTTTCGGAGAGTACTAATATTATCCTAATTCTGCAAAAAATAAGTGTAGTTTTCTTCTGCATCATTTGTATTTTTGTGTAGGATAATTCAAACAACCAAACAAATCATACAGAGTGGGAAAGATAATACAACAAAAGATGGACGGAGGCCTTTTTTTTTTTTTTTTTTTCGGGGTGGGAATTTAATCACTTGATGAAATTTCTCCTGCACAAGTAAATTGTTATGAATACCTGCCAATCATCTCATTAACAAACGGAAGATTTTTAATTATTTCTCTTCTTCTTCTTCTTCTTCTTCTCCTTTCACACCAGTCTTTTTTTAGAGTACTTTTATATTTATTTAACCGTAACTACATATGGAGATAATTACTATAAAAATAAAGTGGTGCAGAGAATGGGACATGTACTAAAAATCCAAAAGCAATTGAACCCCATAAATTTTACAGTTTAACACTTGTAGTTAGTAGTAAGTTGTTTGCAAAAAGTAACCCAGTGACAGACTACTGGGTTACTGTTGCCGATTTACGCCTACGTCTTCTCTATTACTCCTCTGAGTTTTCATACACAATAGAGAAACACCCATGTGTGTTCCACATGGAAAAAGTGTATGTTGCATAAAATATATATTTAAATGAATGTGCACCAGAGACATATTCTAAAAACAGTAACTCGTTTTTTTTTACATGAATAATTATACAATCGAACCTCATTAACGTAAATCTCGAGGAGAATAAAAAATTTGTTCCTGTTATCAGTAGTTCATGCTATCAGTAACTCAGACACTAATCTTCATTTTAACGATGATTGTGGAAACAGTTCATGTTAAAAGTAATTCACGTTAAACGTGTTCTTGTTAACAAGGTTCAACTTTATTCTAAAGAAATACCTGTAGATTTTTATTATGTTTATATATTTTCTCCAATAAAATACATTTTTATAAATATCTGTAAAGAATTGTTAGCCAAACAGGATGCAGTATTTTGTATGGACAGTGCTCTCTCGTTGAAGTTATATTTTAAAACCCAAATCCACTAAAAATGGTACTTTCGTATACAACTTTTTAAATTTTCGTTTTTATATTAGTAACTTTCAGACAAGCTGAGCATTGGCAATCCAGATTTCAGAATAATAGGAAGTTTAACATCTTCAATGCCATTTACATGTACAGATATGTTATAAGATACTTTTATATATTTACCCTTTGCGCTTGGCATATTTTCCGTAACACACGCCTTTTGGCGTTCCTTTAAAATGTCATACGTATAGTTTCCAACTTACCACCTTTTGGCTACCGAAAAAAATTGTAATAACTTGTTTTATTTTACTTCATCATTAAATAAAATAAATCTTTCTGTTAAAATTTTCCTGTAGCCGAAAGGTAGCCTATAGTTACACGTTTTAGAAAAATAACATTTCATTTGCAGAGGAACACGTTAAGGCGTGGCTCGATTTTTTAATGTCCCCTCAGAAGAGACATACGAGCGATAAGGGTTAATACATACTTGCCAACCATCTCATTAATAACCATACAATTGTTAACTCCCGAGATGGACGACGGGACCTTCATCGAGTCAAGACGTTTGTTTTAGTGCTCCCGATGATCGGCTAAAGACAAAAGGAAAGGGGTGAGTTAGAGTAATGCACTGTACCATTTTCTTTTCATAAAGTTTTTACCTATCTTATGGTACCATTCATTAAATCCTAACCCAAGTGGTTCATTAATAATGTGTATAATTATTTTTAATAACTTGTGCTTCCCTCAGCAATGGTGTTCAACATGGCTGTTTGCTTTTTCTAAAACTAACTAAAAATTAGCTCGCTTTTGCTCTTAAACACTCTCTAAAAACCTAAATACGGAATATTTTCCAATCCACAAACATGACCTGACGACCATTGCTGACCCTCATATATGTATTTTATTAATTATCAATTATTTTATCCATCCTTCAAAAGTTTTAATTCCGTAATGTAATCACCACGTGCTCTGCGCCATTTTCCTAAGTCAGGGTCCTTGTACGGGTACTTGCCAATTCCCGGATGTCGTCATGGAGCGCTCCCACCCCGTTTTTTAGGGGTGTTCGATCCTGCCATGATGGCAGAATGGGGGGTTGTCGGGTGCCTAACGAGTTTTATTTGGCCAAGTCTCTTAATCTTCTCAAGGACCCCTCGTAATTGCCCACTTTAATATTGATTTTTAATTAAATTTCAACTTCAGTATTTATCCCTAATTGTCTCTTTAATTAGCCCCTCACAGCTGTCTGTTTATTATTGTTGGGCTCTGGCTCTCTGTGGTCAGGGTCCCTGGTCTTAGTCATCCCAGTCATTATTTGTTCTAATTACCCCTCTCTTTCTGAGTGTCGTCCTTTTTTTACCGGTAACTGCTGTCCATCCATTAATAATTTCCCACTTAACCCTACAAGGCACCCAGTTCCATATGTGGAACACCGACTTTAATCGTTCCTATAGCTATAAAACTATTAGTAGCGACATCACTTGACATCTTGATAGAAGCTACTGACATTTAGCAATGTAGTAATACGAATCTTTACCTAAAGATGTCGTTCGTGTGTTTGTTATAGTGCACTCAGTGTGAAATTTGAATGAAAGTGATACGTTAGTCGTTTGTCTGAATTCAAAAATAAAAAAAGAATAAGTTTTGAACAGATTTGACTCGAAAAAAATACTGTATGTTATAACGAAGTGTATATTTTGCAGAGGTAAGTTGTTTTTTTATATTACAACATTAACCTTTTAGTAAATCATATTTTTATGTATGTTCCAGATACGGTACGTTGAGCTTTAGTGTCCGTTTTTACTTATACGTACTTACGATAACTTTCTTTATGAATACTTTGATTTTATTGCAGATAATGTCACGAAGAAGATTACGTGATGAAGATATTGAGGGTTTCTTGAATGTTCCTTCTTGCAAAGACCTCAAAAGACCCTCTCTAGGAAAAGACCTCAAAATACCTTCCATAAAAGACCTAAAAAAGGAAAAGGTTCAGAGAGGTTATTCAGCGCAATGGGTAGCAAATTGTGATAATACAGATATTGTCACCGTTATGTGGCACGATAACAAAGCAGTTGTTTTATCATCGTCTTTTGTGGGTCAAGAGCCAACAGAAACAGCAAGAAGATACTGCAAGAAACAGAAAAAGTATATACAAGTGGACTGCCCCCAAATAATCAAAACATATAACCAGCATATGGGTGGTGTGGACCTCCCAGATTCGTTCCTAGGGAAATATAAAATAAAAATTAGGACCAGAAAATAGTACTTGAGGCTATTTTATCATCTTCTTGATGTAACTCTTATCAATTGCTGGTTATTGTATAGAAGAGTCGGGGAGCAGCAGCATACGCCAACCCCAATGAAACAGAAGGATTTCAAATTTGAAGTAGGGAAAAGTTTATGCATGTTTGGGCTATCGATAAACAAAAAGAGAGGTAGACCAAGTTTATCTGATGAAATTGAAAATAAAAAGCAGAAGACAAATACATCAATCCTACCTCCTCGTGATGTCAGACGTGATGGGTTTGAGCATTTTCCTGTTTGGGGTGAAAAAAGACAATGATGTAAATATCCTGGTTGCAAAGGAAAAAACATTCTTATCTTGCGACAAATGTCGCGTAGAACTTTGCCTAAATAAATATAATAATTGTTTTAGATCTTTTCATCAATAAAAAAAATAACAAATTTATTATATTAGTTATATGATTTTGTTTATTATAAGTTGCAATACATAAAAAAGTAAATTATATAATAGTTATTTCATTTTGTTTAAAATAATAAGTCACTAATTGAAAAAAAATTCAAATAGGAAACTATTTCCAAAACAATTCAATTGTACTAGTTTAATACCAAAAAGCATAGTTAAGGCTCAGTGTACCGTATGTGGAACTGAAATAAAAAGTTGATTTTTCCGTAAAATATGGTTTTATTTTTATTTTTATGAGTTTTCCCTATCTTCTGATCACTAATTACAACCTATATATTTTTGTCGCGCACTAAAAAAAAATTGAGCCTTGTAGGGTTAATAGTAATTATCCATCCACTTGTATTTATCCAACTTTATATTAATTACTTGTTAAAGATCCCCTCTTGTCCATTGCTCATAACTGCAATTACTAAATTGTTCCTGAATGGCTCTCCAGTTCTCTTGCTCATTTGCATCTATTACCTTTAATTGTTTTTCTCCAAACTTATAATTATTCCAATTGAGTTAAATAAAACCCCAAAATTTCTTCTAAGTCCCGCCAGCTTTATTTTCAATGCATCTATTACCTTTAATTGTTTTTCTCCAAACTTATAATTATTCCAATTGAGTTAAATAAAACCCCAAAATTTCTTCTAAGTCCCGCCGTCCGAGGGGACTTAGTCTTGACAGCTTTATTTTCAAGCCATCCACCTAATTTTTTCTATGTCCCTCCGTTCGTAGGGACTTAGTCATTTTCTAAATTAAAACCCAATTTTCTTCAAGTCCCGACGTTCTGTTGGACTTAGCTTTATTTTCATACCTACCACTTAATTTTCTCCAAGTCGCGTCGTTCGAAGGGACTTTGTCATTTTCTTAAATAACCCAAATTTCTTCTAAGGCCCGCCGTTTGTAGGGACTTAGTCATTTTCATAAATAAATCCCAAAATCTTCTTAGTCATTTTCTCAGAGCCAACCACGTTCAATTCTATCTTCAATTGTCCCTTTTGCAAGTCTCGGGAGCAGGATTTACCAACTAACCTCCAATAAATCCACTTTCCACTTCTCCAGAGCCAATAAATCCACTTTCCACAGCCAAATTTCAATTTTTTCAAGTTTCGGGGGGGGGCTGCCCCCCTTGCCCCCCTCCGACAGGACCTGCCCCCCCCCCCTTAGCGGGCTGCTCTGGGGTAGGTTTCTGTGTTAGGAGAGCCTTTTTGCAGTTCTCATCAGCAACAGTGCTCTCTACATATAAGATGAAAGTTTTCTATCCTGCTCCCTAGCACTCTTTAACTCTGACGTTCTCTCGGCGAACGCAATCCCGTCCCTTAGTTTTAAGGGATGTGAAGAGCGCTTTCGCCGAGTGGCGCACCTATTTAATGCGGGAATAATGTCCGCACGCTCCAAATCATCATCAATTTGCCTCTGGTGGTTAATTAAACCTTTTTCATTCAAGGTATTTGCCCAATTAACAACAAAATCAAATTTAATTAAAATAAATTCTAATTTTCTGGACTTAGAAATTTTCAGAAAGGTTTTTTTTTTTTTTTCCCTCCCAATCTCAGATAACTCAGTGGTTAGAGTCCCCAAGTTACCTTTTCTTAACTTTGTTAAGCCGTGCCTCTCCCCCACCCACTAGGCTTCCCATCCAGTATCTTTCCCATCTACAGCATTTTATAGCTTCTTAAAGGTCCGCAACCCCCCTTTAGCTAACGAACTTAAACTTATAGCTTAAGATTGCTTCTCCCTCGAGCTTTCCTTCCCCTACCCCATCCCCTAGGCTAACCATCCCAGCTAGCCTTCCCCAAATCTTGTCCCTGGTTACAGTCAGTGACTACCTACCAGCTTCAACCTTGCATTAAGTGATTTTGGCTCGGTCCACAGGCCTGCGCCACCCCATAGGCTCACCTCCACTCTTTCCCTTTTGTCCCTCTCCTCGGCGCGCAAGGCACCTACTCTTCACATTTCTGTGCTCAGGAAGCCTCCTGGCTCCCCCGCCTCCTCCCCAAGTGCAACTCCACTTTTATACCTCGACTGGCCCCACCCCCTGGGCACCCATCCTTTTACCAACTTTGCTGTTTACCCCCCTAGGTGTTCCTAGTGCCAGCCCCCGCCCCCCTCCGCAGCCCTCCCCCCTTCCCCCTCCCTCCCATTTTTTTTTTAAATTTATTTATTTATTTATTTATTTTTATTTTTATTTTTTTATTACTACCTTTTTTTTTTTTTCTTCAAAGCCCACTGCTCTCGCGTCTTGAGAATATGAAAATAAATTTCTTTCTTTTTTTTTTGTTACAAAGCCCACTGCTCTCGCCATTTGAGAACTTAGAAAATAAAAATTCTTTTTACTTATTCATATATATATATATATATTTTCTTCTCTCGCCCAACGCACCAACACAAAGTTCAAACAGCTCTAGCTTTCTCCCTCAGTATCGCTACCACTTGGGTCTCCCTCCCTGCCATTTTACAAAGTAAAAGAAGTTTTTTTTTTTTTTTCTTTTTTTTTTTCCTATCGTTCCTAGCTTTCTCGAATGGTATCAAATAAAAATTCACTTTCTTTTATTAAATTTTCTCTTGGCTATTTACGAGAGTCTAGGCTCCTGGTTTTTGCTTTTTTTTTTTTTTTCTCTCTCTCTCAAATGGTATGGTGTAGACGCTCTGGCGAGCCCCCTCCAATTACTGAGGTAATTTAAAAACTCCTTCATAAACACAGCTCTTACTCAAGTAAAATCCAACAGCTTTTCTCAAAGCTCCAAATCGATATAGGACCATGTCCAATACAGAGAATAACCACCACCAGGAAGAGGATGAAGAAGCCTCCTCAGACGCTTCGACCACAAGCTCCTTTTCAAACCAACCAATAAAATCAAGTATCTCCACGAGATCAAAGACATCCACAATAAATACAAAGCCAAAAGCCAAAGACTATTTGAAAGATACCACAAAAGGGAGTATAGTTTATGAGGACTTCTCCACCTACAATACAATTAAAGGCGTAACAGTAGTAGCAATGGATCTCATAGCTAAATCTAGACCAAACAAAAGCCTAATGAAGGCTCTTAACAAAGCATTCCTAAGGATAAAGCTCCTGAATAGGGCAGCGAAAGCAAAGGCCAAGGCAGAAAGCCAAGCCACACAGGACCTTCCTACACCCACCTCACAACAAATGACACCGGAAAAAACAATGCCATCGACGGAAGCCTCTCCATTACCAGCATTAGTACCACCACCTCTCCCACCAAGACTCTCAGAACAGTCCTCACCAAAACCACATGAAACAAGCAACCACCAACAAAGCTCCCCTTCTGTCAACCTGAAGATCGATCTCCAAACAGAGTTCGCCCTACTTAAAACAAGACTACAAGAACTCAAAGATATCCAAACAGACATGAATACAACACTGGGAAGGCAGGAAGCCTTCATCAAGGATAACCTCAAGCCCCACACTCCTGAGCCCCAAAACGAAACAGTGCAGCAAGAGAACAGCCACCAAGATTGCCCACCATCCACATCAAGTACATCCAAAGACGCACCAACATTTTCACAGATAACAGCAAGTCCACCGAACACAGCACACAGTACAACCAGTCATCAACGCCGACCAGAAAACATATTTGCACAAGCTTCAATAGCCACCCAACAAACAAGAAAAACCATTCATGTCACACCAAAAACACAAAAAGACAGTGGCAGGCATATTATGGACGCCCTCAGAACGCATCACGTATCTACACAAGCAAAAATAGATTTCACTAAGATCCTCCGTACATCTGTAGATATCCACTGCAAAACTGAAGCCGACGCAAAAATCCTAATGCAAGAGCTCCAAAATAACACAGAACTAGAAAATACTCTCAATTTCAAACAAAGGCCCTGCCCACCGATGAGGATCCTGCTCATGGGAGTTCCAGATGAAATGGACGCGGACACAATACAACACAGACTCAATGAAATCACAAGAACAAATGCTAACAAAGACCAAATAATACAGATCCTGAGGAAACAAAAGTCAAGACTACCACAAGCCAACAATTGGATTCTACATATGCCGACTCCTTACGCGGAGGCCTTCCTGGCGCTACAAGCGGTGCAGCTGGGTCTCTTCAAATGCTATGTTAGGCCCTATACAGAAATAAGCAGATGCTCGAACTGCCAAGCTCTAGACCACACCATCCACACCTGCACAAGCAACATCTTCTGCTCGCACTGCTCTGGCGGGCATAAAAATGAAAACTGCAGCCTAAGGCCCAGCTGTATCAATTGCCAACGACAAAATAGCGTCAGACGCACACAGGGGCTACTTCCCTTTCCCTCTAACCACCCAGCTTACTCCTTGACCTGCCCAATACTGAAGGAAAGTTACTCTCGCAATAGAGAATATCTAAACAAGAAATATCCCACCAACAAAGACACGACACAAACAGCCCAACAAGCCAACACCCAAACACAGCAACACAAGACCAACAACACACACCAGAGCAACAACACCAGACGCACAGGAAGATCTAGAGGCAGGCAGCAGAACCGTTCCTCCTCCCGCAGACCTTCATCCAGAAGACCAAACCCTCCAGACCAAACAAGTCACCAACCTACTCCTGAGAAATTCCACCAACGTAACCAGAGCATATCAAGACAACAACACAGGCACAACGAATCATCACGAAACAACCAAAGGCCACCATCATACACCAGATCACAATCACGCCCAAGACAACAAAGAAACCACATGAGTAACCCACCTGACTGGTCGTACAACCCTTATCTGTACGGCCCCCTCAGATGTACTACTCAGGACCAGCACAGTTCGATTACGACTACCAAATGGAATGTGACGAGGCCTATTACCACCGTCCAACCTCATCACACTACGCCCAACGAGAACGAGACCAAGTAAGAGGGTAAGTTTCCTTTCTTCCTATTCTGCCCAATAGCTCAACCCCTTAAATTTACACAAAATTAAAAAGAAGCACAGAAAAAGAGCTCTCTCCTCGTCTCCCCAAGATGCAGCCCCTTCACCTCCCCAACCCAGACCAAATTTCAACAGCCTACGCTTCCTGCAGATTAACCTCAACGGTTGCATGGCAGCTAACTTGGCAGCACGAACTTATATGGAAAAGAACTCCTACGACTTCGGGCTGCTACAGGACGCTTACTGCACCGTGGGGGGAGTTCTGTATGGCTTCCCAACTTCCTGGCTTAGATTCAGCTCCAAGCAGAACACAGCTCACATCGTCATAAACACACAAAATCTCAACTACACCCATCTATACACAGGGGAACACTGTGAATTCATTACACTCACCACAAGGGAAGGTGAGTTGATCCTTGGCAGTGCATACGCAGCCCCGTCTGTGGATCTTGAGTTTTGCCTGGAGGAATGGCAACACCTAATATCACAGAAAACACTTTTCATCTGCGGCTGTGATCTCAATGCCAATTCCCCACTTTGGTGTTCTCCACGTGAGGACGTAAGAGGTCGCAGTCTCATAGAATTCATAGCCTCGAACAACCTAAACTTAGCTAATATAGAAAACTCACATCCAACATTCGAAAAGGACGGAGCCAAGGGTTGGCCGGATTTTACCTTGGTAAATCCAAAGACCACGGCAAGAATCTCCGCCTGGTCAGTTCTAGATGTACACAATAGCACAGACCACAACTACATAACATATACACTAGAAACAAAACCGGTAATCACATACTCCAAAAGATTTGCAACCAAGAAAAAAAATTTTAAAAAGTTCAATTCACTAATCAAACCACCTCTAACAAACCTAAGCCAAGAACTGCACACAGTTAAAAACAAAACACAATTAGAACAACTCACAGTAAAACTAATACAAACAATCCACTCAGTAGCCACCTCTTCCTTCAGGCTCAAGAAATGCGGTCGTCAATTCCCCTACAACTTCTGGTCTCCCCAGCTACGCTCCATGCGCAACAAATTAACAGCACTAAAACGCCAACAAAGATTTCTGGACCCCGCGATGTTACCCCAACAAAAACAAAAAATCAAACAACTTTCGGCTCTCTTCAAAAAACAACTTAACATGGCAAAAAACGACGCATGGAGAAAATTCTGCTCAACACAAACAAAAGTTTTCGGCAGTGCACAAAAATTCTACAGCAACAAGTTTTTCACCCCAACGGAGCTGAAGCTAGAGCGTCCTCCAGCTCTTTCCTCGAAACGCAATAACCTTGAACACATCACAACAACACTCTTTGCACCAAGCAAATATCCCAACTATCAAGCGCCCACTTTCTCAGCTCCCTCGGATGTCCCCTTCACGGAGACTGAAATCAAAGCCACTCTCTTCAGCTTCAACGTTAAAAAGGCTCCTGGCCCAGACAATCTGGACTTTCTAATACTAAGACACACCTACAACACAGTACCACACATACTACGCGACTGGGCCAACCTATGCCTGGAGCATAGTTACTTTCCAGAAATCCTTCGAAGAAGCGAGGTGGTGTACTTCCTAAAGCAAGGGAAGCTCCCCTCTGACCCTGCATCATATCGTCCGATCTGCCTGTTGCCGACCTTAGGCAAACTTTTAGAAAAACTGGTTGTAACCAGATTGAACTTCCATCTGGAATCTAACAACCTCCTACATCCAAACCAATTCGGGTTCAGAGAGGGCAGATCATGTGAACAAGCATTACAGGCAATTAAAAGCTCCTGCGCCTCTAACTCAAAGTCCTTGGAATATACCACCTTAGTCTCACTCGACATCAAAGGAGCTTTTGACAACGTAGAGTGGCCCCACATATTACAAGCACTACACGAACTCAACTGCCCGAGAAACCTGGCGGGGGTCATCAGCACTTATCTCTCAAAAAGGAAAATCATTGTCAACTGGGGTAGTGGCTCTACAGAGCTCCCTCAAACTAAGGGGTGCCCTCAGGGCTCATGCCTGGGACCTATTTTATGGAACATCATAGCCAACTCGATCCTCGTCCGCATGAACTCTGAGGGTCACACTACCTACGCGTATGCTGATGATTTCTCAGTCATTCTCTCGGGAAGAACCAGGAAGGACCTGGAGAACCAGGCCAAGGAGGCCCTCCCTCTCTTTAGCAAACTCTTAAAAGACATAGATCTATGCCTCTCCCCCTCAAAAATCCAAGCGCTAACTTTAGGCTTCCCCAAATTACTTCAAAGATCTCCCGTGGTGAGAATAGACGGCGTCAGTGTCCATCATGTACCCCACCTAAAACTTCTTGGCCTGACCATCGACAGGAAACTTAGCTGGACCGCCCACCTGCACGAACTAAAACTGAAACTTATGACAATTTACCACAACTCCATAAAACTAGCAGGAAGGTGGTGGGGCATTTCCACCTACTTCCTGAAAACATGGTACTTAACAATTGTGGACAAAATCCTAACATATGGTGCAGGTATTTGGAGCGGTTACCTGTCGAAACAAAATCAGGCCAAATTAGACTCCATCCAACGTCCCTTCCTCCTCCAAATTTCGAGAGGTTACAGGACGATCTCTACTGACGCCCTCACTGTCATTACGGGAATCCCTCATGCCCACCTACAACTATTTATCAATTACTTAAAAACCAACATCCTCCAACTACACGATCTGCCAATAACTAATTCTATCTTCCCCAACACCCCACTGCAACTTCATATCCGTAGCTGGGACTTGCAACCGGCAGAGGACGCAGCATCCTTCGTAGTAAACACTCAAAAAAATAGCTTTGATCCCTCAGTCCCTGTGGCGGTGTACACGGATGGCTCAAAGACGGACTCTGGCGTAGCAGCAGCGCTCTGCGTCATGGTCAACGGACTTGAGGCTCATCGGTGGGCATGCAGGCTTGAGAATTTTAACACCGTTTTCCAAGCGGAACTTTTTGCGATTCAAAAGGCCCTTGATTGGGCAGAAGGCAACCCGCAGCTGTCACTAATAAACATCTACAGCGACAGCCTCTCGAGCCTGCAGGCCATCACTAGCCACAAGACTAAACACCGCAAGTCTTAGACATAAAACGTAAAATCGCCAAATTAAAACACTTAATTTCCCTGGCACACGTTTCTGCCCATAGAGGCGTCGTCGGCAATGAACTTGCGGACTCATTGGCGAAGGCTGCAACTGAAGGGGAGGATATTCTTCACTCTCTTCCAGCACTCCCATCCTACGTAAAAAGTAAATTGAAGGTACTACTGCACCAAAATTAGCAAACACTGTGGGATGAATCCTCAAAAGGGAGACATACCCACAACCTAATCCCAATAGTCTCAAATGTCTCCTGGAACATTTCTCCTCCGGTTGCGGCTTTTTTGACAGGCCACGGGCCTTTCCCCTCCTATCTGCATAAATTTCATTGTTGTCGGTCGTCCCTATGTCCTTGTGGCGAGGAGGGCGTTCCTAATCACTATTATTACTCTTGCCCCCTAACTGCTCCTTATCATCTTAGAAACCCATCTCATAGACCCCATAATTGGCTAGAAAATATTCTCACGCGTAAACCCCTATTATTTAAACTATATAAAATTTATTTCCTATTAAATGAAATTTCAAACTTAACAGATTAATCTTTCCCACTTCCCTTGAGCTTGGTCAATTTGGAAAACAACAAAAGCTATTTAATCACATCAAGAGTCAGTCCTGCACCTCTTGCCCTCTGTCGCGAAGGGTTTTACCCGGAAAGAGGCTGACATGACCTACACCTATACTACAATGATCATCTCCATTCCTCTCGGACTTCAACATAACATTACAGCATGTCAGCATGCCTTCTGTCGCGAGGAGCCGGCTAGGCTCGGCATGCCGACCAACAAAAGACTATGTAAATTGAACTTGTTTCACATCGCCCATTGTCGCGAGTAGGCTCTGCCTGGCGATGATTCTTGTAATTTTTTTTTTTTTTTTTTTTTTGTCTTTCAATAAACATCTTGGCGCAGCCCACGTGAACTTAGTTCTGGAAGCGCTCAACACCGCTCTTCGAGCGGTGAGCGGGGCCTGCGCCCTGTTCAATCCTGTTCAATTGTTAACTCCCCCTGGAAAAACGCTCCTTTTCTCACACTACTATATTTTTTAAGTTATTCTCTCGAAATGTTGTTACGAATAAATAAGACTAAAATTACTCTAAAAAATTATTGGTGTGAAAAAAAAGGCGGGTACTAAAAATTGTACGGTTCATAATGAGATGGTTGTCAAGTATGTTAATATAACTTGAAGGGATTCTATAACCTCGAAGACTGATCTGAAATTTCATCTATCTAATAACCATTTTTTACGTAATTAACTGTTATGATTTTTATTCCTTTAAACTGAGTACTCGCTCGATCTTGTGTGTTCATGCCGCTAATAGATAAGCAGATTAAAAAAAAAAAAAAAAAAGTTTCTTTTTTCCTTTCTTTTTTTTTCCTTTAGAAGTATTCAGCAATTTAAAATTATCCAGGTAAGTATAAATGTTTATTTGAATAAACATTTATACATATCCCCTTAACGCGCGCTGTCCTCGCTGCGAGGACGCAAAATTTAAGACCCAGCTGCAAAAATTCATCCCGGAAATTTTTTAGCAAAAATTTACGTTTATAACATATCAGAATAGGCCGGTTTTTTTTAACCTTAAAATTTAAAATTTCTTTTACTTTAATTTAGTTCAGGAATTCCGGTGGCAGTATAATTTAAATGAACCGAATTGTCTTGCGCCGCAAAGGGTTAAAAGTTAGAACGTTTGAACGTTCTAAAATGCGCTTTTTTAAGTAACAGATTGTTATATGCGTTTATTTGCGTATTTAAATTTTCGTTTTCGAATAAATTAAATTGAAAATTCATATATTTAATAAATGCATTTATTCTTTATTTTATTCTATTTTTATTATTTTCCAAGAGAATGATATTGAAAATTTTAATCTAGCTAGTAGCACTTATTAAGGCAGTAAATGTTATTAATTTTATATCTTGAGACGAAGGCTCGCCAGATTTTGCATTTAAAAATAAATACCTCAAATAAAGTCATTTTTGTCTTGTATTTTGCGTTTTTAAAGTTCATATTTATTAAATATATTTTAAAGTATGACTTTTGATATCACATTTTTTTAGGTATTTATTTGCATATTGAAAATTAAATTATTTATCAATTACTTAAAAATCATGCACGTATTTAATAATTATATACATATTAATACTTTTAAATTTTAATGAATTATGTTTAATTTTATTTTTGTTAATTTGCCTTGAATGATTAATCTAGCATGTAGTACTTTTTCAGGCATTAGATTTTGTTATTTTTATGCCTTTAAAGCGACTTTTACCGTATGTTGGAGATGGAAAAATAATCTAATATAGGTATTTTTTTCGTTTTTACATGTATTCTGCAATTTTAACCCCTTAACGCGCGCTGTCCTCGCTGCGAAGACGCAAAATTTATGATCCAGCTGCAAAAATTCATCCCGGAAATCTTTTAGCAAAAATTTGCGTTTATAACATACCAGAAAAGGCCGGTTTTTTTAACCTTAAAATTTAAAATTTCTTTTAGTTTAATTTAGTTCATGAATTCCGGTGGCAGCATAATTTAAATGATACGAATTGTCTTGCGCCGCAAAGGGTTAAATTATATAACTTAAATCTAAAAACATATTTTAATATTCTAAAATTTATCTTTGTATTCACAGATTGTTTAGACATTTATTTGCATATTTCCAATTTAAATTGTTTATTAATTATGCCAACTTATAATTCATACATCTACATATTTAATAAAGTGTATGCATTCAGCTAAATATATATATATATATATATATATATATATATTACTGCGACTGAATGTATTGATTTTACATAATAATGTGGTGATATTTTGTAGTGTTTAATTCTTTAGGTGATTTCTTTCCTCCGTATCTAGCATGAAGATATACAAATAGGGCTCATACAGACTCGATATTTTAACTGACTCTCTGCAAGTATTATTAACAATAAATCTCTCCTTAAATTTCAAAGAATTTTTTAACAAAAATTTCCTTAAGATCGTCAAAAAAAAAAAAAGTCCTTGGACCTTACGAACATTGTCAAATGAATTTCCATTCTACAAGGCTGTCAGAAGTACACTTTCCACAAAACTCGTTGATCTTTAAAGGGTTGTAAGCGGTTTTACAACGTTTACTGTTCAGTCCTTTAAGGTACCTATATTAATATAAGGTTTTATAAGGTACCTTATAATTTTCAGTCTTTTAAGGTACCTATATGACAGGTATTGCCAGATTTTGTGACTTTTTTATTCATTTGTCACCAATAATTTTGAGAAGTAATATGTGACATATATGATAGACGAATAGAATCGAAGAATAGTCTAATAACTATATAAAATATCTCTTGTCAAATTTATTGGTGATTATTGAATAAAAAAACCCTCAAAATCTGTCAATACTGTCGTTGACCAATTCTTGTTGATTCCTGCTGCACGAAACTCACAATCTAAAGCTGTGTGTCATATATACTTACAAAAAGAATTAGATTTAGTGTATAAAGAGTAGTCATGGAAAAATAGGTTACCACACCTTTTCTATTAAAAAACAGGTGAATTTGATGGTAAACATGCTTTTGTAGACATAGAAAAGATTAAAAGTAATATTAATTTTACCTAATCAGTTAAACGAATGGCTTTTTTAAAATCATTCTTATGCGAAAAAGGTTTTTATATATCACACGAAAAAAAAAAAGTTATGAAACGCGTGTTAAAGAAAGTATGTATGCACATTATTTTTTGTTTTCTATTGAGAGCAGGACTTTTTTCGTACCCCCGCCATTAGATTAGATCATCACTATCCCGCCGTTTCACGGGCTTACGGGTGGCCCAACCTCTGTAAACAGCAGGGCGACACGTTTTATATATTCGATTAGTTATTCTCACATGAATGATTTTTAACAAGCTTATGGCCCTGCAATCTCGTGCAAGTTTACAGTATAAAGTGACAGTGTATATGCGCTTAAAGTTATTATATGAATATATAATCAGAAATTCAATAATGGGAATAGGTTATCTTTGGCTTGATCACAGGTAAAATAGCTCCCAAATAAGTGTATTAATAAAAAGAATTCATCAGGAGAAAGAGGTTGAGATTAATATGAAAGTGTACGAATAAATTAAAAATACTGAATTTTTAATAGAAAAACTTGACAGTGGGAAAATATTTTTGTTCTCATTTTTATTACCGTTTTACAACTTTTAATTTTCAAGCGATTAGTGGCGAGTAATGATTGGTGTAAAAACTACTCGATAATATCAGGCAGGCGTGAAAGTTTTCCATCTTTCGACGGAACTCTTCCACCGGTATTTTTTAACAATAAACTGTATCTTATTTAATCGAAAGAAATTAGTGTCATTTATACAGTCAATTTTTCTAAATTAAAATAGTAGTGCCGATGACGATAACCACTTTCACTCCTGATACCAGGCATAAATGCAACACGGAATACTGCTCTATCATAAATATTTGAATGCATAAATAATAAAGAAAAGCACTTTTATGTTATGAAGCAATCTTTATCAATACGTATAATAACAGAAAGGTGCAAGTATAATAAAGATTATTTGTAAACAGAATTAGACAAGCACGCGGAAGCTACTACTTAGATTAATAATCAAGAACTAATCTATCAATATTCCATAGCTGCCAATATTTTAGTTTATTCCGGAGCATTTTTAGTTCCGCTCTTATTTCACACCACTTTATTTTTAGAATAATTTTTTCCAATGTGTAATTATAAAAAATAAGAAATAATTATTTAAATATATATATATATACATATTGTTACGAAATTGTAAATAATTGTGTTTATTTTTGTATAAATTATTTCAAAGAGGCTTAGTAAGTTGATAAAGTGCTAATTTTGTGCATTTCTAGTCGTTTTAGCGTTGAAATAGCCTTATTTTCCCTTAAAAACGCATTAAAAAGCCCCAGTAATGCACGTAATGGATTTGGCGCCAAATTTGGCGACTTTTTCCCACCTTGGCGATTTTTTTGGCGACATTGGCGAGAAAATCCTTATATGGGATATACCAAATATGGAAGCTGTAAGTTGATTGGTTGACCACTTTCTAGAGTTTTCTCGAAAAATCTGGGCTCCATGGAACAGCATATAAGGAGCGCTTCCTCGCCAAGGCAGTCAGTTCAGTTCAGTCTTCAGCCAGCTTCGCTAGTGCTTGCATTGCTCTTGAGCCTCTTTGAGAGAGATTTGCTTCAAGTGTTATTGCTGTACAGTTTGTACTGTGGATTTGCTATTGACAGCTGTTGTTTAAGCTGTGTTTACTGTTTGAATTGAAGCTGATACTTGGTTTAAAGACCTGCATTTTTCTAGAATTTTTTGTGAATAAATTACTGAATTTTTGTACGTTTGGCCTTTCATTCCCAGACAACTCACGAACCCCCAAGTACGCAACATTTTTGGTGTCAGAAGTGGGATTTGTCTGTGAATGGTTATAACTAGAGCTATGGAGGAACAGATGAAGAAACTTCTAGAAAGCTTAGCTACCCAGATGAATGAAATGAAGGAAGGACAAAGAGAATTGAAAGAAAGTCTGAGTCAAGAGATGAATGAAATGAAAGCCGGACAGAAGGAATTGAAAGACGGTTTGACTGAAGAAATGAAGGAAATGAAAGCAGTTCAGGAAAAGATGGAAGCCAGTTTGACCGAAGAAATTAAATCTAATCAAGATGAGATGAAGAGAGAGCTTTCAACGGCGAAAGAATCAATAGAGCGTAAATTAACGATGATGGAAAATAGAATGGATGGAATAGAAGAGAAAGTTATAAAGATAGAAGAAAATTTTGAAGAGAAAGTTTTGAAAATAGAAGAAAGTTTTGAAGAGAAAGCTATGAAGATAGAAGGAAATGTTATGAAGGTTGAAGAGAAAGCTATGAAGATAGAAGAAAATGTTACGAAGGTTGAAGAGAGTGTTACGAGGATAGAACGGAGTGTAGAGGAGAAATTTAAAGAAAACTTTGATCAAGAGCTGAAAGGAAGGTTTTCAGAGATAGAAAGCAAGTTTAAGAGAATGGAGGAAGATCTTGAAAGAAAAATGAAAGAAGAGTGGAGCAGAGAAGTAATAGGGAATGAACTGCAGAGCAAGATTCGGAATCTCGAAGAAAAGTTAGAATTCATGCCTCAGGAAACTGAAAAGAGAGATAAAAGAATCCAGAATCAGGAATTTTTTAAGCTATCCACCTACGACGGCAGTTCCTCCTGGCATGTATATAAGACGCAGTTTTCCATCGGTGCTGAAGCTAACGGCTGGGACTCTACCGCCAAGTCAGTCCACTTAGCAGCAGCATTACGGGGAGATGCAGCCGAAATCCTGAGAAATGTTTCTAAAGAAGAAAGGAACGACTTCGAGGCCTTGACTAGAGCACTGGAGCTACGGTTCGGAGAGAAGTGTTCTAAGGACTATAGTCGCCTCCAGCTAAAGTCCCGTTACCAGAAAACGGGCGAAAGTTTGCAAGAGCTGGCAGCGGACATTCAGAGACTGTCACACCTAGCATTCTCAGACTGTCATGCTGACACTCGAAACGACTTAGCTCTTCAGTACTTTATCGATGCTGTTCGTGATCCAGAAATTCAAAAAGCGCTGAGACTCTCCAACATCAGAGACGTAGAATCAGCTTTAGGCTATGCACTTAGGATAGAGGCAGCCCAACAAGCCTCCCGTAAAGACCGCCATACCATAAGAGCAGTCTCATTAAACGATACGCCTGCTGGTGAAAATTAAATGAAGAGAAGTATCGAAGAGATCTTAAAGAGATTGCGCAGCCTGGAGAATAAAAAGGAAATAAAGGACCGGAAGATAAAGTGCTGGGGCTGTGGAGGGGATGGTCACGTGAAGAGGAACTGCCCTGTACGACCAACTGTAGGAAATCACCCGGCTTCACCATCACTGCAGGGAAACTAAGAGGAGGCCATCTCGCGGGGCGGAGGTTGCCTAAAATTAAAGAGCCCCAATTTACAGTATTTCATGTTTCATCGATGAGTGGCGGCGATAATGGACTTCACGTCTATGGCCAAGTCAACAACGCCACCTGCCGGATGATTCTGGACACGGGAGCCAACGTGACCATCATTAGAACGGATTTGGCTCAAGAACAAAAAGAGAAGATCATCTGGACGCCGCCCTGTGTTAAACTCCAAACTGTGACCGGAGACGAAATCAAAATATATGGAAAAATGAACTTGACCATCACTTTTGGGAATGCCAGTTACCATCATATGGCATATGTGGCTGATATAAGAGATCCGTTAATCATTGGAATTGATTTCCTGAGAAAATTTAACTTTCAATTGGACTTCAAGAATAATGAACTGCATTCGAGTTCGGAAGATATCGCTGTGTTCAACACTGAAAATCAAGAAATTCAGACAATTTGCCAGATAACAGCCAAGTCTGAAATTTCCATCCCTCCACACACAGAGATAATAGTTTCAGGAACACCACCTACAAAGCAATACTTCCGCTATGGACTGATTGAATACCCGAATACAGACAATAGCCCAAGAGGAGTTCTGGTAGCTTCATCTCTAGTTGATCTCTCAAAGAATACTATTCCTGTGAGAGTCGCAAACATCAGCGATAAGGTCCGAACAGTGAAGAAGGATGAGGTGTTAGCAGCCTGCACTCCTGTAACATGCATCAACCGCCCCACGCAATCAACTGAATCCAAGTCTTCTGAACAGTTAATAAAGGAATTACTCAAGAATGCGGAGTTAGGAAAGGAACAGAGATGTGCTGCAGAGAAGCTACTCCAAGAATTTAAAGACCTTTTTTCTCGAACACCTGAAGACGTCGGGAGAACGAACATCACCCAGCACAGAATTGATACAGGAAATCATCCCCCAATCAAACAACATCCAAGAAGACTTCCCTTTGCTAAACAGGAAGAGGTCACTGAACTTCTAAGTGAAATGCAGCACAATGATGTCATCGAGCCATCAACGAGTCCTTGGGCCTCTCCCATAGTACTGGTGCGGAAAAAGGATGGTTCAACAAGATTTTGCGTGGATTATCGTCGTTTGAATGACATCACGAAGAAAGACAGTTACCCTCTTCCCAGAATTGACGACACATTAGACACACTTGCTGGCAATAAATGGTTCTCGACTTTGGATCTGAAGAGCGGTTACTGGCAAGTAGAATTACATCCTGATGATCGTGAGAAGACTGCATTCACCACGGGACGGGGACTGTGGCAATTTAAAGTTATGCCATTCGGATTATGTAATGCTCCTGCCACCTTCGAACGCCTGATGGAGATAGTGCTAAAAGGACTTTCCTATGAGGCCTGTCTGGTGTATTTGGACGATATTATCATTGTGGGGCGCACCTTTGAAGACCATTTACGAAACATCCGAAAGGTGCTAGAGAAACTCAGAATGGCTAACCTCAAATTGAATCCAGGCAAGTGTAACTTGTTCCGTCGTGAAGTGAGCTACCTCGGCCATATCATCTCTGCTGAAGGCGTGAGAACTGATCCTGAGAAGATCTCTGCAGTCGAGAACTAGAGTCGCCCTGAAAATGTACACCAACAACGAAGTTTCTTGGGGTTATGCACTTACTACAGGAAGTTTGTCAAGGGTTTCTCAAATATTGCCAGACCACTCCACAAGATGACGGAAGCCAAACAGAATTTCCTGTGGACAGATGAATGTGAAAACGCGTTCAAGCGACTTAAAGAGGCCTTAACATCATCGCCTATCTTGACATATCCACAGTCCGACAGACAGTTCATACTTGATACAGATGCCAGCCATGAGAGTGTCGGTGCTGTTCTGTCGCAGGAAATTGACGGTCAAGAACATGTCATTGCCTATTGGAGTAAATGCCTGTCTAAACCGGAGCGAAATTACTGTACCACCAGGAAAGAGCTACTCGCCATCGTAAAAGCCATAGAACATTTCCATCATTATCTGTATGGCAGAAGATTCCTGCTCCGTACTGACCATGCATCTTTAACGTGGTTGCTCCAGTTCAGGAACCCGGAAGGACAGATTGCCAGGTGGATACAACGCCTGCAGGAATATGACTTCGAGATACGTCATCGTAAAGGGACTCTACATGGTAATGCAGATGCCTTGTCACGGAAGCCCTGCTCGGAAAGCTGCAAGTACTGCTCTAGAGCCGAACAGAAATACCTGCCGATAAATCCGGTTGCCTGCCAAGTTACTGTCTCAACACCATCAGATCAAGATCCCGATCCATGGAGTGACGAAGAACTTAGAAAAGCCCAGTTGGAAGATCCTGACATAAAGCCAATATTACAGCTGAAGGAAACGACCAGCAACAGACCTATCTGGCAGGATATTTCCAGATTTAGTCCCATTACGAAAAGTTATTGGGCACTTTGGGACTCTCTTCATATCAGAAACGGCGTATTATACAGAAAGTGGGAATCTCATGATGGGAAAAGCTTCAGATGGCAGATTTTATTACCAAGATCAAAAATTCCAGCTGTTTTAGAACAACTGCATAGTAGCTCTACCGGAGGCCATTTTGGGGTAATGAAGACTCTGCAGGAAGTTCGGGAACGTTTCTACTGGTGCAAGGCAAAGGAGGATGTGGAGAAATGGTGTAAATCCTGTGATGCGTGTGCGGCACGTAAAGGCCCGCAGAAACGAAGTCGAGGAAGACTGCAACGGTATAACGTGGGAGCACCATTTGAACGGATTGCAATCGACATCTTGGGTCCTTTGCCACGGACCTCCAGTGGAAATAAATACATCCTCGTCGTGATGGACTATTTCACCAAGTGGCCTGAGGCATATCCCATTCCCAATCAAGAGGCATGCACAGTCGCAGAGGTCCTAGTGCAGCAATGGGTGTCAAGGTACGGCACGCCCCTACAACTTCATACCGACCAAGGTAGGAACTTTACCTCTGATGTTTTCAAAGGACTGTGTCAACTGCTCGGCATAGACAAAACCCGGACAACACCCTTACATCCCCAGTCGGACGGCATGGTCGAGAGGTTCAATCGTACCATCCTAAATAACCTCTCTCTGCTAGTATCAAGGAACCAGCAAGATTGGGACTTGAAGTTGCCATTGTTCTTGCTGGCTTATCGAAGTGCTGTCCATGAAACCACCGGCTATACTCCAGCCCAGATGCTGTTTGGACGTGAACTTCGTCTCCCCTGTGATCTCCTGTTTGGTTGTCCACCCGATGCGCCTTCATCGCCCGAGGAGTACATCCAAGATCTCCAGGCACGATTTGAGGACGTACACAACTTTGCTCGGGAGCGGATTAACATGGCAACGGAGAAAATGAAGACAAGGTACGATCTAAAGGCTACACAACATGAGTTCCAGGAAGGAGAGAAGGTCTGGTTGTGGAATCCTGTTCGTCGAAAAGGACTCTCTCCCAAGTTACAGTGCAACTGGGACGGACCATACACAGTCTTAAAAAGGCTGAATGATGTAGTGGTGCGGATCACTAAAACACCATCGTCAAAACCGAAGGTGGTGCACTATAATAGGCTAGCCAAGTACCACAAGTAACGGTAAAATTAAAATTTTAAATGTAAATACTGGTAAAATTTGCGCATGCGCACTGTAAATATTTGTACATATTTGTGAATTTTGTAAATATTTCCCACTTAATTTATATTTCTATGTTATCGTTATGTGCAACTTAGTTTTTGTATTTTAGATTGTGTAAATTTGTTTAGTTTCGCCTCCTAACCAAGGGTTGCACTGCCCGGGACGTGCAGTCCTTGGGAGGGGGGCAGTGTTACGAAATTGTAAATAATTGTGTTTATTTTTGTATAAATTATTTCAAAGAGGCTTAGTAAGTTGATAAAGTGCTAATTTTGTGCATTTCTAGTCGTTTTAGCGTTGAAATAGCCTTATTTTCCCTTAAAAACGCATTAAAAAGCCCCAGTAATGCACGTAATGGATTTGGCGCCAAATTTGGCGACTTTTTCCCACCTTGGCGATTTTTTTGGCGACATTGGCGAGAAAATCCTTATATGGGATATACCAAATATGGAAGCTGTAAGTTGATTGGTTGACCACTTTCTAGAGTTTTCTCGAAAAATCTGGGCTCCATGGAACAGCATATAAGGAGCGCTTCCTCGCCAAGGCAGTCAGTTCAGTTCAGTCTTCAGCCAGCTTCGCTAGTGCTTGCATTGCTCTTGAGCCTCTTTGAGAGAGATTTGCTTGAAGTGTTATTGCTGTACAGTTTGTACTGTGGATTTGCTATTGACAGCTGTTGTTTAAGCTGTGTTTACTGTTTGAATTGAAGCTGATACTTGGTTTAAAGACCTGCATTTTTCTAGAATTTTTTGTGAATAAATTACTGAATTTTTGTACGTTTGGCCTTTCATTCCCAGACAACTCACGAACCCCCAAGTACGCAACAATATGTTGTATGGAATAAAGGTGGAGCTAAAAGGGCTGCGGAATCAATTAACCCTTTGCGCTCGGCATATTTTCCGTAAGACACGCGTTTTGGCGTTCCTTTATAACGTCACACGTATAGTTTCCAACTTACTACCTTTTCGCTAACGAAAAATTGCAACAATTTGTTTTATTTTACTTCATCATTAAATAAAATAAATCTTTCTATTAAAACTTTCCGGTAGCCGAAAGGTAGCCTATAGTTACACGTTTTAGAAAAATAATATTTCATTTGCAGAGGAACGCCTTAAGGCGTGGCTCGATTTTTTAATGTCCCCTCAGAAGGAACATACGAACGATAAGGGTTAAAATACTGGCATCTATGACATTCCAGGTATCGTACTCTCCGTCTTTTTTTCAGGACACTCTCAAATATGAAAAATTCCACCCTATTGTTACCAGTACTTTTATACAATAACCTCTATTTTATTTAATTATCACATTACTATAAAATACCATAAAGATTTTTGCATAAAATTAGTGGTTGCAAGAAAGACAAAAATTTTTCATCTTTGAGAGTGTCCTGAAAAAATGGCGGAGATTACGAACTCTAATGTTCTGATTCTGAAAGTTTTCTCAAGCTAATTATGAGCGATTGGACTTTGTGACTCTAGTAATCTTTATTGCTATTGTATAAAGTAATTTTCTTACGTTCACGTATACTAGCATTACCTGAGTATTGGAAAACGAAAGTAGCGCAGCATGTTCCGACTTCCTTGTTTATTTATCTATGAGGTACTATTTGGTTCAACATTGCGACAGTGTGGACAGATTGGGAACTTTTATTTATTCAACTCTCACGTGATGTTTCTCATACACATAATAAACGACTAATCGTAGAAGTAATTAGCCAACAGTTACAATGTAAAAGTATACCAAAAAATTAAAAATACCAAATTTTTTTAAGCGGAAAAATTGACAGTAGAAAAATATTTTGGTTATCACTTTTGTTATCCTCTATAAACAGGGGTCGTACTCTCCGCCCTTTTTTCAGGACACCCTCAGAAATAAGAAATGAATAAATAAATTCATTACTACTACTATTGTTATGCAATAATCGCTATCGTGTATAACCATGACACATTACAAAAATATATCCAGAAGTATTTCTGCATAAAATTAGTGGTGGCAAAGAAGGCGGAACTTTCTGATCTTGGATAGCGTCTTGAAAAAAGGGCGGAGAGTACGACCCCTGTCTATAAATGATTATTATTATTATTATTATTATTATTATATATTATATTTTTTTATTATATTTTATTTTATTTTTTCGTTTTTCAACATTTCCTTTTCCCCGAAAATAACGGAAAATGGTTGTCGGCGTCCGAATTTAAATCACTGAAATAATACCAGGCATAAATGCACCAGTGATTACTGCTTTGTCCTAATTATTTGAATGAATACGACCTAAAGATTATTTTCTTTATGATACGAAACTCACAAAAATCTCTTCAGCAGCAAAAAATGTACGTTTATGCTTGCAAAAAATAATTTTATTCACACTATGAATTTTTAAATGGAAAAGAAAATAAAACACAGCAATCCTTTTGTTATTTCTTATTGTCAAAAATTTTATAGATGCAGCATATTAATAAAATAAACACGTCCATCACTTGTCTTAATAGGTATTCTGGTTAGCACGGTAATAAGTTGGAAATTTTCTTTGATTCACCAGCGATTATTTATTTAAATTTATATAATGATTCTTTTTCGACACACCTGTTATCCTATTTATGATTGAATAATAAGTTGAATTTATTCAATTTATGATATTATAATTAATTGAAATAAGATTATTTACATAAATTATTTAATTTTCGGATGCATTTCATATTAATTATTAATTTGATACTAATAAAGCATTCAAGCTGTGTCCAAAATCGGTATTCTAATAATTATAGAAATATATTAAAACTAATTATATCACATGAAAACAAGTATTATTTTCAATTATTAAATTGCTCATAATTATTAGAAGGAAAAAAGCAATTGCCTAATCATTTTTCATTAGGAAATACAATAATAATTAATCATAAAAATTATATCTACATTAAAATATGTAACATGATTTGTGAAATGTAATTATTTTAATTAATATCTAAAAATTAGTTATATTTTATAATTTATAATAATTTTGAATTTCTTACAAAATTAGTGCAGAAATGAACATAAAATATAAACAGTTTTATTTGGAAATTTCTGATATTTCACATATACTTATATGTTTATCTCTTAGCTTAAAATAAACAGGAAAAAATTATACTTTTACGCTTTTAAAACTTACTTATGCATACACAAACACATATGTATATATATATATATATATATATATATATATATATATACAGTCTGAAAAAGTTTTCAACAAATCTTTTTACCGTAAGCAAATGTTCCAGGTGATTGATTTAATCTTCGGGGAAAACTGAATCCCAGTTTTATCATGTTCTTTAGATTGATACGAAGTTTATATCTCGCATTCAATGTTTCAGAAAATCATGCACTTTTCTTCGAGCGAATTTCAAAAAGAGAAAATGTTTAAAATAAGTCAGATATTTAGTAAATAATATTGATCATTTGGTTGGAATCACTCAAGCATTTAAATTTATAATAGAAGAAAAACAGATCTTATTTTTCTTTTTCCTTTTTAAAAAAATTAAAGTATGGGGAATAATTTCAAAATAAATGCACCTACATTAAGTTTTTTGTACCGTATTTTAGTCTTTTGAATTTTCTATTAAAACAAAATCATATTTTGAAATTAACATAGAATTTTTTTTTTGTTATTTTATCTTGGTGTTGAATAAGAAAACAGTTTTCGCATAAAATTGAAAGTATCAAAAAATGTTTCTTAAAAAACTGTGTTTTTACTGTTAAATGTTTTACAAATGTTTATTAGTTCGAATAAAGATACGTTGAACTAACAGTAATGCAAAATTCTCGATGAGAACTGCCTAATTTTACACCCACACGTGTCCGAAATCCATATCCCACATATACTGTAAAACAGTTCTGTAAATGTATAGTAATTTCCTAACCCATAATTCATACAGTCCTTGAATTTTTTTTATTTTTTTTTCTGCACCACTTTTATTTATAGCAGTTTGGGATATTAAAAAATCCTTAAAGCTTAAAAGAAAATATGTCATATAAATATACTGGTGAGAGAGTCCTTGAAAAAAGGCGTAGCTGTACGAACCATGTATCCTAAACATAATACATACTGCTGTAATTTTTTATAGTTAGTTCTGTAAAAGTAATTAAGTCTACTCAATTTTATTTGTACATTTTGGACATTCAGAGCTGCCAACCTAATCCGGAAAATTGTTAGTACCGCCCCCTTTTTCCACACCACTTAATTTTTAGAGTAATTCTCTTGAAATGCATTTACGATGCATTAAGGAAAAAAATACTCTAAAAATTTATTGGTGTAGAAAAAGGGGTGGTATTAACAATTTGCCGGATTAGGTTGGCAGATCTGGACATTTGACATTTATTGAGACCTATAGTTACAATGACTTTCATCTTGATTGCTCGATATTTTTACAGAAATTCACAGAAATACGTGCACACAATATTGTTGAAGACAAAGGACAGCACAAACATCCATGCCCGCACCTAGATTCAGTAAATTTTATTTTCTCCGACTAATCCTCGAGGGAAACTTTCCAGTTTCGTTTCGGTGCATATCCGGTGATTTTTAACCAACCAGCCTCAATCTTCAATTTACTTTTTGTTTAAATGCGAACAATGAACGAAATTTTCTTGCCTGATTGTCAACTAGGCGGAACGTTAACTTCTGGAACAGAAGATTCTTATTCAAAACTCGGTTAAGGCATAAACGCTTGCTAAAGTTCTCATGTGTATAGAAAAAAATGTGCTTTTTTGTCGATTGGAAGTAATAATGAAGTATAGTCTGGATTATTGTCGAGCTATGTATCAAATAAATAATTAAATAAATAAAATAATAAATAAATAAACATTAAAAATTCTGTGAAAGATAGAATTTAGTTTAGTACATATAACTACTAACTAATTTCAATCTGTAAATTTTTTAATTTTAATTTAGTTATTTATTTATTTTCTCATTTTTTTGACCATAAAACTGGGCTACGTATTTTTTAAAATGACTGAAATGAATCAAAGTGTTGCGATCTAAATGTCAAGCTTTAGTTAATTTTTAAAATATCTATTTGTCAAGTCGAAAAACTCTGGATTTAGAAAAATAGCTCCTTTCATTTAGTACCGAATTTCTAACGATAGGACTGATATTTCTAATTTATTTTGGTGTTACAAAAAATTGGTCTACAAAAAATCCAGATTGAAACTAATAGTCCTCCGTCCTAATGAGTGAAGTTCAGAATTATTATTATTATTATTATTTTCTATAATTTATATATGTATATGTATATATATATATATAAATATATATATATATTTGTTGTTGTTGATGCTTTTTCATTATTTTAAGTCATGTGTTTCTTCATTTGCAGCAAATTATAAAAATTACTGTTCGCGTAAAATAAATGAACAGCAAATATATTTCAAAGCAAATGAAAATAATACAGCGCAGTGAGTGGACTGTTTTTTTTCCCTGTCCTAGCGACTTTTAAAAAATCAGTCAAGCGTTCTTCTTCTTCTTTTTAAGCACTCATCTTTTTCACCTTAAACTGACCTGCCTAGTTAAGCCTCCTGTATTAACTTATGCAAAGAATTTTTTTTCTAAAAGGGGGTTTTTGTATCAAATTTGGAGAAATCGTTAGAGCTCGTTTTAATATATCGACTTTCGATCTTATTTCCATTTGCACTAAAACTTCTTAAACTATTCTGTACATTAGCAGTAAACTAATACATACAAAAGAATATTTAAAAGGAACTTGTTAGATTGAAGTTGAAGAAAATCCTTAGAGTCGTTTTTAAGACACCCTCTTCCTCAAACTGGTCTACCAGATCTGGAACCTTATCATTTTTTCTTCAGAAACCACCTCAAACATGTGAAAGAACATCATATATGCAGAGCCTGATTAAGGGGGAAGCACACATTATCTCCGCTCTCACCGGAATATTTTTACAATTATTTTTTACTTCATGTCATAGAAATTCCACGCTTTGACGAGGAAATAGTTTTTATAAAAATGAACGGTGTAAAACAATCCAATTTACTCACCGTTATTAGACATCAGAATTCTTTTAAAATAAATTTTAATGAGAATTTTCTGTATAATATAGGAGGAAAGTAATTGTTAAAAAATAACGGTGTAAGTATAAATAATGTGTGCTTCCCCCTTAATAAGGCTCTGCATACATGAGGTTTGCATAGTGAATTTGAAGAAAATCGTGAGATTATTTTTCAGATATGGACTTGAATAAAATACGGTCTAATTTCCTGTTTTAAATTTTTTTACGAAAAGTCGAAAATTCAATCTGTACACTAGACATGTCTTATACATGGAGTTTCACAATTCTATTGATCTTTCATATTGGATGTATGGCAGTCAAAAGATTATTCCTCCTACCCAAACGCACATATTTGGATTCAGGAGATCCTAAAACATGTAAATCAGCTGAAAACTCCATATCAAATTTTTTGACCAAATGCAATAATACTTCCATTACATACGGTAATCGGGGATGGATGTCATAATGAAACATAAAAATGTAATAGCAAACTTTTATCTTTAACATTTCAAATTAATCAGCTATTTAACTATTTTCAAAATTTTTTATTTGACAGACAATTTATTAAATACAAATATATATTTTACGAAATTTGTTTAAAAATTTTAAAAACTTATACGAACTTTCGCAAAGAAGTCAGATATTGACACGACAATTTACAAATTTTCCCTTCGAAATTCTTAATCTTTTTTCAAAATATTAAACGCTATGAAGTTTCAAAATGTAAAAAAAAAAACCTTCTAAACTTTATATAATCAAACTCTAAAATCTAATTGTAAATTAAAATATGATGAATATTTAAGCAAAATGCAAAATTTTATGCACATTACTTTTATTGGAGATTTCCAGCATTAACGAATTCTAGTAAAATATAAATAAATAAATAACAAAAATAAGAATAAGAATGAGAATAAATTACATTCTACTATTGAAATACAAGCGATGTTCAACTTTAAATAGAAAGTAAAAAAGTTTAAAAATATATACACATGCATTTTTGAAAAGAATTTTTTAAGTCTAAAATAAAAGGTATTTTGAAGAAATGTTTCGACAAACATATTCGCCTTAAGTAAAATCCGAATGACTGATAGAGTCCCTTGGGAATATAGTATAAAAGAGACACCGAGATAAACCAAAATGCACTTTTTATCATGAACTATTGATTGGCATAAAGTTCAGATTTTCGTCTTCAAAATCTAGAAAAGACACGTACGTTTGTTCTTATAAGTGAAGAAGGAGAAATATTTAAATAAACCAGACATTGAATAACTGTTACTGATCCATAGAACCAAAAAAAATTTTTATTAAAGTATTAATTATACCATTTTCTAAAACTTTTAATGTTTGAAATATTGTTAAAATTGGTTTTATTTGCTTGAAATATTTTATAGAAAAGAATTTTTTAAATATATTTTCGAGATTAAATCAACTTATATAAATATTTTTTTTTTTTTTTTTTTTTTTTTTTTTTACTTTACATTTTTATTAATAAGAATTTTTGGCTAAATTTCTCGCTTTTATAAATTTATTTCTTCTTTATTATTACTTTCAGACTTGCCAACTTAACGGATATTAGAATGTAAATATCATTTATATATATATATATTTATAAATATATATCCACTTTAGATTTTAGCGAAAACTGCGTGATTTATAAGCAGAGGATAACTTTGAAGGAATAGTGGTATGAATTAATCTGGTAGGTTGGACTCTCTACAACTTTTAAGTTATCTCTTTATTAATTATAGGTGTACACCGCTTCAAAAAAAATTTGACAATCATTAGTCATCTATAGAAACAGGAAGAAATTCGATATTCTCGGAAACGATAAAAACCATTTAATATTCTCAAATGAGATAGAGAAAATATAATAAGATAGAACCACGAAATAGTCAATTTTAGTTTTGCTTTTACAATTAGTTAAAACTCGCCATTTTTCTCTTTCCTCTTCATCAGATTCCGTATGTTTAAGTCACTTTATATCCTGAATGAATTTTCTTCCACTGTTATACTGTTAATGAAGTGTGTGAAGATTCTCTTCACGTAATATGTGAAGTGAAAAATCTGGTGTGAAACAACCACACGACTTCCATTACCTACTATTACAATTATTATATGCATTTTTTGGAGATATTATCTGCATTTTTTGGAAATTTCCAGTAACAGAAACTTGATACACGTGTAAAGACATATGAAACAGAGTTTACACAACAAGTTAAACAAAAAAAGTAGAAATTTTATTATTATTTTTTTTTTCTTTGAAACACGAATTTTAAAGATCTAAAACTGATCTATCTGATCAGGATGACTAATAATTTTCCTGTAATAACTACGTAAAGCATGAGAAAGGATATCTAAAATGGGTTTATGTAACAATTTTCAAGAAAACCATTAAAGCCGTTTTTGAGATACCGACTTGTACCAAAACTTGGCATATTCAATTGTTGACCGGAAAACAACAATTACATACAGAAGGATATTTAAAAGAGGGTTACTGTTGCATTTTCGAAATTAATCCATGCAGCTGTTTTGAAAGGAACGCACTTGCAGTATAGAGATGCGATAAATAGTAACTTTTCAGTAATAGATTACTTCGTTCCATACTTCCTTTGATAATAGGTTTTTGCAACATATTATTTTTATAACCTATTATTTTTTAGTTTATATATGGCTAATGTCTTTCTAATCCTTTCGGGATAATATACAATATATACATGTGTCCTGCATAGTAGATGCGGTTCATGTTTTTAAGTCCCAATGCTTTCGAATAGTAATCTTCACTTTATTTAACATTAGAATTTCTTCAATAATAATAATAATAATAAAGCTGATATGAAATAGTGGTAGAGTCAAAATTTTACACAAACGTTTGTCCCAATCGTGTAAGTTTAAGGTTCATTAAACCGATTCCTTTAAACAGGAAAAGAGAATATTTCAAATAATATCAAGAAACACGTACATAAAAGCATTTTTCTGGGGAAAAAAAGAATTCTCATATTATAAGCCATATATATAATTAAGAAACAATTAAATAATAATAACAAATTTTAAACTACCGTTTCTTTTGATTTTCCGAAGAACTTGAACTTTCCAGATTGGCAAGAAAATTAGTGTTTTTCACTCATACTTAGCAAACAGTCACTTTGAATATGTTTTCTAAAATTAGAAACACTTGTTTAAAAATGTAGATTTTGTTTACAAAAATTGCATCAAATGATGTGTTTTGTCAGACACTTAATTTTAACATAAGAGCATAAATAACTATTCTTAACAGATTTACTCCTTTTAAATCTTAAAAAATAGTCTCAAGAAAAAATTTGATTTAAAAAAAAATGTAAAGAAAAGCTAAAAAGTAAAAATAAATAAATATTCAGTTTTCTTCTCAAATTATTCTTATTTAAACTTAAACAATATTCTTGATAAAACCACAATAAATAAATGCTCCCGGACACTATCAATATGCTGTATGCGATTACGCATTTTCAATTACATTTGCTATAAGCAATTAAAATATAAACAAACACTCCCGAAACATCTGTTTCCAATACGCAAGCGAATCCAAACCTACCAAGTGTAATCCCATTCCTCACCTTCATGACAAAATAATAATCAACATCTAATAATCACCCCTTACCTATCTCATGCTAGCTGCTTAAATTAACACTATTTCGTTAAACTGTGGTATCAAAGTATCTCTATACCCAAACGATTTTATTATCCCATGAAAAATAATCAACAACCGAATAAAATCGATTCTAAGTTAATATCAGCACGATGTTATTTGTCCTTGACGTTAAAATTATCTTGCTTATTAAAATTATTTTAATTAATACGTTTCACCAGAAACATTCCTTACCCCTTTCAGGGGCGGTGGTATATATTTTATACCACCTAATTTCAGTTCACAACTGCAAAAATTCATCCCAGAATTTTTTTTTATAAAATTTTACTTTCTTACCTTATTCGAAAGCATTAATTTAGCACTTTTCTTCAAACTTGTTCTCTAACTCTGGTGGCATTTGATTTTTAAATGATCTTAAATTCATTGCCCCTGAAAGGGTTAGTACAGTCTAGAAAATATTCGAGAGCTCAGCTGTGTTATATTTTTGAGGATAATTTTATGAACATGGAAAAAGGTTACTGACTGAGAATATCATTTAGTAACAGATCTGTATGAAACTCGATACTGATACGCGTATTTTTTCAGACTTGAAGTAACGAAACGGTATTCTGAAATTTATCTCGTTTCGCGTTACTTGCGTATTCTATTTTATAACTGTATCTTGTGTCGCATGAATCTTATCGTCCAGATGCCGCAGAGTAAGTTGGAACATTCGTGCGGGAAGTCTGATGTGAGTCTTTTCGTTAATTATTTATGTGCGATGCTGTATGTAACATGTGGGGTGCGGGGATTATTAGATGCGAAAAGATGGATGTTTTATTCGTTACTCGGTGCTTTTTTCCTACCGTATGGAGCGATTTGGACTATCAGTTTTCGTATGATTTGGATTTCAGTAGTAGCCGGAGTTCATAATATTGTTTTTGTATTTTGTAAATAAAATAAAATAAAATAAAAAAGTAATTATATAAAAGAAATAATTCAAGCTTTTTACTTGTATGATGGTGTGTTAAATCAGTTTTATCGCTGGAAATTTCTTGTCTATTTCGCGTGCAGAGATAAAGTTGAAATTATTATTTTTTTAATAGGATATTTTTAGAAATATATTACCGTGCTAATAGGCTACAATGCAATAATAATATTTCTTATTATGTTACGTGAAATAACGCCCATCTCTAACTTGCAGTACCTTAAATTGAGCTATTTATATAGGACGCCTATCAATTTTCCTGAACTAAACAACTATATCATTCGACAGGACATTTAATAGAGTGTTTATACAGTAATTTTGAAGGAGAGCCGTTTTTTGAAGATACGGACTTACTCAACTCCCTTCCGGTTTTCTAATTTTCACCAAAATTTAAAAAAAATTTCTGTTCACCAGATTCGTCTCAATTCTGATGTTTCGTGGTTCTATCTTTATTAGTTTTGGAGATATAATAGTCAGAAGTTTTCCCACATGCATACACACACACTGACCAATCGCCAAAAACAACTATTTTGGATTTATGGGACCTTAAAACATGTAAATCAGGCGAAATCTTGATATCGAATTTTTGGACCGAATACAATACTTCCCTTACGTACAGTAGTCGGGTAATGGAGCAAAAATACATAAAAACCGTAAGCTAAAATATTTATATAAAATATTTTAGCTATATCTCTTAAAATGTGTGAGAGGATTTGCTTACTCAAAAATGATACTTTTAGCCACAATGTCAATGGAATTAACCGAAATAAATCACCCTTGAACCGAATCAATTTTTCAAATTTCAATTAAAATGGATGTTCTACAATCAACTTATTTTTAAACAAATTTTAATGCTGTTCCATTGGCTGGACTGAAAAATGTGTAATTTAAGCGGCGTCATCTATTAGCTGCATTTTAAATAAAACATGAAATTTTATTTTATATGATATAATTCATGCTTTAAATATTGCTTTAAAAAAAACTATTCATTATTTTTGATGATTGAAAAGCAAAATTTCAAAATACGAAATTATTAATATAAATATAACAAAGGTTAAAAAAAAAAATCATTACTTTTTTCCCCTTAAGAAAAAAAATAAAACATAAAAGAAAAAAAAAAAAATGCATCTGTTTAAAGTATAAATGAATTTTAAACTAAAGTTAAAGTCTAGTTTTATTATGTTCATTAAAATTAATTTATTAAAACACTCGAATTTTTTTCGAAAAGTTAGTTATAATGCTTTATTTATAATTAAAATCAAGATCAGGAGTATTAAATACCTGTAGACAGACTACATCATACTTGCCAACATCCTTATTAATATTCCGTAGAGTTGTTAGTCCGCTCTTCTTTTTTTACACCAATAAATTTTTAGTGTAATATTCTCCAAACGAAATCTCCATTAAATAAGAAGAAATGTATTTTAAAAAGATACTGGTGTGAAAAAGAAGGCGGGGCTAACAATGCTACGGATTATTAATTAGTATGTTGGCAAGTATGGACTACATACATAATAAATTTATAAGTTATAGCTATACAAGAAATTCTGTGGCTTTCCGTGGAAGAATATAATTAATTTTCTAAATGTGTTAATTTATATAGATTTCATTTGTATGCCACTAAAATCTTTGCTTGTCATGAAAGATCTGTTTTAAAGAATTTTTCCTAATTTTAATCCTTTATCTACCGACAATACTTTAGAGTACGATTAGTTTAAAAAGCGTATAAAATCGAATTTATGGGAGAAATGTCAAAGATAATTATAAGTATAGAACTTATATACCTGACTTTAATCTCAGAACAACGCACCCTTATCAACAATCCTCAGTAATTTACTATTGATCATATTTATATGTATTAATTTACCGTTTATTTATTACATACGCAGTAATTTTATTTTTATCTCTATCACAATATCATATTATGCATTATTTTATTTTATTTATTTTATTTTATTTATTTTATTTTATTTTGTTTGTTTTTTTAAGGTGATATAAACACTGTAATGAAAAATGTGGGGAGTTTATCAAAATATGCAGAATTGCAAAATTCTTTAATCTTTTCCGGTGTAATTCTAGCTCCGCCCTTATTACACAACTTTATTGATAGAACAATTTTCTATAATATATATTGATAAAACATATATATTCTTATAAAAAAAAATGGTATATAACATATCATTATAAATTATTCTGTTCTATATCATTATATATTATCTATGATATATCATTATATATTGTAGAATAATTTTCTCTAATATATAATAGTAGACGCCAACATTTTAATTTACTCCGGAGTATTTTTAGCTCCGTCATTATTTCCATAATACTTTTTTTTTTTTTTTTAAGAACTGTTTTGCCTATTTTATCGTATTATATATTGCAGAGAAATTCTATAAATAAAGTTGTGCGAAATAAAGGCGGGACTAAAATTACTTCGGAATAACTATGGCAATTATGAATAATGATAAAAAAAGAAAAATTATTGTTATTGTAAAAGTAGTATGAAAAAAAAGCAGGGCTAAAAATGTTCTGGAATAAACTATTAGCAACGCAGAAATACGTAAAACACTCGTATATATATAGAGTGTTAATTTTATAGAGCAATAGAAAGAATAAAGCGTTTGTAAGTACTTTAATATTAGGCATTTTCATAAAATTAATACGTTCCATACAGGTTTGTTTTACCATAGTTGCCAGCCTTTGTGAATTTATTTCGGAAAATCTTTAATCTCGCTTTTATTTCACACCACTTTATTTATAGAATGATTCTCTGCAATATATAACTACGATAAAATACGGAGGGATTAAAAAAAAAGAAGTTACACTTAAAGGGGTATAAATAAAAGCGGAACTAAACATTGTCAGGAATAAATTATAAAATTTGACAACAATGTTTTATACATTTTAAACGATGAACTCTTCCCATTACAATAATTTCTGCATTAATATATATTTTTTTTAATCAGAATACAAAACAATACATTTCATAATATTATGATACATGCAAACATATAATTATTGTGTAAGTAATAAATAAATTGTAAATTAATGCATATAAATCAGATCAAAAATGAATTACTGAGTGAAGTCGGTAAGGGGAGTTCCAAACCGTAATGGGCGGAGTCTGCCTTTTTGAAAATGTGGAAACGAATGTTGCGCAACAAACGTCAAACAAATAGCTAAATTTTACCTACACTAATCAACTGATATGGTTCATTTTAAATTTATTAAAAATTTATTGAATTTGTCCAATCTTTAGTAAATTTTATGAATTGTAGCTTGCACTTTTTTTTCCCCCCCCATTGGAATTAATAATCACATTTGTATTCTCTGTTTCAGCACTTGTAACCAGGGCCTGATTAAGGGGGAAGCTCGCTCTTTTCACATTATTTATACTTACACCGTTATTTTTTAACAAATACTTTCCTGCTATAATAAACAGAAAATTTTCATTAAAAATTATTTTAAAAGAATTCTGGTGTCTAATACCGGTGAGTAAATTGGATTGTTTTACACCGTTCATTTTTTATAAAAAATATTTCCTCGTCAAAGCGTGGAATTTCTATGACATGAAGTAAAAAATAATTGTAAAAATATTCCGGTATGAGCGAGCTTCCCCCTTAATCAGGCCCTGCTTGTAACTGGTTATTAAAAGTTTTGTAAACCAATGTTTCATAAATTTTTCTATATGTATATGAAGTTAAATAAGCTTTAACAGAATATATCAAATTAGAAGGTAATTAAAACCTGTTTTTGCATTCTCAGTGAAAATAGAATTATTACAAGTTGAAAGAAAATTTATAAATAAGAACAATACACCTAGTAACTAATTTAAATATTTGTATTTTTATTTGTTGAACAAACACACTCTCTCTTTCCCTCTCCCTTTTTTCCCCTCCCCCCCCCACCTCTATTTTTTCTTTTGGTGATTTTACGTGAATTGGACAATTCCTCAATTGAAATAGGAACCCTTCGATAAAATGAACCCGTTAGCGTATCTCCGAAATGTTGGCGCATACAGGCGAACCTGGCGAATTTTTGTAGCTCGCGCCAAAACACTCTCTGCCGCAAAGCAACCCTTCTTTCCACTTCATTTTAAGGATTCGAGCAATCTTTTTTTTTTTTTTTTTTTTTTTTTTTTTTTCCCCAAGAGTAAGAGAATAAACTATTAAAAATGTGCCAATGGAGTTTTAGTATCGTAATTCTTAAATAATATATTTAATGCAAAAAATTATTAGAAATCCTCCACCCTTTAAATTTAATTTAGCAATATTAATGAAGAAATAAAATTGTAATATTCTAATTTTAAAGCTTTTAAAATTGTTCTTGAAATACATTTATTTATTTATTTATTTATTTTACTTTCTCTTACCAATATATATAGTAGAGAAAGTATTGTTTTGGGAGTCAAATTTTCGAAATTGAATTTTTGTTATATATACACGTTTTGAGGCTCCCTGAATCATAATTGTTAAAAATGTGTCAATGGAGTCTTTGTATCGTTATTTTTTGATAATATAATTTAATACCAAAATTTATTAGAAAACCCTTTAAATTTATTTTATCAAGATTAATGAAGAAGTATATTTGTAATATTATGATTTTAAAGCTTTTAAAATTATCCTTGAAATACATTTATTTTAGTTTATTCTGTTTTATTATTATTATTATTATTATTATTATTATTATTTACTTTCTCTTCGTCAAATAAAATTGTTTCTAAACCTATTTTAGATTATTTGAAAAGTACATTAAACTTTACATTCTTACGCTATTGATCTTAAGATTTAATGTGCAATCTGTCATTATAATATTGAAATGCAGGGTAAAAAAGAAAGTCGTGTGAGTGACACACCAGATTGTCATTATTATGATCATTATTTAGTTTATTTTACCCATATATTGTAAGAAAAGTTTTATTTTTGATTCAGATTTTCGAAATTGAGTTTTTGCTACATTTGCTTAAATATCCTGAAACAAAAAATTAGGTTTTTAGCGGTTGCCTGAATGTGTCTGTGTGTTTGTTATCACCATACCTCAAGAATAGATATTGGGACTCGGATGAAATACTATTAAGTAATTCGTGTACAGTGACTAAGAAAAGAATTCAAATTCATTAATTGTGAATTTTCTGGTAAATACAATTTAATATTTTTGGATGAAACAAAATAAAATAAATTGAACTTATATTTTATGTGCATGAAAGAATGTTTCGTATACAATGTAGAATGTATATCCTTTATTAGAAGTTTACACAGAACTCCACAAAAGAATTCAGATATATTCATACAATGGAATTGCTGAAAGGTCATTTCATGTCGTGCTATGTGTTTTAAATTCTGTGCTAAATTAGTACACTATATTGTGTTTGTAAAATATATAGTAAATATACAGGGCTACCCCAAATTAAACGAAAGCCTTTCTTTTTATAAATAAAAATCAATGTAATAAATGCAATTAAAGTTTAATTAATTTAAAATTATTCTCTTATTCTAATTTACTTTATCTTATCCGTAAAAGGTCGCGAAAGTATTGTTTTCGGATCAAGTTTTCGAAATTGAATTTTTGTTACATTTATATGTTTTGAGGTTTCCTGAATCCAAAAATTATGTTTTTAGTGGTTGGTTTATGTGACTTGTCTGTGTGTATTACAGATATTGAGTTTGTAAAATGGGTGCATCAGTTTTTAAATATCACTTATGTTATTGATAAGGGCAATATTGCTTTGGAACAATGTAAGTTGTAAACTTCGCATGTTATTCAAAATTTACGTTTTCTTTTTAACATGGTAAAATAGAGCAAAATTTCGTTTAAACGTCCATTATGCCAATATTTTGTCGTAAACATGTCAGACTAATATTTTAAATATATTTTTTAATACACTTCATTAAATATGAACATTTTAATTTGAAACTTTAGTAATTAAAAATTGTGTTTCCTTCATTTGACAAATTAGGCCAATACTTCCCACGAACTTGCAATATGGGGATCAGTTGTGTTGGAAATTAATGTACGAAAACAATCCTAATAAAATTAGTCATTTAATTACGATAAGTCAAATGAATCGAATCGGATAGAGGGTAGCCTATGAGGTGCGGCATTTCAGTCTGCGACTGTGTTGCGTGTTCTATAATACTCATTCTTTTTAATATGAATACATTTCGCTCTCAATAGAAATTAGTAACAATAAATATAGGATGAGAATGGTTATGCGCATCATTATTACTTTGATTTGTATAACATATTAAGTTAGATTGTTTATGATTACTGAAAAACAAATAGAATAGCATTAATAAAATGTTTAACGTTTTATTTTATAACTTTGTATGTTGGGGTTGGATGGGGGAGGGGGGGGGGGGGGTAAAGAATGAGAAATGGACATGTCCGAGGAGGAAATTATACGTAGAAAATTTTATGAATTTCAACCATAAAATTTAACACGAAATATCTATTTTATTATGATTAAGATGTTCTTTAAAAATATATAATAGATAAATATAAGGTGATAATTTATGAAAATTCAAGCACTGCATCGTAAGAGAAATATTTTATAAAGTCGTACATTTTAAAAATTTAAATACAAAATGATAATAAAAATAGTTGAAATGTAAAATGGCGTACTACTGATTTGGACTTATGAACATTCTTCATGCATTTTACTAAGAATTTGTAATTTGTTTGAACAATTTTTACAAACTTTTTGGCCTTATACATGAAATCGGATCTCAATGCTAATATATTACCATTATTATTATCTACTTCTCTATTCGGATAACTATTTCTTAATTTCAAGATATGTTTCGTTTTGCGATTTAAATCCTACATTAATCATCAGAAGAAAAAAATAATAATAAAAAAAAAGAAAGAAAGAAAAACGCCGGATGTTTATTTATACAGGTTAAGCGACGTGAAGTTTCTCTTTGCACTTCCAGATTTGGCGAAAATCGCATTCTCTGGCGAAAAATTGTGAATTTGTTCTGCGTGCGCCAACATTTCGGAGATACGCAACCCGTTAACTCTATTTACACTGAACAATTTATATTCGAATCTATAAATCCGGGAATTAAAAAAGCGGGAAAATATAGATTCCTCATCGTAAGCTGTTCACACATATCAACCCTGGTTAAAAGATATGGAAACAGTGTATTTTTTTTTTTTTTTTCTAATTAGTTTTTAGTAAAACGAACGCATGAGTTCCAATGTAAATAAAAAGAAGCAAAGCTATGAGCACATTTTCTGCAAAAATTTTTCGTATAAATATTTCGTATAAATAAATTTTCTCATTTCGTTTGTTTGTAAATTTCATGTTTGACAGCAGCTGAGAGTAAAATGATTGCATACATTATTTAATTTGGGGTTAAAAACTTTATATTACTCTTTATTTTTAATATTTAATTTTTTGTTAAAATGTAAATATTAATTTAATAATATTAACAAATCATTCCAAATTTAATTTACTTATTCAAGACTTGAAAATTTCAGCATCTTTTTTATATGCAGTAGAATCAAGGTTGTATTATTAATTAGAAATTTTAGTATTATTATTATTTTAAATATTAAGATTGTAAATGGAATCGGGAAATAAAAATAACTTTTAGTGTTACTTCAATTACTTTAATTACTAGCTTACTTAAAAGAAAATAATGTGCAATATTTTATTTCAAAGAATGTTTTTTTAACTGATGATTTTTCCCTTTTGCTTCGTGACTTCTAACAAAATTTTCTATGACTTTTAAAATATACCAAAAATACATTGCGTGATATTGATTAATAATAGTAAAACTATGAATGAGATGTGTAACATCCTCCCGCCTTTAGGTTATAATTTAGCTACAAATTTTAGATAGTTTTATTATAGGTTCAGCCTGTGGTATTTTTATTATTCTACTTAATCAATTCATTTTACTCATTCTTTTGACACATTCTTTGAAGACATTATTTCCTTATCACTCAAAATTGGGTCAGATAATTTAGTATCAATATAGACACTTGATGACATTTCCAAAACTGAACTTCCTTAATTAGTCTAATCATATTTAAATGTGCGGCTTGAAATTTAACGAGTCGAACTTTTTTATCCATGCCAAGGATAAGTTCTATTACATGTCGTAAAGCTAAGATGATTCTTTTCTTGTTATCTGAACCCACTTAAACAATATCGCCAACGTAATTTTCACTTTCACTACGTTTGCTGCTCTGTCGTTGGAAAGTTGGACCCAAGTATTCAGTTCGAAATCGATTTCGTAAACTATCTTGAAGTACTTGTAGATATCCAAGTCATTTAACGAGAATTTTTTTTTTTTTCCCCAGTATCAGTACCTAGTAAATTACATTCAGGAGTATTTTTTATTAACAAGTCTGGAGAAATAGGTTTAATAGATTCATTCTCTGCCATATAGGTGAGTGATTGAGAATTGATAATACTTTCGCGGTCAGCCCATTTAGTAACCATTTTCTCGTAATTTACTTTTCTAATACTCTTCTTAACAAATCTCTCAAACAATCTGATAAGTCCCTCCCACCAACTACCACATCATGTAGCCGTTGGCGGTTTAAATTTCTATTGAGTCGAATTGGTTGTTTCATACAGTCTACAGTTTCATACAGTTTCATACGGTCTCAATTTAATCGTTTCAAACAACTGGCAGCACCGATCAAATTTATACATTATCTCAACATATAACTGAGCATTTTCGACTACTTGATACAGATCATTTTAAGGCCAAAGCATTTGTATAAGCTTATATATCGAGTTTAAAATGGATAGCTCTACCCAGGGATGGAACACGGGCGCAGAATTCATACCGGAATGTGTTTAAGCAATTTCTCTACGTATAATATCGTCGATTTAACAGGTAGAAAATTTTCTTACATTGATAGTGGTATGAATTCTGATCCCGTGTTCCATCCCTGCCTACCTAGTACATGTAATCAAGATCACCCAACACTTTTGAAGAATAAAGAACCAATCATCTCGATGCTGATGACCTTTATACAGCTGCATCTTTAGCTCGAATTTCTTTCCGAAAGACGAGAGAAGATTCTAAATTCTTGGAGTTAAATCTTTTGCAAATGATACGTTTGTACAGTCACCCCAAAAAAAAACGCCACCCCCCCACCTAATTTTGCCGTAAATTATCGTAGAAACATGCGACTGGTACCAATCAGTTTGTAATAACGTCTAGTTTATAATGTTATAGTTAGATTTTACTTAGGAGGGCGTCTACATATTAAAACTGACATCAACTTCATTTTTTTCAATGGTAACCCCCATTTTTTATAATTTATTTGAATTCTTTGGATCAAATCATCACGGAAAATTGTATAGTTTATATATTTCGCTCAATTTTTCATAGAGTTATAAGCTGTCAAAGTTTGGGGGTGCTAATGTTAAATGAATGTGACAAACATTAAATCATATCTTCCGAAATAATTATGATATTTAAGTTCTGTTATTTTTATTCGTTAGAATGAAGTAACCCAAACATATTCCATGCAAATTTTGAAAAACACTCATGAAAAACAATGGATAGAGGTTCTACTGTATTAAATTAAACAGTGCTACAAGTATGCGACACTGATATAGGGTAAAATACGGATATGCAAAATCTTTATATGTATATATACATACACACACACACACACACACACACACACATATATATACAAGATGTCGCAATCTCAACAACTTTTATTTTTTATTTTATTTTACTTTATTTTTTTAAGGTTGTTTTGAAGATAAGAAATTTTTGTCTTTTTTATTACTACCATTTTTATAGAATACTTGCCAACATACTAATTAAAATTCTGTAGTAATGTTAGCCCCGCCTTCTTTTAGAAACCAGTATTTTTTTTTAAGTACTTTTCTTCTTATCTGACCGTAATTGCATTTGGAGGATATTATTCTAAAAATTTACTGGCGTGAAATAAAGAACGAGACTAACAGTACCACAGAATATTAATTAGGATGTTGGCAAGTATGTTATAGAAAATTCCCTACCACTTTAATCACGATACATTACGATGAAAATACCATAAAAGTTTTTCCATAAAAATACTGGTATAAAAATAGTCTGAAAATTTTCCTTCATGAAAGTGCCCTAATAATTGCGGAGAATGCGATCCATGTATGTATACTGTTTCAGAGGTGGGGCTACTTTCTTTCGGAATTCATTCACTATCTCTCGCCTGCATTGCTTTAATTTTAACAAAAATAAATTAATTTGTATAATGAAAATCAAAACATTGTTTAAAAAATATTAAGAATAACATAAAAGAAAATTAAAAAAGAATTTCGACAGATTATATACAGATGTTACATATAGACATACTTGCCAACATACTAATTAATATTCCGTAGTATTTTTAGCTACGCCTTCTTTTTTTCACACCAATATTTTCTTTAGGAAATTGTTTTTCTTATTTAATCGTAACTGTATTTGGAGAATATTACTCTAAAAATTTACTGATGTGAAAAAAAGGGCGGGACTAACAACGCTTCATAATTTTAATTAGGATGTATGCAAATATGCATATAGATGATATAAATGATAACTTGTGATGCCCCTCAATCAAGGGTGGTACACTCCACCCTTTTTACAGAATTCTTTTAGGGATAAGAAATTTCCTGCCTTTTGCCACCACTAATTTTTCTGATATATTTTTAATAATGTGCCATGATTATAAAGGTTAGAGATTACTGAAGAAAAACAGTGGTAGATATAAATTTGAAAATTTCTCATCCCATAGAGTACCCTGTAAAAAAGAGTGGAGAGTGCAATTCCTACTCTAAAGTTAAATATTACTATGACTAGAAAATTAATTATTGGAAGTAGACTTAGACTTGAAATGAATATTCTTGATTATGCTTATTCCTTCATGCAAAAATCAATTTAAGTCAAAATTCAGAAGTTTTGGAAAATAAATTTTTAAATTAGTTTTACAGTTTAAAATAAGCACGGGATGTAATTGGAATATTTACTTCTAATGTATTTAAAAAAAAAAAAAAAAAGTTTTTAGAAAGTTATGAATTAAAATCCTTTATATTCATTTAATTATAATATCTTCTGACTTTGATGGTTTAAAACTATATGAAAAATCGGGAGAAATATATAAGCTATCTTCAGTGGCGAATCTAATAAATTTTTTATGGGAAGGCTAACTAGATGGCGCTAGGGTAAAAGACTGATGACTGAGGTACATTCTTAGGCGTGAAGATACAAGTATGTGAGTTCACTGCGTGTGTGTGTGTAATGGTGTAGGGTTTTTTTAAGGGCTCCAAGCCTGTTCTCGCACAAGTTTCAGAGAAAATCAAGGAAATCTTCGAACGGCTAGCCCAACGAGCGCAACCTGTGATCGAACCCAGCATCTCACTTTGATCAGCTTTGAGAGCAGAACCTCTCGGTCATTAGTGGGTCCTAAATAGATATATATATTTATATATGAATACTTGCCAATCATCTCATTAATAACCGTACAATTGTTAACGCCCCCTGAAAAAATGCCTCTTTTCTCACACCACTATATTTTTAGAGTTATTCTTTCCAAATGTTGTTACGATTAAATAACACTAAAATTACTCGAAAAAATTATTGGTTTGAAAAAAAAGGCGGGTACTAAAAATTGCGCGATTCATAATGAGATGTTTGGCATGTATGTATATGAAGCGGAATAAAAGAAATTCTCTATGCAATGTTAAACATATAATTGATTGTTTATAAAATGCAAAGTGCGCTTTTAAACTTTAGTAAAGTCACATATCAAGAAATATTTGTCATTTAAAAAAAAAAAAAAAAAAAAAAAAAAGGGAATAAAAAAGAAAGAGTAAGGTTTTATTCTTTAATTAATAATCAACTTTTATATATAAATAAATGAATTTATAAAGATTTTTCAAAATGTTTAACTTTTACACTGGAAGTTATACTTACTGTGCCAATGATACTTTAAGAATTTCAAAAATAAAAGTAACATTCATTTAGCATTGGAAAAGTAAACATGTACAGTCGGTAACAAAAGTGTCCGAACACTAGCAAAAATTCCTATGTAAAAAAAGTACACTTCATACGGTTTTGTTAAATAAATCGTTGTCGAATCCTGTTCTTAGTCAGTGTAAGAACATTATTCGACAAGGATTTATTTAACAAAACCGTATGAAATGTACTTTTTTTTTACATAGGAATTTTTGGTAGTGTTCGGACACTTTTGTTACCGACTGTACCTTACTTTTTTTTATAATAAAGATTGAAGCATTCATTATGTGGTAAGATAATAAATTATGTAAAATTGCATTTAACTTTTGCAAAACTAAATAATTAAAAATACTAGACTACGGAAATAAATCTGAAATTAATGTAAACATTATAAATAAACTCTCACTGAGAAAAATAGTATATAAGTATTATAAGTAAACTCTCACTTGACGAAATGGTTCAAAAATAAAAGACTTTATATGTCTACTTTGCTTTCAAATAAAAATTACGCATTTCCTTCGTTATTTCTCATAGTTGATTTCTTATATAGATATTGCATCTTTAAAAAACTAAGGTAAGAGGGGGAAATAATCAGAAAAATTACTGGTATGTATGCCAAAAAGATTGTTTCAAGACTAAAACAGAATTTCTTTAACTGCGGCATTCCTTCATATTTAAACTTCATTTCTACAGGAAGGCAATTATTTAACTATATGAAATCAAATTGTCATAACTTCTGAACAGTTTGCATTAGGACGTTCAAACTTCACTGTTGGCCGCAGGGCATGATGGGAATTAGTATGCGTTTGCACACGCACCTTGTCTTTGTCGGCCATTTGCAAGTGAAAATGACACGGTACAGCGTGCCTGAGCATATAGCGCTTGTGAATATGACCTATGCGAGCAATAACAGTGGTCGAGAAGTCTCTCCTCCCTCAACGTGTGACTGTGGGGTGTGTTTGTGTAGTGTATAGTCGCGAAATAATCGGTGCGATATTCGTTGACGGCACGGTGAATATTTAACGCTACGTGAAGGTTTTAGAAATGGTTTCATCCTCATTATCTAAAGTGCCCCTGATTTCGACAAGATATGGTTCAGGGAAGAAGGAGCTCGACCCCATCGAAGCAGGAGAGTATTTGATGTCCTGGAGGAGCACTTTGGGGACCGCTTTCTGGCTCTGGGGTTCCCAGAGGCCACTGGCATGGGGCTGGATTGGCCGCCATATTCTCCTGATCTCAACCCGTGCGAGTCTTTTTTGTGGAGCTATATTAAAGACAAGGTGTGCAGCAATAATCCCAAAACCATTGCTGAGATAAAAACAGCCATTCCCGAAGTCATCGATAGCATCGACATTCCGAAACTTTAGCGGGTCATGCAAAATTTCGCTATTCGTCTGCGCCACATCGTCGCCAATGATGGTAGGCATATCGAACATGTCATAACCTAAATCCGAATATCTGTAGTGACGTTTACATGTTGAATAAAATGAGCGCTCGCCGTAGTTTGTATGCAATGTATGTTTTATTTCATATAATTCAATAATTGTCACCCTGTACACACTTTTCACAAAACAATTCCGTACATTTTAGGGCAGCAAGATATTTAGCCAAAACATTTCTAAATATAATAATATTTCATCATTGTAATGTTCAAAAATCAGGAAGAAAAAGTTTTAATAGCAAGTTATCATCACAATAATGAAAAAAGATAATTAATGTAAGAAATGTTGAAAAGACAATAAATGATGAAAAATAGTAATGGTGAAATTTTTCAAAAAAATCTGATATCTTTATCAGTATTTGAGAATAATAATAATTAAGAAGATTATCTTTTATTGAATAAATACATAGCCAGTCTGAGTAGATCCGAATCTGTATTCAGATCGGCCATGAAATAAATTTAAGAAAATTATAGAATTTAATTTTATCAAAGAAAGAAAGATATTGTTTGATTTTCTGACTTAACCCTTTGCGGCGCATGACAATTCGGATCATTTAAATTATATGTGCCACCGGAATTGATGAATTAAATTAAACTGGAAGAAATTTTAAATTTTAAGGTTATAAAAACCGTCCTTTTCTGATATGTTATAAACGTAAATTTATGCTAAAAAATTTCCGGGATGAATTTTTGCAGCTGGATCTTAAATGTTCCGTCCTCGCAGCGAAGACAGCACGCGTTAAGGGGATAAATGCTTTTTTTTTTTTTTTTTTTCTTTCTTTTTCTGTGCAATAATTAAAAGCAGTTCGTTTTCAGAAATTCAGATTCTACTGCTTTTTTTTTTTTTTTTTTTTTTTTTTTTTTTTTTTTTTATTTAACGAACTGTCTTTTAAAATTTCATGCTGTTACAATATTTTACAAAATTATTAAAATTCTTTGCAATATATATATATTAATCCCACTAAGGAATGAATGCACAGACTTAGAAAAAAAAATATGACACTTCTAACGAACGGATTTGTATATATTTATGCTGTATCATCTATGTGATGCGTAAATTTGAAAATTCTTATTTGTAAGTATTGATAATATTAAAGCAATTTCGAAATTTAATAAAATTAAAAAGTACATTAAAAAGTAATATATATATTATATTAAAAAATCATAAAAATAAAGTAACTTAAAAAGGGCTATCACAAGGTCTAGAGCAAGTTAATAGAGATTTAATGGAAGAAATAAATTAATCAACTTATAAAAATGAATCTATAGCAAAAGGCGATTTTTGAAACGATGAAGTTATATGTCTAGCTAGTGTAAACTCGAAAAGACAGAGAGTTTCATTATCCAAAAAGTTGTTAAATATACTCAATTATAAACACTTTTGCAACCGCATGTTTCTGTCTTTTTGGCAGTAAGATCCGCCTGTGGACGTTATTCTCCTATGTTACAATGTTTCAGAACAAATTCTTTTGTATTCACATATATAATACAAATGATACACATTACATTTATACTTTTATTAATCAAAGTATCTTCGATATACTATATTGATTGTACAAATATGAATATTCGTATATTCTTAATAAAGAAATAACATACAAAATGTGATGGAAACACCTACTGGCGAAGCTACAGATTTTCAAATGATTTAAATCAATGTTAGCGGTCCTTAAAGTATTAAGTAAAATAATTATTTAATAGCATAAAAAAAATTTTTACTGTAGATTTTTAAATACCTTTTAATTGAATTGCCTTTTAATATTTATATAATAATAAAAGAACGAATCTAAAAGATATTTTATTTATTTATTTATTTATTTATTTATTATTATTTTTTTTTTTTTTTAAAGAACATTACTGCATTAATATTTATAAAACAAAAAATCCCTTTTTTATTGACAAATTAATTATTCGCATTTGCATCACTGAATGTTTTATGAAAAAAGCTTTAAACAATAATACAAAATATTGGTATTAAATATTAAAATTTTGGTTATCCATCCAATTAAAGGTCTTTAAAAAGTGGCGAAAAAAACTGTTACTACATCTTTGGTTTAAATTATACACTTTCACTATACTACAAATATTGATGTCTCAGACATTTATCGACATAACTATTACTCAGAGGAATATATTATTAGGGATTAATAATTTTATTTAAAAAGCTATTTCAATAATTACAAATTTATAATACTGATCTACTAAAAAAGTACTGAAAAGTACTCTTTTAATAGATGAGTATTGTTAATTGACAATTATTGAAACACTCTTTTATCTAAAAATATTTGTTATTTGTATTAAATCCATGTTTTATGAAAAAATGATGTCACAGATCGTCAGTTTAAGAATCTTTCTATAAAAAAATGTTAGGGTGTCCCTCTTCTTCGAAGCAGGAAATTTTGAAAGTAAATTAATAAAATTTGTGTAAAAAAAAAAAAAAAAAAAAAAAAAGACACTTAAATATATAAATAAATAATCACTAAATGTATTTAGAGAGAAAAGTCAACCTTTTTGGAAGAAGTTACCCTGAGACCTTAGCTGTCTGTGTAATAAGTTTTTATTATATATTTCCAGTGTTGTGTTCTCTCTGCAAAAAAAAAAAAGGGAGAGAGGAGGTTCTTGACCGTAGAAGCCCAGACGCATGCGCGAAATTCTATGCCCGTTCGTACCAAAACCAGTTTTCGAAGACTTTTTCAGTGAAGCCCTTCTGAGTTCTGGGGAGGAAAATAAAGGAGTTGAAGGAAAAATATGCCAAAACGCCGGAAAATATTGCATTATTTGTAATATTTACTTGAAAAAAAAAAAAAAAAAAAAGAAAAAGAAAAGAAAAGAATAAAATAGAAATATAATTAGGAAAAAAATCTAGCAACTTTGAATATTTTTTGGATAGGTTAAGCCTTAAAAGCCTCTTAATAGATTCGCCACTAAATATTTCGCAAGAGGATTTAATCTAAATAGAAGAAATAAACTGTCAAAAGCGAGGGGTTATTACCGTAATCTCTGGTAGATGCCCCGCAGGTTATATAATCCAGTTATGCACCAGAAATTTCAATTAATAAATAAATTTATATTTGTACGAGCTCTTTCGAAAAGTATAGATTTCTCTATTAAATAAAATTTCTGGTGGAGAAATGACATATGTTACCTGCGGCTTATCTACCAGAAATTACGGTATTTAATAGATCGAAATTGTGACAGAGTTAATAGATAGACAACTCAAGTAAAATAAAACTACACAGACAAAAACTAGAGATGTTGACTTTGGTTGGAAGAAACCGCCCATTTTAAGGTTATTTTGCGACAAGGCGCGGCTAAAAATTCTCCGGTATAATTTAAAATATTTGCAAATATGCTGTGGTTGACAAAAAGATAAACTTATAGCAAGAAAATTAGTAACATTAGGTAGGCGGAGCTTCGTCTAGGCGTGTAACAGTTTGAGCATTTCATAGATTAGGTAATACAGTAAATTACACTGAAAATAAATTATTTAATAGAAATGCCAAATATTGTGGTGAAAGTGTACTTATAAATTAAAAATATCGATTTTTTTTTTCTTTACAGTTGTAAAGTATTTGGCATTTTACTTTTATTAAACTCTAAAATTTTTACTTTATATATATATATATATATATATATATATATATATAAATATTGTTATGTTTCAGAGGGAAGCGATGTCAACGTCAAAAAATTAATATCAATATTATAATGCTAGGAATTATCGCACCAAAGTATACCATGATCTACGCAGACTATTTGAATAAACAAGAAATAAATAAAGCACAGTTATATCATGAAACATTCTTTATTAATAACAGTAATAACAGAAAAGTGCATGTATAATAAAAATAAACACTTCCAGACGAGTACGCACAGGCTAATTTTTTTTTTTCTTTTTTCAACAGCGCGAGCTTACGCCTACTCATACTATTATGGAAAAAAAAAATATATAATAAAAAAAAACTGACAGTCCTAAACAAGTACAGCGATACAACAGAAAAGCGGTTGGCAAATTTTTACATCCATGGTCATAAATTTGTCACCACTACTTTAAAAGATAATTTTAAAAATTGTGAAAGAAAATAAGATTTATTATTTATTTATTTATTATTATTTTATAATGATAACATTTAATAAAGACTAAATATTTCAATTATGTTAATAATATTCACACCAATAATAAGTAATTGATATTTTAGTATATCATTTTATAGGTTTAGCGTCAACCTGATGATATAATATATACAATGATAATTATTCATCGCATGACCGCCCTAAGGAAGGACATGCGATCATCAAAAAAAAAAAAAAAATGTGAACTTACTTCGCCGGAAGTCGCAGTGTTGCCAAATGAAGTGAATTTTCCCTGCAGTAGGGAGGGGGGGGGGGGTTATTTTTATTGTATTTTATAGGGATTTTTCTTTTATCTAATGAAAATTATAAAATTCTTTTTAAAAATGTAAAAAGTTTTAAACTTATCTCTAAAAAAGTTGCATACAATACTTTGTTCTGATATATTATTTTATTACATATTGATGCGAAGTGAAACGTCTCATAATTCAGAGTTGCCAACATCTTTAATTTATTCCAGTGTATTATTAGTACCACCCTCTTTTCGTACTTCTAGTACTTTTTTATAAGAGTAGTTTTCTTCCTATTTAATCTTAGTTACATACTGGTGAACATTACTCAAGAAAATAAGTAAGGGAGAAAAAAGTGCATTGATTGCTCCGGCATAAATTATAGTAGTTGGAAAAATTGCATATTTTTACTATGTCCTCCCTTTTATTATTATAACTATTATTATTCCGAAATGGTAAATCTATTATATAATTTTAATAAAAAATATAACTTTTATTCAATATTTTGATATAATTAACATAAAAATTTTAAAATAAATTGGACAATAAATCATGTGCATATTAAAATTAAATTTCCTAGAAATGTCAATTGTTTTCATCAGCAATTGTCAAGTTATTTGTATACACCCACCCCTCAAATAAAATATATTGGGCAATACAAAATCTTAATCGTAAATATATTATACTCATCTAAAGGTATATTTTATTTTTGTTTTACATCAGAATGCGTTGCCTTTCGTTTTCCTTTCTGTAAATTAACCTTTTTATTTCTGTGTGATGAGCTCACACAACCCATTTTGTTAAGCCACACCCCCTAAGGTGTCGTAATAAGGTACCTCCGGTCGATATTTACTGGTTTAACATTGATTATTTATTACTAAATTAAATTTAATATGTACATGTCAGAACATGTCAAAGGAGATTAGTTGTTTGATTTCATAATTTAATAGAATACAGAGCTAACAGTATTAAATTTAATCAAATTATAGAAACATAGTCCATTTTATTTACTGTGTTTTCACGAATATACATTTGTATACATATATTAGGTACTTGTTTTTATTTCTCAGTTTGTTTCAACAATCAACTTTTGTGTATATTAATAAAAATAGATTTTTTTTTTTTTTTTTTTTTTTTTTTTAATACTAGAAAATATAATAATAATAATAATAATAATAATAGGATTTTATATAATTTATATTAATAGTTTTGAATCGTTGGGTATTTTGTAGGGTAAAAATATTTTAACGTAGGGATGTAGGAATTTTTTCTCCATTTAATACGGATAATTCAAATTTTCATCCGCTAACTGATAAGTTGTAGAAACATGTGGTCGGTACCATTCGATTTGTAATAACTTCTAGTTTATAATGGAATAATTAGATATTTCTATTTAGATATTAATAGTTAGATAATTAGGGTCGTCTACATATTAAAATTGGCATCAACTTCATTTTTTTCAACCCCCACTTTTTCAATTCTTTGGATTAAATCATCGCGGAAAATGGTATAGTTTATATGTTTTGCTCAATTTGTCATAGAGTTATAAGCTGTCAAAATATGAGAATGCTAATGTTAAATGAATGTGACAAACATTAAGTCATATCTTCCAAAATAATTATGATATTCAAATTCTGTTATATATGTATATATATATATATATATATATATATACGATAAAATGCAGTGACCCAAACATATTCCATGCATGTTTTTCATAGAAAATATTTTTTGAATTATGAAAATTATTAATAATTTCATATGTGAAAAATTTATACACAGTGACCTATGTTAATTTTTGCATGAATAGAACGGGTATCATCAAAAACATGGATTTCCCAATTTACAGCTCGTTCCTAACATTATTTTTTGAGTTACAGTGATATTTAATTTTTTACTGTTGTTAGGGGCCGTCACTTATTGTAAATTGTATGATCTGTGAGTAAATATCTGTATATATTTTGACGAAAAGCTATTTTAATTTAACTTTGTGTTATTGTAATTGTTTTCTAAGCATCATTTCAATGTTTATGCTACAAATTGGAATATTTTTTATAAAATTATCGCAATGCAAGCAAGAGAATGTGAAAGAATTCCAAAAAAAATGAAGCCCCGCCTCTGTATTGCGGAAACAATATTTAAAAAAAATAGTTTGCATATTCGTATATGACTCTGTATGTGATGCTGGTATGCATAAATGTCAATGGCATTTACTACATCGAATGCTGAGGACAACATTTAAATGATTTATTGGAAGTATGCAAAATAATTTTGTTTTATAATGTAACGCTTTTGACAAATTATGTAAAGGCGTGGCTTCCGTTGCAAAAAGGAGTATACTCCATTCTGAAATGTTAAGTGTTTGTTCTTAAATATTACATAACTTTTCCTAGTTTCTCACAGCTAAAATTCTATTTTATCCCTGTTGTCTTTTTTTTTTTTTTGTTCTTGAATATTCCAGAATTCGTGCAACTCAAGTTAAATGTCATGATTTAGAAAACGCGGTAAGACAAGGATTATTGTTTGAAAGAGCTATACGCAGTGAACAATACTTTTTTTTTTCCTTTTTTTAGATTAATATAATTAATATTTATTAATTTTTATCAGATTTTTTAAAACAAATTTTCTATTTTAATCTTGTTGCGACATTTTCGCATTCGTTTGCTGTACCGTTTGTAAGCTAATGCTATTTTTAATAAAATCACACAATCAACTCTGGAAGAAAATCATATTTATTGAAATTTAATTTTTCAGACTGGGTGAAAATAATGCCTGGACCGGGACTCGAACCCCGGATCATTGACTTACGAGGTCAAGGGTCTACCAATTGAGCTATCCAGGCCGACATCCCGGTCAGCATTACTCACTCAGACAGATTGTCTGGTTGTCACTGAGACAGGTTGTCTGAGTGAGTAATGCTGACCGGGATGTCGGCCTGGATAGCTCAATTGGTAGAGTCTTGACCTTGTAAGTCAATGATCCGGGGTTCGAGTCCCGGTCCAGGCATTATTTTCCCTCAGTCGGAAAAATTAAATTTCAATAAATAAGCTAATGCTAATTTAAATTTTATAATAATTTAAATTTTATCTCATGACGTAACATAACAAAATATAAAATTTTCATTAAATGTTTTTTTAATACTGAATAACTTTGTGGATTTTTCTTTTTAAAGTTTTTAAAATCTATTATTGAAACAAAGCACAATATTATTTATTTTCGAGTATTCTATAATCACGGCGTAAAACTGGCGTCGCGCTTATTATGGAAAAAGAATTTAAAACAAAGTAATATGTCTTATTACTTTTAAAGATATAGATTTCACACATTTAAAATTAGGAATTCAAGTACAGTAGAAGACTGCAGAACGGGGAATATTCGTTCTGGGCAGTGGGAAACCGTTTTATGTGGGACATAATTTATCAGTCCAATTTATGCAAATTCAGTCCAGTACGACATAATCCCGCCCTTTTGTATATTAAAGTGCAGATTTGCTGTTTGAATATTGGCTTATACCTCAAAATCGAGATGTGATAGAAACATAAGATATACACTGCCGACATACTGTAACTAATAGCTATCGAAAATAGTTATCAGTTTTATGTGTACCGATATCGTGTCACGCAGTGTTTATAACGGATGGATGGATGCTTAGAAAGCATGGACGAGATGGAATTGAATTTGGGCGTCCTTGTACCTGGACGAAGCATTTGAAGTTTAAAGTCTGAAATTTATAAAAGTTTTTAAGTCCAGTCTATAATGTATGCTGTCACTAACTTTTATACGGGTAATGAGTCAATACTTTCTTTTCTTTACAAAAAAACGTTACAGGTGGCGTATGTACTTGCTAGCACATGAAGGTGATCTTCCACAGAGCTGCCAACCTAATCCGGCAAATTGTTAGTGCCGCCCCTTTTTCTACACCACTTAATTTTTAGAGTATTTTTCTACTTAATTCATCATAGATACATTTGAAGAGAATTGCTCCAAAAATTAAGTGGTGTAGAAAAAGGGGCGTTTTTCAGTAGGCGTTAACAATTTGCCGTATTAGGTTGGCAGCTCTGTTCTACTTTCTTTTCTCAGATTTTTCAAAGAATATTTTTCTTTCGGAATTTTTAATAGTAAATTTGCACGATTAATTAAGTAAAAAATTATCGTATAAATATACTGGTGGAAGAATCAGGGATGGCGATAGGCGGTTCGGTAGTGACCCTATAGCATGTCGATTTAGAAATTAATTATATTAAATGTTTTTAATTTTATAATTTTCTTAAACATAAATATAAATTATCAGCTTTTTTTCAAATTTCAATAAGTGCAATACTATTTTATGATAAAATTTCATGTTATGCTATCCTCTTACTAGAAAATATTTTTGAATGCATTCTTGAGTATTACAGTTTTGAATATCTTGTAACACATGTTAGGATTACATGATTTTTTTTTTTTTTTTTTTTTTTTTAATTTGCAGTACGTCTACCTAGTGATGAACTTGGCGTTTATAAATATTTTGGCTTGAATATTTTTTAAAAACTTAACTTAGATTTCTCTTTGTGTTTATTTTTCCAGGGTTGGAACACGGGCGCAGAACTCATACCGCTATTTGTTTAAGAAATTTCTCTGCTTACAATATCGTTGATTTAACAAGTAGAAAATTTTGTTGCAATGATAATGGTATGAGTCTGCGCCAGTGTTCCCTCACTTTTATTCTAGGGATCCTGTCAATAAAACAGAATTTTCTACTTCTTAAATTAGCGAAATTAAAGGTAGAAAACTCATCTCAACTTTAAAAAAAAATATTGTTTTTACATTCCGCTGTCTTTTGCCATAAATCATCATTATATATATGTATATATATACAGGGCCTGATTAAGGGGGAAGCTCGCTCTTTTCACATTATTTATACTTACACCGTTATTTTTTAACAAATACTTTCCTGCTATAATAAACAGAAAATTTTCATTAAAAATTATTTTAAAAGAATTCTGGTGTCTAATACCGGTGAGTAAATTGGATTGTTTTACACCGTTCATTTTTTATAAAAAATATTTCCTCGTCAAAGCGTGGAATTTCTATGACATGAAGTAAAAAATAATTGTAAAAATATTCCGGTATGAGCGAGCTTCCCCCTTAATCAGGCCCTGTATATATATATATATACATACATACATACACAGTGTGATTCCTTATTGCACGGAGAAACTTATGGGGGGGGCGGAGTATCAAAGAGCATAAATATGCTTCCTACCTCAAACAGTTTTTAAGCTACTGGGACTAGATGAAAAGACTTAAAAATCTTAAAATATCACTCATTTTTTATGTTTCTATACATGCTACACAAAAATCAAGCCAATATTTAGAAAGAACAAGTAAAATTCTACAAAGCGACATGAATTGTGTTATAATATCTGGGGTTAATGACGGGTTGTAAGCGCTGAAACGGAGAAAAAAATTCAAAACAAATGTCTGCAAATATTTATTCAGCATAAAATATCCTAGAAACAATAGGTAAAATTTACTAAAAAATTAGCCCATTCCAATAGCTGTGGAATAAGCTTACAATGAATCATATCTGTTGATTCGTTCAGGAGAAATTTAGCTACTTATTTGTTATACACCATTCGTTTTCACGTTTTCGAAAAGCGAGACTCCTCTTTTCACGTTTTGAAACTTCCTGTACGAACTCCCATTAAAAATCCACTTTAATCATACTTATATGCATTAATTTATAGTTTATTTATTACATAGAAAATAATTATGCTTACCTGTATTGAAATACTGTGATATGCGTTCATTTGTATTTTAACTAGGAAACAAAACAAAAAAAAAAAAAGATCGTAAACAAATTATTGTAATTAAACATAGGAATATCATATAAAAAAATGTAAAAAAATAAATAATTATTATTTAAAAAATACAAACGGACTTGCTATTAGGATTTCACTATATTTACTTAAGAACAGGAAGCTTACCTCGGCTTCTTTGTTTACATTGCTTTGAAAAACTTCCTTTTTTTCGGTTGTTTTACGTTTTTTTTTTTTTTTTTTTTTTAATCCTTTGTGAAGCAAAGTAATTGTGATCATTTAAATTTCAATGCCACAGGAATTCCAGAACAAAATTAAAGTAAAAGAAACTGACTACCTTTTTTGCTATGTTATAAAAGTAAAGTTTTGCTACATAATTCAGCGAGGCAGCGTGCCCAGATCTAGGTATTTATCCCCAGGTCTAGGGATTTTCCAGAATTTTTAGGAATATGTGTCTCATATCTAGGGATTTTTCGAGAAAAGGTCTTCAATATCCCTAGATCTAGGGATTAAATAAATTTCTGTTGAACATTTTCATATATTCGTATAAAATGAGTCATGCAACTAACCAATCACCAATGAAAACTAACTTTGCAATAAAAGCACCTATAGAATTCATTAACAAGTGTGTCGTTAATCGTTATTAGCAGCTGACGTGTTTGATTCATAGATATAACAATTTACACAGATCTATCATCCCCATGTTATAGAACAAATAATTCTGATGCCGAAAAATGTTTTTCTTTGGCATCAGCCATTAGTTGGTACTAAAACTGTTGAAACTCGGCAATTGCAATAGATGATGATGACTTTTCAAAATGCCGATGTATTGTTTGTATGGTTATTGCACTAATAAATATATGAAAGAAAATGGAATAAGTTTTCCTAAGTAAGTTATAGTTGACTAATTTATGAAAAATATAACTTTTATAATCATCTACGCCCTCCGCTCGTGAAAGAACTCTGCTCTAGCGTTCCAAGAACCTCACAGTTAGTTTTTTGCAAATTTTTGCAAATGACCCAAATACTCAACAATCACAAACTTTTCAATTTCTGATTTCAATTTATTCTGACGTCCACTGCTCATTAAAAAAACCTGACTCTGTCCTACAGATAATATACCTCAACGCTCTTTGCTCGCGTGGGAATCTATTTCCGGCGCTTTATGCAAATTTAGTCTCTCACATTTCAATTTTACTTCTTATGACGCTCGTTATCGCGAGAGTGTTATCACCAGCGGCCTTTTTTTTTTTTTTTTGTTCAAAGCCTCTCCCCGTGGTTTTCAATAAACCAGTGACGTCATATAAATAAAGTTCATTGCCGATTAAATATTTTGATGGGTATTCGTTTTGCATTAATTCACTTTTTCAGCTCTTACAATTCATAATAAACAGTAGATATTATAACATAATTGGTGTAGTTTTGTATGATTTTTCTAATCTTTCTAAATTTGTTTTTGAGTTTTTTGTAACATATTTAGAAATTTCTAAAATGAGAAATATTGTAAAATGTTAAACTTTCACTTTCTATCCACAGTAGCTTAAAAACTGTTTAAGATGCAATCATCCTGTATAAATTCCAAGTCATAAGTATAACATTGCAGAAGAGAAAATTACGACATTTTTACAATTAACCGGTCAATAAACTGGCAAATAATCATCCAAGAGGGTGTTTATGTGGCAAAGTTTTGCGTGTTAATCAAATTAGGCATTTAATACAGTGGAATTTTTTACAATCTGCACATGCTCCAAAAATCTTAATGAAGTTTTTTCACTGGCGAAATAAAATCTATTGCATAAATTTGTTTTTTCATTAATGAAATTATTTTAAGCAGGATTGGCCCTCATAATAGATTGTAACAGAAAAAAAAAATATATATATATATATATATGGAAATTAAGTATATTTAATAAATAATTTTACCCAAATAATAACAAATTTTTCCTTGTTTGAAAACGTCCGAAGCAGAATAAAGTACTCTTTAACGTTTAAACATGAAAAAGAATCTCAGAAAGAATCTGGTGTCAGTTAAACAAATATTTTTTTCAAATTATTTCCAGGGAAATTTTCTTGATATGTGGTTCATATTTGTCAATCCATACAGGGGTGAAAGGTCTCCGTCTTTTGACGAAACTCTTCCCCCCGATATAAAAAAAAATAATCTGTATTCTATTTAATGAACAGATATTAGTGTAAAAATGCATTGTATGTTTCGAAATGAAAAAATAGTGGTGCCGAAGACGCTGTCCACTTTCACAGGTGAATCCATACGCACTTCTATTTATCTTTTTTTTTTTTTTTTTTTTTTGATAAATTGAATAATTCTGACGAACATAGATTAAGAATTTTTATTCGTTAAAAACCAAAGATGCTCTTGGTAAAAAAAAAAAAAAAAAAAAAAAACTTAAGAGGAAACCATCTCTTACTGCAGTAATTAATAATTAAGAAAGAAAAAACAATCCAAGCAAGTAATGTATCAATTGAAAAGCTTATATAAAAATGATTTTTGACGCAGGAAACAATTTTCCTCGTCAGCTTGTTTTCGAGGCATGAATTCTGAAAGTCTGCTAATGTTTCGTTCAACCATACCTGAATCGATAAAGCCCCGCCTTATTGAAATATTGAATGAAATCCCAAACAAACAGAAATCGAAACACCACAAAAAAATGTACTGTTTGATGCATAAATTAGTCGCCTATTTCTGCTTTGAGATACATTTTACTGAGATGTAAAGAAAATTCGCTGATGTAGAAATTAAAATTGATGAAAATCATGGTTATGACAGGTTTCATTTGGGCTCCTCCCACTTCTTTCTCGTTACTATATTTTTACTCAAACTTAAATATAGATTTCTTGAGAACGGGCTCAACAGGCAAACAGTTTACGTGTCAAAAGTTATGTTAGATTAGGCCCTCTCAATTGAACATCATTTAGCTGATTCCTATTGTTACACTACTGGGATGGTTTCCTGGTTGGATTGAAGTACATTGTTTTATTAATGATGAAAGTGCCTGAAATTGGAATTTTGTTAGAAGCTTTATTAATTTGATTAGATAAGCAACATACAATGCATTACAACCAATCGAAAAGTCTCTGGCTAATGTTTACAACAGATAGAAAAAGACAAACGATAGAGTATTCTGAAAAGTAATCGTGAAAATTATATTAAACTCTTATGTTCCCATTTCCAAGATGAAATGGCAAAAATTAGGGAGGCGGGTTTGGGGGGAGTATAAGAATTAAGCCTGTAGCATTTGTTACTTAAATTCGTTTAAAATTGTTAAACTAATTTAACAAATGGTTATTAGACACATAACTGATCATAAATATCTAAAAAGAAAGAACTAGCATTTTTAATTTTCGAGAAATATTTGGAATTAAACACCAATAAGCATAGGTACTAACTTATAATATTTTTTAATATCCCTTTTTCTTAAAAAATAAAAATAAAAATAAAAATGATCAATTTTTATCGCAGAAAACTGCTAAAAAATGTATTGAAGATTCTATAACACATTTCCAGTCAATAATAATAATAATAATAATAATAATAATAATAATAAATAAATATATATATAAATAACGTGCAATTTAGCAGCTATGTATAAGCTGAACTTATTAAATTAAAAAAATATTTAATTTAACAAATAAAAACCTTTGTAAATGTTAAAAGCTACAAAAATTCTCAAATATTTTTAAAGCTAAAATAATAGTCCAATCCTACGCGAGTGCATCATCAAACCGGTAAGGTCGCTGCTGCCTATTAAGAAATTTCAAGTGACTTATGCGTTTAGCTTTCTCTGAAACATGATTTGTTAAATTTTGGAGTAGTAGGGGAGCCTGGGGCTAGTTGTAACAGTGGTAAGAAATTACATGCAATTTAAGAAATAGTTTGTAACATTCTTGATTAAACATTTTGATAAACATATTTCTTATGACGCGCTTTATTATGTTTGATTGTTCGAAAGCACAATCAGTGTTCAGCAAAAATAGTTAATGAGAGTTTCTGTACATGTCCTTTATTTTAGCTAGTTAGTGGAAAAAAACATATTTCGTAAATCGTGATTAAAGGTACGTTAATTTATATTTTAAAGAAATGTTTATAGCTATTTATTATGTCCATATGTTAAGTTATAAAATGCATGTTTAATTTTTTGTATAAAACGTTATATTCTTTTAAAAATAAACAAAACGTTCAAAACCGTTCGACGGGGCAAGTTGTAACAGTCATGTTCCCCATTCGATTTTAAATGTTAATATACAAATTATTTATTCTATGAATTTCTTTTTTCTCGTTTTATAATGTGGAACTATAAAAAGAAGTCTGAAAAAGATTCAAAGGGTCATATGGCATTTGTTAACAGCCCAAATCTTCGAAAAAGGTACAGATATTAGACACCATCTTCCGACAAAAAAAAAAAAAAAAAAAAAAAAAAAAAAGCATTTGAAAGATATTTTGAAGAGATAATTAAAAAGTAACACAAACATAAAGAGAAAGAAAAAAGAAAAAAAAAAGAAAAAGATTAAAAGATGAAATAAATGAATAATAAAACGAAAGGATAAAAGTATAAATAAAAGGATTTTAACTCCAGATGTAAATACTTAATCAAAGGAGTAGTTTTTACTTAGCTTCTGGAGATGACTACAGCCAGGAATCGTAGTCTTCGCCTCTTGGTTTCAAAACACTTTCATAAATAAAAAAATTATGTCTTTTTTACTACCACTATTTTTATACAATAATTTCTATCCTGCTTAATCGCAACATTTTACTCCAAAAATATACTTCCCTCTCCCCCTCTAGATGTTCTAGAGGATAGATGTGTATTCAGTGATCTCCGCGCAGCGCCATCTGTTGGCCTGCGCAGTAAATAATTGTTGATTTTCAGTAGTACTTCTCGGCGTTTTTCAAGGCCAATTTGAGTGGTGCTACAGTCATCTCTCACGAGAAGACTCAAATCCTCATTCCTCTTCCACCGTCGTTACAGAAGATGAAATTAACGATATCCTCGATGCTGTTAGAGTTCCATACTTTAAGGTTTTAGTGGATGAAAGCGTCGATGTAAAGAATACCCTGAATTTTTAAAATGTTCGGCAAATGCACTAACCAACAAATCATTTTTCTTCAACCTGCTATCAAAGATAACACCAGCCTCAGACTTGTTGCTAGCTCAGGTATCTATAGTTTTTTAACTGTTCTTCAGGAGCCCAAACTATTTCCCAACCTACTTTACAACACTCATTTTATCGAAATGCACGAAAAGTTTAAAGGATTTCATCCTTCTAAATGCAAACAATTTGAGATTGCCTGCAACTTGCAAGAAAGCACATTCACTCAGGTTAAAAAATAGTCTAAAGGCAGAAAAAGGAAAAATTCGCAAAAATTACAAGAGTCTGAAATTAATGAAATTCAGACCTCAAATTCCTTCCAGACTCTAGAAAGTCTTTCCGATAATAATTTAAATGCTATGGAAGAAGACTCCCCAATTAATCAGAATAATGATAACAAAAAAAATCAGGATAAGAAAAATATCCCCCCCCCTTTTTTCTTAGAAATTAATGAAAATTAGACAAACATAGCCAAATTCTTAAGGAAAAATGTACCGATGAGCCCCTCATCAAACTTACTGGCGACAGGCTAAAAGTACATTGTAAAAACATTGAGGATTTTAGGATCCTGCAAAATTATATGCATTCCAGTGCGATAAAATTCACCACACTTAACCCCAAAAATCTTCGCCCTAAGAAAGTCTGCCTTAGAGGCACCCCACCCATCACTGATCCAAATCTAATTATACAAGCTTTATCCGAAAAAAACTTAAACGTCACCCGTGCGGCGACGATGAAAAATCGTAGAACCGAGGCCCCCATGCCTTTATACATGCTCAATGTAGCACCTCGCGATAAATTTGAGGAAATCTATGAAATCAGTATTTTACTACACACAAGCGTCCGTATCGAAGTCTTTCAAACTAAAATCCAAGTTAAGCAGTGCCATTCCTGACAGGGGTTTGGTCACGTTTCCGAAGTCTGCGGCTACCTAGATGTGTAAACCGTGCTCAAAATCATTTGATCGAAAACTGCCCTACAAAGGGTAAAATTAAGTCAACTTGCGCAAACTGTGGCCTTGATCACCCAGCCAACTTTAGTGGTTGAATTAAGCATCCACTTTACAAAAAATTCAATCAAGAAAAAAAAAAAAAAAAAAAAAAAAAAAAAAACTCCCATGCTAACGAGGAAAGTACCCGCAAAAATCAAACTAAACTCAATAGCTCAGAAATCTTTTATAATTATATCACAAATCAAAATGAATTCCCTGAACTTCCGAAAAGTTCTCCTGGTGATAGCACCACCCATAACAATCAAAATTCTAAAACGGATCTTAAGGAAATTCTAAATACCTTCAAAGATATACAGGAAATGCTCAAATTTAACAAACTTGTAAACTGCATAAAAAACATATCTAATAAAATCAAACAATTTAAAGACCCAATAAATAAAATTGAAGTTATTATTCAGGAATTCGATCAACTCGCAAATGAACTTACTCCCAATAGCAAAAATTAATCTCTAGGTTTACTCCTGGTGAGGTGCCTCTAGTTCAAGACTTTCTTCTTTCAACAATCCTCATTTTTTGTGCTAATTGAACTTATAGTTAATTCTCGACTTTCCCTTTTTGGTTCACTAAATTTTCTTGCATTTTGCTTCCAATCTCATTAATTCAATTGTCTACTATTTCAAAATTTAATTTTAACTAAAAAAAAATGTAATCTAATTAAATTGTTATTTTTACGGTTCCTCCTCTGAGGTCCCTCTATGTCTATTTAGACTTCTTACTTGCCTAAATTGTTCTTTTATTAATTTAGGAAAATTTCACCTAATTACATGCTTACGTGTAATCTTTTTCTTTTGACTGTACGGTTTCTGAAAAGTGCCTTTTTTTTTTTTTTTTAATTGGGGGCTTTCCCCTGGCTTCTTCCACTCTTTTCCTTCCTAGCTTGTGACTTGTCGCCTCTTTGTAATCCTGCGTGAACACATCTATCTTCTGTGGTGAGGCGCTTAAGTTTAAGGCTTCCTGCCCACCTACTTGTCGACACCTTTTTAAATTTTATGACTCCTGACGCAGTTATCTACAATCATGATTCTCCAGGGCGTAAAGTTGTTGGACAACTAGGAAGCCCATAAAGCCACCCCAGTTTCGCAGTTTACATTAAAAATACAATAAAAAGTTCTATAAGAGACTGATGGCAAAACAGGCGGAATTTTCTCATCCATGAAAGCGCCCTGGAAAAAAAAAAAGAAGAAGCGGCGAATACAATTTTTGTTACAGCTTCTCTGATGAGGAAGAATGGGTAAAATCAGGGGTCGTACTCTCCGCCTTTTTTTTTCAGGACACTCTCATGAATATGGAATACGATCCTCCGCCTGTGGGCGTTAATTTTGTATATTACATCATTTTAAATAAGTGTTTTCAATATTCCCATTTATGACATAAATGGGAATCTTTCTAATGAACGTAGTTCTATTCATAGTGCATTGATTGTACAGTCGGCAAAATAAAAGCCCCCAACCCCCACCTAATTTCACTCTAAATTATCGTAAAAACATGCGGTTGGCACCAGTCGATCTGTAGTAAAGTCTAGTTTATAATGGTATAGTTAGATTTTGCTTAAGGGTCATCTACATATTAAAACAGGCATCAATTTCAATTTTTTCAATGGCAACCCCTATTTTTGACCTCATATTCATATCAAGGCAGTTCGGTAAATATACCTATTTATATACATTAAACAAATTCCAGATAGAGATACAAGCGAAAATGCATTAAGAACATTTAGCATTAATCTATACATTTAGAACAAATAAATCATGATCTACCAGAGAATAGACATTATATGTTAAGTTTCGTCCCGGAAAAGGAGTACGGAAATATTAATTACAAAAGAAAAAAAAAAAAAAAAAAAAAAAGAAACTGAACTAAAGAATGTACTTCCTTCACTTATAAAGTAAAAACTTTTAAGTAGTGCATAGTTAATAAACGTAGATTAGTTTAATGCGTCACTTCAACGTAAACATTTAAATAGCTTGAGTCATACGAACCCTCAAATGTTGAATTACAAAAATATAGATAGCAAGATAAAAGAATAAGAGTGATAATAATAATAATAATATTCGTAAAAAGAAAAAAAAATGTTTAATATTTAAGAAAAAATAAGTATCTACTTTTGATGGGTATATTTCTATTTTATACAGTTAAGCCCGCATGCAAGTGTTACTAAAAAGTTTTACATTTAATTTGAGGCGTACAAATCTACAACATACAATATACAAAAATATAGATAACGAGATTTAAACTAAAATCCGAGAAAGAATAGTTAAAATTCAGTAAAAAGGAGATACGGTTCAAAATCATTCCTATTTTGGGCAATAGGTCACGCCTTCATACGTTTCTCTCAAATATCAAATTATTCAAAATTCATGATTACGACTTTCGCGACCGCATGCTTTTGTGTTTTTGACAGTAAGGTCCGCCTGTGGGCGTTAATCTTCGAAGTTACAATATTTCAGAACAAAATTTTCTCTAATCACATTTATATTAAATATACATTATAATTACGTTTTTCTAATCAAAGTAGTTGTATCTATTTTACATTTCATTGTACAGTCGGGGGGAAAAAAACGCAGCACTCGATGTAACTCCGTTGCTAACCAATGCACAAAAATGTAATAGGTATCATTCGACGGGGAATTGAGAGTAAATTCAGAAAATGAACGGAAATTTTGAATTGGGGGTCGTCTACATATTAAAACGCGCACCAACTTTGATTTTTTCCATGGTAATTCCCCATTTTTATTTTATATTTGAATTCCTGGGATTGCGGCAAAGCGAAAAAGTATATTGGTTGTATATTTTGCTTATTTTTTCACAGAGTTATAAGCATTCAAAGTTTGAAGGTGCTAATGTTAAATTCATATTTCAAACTTTTATTAATATCTTATTAATAGCCCCCTAACACATTTTTGATCATAACTCTATGAATACTAAAGATAAAGTGTACAAACACTATACTTTTCCGCACTGCCAGACTCTCAGAAATACGAATATGAATTCAAAATTGGGTGTTGCTATAGAAAAAATCAAAGTTGGCGCTCATTTTAATATGTAGATGACCCCTAATTCAAAATTCGACAACATTTTCAGAAAGTGCATTTCATTTCCTGTTGAATGGTGTCTATTAAATTTTTCTGCGTCAATTAATAACGAAATACCATTAAGTGCTGCGTTTTTTTTTTTTTTTTTTTTTTTTTTTTTTTCCCGACTGTACAAATACGAATTTTGGTTATATACTTAAGATAATGCATAAAACTCTGGAAAGAAATGTCAGTGAGCGGAGTTACAGATTATCAAATGTCGTGACACTACGTCAGTGGTCACGAAAGTGTTAAATAATTAAAATTTTGTCATGAACAATCAAAATGGCAACTTTCACTCGTTTATATAATCTAGACTTCTATAAAGTGTCAAACAAACTAAAATTAAGGAAACAAGAAATTTTTTTTAAAGTAAAGTAATGTTTCAGAAAAAGCCAGAGGGGGGGGGGGGGTTATTATACTTTTGGAATGCAGTCAAAATTTCCCGCCTGGAATGCGTCAATCTTACAAAAACAGACTAATTTTTATAGTAAACATCGAAACCTTACTTAGAAAAAATAAAAAACAAAACAAAACAACAAAATTAAATAATTTTTTTTTTTTTTTCAGTGTTGGACTGAATTTACGTAAATTGGTCTGATAAAGTGTGTCACATATAAAATGATTCCTGTTATATAGATGGCTACTGTATTTGAAATCTTAATTTTAAATGTGTAAGACTTATATTTTTAAAAGTAATAAGACATATTGCATTGTTTTAAATTGTTTTCCCATAATGAATGTGAATTTTGTGCCGTGATTAGAATAATCAAAAATAAATAATATTGCACTTTGTTTCAATAATATATTTTATAATTAAAAAAAATAATATTAATAATATTAATAATAATGATAATAATAATAATTTAATATCATGTTATGTCATGCGATAAAATTTAAATAACATTAGGTTACAAACGGTACAGTAAACGAATATGAAAATGTCACAACAAAATTAAAGCAGAAACTCCGTTTGAAAAAAAATCTTATAAAAATTATTAATTGTTAATTATAATAATTACAGGGATGGAGCACGGGCGCAGAATTCATACCACTATGAATGTAAGAAAATTTTCTACCTCTTAGATCAACGATATTATAGATATGGAAATTTCTTAAACAGATTCCGGTATGAATTCTGCGCCCGTGTTCCATCCCTGTAATTAAAAAAAAAAAAAAAAAGATTGTTCCCTGCGTATTTCTCTTTCAAGCAATAATCCTCGTCGTACCGCGTTTCCTAAATCATGATATTTAACTTGAGGTGTAAGAACCCTACAATATTCAAGTAAAAAAAAAAAAGGAACAACAGGGTTAAAATAAAATTTCTTCAGCGAGAAACTAGGAAAATTTATGTAATATTTAAGAAGAAAGACTTCACATTTCAAGACGGAGTATAATCCTTTTTGCAACGGAAGCCGCGCCTTTACACAATTTTCTAAAACTTTACATTATAAAACAAGTTTTTTTTTTTTTTTTTTTTACATATTTGCAATTAAATCATTTAAATTTTGTCTTCAGCATTCGATGTAGTAAATGCCAATGATATTTACAAAAACCAGCGTCATATATAGAGAATACGAATATGGAAACTAGTTTTTTTAATACTGTTTCCGCGATATGGAGGCGGGGCTTCATTTCGTTTGGAATACTTTCGGAATCTCTAGCTTGAATTGCGATAATTTTATAAAAATTAGCCAATTTGTATGATAAACTTCGAAATGTTGCTTAGAAAGCAATTAGAATAAAAAAATATAAATTAAAATAGTTTTTCGTCAAAATATATACAGATATTTACTCACGGAGGATACAATTTAGAACAAGTGGCGGCCCCCTAACAGCAGTAAAAAATGAAATATCACTGTAATTAAAAAATTAATGTTAGGAACGAGCTGTAAATTTGGAAACCCATGTTTTTGATAATACCCGTTCTATTCCTGCAAAAATTAACATAAGTCATAATTCATAATTTTTTCAGATATGAATTTATTAATAATTTTCATAATTAAAAAATGTTTTTTTTAATTAAAAATATGCTTGGAGTATGTTTGGGTCACTTCACTCACGCATAAAAAAAAAAAAAAAAAAAAACAGAATTTGAATATAATAATTTTTTGGGAAGATATAAACGAATGTTTGTCACATTCATTTAATATTAGCACCCCCATACTTTGACCAGAGCCTCCTTAAGTAGATGCCTAGCGAGTCGCTCCAAAACTTGGCAACAGTACAAGAAGAGCATAGCCAGTAGATGGCGCTTGGTACCGTACGTAAAGTTCTGTTTATTTCCCGCGGTTCAATTGAGTTCTGTATGGTTTATGTTTTATTAATTTAACAAATGTGAGAGGTTTTTTTTATAATATAGTGTATTGTGTCGTACCATTTTGTAAGTCAGAAAGTCGCCGTGAAAATATAAGTTTTCACGAAATACCCAGCAATGCAATTCTGCGTAAAAAATGGCTCACAAATATCTCAAGACAAGGTATGTAAACTGCATAAATAAGTAATGCAAAATTACCAACCCTCCGGATTTTTAAATATCAATAATATTTTTCATAAAAAACATTATTTTTATTTATTATCATAAATTCTGTGATTAAGACGAAGATAAATTTAAAAGAAATTATGATATAAAAATTCAAAGGGTTGACACCTCTGTTAGTAAGTTAGATTTAACAAATAAAATAGTTATGCTTATTACAAAATGAAATGAAATTTTTATTTATTGATGTAGGAATACAGAAAAGTAACTTGTTCTTAGTTACTTTGAAGTAACTATATTGGAGTATTTTATAGTTTTATTGATAAATTGCATTAGTAACTTATGAATAAAACTATAAAATACTCCAATATAGGAACAAGATTGATTTATATCTTTTTAATACCACTGTTTTTTAAAGACTTGTGTAAATGCGTATAAAAATTTGATTATTTTAGTTAAATCGAAATAAAAGTGTTGGGAATCTTGAAAAGAAAAAATAGAAAGTTTTTATTTCTACTTTTGTTCTTTTTAAAAATATTAAGTTTTAAGATTCAAAACATTACTTTTATTAACCTTTTAATACACAAATGGAACATGGAATTAAAATATTCATGTAAAAATTAAATATCATGAGTACTGATTTGAAATATTATCAGATATAACAGAAAGATGACTTGATTTTTTGAAATAGAAATTACAATTTAATCATAAAAGTGAAAATGTACAGAAAAACTTAAAAATGACCTATTTTACCATTTTCCCTTCTACCCCACAGTTTAAAAATTCACATAATTTAGAAAACTAAGCAAATGCTTCTAAAAATGGGCTGGTAAGTTTAAAATAACTTACATTATTAAAGTATAATAATATTTTAATATAATAACATTGAATAATAAAATTAAATATAATAATTTTAAATTAATAATTTTAAATTATATAAATATATATATTTAAAAAAAAATTACACATTTTAATGATAGAGTTCTTTAAACTAAAGCATTAGAAGGCAAAATATGTAAAAATCTAATTTAAATTACACCCGGAACTGAAGGCGACATGTAAAAGGTTAACAATGATAAAATGTTTATATATGTTAAAATCCTGTTTTATTAAAAGTATTTAATACTTTCTGGACCAACCTCTATTTTAAGTAGTAATTTTCCTTTTGTTAAACCGAAGGTGGGACGCAGAATAATAATGTGATGAGTCCCACGGGACACACAGTATTCATTCATTATATATATATGTGTATAAATCGTAATATTCAATATATATACATTGTTTCTTTTAATTCAAGAGTTGCGGAATAAATGTTATATAAAATCGTTCAAATGCATTTCAATACGGCTTTTGATCATTTATAATTAAATTATAAATAATTTATATTTATTCCATATTATTTGAATTATATACATATAGGACTAACTCGCTACATAAATAACCATACACTTTTCTGAGGGCAGGTACTGCCCCTTCAACCCCCGTTGTATCCATCTTTCTATATGTATCTGTATCTTTATTTCCTTGTTATTCATAAATATTTATATAAATTTTGTTGCTACTTGATTTCAAAACCTATCGGAATTATTTTGTGTGGCCCTGTAACCAGTTACCTAATTTTCGGCGTATAATATGCATGTCAGACTCAGTTTTGCACCAGAATTTTTAATTTAGAAATAACATTATACATGTTGGAGCTGTTTCTTGAAAAATATGTAAATATTCCGTTAATGAAAATTTTTGGTCGCAGAATGACATATTTTACCTGCGGATTATACACCGAAAATTACGGTACCAATTCTACGCCTACTATTTTCTACAGACCTTATGCTTTTAAAGATGCCAATAACATTGGTTCTCTGTGTTTAATGAAGTGTAACCATGTTAAAATACACGTATCTATACTAAATACCGTCTATAAACCGTAATGGTACGAAATGCTTTTGTGTGTCCTGCACACGAGCTAGAAGCATATACACCAATAAAAACTGTTTAACAAACTTCTTGTAACTCATTAACATTTGAATCATATTTAACCTTTACAAAATGTCATCAACATTCTTTTGTACGGTCCTGTAAATAAATTATTTAGTTATACATGTCTTTTTCTAGTGGAAAATGTTTTTAAGCATCTTAATAATGTGAGATATTTGCACCATGTTGAATACAGCATAAATGCATTAAAATGTATTTAAATAAAAATTTGTCTACAGGCTTTAATATACGAAATTCTTTTTTGCGTTCCTGTAAACGAGCTATGTATATTATATGCATTAGTAAAAATTATTCAATTTCTCTCTGTATTTTATGAATAATTGTTCGAAATTTGACATAATTTGAAAGATTACGTGACATACACTTTTGTAAGTTTCTTTTCTTATAGTTTCCAAGTTTAAGCATGTATTTTTCTTCAGAAAACATACTTTTAAGCATGTCAATGATGTCTATTAATTTCATTTTGTTGAATGCATTGTAACCATGTGAAAATATATTTAAACGAAATTCTGCCCATAGGCTGTAATGATAAGAAAAACTTTGGTGTGTCTCTGTACACGATCCATAAGCAATATACATGCCAAAAATCCTACAGATTGTTTTCTTCTCCAATTTTTATTACTGAATGTTAACTTATCTCGTTAATGCGCTGGTCTATTTTTCTTATAAATAATATAAAATTTTCGATTTAAGAAATATAATTCACACCTAATAAGGTAAAAATGTAACGTAAAGGACATGACCAAAAAAAAAAAAAGACATGATTTTAATAATTTATTATTTGATACGTTGTAATTTAATTAGTTGAAAAGCTAAAATAGGTCTTGTCCACTTTCGAAGAAAATTAAACCCTATACTTTTTTAAATATAAATATTTGAATATTTTATTGAAAATATTTACGATAAAGCACTTTCACATCATTTTTTCAAATTAAAAGAAAAAAAAATACAATTTTGGACTTTAAATTGAAATTAATAGCTAGATTTTTAGATGAAGAATATAACTTATCTATGAAACAGAAGAAATATGTTGCTCTGCGTAGGTGCTGTCACCTAGCGTTAGTTTTGTTTTTTAAATGTTGCCTAATTTAACATTGGGATTCGCTGCGCGTGGAAGGCATCTACTTAAGGAGGCTCTGCTTTGACAGCTTATAACTCTATGAAAAATTGAGCAAAATATATAAACTATACCATTTTCCGCGATGATTTGATCCAAAGAATTCAAATATATTATAAAAAATGGTGGTTACCATTGAAAAAAAATGAAGTTGATTCCAGTTTTAATATATATACGACCCCTAAGCAAAATCTAACTATACCATTACAGACTAGACATTATTACAAATCGATTGGTACCAGCTGCATGTTTCTACCACAAATTGCGGCGAAATTAGGGGCGGGGTGGTGACTTTTTTATTTTTATTTTTATTTTTTTTTTGGGGGGGGGGGGGGCTGTACAATTGTGAATATTGAGTACACTGATAAGAAATATTGTAACCTATATAATCTAAAAAAACGCCCACTGGCGGAGTTATAGATCTTCAAATGACGTGAATTCTAGGATACGTACTCTCCGCCTTTTTTCAGAACATTCTCATGAATGCGAAATTTTGAAATTTAATTCTACCACTATTTTTCTGAAATAATCTCTACGCTGCATAATCATGGCACATTACTATCAATGCACCATACGTATTTCTTCCTGAAATTAGTAGGAGGAAAAAATGTGAATATATCTTATCTCAGAGAGTGTCCTCGAAATGTATTTACTTTCTCCTGTTTATAACTGCTGCTTTCCATACCATGCATATTCATCTTTCATATTCACAAGAAAAAGCTTTCGTTAATTTTGCTAATTTTAGCTCAATTTTTTTTTTTTTTTTTTTTTTTTTTCAAAATTATTTTTTTTAAATTGTTTTCCCATAATAAATGTGAATTTTACGCCGTGATTAGAATAATCGAAAATAAATAATATTGCACTTTGTTTCAATATTATATTTAATAATTAAAATAATAATAATAATAATATAATATTATGTTATGTCATGCGATAAAATTTAAATAACATTAGGTTACAAACGATACAGTAAACGAATGTGAAAGTGTCACAACAAAATTAAAGCAGAAAATTCGTTTGAAAAAAAATCTTATAAATTTATTATTTGTTAATTATAATAATTTAAAGATAGAAAAAAAAAAAAAAAAAAAAAAAAAAAAAAAAAAAGATTGTTCCCTGCGTATTTCTCTTTCAAGCAATAATCCTCGTCGTACCGCGTTTCCTAAATCATGATATTTAACTTGAGGTGTAGGAACCCTACAATATTCGAGTAAAGAAAAAGGAACAACAGGGTTAAAATAGAATTTTATCAACGAGAAACTAGGAAAATTTATGTAATATTTAAGAAGAAAGACTTCACATTTCAGGAGAGGAGACCTTTAATATATTTTCCAAAACTTTACATTATAAAACAATTTTTTTTTTACATATTTGCAATTAAATCATTTAAATTTCTTCTTCAGCAATCGATGTAGTAAATGCCATTGATATTTACAAAAACCAGCGTCATATATAGAGAATACGAATATGCAAACTAGTTTTTTTAATACTGTTCCGCGATATGGAGCCGGGGCTTCATTTCTTTTGAAATACTTTCGCAATCTCTAGCCTGAATTGCGATAATTTTGTAAAAATTAGCCAATTTGTATGATAAACTTCGAAATGTTGCTTAGAGAGCAATTGGAATAACAAAAATATAAATTAAAATAGTTTTTCGTCAAAATATATACAGATATTTACTCACGGAGGATACAATTTAGAACAAGTGGCGGCCCCCTAACAGCAGTAAAAAATGAAATATCACTGTAATTCAAAAAATAATGTTAGGAACGAGCTGTAAATTTGGAAACCCATGTTTTTGATAATACCTGTTCTATTCCTGTAAAAATTAAAATAGGTCATAATTCATAATTTTTTCAGGTGTGAATTTATTAATAATTTTCAAAATTAAAAAATGTTTTTTTTTTAATCAAAAATATGCTTGGAGTATGTTTGGGTCACTTCACTCACGATCATAAAAAAAAAAAAAAACAGAATTTGAATATAATTTTTTGGGAAGATATGAATGAATGTTTGTCACATTCATTTAATATTAGCATCCCCATACTTTGACAGCTTATAACTCTATGAAATCTGAGCAAAATATATACACTATACCATTTTCCGCGATGATTAGGGGGGGGTGAATTTTTTATTTTTATTTTTTTGGGGGGAACTGTACAATTGTGAATATTGCATACACTGTTAAGAAATATATATCTATTTTTCTAAAATAATCTCGACGCTGCATAATCATGGCACAATACTATTAATGAACCAGACGTATTTCTTGCTGAAAATAGTAGAAGGAAAAAATGTGAAATTATCTTATCTGAGAGAGTGTCCTGAAAAAGGTCGGAGAGTACGATCCATGGACTTCCTGTCAGCGGTCCCCAAAGTGTTTATTTGCAAACTGTGGGCACACATTAGATATGTGAGAGGGAACAATAACTAAATATCATGGTTTTGTATTAAAGTCAGTTCTGACAAATAGTGAATTCTACATTGATTAGATATTTAATTTCCTATTTCTTTTACTATAATCTATTTGATATAATTCATTGTTACCATACCAAAAAATTATAATTTTATTTTACTTACATATTGTTTTTTTTTTTTCGAATTAAATTAATAAATGATTGATGGCAAAAATATTTTGAAATATTGCCATTTTTTTATTATTAGTATTTCCCTCATAACTGTTAAAATATGCCCCGAATTTCGGGGTTCCGTCTTTTGACGGAACTCTTCCACCAGTATTTCTTTTTTTTTATAATCTCTATACTATTTTATTAAAAGATATTAGTGTAAAAATGCACTGAATGTTTGTAAATGAAAAAATAGTGGTGCCACTATCACCCGTAAATCCATACAAAGTTCTATTTATCTTTTTTGTTGTTGTTGTTGTTGTTAATGTTAAGATTTAATAATTCTAACAAACATAGCTTCCGAATTTCTATTCCTTAAAGGCGAAAGATGCTAATGGTAAAAAAAAAAAAAAAAAAAATTACAAACAAGCATCAGTGGAAAGAGCAGATACAAAAATTATTTTTTGATGCATAAAACAATTGACCTCGGCAGGTTTTTTTTTTTTTTTTTTTTTTTTTTTTTTGAGCTATGAATTCTGAAAATTTGCAAATGTTCCTTTCAACCACAACTGAATCTATGAAACCACGCCTTACTGAAATAATGAATGAAATCCATAACAAGCAGCAGTCGAAAGAGCATACAAAAAGTATTGTTTGATGCATAAATTAGTCGCCTATGTCTCGTTTGAGATACATTCTATGGAGATATAATGTCTGAATATTCGCTGACGTAGAATTTAAAAATTGATAAAAGTCAAGGTTATGACAGATTTTATTTGGGCTCCTCCCACTTCTCACTCGTTACTTATACATAGCTGCCACTATTTTAATTTATTCCGGAATACTTTTAGCCCCGCCTTTATTTCGCACCACTTTATTCATAGAAAAAAATTCTCTAATATATAACTTCGATCAAATAAGAAAAAAAATACTTAAAAAAAAATAAGTGGTACGAAATAAAGGCGGGGTTAAAGTACTCCGGAAAAAATTAAAATTTTGTCAGCTACGCTTTTATATTCCTAGAGAACTGGCTCACTAGGACAAACAGTTTATACGTCAAATGTCATGATAGAATATGCCCTCTCGAAAAAACATCATTTAATTATTTCTCTTATATCTTTCTACTGGGATTTCTTCCTTGTTGTATTGAAGTAAATTGTTTTATTAATGATAAAAGTGCCTGAAATTGGAGTTTTGTGAGGAGCTTGATGTTTGTTAATTCGATTGTGACAGGCAAATTGTAATAGGCAAATAATTTTGAAAAAATATTTATTTGTGCTAAATTTAACGAAAGTTTTTTTTTTTTTTTTTTTTTATGAATATGATAGATGAACATCCATTTAATCATTTTTATTATTTTTGTAACTAAAATTTAAAAGAATTTTCGAAGTAATAGCTGATTACTTTACCCTTAAATTTAAATATTTTCATTGGATTATTTAATTTTTAAATAAATTACAACACAATTTAATTTAGAAGAAAATTTAAATGCATTTGTAAATAATTTTATATTAAAATGTTACCAAGATATTAATAGTTTATTTATTTATTTATTATTTATTATTATTTATTTATTTAATTTATTTAAATTAAAAAATTAAGAAAAAATTAAAAAATTAACATAGTATGGTAACCGTTGCTAAAAAAATGAAACTCCATATTGTAAAAGTAAGGATTTTTTTTTTTAAATATTTTATAACTTTACATAAACCGATGACTTTTATATTAAACTATACAAATTAATTGAATAAAAACATAAGTTTAAAATACTTCGTTTATTAAATATAACTCTTTTTGTAATTTTAAATAAACAGATAACTTCTATATTAAATTACATTAATTAATAAAAAATAAATAAATATTATTGGATTGACCCATAGAGAAAATTGACCATTTGATAAATACAAATATTGTAGCCGTAATGTGATTAATGTTGAGCATTAGTTTTTTGTCTGCGTTTGAATGAATCTTTAAAGTTTAAAAAGCAGGGCTTAACGCAATTACGGATAAAATAGCATAAATAGAAAGTCTAATATATTCAGACTAGTAATTGATCTTGTCTAGCAAAAAACTAAAATAAAAAATAAAAAACTACACAACAAAAATTGAAAATCGGAAAACATTTGTATTCATTTTAAATTCATATTATTATAAGGATAGCGCCAAAATATTTTTATTTCATGAATAAATATACTGTATATCCTAAAACTTAAGCAGACCCTGGCGGAAGCCGAGCCTGCTATACTAAAATTACCGTAAAGTAAAAACTAATGTACCTCAAATAGGTACTCTTAAAATGTAATTCGTATAATACAAAGTAGTAGAAAGAAAAGTGGTGTTATATAATTAAATAGTTGTTTTCAATAATTTCCAGTGAAATTCTTTCTTGATATATGTATTTCCCAATCAATCGATGAGCAAAAATGTTTCGGGGTTCCGTCTTTTCACGAAACTTTTCCACCGGTATTTTTTTTTAATAATCTCTATACTATTTAATTAAAAGATATTAGTGTAAAAATGCACTGAATGTTTCTAAATGAAAAAATAGTGGTGCCACTTTCACCTGTAACTCCATACAAACTTCTATTTATCTTTTTTTTTTTTTTTTTTTGTTGTTGTTAAGATTTAATAATTCTAACAAACATAGCTTCCGAATTTCTATTCCTTAAAGGCCAAAAATGCTAATGGTCCAAGAAAAAAAAAAAAAAAAAAAAAAAAAAAAAAAAAAAAATGCGTACCCGGAAAATATCCCATACTGCAATAATAAAAAAAAGGAAAAAAGAAAAGAAAATTTACAATCAAGCATCAGTGGAAAGAGCATATACAAAAATTATTTTTGATGCATAAAACAATTGCCCTCAGCAGCTTTTTATTTTTTTGAGGCTATGAATTCTGAAAATTTGCTAATGTTCTTTCAGCCACAACTAAATCGATGAAACCACGCCTTACTGAAATAATGAATGAAATCCATAACAAGCAGAAATCGAAAGAGCATACAAAAATGTATTGTTTGATGCATAAATTAGTCGCCTATATTTCGTTTTAGATACATTCTTTGGAGATATAATGTCTGGAAATTCGCTAATGTAGAATTTAAAAATTGATAAAAGTCACGGTTATGACAGATTTTAATTGGGCTCCTCCCACTTATCTCTCGTTACTACATTTTTACTCAAACTTAAATATAAATTTCTAGAGAACGGGCTCACAAGGACAAACAGTTTATACGTCAAAAGTCATGTTAGAATATGCTCTCCCGAAAGGACGTCATTTAATTACTTCTCTTATTAGAATACTGGGATTCCTTCCTGGTTGGATTGAAGTAAATTTTTTTATTAATGATGAAATTGCCTGATATTGGAGTTTTGTGAGGAGCTTGATGTTTGTTAATTCGATAAGCTAAGCAACATACTACCAGTCGAGAGGACTCTGGCTAATGTTTATCAACAGATAGAAGAACGACTAATGATAGAGTATTCTAAAAAGTAATCATCATAATAAAATAATATTATATTCCCACTTCCAAGAAGAAATCGCAAAACTTAGGGGAGTAGGGGGGAGGGAGTAGTTTGGGAGTAGTGTGGCGGGTTCTAATAGCTTTTGGAATATTAAGTATATTTTGAAATGTATTTACGCTTTCCTGTTTATAACTGCTGTTTTCCATAGCATGCATATTCATCTTTCATATTCATAAAAAAAAAAAAAAAGCTTTCGTTAATTTTGCTAATTTTAGCACAAAAAATATTTTTTCAAAATTGTAACACACGTGGGGCTAATTGTAAAGGATACAAAGGGAACCCTTACAATAAAAACGACAATATTTCAAAATATTTTTTGTTATCAATCATTTAATAATAAAAAAGGCAAATAGTAACTAATATTATATTATAGCGTTCTTAGTATAGCGTTCTTAGTATAGTAACAATGAATTATATCAAATGGATTATGGTAAAAGAAAGAGAAAATTAATGATAAAATCGACATGAAGTCAATCTTATCAAAGTTGAAATTGATTCAAGCAAATGATATTTTGTTCCCGATTATACATTTAATGTGTACTCACATTTTGCAAATTAAGCATTATATTCATTCTTCTGCCACAGAGAGAGGTTACAGAGCATGAATTCTCCGCCCTTTTTCCTGTACACTTTCATTGATGAAAAATTTCTGCTTTTTTTTTCTACCACTCTTTTTATGCAATATTCTCTAATTTGTTATTAAATCGTGATTATAATTAGTGGTTAAATAATCACGGCACTATAATATAAAAACACAGAAAATATTTCTGTATAAATATAGTATTGGCAAAGTAGCCAAAAATTTTTCCTTTCTGAAAATATCCTTAAAATAGGCGGAGACTTCTGAGAATTATGTTTATAAAGATATTTAATCACAAATGCTACAAACTATTTCGTAAATTGTGTGTTACTTCTTACCCCTGTGACAACTAGCCCCACACTCCCCTATAAGAATCGACCCTGTAACATTTGCTATTTAAATTCTTTTAAAAATCGTTAAACTAATTTCTAAAAGAGTTATTAAACACGTAACTGATCATAAATATCTAAGAAGAAGAGTTTTTTTTTTTTTTTTTTTTTTTTTTTTTTTTATCATTCATTTTTAAATTTCGAGAAACTTTTGGGTCTAAACTTCAATAAACATATGAGCCAACTTATATGGTTTTTTAATACCATTCTTCCTTAAGAAAAAAAAAAAAAAAAAAAAAAAAGAACTATCAACTTTTATAGCAGAAAACTGCTAAAAAATACATTAAAAAATTCTGTCAAAAATTTCCCATAGTAAAACAACATACAAGTTAGTAGCTATGCAAAAGTTAACCTTATTTAATTCAAAAAATATGTAATTTAATAAATTAAAAACTTTATAAAGATTAAAAACTACAAAAACTCGCAAAAGTTTTTTCAAGTTAAAATAAAAGTCCGTCAGTAAGTGGAATAATTTTACTTGAGTCGTCATCAAATTAGCAAGGTCGCTCCCGCTTTTTTATGAAATTTCAAGTGTCTTATGTGTTTAGCCTCCTCTGTAACATGATTTATTAAATATTTGAGTAGCACTTCTGCCTACCTAACAAAAAAGTAACAAAAGCTTAAAAATCCATTAAAACAAAGAAAAAATATTTAAAGACTGTTGTGTAAGAAAAAAAAAAAAAAAAAAAAAAAAAGAGATTAAATGATGTCATTTTTTTGGTTTTGCTGCTAAACCAGTGAAAGTTAAAGATTGAATGCAGCACTTTTTTCTTTTCTTTCTTTTTTTTTTTCTTATAGACCGAAATAAAATCGCCTGAAAAGTAGCAGCAATTAAAAAAGAAGAAAAAAGAAAAAGGAAAAAGAAAAAGAAAGAAGTGAAGTATGCAAGTCAAACATATAAGAAGAAAAAGAAGAAATTTTTAATTTAAAATTCTGTAGAAATTCGTTGCACTCATTCCAGAAAAATATCCTTTCCTATGGGCATTTGTATAGTAGAATGCTCGTTTTGTCTCTCATACATACACGTATATTATTATAATATACAATCGATTAGCCATAAGAAATAAAAGAGAGAAATTTGCTGACAGTCTAACAGAATGTAAAGTGGGAAAGGAAAATTTATAATGAGTAAAGACGTAGATAAGAATATAACAGAAGAATAAGAGGAAATTTATGATTTAACAGTTGAAGAAGCTGTAGAAAATTGTGAATACGCAATCTTGTAAGATGCCTGTGGTCAAATAAAATCTTAATACTGTACTGTAATCGCGCAAATATGCATGAGAAGTATTTTTAACGAAGAAAAGCGAAATGGAAGGAGCTTTTAGCCATAAATACAGAACAATAATATCATTAGAACAAAAAAAAAAAAAAAAAAGAAAAGAAAAAAAGAAAAGAAAAGGCTAAGCAGAAATTTAAAAGAAATTTATAAGTGAGGAAGACAGGCATAGACAGAAAAAGAAAACGTCTATAATTTAATTGAATTAGACATTCTATTTTATTTAAATTCAAGGGAAAATCCATTTTTCCACCCGTCTTGGCGTAGTGAGCCAACGCCCTCTGTAGACAAGGCCGCGGCGCTAATCTCTGACGTCACGAACATCAGGCTATTGCTGATGAAATTAAAACTACTGACTTTGGGTATTATTGCGGTGAAATCTCCACACAAAAGAACGGGATTTTTAGTTTTAGTTAAAAACATCTTTTAAAACTGACTAAAGAAAAAAAGCGAAATTTTTTAAAAATGTGTTTTAAATACTACCCTCATGATATGTATGTGTGAGAGTGACAAATTTATAAACTTTCTTTTATATATATTATAAGCAATTTTTATAATTTAGCAACTTTTATACTTAGAAAGAAATTTAAGATTAAATAAATAGTTTTAATATTATTATAATATTGCTTTAAACAAAAGAAATAAGTTGCACAAAATCTATGACATTATTCAAAAACAATTTCTTTAAATAAAATTTTAATTTTCTTTTCCAGTTTTATCTTTCTTTACCGTTAATTACATAATTAATTATTTAAATTATTCTTTTCTGTTGAAATTTTCAGCCACTGTTACGCATAAAGTTTAAAATCCCTTAAATTGTTTTTTAATAATCCAATCTGCTCATTTTTATAAATAATATCATTGTAACAAAATACCATTATTATTCATTTTACATGAGTATAGTATAAAGAAATTCCCCCTTTTTCTTTTCTAGATGATTAATACCAAACAAAAGTTGTAAGCAATTACATGTATTATCCTTTGGACAGTAAAGGGAACGGTGACTGAATATAACAATTTTTGCTGGTACAAAAATAAAAATGTTTTCTTCGGAGATTTATTTATTTACTCTATTACTATTAATATTATTTTAAAAATACCTTTAAATTTTTAAACATAATTTCTATTTAAATATTAAAATTAAAACAACAATGTTTTTATTCTGCTAAAATTAAAACATGTATAAAATTATGTGTTTGAATTCTGCTACAATTAAAACAGCTGTTATCTTATTTTTAAAATTAGTTAATCACTGTGAGAGACTCTGAATTTTAAACTGTGGCTGAATTACAACAATAATAATAATAATAATAATAATATTGAACATAATTTGCCACTAAAGTGTAAAACTACAATTCTCATCAAATAAAGTAAAACTTGCCTTTGGATGCTACCTAAAACTGGATTCAAGAAATAATATGTATATGTTAAAAAAAAAAAAAAAAAAAAACTAATAATTGTAAAAATTAAGGAGTCAACAGCACATTGCAATATATATATATATACTAGCTGACCTGACAAACGTTGTTTTGTCATATAAATTATTTCTAGAGAATATTTTGCTAGAAAAAAATAACTAACTTATTGTAAGTGTGTAAGGCTGTGGAATTTATATACCACAGGTATGGAGAAACAGGTATGGTGAAACAGGTATGGTGAAACAGGTATGGAGCGCTGTGAACGGTGACTGTGAATTCCGATTATAACGTAAAAGACATAATTAACAATTAAATAAACAATTTAAATTGGACTGAATTGTAAATCTAACCCATTCTCGAATCCACCTGAAGACACGCAAAAAATTTCATTAAAATCGGTCCAGCCGTTCAGGAGGAGTTCAGTGACATGCACACGCACAAAAGTATGGGATCCCTTTGGTGACTTTAAATATTTTAAGCCATTTTTGCGATGAATTGAAATGGCTATCTCAATTGTGGAACTAAAGATCTTGGCGAGAAGCGTTCGAGCTACTTCGGTGTCAAATTTCAAATTTTGCCAAAGGGATCCGATACTAAAGGTGTTCCATACAAAAAAAAAAAAATAAATAAATAAATAAAAAATATATATATATATATATAAATATCAGTGACATACACACGCACAAAAGTATGGGACCCCATTGGTGACTTTAAATATTTTAAGCCATTTTTGCGATGAATTGAAATGGCTATCTCAATTGTGGAACTAAAGATCTTGGCGAGAAGCGTCCGAGCTACTTCGGTGCCAAATTTCAAATTTTGCCAAAGGGATCCGATACCAAAGGTGTTCCACACAAAAAATAAATAAATAAAATATCAGTGACATACACACGCACAAAAGTATGGGATCCCATTTGTGACTTTAAATATTTTAAGCCATTTTTGCGATCAATTGAAATGGCTATCTCAATTGTGGAAATAAAGATCTTGGAGAGAAGCGTCCGAGCTACCTCGATGAGAAATTTTCCATACAAAAAATAAATAAAATATCAGTGACATACACACGCACAAAAGTATGGGACCCTTTGTTGACTTTAAATATTTTAAGCCATTTTTGCGATGAATTGAAATGACTATCTCAATTGTGGAACAAAAGATCTTGGCGAGAAGCTTTCGAGATACTTTGGTGCCAAATTTCAAATTTTGCCAAAGGGATCCGATACTAAAGGTGTTCCATTCAAAAAATAAATAAATAAAATATAATAAATTAGCTACACAAATAAATTTGTAGGTTAGGGTGGTTGTTAATCAACGCGCGTATAAATTTGATAGAAAATTATATAAAATACTCACTCCAATTCCGCACTAAATTTGCAAAATGTATAGTTTTTTATGCACACTTCAAAACTCTTCAAACACTAATTACATCTTGATGTAATATTTCAATTATGACACAATTTTTTGTATAACAATAATAACACGAAGTTACAAAATATTTTCCTGAATTTGATCGCAGCACCAACTGTCGGGACAAACTGGAATTACAATAGAATATACGCAAGCGAAGTGTGACGTCACTGACCATCAGTGGATGCAAGAAAAAGATTTCCTATGTTAATCTCCCATTGGATTTTTTATAAAAAATTATTAAAAATCGAGGAAAATTATTTCTCGATTTTAATCCCCGTATTTGGGTATAGATATGTATTAGTTATCGTATGCATGTGTTAGATTGAGTTATTTTGCTCTCAAATTGACAAAATTTTAATTTTAAACTTCAAAACTCTGTCTCCCTTGGCGTTTTTTGTATTTGGCGATCAAAAACGTAATACGAAAATATACATGCCAGATGTAAATTTTCGTAATATGTATTGTACTAAATTGTTTCATATTATTCATTACTCTCTTAATATAAGTTGTTGAAATAACCATTATTTTTGAAAGAAATTAAATAAGTTCGCCAGATGATATGGTGATATTTTTTTATCCGCCAAGGATGACAGAGTTTTGAGATTAAAAATTCAAATTTTATCAATTTTACAGCAAAAACAACTCAATCTAACGCATGCACATGATAACTAATACATATCTATACCCAAATATGGAGATTAAAATCGGGAAATAATTTTCCTCGATTTTTAGTAATTTTTACAAAAAATCCAATGGGCGATTAACATAGGAAATATTTTTCTTGCATCCACGGACGGCCAGTGACGTCATCACTTCGATTGCGTATTATTAAATATTCGATACTACGATCGTAGCGCAGTCTGCCGGATCCAATGTGGAACATTCCAAAATCAACAACAATTTATAAGTGATAAATTAATTAAATAAACAATTATTAAACAGTTTAATTAATATTAATTAATTAAACTAAACCATTCTCGAATCCACCTGAAGACACACAAAAAATTTCATTAAACTCGGTCCAGCCGTTTAGGAGGAGTTCAGTGACATACACACGCACAAAAGAAATATATATATAAAGATAATAAATTCAATATGTAAAATTCAACTACGTCACGAAAAGTTAATAATATAAATAATTATAAGAAAGAAAACTTTTTATAAACCATGTTTTTAAATATTCTGTTGAATCATAGAACTAACTACATTAGCACTTTATCAATGCATATAAAATCTTTAAACCGATAGGGACGTCAATTTTTGTGAGATACATAATTTAATTTTTTACAATTTTTTAAAGCTCACGTTTAATTAAATTATTAATTTAATCACGTTTATTTATTTTTATGTCGAAAGAAAATGAATTCGTAAATTTTTTTGGCAACAATTAAATTATAGCTAATATTTTAATAGCTATTTATAAGGTATTAGGAGATTATTATTTTCATATTGTAATTAATAATAAGAAAACTAGTCGAAAATTTGAACTGAATTGTAAATCTAAACCATTCTCGAATCCACCTGGACACACAAAAAATTTCATTAAACTCGGTCCAGCCGTTTAGGAAGAGTTCAGTGACATACACACGCACAAAAGAAATATATATATAAAGATATATAGACCTAAATTGTTATCAGTCACCAGAAAGATATATGGAAAAATAAATAAATAAATAATAAAATGTAGAGTTATTTCTTGAAACACCAATTTCCAAGATTTAACACTGACCTACCCAATCAGGATGACTGTTAAATTTCCTGTAATAACTACGTGATATATAAAAATGGATATCTAAAATGGATTTATGCAACAATTTTCAAGAAAATCGTTAGAGCCGTTTTTGAGATACCAACTTTTACCAAAACCTGGCATACACAATTATTGACACGGAAAACAATGATTACATATAAAAGGATATTTAAAAGGGAGTTAATATGGAGAGTTTAAAAAAAAAAAAATCGCACAGCCGTTTTAAAAGAAACGCACTTACCAGACCTGAAATTGAGCTATCTATACAGGACTCCTATCAATTTTCTTGACCTAACCAATTGTATCATTCGAAATTATATGTAATAGAATGTTTATATAGCAACTTTGAAGAAAATCGGTAGAGCCGTTTTCGAGATACGGACTTACGGTTCCACTTCTGGTTTTACAATTTTCACCAAAAATTCATCTGTACACCAGACCTGTCTCAATTGTGAAGTTTTGAAGTTTTATCTTAAATAGTTTCAGAAATATGAAAGCCAGAAGATTCCGCACATACACACACACAGAGACAGACTAATTGCCAAAAACTACTTTTTTGGACTCAGGAGAGCTTAAAACATCTAAATTGGGTGAAAACTCGATATCGAATTTTTGGACCGAATACAATACTTCCATTACCTACGGTAGTCGGTTAACTGAAGTAAAAAGGCGAAGAATGAATTTATCAAGTTTGTAAAATATCTTAACTAATCAATACAATTTAATGCGCAAAGCAATAAGAATCTGAATAAAACGTCTCACTATAATGTTTTTCAAAATAAAATTATATTTGTTATAGAATAAATGTAATTACAATAATTATAATATCATTAAAATTAAGTTAAACATATTTGTTTAGGGATTAACGTCGCATTACTTCTTCTTCGAAATTACTTAAATACTGCAATTTCATGTGCAATGCAATATAAAAATTAAACATCTAACTATACTCTTTCTGTTGTATTTCAAATAATATTTTACAACAAAGGATGCAATCAATTATGAAATAGTATTCATTAATAACATTCATTCAAGCTGCTGCAAAACCAAAACTGATATTTCATAAAAACTGAAATATATATTTTTAAAAAATTTGGCTACCACAAATTGTTTTCTATTACTTATGCTCACTAATTAATTTTTAATAAAATTTTAGCAAAAAATAATTGTCTTTTAGTACATATATTTGCTAATTAATTTTTTATAATTAGTATAACCATATTGTAAGCTATTTATATATTATTGAGACTTAAAGAAAAAAAAAATATCTTAATTTAAAAAAAGATATAGGTAGCAATTACATATGTAAAGCAATGATAATATGAATAAAACTTTTGATCTTAATGTTTTTCAAATAACATTTTATATATTTGTGATGGAATATATATAATATTATAAAATATATTCACGTTTCTATTAACTTCGCATTATTTCTAAAAATCTGACATAAATGAAATGAATTTTTGAAGTTTTTAAAATCTTTTAATTAAATAATGCATTTTCACATGCAGAGCCATGAGAATCTGAATAAGATTTCACATTCTAGTGTTTTTGAAGTATTGTATATTTGTGTTAGTATAAACGTAATTAGAATTATATATAATTCTATTTAAGGAAACATTTATATGGGTAGCAAGACATTGCATTACTTCTATTTAAAAAAGAAAAAAGTTTTAAAAGATAATTATCGAAACATATTATTAAATATTTTAGCAGTCAAGAATTTTTTTTTTTTTTTTTTTTTTTTTTTTATTTTTTTTTATTAGTTATGTTTGTTAATTAATTTTTAATAAATAATAAAATCCCATGAAGAAAATATTTTTACATTCACTACGGAAATTTCTTTGAACTTTTTCGAGATCTCTTTATCGATAGATAAATTGTTACACGGAATATCATTACCTGTAATTAACTTATGTATGAATACTATCGTTAATTAAATAGCATGATAATTTAATTAGTAATACAATAAGAATTAAACTGTCAACTATAATAGTAATTTCAAATATTTTTCTTAAGTGTTTTTAAAACTGTTCTGTGTATGTTTTAATATAATTATTACAATGTACGGTAAGTCACTTAAATGTTTAATTTTTTTTTCTATACAAAAATAATGATTTAAGGAATATTGTTAAACAAAAGAAATAAAATTATCTAACCTTTGTCTATTGTGTACGAGAAAATTTCTTTTTAGGTAAGGCCTATAGCTATTTTGTCATCTGCTGTTTATCTTTCGAGAAGGAAAACCAAGTGTATTTCTTTTCTTGCTTATAATATCCATAATTGCTTTCACAACCAGGAATGAAACACTTATAAAGAAAGATTGGTAATGTTCTGCTATAATTGCTCTACCTTATAACAATTCAATCATTAGACAATAAATACTTTTAAGAAGACAAATCAAATCAAATAACATATCATCGCATAAACTACTACTATAGTATGGCTTGGCGGGAAACGGGAAGGCAGGTGGTTCGCTAGGTTTCTTCAGCCTGATTTTGCTGACGTCACTGCATTTAAAGGTCCCGCCGCCGCGGCCTGTCTGGAGAATGCGTTGAGTGAGCGCGCGAAATGTGGTAGTTGCAAAAGGCTTTTAGGTGCATTTTTTGTTAATGCCACTGTGTGAATATTTTAAAGATTTTTAACAATTATATACCTACCACGAGTTAAATACATTCCCTTAAAAAAAAAAAAAAAAAAAAAAACAAGCCCCGCCTGTGGATATTTTTCTAAAAGAATATATTATGCATAGCTGATAATATTTTAATTTATTGCGGAGAACTTTTAGCCCCGCCTTTATTTCGCACCACTTTATTTATAGAAAAAAATTCTCTAATATATAACTTCGATCAAATAAGAAAAAAATACTTTAAAAAAATAAGTGGTACGAAATAAAGGCGGGGCTAAAAGTACTCCGGAATAAATTAAAATATTGGCAACTTTGTATTATATATTAATTTTAAAAAGGATTTTGCTTATTTGTTTAATTCATTGACTGCTATCAGTGTATATATTCTCCAGCGAAAACTACTGCATAGAATGTTAAGGACAAATATTAAGTGACTGAAACACGAATACCAAAATTCCGTTTGTTGAATAAGGCAATGCTTTAATGAAACGACAAGGGGCAGGTTTTAAAAATAGAATTATGAAAATGTGTACGCATCAATGTGTTAAGAACAAGGGTCGTACTCTCCGCCCTTTTTTCAGGACACTATTTAAAAAACAATAAAAAAATTAGTTTATGGCTACCATTATATTTATGCAATGATCTCTATCCTGTATAATCATGACACTGTGTAACAAGTATTTCTGAATATATATGTTCAAACGCATCAATTTTTTTTTCTTGATTTAAATATCTTCTAATACTTCTCATATTTACTACTAGCAGGCAACGCCCGCTTCGCTGGTCCCTATTTTTAAATGAATCACTATAATGAATTCTCAAAATTGCATTAATTTTTATCACGTGAAAAAAAAGAGAAACAAAATCTGATTAGGAAAAATGTCGCACCGGGTTCTCACTGCCTTTGGAAAAAATTCCCAAAATGCTCTAACTCTTATTTCTATTATTTTTCCCCTTCGCCCCCCCCTCCCGTCTATCCTAATAATTTTACAAATTCGAAAATATCCGCAATCGATTTGTAAGTATCAAAAACCTCTAAGAACCAGTTTTGAACGATCTATCTCTATTTTTATTTTTTTGCCCTACCGCTCCCCCCTTCCCGCCCCTCCCAATAATTTTAAAATTTCGAAAATATCCGCAATCGATTTGTAGGTATCGAAAACCTCTATGTACTGATTTTGAATGATCTAACTCTATTTTATTTTTTTTGCCCCTCCGCCCCCTCCCTTCCCGGCTCTCCTAATAACTTTACACTTTCGAAAATATCCCCAATCGACTTGCAGGCCTCTAAAACCTATCTGTACCAATTTTGAACGGCCTAACTGTATTTCTATTAGTTTTTGCCCCGTAGCCCCCCTTCCCTCCCCTCCTAATAATTTTACATATTCGAAAATATCCGCAATCGATTTGTAAGTATCGAAAACCTCAATATACCAATTTTGAACGATCTAACTTTATTTTTGTTTTTTTGCCCCCCCCTCTCCCTCCCCCTTCACGCCCCTCCTAATAACTTAACACTTTCGAAAATATCCCCATTCGACTTGCAGGCCTTTAAAACCTATCTGTACCAATTTTGAACGGCCTAACTGTATTTCTATTTGTTTTTGCCCATAGCCCCCCCTTACCGCCCCACCATCCTTCCCGCCCCTCCTAATAATTTTAAAAATTCGAAAATATCCGCAATCGATTTGTAAGTATCGATAACCTCTATATACCAATTTTGAACGATAACACTATTTTTATTTTTTTGCCCCCCCTCTCCCCTCCCCCCTTCATGCCCCTCCTAATAACTTAACACTTTTTAAAATATCCCCATTCGACTTGCAGGCCTTTAAAACCTGTCTGTACCAATTTTGAACGGCCTAACTGTATTTCCATTTGTTTTTGCCCCATAGCCCCCCCCCCCCCCCTTGTTGCCCCATCTGGGGGCTGAATTTCTAAAATTCCAGAAATTAGTTTTTAGATATTTTTATTAGCTATATTTTCGAGCAAAAATTTCACGTGTATCTATTTTTTTGTTTGAGATATATAGGATTATGCAAAATCACGTTTTACGCATGTGAAATCACGTTTTGCCCCCCCCCCGCCCCCTTGGGGATCGAATTTTGAAAATTCCAGAAATTGAAATTTCACGTGTATCTATTTTTTTGTTTGAGATATATAGGATTATGCAAAATCACATTTTACGCATGTGAAATCACGTTTTGCCCCCCCGTCCCCCTTGGGGACCGAATTTTGAAAATTCCAGAAATTGGTTTTTAGACATTTGTGTTAGCTCTATTTTAAAGCAAAAATTTTACGGATATCTGTTATTTTGTTTCAGATATATAGGATTATGCGAAATCACGTTTTACGCGTGTGAAATCACGTTTTGCCCCCCGTCTCCCTTGGGGACCGAATTTTGAGAATTCCAGAAGTTGATTTTTAGACATTTGTGTTAGCTATATTTTAAAGCAAAAATTTTACGGATATCTGTTTTTTTGTTTGAGATATGAAGGATTTTGTGAAATCACGTTTTGCCCCCCCCTCCCCCCTTGGGGGGCGAATTTTGTAAAATCGCTTCTTAGTGGATGCCTACGTCATAGAACGAACATTGTCACAAAATTTCATGCTTCTAGGTCCAGGGGTTTGGTCTGGGCGTTGATAGATCACCCCTCACTCAGGAAGTCTTCTTTTATATATATAGATTGTACTTACTTTAAATATCTTCTATCTACTTACATTATACATATAATAAATACTATATATATATTTTTTTTCAAAGAATCACAAGTCTCTCATTTTTCTTGAAAAAAAAAGGAAAAATTTGACGTTGGTTTGTTTTGTAAATGGCTGCCACCACTGTAACGTTCGCCGTTGGTACTCAATAGACCAATTTAAATTTTCAAAATGTATTTCGTATGAAATAACTGAACCTTTTGAAAAATAATTATACAGTTTAATTTCACTTGTATTTACACTATATTTACACACTGTATTTCACTTGAATTTACGCAAACCATATATTTTAAAAATCGCCAAAGATTGGAGAACATTTCTCCCAACCATCACACAAGAGAGAAAAATATCCAACTTCCAATTCATAGAACAAGCAAGACTTTTTTTTTTCCTCTCGTGCTCTTTTGAAACAGTTCGCGTTCTTTTTAATTTTCATTACTTTTTTTTTTTTTTCTTTAATAATTAATTGTTGAACCATGGATAAATATTTTATGCTTCTCGAATATTTAGCACGCTGTGACGTTACACATGTAAATCGTTGATATCTCTAAAACGAGAGCCTGTATTAAGACGAAACTTGCAGGTGTGCAACTAGACATTATGACAGTCACACATATAAATTTGCAACATTCTACGATGATTTGTTTTTGAACTATGCGAGATATAAACCCATTTCGGAAATCGGGATTACAATACTCGATTTCGTGTTATAAATTCTGAAATTTCGCTAATAATCGGAGCAACCACGCCTGAATCGATAACACCACACACATTACTGAAATAATGAATAAAATCCAAAACAAGCTGAAATCGAAAGTGCATAGTCAAATGTGTTCTTTGATGAAATAATCCCATTTCAGCTTTGAGATGTATTCATTAGATATATAATGTCTAAAAATTCGCTAAAATAGAAAGTAATGATAAAAGACATGATTCTGGCAGGTTTTCACGGGTCTCTTCTTGCTTTATTCAGATTACTACATTTTTTCCCAAACTTAAATATAGAATTCTCGAGAACAGGTTTACGAGTGCTAACAGTTTATGCGTCAAAAATCACGTTGTATTATGCTCTCTCAAATGAACAGAATTTACCGTAATTTCTGGCAGATACCCCGCAGGTTATATAATCCAGTTTTGCATCAGAAATTTCAATGGATAAATAAATTTATATTTGTACGATCCGTTCCTTCGGAAAAGTATAAATTTCTCTATTAAATAAAATTTCTGGTGGAGAAATGACACATCTTACCTGCGGTTTATCTACCAGAAATTACGGTATTTTATTTCTATTATTTCACTATTGTAATGGTTTACTGGTAAGAATTGGTATATTTGTATATAACTTGTGTAATATTCGTTTTTATACCAGTAACTTTCAAGCAAGCTGAGCATTGGCATTCCAAAAATCGTATTAATTGGGGGTTCAACATCTTCAATGACGTTAAAGAAAGTTGGAGTGATCACCGGTGTGCCAAATTTGATACCTCAGGCACAGGTGAAATTTTATGTGCAGTTGTACAGAATATTAAAAATTTTAATAGCCGCCTTCTTTTCATAGAATTTTTTCTATTTTTCTTCCATTTTAACGTAATTACATTTTGAGAAAAACGGTCTAAACATAAAGTGGTGTGAAAAAATTTGTGGATACAATAGTTTTATTACCCGCCCATTTTAATGGTACAGGACCGTTCCTTATGTTTCAAAAACATTAAATTATTTTTTTTTTATAAAAGGTTTGAAAGTGCCATGTAATGTTTTGATATAAATATATATTGAGATAATTACTAACAGGAATAGGTGCAGATGAAATAGATTTCTAATTTAAGTAAATTATAATACCTTATACACTCCAATCCATCTGAAAAAAATTAATTTTCATGGTTATGATATTATTAATGAAATTTCTAAACTGAAGTTTCGCGGTCTATGGAGTTGTGCCACGTTTAATATTCACACTTATTATGTCTACGTTTGGGGACACGGTGACCATGCCAACGGTTATTTGTGAGAAATTCCGAGCTGGTTATCAACCAGGGTGACTCAGTAGAATAACACACGCACGTTAAGCAAAAGGCCAGAGTTTAACTTCCGGCTCTGACACTTTTCACATATAGTTAGTGTAAAAATAAACTTTACACACTCTAATCTATCTGTAAAAGGAAAAATAAATCTACTGTAAGAATACGCTGAAGCTATAATTAAATTAATAATCATAAACTAACCTATCAGTTTTTTTCTGCTAACAGTTTCTTCAAGTGAATTACAAGCGATTGAACCCAGTGAACTTTATAGCTACGGTGTAAAGAAGTTTTCTTACTTTCTTGTATACCAGCCTTATCTGAGCGTTTTGAAAACGAATGTAGCGTAACATGTTCCATTTTTATTTTAATTAATTTATTTTTATCTATGGGTAACTGTTTGGTTCGACACTAAGAGCTATTACACACGTCTACTATGAGGCAAATTTCACAGGCACCAATTTTAAACTTGCTGCCATGAATGTACTGATTCGTTAGAAAATCAGTTTGCAATTTTTCACACTCACGGTCATAGGTTTGTCACCACTGCCTTAAAGGGGAAAAAAGATCTAAATTAATGTGAAAAAGTTCTAAAATTCTTTGCATAATTTATATAATACTATTTAATTCGTACTACAAAGTTCAAATCATTTTAATTGTATTTCACCCATCAATAAATAAAAAATATTTTTTAAATATAAATTCAAAGGATCCCAAGCTATGCTAGAAAGATTACATTAAGCGCGTTACCGCAACGAGGATGTGGCAAGATTTGCGCAGAAGTAAAGTGCCTTGAAGTGCAATTTCGAAACTGTTTGGGAAAAAAAAAAAAAAAAAAAAAAAAAATGCACAGTTTTTTTTAGCCTTAAATTTTTTTTGCACTCCGTTTACCAAGGAAATTTGCACCCGGTGATGTAGAGAAAAATCACTAGACCCATTTGAGAACGCTGCTTTCGTGTTAAAGTTTTCTTTTAAAATACAAATCCACTATGGATTGGCACATTTATATGCAACTTGTTTAATTTCCGTTTATGTATCAATAACTTTCAAACAAGCTGAGCATTGACATTCTAGATTTCAGAATAATAGGAAGTTTAACTTCTTCAATTACATCATAGGAAGTTGAAGTGATCACTGGTGGGCCAAACTTTATGCCTTAGGGACAGGTGGAATTTTACGGACGACTGTACAGAATATTAAAAATTTTTAATGGCCGCCTTTTTTTCATACCAGTTTTTCTATTTTTTCAGTTTGTTTCTTCTATTACATTTGGAGAAAACTGTTATAAAAATAAACTGATGTAGAAAAAGGGATGAGTACGCCCATTTAATAGTTCAGGACCGTTCCTTATGTGTTAAAAACGTTAAATTAATTTTTAGTAAAAGGTTATAAAGTGTCATGTAATGTTTTGATATAAATATATAATGAGATAATTATTAATAGGAATAGGTGCATGTAAAATAGATTTCTAATAAGTAAATTATAATACCTTACATACTCCAGTCTATCTAAAACTAGATGTTGTGGTCGTCACAAGACTTTTCTTCTATATTTTTCTATTTAAATTCACTAAGTGCAAATAATATATTAACACTATTATTTTTTTAAATTATCTAACATAATGAATGCAAATGATGAGAAAACTAACACTAAATATCCAAAGAAAGATAGTTTTATAGTCTGTAAGTAACATCTTAAAAAGTGCGTTTTTGTATCGGTTATCTCATATATTAAGTTTAGTATTGTTGTTATATGCCATAGAAATTGAGATATAGCCTTCCCGTTTTCGAGGAATTTTTTAGTATAGCAGCGCCACCTATTTATCGATAAGCATCCAAATTGAATCAGCATAATGCCTCATAATGACCCTTTAGAATATCAAGTTTTGTTTGATGATACGCAATCGAATCTGAGTTATAGCTTCACCTTAAATTGCGGAAATCACTGTGTCGCAGCGTCACTTGTTGATCTGTTGATACCAAAAGTTTATGGGCACTAATTTAGGTCAAGGTGCATCTACATGTAAATTTTTATGCAATTCTGTGTAGAGCTCCTTAGCTTTAGCCTTCCCTTAAACTGCAGAAATCGCTATATAGCAGCGCCAACTGTTGGACAATAAGCATTCAAATTAAATTAGTAGAAGGTATGGGAATGGCCTTGTTAAATATCAAGATTTCTTTTATTGTACGCAATAGAACCTGAGATATAGCCTTCCTTTTAAATTGCGGAAATCACTATATAGCAGCGCCACCTCTTGAGGAGTTGACAACAAAAGTTATAGGCACAAATTTCGATAAAGGTGCATCAACATACTAAATTACATGCTTTTCTGTGCAGTAGTTCTTGAGATATAGCCTTCCATTAAATAGCAGCGTCACTTGTTGGCCGATAAGCATTCAAATTGTATCAGCAAAATGTCTCATACTAGCCTTCTCACATATCAAGTTTTGTTTGATTATACGCAATAGATCATGAGATACAGCCTCTCCTAAAACTGCGAAAATCGTTCTGTAGCAGCGCCACCTGTTGAGCAGTTAACACCAAAAGATGATAGGCACTAATTTAGGTCAAGGTGCATCTACATATAAATTTATATGTAATTATGAGAAGTAGTTCCGGAGATACAGTTGCCACAAAATTTTTGTCACACACACACATACAGACATTTTCTAAAAATAGTCAAATCGTGTTCTAGACCTCTCAAAACGTGTAAATCCATCAAAATCCTGAAGTCGAAAATTTTTACGAATCCAATACTTTCTTCTATCGATTATAGAAGAAAATTAAAATGAATTTTCATGGTTGATGATATTATTAATAAAATTTTCAAACTGAAATTTCGTAGTCTATGTTATTGTGCCACGTTTAGTCTTCACACCGATTATGTCTACGTTTGCAGACACGGTGACCATGCCAACGGTTACTATGTGAGAAATTCTGAGCTGGTTACTAACCAGGGTGACTCAGAGAAATAAAATCCGCACGTTAAGCGAAGAGCCTGGGTTCGATTGACGGCTGTGGCATTTTTCACATAGTTGGTACCCTTACACACTTTATTCTATCTCTAGAAGAAAAAAAAAAAAAAAAGAAAAAAATTTACTACATGGATACGCCGAAGCTAGTACTTAGATTAATAATCATAAACTTATCTATCAGCTTTTTGATGCTAACAGTTTATGCTTTAAAATACAAATCCACTAAGAATTCCTACATTTATGCTTATTCGTAACTTGTTTAATTTTCGTTTTTGTATCAGTTACTTTCAAAGAAGATGAGCATTGACATTCCAGATTTTAGAATAATAGGATGTTTAACATCTTCAATGGCATCATACGAAATTGACTGGTAGGCCAAACTTAATTCCTTAGGGACAGGTGGAATTTTAATGACAATTGTACAGAATATTAAAACTTTTAATACCCGCAATTTTTTTAATACCAGTTTTTTTAGAGTATTTTTCTTCTATTTAATCGTTATTACAATTGGAGAATATTAGTCTAAAAATAAGCAGTGGTCAAGAAATGGCTGGAAGAACAGTTCTAATACCTGCAAATTGTAATAGCAGTGGAGCGCTGCTTAATGTGTTAAAGACATTATTTTTTTGTAAAATGTTTGTTGCACTTAACCCCTTAACGCGCGGTGTCCTCGCCACGAGGACGCAAAAGGGTATTGCAGGATAAGCATATGAAAACTGCACCAGCGTCGAATGAAGAGTTCTTGCCTGCTATTTATTGTTCTTTATCTGAAACATCTTTTGCACACAATTTTAGACTTCTACCCTCAACGATTAGGGAGTAATGGGGGTGGCAACCTAAAACGTTAAATTTAATTATAAAAAAAACTATTCAAGATATCTTAACGAGGTTGAAACTATTTATAAATCTTTATGAAGTACATAATATATATTTTTTTTCAGAATTTTCACTCAATTTTAAACGGTAGAAAGTGATAAGTATATTTTTGATGGGCGATTTTTTATACTTTCCACCAAAGTGACACCTACCAAAAAAATACAGTTTATTTGTTTATTAGTTAGCTATAATATATAAAAATTACAGAAGGGTCAAATTGGTAAAACGTAGTGAAAAAAAATAATAATCACTTAACAATAATACTTGTGTGCAAGTATTTCACCCTCAAAATAAAAGACTGACACCAGCACTCGTTATCAATAACTTCTGTTATTATCTATCACAATAAATTAAACCACAAATATGACATAAATTATTGTTAAAAATACGCTGGTATAGGTTTTCCGTGCTGAGACGGAAACTCTTGCACCCTTGTAATAATACCAATGATATAATATTTATTTTAAAAAACTACTTTATAATAATAAATAAACAAGGGAAGCAAATATAAAAATGCTCTTTTAACATTTGTTATTAAAATGTACCAATTAGCAATAAAAAAAATATTATATTTAATTGTTATCAGGGATCTTACATCTAAACTTTTTTTTCAAGACACTTTTACGGATGAGAAATTTTTCTAATTTTTTCTACGTTTATTTTTATACACTAGTCTCTATCCTGTTTAATCACGACAAATTACTATTAAAATACTGATATAAAGATTTCTGTATGAAAATAGCATAGATGTCAACATTTTAATTTATTACGGGGTATTTTTAGCGCCTCCTTTTTTCATGCATATGTCAAGAGCTGTTTCTCCATTCATAGTTCATAATGGCCACGCCTTTTTTCAAGAATTCTACCACCAGTACTTTTATGGAATAGATTTCCTTTTAAATTTTAAGACATTTTAAATTAAAAAATTGCTAAATATTAATAGTGGTGCAGAAAATTAAGAAGTTTCAACGACTGTAAGAACTATGTCATTTTTTATGGGCGGAGCTATGTGAAAGATTTATAAAGGATGTTATGTCAATTGTACCTGATTACGTTTAACAATAGTAGATAATTTATAAAAATCACACTCGTAAATAAATAAATAAATGAATAAAACTTTATGCATGTAGAATAAATGAATTGGTAGACCTTTATCAAAATATTATTATTTAAAAGAACGGAAAAGCTTATAAATATACTTTAGCCAAATTAAATGGTACTTTTCAGACGTACAAAATTCTGTGTTACTGTATGTCAAGGGGTTCATTCTCTAGCAAAGTTGTTACAACTTATATATTGAAGTAAGCGCAAACAGATTTAAAAACTGAGAGACTTCTAATTCATTCTGTAACATCATCAGTAACTGCCTAACAATGTTACTAATTAAAATAAAAATGTTGGCAGCTACATTTACAGCTAATTATATGGCTCGTATTCCATGCCCCCTTTTACACGTTCGGAGATGGAGGAAACACCCGCTTTTTTTTTTTTTCGCTACTGCTATTTTCATAGATGCCAATATTTTCATTTATTCCGGAGTACTTTTAGCCCCGCCCTTATTTATAGAAAAAATTTATGAAATATATAACTTCCATAAAATCAGGATATTTTATCCTTAAAAAAATAAGTGGTATGGGAAAAAGGCGGGGCTAAAAAATACTCCGGAATAAATTACATTTTGCCAACTATGCTATTTTCATATAGAAATTTTTGTATCAGTATTTTTGAAGTGTTGTGACGTGATTAAATAGGATAGAGACTATTATGTAAAAATAAAGATAGCAAAAATTACGGAAATTTCTCATCCTTAAAAGTGTCTTGAAAAAAGGGCGAGATGTAAGATCCCTGATAATAAATAATTATAATTTTTTTTTTTTTATTATTGCTAATTGTTACGTTTTAATAACGAATGTTAATAGAGCATTTTTATATTTGCTTTCATTGTTTATTTATTGATATTAAGTAGTTTTTAAAAATAAATATAATATCATTGGTATTATTATTAAGTGATTATTATTTTTTTCACTACTTTCTACCAATTTGACCCTTCTGTAATTTTTATATGTAATAGCTAACTAATAAACAAATAAACTGTATTTTTTTGGTAGGTGTCACTTTGGTGGAAAGTATAAAAAATCGCCCATCAAAAATATACTTATCATTTTCTACCGTTTAAAATCGAGTGAAAATTCTGAAAAAAATATATATTATGTACTTCATAAACATTTATAAATAGTTTCAACCTGGTTAAGATATCTTGAATAGTTTTTTTTTTTAATTAAATTTAACGTTTTAGGTTGCAACCCCCATTACTCCCTAATCGTTGAGGGTAGAAGTCTAAAATTGTGTGCAAAAGTTGTTTCAGATAAAGAACAATAAATAGCAGTCAAGAACTCTTCATTCGACGCCGGTGCAGTTTTCATATGCTTATTCTGCAATACCCTTTAAGATCCAGCTGCAAAAATTCATCCCGGAAATATTTTAGCAAAAATTCACGTTTATAACATATCAGAAAAGGCCGGTTTTTTAAACCTTAAAATTTAAAATTTCTTTTAGTTTAATTTAGTTCATGAATTCCGGTGGCAGTATAATTTAAATGTTTCAAATTGTCTTGCGCCGCAAAGGGTTAAAATAGTTATAGTAAACACAATTCAGTACAAGTATTGCAAAAATATAGTGCGACCCAGGACCACACATGTTACGCTCATGGCACTATAACAATGTTTTATAAGTTCTATGCCATCAGCAACCCTGGTGACCACAACATAATTTAATTAATTAATTAGTTAATTAAAAAAAAGGTATGAAATAAAGATGGAAAGAAAGATACTCCGGAAAAGATTAAAATGTTGATAGCAAAGACAATTTTTTCTTTTTGGGCGATTCTTTAGTAATTGTAAGCTGTATTCTTTCTGAAGAATAAATCCATGTTTCATACTTTTATAATCTCAGAAAATATGTGTTTTTCTAGAAAGTGTATAATTCATAAACTATATCCATTTGTAATATAAATGTGATTGCAGGAAATTCGGTTCTAAAATCATGCAATTTGCAGTGTGATGTTTCGAACCACACAAACAGAGTAGACAGAAAGTCTACGATTTTGACACTATTGAACAAAGGATAGCCGCCCTGTTTACGCCTCTGACGGGTGTTGCACCTCCCGGAGAAATGTTGGAAGAAGGATTGCAGACGACAGATTTCTCCGCCCTGGCGCCACAAGTTGGCAAATGAGAGATGAACGGGTCACCTCCTTCCAGATACTATTGGAGATCTAAAGGACAATTTCACCCCCCTCCAAAAACCGAGTCTTCTTGGGAAGAGAGAAGACAGTGAAATTAATTAAGGGTGTACGAGCTGAGGCTCGGAGCTTGCTTCAATATCAGAGACTTTGCCTTGTAAGGCAGGCGAAATTTATTTGTGCAAAAATAACTAGTTCAAACTCTACTATTGTATGGACTCCATCACCTATCTTTACAGTTGAACCCATATTTAATCTAGACGACTATTTAGTTTATTTTAAAAATAAATAATTGTAATCTTTTAAAGTTGTGATAGTCTCAATGTCACGCTACTTATCGGAGACGTCACAGCAGCAATAAAGACCGCAGGCGGAGTTACGGTCAAAAAGACTGAAATGCGTGGTTTAGAGAAATATAAATTTATATTATAATTCAAAATTGATTACATGGAGAATCGATAACTCTCCAGCTGGACGAGACCTTGCATGGTTATTTTCATAAAGGCTGCAGAATTAGAAATTAGCTACGGAAACTTAAATGTGATATGTCATCTTTTGCTTGATTCTCATGGAATAGTAAATACTATTTGGAATACCAAAATGTTTTTAAAACTTTTTTTTTCTTCTTCTTTAACTGTGTGCTTGAATAGTATGTATTTCATGATCTGAACTTTTGTTATAACTTAATTTTTTATTATTATTGATTTTTTATCTTACAAGTGTTACTTGTGTTGGGCGCATTGTTTGCTCTGGGTTATTGTTCGATTAAGCCTATCTGTTCATCAGATTCTTATATAAAATCATAGTTTTATATGCTGCATTTTACAAGTGAAACCTACGTAATAAAATCGCATTTTAATTTACAAATTTTCTATAGCGTAATGCATGCATAGTTGCCACGATTTTAATTTATTGCGGAACATTTTCAGCCCCTCCTTCGTAACATACCACTTTTTTATTAAAGAATAGTTTTTTTTTTCTTTTTTATCATAGTTATATATTGGAGATAAATACTCTAAAAATAAAGTGGTTGGAAATAGGAGCAGGGCTAAAAATAACCTGGCATAAATTAAAATGTTGGGAACTATGTGTATGTTATACCAACATTTAAATTTTTTCCGGAGCATTTTTAGCTTCACCTTTATTTCATTCTATTTTTTTCTTAACACTTTCGCGACCGCATGTTTTTGCCTTTTTGACAGTTAGGTCCGCCTGTGGGTGTTATTCTCCTAAGTTACATTATTTCAGAACTAAAATTTCTATATTCAGATTCATATTACAAATGGATATACATTATAATTATACTCTTTCTAATTAAAATATTTGTATCCATAGTATATTGGTTGTAAAAATATGAATATTGTGTATATTATTATGAAATAAATGACTTACAAATTTCAAAAGAAACGCCCACTGGCGGAGTTACAGATTTTCAAATGACGTGAATCTACGTCAGCGGTCAAGAAAGTGTTAACAGTATTTTTTTTTTTTTTTTTTTTTCTTATTTTATCGTAGATATATATTATAGAAAAATATTCTGCACATAAATTGGTACGGAATAAAAATGGGTTTATTAAATACTCCGGAATAAATTAAAATGTTGGTAATTATGCATCCATTTTCCATCCCAGATCAACTGAAATTTAAATTTGGTAGTTATTTTATATAAGGATTCCTATGGCTTGAATTTTTATAAGCATCCATCACTACTATTTTAAAACAAATCTTTTCTTAAAAGTACACTGCTCATTTAGGAAGAAATTTATTTTAAGATAATTCTGATAGAAGAGTGCTTGAAATATGGCGTGTTCGTGGGAACCCTGTGTAAGTAAATCTAAAGTATCCTTTTTAAAAGAAATAATACTGAAATAGTAATATAGTGAAAATTTAATTGTATGGTTATCATATACTGTGTTCATTTATAATTTAGTATCGTTTCTTTCGTAAATTTTGTAATAACTACGTTTTTTTGCACTGATATGTCATATTTTTATACATAAATGTAACTTGAAAGAATTTTATAAGCACGAAGATTGATTAGAAACTTGATCTAGTAAATAGTATTTTTCACCTAATTAATTGTTATGATTTTTATGCATTTAAATTGACTGCTCGCTCAACCTTGTGTGTTGATGCCACTAATGGATAAGAAAATTAAATATATATATATATATATATATATATATATATATATATTTTTTTTTAATTTTTTTTTTTTTTTTTATAAGCTTTCAGGAATTTAAAATTATTTAGGTAAGTGTATATATTTTTTCGAAGTTCTAAAATGCACTTTTTAAAGTAATATATTGTTATATGCATTTATTTACGTATTTAAATTTTTGTTTTCGAATAATTTAAACTTAAATTTTATATATCTATGTATTTAAGAAATGCATTTATTACTTATTTTATCCATTTTTCTTATTTTAAAAGTTCTCTTTTAAACTACCTAGCTAGTAGATTTTGACCTAGCTAGTAGCATTTTTTAAAGCTGTTAATATTATTAATTTTACATCTTGAGACGAATGCTTGCAAAATTTTGCATTTAAGAATAAATAGCTCGAATAAAGTTATTTTTATCTTGTATTTTGCATTTTAAAGGTAAATATTTAATAATATATTCTAAAATATGTCTTTTAGTATCACAAACATTTGATATATTTATTTGCAGTGTTGAAATTTAAATTGTTTATTAATTACTTTAGCTTAAAAATCATGCACGTATTTATTAATTAGGCGCATTTATTCTTCTTATTATTTTCTGTTTAATCTTTGTTAATTTATCATGAAGGATTAATCTTGTATGCAGTACTTTTTTAGGTATTAAATGCTGTTATTTTTAGGCCTTTAAAGGGAATTTTATCGTTTGTTAGGGATGGGGGAAATAGTGTAATGAAGGTAATTTTTTCCCTTTTACATGTATTCTACATTTTTAAATTGTATAAAAATTTAAATCCAATTAAAATAAGTTTAAACATACTAAAATTTATCTTTGTATTCCAGAATTGTTAGACATTAATTTGCATATTTCAAATTTAAATTGCTTATCATTTATGTTAACTTATAATTTATACATCTATGTATTTGATAAAATGTACGCAATCAGTTAAAAAAAATACACACACACACACACACATATACAGGGATGGAACACGGGCGCAGAATTCATACCACTATGAAAGTAAGAAAATTTTCTACCTCTTAAATCAACGATATTATATGTATCGAAATTTCTTAAACAGATTCCGGTATGAATTCTGCGCCCGTGTTCCATCCCTGCATATATATACATAGATATATTAATTTGACTGAATACATTGTTTTTACATAGGAATGTGGACTTTGGGAAGCTTTCTTTGAGGGCTCGTTCTCTCCGCCCTTTTTTCAGGACACTCTCAGAAGTAAGAAATTATCGTCTTCATTGCAACCATTAATTTCATGAAGAAATACTTCTGGTATACTCATCGTGATCAGTGATGTTTCATGATTATGCAGAATAGAGATTAGTGTATAAAAATACTGGTAGCAATACTGGTAGCAATGCTGGCATATTTGAAAATTTCTCATCCCTGAGAGTGTCCTGAAAAAAGGGTGGAGAGTACGATCCCTGCTTCTTTCTTCCGTATGTGGCATGAAGATATTCAAACAGGGCTCAGACAGACCCGTATTTTTTAAAAAACTTTTCGACAGTATTTTTCAACAATAAATTTTTTCTTAAAATTAAATGCTTTTTGAACAAAAATTGTCGGAAAGAAAAGTATATATCAAAGAAATTCAAGAACCGTACGAATACTGATAAAGAAATTAACTCCTTGTAAGGCCATCGGAAGTACACTCCCACCAAATTCATTGATCTTTAATAGGAAAAAAAGTTTCTAACTGTTTTACCATGCCTTTTATTATTATTATTTTTTTTTTATCTGCTAAGGCATATGACATGTGTCGACTCCTGTGTGTGCTGATTCCTGTTATATGACATTTACATTCCAAAACTTTGCGACATATGTACTTACAAAAGGAACTTCATTTAGGATACAAATAGTGGTCATAGAAAAAAAAAAAAAAAGTTGCCACGCCTTTTCTATTAAAAAATGGGTGAATATGATGCTAAACATGCTTTTTGTAGCTATTTTATCTAATTACTTAAGCGATTTTTTGTTTGTTTTTCAAACATTATCTTTGCCAAAAGTGTTTCAACACTTTCGCGACGCATGTTTTCGACTTATTGACAGTACGCTCCGCCTGTGGCATTATTCTTGTATATTACATTATTTTAAATCACTGTTTTCCGTATTCATATTTATAATATAAATGGACATATATTTCTATTACACTCTTTCTAATCAAAGTATTTGTATTCATAGTGCATTGATTGTACAAAGGTAAATATTGGGTACATTGTTAAGAAATAATGTAACCCATGTAAACTAAAGAAACGCCCACTGGCGGAGTTATAGGTTTTCAAATGACGTGAATTTACGTTAGCGGTCGTGAAAGTGTTAATATACCATAGCTAGGAAAAAAAAAAAAAAAAAAAAAAACACCTCCAAAGCGTATAAAAAAAGAAAAAAAAAATGGCTGTACGTAATATATATATATACACTGTGTAAAAAAAGTAGAATGATACTATATATTTTTAGAAATAAAGGGTATATTTAATTTTAATGAAAATATTTTTATTTGTAATATTTTGCAGATCATTTAACAAGGAAATGTCAGTATCATTACCATGATTTTTAAAAATAAATTATTAATGACAACAAAAATATTTTTTTACTCCTTTTAACTCTGTAAAAAAAAATAGAAGGACAGTAATACAAAATATAAAATACAACCAATATTAGTAAGGAATATTCTTCCCATTGGCTTTTATGACTTCGAATATTCTATTTGGTAGTGAATCACAAAAAGATTGGATTGCTGTTTGGCAAAAATTAGCCCATGAACTGTTCAAAGTTACTCGAAGCTCAGTAAGGAATTTAAACATTTTCCCACTAGCATATGCTTGACGAGCAAACATTAGCCAGATGTTTTCTACTGTGTTAAGATCAGGGCTTTTAGCTGACTTAGGTAAAACCTGCATATTATTTGCAGCGAAACAATTTTTATCTCTGTTGGGATGTGAATGGCGGCTTCATCTTGTTGAACCATCCACTCTTCTCCTCCTAATTCAGAGCCATAAAGAAGAAGCTCGGAATTCAGCACTTCAATATTGCCTGTATGTTTTTGCATACCACTGAAAAGTACCAGACTTGTTCTTCTTCCATATGCAATTGCTTACTAGATCATCATCCCTCCTCCCCCTTTCGTCGAGTTGAATAAAATTCTTCTACATTCTTCAGACAATCCCAGCATTATTCTTAAACATCTAAATCGTCTAAGTTAAACTTTTTCTCGTCTGAAAATATTATAAAAGTTCCTTCTGAGGTCCATGGCACGTGTTTTTTAACCCTTGATAAACAGTAATCAATCTATTTTTTTTTTTTCCACTTTGGCTGAGGTTTCTGCTAATTGAAAACGAATTATTTATATCTTGTTATGCACTTGTAAATTGCTTGCATTGACACATTAATAAGTCCTGCTTGATTGGAGGCCTTTGCAATACTACCAATGCTCTATTTAAGCTAATGACAAAATTTTCTTTCATCGCAATGCGTTAACTTTTTAGGCCTAACAGTCTTCTTTCTTTTCCTATTTCTATCTGGCTTTCTGATAAAGTTAGAAAGTGTATTGGGGCTGACGTGCAGTATATGAACAATCTTGTCTAACACCTTTATTGTTAATTTTATATGCAACAATTTGCCTCTTTTGGAAATAATTTTAAGGTATTCTTCTAGGCAATCTGAAAAGAATATAACAATGCAATTTTTAATTAAATACGTTTTCCTCAACAAAAGCAGTTAAAGAAAAATCAATATTTATTTTTTTACTCCTAATCTACCAAATAACAAACTTTGGAAAGTGTCCTTCTACTTTTTTTACACTCTCGAAACAATTAATGCTAGTTTTTCTGCAATCGACTAATTAGCAATAGTAGTAGAGATTTCACTGTAACGTGAAATTAAAGAAAACTTTGTTATACAAAATCTGTATAAAAATCTAATAGCCAGGATAAAAATACAGAAAATAATTTACAAAAATCGACTGTCCTTCTACTTTTTATACACAGTGTATATATCATTACTTACCTCTAAATTTCGTAGTGTTACAGAGAGCTATTCTCCTTTAAAGCGTCAGGCTACACATGTTGTGTATTTGACGAGTTATTCTGGCATGGATTCCTTTTTTAAGTTTCTGGCGTTACAATCTTCCGCAAATTTTCAATATTAAGCGACAATGCAGCTGTAAGTAAAGTTTTAATATAAATATATAATAAGTGCCAAAATTTTAACACTTTCTCTACCGTTGACGTAGATTCCAGTCATTTAAAAATCTGTAACTCCTCCAGTGGACGTTTCTTTTGTGATTTTTATGTTACTAATTTCATAAGTTTATACCCAATATTCAAATTTGTACAATCAAATATAATATGGATACAAATATTTTGATTAGAAAGAATATAATTATAATGTATATCCATTTGTAAAATAAATGTGAATATAGAAAATTTTATTCTAAAATAGCGGAACGGGGGAGAATTACGCCCACTGTCAAAAAACAAAAACATGTGGTCGCGAAATTGTTAATTTTTTCCGTAGCAATTTTAGCTCCGCCTTTATTTCGCGGTACTGTATGTACAGAATATGCTTCTTCAATATATTACTACGATTTAATGACAAAAAGACAAAACATACGGTCGCGAAAGCGTTAAAATAAAATTGACATGAAATAAAGGCCGGGTGAAAAATGTTACGGAATAAGTTAAAATGTTGACAACACTGAATGAGATGTATACTGAGAAAATCAATAATAGGAATAGGCGGGACATCGTCTTTAGCACAGGTAAAATAATTTCCTAATGAGTAAATTATAATAAAAAGAATTTATAGGGAGGGAAAGTTTGAGATTGATGTAAAAGTACATCAAAAAGTCAAAAATACCGATATTTTTCTTACAGAAAAAATTGACTTTCGAAAAATATATTGGTTCTCACTTTATCCTCTGTAAAAGGTTACTTTTTATTTTATCTTTTCCCTCAGTTTTACAACTTTTTTTTCTTAGCGGAAAGTGATGGCCGATGTCAGAAATTTGAATCACTGTAATAATACCAGGCATAATTTTACCATGGATTACCGCTTTCTCCTTATTTTTTGAATGAATAATACCTAAAGAAAAGAACATTTATATTATGAAGCATTCTTTATCAATAACTGTAGCAACTGGAAAATGAGTGCATAATGTAGAGCAGTTTTAAACACTGCTAGAGCAGTACACCAAAGCTACTACATAGATTTATAACCAAGAACTAAGGTATAAATATTCCGTTGCAAAAAGTTTCTTTAAGCGAATTACAAGCGATTGGACTTAGTGACTCATATTTATACTATGATACTTATTGATACTTATTGCTATGCTGTATAGACGTTTTGTTAGGTCATGCATCAGAGCATTATCTGAGAATTAGAAAGTGAAAGTAGCCTAACACGTTCTTTCTTATTTATTTATCTACAGGATTATTTATCTTGTTTCTTTATCTATTACATTGCACTAATTAGCTGCGAGCTATTACGTGCGACTACTCTGATGCAACTTATATGGGCGTCAGTTTAGACAGGATGTCATGACCCATACACCGGCGTATTGATTCGATAGAAAGTCAGTTAAGAAATTTCTACAGTCACGGTCACAGGTTCGTCATCTTTGCCTTGCAGGAAAAAAATATAATTAAAAGTATTATGAGACAAAGTTAAAAAAGGCTTTATATAATTCATGACTTCTACAGTACTTGAATTTTGTTGGTTTTCTTCACCACTAATATTATATAGCTTTTCTTGATGAGGAAAAAATCTTTGTACATTAAAAGGAAATAATTGTATAGAAATAGTGGTTTAAAACTTTCGTGACCGCTGACGTAGATTCACATCATTTGAAAATCTATAACTCCGCCAGCGGACGTTTCTTTCGCAATTTGCGTGTTATTTATATCTTAAGAATAAACCATATTTGTTCAATTAAATATATATATTCATATTTGTTCAATTAAATATACTATGGATACAAATATTTTGATTAGAAAAAATATTATTATAATGTATATGCATTTGTAACATAAATGTGAATACAGAAAATTTCATTCTGAAATATTGTAACTTTGGAGAATAACACCCATAGGTGGAACTTAATGTCAAAAAGACAAAAACATGCGGTCTCGGAATTGTTAAGAGTCCTTGAAAAAAGGCGTGTCTGTACGAACTTTGTAATTTATATAATAACATTTATTTCGTAATACAAAATAAATTTACTTTAATTATATTTCCACCATTGATGAGATAAGTTTATTTTTTATTATATAAATTTAAATGTCAGCTTTATAATCTTCTACTGTAAACATAGAAAAAAACAATGTTATTAAACGCACAATTGCCTAAGAGGGCAGGGCGTGCGAAATGTTGGTAAATTTAGGTTTGTATTAAAAGGGGAGCTATTTTTTATTGGGGACTTGTCAAGATTTTGCTGTTTTTTCTTTTCTTTTCACCCCTCCAATGTTTTGCTTTTTCTGAAATACTTAAACTCATAGTTTGGATATTTAAAGCAGTGAGTTAAAAATATTAGACAGAGCCTAAACAGGGCGGTCCGTTTTCGTCTTCTGGAAACAGAAAACTCATCACATTCTAGGGAGTCTTCGAACTAGAAGAATTTTTTAGTGGATTTTTTTTTAGTTAAGTACGGCAGGTCGTACTATTTCTTTCAGACAGTTTAGTTAGCAATTTTTATTTATCTCAACGATGGACCACAGGTCAAATTAAAAAAGTATACTAATATGGTGTGTTATTTAGTAGCATAAAATGTAGAATATATTATATTTGTTTATTTATGTCTTTGATTCATACAAATAATGTAAATTAATGAACATTAAAATTAGAAAATGTTACACCAGACGATTTTTGTGTCACTAAAAGTCTGCTGTTTTCTTGTGAAGTTGTAGGGTTTGGAAGACTCATCATTACAATAGTTTTACAAGAGATATATCAACACTCTCAGGAAAAAAATGTAGAGATCTTGATTAGGTTTTCGTTGAATGAATCTCATAAAAACAGATTCTTTATCTTTTATTTCTGTGATTAAACTAACTGAATGTAAAACCGTCTTTTTCATCAAATTTATTTATATTATTATATTTTTTAATTGCATTATTTAATTCAGTTCGTTATAGCTGTATGATATTTGTAAAAATATAAGAATACAAAAGTAACTGAATGTTTACTAAAAATAAATAAGAAGAAACCCCAAAATAGATTGCTTTCCTATTCTTCTTTTAATTAAGATTAACTATGAACATTTTAAGTATAATTTATAGCTAACACATTAAAAATGTAAATTTCGTAAATTAGTTTATTATGACAGAGAACTGGGCCGGTTCTTTGTGGTCTATTGTACCCCGTGTAAAACTCTGACTACAAGAACTCTGAGTCTGAGTAAAAAAAAAAAAATATATATATATATATTTTAAAAATTATTTTAGTCAGATTAAATAGAATAATAGATGGCCTTATTTCTCTTTTATACAATATAATACAGTAAACCTCGTTGACGTGAACACTGTTAACGTGAATTACTTTTAAAATGAACTGCTTCCACAATCCCCATGAAAATAAAAATTAGTTTAGCTAAATGAAGATTAGTTTTTGATAGCATGAACGACTGATAACATAAACAAATTTTGAGACTTACGTTAACGAGGTTCGACTGTATCTTTCATAACACAATTCTTGAATGAAGAAAAGAAAAAAAAAAAATATTTAGCAGAAAATATTTACTTTTGGCTACAACAAACCAACTTTTTAGAAAAAAATGGCTAGGCCAGGTACACATGAAATTGCTGAGTGAGTTTCATCACTGTAGTGCTGCTATCTATGTACTAAAATACGAACCATACAAAATAAATAATAAATACAATTAAAGGGAGTGAGTTCATTACACCCCAGTCTTCTCTATGTCACATGTTTGGCTTTTACTTGCTCACTGCGTACATTTTTAATTCTGAGTTTATGTGTTTTACTTCCGTTTTGCTCCTCAAATTCTCATTTTCAATGCGGTTATATTATACTTATAAGCATATTTTTATTTTTTACTCTTAGGATTATATGAATGCATCCAATATATACACTTCAGTTACTTAAAATTAAGTACTTGACTTGATATGACAAATACTGGGGGATGGACGGAAATTTTCAAACTATACGGAGCGTGATCAGTATGTTTGAAATTATATGCGTAATGATTTATTATGTAAAATGTGCAAATGATTACTTTTTATCATAATGATTTTATTTCAATTAAAATTTAAAAGTCGAAACTAAAATTTCTACTATTCAATGAATAAATTATTGAATTAAAATGAATAAACTATTGAATTATTTTTGCACTTTTATTTTCACATATTTTTTTTTAAAGTTAAGCAGAGGAGCATTTTCAGATTTTCGTTACATACAGCGTTAAAGAGATATTTTTCACGCCCCTACATCCTACAACACCGAAAAAATTTTCTTGAATTTTTGAACGAAAGATCTAGGGAATTTTACGAGAATTTTACAAATGATTTAAGGGATTATTTTTTTTGGAGATGGCAATTCAGGACTTGCGCAGAGGTAGAGTTATTGCCTTGAAGTGCATTTCCAAAAGTGTCTGAGAAGTGGTACAGTCAGTAACAAAAGTGTCCGAACACTAGCAAAAATTCCTATGTAAAAAAAGTACACTTCGTACGGTTTTATTAAATAAATCCTTGTCGAATCCTATTCTTAGTCAGTGTAAGAACATGATTCGATAAGGATTTATTTAACAAAACCGTATGAAGTGTACTTTTTTTGCATAGGAATTTTTGCTAGTGTTCGGACACTTTTGTTACCGACTGTATTTTCAGATGCAAAATTTGTGTTATTTAACCGTAATATTCTAACAAGACGATCACTGCTATTTCAAATTGAACAAAAACGAGGTGTTCAACAGTAGGAAGTCAGTCTGACTGCTTCTGAATTCTACTGAATATATATATGTGTGTATATATATATATATATATATATACATATATGTATGCGTGTGATAATGATGCGATTTTAAGCGGCTTTGTATAAATTATGCAAGAACTTTTATTAATACTTATTTTTACCACTTTAACTTATTTCTTTCTGTTATTGTCCAAATGCAGTCATTTAGATGGCACGGACAATTTAGCGTTAATAAGTTTAATGTGCAATAAATATCAGATAATGCACTAAGTAAATTTAATACATCAATATAATGCAAAAACACTAATGCAGAGAAGCGGAAATGATTTTTCAAACGATTTACTTATTTTTAATGGGCTAAATGTGTGTTACTTATTAAATTTATGGTTAGAGCAATAATTTGTGTAAAAGTGTGAGAACATTTTTCAATGTGTGATTTTTAGTGACGAGCAAAATTTCTACAATTAAAAAAAAAAAAAAAAAAAAAAAAAAAATTAATTAATTAAATTAAAGAAAAAAGAAAAAGAGCTCAATTGTAAAATATTATTTTGAGTTGAAGAATTCTTCAGGAAATTTGTTAAGTTGGTGAATCTATTCAGAAAAAAGTTAAATTAAAGTTTATGAAAAATACAAATGTTGGTACACAATATATTTAAGGGGAAATTAAATTTTCTTTACTCTTCCAATATAGAAGGCAGGTATAATAAATTCAATTTTATATTTAATTTTTTTTTTTTTTTTTTTTTTACGAAATATTTTTACATAGCTCGTACGGCCACTCCTTTTTTAGGACTCTCCCACCAGGAATTTTATGCACTTTATTTCCTTTCGAGTTTTAAGGCCTTTTTTATATCAGACATTGCTATATAATTTTTTTTTGGTGCAGAAAATCAAGAAAATTCAAGGACTGTACGAACTATGTTTTATATATGTATATGAAGTGTATATAAGTGGTTCAATATAAAAGCGGGGCTAAAAGTACTCCGGAATAAATTAAAATATTGGCAGCTATGGATAGGTAATGTTTAAAAAAACAGTGTTAAAATAAATTATAAAGATTTATGAAATAAAGGCGGGGCTAAAATGTCACCTAAATAAATTAACTCTTTGCGCTCTGCATATTTTCCGTAAGACATACCTTTTGGCGTTCCTTTAAAACGTCACACGTATAGTTTCCAACTTACTACATTTTGGCTACCGAAAAAATGTAATAATTTGTTTTAATTTACTTCATCATTAAATAAAATAAATCTTTCTGTTAAAATTTCTCGGTAGCCGAAAGGTAGCCCATTTTTAGTGCTAGAGGCCTATTTCAGTCGGTACAGTTGTCGAATTTTTATAGGTCACTCTTAATTAGTGCTAGAGGCCTATTTCAGTCGGTTTATTGAATGGGGATTTATTGAATGAAGTCCCCCCAAGGCACAGCTTTGACATGAGTCCCCCCCCCCAGGCCCAACTTTGACATGAGTCCCCCCAAGGTACCCCTATTTCATTCGGTACAGCACTGTCGAATTTTTATAATACATTCTTAATAGTGCTAAGGGCCTATTTCAGTCGGTTTATTGAATGGGGATTTATTGAATGAAGTCCTCCCAAGGCCCAACTTTGACATGAGTCCCCCCCAAGGTACCCCTATTTCAATCGGTACAGCATTGTCGAATTTTTATAATACACTCTTAATAGTGCTAAGGGCCTATTTCAGTCGGTTTATTGAATGGGGATTTATTGAATGAAGTCCCCCCAAGGCCCAACTTTGACATGAGTCCCCCCCAAGGTACCCCAATTTCAGTCGGTACAGCATTGTCGAATTTTTATAATACACTCTTAATAGTGCTAAGGGCCTATTTCAGTCGGTTTATTGAATGGGGATTTATTGAATGAAGTCCCCCCAAGCACAACTTTGACATGAGTCCCCCCCAGGCCTAACTTTGACATGAGTCCCCCCCAAGGTACAACTTTGACATGAGTCCCCCCAAGGCCCAACTTTGACATGAGTCCCCTCCCCAGGCCCAACTTTGACATGAGTCCCCCCAAGGCCCAACTTTGACATGAGTCCCCCCCAACGTACAACTTTGACATGAGTCCCCCCAAGGCCCAACTTTGACATGAGCCCCCCCCCAGGCCCAACTTTGACATGAGTCCCCCCAAAGCCCAACTTTGACATGAGTCCTCCCAAAGGTACAACTTTGACATGAGTCCCCCCCCAAGGCACACCTTTGACATGAGTCCCCCCCAAGGCACACCTCCCCCTCATTGGGAAAAAGAGAAAAAACGTTGTTTTGCGGCTATAAGACAGTTTGGACTTCCAACGTTATTTGTTACAATATCTGCAGCTGAAACACATTGGTTTGATTTAATGAAAACTTTATCATGGAATTTAGATCGTCACGAATTAACTAAAGAAGAATTTGTCGATATTAACAAGTTTAGCAGTAGGCCTCTGACACTAAATTAAAATCTGTCAATGTCAGATTTTCATGTTTTAAATAATGAAATAATGTCGTGTCTGTATATTTTTTTATTATATTTACTTTACTTTCTAGCCACGTTTTAGAAAAATAACATTTCATTTGCAGAGGAACACCTTAAGGCGTGGCTCAATTTTTTAATGTCCCCTCAGAAGGGACATACGAGCGATAAGGGTTAAAATGTTGGCAACTCTGTCTATTGTCATTGGATATAGATCTATTTTGAACAGTTAGACCCTCTTTATTTCGTTTCTAAAACATTATATTTAACTTGAGGCATACGAACATTTATATACTAAAATATGGATAACCAGATTAAAACAAAAAAATGGCGGTGAAAAACTGAAAAATGTTTAATGTTTAAGAAAAAAGAGAGTAAAAATATTCCTACTTTAAACCGTGAGCCTTTCCTTTACGCATTTCTGTATACAAACGTTTACATGTTACTGCTAATTTTATGCCAATAAGAAATGTAATATCACTATAACTCGAAATATAATGAAAGAAATGGGCTAATTAGAATTTGAAAACCGGTAATTTTTGATGATGTTTACACTTTTCTGCAAAAATTATTATGTTTCATAATTCTTAATGTTCTGTCATAAGAGTTTATTTCATAATTAAATAAGCTTTGTATGCATTGAATGTGTTTGGATTCTTTCATTCTTCATTCTTTCGGAAAAAAAAAGGAAGAATGAAAGAAAGAAAGAAAGAAAGAAAGAAAGAAAGAAATTTTAATTAATAACTTTTGGGAAGATACGAACTGGGATGGAACACGGGTACAGAACTCATAAAACTATCAATGGATGTTTGCTAACCATCTCATTAATAACTGCACAATTGTTAACGCTCCTTTTTTCACACCACTTTATTTTTAGAGTAATTATCTCCAAATATTGTTATGATTAAATAAGAAAAAGACTCTAAAACGTGACTGGTGTGTAAAAAAAGGCGTGTACTAAAAATAGTACGGTTTATAATGAGATAGTTGGCAAATATGTCAATGCAACAAAATTTTCTACTTCTTAAATCGACGTTATTATAGGTAGAGAAATTTATTTAACAAATACCGGTATAATTTCTGCGCACGTGTTCCATCCGTGTATGAATTAAAGTTTTCACAGTTTGCTTTACTGCATTCAATAAAACAAAAGTTACCAATCTCAAACGTCAATAGATAAATTATCCAAATATGGTGCATTTATAAAATGACCTGTTTATGTGGTCGCATGTATATATGCCAAACCAAACACATTTTTAAATTATGTATAAGAGAACACAGACCCATGTTAAAAAAGAAAGTGTTGAACGTTCTGCCACAATTAAAGACAGTTGATTTGATAATTTCCATTTTTGTTTTTCTAAAGGATAATATAACTCAAATATGTACTTCAATTTACGATATGGATTTTTGGAAGCTTATGTTAGTCACAAAAGCTTAAATTCATTTGTAAATATTCCCTCAGGTACACCAAGTTTCGCCAAAATTTGGCTAAAATGTATTTAGAAATAAACACTTCAGAATATTTATCTCCAATATGTGACTACGATTAACACTTTGGGGTGCGCTGTGAGAACACAGTTATTAAGTTAAGCTCCGCCTGCAATCCTCATCCCGGAAAAATTTTAGCAAAAATTTACGCTTATAAAGCAGCGGTAAACGCCTTTCATATTAATATCTCAATATTTAAATTTTTTCTAATTTAAAATTCGCTCGTGGATTCCGGTGGCATGTAATTTAAATCCTTATAATTACCTTGCGCCGCAAAGGGTTAAATAAGAAGAAAATCATTCTACAAATTTGCTTGTTCGAAAAAGGGGTGGGGCTAACAGAGTTTGCCAGATATGGAGGACTTTTTATTCAACAATCACCAATAATTTTGAGAAGTCATGTTTAATATATACATAATTATAATAGACTACCAATCTTGGAAGTGATTGAGCAAACGTTACAATTAAAAATTTTTGGTGATTTGAATAAAAAATCCTCCAAATATGGCAACACTGGCTTTGTCTTTACGTATATGCGAAAACTACATTTCACAACATGCCTTTCTTGAATGAACCCTCATAAGGCCACGCTTACTTAGACAGGAATAAATGAGTTCTGTTTTTCTGCAATCAGTATTCCTATATAGGAATTTATATATATATATATATATATATATATATATACTATATATATACGTATATATATAGTATATAAATATTGTTATTTCCGTAATTTTATATCTTAATTAATTTTTTAGGAAAATACCGCTGGGAAAAAAAAAAAAAAAAAAAAAAAAAAAAAAACGAACTCTTTCATACCTGCTTAACAATTCTGGGGGTTTTAATTTTCGTTCGCCTGGTTCTTTTATTTATATTTACAATTTTTCATGTTTTAATATTTCTTTTAAGATGAAGAGACTTTAAAAGTTCCGAAAAAGTTGTTTGCTAGTTTTCAAATTTCTTAAATTTGTACTCCTTTTAACGTTGTTTTATTTTCTGCAGTTTTTATTGTATATGATTTAATTAGGAAAACATTATTATTATTATTTTACATTTTAAATATTACTAATTAATTAATTAAAAATGCATGGAAAATTGAAACAATCACTTGAATGCATTGCTTTTACATAAGAACGTGGTTATATTTTGTGGAGTTTAGTTTTTGAAAGATTTCTTTCTTTCGTATGTAGCAAGAAGATATTGAAATAGGACTGTGTTTAAAGGACTCTCTGCCACTATTTTCAACATTAAATTTCTCTTTAAATTTAAACGCATTTTTTAACAAAAAATTCCATAAAATCGTCGAAAAAAATCAAAATATTCAAGAACTGTACGAACACTGACAAAACAATTAACCCTTTATAAGGCCGTCGGAAGTACACTTCCCGTTAAATTCGTTGATCTTTAAAGGATTGTAAACTGTTTTACCATGTCTACTATTTTCTAGTTTGTGAATATATATGACAGGTGTCGACCTGTTGCTGTGTGTGTTAATTCCTGTTACATAGAAACTTGCGTTAGAAGCCCTTAGAAAGACACCCAAGGAGGGCATTCACCTCAAACCTAGGACCCTAGTGCAGTGTATTGACAACTTTTTTAATTTATTCCGGAGCAATTTTAGCCCCGCCTTCTTTTCGCACCAGAAGTTTTATAGAATATTTCTCTTAATATGTGACAATAGTTAACTAAAGGGGAAATCCTTCTTCAAAATTTCCGGTGTGAAAAAAGGACGGGGCTAACAATGCTCCAGAATAAATTAAAAAAGTTGGCAACTCTGCTTAATTCCCACAGCCCAATCTAAACCTATTAGATGAAATTCACACTCTACAGCTGTGTGTCGTATACACATAAAAAAAAAGAAAAAAGAAAAAAAAAAACAAACTAGGTTTAGGGTACAAATTGTATTCGAAAAAATAGCTTACCCCGCCTTTTCTAATTAAAAATAGGTGAATTTGACTGTAAACATGCTCTTGTAACCATACAAAATATCAAAAAAATATATTACTTTTATTTAATTAGCTAAACAAATCGCTGTTTTCAACCATTCTCTTGGCAAAAGTATTTTAATATATCATAGCTGGGGGGGGGGGGGGGGAATGTCCCTATAAACAGAGTTGCAAACATTTTAATTTATTCCAGAACAATTTTAGCCCCTCCTTCATTACATACGACTTTGCTTTAAGAGTAAGATTGTCTTATTTTATCGCAATTATATATTTGGGGAAAATACTCTTAATACTTTCGCGACCGCTGACGTAGATTCACGTCATTTCAAAATCTGTAACTCCACCAGTCGACGTTTTTTTTGCAATTTGTATGGTATTTATTTCTTAAAAATATACTCTATATGTATAATCAATGTACAGTCACCCAAAAAAAAAACGCCACCCCCCCCACCTAATTTTGCCGTAAATTATCGTAGAAACATGCGACTGGTACCAATCAGTTTGTAATAACGTCTAGTTTATAATGTTATAGTTAGATTTTACTTAGGGGGTCGTCTACATATTAAAACTGACATCAACTTCATTTTTTTCAATGGTAACCCCCATTTTTTATAATTTATTTGAATTCTTTGGATCAAATCATCACGGAAAATGGTATAGTTTATATATTTCGCTCAATTTTTCATAGAGTTATAAGCTGTCAAAGTTTGGGGATGCTAATGTTAAATGAATGTGACAAACATTAAATCATATCTTCCGAAATAATTATGATATTTAAATTCTGTTTTTTTTATTCGTTAGAATGAAGTGACCCAAACATATTCCATGCAAATTTTTGCTAAAAAAACATTTTTTGAATTATGAAAATTATTAATAAATTCATATTTGAAAAAATTATGAATTATGACCTATGTTAATTTTCGCACGAATAGAACGGGCATCATCAAAAACACGGGTTTCCAAATTTACAGCTCGTTCCTAACATTATTTTTTGAGTTACAGTGATATTTCACTTTTTATTCCTGTTAGGGGGCCGTCACTTGTTATATCTGTATCCTCTATAAGTAAATGTTTGTATATAATTTGACGGAAAGCTATTTTAATTTACCTTTATGTTATTTTTATTGTTTCCTAAGCAATATTTCGATGTTTATTATACAAATTGGCATATTTTTGTAAAGTTATCACAATGTAGGCGAGGGATTGTGAAAGAATTTCAAAAGAAAAGAAGCCCCGCCTCTGATTCGCTGAAACACTATTTTAAAAAAAAGACAAATTTGCATATTCCTATTTGACTCTGTATGCGACGCTGGTATGCATAAATCACAATTGTATTTACTACATCGATTATTGAAGACAAAACTTAAATGATTTAATTACAAATATGCAAAATTATTTTGCTTTATATTATAAAGTTTTAGAAAATTTGTGAAAAGGCGTGGCTTACGGTACAAAAGAAGAATAAATCCCATCCTAATATGTTAAGTCTTTCTTCATAAGTATTAAATATCTTTTTCTAGTTTTTCACTGATAAAATTCTATTTTAACCCTGTTACACTTTTTTTCGCATTTCAATATTCAAGAGTACGTACACCTCTAGTTAAATATCTTGTTTTATAAAACACGGTACAGCGAAACTGATTGCATGAAACAGCAATTATGCATTCGACAATCGTTTTATTCTTATTATTATGAATATTTAATAATTTTAAACAGATTTTTTACCATAAATTTTCTGTTTAAATTTTGTTGTGACATATTTGCATTTGGTTACTGTACCGTTTGTAAGCTTTGTGTTATTTAAAATTTATCCCATAATGTAACATAATAAAATATCAAATTTCTATTAAAAGTTTTTTAATACAGAATCAAATAGTGAAAAATTGCTTTATTATTATTATTATTTTTTTTTTTTAAGTTTATAAGATCTATTATTGGAACATAGCTCAATAGTATTTATTTTCAATTTCCTAATCACGAAATCAAAGTCACAGTTATTATGGAATAAAAATTTAAAACAAAGGAATTGTCTTATTACTTTCAAATATATAGAGAATCCTGAAATCTTACAGAATCCTGAAATTTCATTTAAAAGACTTTAAACGTCTAAATTTAAAAATTCAAAATAAAATAAATTAATCTAAATGCTTTTAAAGTTGAAACGGGAAGATTTCAAAATATATGAAAATTGGCATTTGTGTTTTGAACATTTTGGTGCGGCAGATATTAAAAACAATATTTTTATGATGAGCTGAACCTGAGCTTAAGAGAGGGCGGATCCAGCTATTTAGCACGAGTGATATCACCTGACTAAAAACAGAATAAACAACATTTTAATTTATTCCGGCGTACTTTTAGCCCACTGTTATTCTTTTTTTTTCTAATTTCAACACTAGCTACAGTACGCTTACGTCCTATTTACATTAAGCCTTGATATGGAAGCTATGTTGCTGTTTTTCGATGCTGCGAAATTTACAAAATATATTTGTGTTAATATACTATACAGATAGAAGAATAATTATATAATATCAACAAATCTTCTTTAATCAATATGTTTATATACATTACTGTATGGAAATGTTTATATATGAATATTGTATTTATTTTTTATGAGAGATGTAAACACAAAATACTAAAAAAAAAAGAAGAAAATGTGTTATAAATTTTTATAAATCAAGCAGAATATATATGCATACTTGCCAACCTAACCCGTAACATTGTTAGTTCCCGCCCCTGTGTGTATACAATTTACTTTTTAGAGTAATTAACTTCAAATACATTTACGATCAACTCATTGAGCCCCACGCGAATTCTTATGGAAATCCCATTCAGGCCACACGTGCTTCTTAGAAGCGTGTTATGTTTATCGAGTTTCAATAAACCCCATTAGGCCTTAACGATATAATCCTATAAAAATCCTATTAAAAAAAAAAAAGAAAAACCATGAAGTAAATTTTAAATAAATTGTCAGTAATTACTTAAAACTATGTAAGTTCTGTAGTTTTATATCATATTTTACACTGCCGGCTGACTTAGCCTAAATGGAAAGATCAGTGTCAGCCACCGATGGCTGACACGGCTCTAAAAAGACTGAAGTGAAAAAAATGTACGGAAAGGGGAGGGATCTTCCGGGATAGGTTGACAAGAATGTATATACATAGAGCAATGCCAGAAAATGTTCTTTATTTTTCATGAACCAGATGAATGGAACTTTTTTTCTGAATAGTCTATGTATTAAATATAATGCTGCTTTAAATACCCTTTAAATGAAAAGTTTTATTACATAAAGTAATTTTCTGGCACTCTACAGCTCCCAAATGACACACAATACGAAACCCCGCCTTTTTCCAGTGTTTAAAGGGTATTAACGTTTAATATGCTTTATATTCGTTTTGATCTTTCCTTCTCCTCCTTATCTTCATCTTTTTTCCTTAAAAGAAAAAAAGAGTTGTGTAACATTTTGACCTTTTCAAGTGAAGATTTAGATTAAGGGTAGTCAGCCTTTCTACACCCACCGTCCACTTCGGTATCTGTGTTAAAGTAGAATTTTAGAACATCCCATTAAGTAGTAGGATTTATTATTTTGCATATTAATTTGTTACACATTATAAAATATAAAAGCAAAAGAATATCGTGGAGATTTATGTAAAAGTTTTTAATAATGTCATGAAAAAAAAAAATAATAATAATTAATTAAAAAAATAAATAAATAAAAATAAAAAAATCTGTTTTAATATTTTAAAAAAGTCAATTAAAGAAAATGAAAGTACTGCAGTATCAGAACAAACTCCCATTGTCACTGTGAAACGGCCGTGGGAACCAGGTTGAGTGCCGCCGTTTCAGACAATTATACGGCAGCTTGAGTTAAAATAATTTTGAATTTTCAAACAAATTTAAAACCATTCACCTTTGTTTTTTTTTTTTTTCTTTTGATAGATATTTTAATATCTATTCAAGCTATTTAATTTTCTTCGTATGAAGTGAACTATCTGATGTTTAATCAATAGAAACCAATAAAAATCTTTTAATTCATAAACTAACTCAGAAAGTTCTGTGAATTAGTAATTTTTTTTATTTTAAAGCTAACATTTCTGAAATTTTTTTCCGGTGTGAAACTTAATAAATAATGTATACTGGGTGGTAGATCGTGATTTATATTTTCTAAATGTATAGACGGACCCCTAATACATTTTCACGTGTAACTCAATTTAAAATTCATTTAAGGTATATAAATAGGTATGTTTTTCGAACCGCCTTGATCTCAGAAATCTGAATATGAAGTCAAAAATAGGGGTTACCATTGAAGAAAATGAAGTTAATGCCAGTTTTAATATGTAGATGACCCCTTAGGCAAAATTTAACTATACCGTTATAAACTAGACGTTATTACAAATCGATCGGTACCAGTCAAATGTTTCTACGATAATTTACGGCGAAATTAGGTGGGGGGGTGGCGTTTTTTTTTTGGGTGACTGTACAGTCGGGGAAAAAAAAAACGCAACACTCAACGTAACTTCGTTGCTAATCAATGTAGAAAAATGTAATAGGTATCATTCGACGGGAAATTGTGAGTAGTTTTAGAAAATGAACTGAAATTTTGAATTGGGGGTCGTCTACATATTAAAACGCGCACCAACTTTGATTTTTTCAATGGTAATGCCCCATTTTTATTTTATATTTGAATTCCTGGGATCGCGACAACGCGAAAAAGTATATTGGTTGTATATTTTACTTATTTTTTCACAGAGTTATAAAAGTTCAAAGTTTGAAGGTGCTAATGTTAAATTCATATTTCAAACTTTTATTAATATCTTCATAAAAAATAATTTTATCAATATAATTCTTTTTTTACGAGATACAGTGAAGAAACCCAAACATAATTCATCATTACTTTTGATTCTGAAAAATATTTTTATTTCTGAAAAATATTAATAACTTCATATTCATAAAAATTATGTATTATGACCTATATTAATTTTTACATAAAATGAATCCTAATGCTGAAAAATATGGGTGTGCAAATTTGCAGCTCATTCCAGTTATTAGTTTTCGAGATATAAATAAATCTTTCTTTTGAAACGGTTTAGGGGGCCGTCTCATATAAAGTTTGCATGAAATAACGAATCAAATCTTAAAAAATAACAAAGAAAATTAAACAAAATATTTTTATTTTTTATTTACGGGTCAAATTATATGACAACAACATCAAACGCAAAGAAATTAAACAAAAATGATGTCTTTTAGACATAGTGTTAGCATCAAGAAGAATTTCTGTTTTCTAAAGAAGACAAGCCCCGCCCCGCCTTCATCGTTCTTCAAAAGAAAACAATACAGAAAAGAAAAATAAATGTGACATTGAGTATTCGTATTAAACTCATTATCTTATGTTGACAAAAATATGCACAAGTGGTATTTACTTCATCGATTAATTGATGATAAATTTTGAGTTTTTTAAACGAACACTAGAAGAAAAAAAAATTAACTAACTATGCGGGGTTTACTGTTTTAAATAGAAAAATATGTTTAATGTGAAATTGTCAAATATGAAAAAACAAATGGAATTGGAATGCAAGACAGGTTTGTAAAATCGTTTCTTAACTACCGTCATAGTTAAAAAAGGCTTAATCATTTGCTTCATACATTGCTTTATTTTATTTTATTTATTTACTTATATATTTATTTTGTAGGGGGGAGGATTATTATTTTAAGTAATTTTAGTCTTTAAAATTTTATTGATATATTTTAACTTTATACATTTTCAAAAACATACTTTAACTTTTATAAATATATTTTAACACTTTTTGCGACCGCAGGATTTTTTCTTTTTGACAGTAAGACACGCCTACGGTCGTTATATTCTCAAAATAAATGTTTCAGAACAAATTTTCTGTATTCAAAATTATATTACAAATGGATATACATTATAGTTTTATTCTTTATAATCAATATATTTTTATCCATAGTATATTTTATTGCAAAAATATGAACACTGGGTACACACTTAAGAAATATGTAACACAAATTACGAAAGAAACGCCCACTGACAGAGTTATAGATTTTCAAATGGCGTGAATCTACGTCAGCCGTCGCGAAAGGGTTAAATAAGAAATTATATTTTCATAGAAATTATAAAACGAATCGTACAGTTCCAAAGAGTTCAACTGACTCAAAACTGGTAAGTGCGATTAAAATTGTTTAATATTTACTTCATGAATCCTTACAATAATTTATCCGAAAATATTTAGTTTATGCGTTGTTGTATATATATATATATATATATTATTTCATTTCGTATATTGTGTTACACCTACGAAAGAAAATTTAAGCTTTATTGGTGATCAGTGCAGCCATAATAGACACTTTTACTTGAAAAATATTGCACCTTTTTCAAAGAGTATTGTATGGACTAATCGCAAGTGTTATGTATTTGAACAGACCTAAAATTATTTAAAAATTGATTTCAAGATAATTAAAAAACTGAAAAAAAAAAAGGACAACGTTTTATTAATTTTTATAATTACCTTTTTCTTGAAATATTTCCGGTGTAAAACATTAAATTTTTTTCTATTTCTAATAGGATCTTAATTTTACTTTTCTACATTTACAGATATCCCCCTAACACATTTTTTATTATAACTCTATAAATACTAAAGACAAAGTATATAAACAGTATACTTTTCCGCAGTGCCAGACTCTCAGAAATTCGAAAATGAAATCAAAATTGGGTGTTGCTATTGAAAAAAATCAAAGTTGGCGCTCATTTCAATATGTAGATGACCCCTAATTCAAAATTTGACGACATATTCAGAAAGTGCTTTTAATTTCCTGTTGAATTATGTCTATTAGATGTTCCTGCGTCAATTAATAACGAAATTACAGCGGATGTTGCATTTTTTCTTTCCCCGACTGTACTATGGATACAAATTCTTTGATTAGAAAGAGTATAATTATAATGTATATCCATTTGTAATATAAATATGAATACAGAAAATTTTGTTCTCCAATATTGTAACTTGGGAGAATAACGTCCACAGGCAGACCTTAGTGTCAAAAAGACAAAAATATGCGGTCGCGAAAGTGTTAAAATAAAGAGGTGTGGAAATAAAAGTGAGGGTAAAAATGCTCTAGATTAAATTAAAATATTGACATCTACGCTATAAAGCGTGTTAAAGAAAGAAAGAAAATTTGTATGCACCATATTTTTTTTTAATTGCTAGTCAAGAATGTTATCCTATCCCCGCCTTTATATGGGATCGCTATGTATACCGCAGTTTCTTTTTTCTTGTGTTTAAAGGTGGCCCAAAATCTGTAAAGAACGGGGCTACACGTGTTATGTACTTGATAAAGTTTCTCACATGAAATAATTTTAAGTTTGTTGCCCTGTAATCTCCTGCAGGTTTACTCTAATTAAAAGTACTTTTTTTTTTTTTTTTAACTTTTAAATTTCAAAGGATTAGCAAAGAGTGATGGTCGGCGTCAAAAATTTGAGTCAGTGGAATAATACTAGCTATATCAGCACCACGGAATATTTTTCTGTCCTAATTATTTCAATAAATAAATAATAAAGAAAAGCACTTTTATAATATGAAAAATCTTTATCAACAAGCATAGTAACAGAAAGGTGCATGAAAGATAAAGATTAATAATAAACGGGTACACAGAAGCTACTACTTAGGCATTAATCAAGAACTAATGTATCAATATTCTGATGCTAAAAATTTCTTCAAGCGAATACAAGTGATGAACTTATTGACTCTAGTGAACTTTATTGCTATGGTATAAAGAAATTTTCTTATGGTCATGTATACTAGCATTACCTGAGCATTAGAAAACAAAAGTAGCATAACATGTTCCATCTTTCTTGTTTATTCATCTATGAGCTACTATTTGGTTCAACATTGCGAGCACATCACACACGTTACCTCTGATGAAAATTATATGGGGACTAGTTTGATACATGCTGTCATGAATTATATTGATTCAATAGAAAATCAGTCGGTACATTTCTACATCCATGCTCATAGGTTCGTCACTACTACCTGAAAGGAAAAAACTTTTTAAATATTATGAGAAAAAGTTTAAAAAAATGCTTTATATAGGTTATTTATATAATAATATTTAACTTGAACTACAAAGTTAGAAAGATTTTAATTATATTGCCCCCACTAAAAAGTAATGTATATCTTGTTATATGAATTTAGAGATTATGTATTTCACATAGTAATTTGCAAAAAGATTTAGGTGTCTCTTATAAGCGCTTGACCGTCATGGAAACGTGACCGAGCTTGCGTAGAATTAAAGTAATTGACTTGGTGTGCGTCTTTGAACATGACTGAAAGGTGGTGTGCTGCGAATTTTTTTTTTATTTATTCGTTACGCTGTTAAATTCATGATAAAGTGATCATTGTCATTCCGAATTGGATAAAAACCAAATCTCAACATTGGAATGCCGAAGGAAATCAATCTGACTGCTTCACAATTTCATTGAATATATATATTTATGTGTAATAATAAGTATGAATGCACTTTAGAATGTAAAAAACTGGGGGAGGGGGGCTAAAAATCCATAGAATAAGCATGGGATGAAAACGAAAAAAAAAAAAAAAAAAAAAAAAAAAAAAAAAAAAAACTCACAATGTTAAGTGAGGGGAAAAAAAGGCTTATATTGGAAGTAATAAAGGACAAAATTGAATAGAAGAAGACATCGAGGAACGGGAGTGAAGATTTGGGAATTAAAGCTATTGTCGAAATTTTAATACGCTTCGTTTGTTATGTGATACTGCTTTGTACTTTAATACATTGTACTTCGTTGTTTAATACTGTTTTGTATAAATGATATTAAGACCATTTATTAATAGTTTTATTTACCGCTCTCACTTATTTATTTTTTGATATTGTCCAAATGCAGTCGTTTCGATGGCTCGGAAAATTTAGTGTTAAATAGTTTAACTGTGTAATGTAAAAACGCTAATCCAGAGAAGCGGAGATGATTTTTCAATTAATTATTTTTATTTTTAATGGGCTAAATGTGCGTTACTTATTAAATTTATGGTTTGAGTAATTATTTGTATAATGATAAAAGACTTTTCAATGTGATTTTAAGTGAGGAGTAAAATCTTTGCAATAAAATAAAATTAAAAAAACGAAAGATTATAATGGATTAGGATGAATTAACGATTATTCTTGAAATTGGTTAAGTTGGTGAATCTATGCTGAAAAAAGTTAAATTAAAGATTATGGAAAATAAAAATGTTGGCGTCCAAGTTAGTTAAGGGAAAACTAAACTTTTCTCATTCCTTCAATATAGAAGAAAAGTATAATAAATTCAATTTTATGTTCAACTATTATTTTAACGATATATTTTTATACATGTATTGAAACACGTTTGAAGAATGAATGTGATTTTTGGATAAAAATTATATAACGTTTCATAATACTTCATATATATTTAAAAATAGTTTCTCTGTCAATCGTAATGCATTTTCGCATTACAAGAAAAAAAAGAAAAAAGTTGATAAGTATGCGAGCAAACAGACGTTACGGGGAAAAATCTCTTATAAATGCCGATCGACTGCTAATAGCACTTAGATTACACTTTAGGGGACTCTCTACGTATCGTCTCGGAAAGCCGAAGCCAATGTTATTCTATGGGAAAATTTTCCGCATTCTAATTTATTAACTAATACATATTTTTAAATTCCGATTTCACTTTCCGAAAATTCACAACTATTAAACAATTTATCGCTATCTGAAAATTGATTTTATTTTTTTATTTTTAAGATTTCATTTTTAATCTCAAAAATGAAAATTTTCACATTGTAAAAATTGGGATTTTACAAACACACACACACACACACACACACACACAGGTTATTGAGGTTATTTTATTCAATGGTCACCAATAATTTTGAGAAGTATTATTTTATATATATATATATATATATATATATATATATAATTTACGATTTTTCGTTTCGATTTGGCTCATGATCATATAAAATACCACTTCTAAAAAATTTTGGTGATTATTGAATAAAAAAGTCGAAATTCTGACAACACTAGAGTGAAATTAAATTGGACGTGAAAAAGGTTAATACAGGATAGCCACAGGCGACTTTTTTTTAATTATTATTTTCGTACTGTAACTTCCTTGACACAAAATTTATAACAAATTTATGCATTTGTAGAAATATCTGTAGAAATATATGCATAAATATATTTAATTGTGGCACGAAAGAATAAAAAAAGAGTCTGTGGCAGCCCTGTAAAAAGTATCCGCTGTTTTTTCACACCACTTTTTTTATACAGTAATTTTCTCTAGTATGTAATTTCGGTTGAAAAAGAAGAAAAATCATTCATTTAAAAAAGTAGTATATATATATATATATATATAAGACAAGTACTGGCAATATTACAGAATACATTAAAAGTTTGCAGCTTTAAATATTTTCCAGTTTCTCTCTCTTACACACACACACACACACACACACACAAAAAAAAAAAAAAAAAAAAATATTTTTATGCATAAAAGAAGTTTATTACCTAAAATAACACAGAAGAAATATCACACAGATAAGAAATCCTCTTATGAGATTACTGAAGACTAAGATCTGGAATAAATCATTTAAACTATTATTGTTGTATATTAACAAGATTATCATACGACAGTATTAAAAAAATATTGAAACAATATCGAAATATATTTGCGACATTTTTATTTGCCGTTGTAGAAGTTTTTTTTTTTTTTTTTTTTTTTTAAAGAAAACTGAAAAAATCAAAAGAAGTTTCTTTTGATAAAAGAACTCAGTTGAAAGATTAAATAAATAGAAATATTGTGATAAATCATATTTTTTGTGATTTCATTCAAAAATTTCTTCTCCAGTCTCATATTAAAAATTAATGTACAGTTTATTAACAGTTATAAGCAATTGTGGAATGTATTATACTAAGTTTTATAAATACTTTTTACCAATAAATAAATAAATAAAATAAAAATAAATAAATAAATTCAGAAATGAAACAGATGACATGTAAAATTATAGATGCCAAATCTTCCATTTTTTTAAGGGAGACTTTAAACCGGAAAATTTTTATAGCTATTTTCAGTAATATTAATCGTCAAAACATATATACACTGGTTCTCACAATTATAAGGACACCCGTTTTTCTATATTAAATAAACACTGAACACTATTATTTAAACAAATATATATATATTTTAATTTGAATTTCATTAATAGACTATATTTAAAAAGTTTTATCGTTTTTCTATCTTAAAAAACTTTAAATACGGTCAAAAAAATGAGTTTTCAGGTGTTCACAATTATAAGGACAGCTCGAATCTTAGTAAATTTTTTTCAGTTATTCTTTATATTAATATTCTATGGGGTCTCTTTTTAGGGTGAAACAGTCAAATATTCTCTCTGATATATATATATATATAATATACATTTTTTTTCTTCTTTTATATTCAGTTTCAATACCATTTCATACAGCATAGATGATATTCTGAATATATTTAGACTATTTAAAATTGCTTTCCACTTGCATGCACTTTTCTAATATGATAAGTAAAGGTTTTCTTCAACTTTTAGGCCACGGGAAAGGCAACAACATAGAAGTTTCTTTCTTCAAACTATTTCCTATTGCTCTAGAAGTAAAGCAAAAATGTAAGTGTTGTTGAAAAAAATATTATTACCCCCCAAAATGTAACAAAAATCTGAGAATTTCACGTTTAAAATTTGCGGATATTCTCTTGATATTCATAATAATAGAAAAAATTACTAAATTCATTCTGCCTTCAGTAGAAACAGCTTTCCAGAGCACCATAGATCCACCTTTAAAATGCCCGATTCATATCTGCCTTTAAAAAATCTGCTTTGTCTTTCGTTATCTTCAGATCGTGCTAGTAACTGTTAAAACTATTTAGTTAATCAAGAATAAAATGTTTTTCACCCGAAAGTGCAACATTTTACCATTTAATATTGTCTTTATTCAACTTTAACACAGACGTTCTTTCCCCCATTAAATGCTTATTGATTGTTACAGGTTTTTTATGCATTTTAACATATTATTAATTATTTTAAACATGCATAAATGTGGACCCCAACCTGTCGTTAAAAATTACGAGCAAATTCAGCAGCAGTCATTATGAGTAGAACAGTAAGAGGAATTATGAGTCTTCGATCTCTCTAAAACAACTCTGATTTTGCATCAGATTTCTCTCCTATCGAACCAGCAGTTCAACGTTTGATCACATTTCCTTCAGCAATTTTAGATCTTCGAATTTCATTAGAAATTCGGCGGATTGAAATTATCCTTCCTCTTAAAAAACACATTTATCCTACTTCACTACATGAACATTCTTTTTTTCGAGGAATTATCAGTAATGTCCGTCCAAGAAAAATTGAAGGCTTATATATGAATTAATCTAGCCCAGTAGTTAACAATTTCGCATGTCAACTGTAATTTATCCGTTAGTAAGTTAAATAAAACGAAAAAATCTTGTTTGTCCCTATAATTATGAACATCTAAAAACGTAGAGACAAAAATATTTGGTATTACTTTTTATTAATTTTGTTTCATATTAAAAAAAATATAGCAGTTTTGGTTTTTAGAATACTAGATATATTAAGTGCACTTAGTATAATCTTGTTCATAATTATTTTTACATTAGTTATTTCAAAACATAAAGTGTCCTTATAAATATGAGAAGGGGTGTATAACATATTCCATTTAAAAATACTAGTGACAATTCTGATTTAAAAGTTAAAAATGTTGGCTGCTATGGTAAAAATAATATACATATTAGTAGAGTTATTGGAAGCTTTATATACAGTCATGGCCAAAAGGTTAACACGATTTGAGAGAATTTTAAAAAATCAATCTGTACTAATTTTTGGATATTAATTTTTTATAGTTTAGTTTCTGTACACAGCTACAGACAAAGTAGAAGACTATTTAACAATATTGTAAATAGTAAAATTCATCTTATTGTAAAATCTGCCAAATGTGTAATGCTTTAAGACATTTTATTACCCCTTAACTGCCCCAAGCGTATATATACGTTTTTCTGAAGAACGATCCTTTGTATTGTATTGCTACCAGTAAAACTACTGAGACGGCATGACAGTGCAATAAAAGGAACTTTAAAGTGCAATAAAATGAACTTAAAGTTTTCGAAAGATTAACTGATTTTAGAGGTGAAAGAGAACGGAGGCACTTTCAAGTAAATCTCGTAAATTTTTCTCGGCAGGTAAGAGGTTAATCTAATTCCTTCATTTCTCTAATTTATTCGTTTATTTATTTCATTTGAAAACTAAGTATTTCAAATTCACCAGTTTCATGCAAATCCTTAGTTGTTATACTTTTTAGTTTAATTTAAATGCAAATCATTGTTTTAAAATAATAATAATATTTTAATTAGCTATATTTATTAATAAACATGTGCAGTTAACTCACCAATAAAATTACATTATTGTTTCTACAAAGTATAAATATTACAAACGAAACCAATAAAAATACATATAAAAATAATTTTGTGTACACTGTTGAAATGATCTTGCGACATTTTCATTTGTCGCGGTAGAAGATTTTATTTGAATTATTATTTTATTTATTTATTTTATTTTATTTTTTATTTTTTGAAGAAAACGGAAAAAACAAAGGAAATTTCTTTTAATAAAAGAAGGTGAAAGATTAAATAAATAGAAATATTCTTAAAAAAAGATTGCTGCAAAGCCTCAGAGGTTAAAAATGGAGTTTTCACACACACACACACACACACAAAAAAAAAAAAAAAAAATGAGTTTATTAAAAAAAAAAAAAAGTAATTTTAGAGTTGACTAATTGTTTATACCCATTTTTATTTATTTAAAAAAATTACTATATAAAAATTCTGGTATCAATATTTCTCTTGGTGTCGTACTGTTGGTGTAGGGTTTAGAGTCCTCCGCTCCTACACGGTTGGGCCTGGGTTCGAATCTCGGACAAGTCATGGGTGAGTTGTTCCTGATAGGAATAGTGGCAATCTCTCATTAGGCGCCCCTTCACAAATGATCATAAATTCGGCGACCTCTTCCAAATGCTTAGTCGCAAGTTCTTCACGATTGAATAATAATAATAATAACAATAAGTTCTCTTTGTGGGACAAACAAGTGCAGTTTATCTCCTGCGAAATGATTGGTAACATTAAAGCTACATCTGAGAACTGGTTGTCCAAGAAAGAAAACTGCCGTAACTGATCGTCTCATTCTTAGAAAATATCGATACTTGCCAATGATCTCATTAATAACTGTACAGTTGTTAACGCCCCCCTGAAAAAACGCCCCTTTTCTCACACCACTATATTTTTAGAGTTATCTCTCCAAGTGTTGTTACGATTAAATAAGACTAAAATTACTCTATAAAATTACTGGTGTGAAAAAAAGAAAAAAAAAAGGCGAGTATTAAAAATTGTACGGTTCATAATGAGATGGTTGACAAGTATGAATAGCTATCAAATCGTACGTGCTCATCTGAAGCAATTTCACATTTTTTACCAGATAATATAATTGCAAGAACTGTTAGGAGGAGTTTATTAGTAAATTTTTAACTTTTTTTTTCAGGAAAAACTTGCGTAAAAGACTTAACAAGAAAAATGTCGAAGATCGTTTTACCTTCTCCATGAAATATTGTGTTTCTACAACAGAAAAATGTAAATAAGCGATGTTTCCCAATGAATCCATCTTTTCGCACGATTCGGCCTACGTTTGAAATGTTACGCGTTCTAAAAGCAATAAATATAAAGTGGACTCCTCAGTAAATCTGTCCTTAAAAATGCTTTTGGGGATATGGCCAAGAAGGTGGAGGGTGGGGCGGGGGAAATAGAGTTCATGCCAAAAAATACTAAAATTAGTAGCAAAAGTATATTTATCTGTATTAAAACAAAAGTTAAAAGTCCACACATAGATATTAATATATATAGATCTACTAGCATCCACATATTATTGAGCAAAAATGTTTTATGCCGAAGAAAAGTTTTAAAATCAGCCAATAGAGAGTGTTAAAAAAAAAAAAAAAAAAAAAAAAAGAAAAATGAATTTCATACTGTGTCTGGAGTTTTTCATTCACCTTTAGTAAATAAATGATTCATAAATTTTATTTACTAAATTATCCATGTGTATTCCTGCGTGTTATTTCTAGGGAAAAGACAGCCATTAGAGTGGACGTTTCCCAAGGAAAAAGGAATCACCTTTCCACTCTCGCTGATCAATCTATATCTAATTACTATATCTATGGATCCACATAAACATTCTGAAAAGCACAAAATTTCAGCATGACGATGTTTCTTGTCATCGTTCAAACATCGTAACAAATTAAATGGCTATATCAAAAATGACTGAAGTCATTGCACCGCAGCCTTGCTCTATTCTAGACTTAAATCCTATTTAAAACTAGCGAACATTCATGAAAAGAGGAAGATGAAAAATATCCAACAACAGAAAATAGTCACAAGAAGCTATGAAGAATGTTAGACAGTTTAATTCATGCTTTCTTTTCTTTTGGATTAATTTTAATTCTGTTTGTGATCTTTTTTTTATGGTCTACATGTAAGTTTGTTAAAAGTTTTTTTTTTTATTGTTTAACATTTTTAATGTAATATATGATTGAAAACAAATTTTGCTATCTTATATAATATATAAGATGAATATATAAATATAGATATATACTTACTGGCCAATGAATTAGAAATTTAGGAATAATATTTTATTGGACCTCCTTTTGAAGAATGGACATCCTTTTAGGCGAACAACAGACTGCAATCGTAAGGGCATCGATTCTACACGATTCTAGAGCGCATTTGTTTTCACACATTGTCTGCACAGACTTTAAGATCATGTAAATTGGATAAAAGATTGTCGTCGGACGCATCTTTCCTACTGGATTAACATCCGGAATTTGCGGCGGCCAGGGAAGCCGTTCGAAGTCAAACTGATGTTCACATTGAACCAATCTCGAACGATTTTGGTACAATGTATAGTTGCATAATTGTCCATGGAATATCCGTCACCTTCGGAGAAAAACATTGCATGGATTTTTATTTACCTTCAGGGGTGCAAGAGTTTCCGTCTCAAGACGGATCACCAGTACATTTTTATCAATAATTTACATCGTATTCATGCAGTAATTTATTCCGAGTGATTATCCAAGAAATTATTAATGAAGAAAACTGGTGAAACTGGTGGCAGTTTTTTTTTTTTTTTTTTTTTTTTTTTGAGACGAAAATTCTTGAACCCCTGTTTATCTTCAAGTAACACCAGGGCGACTACTATCAGTAGAGTATTCCCCGTACCATGGTAACAGATTTTCTACACTTACGCCGCTAGTGAACATTTGTAGAAACTCTCACAGGTTCCTAATTCATTAACCAGAGTACGTAAGACCAAATGAATAACAAAAAGAAAAAAAAAAAAGAAAGAAAAAAAGATAACTTGTTTTTGAAGACATCTCCTTCAATTATAAAATTTTCTCATCTTTAAAGATTTATAAGTCAGGCCAGCGTTGCAAACCGTATGATAATTACGGTAATCAGCGGATGACGGTGCCAGTCGTATCGACGATGAATTTTTTTTTCTGGTGTATTTTTGGATGCTGATTAAAAAAAAAAAAAAAACATCCAAAAATTTCCATTAAGTACATTTTTGACAAAAAATGGAATTGTGTGAGTTTGAAGTTCCACTTTTTAAACTCCGATTTAAGTTATTTCCTGGAAAATACGGGTGGTATGAGTGAAGAACAAGAAGGCTATTTCATTAAGAGATAATATGTATATATATATATATATATGTTATCAGGGATGATGGAGTGTTAACATGCAGTGCCCGCAGCGGTCCTGTATTTTCGCGTTTGTTTTATCATTTTAATACCACTATTTTTTTATACATTTTTTGTCAAGATTTTAAAGCTAAAGGAATATGTAAAAGTAAACTGATTGATTAAAGTCGTGCCAAAATAATAAATGCATGTAACAATATAGGACTGCTGCGGGCACTGAACATGTTAGCCGATTACTCTTGGATGCTATCCCCCTACCTCCCTCAAAGATCCTCAAACCCTGCACAAGGTAAAATGCTCTAAAGAGAACTTCGATGTAAAGAAACGCATTTAAAAAACAACGTGTATATAACAGCCTATTTTAATATATTTTATACATAAATTGTATCGAATTTGTTATAAACTGTGCGGGAATTTTTCTGATCTTCATCTTTGCTTTGTGAAAATTCCTTATATGATAGGAAGAAAATATAATCATTTCTGAATTCAGCGTATTAAAAATCATTAGAGACACCCAACACAGTGCACAAAATCAGTTAAAAAGTACGATTTCGCACAATTGAGTTATCGTGCACACAGTTGCAGAGTCTCCGATTTAAGCGGAAGACTTTTCACCAGAAATTATCCATAATAAATTTTACTTTAATAAATCGCGGAATATCAATATGAAATAATTTTATCAAAAAGAACTGATAGACCTGATTCAAAAATTAAAAATGTTGACAAGCGTTACCGTACGCATAGGTGCCAAATTTTGCGGTTTTTTAACACCAGTATTTTTAAGTAAAAAATTTCACTTTATTTAAAAATGCATAAAACTGCTAAAGAATTTATAAAGAAATTCTATTAAAATGTACGGTAGCCAAATGCGTACAAGTTGGCAGTTAAACCCATGGTTGGCAATGTTGCGTCAGGTTAATAAAACTGGTTCTGCATGTAAATAAAACAGCTTACATTAATTCACAAAAATCATCTTTCTTTCTAGATTTCGTTTTTTTAAGGCGCTGTTAAAATCTTTAAAATTATTTAAAGACGTTGAAATATTTTAAATTATGTCACAGTGCATAGAATGCATATTCTGTCTTTAAATATAAATCACACCGAAAAAAGTAATTTTATTGCTGTCGTTATGAAAATAAATATAGACTATAATTATGATTTTATCGTACATCTTTTATTTCGTTTTTATCACTATGGCACAGAAATGTGACATTTGAGTGAAAATAAATAAATAAATCAAAACTAGTAACAATATGCGTGCATTTACATTTTTATAATGAGTTCAAAAGAAGTTCCCTGTGGCAGCCCTATTGCTATAGTTGATTAAATTGTAAATCAGTGTGTTTTCATATAACATTCGTAATACATCAGCTGTATATTAAATCGCAAAGGAGCTGTTACAAAGATCTTTCATACCTATCAACATTTTAATTTATTTCGCATTTTTTTAGCCCCGCCTTTATTTTGCACCATTTTATTTATAGAAAACATTTCTGCAATGTATAGCTTCAATAAAATAAGAAAAAAATTATTCTTAAAAATAAGTTATATGATTTAAAGGCGGGGCTAAAAATTCTCCGGAATAAATTAAAATATTGGCATCTATGTTGTTTGTCTACCGAACAATATGAAAATAAGAAAAAAAAATATTAGGACAATTTCACATCAAATAACACACATACATATACAAATAGCTGCCAACACTTTATTTTACTCTGGAATCTGGAGCATTTTTTAGCACCACCTTTATATCATAACACTTCTTTTAAGAGTAATTTTTTCCTATTTAATCGTGGTTATATATTAGAGAAACTTATTTTAAAAGTATTCCAGAATAAATTAAAATGTTGTCATTTATGCATATGCATAGATGATATGCATATGTATACCATATACCCTGTATATATACATATATACAGGGTGATTCAACGATGATGGAACAAACTTTGAGGGGAGGTAGAACTCGGAATTGGGACTCAGAATTGCATAGGAACCCATGTTCCCAAACGTCATTTTAACCCTTTACGGACCATGTGTTTTCTGTGTTTTTTGCCAGTGAGCTCCGCCTACCGCCGTTTCCCTTGAATGGTGTATTATTTAACAGAGAGATTCTATTTATAATTGTTTATCATACAAAAGGCCATACATAATAAAAATGTTGTTCGAATAATGCACATTGCTTGAATAAATATTAATATTGTGAACATTTTTACTTTTTCTTACCCATAAGGTAAGAGAAAGTATTGTTTTTGGGTCAAATGTTCGAACGCGAGATTTTGTTATATTTACACGTTTTGAGGTCTCCTGAATACGAAAATCATGTTTTTAGCGGTTGGTCTGTGTGTATGTATGTGTGTCTGTGTGTCTGTGTGTATGTCTGTGTGTCTGTCTGTCTGTTATCAGCATATCTCAAGAACAAATAGTAGCAGATATTCCAAACTTGGTATTCTAAATGTGTATTATATAGGGATGCCACAGTAAGCTTTTCGTTAAGATCAATCAAATTGTTCGTGTACAGGGACAATCAAGAGAATTCTAACACATTACGCCAATGGGGGAAATTGCAGGTAAGTAGAGTTTAACGTCTATAGACTGCACTAAACCAAATGAAACGAATATTTATTTTTTGTAATAGAGATAGTCAACTGTGAATTTTTTTTTTTGTGTATGTAGGAGCCTCGCCTCCCACCCCTGGGGGGAAGCCCCCCCTCGAGGGGAGTAAATTTTCATGATGGGTATCTTTCAAAAGAGCTCGCCAATACCTTTAAAACGAATGGTTGAACCATCGGTCTGCGATAATTTAAAACAAAGTTATCGATTTTTTTACTTTTAACGAAACAAAACAATTTTTTTTTTTTTTTAAATATTGAGAATAAAACAGACTTTTTTCGGATATTTGGTGTTATACTACTTCTCTGATATGAAAATCGTCTGCATTATCATAAAAGATAATTTTTTTAAAAACAGAATTATATTTGAATAACCGAATTAAATTCTATATGAATGTAGGTGCATTAATAAAACGGGGGGTTGAGGAGGGCGGTAGCCCCTTCACACAGAACTAATTATCATGTAAAACTCTGCCGAAGCCTAATTTGAATTGTTTAACATAGGTTTACATAACATCATTATCTTACCTCTTAACCTCCAACCTGTATTTATAGTATTAAATTTCAGGATAAGAGAAAGTCGTGTGAGTGATGCACCAAATTATTTAGATATAACTGTAACACACATAATTGAAAAGTTACAACGTAGGTGGATTTCAAATACGAATATTTTTACGGTCATGGTACAAACACTAGGTTGAACAATTTTCTAAAACATGCAACTTTTATATAGGCATAACACAAAAAAATAAATATGAAATAAAAAACATTGTGCAGAAAACGAAAGTAAAAACGTATAAAAATTAATAGTAAAAACAAAAGTGCTTCTTTGCATCAATATTTAGAATAAGTGTTCAAAATTGCGACCATCAGTCGGATTACATGCTTGATAGCGTCGAAGTGTGGATTGGCAAATAGCTCCAAAAATGTCAGGTGTTTCGCGCACTTGTACTGCCACAATGGACAGTCGAGCAACGAGGTTCTTTGGTGAATCAACAGGAGTCTCGTAAATGATGGCTTTCAAATGCCCTTATGAGAAGAAATCGATGCTCGAAAAATCTAGGGTTCAGTGTGGTTACCGGACTGGCCCGCTTCGTCGAATCCATCGCCCTGCAAAACTGACATCCAGGTAATTGTGCACTTCCATATCGAAATGTGCTGGTACATACACCATCATGCTGAAACGACATTTGGTTGCGCACGGCAACTAGAACATCTTGCAGCAATTCTGGCAGAACCTCTTTTAGAAAAATAGCATACGTAAGCCATTGTGCGGCGTTGGTAAAATATGTGAGCCCTTTAACCCTTTAACGTTCACTACTTAATTTATTTTAAAAATTACTAAACTAATTTTAAAAATGGCTTTTAGACACATAGCTGATTATAAATATTTAAAAAATAAAAAATTAGCATTGTTCCTTTTCGAGAAATTTTCGGTTTGAAACATCTGTAAGTAAACCTTTTTAAATTCAAATAATATTTAATTTAATAAATAAATCACTTTATATGTAAACATTATCGACAACAAAAACTCGTAAAAGTTGCATAGATCCCAACATTTCAATTTATTCCGGAGTACTTTAACCCTTTGCAGCGCAAGGTAATTCGGATCATTTAAATTACACTGCCACCAGAATTTACGAACACAATTAAAATACAAGAAATTTTAAATTTTCACGTTTAAAAAAGGGCCTTTTCTGCTGTGTTATAAATGTAAATTTTTGCTAAAAAATTTCCGGGTGAGTTTTTGCACTTGAGAATTTAAATTAGGTGTTCCATCAGCGGGAACACTGCGACTGAAAGGGTTAACCGTTCACAATACCTGCCCAAACACTGACAGAGAAGCGTTTTTGGAATGAATGTGGGCGTATAGCGTGTGGAGTTTCTATTGCTCACAGATGAGTATTGTGCACATTGAAAACGCCTTCCTGTGTAAAAATTGCCTCATCTTAGAACAGAACAAAAGTTGGAAAATCTGCTGCAACGCACACTGTTGCAAGAACCATTGGAAGAACTGTATGCGCAGAGGGTAATCACTTACTTGCAATGCTTGGACATTCTGAATATGGAATGTGTGTAGATGTTCTTCATGTAAGACTCTCCAAACAGTGGACTGACTCGCATGTACACGACGTGCAATATTTCTTGTACTTGTGTCGTGTGTTTCATCCACAATGTTTAGAATGGTTTCTTCCATGTCTGGATGTCAAGCAGTTCTTGTTCCAGTCCTTTCGTCAGAATTAACGAGAAATGTACCATTTTTACAAAGGTTTCGATGCAGCTGTTCAAATATTTTGTGATTCGGCAGTGCCTGTTTGGAAATTGTTCCTGATACAGTCATAGCGCTGCTCTACTGTTCCCATTAGCAGCACCGTACATTAGATGCATTTCTGCTTTTTCATTATCAGTAAAATCTCCCTTCACCGTCGAAAAACACCGTTTAAAATTATACGTTACGTAGATGCAGGTAACAAATGACCAGGTCCACTTAAAGCTCTCTACCTTCAGCATTACCAGCCAATTAACCCAATTGTGCTTGTTTATATTACTTATGGTCATTGATATTTTAAGCATTTATTGTCAATATTACTGCAAACAAACACTTTGCGATGTATTTGAAACTCCGCCTTCTGCGTAAGTTTTACATTTCATGTATTACAGCGCATCTAAAAAATTATTCACTATATATGCATTTATTCGATTAGTGTGAAGTATTCGGAAACAACATTTTTATCATGTTTTTTGTAAGATTAACAGTAAAAGACAGAACCCTTCTGTAAATAGTGCACCATTCACAAGCAATGGTAGCAGGCGAAGCTTTCTGTTAAAACCCCCAGAAAACACATGGTCCGTAAAGGGTTAAAAAGACGTTTGCGGACATGGGTTCTAATGGAATTCTGAGTCCTAATGATGTTTCCTACCTCCCCTCAAAGTTTGTCCCATCATCGTTGAATCACCCTGTATATATTAAAAACAAGAGTCATGTCTACAAGTGCAATATAAAGCTGAATAATGAAAGTTATAATTAGAAATTAGTGAAAGAAAATAAGTACTACTTGATTAAAATAGTTCGTTCCAGCATTAATGAAGTAACTTTTAAACTTCATTTGAATTTCTAATAAAAAGAGAAATCACTAATTGTTATTATTATCTTTTAAAAAGATTTAAGAAACACAAGACAATATTTACTTTTCTCAGCTGAAAAATTTCTACGGATTAAAAATTTTCTGTTATGCTAGAACTACAGCAACTAATGTTCCTTTTCAAAACTTTTATTCTGTATCGCTGCTCAAATTACTCTGCACTGTTCTAGAGATTTTTTTTAATGAATCATTAATCTTAATTATCAGAAATTTTGTGACTTCAAGTGATAATACTAATGTTAATTTAATGCAATACATTCGAGACTTAAGATGTTTGCTGCAAAAATTTAGTTTTATTTTGGTTGGGATTACTTTTATTTTCAGAGAGAGAAAGATGTTGATTTTTTCTGTTTAAAAGAGAATCCACTGTTCCCTAAGGCAATGTTTGTCTGAGGTTTGGTGAAAATTTATCCCTCTTACTTAGCAAATGGTTTATGTTACTTTTTTTTTTTTATTCGTATTAATAATATAAAGGTAATTGTGTTTCAAATATAAGCACTGTCTTATGTATACAGTGAACGTTGAACTATTAAAAATGAAATAAATTTTTGTTTTTAATTTACATATAAAGCAAATTTAAAGGACATGAAGGAAAAAAAAACATTCAAATTCTCTTTAAGTCTTGTAATTTAAATAGTTTTTCAAAGCAAGAAATTAAATTATAATTTATTTTTTAAAATAGAAAAAAGAACATTTTTTTCCTTTTTAATATATATATAATGTATCTTGTTCGAGTTTTAAATTTTAAACACGAAAAACATAGTAATTAAATTCGGGACAGTTTAGAAAATCACAATTTAATCACTGTGTATAATTACCGAGAATGTTCCTTGCATTTTCCTCCAATAATATTTTGACAATCATTCGAGATATAAAATCGTTATTATTGGAAAATAATGAATGCTATATTCAAAAATTTATGTGTTACTGTAAAAAAAAAAAAAAAACTTATAAAAAAAAAAATGTTCTTAACCCTTTTGCATGAATTGCATATACATGACATAGGGGACCAGACAAGTTATTTTTAAAGGAAATTTCTTACAGGAAAGTTTTTATAAATGTTTTCAATTTATTCAATTTTATGTATTCCTTTAAAATATATCTAACAGAATTTTTTTTATGTACTGATGTACAGAATTAAAAACTAGTAATGTTTTCAGCTATGGTATACGCTCAGATTTCCTGGTCTCTATCATCGGAACCGTATGCACACGCTCAAATTGGTTGATCGCTACCAATAATCGATAGCTAAAAAATTGAAATGGAGTATGTTGCTTCTTTTTGCATTTCCGTATGATAAAAATCGATTGAGAGTATTTTACATATGTCAAATAATCCTTTGTATTTTAATAACATTTAAAATTCGTGTCGATTCGAGATACTTTACAGTCTCGGAAAAGATTTTCAGGACAATATTATAACTCTTTCTAGCTTAGAAACATTCCGTTGCAGATTCATAATAAATACAAATTCTTGAATTATTACCTTATTCAAGTAAAATGCACCAAATTGTTATGAAAAAAGGTCCTAACAGTAGAAGCGTAGAATATTCATCAACAGAGAGAACCCTCACCACTGTTTGAATTTATTTAAATTTACAATAGGTTAACCGTAAAAAACAAATTTTTTAATAAAATTAAATAAATGAAAATCATATTCTCAGACAAAAAAGGACGTCAGCAGGACAATAAGGCACAACTTTAGACCAAAAAAAGGACAATAGTTAGTCGAAAAGACGTATTATTAATTGAAATTTATGTATGCTCGGGCCACATTCTTCGCCTTTTTTTTTATAGCACTTTCAGGAAAGAAAAATTTCAGACTTCTTTGCCACCAGTATTTTTATTAACACTTTCGCGACTGCTGATATAAATTCTTGACATTTGAAATCAGTAACTCCGCCAGTGGGCTTTTCTTTTGCAATTTGTTTGTTGTTTATTTCTTAAGTCTATATCCAATATTCATATTTTTCCAATGAAATATACTACGAATAGAAATACATTGATTAGAAAAAATATGATTATAATGTAGTATATCTATTTGTACCATAAATGTGAATACAGAAAATTTCTGAAATATTGTAACTTGGAAGATTGGATCTTACTGTCAAAAAGATAAAAACATGCGGTTGCGAAAGTGTTAATAAAATTTTATAGTATTTCCATAGTAATGTGCTGTGATTGAACATGGTAGAGATTTTTCTATATAAACAATGGTAGTAAAAATGGCGGAATTTTTTCACCCTCGAAACAGCCCTAAAACATAGCTGCCAATATTTAAATTTATTCCGGAGTACTTTTAGCCCCGCCTTTACTTCGCACCACTTTATTTATATAAATATTTTCTTCAATATATAATTTCGATAAAATAAGACAAAATTACTTTAAAAAAATAAGTGGTACGAAATAAAGGCGGGGCTAAAAGTACTCCGGAATAAATAAAAATATTGGCAGCTATGCTAAAATAAAGGTGAAGAATGGGGTCTTATATATGTATATATTACTGAAACGTATAATATATATTTTATTCTGACGATAAAATACACATTTACTTCAATTCTTTGGCAAATGACAATGCATTTATCTTGACTTAATAATAATAATAATTTTAAAAAAGCCATATGTAGCTTTATATATCATTCATCGATATTTAAATTAATTAAATGATTATTAAATTATTAATTAAATGATTCTAATCTGGATGCTACTGAATAATTGGGCACTGCGTTCAAAAGCTTATCCGATTTTGGGAAATTTTTTCTAAAAAATATTACTGCTATCAAAAAACCGGAACTTTTGGCAGCTATGTTATTACATATTCTTTTTTATACACCAATCTAAATAACAGATATAAATTTTAAGACATTTGAAGAATGTTTACGAAAATTAGAACGGGTTCAGGCAGTCAGATCATAGCCTCCTAAACTAGATACCTGTCGCTTGACACGGAAGCGGTAGACAGCGCCACCTGGTATAGATTGCGTGACTTTTTTATACAACTGTCAGCATGAATTTTAAGAAGTGATATATAATATATACAATCGACGTTTCTTGGATTCTATTCGTCTTTAATGTATATCATATCCCACTTTTAAAAATTTTTGGTGGCTGTTGAATAAAACAGTCGTGTCATCTGTGCCAGATGGCGCTGGCTACCACTTCAACTGTAGCCAAGTTTCTGAGCCACGCGACAGGCATCTCGTTCAGGAGGCTATGGTCAGACAAACCGAAGTCATAAATACTTTTCGACTCTTAAAATTTTATAAGTGAATTTTAGAAAGTGTAAAAAATTCAGTTTTAATTTAAGGAACGGAAATTAAAATGTTTCTGTAAAATTCGCATTGCAAATTTGTAAGAATAAAAAAAAGAAAAAGAAAATATACAACAAAAGAAAAGAAAAAGAAACAAAACTGAAAGGAGGAAATGCAAAATCAGCGGAATTCCACTGAGCATTTAAAATTTTTATCAACGTTTATGTAACTAAATAAATATGCTGAATTTAAGTAACGATTATGAAAGTAAAACTAATTCAATATCGTCATGCATCATATCATATACAGTTTAGCACTTACAAGAACGTTTATTAGAGGAATAACAACTTTAAACATATATTAATGGGAAAATGTAATCGTGAATGAACAGAAAACAACAAAGGTATTAAATACTAACACTCAAATGAGTTCCTAGAAAATTACAGTCTGCACATTTAAATAATCTTTCATGATAAGCGGAAATACAATGTAGTAACAGAATTTTGATTTGAAATACACATTCTGTCACCTAATGGAACGTTTGTAAAGCCTGCCTTTGCTAAATTTTAATTACAAGTGATTAGTTAAACATATTTACGCCATTTCTATAAAGCCTTCTTGCTCGTTGTTTAATGGCTAAAAGGAAAATGTAAAAAGAAATAAATATATTTCGGAATACTGCTGAAATAAGCTAATAAATATAGTTTAGTAACATGCTAAAGTAAATATATATATAATATACATTTTTAAATACGGTTCATTAAATATGTAATATTTAGTTTTTAAAAAAATATTTCAAATTAAATCTTGTAAAACAATTTGGGGTAATTTTTCCCTTTAATTGCCGTTTTGTACTACCTTTTTAAAATAAATAAATAAATAAAAATAAAATAAACATTTTCATTCAACCTTTGAATCTTGTTAACCCATTTAATAGAATTATTATATTAAAACCGTAATATTTAAAAGATTTTAAAATGCTTATGTTAGAACATAACAACACATCTTCTAATTTCCAACATCCTAAATAATATCCCGTAAGTATTGTTTGAACCCGATTTCTTTTTCTGCACCAGTCTGCGTCTTCTTCTTCCTTTTATTTTTCTTCTCCGCATTTATCTGTTTAATTAATTACATTTGGAGCGAATTACTGTTAAAAATAAGTGGCGTAGAAAAAGACGCAGGTACTAACAGTAATACGGAATATTAACACTTTCGCGACCGCTGACGTAGATTCACGTTATTTGAAAATCCACCAGTGGGCGTTTTTTTTTTTTTTTTTTTCAATTTGTATGTCATTTATTTCTTAAAGATACACGTAATTATGTGCACAACAAATATATACTTTATTGGAAATAAATACTTTATTGGAAAGCGTGTAATTAGTGATAGAGTGATACAATGTATATCCATTTGTAATCTGAATCTGAATATGGAAAATTTTGTTCTGAAATATTGTAACTTAGAAGAAAAACGCCCAAAGACGGACCTTACTGTCAAAAAGACAAAAACATGCGGTCGCGAAGGTGTTAATTAGGATGTTGACATCTGTCAGGGGTCGTAACCCTTTTCTCAGAACACTCTCAAATATGAGAAACTTCCATCTCTGTTTCTACCAGTTTTTATACAGTAATTTCTAACCTGTTTAATCTGGACATATTACTATAAAAAGAGCCATAAAGATTTCTGCACGAAATTAGTGGTGGCAAAAGGCAGAATTTTTTTCATCCCTGAGAGTGTCCTGATAAAGGAGCGGAGTGTACGACCCTTGAATATGTGCATGTTCATAACTACCAGTTCTCCCGTTTTTTCTGGGATATTTTATACAATTTTAAATTTATTTAATCGTCGAAAAAGAATATAACAGATTTATATTTAAAATAATTGTGACAAATCTGATTTAAAACTTCGAGAATGTGGCAACTATTCATGTTTCTACAAGAATTGATATAGATTTTTCAGTTATAGCTCTTATAACGATTTTAGGCAATTGCGATATCCATTATTTTTCTTCTTACTTTGTACATAGTTGCCAACGTTAGCACTTTTTTCTTACCAGAAACTTTTGAAAAAGATTTTTTTTATACATCTCTGTAATATTTTCACTGATTAAATGAAATAAAATTTTTTATTAAAATTTTCCGGTGGCCATAATAGGCTAACGTTGGCAACTATTATCCCTGTGTAACTGCAGAGCTTTATGAATCTTCGAAAAATTTGCCCTAAGTAAACGTCAAATTGTATAATCTAAAAAGTGTTATTTGCCTTCTGTATTTCAACGAAATCTCACAAGCATCTCATATTTTTAACAAAATTCCTTCAGTTAAGTGCATAGTGAGTCAAAATTTCAACCCTAGTGTTTTTCGAAGAATTCTTTGAAAACATGGCGGTTCTTTAATAAAGGTTGTACGCAGAGTTCCCAACTTTTATAATTTATTCGCGAGGATTTTTAGCCCCGCCTTCATTTCACACCAGAGATTTTGTAGATTATTTCTCTTTAATATGTGACAACGATTAAATAAGAAGAAAATCATTTTTCAAAATTTCCGGTATAAAAAAGAGGCGGGGCTACAAATGCTCGTGAATAAATTATAAAAGTTGGAAACACTGGTTTACGGCTTTTTTTTTTTTTTTTTTAATCTTCAGAGACAAAAGTTCCTGATAATTTACGAATTTTCTGAAATGTAAACTCGAAAAAATAATAGACATAAGTTTATGAATTTTCTCTGTTAAAAATTTCAAGGCGCTACAGGCAAGTCAAATGACAGAAAAAAAAAAAAGCAATTCTAAGGTTATGAGATTAAAAAATGTGTTAAAAGTGACTCAACGTACACAAAAAGCGCCACATCTGTATTGCGAAAATTAGCCACATTTGAGGTAAGCTTTATGTTAATGTTAGTGAATGCTAGTTTATTGTAATCTTGATTTTTTTTCATATATTTCAACTTTGTATTTTTCTTGTTATTGGTGCGATATTTTTAACATCACTTTATTTTACTTTCTAAATTTAATACCAGATAATACGCATGAAAGGCGGGCCTAAATATTTATATTCGTGTTTACATAAAGCAATAAAAATAATTAAAAAATTATTTTCTGCTATAGGTTCAATAATATTTATTTGTGTTTGGGCATTACGCATCCAAGAAGACTGCTGTATGCAATAGCTTCTTATACAGTATCTTAATATTATATTATTTATATCTTTAATTTTGAGATTTGTTAGACATAATAAAAAGTAGGGAATTGAAATCACCATACTATCATCCTCAACTACATTTTAAATCTACCAATTTTTAAAAGAATGGCCAATTATATCAGAAAATATTATTACTAAACCGTGATTTATTTATTTTATTTTTTTTTTAAATTTCGTTACAATAAATGCGAAAATATAAAACTTACTGGTATTTTCGTGATTACTGATATTTAACGAAAGTTACAAGGAGATAATTTTAGAAAATTTTAATATAGAATTGTCACAAAAAATCTGCAAATTAATGAAAACTATTCACGAAACAGCATACTTGCCAAGTATGATATATGGTATTTTGCCTACCGCTACTTTTTGTATAAAAATGTTGAGTTTTATCTAAGCTCGACATCTGCAATTAAATAATACTAAATTGACTAAAAAAAAAAAATGGTTTTCAAAAAGTAGGGAATTTGCCAGCTACAAAGTACGAAATGAGATATAAGAGCTCTTTTTCTTGTGCGTATATAACTTGCCAAAATCAAAAAATAATAATTGTGCTAATAATTGTTATAATTTTAGTAAAGGTTTGACTGAAACGGACTTTGAACGCCGCTCTGTTTGTTATAAAATTCATAGAAAAGAATATAGAATCCGAAAACCTGCTTATTTTTGATTTATGCTACAAACACACTAATAATTGTCATACTTGCAAAATGTCAAAATTTGTGACAAATTGAAAGGAACATTTGTTAACTAAAATCTAAACTTTTTTGCAGTGGTGACACATTTGGGTCCTTTTTGTGTTTGTATAACCAAAACAGCATTATCCCCTTTTTGCTGATCAAAAAGCAACCGGGCGATGTCTCATAGAATTCCAGTCTTTGTTGCAACCCCCCCCCCCAAAAAAAAAAAAAAAAAAAAAAAGTTGTAACCGCTTGTTTTAATATTTTTTTAGTGTTTTGTTCTCTAACTATGTTGTTTATCAAGGAATTTAAATTTTTTATTTCATTAAGTAAACTCACTCAGGACTTTTAATTTTCAAATTTTAAAAGAAATATTTATTTAGGGTAAGTGCATCAGTGATTGACACTTTTATCGCAATCTTTGATGTTTTTAATGTTCTAGTCATCAGAAAATATTTTTAGAAATCTTAAGTTAGTACATATGATATGAAAGATTTTCAGAGCCACATACATGTTAAAATATATACATTTAATAACAATTATTATTATTATTTTTTTTTTATGAATTTTTATTTGACACCCACTCAATATTCCAGTAATTGAAACTGCCAGTTTTTCATTTTATCAGTAATTGGCATCCTGTGTTCAAGTGTTTGACATTGCTAGTTATTCATTTTACCAGTTATTTTACGTATGCTCCAGTGCTTGACATAAAATGTTAAAATGACATAAATGTTAAAATAGATGTCAATTACTGGCGCATGCCAATCACTGGACCACCCACCCTATTTATTTATTTTTAATGCCCATTAACCTAAAAGGTGACATGATCGAAGAGAGTAATTCAAATAACTTGACTTTTGAATGCGATATTCTTAAAAAACTGACTCAAAAGTTCCATAGGATACAATGGGAAGGAAGAAAAGGGAAATCTGGCTGATGCACAGTTTTATAAGGAAAAAGAAAATTTTTGATAAAATTTTGTAAATGTGTTAACAATACATTTCATGTTTATGCAAATGACTGATTTGCATAGCTGCCAATATTTTAATTTATTCCGGAGTAATTTTAGACCCGTCTTTATTTCGCACCACTTACTTTTTAAAAGTAATTTTTTCTTATTTTATCGAAGTTATATATTGAAGAAAATTCTTCTATAAATAAAGTGGTGCGAAATAAAGCGGCTAAAAGTACTCCGGAATAAATTAAAATATTGGCAGCTATGGATTTGGTACATTTAATGAAAACTTGGCTGAAAATGATCAGATAACAGCAATAAAACTTCGTGGTTCAGGGATGAGCATTAGCACAGAACTCATATCACTATTAATGAAACAAAATTTTCTTCTTCTTAAACCAAAACTTCATAGGCGGAGAAAATTTTTAAACAAATACTGGTATGAGTTCTGCGTCAATGTTCCATCTGTGATCGCTTTAATCAAATTCTTTCTCTGGGTGTGGTTAACTCAATGGCTGGCAATACTTTCATTAAGAAAATTTCAGTGTGATGTTCTAATATATCGTAATGTACAGGACTGGTTTGAGAGAAATGAAGAAAATTTTACTGTAGTCCCTCACAACAAAAAGCCATTGAGAATTTTCGGAAATAAGTTTATAGAATATTTATAAATTTATGTCTGTAGTTGTACAATTTCGTATTAATGAAATTATCTAACTATGTACTACAATAGCATAGCTGCCCTGCCACTATTTTAATTTATTCCGGAGTACTTTTAGCCCCGCCTTTATTTCGCACCACTTTATTTATAGAACAGGGATGGAACACGGGCGCAGAATTCATACCGGAATCTGTTTAAGAAATTTCTCCACCTATAATATCGTTGATTCAAGAGGTAGAAAATTTTCTTATATTGATAGTGGTATGAATTCTGCGCCCGTGTTCCATCCCTGATAGAAAAATTTTCTTCAATATATAACTTCGATAAAATAAGACAAAATTACTTTAAAAAAATAAGTGGTACGAAATAAAGGCGGGGCTAAAAGTACTCCGGAATAAATTAAAATATTGGCAGCTATGCAATAGGTTGCGCGTCTGAGAAATAAGATGCTACATTATAAAGCAGATCTTAACCAAAGATATTATTAATGAACTGGTTATAATAGTATGAGGATTCGGATTTTGATATATATTAGCATAGCTGCCAACATTTTAATTTATTCAGGAGTCGTTTTAGCTACGCCTTTATTTCGTACCACTCCCCCCCCCCCTTATTTTTTCGTATTTTTGTATTGGAGCGAATTATTCTATAAATAAAGTGATACGAAATAAATACGGGGATGAAAACACTCCGGAATAAATTTAAATGTTGTCATTTATGATATTAGGTGTGCCAGAATGTTCTGCAGACGTGAAATAAAAAACTAATACCAGAAGTTTATCCTAAGCAACACGTTTATATAGTTTTCAAGATATTGGTTTGACAATTATTTTTAACTTGCATGCATCTATATATTTAATATTAATATATGTATTCAATTGAAATGTTATTATTTCAACTGAATGCATTGCAATTGCATAAGATTTTTTTCTAAAGTTTTGTAGCATTTAATTTTTGGAAGATTTAATTTTATCTGTATCTAGTATGAAAATAAAAGGAAAACTGAACGGGGAGGGGCTTTGCACGTTACGTACTTGATCAATAATTCTAATACCGTCTGCTACGAAATTTGCCGCGCTACAATCTGATGCAAATTTGTAACATCAAGTTTTACCGCTTATATATAATGAGCTTTGTAATATGTATAACTATTGTAAAAAAAAAAAAAAAAAAAAAAAAAAAAAAAAAAAAAAAGAGAGAGAGAGAGAATCCAGTGTCATCTTACTAATTAAACAGCTTTACTAATTAAAAACAGTTACGGAAGAAGTCAGAATTTTCCTGTATATCCAATATTAAAATAAAATGTAACTCCTATGTGCTACTGGGGCCAGCCCGGTCAAGAGAGCGTCGAGTTCGTGATTGGAGATTGCACGTTCGATACTCGAGACAGTAAAAAACCATTGTGTACACTAGTGTAGCTGGTGGCCTTAAAATCCGCCGTGGTCGCATTGTTATTCATGTTCCCATTCAAATTATACCTCCGGGGATCACCGAAGTAGGTGAACCATATCCTCCGTTGACGACCAAAATTGTGATGGCATGTCTCCGGACTATCCTTAGGGATGAATCCCTGACCCAATCGCCCATAGCGTTGTACTCGTGCGACGATAAACCCAATCAACCAACCTATGTGCTATTGAATTAATTTTTATTTTTTGTATTTTAGAAAATCATAAATGTTATGCTACTACTTGAATTGTAGAACATGCAAATCTGTATTAAATGCCAGCTTTAAAATATATGATAAATAAAATTCCTAGGCATTAGAAGACATTGCATATGTACTTTGGAACGTATTTAAGAATTAAGACTTTATAATTCTTGTAGTTTAAAAAACAATAAAGAAACGTACCCCCCCCCCCTTTAAAAAAAAAATAAATACGAACATAAAACTTCTAGATAGGAAAATCAAACGAATTAGAATGATAATTAATTTAAGTTATGGTCTCCTAAACTAGACGCTTTCCGTGTGGCGAAATATCAAAATGTATATCGTTACATTGTTATATATGTCTTAATCTTTTGCTTGCCGGCCCTAATATTCTAAAGCCATAGCCTCCTAAACTACATGTCTTCCTCGTGGATCGGAAGTTTTGCGGTAGACAGCGGCAAAAAATTTTTAATAGAGGGATTTGATATAGATAAAAGGCAAATAGAATCGAAAAAACGTCGATTATATATATTATATATCACTTCTTAATATTAATGGTGACAATTGAATAAAAAAGGGCTCAATTTGTACCAGGTGGCGTTGTCTACCGCTTGAACTGTTCCCAAGTTTCTGAGCTGTGCGGAAGGCATCTAGTTTAGGAGGCTATGGTTATATTATCTGTTTAAACATATACAATCAAAAAAAAAAAAAAAAAAAAAAAAAAAAAAAGCAACATTTGATGTAACTTTGTTGCTAATTGATGCACAAAAACGTAATAGGTATCATTCGACTGAGAATTGTTAGTACTTTTAGGAAACGAAATAAAATTTTGAATTGGGGGTTGTTTACATATTAAAACGCGCACAAACTTTGATTTTTTCAATGGTAATACCCCATTTTTATTTTATATTTGAACTCCTTGGGTCGCGACGATGCGAAAAACTATATTTGTTTTACATTTTAATTATTCTTTTATAGAGTTATAAGTGTTCAAAATATGAAGGCGCTAATGCTAAACTTATATATCGAACTTTTATTAATATCTTCACAAAAAATAATTTGATCGATATACATACATAATTACGAGATACAGTGAAAAACACAAACATAATCCATTATCACTTTTGATTCTGAAAAACATTTTTAACTATGAAAAATATTAACAATTTCATATTCAAAAAAATATGAATAATGACTATATTGATTATTACGTAAAATGAATCCTAATGCTGAAAAATATGGGTGCGCAAATTTAGAGCTCATTGCAGTTATAAGTTTTCAGGATATAACTAAATCTTTCTTTTGGAGAGGCTTAAGGGGCAATTTCTTATAAAGTTTTGCATTAGATAACGAAGAAAATCGTTAAATAATAATAATAATAATAATAATAAAAACAGAGAAAATTAAACAAAATATTTTTAGTTTTTTTTACGGGTCGAACTACATAAAAACAACTCAAACGTGAAGAAATTAAATAAAACCGATGGTTTTTAGACATTAATGTTACCAATCGGATTTTTCTTTTCTAAAGCAAACAAGTTTTCTAAAGCCTTTCATCGTTCTTGTAAAATAAACGAATATAGAAAAGGAAAAGAAAAAGTGACTATGCGTATTCGTATTAAACCCCTTAATTTGAGTTCGCAAAAATATACACCAGTGGCATTTGCCTCATCGATTACTGGTGATAAATTTTGAATCCTTTAAACGAACCATAGCCACCTAAACTAGATGACTTCCGCGTGGCTCGGAAACTTGACAACAGTTCAAGCGGTAGACAGCACCACCTGGTATAGATTCTGCGACTTTTTTATTTAACTGACACCAATAATTTTAAGAAGTAATATATGATATATAAAATTGACGTTGCAATCTGTACCAGGTGGCACTGTCTTCCGCCATGTTTCCGAGCCACGCGGAAGGCATCTAGTGTAAGAGGCTATAAGCGAACCATAGCCAATAGAAAAGTTCTCCAGATTTGAAATACGGCAGCCAAAATGCTGAAAAAATTATAAACTGGAACTGAGTTTTGCCGTGATGGACTGCCTAGTGCAGGGCACTTTACGCCCTATTGATAGTCGTTCTTTACTTGTGAGCCAGAAAAAATAAGATCTAACTGCAGAATAAATTCTGCGTAAATTTTAAGATTTGATGATGATGATGTCGTGTCTATGAAAGTGCAATTAAATAGCTCCGAAGCTGTCGAAGACAGCTTTAGCAACCTCGACAGCCCTATCTGTATAAAGTAGGTCTACTGGGTCTTCAAAGCCGATATTAAGAAGTTTGGCCTGGATTGCTGAGCAGCTGAAGATGTGTTGGGGAGACAGTGGGATGTCGTCTGGGCAGTGAGGACAAAAGTTGGTGTAACTACGCTGCCCGTCCTCAGAAATCCTCATGCCCTTTAAATGGTTTGTCCTCAGTCTGGTTAAAATAGTTGATAAGGCTCTATCACAGTTCAATTCCGTAATGGAGTTTCGTTTAACTTGTTGACCGATTAGTCTTCGGCCAGCGACGGCATTGGCGTCAACGAGGGTTAGACATTTGGATGGCTGAGGAGAATTACGTGCAGCCTTTGCGAGCTCATCGGCCTTCTCATTACCGAAAATATTTACATGAGCCGGTATCCATTGCAAGATGCAGGATCCCTGGGCAGCAATGATTTTGCTTGTGAGCTCAATGATCTGATGGCTGAGTCGACATTTGCCCTTCTGGATCGCTTGCAATGCTGATTTGCAATCTGAGAATATGATGATGCCTTTGGAACTCTGGTCCTCCTTAGACAGATAAATCTCCAGAGCACATTTGATGGCGACGATCTCGGATGTATAGTTGGAGGCGATTTTCCCAACAGGAATACCGTGGCATTCCTGCGCTCCGTCTGGTTCGATGAAAAAGACACCTGCTCCTCCTCTATCGAGATTAGAGTCAGAAGAGCCATCTGTGTAGGCGATCGTCAGATCTTGATTTGAGGTCGTGAGTACTTCAATGGTATGGTCGCCTTTCTCTTTAATTATTGTGGTGGGATCTTTCTTGGTGCAAGGTTGTAAGAGATTTAAATAGATTTTTGTTTGGGGGAGAGGGCACAGGATGTTGTAAGGCTCTTTGGAAATTTTGAAGGTCTCATATTTGAGGTTGATATCATTCCTGATATCTTGGTCATGTTGGAGGGTCGAGGATCTCTTCAGCCTGCAATTTCCACTCCACGCTCTAAAGGTTCTACTTGAGATATGGCGATCAGCAAGAGTTTGGATTTTGTTGGTAAATTTAATGGTTGTTAATTTTCTTCTGCTTTCCAAGGGGGCGAGGCCACATTCCTTTTCAATTTTGATGTTATCCGTTGATGAAACAGCTCCAGTGATGATTTTAGAGGCCCTGTATTGAATAGCGTCGATCTTTTCTTTAACAGTAGGCCTTGCCGATGCCCATATGGGTGCTGCATATTCGAGAATAGGCCTGACGATAGAAGTGTAGGTATTCTTGAGAGTTTTTGGACTAGATCCCCAGGAAGCACCACAAAGTCTTTTGAGGATGTTAAGCTTTTTCATTGCTTTATTTGAAATATTTTCAAGGTGTTTAGAGAATCTTAACTCTGCATCTAGAGTTAGTCCAAGATACTTGGGGTTAGAAGTTTGTTTAATTTCTGAACCAAATAGCTTTATAATAGGATGGAACGAGCTTCTATTTTTTCTATCTGTTGAGAAAACACAAAAGTTTGTTTTGTCTGGATTAATTTTGAGCTTAAGATCTTTTGACCAGGTTTCAATGCCTTTCATACAGATGTTAAGAGCTTTTTGTGAAACATTGAGATTTGAGTAGGTGTGCCAGACTGCAATATCATCGGCATAACAGGCAACTTTGATTTCTTTACTGATGTGGGGGTCCATCGCATTCATGTACAGAAGGAAAAGGAGAGGGCTAAGTACGGAGCCCTGAGGAACTCCCGCCCAGGTATGGTGAGTAGTAGAGAAGCTGCCATCAACTCTAACTTTAAAGCTTCTTTTTCTGAGAAAGTCATTAATCCAAATTAGAGCATTTGATGTAATGCCTGTTTCGTGTAAGCTGTTGATCAGTTTCTGTCTCCAGACTCTGTCGAAAGCAGCAGAGAGATCAAGAAGAACCATGGTAGTTTTCTTATGGGGCTTGCTCTGGAAACCGTCAATAATAGATTGGCAAAGGTAGAAAAGCTGGTCGACGGTGCTGTGATTGGCTCTGTATTCGGTCTGGTATGAGTGCAAGATGTTGTTCTCAGTGATCCAATTCATCAGTCTGGAATGTATAATGCGCTCCATAAGTTTGCACAGAATGCAGGTGAGCGAAATAGGTCTGTAGTTAGCGCAGTTACTTGCAGATTTTCCAGGTTTTAGGATGGGAACAATTACAGAGTTCTTCCAGGATTTGGGTAACTTACCAGTGCGCCATGAGGTATTAAAGATATTCAGCAAATCTCTTTTAGCGTTTTCACCAAAATGCGTGATCATCTGTCCGAAAATGAGATCTGGTCCGGGGGATCTATTTTGATCCAGGCGATTGATTGCAGATTCCAGTTCCTCAGGACTAAAGTCAGATGTGAAGATGCTGTTATCAGTCATTTTCCTGCTTCTTTTAATAACAGATTTGTAATTTTTATTAACTTTTTTGTCTCCTGCTGTATACTGTAGTTTGCTTGAAGTTTCGTAGTGCTTTGCAAGTAGGTTTGCTGTTTCTTTGTTTGTTCTGGCATATGAGCCGTTTGCGGCGATCACATTTGACTGAGGTTCCGCCTGTGTGTTGACCGCTGGACTGCTTCAGTTATTTAGAGTCTTAATCAAGTTCCAATATTGGGACGTGCCTTTTCTTGGGTCAAGTTTTTCGCAGAGCTCTGTCCATTTCTCTTGTTTGCCAGCTGAGATGGCTTCTTCCACCTTGTGACTTACTTCTATAAGTTTACGTCTTAACTCTTCACTGTTGTTGCATTGTATTTCCTTACTGGTTTGGTCTCTTTCCTTTATTAGTGCCTCGATGTTGTAATCCTTCCAAAAAGGAATCCAATTGTCCTTTCGCTTTCCTCTAGGGATATGATGTTTTGCTGCGTTTTGGATGCGGTTAGTTAAGAGCGAGAGAAGTTCCTCAAGGTTACTACAGACTGTTGGTTCAGCGCATAGGTTCTCAAGTTCTTGGGTAAACCCAGGCAAGTCTGCTTTTCGGAAGTTCCATGAGCGCTTGAATTGCGGAGGACGTTCTTGGTCTATTGAGAAGGATGTGAGAACTGGGTAATGGTCACTGATGGCAGAATCTAGAACTCTCCAGGGTGTTCTGTCTGCTGAAAGGTGGCTAATGGCGGTGATGTCAAGTGCTGACGCTGTACCATATGTTCTAGAGATGTAGGTAATTTTAAGATTTAAAAGTTAAGTATAATTAAATAACTAAGAAAAAGAAAATTTACTTTAAGGCAATTTAACCCCTTAACGCGCGGTGTTTTAACGCAAAATTTAAGATCCAGCTGCAAAAATTCACCCCGGAAATATTTTAGCAAAAATTCACGTTTATAACATATCAGAAAAGGCCGGTTTTTTAAGCCTTAAAATTTAAAATTTCTTTTAGTTTAATTTAGTTCATGAATTCCGGTGGCAGTATAGTTTAAATGTTTCAAATTGTCTTGCGCCGCAAAGGGTTATAGGATTAAAGAAAATAAAAATAAAAATATAATGAAAAAAGTTAAAAGTTTACATGAACGGAAAAAATAAAACAATTAAAATAGTTCACAGTTCCTAACATTTTCTTTCTTTAAAAATTTCCGGTGTGGTAAAAGCAATATTTGTCTAAATTTTGTAAGATCTAAATTTTATTTTTCTAGATTTACAGATAAACCCTTAACACATTTTTGGTTTATACCTCTAAGAAAATTAAAGTAAAGTATGCAAACTATTGACTTTTCCACACTGTCAGTCACTCAGGAATTCAATTATGAAGTAAAAATTAAGTGTTGTTTTTGAAAAAAACAAAAACAAAAAAAAAAAAACATTTTCACGCTTATTTTAATATGTAGATGACCCCTAATTCAAAATTTGACATAATTTTCAAAAAGTGTACTTAATTTTTTGTTGAATGGTGTCTTTTAGATTTTCCTTCGTCAATTAATAATTAAATTACAGCGAGTGTTGCGTCCCCCCCCCCAACTGTACATTTATTCTATGCATTTTATTAGGAAAATATTATTAATTTTTTTTTATGTATTTCAAATGAATCTTTTAAAATAATTAGTATGTTGCACAAAATAATAAAAAATTTCATTCACTAGAAACGACTTTTTTTTCTTTATAAGTCAATGAAAAAACTAAAAACAATGATGTTATGTTATAATTTAACAATATTAGAAAATATTAATTGGAATTTTTTAACAATAAAGGAAATTAAGAACAGTGTTACAGACTCTATAACAAAAAAAAAAAAAAAAAAAAAAAAACCTATGAATTAAATCCAATAGAAAACTCTTACTTTAAAAGTAAATTAAATGAAATAAACAACCTTCTTCCCCAAAATCCATAAACAGTTTGTAGGTAATGCAAAGGATTTTCCATAACAGATATTGGTAAAGTCATTAATGCATCATTAGCTATAATGAAATGGTTAAAAACTGCCCAAAGAAAGTTAAATGTTTTTAAATTAACTTGACTAATCGCTTTAGGCTTATTTTTTCATTCATGTACTTTCACATGAACTAATTTATTTAATTCAGTAAAAGAAGATTACAATTTCATTAAATATCTATATTATAGGAAATCTCAAATTTAATAGAAGAACAAAGTAATTGTTTTACATATTATATATGCAATGTCTACTCAAACTTCCGTTCAATTGCAACAAATTCACAAAATTATATAATAAATATGGTAATTGTAAAACAAATATGCAGTGATTTTTTTTAAATAATGTTTAGAATTAATACAAATAATATAAATTATACAAATGTTTGCTTTAGATTATTTTTAAATTTAATAAATCCTGTAAGGCATTTTATGTTGTGTTCTGCAATATATTTGTTACAATACCTATAAAAATTTAACTAATCTAGAATAATCAAAGTATACTAATGCAATAATACAGATGAAATTGGTGACTTTTTAAAAGGTATATATATATATATATATAAGAATAATAGTATTTCTTGAATAAATATCTGCTTATTTTATATGTTAATTATTTTCTTTTTTTTTCGGGGGGGGGGGGGGGACATGCATAAACATATTACACGTGCGTGCAAAAAATAGCATAGTTGCCAACAATTTAATTTATTCCGGAACATTTTTAGCCCCGCCTTTAATTAACACCAACATCTGAAAAAGGTGTTAGGGATTAAGGCCGATTGACAACACTGGGGTCCTAGGCCAGAGGGGGAGGGCCTTCCGTGGAGGTCTTTCTAAGGGGTCCTAGCCCGTATTTACGCAAGTTTCGGAGGAAACCACGGAAAACTCCGAACGGCTAGGTCGACGAGCGCGACCGGGGATCGAACCCGGCACCTCACGTCTACCAGCTTTGAGCGCAGAACCGCTCGGCCGCTGGTGGGCCCTGAAAAAGGAAAATGTACCATAAAGTACATGTTACAGTGTTTGAGACAGGGTCGGAAAAAAAAAATGATAATACACAGCAAAATACGGACATCCACATAGTTTTCGTACTTCAAAAATAAATTAAAAGAGCATGAGAAAATTTTCAGTTAAATCCGCAGAGGTTTGTACGAAAAATGTCAAAACAAATGAAACAGTTACGCACTATCATTTAACTTTATTGTATAGTCTGCAAAAAAAAAAGCTACCCTCCACCTAATTTTGCCGTAAATTCTCCTAGACACATGTGACTGGTACCGATCGATTTGAAATAACGTCTAGTTCATAATTGTATGGTTAGATTTTACTAGCATATTAAAACGTCTACATATTAAAACTGGAATCAACTTCATTTTTTTTTTCAATAGTAACTCCCGTTTTTTTATAATTTATATGAATTATTTGCATCAAATCATTGCGGAAAATGGTATAGTTTATATATTTTGCTCAATTTTTTATAGAGTTATAAGCTGTCAAAGTATGGGGATGCTAATGTTAAATGAATGTGACAAACATTAATTCATATCTTCCCAAAAATTAATTATATTCAAATTCTGTTTTTTTTTTTTTTTTTTTTTTTTATGCGTTAGAATGAAGTGACCCTAACATATTCCCTGCATATTTTTGATAAAAAAAACCATTTTTGAATTATGAAAATTATTAATAAATTCATTTTCGAAAAAATTATGAATTATGACCTATATTAATTTTCGAACGAATAGAATAGGCATCATGAAAAACATGGGTTTCTAAATTTACAGCTCCTTCCTAACATTATTTTTTGAGTTACAGGTATATTTCATTTTTTATTGCTGTTTGGGGGACCATCATTAGTTAAAATCTCTATCCTCATTGAGTAAATATCAGTATATATTCTGAGGAAAAACTATTTTAATTTACCTTTACGTTGTTCTTATTGTTTTCTAAGCAACATTTCGATGTTTATTATAAAAATTGGCTTATTTTTTGCAAAATTATTGCAATGCAGGCGAGAGATTGTGAAAGAATTCCGAAAGAAAACAAGCCCCGCATCTATTTAGCTGGAAAAAAAAAATAAAAAAAAAATAAAAACTAGTTTGCATGTTTGTATTTGACTATATCTGACGGTGGTATGCATAAATCTAAATGCATTTATTACATCCATTGCTGAAGACGAAACTTAAGTTCTTTAATGCAAATATGTAAAATCATTTTGTTTTATAATGTAATGTATTAGAAAAATGAGTAAAGTCGTGGCTTACTTTGCAAAATAGGAACATACCCGATCGTGAAATGTTAAGACTCTCTTCTTAAATAGTAAATAACTTTTCCTAGTTTCTCACTGCTAAAATTCTCTTTTCACCCTGATGCCCCCCCCCCCCCTCCTTTTTTTTTACTTGAATATTAGAGGACTCGTACACCTCAAGTTAAATATCATGTTTTAGGAAACGCGGAAAGACGAGGCTTATTGTTTGAAAGATCAATACGCAGTCAGCAATCTTTTTTTTTTTTTTTTTTTTTTTTTTTTTTTTTCCTTTTTATAAATTATAAAAAACAATATTTAATAATTTTTAAAAGATTTTTTAAAACGAATTTTTTGTTTTAATATTGTTGTGACATTTTCGCATTTGTTAACTATAATGTTTGTAAGCCTAGTTTCCTAACATTGTTTTTTGAGTTACAGGTATATTTAATTTTTTATTGCTGTTTGGGGGTCATCATTTGTTAAAAAACATTTTTTTAATTTTATCACATGACGTAACATAATAAGATATTATATTTTTATTAAGTGTTTTTTAATACAGAATCAAATAGTTGATATTTTTATTTTTTTTAGTTTATAAAATCTATTATTGAAACAAAGCGTAATATTATTTATTTTCGATTAATTCTAATCACGGCGGAAAATTTACGTTCATTATGGAAAAAGCATTTAAAACAAAGTAATACGGCTTATTACTTTTAAAGATATAGATCTTACACATTTAAAATTAACATCTCAAGTACAGTAGACGACTATATAACGGCGAATATTCGTTCTGGGCAATAGGAAACCATTTTATGTGGGACATACTTTACCAGATCAATTTATTTATATTCAGTCCAATACTGAAATAGTTTATTTTATTTTATTTTATTTTTTATTGCTTTCTAAATAAGGTTTCGAAGTTTACGATACAAATTAACCTACCTTTATAAAATTAACGCATTGCAAGCGGGAAATATTGATGTCATACCAAAAGAATAATAAGCCCCACCCTCTGGCTTTTTCTGAAAAATACTCTACTTTATAAAAATGTTTCTTGTTTTCTTAATTTTATTTTGTTTGAGTTTTTATAGAACTCTATTATATATAAACGAATTCAATTTACCGTTTCGATTGTTGATGACAAAATTTCAGTTATTTAATCACGAATTTGTTAAATAATTTGATGGTTTAGAGAAATGTATAAAGTCGCGACTTATTACTCAAAATACAAATGCTTTTGAATACAGAGCTGCCAACCTAATCCGGCAAATTGTTAGTAACGCCCCTTTTTCTACACCACTTAATTTTTAGAGTAATTCTCTTCAAATATATTTACGATGAATTAAGAAAACAAATACTCTAAAAATATATTGGTGTAGAAAAAGGGGCGGTACAAACAACTTGCCGGATTAGGTTGGCAGCTCTGTGAATATTAGTATCTGCTTTTTATTGAATATTAAATATCCTTTCTCAGATTTCTGTTTAAATCCTGTTATCAATATTTTTGTATATTGTACGTTTGTACGCCTCAAATTAAATGTAAAACTTTATGGTAACACTTTTATGCGGGGCTTACTGTATATAATAAAAGTATACCCAACAGAAGTAGATAATTTTTTTTCTTAAATATTAAACACTGTTTTTTTATCTTGCTATCGAGATTTTTATAATTGAACACTGTAGGGTTTACATGAATCAAGCTATTTAAATTTTAACACATGAAGTGAAATAATAAACTATTCCATGTTTATGTAATACCATAGCCTCCTATTCTAGATGCTTTCCGCGTAGCTCGGAAACTTGACGGTAGACATTTCTAAGAAACGAATTTTGTTAAAAAGTAGCTTTTACTGTAAATTTAAATTTCTGGTGTATAACTGATCTAATAAACCTGCACGTTATACTCCGGCAAATAGGTATATATATATATATATATATATATATATATATATATATATGCTCGGTACAATGTAATGTATAGGGATTACTCTGGATCGTCATCCTGCTACCTATATCATTCTCCTATTCGCAATTTATATTTCAAAAAATGTAATTCTACAAGGTGTCTTACTTGCCCTCTTGCTGATGCATCTCATTTTAGAGATAGCTCTTCTCATGTTACATTTTGTAAGGCTTTTAATATTATTTACTCTATCAAGTGCAATTTATGCAATATGATATATACTGGACAAACTAGTAATCCATTACACAAGCGGATTAATTTACATCGAGCTGATATTAAAAGATCACGTCAATTTACTACAAATTTTGAATATATGCACTTCCATCAACATGACTTTAATAATATTACTGTGAAAATTCTTAATTTTAAGAAGAATTTGAATGAACGTCTCTTACTTGAATCACAATATATTAAATTACTGAATACAATTTATCCTTTTGGTTTAAATTCTAATGTTTATAATAAACAACATATTGTTTAATCCAAGGTTACAAAAATTGAATTTTACAGTAATATTTATAAAACATTAAATCACTCTTTATTTAAAAAGACTACTAGAACTTCTAGGGGTTCTTCTAGGTCGTCTTCCCAATTTCTGGACATTTCATCTATTTTACAAAATCTCAAATCCTTAGAAAGTATTTTTCTTCAGTCTTATAATTGGAAAGATATACGTAATTTTATATTTGGAATAAAAAAGAAGTATCTTCTTAAATATTTTAAAGTATTCCATTCTCATTCTTTTGATTCACACTTCAGTGATGTATTTTTTGATATTTTACACTATAGGGCTGAGTGTTTTAATATTAAACTTGACTTAAAATCTTGTCAAAAAACAAATAACTCTCTCTTGGTGATAAATTTTTCTCATCCTATTTTTAATAAACTTCATGTTAACAATATACTTAATGATCCATCCAATCCCTTTCCTATCAAAAACTTCATCATTCAAAAAACTTTTAAGTACAATATTACTTCAGGAAGAAAAATATTTAACTACAATAAATTTGCTAAATTTCTTACTTCTAATGATCAGCCTCCATGCTCAGGGTTCCCACGGCCCGATTTTTTTCAAGGACTCTTACACCAGTATTATCTAAAAAAAAATTCTTCTTAAATGTACATTGTACATTTAAGAATAAATGTATCTTAAACTTATTCTGGTGGAAGAGTCCTTGAAAAAAGGCGTGGCCGTGGGAACCCTGATGCTATTGTTCTGATTCCAAATATAAATCTTTTTTCAATACATCTCATGGTCATATTATTACTGGTGATATCAATATTATGGAAAATCTTACTCTAAGATCTTTGATGAAGTATGGTACAAAATTTCGTATGCCTTCAAAATTCAAATTTATTGATATCATTACTCAATTTAATTTGGACTTGGATCTCTTTATATACAAAATTGCTATTGATTATCATAAACCAGTGGAATTTTTTAATGAGTGGAAATTTAAGTTACTTGAGAAATTTAAACTTGATTTAGTTTATAATATGCACCATCTTTCTAATATCAAGTACTATAATTTCAAAGAAATTAATTCAGCAATTCTAGACTTACAGTCTAAATTTATTATTACTTATGTTGACAAGGCGGCTAATAACTATGCAATTATTTGCAAAAAGTATTATAAACAACTTCTTTTTGTACTATGGATACTAGTAATATTTTTGTGAAAATTAATGACTGTATAGAAATTAAAAATAGGCATATATTTAATTATTACAAGCTGATAAAAACTAAAAATAATAACTATAATTATCTTTATTTAGTTGTAATTCCAAAATGTCATAAAGATCCCATAAAATTTCGTACTGTTACTGTTGCTTGTAATGCCTATACTTCTAATGCTAATCTTATGTTATTAAATATCCTTAAAAAATTACATAGTTATATTGTTTCTAACAAAAGTAATTTTTTTCTAAAAAATTGTTTTCAACTCAAAAATAAAATTAAAAATCTTACTGATATTACAGGTATAAAAACTTTCGATTTCAATGATCTTTTTAATAATATTGTTATTAAAGATATGTTTGATATTATAAATAAACTTTTTGTAGAAAATTTGCAGTATTTAAATCTAAATGTTAACATAACTCCATCAGCCTTTAAAACTCTGACTAGGTTTATCCTTTACCATAACTACATTTTATTCAATAATTATTTATATAAACAACGTTTAGGTTTGCCACAAGGTGGCACTGCTTCTAGTATATTAGCCGACCTCTACTTATATTATTATGAGCGTAACATTGAGTGTACTAACTTTAAATTACTAAGATACATAGATGATATAATTATATTATTCTTCGATAAACATCACACCACTCTAGACTTTCCTGTTAATTATCCTGAAAATCTGTCTCTAAGTAGCACTGATTTGGAATCTAGTGTCATTAGTTTCTTAGATCTAAAAATTATTCTTAATAGTCATGGCCAATTAGAATTTACTTATATGATAAAAAGAAAGATTTCCCCTTTAAGGTAAATTTTTTTACTAACTTTAAAACATGTTTACATAAACCTGTATTTGTCAATATTCTTCTTAATTTTAATCTACGGATCAAATATTTAGTGTCTGATAAACATCAACAAGTACAATTTCGATTCTTTAAAAATTTAGCATTAATTAATGGCTATCCCAAACACTTAATTCAAAAATTCTTTTAATTTTTCATCATTTATCTCTCTCTCTCTCTCTCTCTCTCTATATATATATATATATATATTTCCCCCTTTTAATTCTTATTCCATTTTAAATTTAGGTCTAAAAATTAGGTATTATTTTATGGTTAGCATGCATCTACATTAACTTTCAAACTTTGTAGCAATTTACAATCGTAGATAACAACACTTTTCAATCATATACATTGATTATTTGAATCCTAGAAATAAAAAGTTTTGGTCTTCTTTTAATGTGTTCTATGCTTCCTGGCTATTTAGTACAGACATTATATATATGTTATTTCTCTTTTTCTTTTATTATTTATTCATTTTATTATATTTATTCATTTTATTACACTATTTTCATCTCTTTACTCTAGATGGCAGCACTATTCACTTTACAATAATTATGAATAATAATCTGATTACTTTTTAGGACTTGAAATCCTTCTCTGAATACTATTGTGAATCCTTTTTCTTACTCCATGGTCATTGCAATTTATACTATTGTGAATCCTTTTTCTTACTCCATGGTTAATGCAATTTTGAACTAATTAACTGTGTGGTTAACTGATATCTGATTGTTAAATTATTACATGTGTATCGGTTTTTGCGTCAGTTTAATTTACAAATTTCAAAGTAATCTTTATTTTTTTGTACATTTTTAATGGTTTTTATTTTAATTTAATTTTAATTTTCAATATTTAAATGGTCCTGGATTGTCATATTTGGGTGATGGTTTTATTATAATCTTCGTTTTTTCTGAATCACTTTGTGAGTTTCTTTACATGTGTATTGTTTGAGCTAGGTCTATTTCAAATATTTGTTATTAAGTATTTTTGTATTATGGTATTTTTATTTTAATCTTATATGGTTTTGGTTTATCATTTTAGGTAATAGTTTTATTTTGATCTTTATTGGATTTTTCTATGGGTGTTTCGGGCCTGTGAACAAAGAAAATATTAGCTTTAGCTTTGTTTGCGACAGAAAAACATCCATTTTTTAGCATATTTGCATTCTACCAGGCCCTTGAAAACGTTAGAATGCAAATTATGCTTTTTTCTCATTCAAATTTCCAATATTCATTTCAATTTCTCTTTAATCCTTTTTAGATTTGATATGGGTAGTCTTTGCTTATGATCCGAATAATTGTTTTAATACCGAAGTTAATTCATCTTTAAATTTCAAAAAATTTTTGCACTGATATTATTTTATTAATGTACTACTATATATATATATATATATATATATATATGCTAATTCTGCTCAAATAATTGGGTGGCATAGTTGTCATTTTCTAAATTTATTCCGGATAATTTTTAGCCCCGCCTTTATTTCGCCTCACTTTATTTTTAGAATAATTTTCCTAAATATATAACTATGATAAAATAACAAAATTTATTCTTAAGGAAAGAAAAAGTGGTATGGAATGAAAGCGAACTAAAAATGGTCCGGAATAAATTACAATATTGGTTTCGGATATTAGATGAACGTAATTATATTGCTCATGAAATGACGAAAGAATACTATCTTTTGTTTCTAAAATATCAATGAATGAAATCATAATTAACACCTGCTTATTAATAACATTTAAAACTTAGTAAATTAAATAGTTACAGACTAGACTTGTCATTGCACCTAGATAAAGTGTCACAAAACCTAATTCCTATCAATCTGGTTTTCAGTTTTCATTTCAAAAGAGAATAAATATTATAGCACAAAGTTGATATTTATTATTATTATTATTTTTAATAAATATAGAAATAAACGACTTTTATTTTATATTATATATATATATACACAAATAAATAACTATTTTAAGCCATTCGGAAAATGTTAATAAAAATATTTATTTAAAAAAGATAAATTAAAATATATATAAATAAAATATATCCATATGAAAAATAAAAAAAAAAGAATTGGTCGAAAATTTATCATATTTCCAAAGCTTTATATTTTATATTCACGATTACATTCAAATATCTACATAACTGTAGTATAACAAAGATTTAAATAAAAAAATCTTTACTATGTCCACATTTTCGCTTGAGAAAATTGGAATGATTGATTTAGTCCTCAAGGAATATATTATGCAAAGAGAAATGTAGTTTTATAATGGGCATTAGAAAATCGTAAAATTTTACAGCTTTTTTCGTTTTAACTATTTGAAAGGCTTTTTTTTTTTCTTTAAGTATATTAGAGAGAAAAAATGATAAAATAAACCATATGTTACGTTATCATTATTGATCATTCGTATGCATTTAAAAATCTTTTGCTTGAGCTACCCTTTTACGTCACATGTCGAGAATGAAATGTTAAATAAATTTATATATTTGCAAAAGTTTTTTAATTCTATACGTAAATCTATCAAAACATTTTACCGAATAAAAATTTAGCTCAATTGTATTTTGAGAATGTCAAAAGACAAATCTAAAATTACTTCAAAGATTTATGTTTCAAATAAAGAAATTATACATATGAATAAAATGTCTATTTTAAACGTATATTTGTTGAAATATGTCAAACAGAAATATTTAAATAATTTTTAATAATGAACTAAAATAAACATTAAATCGTTAAAATTAATAAAATTATTCTTGATTTTTTTCTTTTTTTTTTTTTTTTTTGGGGGGGGGGGTTAATTCTGTATATTAAATAGAGAAGCAAAGCTCAAAGTCTCCGCCATTTTTTTTTTCCGGGGCACACTCTGGAGGCAATGCTGCCAGATTGATGGAAATTGTTATTCAATATCTACCACTAAATTTGGATTGTGACAGTTAACTAATTAATTCAAAGTCCTTTTTTAAGTAAGTCACAGAATTATTAGCCAACCGTTTCAAATAAAATTCTCTCAATCTGGCAGCTCTGCTGAATTGTGGAGAACATCTGCCTCTTTTGGAAATTTTTCATTCATCAACCTTGAAAATTAATTTCAGATAAATTGGAGTAGATGGTTGATTTTATACCAACTATGTGAAAAATACCACAGCCATGAATCAGGAGTGATTGTAGCCCCGGAAGTTGCCACCAGAATTTTTTATTAGTGATATTAGTGGTAGTTTTCTGGTAAAGATTAGCAATTAAAGATCACCAAAAATACAATTCGTAATTACTGGTGGGAAATAAGATAAAAAACCCGGAACGCAAACACCCCTGATGAATGGAACCCTGGCTTTCTGCTTACTGAGCTACCTTGGCTGATAACCAGCTTGGGACTTCTCATATAATATTCGTTGGCAAGTTCACCAAGTCTGAAAACGTAGCTATATCAGGCGCCTGATATAGCTACGAAAATGAAAGAGAAATGCCAAGCTGATTATCAGCTAGGGTAGCTCAGTGAATAGAGCATCCGCTCGTTAAGCGGAAGGATTGGGTTCGATTCCCAGGTCTGGTATTTTTCACATAGCAGGGATGAAATGCGGGCGCATAACTCATATTTGTTTAAGAAATTTCTGTTGATATAATATCGTTGACTTAAGAAGTAGAAAATTTTGTTTCACAGTATGAGTTCTATGCCCGTGTTCTATCTCTGACATAGTTCGTATAAAAATCAACCATCTACTCCAACTTATCAGAAATTAACATCTATCTCTGTTTGTAACCGCTATTTTAAAATAGAAATCACTAATCTATTTAATCGCAACATGTTAACATAAAACTGCATTAAATTTTTCTGTATAAAAATAGTGGTAGAAAGAAAAAGAAAAAAAAAAAAAAAAAAAAAGAGCAGAAATTTTTTACCTTTGAAATTGGTTTCAAAAAAGGGCGGAGATTTCCATTTCTAAACGCGTTAGAGGTACGCTTATATTACTATATAACATTTTCTGGAGCTGTACTCCTGAAAAACACAATACAATAAAAAAATTTTTTTTCTTTTAATAAAGTTAATTATTGTACTGTTTACAGAAAATATATATTTTAATATATAAAATTTTCGAGGCATTTTCAGTATAAAATTGCTTGGCATAGGTAGGTTCTGCCAAGTACCCCATCCTATATTGACCTCCTAAATTTCTATTGTAGTATATATTACATTCATTTTATGAGAAGTAAATTCTGCTGATCAATCAGTATCGTCTAAACAGAAATGTCCCACTGACTAGGCTGCTTTTTTAAAGATTTAATGCATTCGTCCTAATCTGCTAATTATTTTGATTATGGTTAGTTTTAATATCAGATTTCATGCAATTCCGTACTGTTTCGAATGCAATAATCCTCATAAAGCACTTTTATGCGAAATTTTGGACTATGCATCTCTATTAAAAAAAGAAAAAAATAGTTTCTGATAATTGATGAAGGGTTTCAATTAGAATATTTAAAGTCTATGATATTCATCCTACATGCTTGCCAACATACTAATTAACAGGTATGGAAATTTGGCACAGAATTCAAACCGGAATTTACGGAACAAAATTTTCTTCGTAAACCAATGATTTTAAAAGTACAAGAAAATTTAAACAAATACGCAAATTTTTTACAAAGTTCTAACAAATATGCAAATACAAATAGAAAAGGTTCTGCGCCAAATTCCCACCCCATTTTGAGAGATTATCAGAACCTGCTGTTTTCCTCCACCAGTCTTTTTATGGAGCATTTTCATTCTTATTTAATTGTACTTTAATCGTTAACACTTTCTCGACCGCTGTCGTAGATTCACGTCATTTGAAAATCTGTAACTCCACCAGTGGGCGTTTCTTTCGTAATTAGTGTGTCATTTATTTTTTAAGAATATACCCAATATTCATATTTGTGCAATCAATTTACTACGGATGCAAACACTTTTTTTAGATTGAGTAAAATTATAATGCATATTCAGAGCTGCAAACATTTTCAACTTTTAAATCAAAATTGTCACCAGTATTTTGAAATGGAATGTGTTATATATATTTTCGACGATTAATGTTACCGGATTCAGCTACAAAGATTGTACGGTTTGAAGCCTCCCTTGAAAATGGAAGGCTTGGCACCTATGTGTATTCTTTTGTTGTATAAATGTGAATACAGAAAATTTTGCTCTGAAATATTGGAACTTCGGAAAACAATGCTGAAAAGCGGATCTTACAGTCATAAAGACAAAAGCATGCGGTCGCGAAAGTGTTAATTTTATATAAGCATAAGTGCCCTAAGAAAAGTGCGGTACTAAGACCACAGATGCCAACATTTTAATTTATTCCGGAGTATATCTGGCCCCACTTTTATTTCGCACTACTTTATTTATAAAAAATTTTTTTTCGATATATACATTCGATAAAATAAGAAAAGGTCACTGTTAAAAAATAAATGGTACGAAATATAGGCGGGCTAAAAATACTCCAGAATAAATCAAAAAGTTAGTATCTATGCTACGACCCCCAATTCATTATGATTATAAATATTTTAAATGTAATTCAATATCTTTTTTATATTAGTTTCAAGGTATAAGAAAAATCGCCAAATATATGCTACAATTTTCTAGTTATTGCAAAGCATACCCTCCAACATCCTAATTAATATTCCGTAGTATTGTTATTCCCGCTCTTTTTCTCCCACCAATAAATTTTTAGAGTAATATTCTCCAAACGCAATTGCGATTAAGTAAGAAGGAAAATACTCTAAAAATATACTGGTGTGAAAAGAAGACGGGGCTAACAATACTACGGAATATTAATTAGTATGTTCAAGGGTATGGCACAATATATAAAAAAAAATCTTTAACTAACAGATTTTCATCAGTGAATTTTTTTTAAATTTGTTTTCCCTACTTTATGTAAAGATGCCAATATTTCAATTTAATCCTAAACATTTTTAGCCTCTGTTTTATTTCGTGCCACTTTTCTCTTAAAAGTAATTATTTCTTATTTTATTGTAGTTTTACATTGGAGAAAAATATTTTATAAATAAAGTGGGGCACATTAAAGGCAGGGTTAAAAATGCTCCGGAATAAATTAAAATACTGGCAACTATGCTTTATGTAGAAACAAGACAGAAAAAAGAAATTTTTAAAAACACCCTTTTATTTCAAAATATTCTGTAATTCTGCGGTTATGCAAACTTTCAGAAAAAAGAAAAAAATAGACAGAAAACGGGTTAAAATTTGATAACAAATTCTAAACAGAAATTTGGGGCCCAGTCCCTCGAGTCCGTTGTTGACTGTGTATTTATTGTCGTCGGAAATATACAGCCCTGGAAAAAATGTTAAGGACAAGCGAAAAACTTAATTTATTTCCCCACGCTAATACGAGTTTTATGCAAATTTAAATATATCACAAGAAAAGGCAATTTTAATTATATCTATAAAAATTTTACAAAAAATTGAATCATTTCTTATTTTAAAATTTATTTTCTTTTTTTTTTCATATATGTAAAAATCTGGAAGAAATAATAAGGCCACATAAAATATTATTTAAAAAAACAACTAATAATCTAAAAACTTCGCCTTATTTTCAGTTAATTTAATCATTTTTGAGATTATAAAAATTTAAAAACTTTAAATTCTGGTTAAAAACTTCAAAATATTTGCAAATACATATTGAAATTTTATGCATTTTTAAACACAATGTAATGAATGACAGTTTTAAATAAACCTATAAAAATAGTATTTTAAAAATTAAAACTACTTTTTATTTTAGAACTTCTTTTTTTCTTTAATACATGCAGAAAATTGAAAGAAATCATACGCATTAGATAGTTATAAAAGAACTGCTAATAATAAAAAAAAAAATTTCCCTTCTTTTCAATTAACTGAATCATTCTCAAGGGCATAGATTTAGAAAGTTTCTTCAAAGTGTTTTTTAGTGTACTTTTCCAGCTCTTTTCAATGGCCATTTTTACCTCACCTACGATGTTGTAAGTTTTCTTATTTCCATAAATGTCACAAACCAGAATGCCCCATAAATTTTCTATTAGGTTCAGGTCAGTGCTTCTTGATGGCTATTCAAGCACTTGGACATAATTAGCTTGAACCTAGTATTTTGTGGAGCTTGATGTGTGTACTATTCCAGCAAGATAATGCACCAATACACACATCAAGCTCCACAAAATCCAGGCTTCAAGCTAATCATTTCCAAGTGCTTAAATGGCCATCAAGAAACCCTGACCTGAACCGAATAGAGCATTTGTTGGGCATTCTGGTTGGTGACACATTTATAGGAATGAGAAAATTTACAACACCGTAGGTGAGCTGAAAAGAGCTGGAAAAGCATACCAAAAGACATTTTGAAGAAACTTTCTAAATCTAAGGCCCGGAGAAATAATCAGTTAATTGAAAAGAAGGGCAAATTTTTGGATTATTACCACTTCTTTTAATTCTATCTTATGTGCATCATTTCTTCCAGTTTTCTACATGTATATATATATACATATATATATATATATATATGTATATAAATGAATTCTAAAATAAAAAGCAATTTTAATTTTTGAAATATTTTTATAGATTTATCTAAAAGTGTCATTCATTACATTGTGTTTGAAAATGAATAATATTTCAATATGTATTTGTAAATAAATATTTTGAAGTTTTTAACCACACTCTAATGTTTTTTAAATTTTATAATCTCAAAAATGATTAAATTAACTGAAAATAAGCGGAAGTGTTTTGATTATTAGCCGTTTTTTAAAAATTATCTTATGTGGTCTTAATACTTTTTTCAAGTTTATTACATGTATGAAAAACGAAAATAAATTTTTAAACAAGACATAATTAAATTTTTGGCAAATTTTTTATAGATATAATTAAAATTGTCTTTTTTTGTGTTATATTTAAATTTGCATAAACTCATATCAGCGGTACTGAAATAAATTAAGTTTTTCTTTTGGCCTTAAAATTTTTGCAAATTATGCAAATTTTCAGCTCAATCGAGCGATAGGCAATGAGTTAAAATCTAAAAACAAATTTTTAGGTGGAAATCGGTAAACAGGAAAGCGTGAAATTGTTCTACATTTTTAACACCACTATTTTTATTCAGACATATTTATTATATCTTTACATTAATATATTTTTTTAATTAAATAGGAGGGAGATTACGGTTAAAATTTATTGGTGGGAGAGCTCCATCAAAAGCACCCCAGACCCAGGGACCACAGATCCCCACCTTTAAACCTATTATCACCTGAGCATATATTGTTATTAAGCTTATATTGTGGGCAAAATTTCAGCTTATTCGAGTGATAGGAAATGGATACAAATGCAATTGTTAGATTTAATCCTCACACAGAAACCTCATACCAGGTTTATTAATAGGGGTTGCAACAAGAGTTGTACGGATAATTGTGAGATGAAATCGAAAACTGTAAGTTATAATTAGAAGTTAACTGTACAAATTTTCGAAGTTACCAAAATACTTTCTTCCAGTATAAAAAGAGCACCACACAGCCGGCGTTTAAAAGCAATTGGTACAAAATTTTGATAAATACCATAAAATATAAAAACTCGAAACAATTGTTTTGGGGTCGAAAAAAAACACGACCCATCGTCATGGGAATAAAATAGGCACGAGGAAAACAAAGCAGAAACGGCCGACCTGAAACCAGTGTTGCCATATCTGGTGGTTTTTAATTCAACAATCACCAACAGTTTTGAGAAGTGATATTTGATATACATAGGTGCCAAGTTTTTAAATTTATTCCGGAATGTTGTTAGTACCGCCCCTTTTTCACACCGTAATATTGTTAGAGTAATTTTCTTAATGTTAAATCGTGATTATATCTTGAAAAAATAATTTCCACAAAGATTGCGGTGTGAAAAACGGGCGGGGTTAACAACAATTCAGAATAAATTAAAAACTTGGCAGCTATGGATATACCAGAGCTGCCAACCTAATCCGGCAAATTGTTAGTACCGCACATTTTTCTACACCAATTAATGTTTAGAGTATTTGTTTTCTTAATTCATCGTAAATATATTTGAAGAGAATTACTCTAAAAATTAAGTGGTGTAGAAAAATGGGCGGAACTAACAATTTGCCGGATTCGTTGGCAGCTCTGGATATACATAGTAGAGTTCCCAATTTTTATAATTTATTCACGAACATTTTTAGCCCCACCTTCTTTTCGCTCCAGAAATTTTGTAGATTATTTCTCTTTAATAAATGACAAAGATTAAATAAGAAGAAAATCATTTTTCAAAATTTCTGGTATGAAAAAGAGGCGGAGCTAAAAAGGTTCGTGAGTAAATTATAACTGTTGGGAACGCTGATACATAGTGAACTGTCAAACTTCGAAATCATTAGGCAAACGTAAAAACTAAGAATTTTTGGCGATTATTGAATAAAAAATCCGCCTTATCTGGCAACACTGCCTGAAACAATTGTAGCGAGTTCTTATATTTTATGGTGTTTATTCAAAGTTTTGTACCAATTACTTTCGTCTAGTATTAATCCTGCTAATTTATTTGATTAAATGCCATTTAAAGTATTACTTACCAACTTTGAATAAACACCATAAAATGCAATAAACTCGCAACAATTGTTTCGGGTCGAAAAACACACGACCCTTCATCAGGCGAACAAAGTAAGCACGAGTGCTGCAGTCAAAGCGGCAACGCACAAAATCTTTTAAAATGAAAAGAAAAAGTTTATAAAGTAGAAAGTAAATATAGCTACTGGTGTGAGTAGAATTGTACGAAAAAACAAGAAAATAAATAAATGAGTGAGATTAAACACATAACAATTTAAGGATAACAAAATTAAACTAAAATCTAAGTTACATGAGTAATTTCCAAGCATCAGAGAAGAAAGGAGTGGAAGAAATATCATTAACAAGATTTTTCGAATTTTTAAATATGTAAAATGCTTCATGAATATCCAAATGGGAGAAATAGACAGGAGATGAAATTATGTTAGTTTTGGAAAAATCAAAACGATGACCTTGAGACCAGCAGTGGGAAGCAATAGAAGATTTGTTAATCTCTTCATTACGAACATTCCGACGGTGCTCATTTATTATGTATTTTAAACGCCTCCTAGTTTGACCAATATAACCTAAGTTGCAGGACAAACACGGAATTAAATAAATTCCAGAACGGTTTTCGGTGGGAATGGGATCCTTAAGAGAAGATAATTTAATTTTATTGACGGGTTTGTAAATAACTTTGAAACCAAACGGTGAAAGAATTTTAGAGATTTTAAAAGAGAGTGAAGAATAAAACGGCAAAACAACTGGGATGAGACTGTGATCGTTTAATTTGGGAGCAGAACGTTTAGGATTCTGAAATTTATATAGAGCTTTATCGATGATAGATGGGTTATGATCGATATAGGATAGGATCGAGGATAGATGGGCCACGAGAGAGAGCAAGAGATTTTAAATAATTAATTTCTTTCGAAAGATTAGACGGGTCAGAACAAATATGTAAGGCACGGTAAACAGGTCTCAACATGGGAAATATAATCCGATTTGTTGAGTAGAACAGTTTGTCCCCCTTTATCAGATCTTGTGACTCAACAAATCGGATTATATTTCCCATGTTGAGTCCTTGCTTACTTCAGGTCCATATTCGAAACTTAAAAAAGATCCTTCTAATGATTATCTTGATCAAGTCAAACACCACGTTAAAAATTCCGTTATTCTTAATGATTATACCAAACGCATGGTAATTCCTTCTGCTGCTAATTGTGCTCGTTTTTATGCACTTCCGAAAATTCATAAACCCACTCTCTGCTTTCGACCTATTGTGTCTAATATTGGCACGGCTTCTTATAATCTTGCTCGATTTCTTTCAAACTCTCTTTCTCATCTAACTTCTACTAATCTTCATACTGTAAAAAACTCGTATGATTTTGTGGACAAAATTAAATGCATCTCTCCGTCTAACTATACTATGATTTCTTTAGATGTAAAGTCACTTTTTACAAATGTTCCGGTTCAAGGTGCTCTGGTTTGTTTAGAGAGAAGACTACGTGAATTCCATTATTCTTCTATCGAAATTGAGGAGCTTGTAAATTTAGTTCATTTGTGTATCAGGCAAAATGCCTTCATTTTTAATGGTACTTATTATTCCCAAAATGATGGTATGGCCATGGGTTGTCCTCTCTCTCTTTTACTTTGCGACATTTATATGCACTATTTTGAAGAAAAACTCTTCGGTGTATATAAATTTCCTCACTGGTTTAGGTATGTGGATGACACTTTCGTTCTTGTCTCCCCTGACGTCGATTTGTCCAATTTACTTTCTTTGGTCAATTCGATTGACCCATGCATTCAATTCACTTTTGAGGTTGAACAGGATTGCTCTTTGCCTTTCCTTGACGTTCTTGTGAATAAAGAAAAGGATTGTTTCTCAACTACTGTTTTTAGAAAACCTTTCTCAGTCTCTTTGCCGCCGCATGCTCTCTCTAACCACGCCCCACAACAAAAAATGTCTGCTTTTTAGACTTATGTTTACCGTGCCTTACATATTTGTTCTGACCCGTCTAATCTTTCGAAAGAAATTAATTATTTAAAATCTCTTGCTCTCTCTCGTGGCTATAACCCATCTATCATCGATAAAGCTCTATATAAATTTCAGAATCCTAAACGTTCTGCTCCCAAATTAAACGATCACAGTCTCAACCCAGTTGTTTTGCCGTTTTATTCTTCACTCTCTTTTAAAATCTCTAAAATTCTTTCACCGTTTGGTTTCAAAGTTATTTACAAACCCGTCAATAAAATAAAATTATCTTCTCTTAAGGATCCCATTCCCACCGAAAACCGTTCTGGAATTTATTTAATTCCGTGTTCGTCCTGCAACTTAGGTTATATTGGTCAAACTAGGAGGCGTTTGAAATACAGAATAAATGAGCACCGTCGGAATGTTCGTAATGAAGAGATTAACAAATCTTCTATTGCTTCCCACTGCTGGTCTCAAGGTCATCGTTTTGATTTTTCCAAAACTAACATAATTTCATCTCCTGTCTATTCCTCCCATTTGGATATTCATGAAGCATTTTACATATTTAAAAATTCGAAAAATCTTGTTAATGATATTTCTTCCACTCCTTTCTTCTCTGATGCTTGGAAATTACTCACGTAACTTAGATTTTAGTTTAATTTTGTTATCCTTAAATTGTTATGTGTTTAATCTCACGCATTTATTTATTTTCTTGTTTTTTCGTACAATTCTACTCACACCAGTAGCTATATTTACTTTCTACTTTATAAACTTTTTCTTTTCATTTTAAAAGATTTTGTGCGTTGCCGCTTTGACTGCAGCACTCGTGCTTACTTTGTTCGCCTGATGAAGGGTCGTGTGTTTTTCGACCCGAAACAATTGTTGCGAGTTTATTGCATTTTATGGTGTTTATTCAAAGTTGGTAAGTAATAATTTTTACAACGCCAGTTTTGTGATGCTTCTTTATTAAGCCATTTAAAGTATCCCATCGATTCATAACATTTAAACAAAATGTTAATATGTCTATCCTATGTATTTTAAATCTAAATTGCAAGAGAAATCACCCATTATTAATTAACTGTTAAAAAATTTAACAAGTATGGGAAACAATATTTATTTTATGAACTAAAAACTTTCTTCTGATTACACATTTTCTGTTATACGAGAATTACAAATCTGATGTTCTTTTACAAAACTTCTGGTCTGTAAATTTCATCACAAATTGTTCTAAAATTGTTTTATAATTCTTTTTTAGTATATCATTAATCTTCATTAACAGTGATCTTGTGACTTCTTCATGTGATAACGTTAAAAGTGGACGTTAGTGCTAAACATGCTAAAGTAAACTTAAGATTGTTTGCTGGAAAAATTAGTTTAATTTCTGTAAAGATTATTTTTCTTTTAAGAGAACTGATTTTTCTGTTTAAACGAAAATCCACTCTTCCCTAAGGCATACTTTAGCTTAGATTTTACAAAAATCTTTCTCTCCTATTGTGTAAATGGGTTTATGTTATTTTTTTTTTAAATTCTGTTAACTTTAACAATGATGTTAGATAGGAGAATAAAAGTTTGATTTTGTAATAAAAACTTCGCAATAATTCATTTCTGCAGCAACATTTTATTTCTTAAACAGAAAATAGAGCTTAATTTTCTGTCCGAACATTAAGTAATTTTAGAAAAATAACAGAAAATAATCATTAAAATTTTTGCAGATACATAATTTAAATATTTTATTTGAAAAAAGGGGGATTAAGTAAATAATTAATTTTTAAAAATAAAATATTGAATTCTTTTCATTATTTTAAATAAAAACATTCATCTTTTAATTCAAATTTGAGTCTTTAAATTTAAACAGAATATATATAAATTCAGGGATCATACTCTCTGGCCTTTTTTCAGTACACTCTCAAATATGAGAAATTTCCGCCTCAGTTTCTGCCACTATATCTACCACATATATCTTTTTTCATGACGAATGAAATTTTCAGGCTGATTTAGAATATTTTAATGCTGCTGATTCCAAAACTGTCGACCATTTTTTACCAGCAACGCTCATTTTTAAAATATAATTTTAATTATAATTAACATCATCACTATTATTATTACTTTTAATATTGCTTTTATTATTAAAATATAATTAAACTGAATGAATGATACAAAGGCAGCTGCTTGGTAGTCCTTCTGTACAGTAGTGAAGAATTTCCTTGGAAAATATAAGGGTATGAAGAACTAATGGAAAATATGCTCTCTGCTTTTTTGGGCTCGGTTGTAACAAGAGTATAAAATTACAGCAATTTGTACACAATCTGCGCAGCAATTTGTACACATTCCCCAGGGATGGAACACGGGCGCAGTATTCATACCGGAATCTGTTGAAGAAATTTATCTACCTATAATATCGTTGATTTAAGAGGTAGAAAATTTTCTTACATTGATAGTGGTATGAATTCTGCGCCCGTGTTCCATCCCTGCATTCCCACATTGTTACCAGTGTGGTTACATTGGTACACAAAAAAGTTAGAGCAGATGCGGTAAAACTGAAACCATTTTCAGAATAAGTTACCACCAAAAATAGGTGAAAACTGTTAGGTACTACTAAAATCTCTGTTCTCCAGAGCAATTAACGAGGCTTTTTATTACTTAAATTATCAGGTTTTAAATAAAAATTGCACGCTTATGAAAGAAAAATAAAATGTAATAGTAATTTCTAATATAATTAATAAAGGCAAATAAAATATATCCATATTTGTATATCCTAGAATATAAGAATATTCAACATTCAGCGTTGCATTATATTGTGCTTAAATATAGAATTTTATAAAAGTTGCTTTAATGCTGATTGCATAATCATAATAAACATTTTCTACTTTTTGAAATCCCCCAAATTAACTAACACTATTTTGCTAAATATTTACTGTAAATAAAATTTTCATTTTGTTTAATGATTTCTATTATGACTATTACAGGAAAGTTTTATTATCAACTAAGATCACATTTTCACTAAATGAGCAGCATTAAATGGTTCAGAAAATAAATAAACACACCCAAGGGTGTAAATTGTACAAAAGGTTATTATAAACATAGGATTGCTGTTTCAGAGACATTTAATTGTGGTTACAGTACTTTGTTTTAATTGCTGTTATGAGAGTAAATACTCCCAAGAGAAAAAGATAACCGCAGAAGAATAAACTTTAAATAAGCTAATAAATTACTGTACACAAGTGTACAATTGTATACAAACATGCAATACAGTGAGAAATAGAGAACATAAAATAAATAATTAAGGTTTAAGCTATAATTTTTTATGGGAGAATTATTTTAATCCACTGAGATTTTCATTTACCATAACAAATGTTGTAATAAAATCCACAATTCTAAAATATTTTTCATAAAGATTTTCATTATAAATTATTATTACTCAAGTGATAAAATGACTAAAAGTTTTACAAAAATTTAAAGATGATCTTAAGCTTTTTCTAGAAATAATAAATAAATTTAATTTTGAATATGTCGGCTATTTTTTTCACATCAGTCATTAAAAAAAAAAAAAAAAAAAAAAAAAAAAGTTTTAACCTGGGGTACTTATATGAAAAAGAAATGTGAAATGTAATAGTAATAGGAAAAAAATCTTAGAAAAAAGTACTTTGTAATACTCGGTAAACATAAAATTACAATAGATTTTTTTTTTCTTTATTTTGAAAAATTCCCTTCCCATTCATGGTCACACCATTTTTAATTTTTTCGTTTCGAAGCCATTTTAGTGGGATGTGTTTTATATATTTTTAAGTCATTAATTACTAATAATATTACAAATTTATCAGGAATACTGAGAAACTGATTGTTTTCTATTTAGCAAATTCGTAGCAATGAATAAATGATTTAGAAGTAAAAAACTCTGACCGCGTATACGCGTTCCTGACCATGAAAGGGTTAAAGCGTCTTAGATATAGTTTTTTTAAATTATTTGAAATAGTTTTAAATCTAACACTAATAGCATATATAAAATCTTCAACTAAATACTGTATGTTTCATTTTGAAATAAAATAATTTAAATATGCAAAATCTATACTCTTTTTAAGTGCGTTTATTTATAATTCGATTGTTGTCTATCAGGGTCTAAACTTGGAAGCGAATTTTCATGCTCTTCCAAATATCCTGTTGTGCTGAAATTTTGAAGATATATGTAACTCCAATGACAATGCATGTTCCAACAATCATATAAGAAGGTGTGTGTGTGAAGGGGGTAATATGTGGGCCGTTGAGTCTTAATTCCAGTTCAAAATATCAAGTGTTTTACAAGTCTGTAGACATTTTAAAAATACATGAAACTTGAAGGAATTGGTAGAATTGAACACAATTTGCAAAACAATTATTCTCATAAAGGTTTTTTTTTTTTTTTTTTTTTTTTTTTTTTAATATAAAGGAAAAAAATAATAGTTAAGATTTTGTCAACAGAGGGTGCTGCATGTGAACAAATCCCACATTTCCGTGAAAGACTACATTTATTTACATGCAAGTGTTTACAGGTATATTAATCCTATTCTTTGTGTCCGCCATCACCACAAATTACAGTTTGTAAACAAGATACAACACCGCTAATTTCAGCGTCATTCGGCGATTCTTAATTGAGAGAAAATATCTTTACCAATAAAACGCTTTATCCACCAAGTCTGCATCGCAATTAAAACTTCATGTATGAGCAAGTAGGAGGCAAAACAAGTAAAAATGTGTGTTAAGCGTAAAATCGTGCAATATACAAAACTGTGATTTGCATAATTCCCATTACGCACTCGTGCAGCGCCCTCCATTTTTACGATTTTTTTTTTCTTTACCAAGAAAAAATAATCCCCCTTCACGAGAACAGTTTTTTAGCAAACCGCGTTCAATTCTACCAATTCCTTCAAGTTTTATGAATTTTTAAAATGTCTACAGAGTTATAGGACACCCTGTATATTTCCAAATTTTAATTCACTTCATATCACACAATTAAGCTGGAATTTTGCATACACTTTTAACTGCGATCGCAATATTCTTTTTCATATAAATTTTATTTATTTATTTATTTATTTATTTGCCATTATTTAACAGCTTAGTTTACTTATCAAACAAATGGAGACAGAAAAGTTTTGACTGAATAAATTTCTAAACAGTAATTATCATGCTTCAAACGAAGAGCAAACTGAAATTTTAATTGAAAGATAATTAAACCAGAGAGTTCTGAAATATCTCGCAAAGCCAATTAGTCAAATAACAATTTATACATTATTTAAAGTTAATCTAAAATTTGGAGTTCTTAAGTTATCGTATAGCAGACTCCAAATACTGTTTAACAGATTTTGTAAATTGCGAATTGTTCACTGGAACAAGCAATGCAGAATTTTCGAAATGCAGTCATACGAATTCTGTTCATTTGGCCAATCATGTGTTTTATTTGAATCTGAGTAGAGAGCATTAACTGAATTATACATTCTTGAGAAAATTTTAACTTTCATTCGTAAATTAAAAATGAAGTATTAGTTAATTATTTAAAGAATTAGTTATGTGACTGTTTCATATGCATCGATGCCAACATTTTAAATTATTCTGGAGTATTTTTAGCCCCGCCTTTATTTCACACCACTTACTTTTTTTTAAAGTATTTTTTTTTTATTTTTTTTTTAATCAAAGTTATATATTTGAGAGATTTCTTTTTTTAAAAATAAACTGGTGCAAAATAAAGGCGGGGCCGAAAAAAAAAAAAAAAAATCCAGGATAAATTAAAATATTGGCATCTATGCATATGGAATACTTTCATGATTACTGCTATTGTATTTTTGGGTCATTTTATATAATTGTTTTCTTTCAGAAAATATTTCCCTTTTTTTTCCCTCTACATTTTTTTTTTTGCGGAAAGAGTTTACTAGGAGGCAAATTCGATCATTTTTCTTGCGTCAAATTTGTTTTGAGAAAAGTATGAGAGCTGCAATTACGAATTTTGGTGTGTAGGTTGGTTATACGCATTCAACACTCATTGTGACGGTATTTTTTCAAAATTTCTATATTTTCTCCCTTTGAGGTGAGGGAACAAAAAACACGTTTGAACGATTAATCCTGATTCAAATTTTCATAGGAAGGTGATTTTGGGTTGTTCATGTGTGACCCCAATATAACATTTTGAAGTCTCTGCCCTTTTATTAGGACACACTTTCAGATATGAAAAATTGTTGTCTACTTTACCACCACTATATTTATACACAAATATTTACTCTTTTTATATTAAAGTGTCTTGATTATATAAATAGGTTAAAGATTATTGCATAAAAAATGGGGTAAAAAAAAAAAAAAAAGACGGAAATTTCTCATAAATGAGAGTGTCCTGAAAAAAGGGCGGAGACTTCGAGCTCTGCCAACACCCATGTAAGTGATTTTTTGACGTGTGGGATGATTTTGAAGACTGGGATTTAATTGTATTTATTTTCTGGATTGCAAAATTAACACTTTCGCGACCGCATGATTTTGTCTTTTTGACAGTAAGTTCCGCCTGTGGGCGTTATTCTCCCAAGTTACAAATTTTCAAAGCAAAATTTTCCGCATTCACATTTATATTACAAATGGATATGCATTATAATTATATTCTTTCTAATCAAAGAATTTGTATCCATAGTATATTTCATTGTAAAAATATGAATATTGGGCATATACTTAAGAAAAAAATAACATTCAAATTACGAAAGAAACGCCCTTTGGTGTAGTTACAGATTTTCAAATGACGTGAATCTACGTCAGCGGTCGCGAAAGTGTTAAAATGTTTAGACAAAGGAGGACGCACAGCCCGAGTGGGTATAATGTTGTCGCTAGCATTGGAGATCCAACCAAGGTTCGTGTTTAAATGCTCACTGCGCTTACACAGTTGGATTCGGCACTGTCTTAGGCAGGGCGAAAGCATGGTGCAGGCGACCTTAAGCAGCGGGAAATCAGTGTGAAGTTTTGCCCAATTTGAATAAAAATTTTACTAATATTTTTAATATTTTGAGACTTTTAAATTAATAAGTAGTATGGAATTTTAAGAATTCATTTAAATATGGCTACTAGCGAAGCGGGCAAAGCCTGCAAATTTAATATAAAATATAAGTTATGTCGATTGAATTTTTATTACAAAAATATTAGGTTCAATTAATAATATTTTTAGCGTCCTTTATACACTAATTCTTCTTTTTATTACACGATTTTATGCATTTGCCGTACACGATAGAAATGGTAATATTTTAAAATAAATCCTAAACTATGAAAAAGTAATAAATAACTTTCAGCATATCAATCTTATAAACTTTAATAAATTTTAAATCCAAAGTTTCGGCTAAATTCCTTCATTAGCCTTCCTCAGGGAAAAATGATGTTAAAAAACACATAAACATAGAAAATTTAAGTACATGATACCACAATTACAACTTCAAAACATTTAACAGATGATTACACAAATTGTAAAAATATACTATATACATTTTTAAAAATATGCTAAAACACTCAAAGGAACATGAAATATGATCACCACAAGACAAGGATAAAGAGCTACTAAAGCAAAGGTTAAAAATATCAAAATTGCGGGGTTGCCAGAACTAACTTAAAGCAGGGTAACCATAAATTAATTTAAACCCAAGAAATGAAGCCAAATTGAGGGGGGGGGGTTTACGGATAAGGAATCGTTACAAATTTCTGATTTTCTTTTAATAATTTCGAATGATTCATAAAGAAGTGCTTGGTTTCTATTGTCAGTATTGTAAATTATTTTGGCATTTTCAAAATCGGGGTCAATGGGATTAGTATTATAATTTCTAGAAAAAGCTGTGTTGGGTCTATTATATTTTAAATCTGCAATATGCTCCTTCATTCTATCACAAAAAGGTCTATTGGTCATACCTATATAGTAGTTAGTTTTATTATCAACTTTATATGGGATTTCATAAACACCAGATTTTAATTTGGGGGGAGGAGGATCAAGTTTTTTAGAAATTAATGAATTTAATTTTAAAGGAGCTTTAGCAACCAAATTAACTTTTTTATGTTTAAATAATTTAGAAATTCCTTCATGAAGAGATGGCAAATATTGAATTTTCTTAAACTTACTATTAGAAGATTTATTATCATTAGAAGATGAAGAAGGGGGAGGAGGGGACATAATTTTATAAATTAATTTATTTATAGTCTTTATTTTATAACCATAATTAATAGCCAAATTATAAATAAAATCGATTTCATGGTCTAAGGCCTCAAGGGTAGAACTATGACTAAAAGCACGTTTAATCAGAAATCTAAAATTAGCTATTTTATAGGACCAGGGTAAAGGATAATTGCTATGAAAAGTATATGGAATAATATTGGGCTTTCTATAAACAGAAGTTTCAACATATTGATTAAATCGTTTAATTTTAATATCCAAAAAGGTTAAAATATTATCGTTATTTTCAGTTTCTAAAGTATATTGAAGGTTAGGTTTTACGTTATTGATTATATCTAAAAAATCCTTAGGGGAACTAGATGGATCTTGCCAAATTATAAAAACATCATCTACAAATCTTTTCCACAATTTAATACAATGCATATTTTTTTGAACAAAATTATTCTCAAAATCTCTTAATTCAAACTCAGCTAAAAGTCCAGATATAGCTGAGCCCATAGGTGCTCCGTTAAGTTGTTTATAGATATTATCGTTAAATTTAAAATAATTATTATATATTACCAATTTCAAGGCTTCTTTAATAGCAGTTTTTTCAGATTGAGAATATTCAGTAGATAAATTGAGTCTATTACTTATTATATGAAAAACACAGTCCAAATCTATTGAGGGAAACAAGTTCACAATATCTAAACTAGCAAGGGAATCATGCAGCTGTATATTCTGTTCAAATAGATCATCTAAAAATTTAGCCGGATCAGAAATTGAATAAGTAGATTCAGGAAGTAAGCTCTTTAGTACAGGAACTAAAATTAATACAGGAACTAACTATTAGTATAGGAACTAACTATTAATTATCAAGGTTATATATCCGAACTGGAAGATGCTATTTTATGCACTGATGAAAATCAACGTGATGAATTGAGATCTCTAATTTATGGTAAATTATATCGTTCTAATAAGCAAAAAACATCTAACAAAGTTGATAAAAATTCTCTTAAAATTATTCAAAACTTAAAAAATAATCCAGATATAATAATTGTTGAATCTGATAAAACCAAGAAATTTGTTGTTTTAGAAACTACTCAATATATTAATCTTATGAAGGAATCTATAGAAAAGATGGATTGTGTACGGATTGAAAAAGATCCTACTACTAATTTGAAATACAAAGTTAAAAATTTAATTAAGAAGCATAATTGGCCCGATAATATGAAAAAAGTCATTAAAGAAAATCTTTTTGCTTTTCCTCCTCAGCTAATTGGTAAATATAAAGATCATAAAGAAATACCTTCAGTTAGACCCATTGTGGCGAAATATTCCAGCCCTACATATTTTATTGAGAAAGCTTTAGTTCCTGTATTAAAGAGCTTACTTCCTGAATCTACTTATTCAATTTCTGATCCGGCTAAATTTTTAGATGATCTATTTGAACAGAATATACAGCTGCATGATTCCCTTGCTAGTTTAGATATTGTGAACTTGTTTCCCTCAATAGATTTGGACTGTGTTTTTCATATAATAAGTAATAGACTCAATTTATCTACTGAATATTCTCAATCTGAAAAAACTGCTATTAAAGAAGCCTTGAAATTGGTAATATATAATAATTATTTTAAATTTAACGATAATATCTATAAACAACTTAACGGAGCACCTATGGGCTCAGCTATATCTGGACTTTTAGCTGAGTTTGAATTAAGAGATTTTGAGAATAATTTTGTTCAAAAAAATATGCATTGTATTAAATTGTGGAAAAGATTTGTAGATGATGTTTTTATAATTTGGCAAGATCCATCTAGTTCCCCTAAGGATTTTTTAGATATAATCAATAACGTAAAACCTAACCTTCAATATACTTTAGAAACTGAAAATAACGATAATATTTTAACCTTTTTGGATATTAAAATTAAACGATTTAATCAATATGTTGAAACTTCTGTTTATAGAAAGCCCAATATTATTCCATATACTTTTCATAGCAATTATCCTTTACCCTGGTCCTATAAAATAGCTAATTTTAGATTTCTGATTAAACGTGCTTTTAGTCATAGTTCTACCCTTGAGGCCTTAGACCATGAAATCGATTTTATTTATAATTTGGCTATTAATTATGGTTATAAAATAAAGACTATAAATAAATTAATTTATAAAATTATGTCCCCTCCTCCCCCTTCTTCATCTTCTAATGATAATAAATCTTCTAATAGTAAGTTTAAGAAAATTCAATATTTGCCATCTCTTCATGAAGGAATTTCTAAATTATTTAAACATAAAAAAGTTAATTTGGTTGCTAAAGCTCCTTTAAAATTAAATTCATTAATTTCTAAAAAACTTGATCCTCCTCCCCCCAAATTAAAATCTGGTGTTTATGAAATCCCATATAAAGTTGATAATAAAACTAACTACTATATAGGTATGACCAATAGACCTTTTTGTGATAGAATGAAGGAGCATATTGCAGATTTAAAATATAATAGACCCAACACAGCTTTTTCTAGAAATTATAATACTAATCCCATTGACCCCGATTTTGAAAATGCCAAAATAATTTACAATACTGACAATAGAAACCAAGCACTTCTTTATGAATCATTCGAAATTATTAAAAGAAAATCAGAAATTTGTAACGATTCCTTATCCGTAAACCCCCCCCCCCCTCAATTTGGCTTCATTTCTTGGGTTTAAATTAATTTATGGTTACCCTGCTTTAAGTTAGTTCTGGCAACCCCGCAATTTTGATATTTTTAACCTTTGCTTTAGTAGCTCTTTATCCTTGTCTTGTGGTGATCATATTTCATGTTCCTTTGAGTGTTTTAGCATATTTTTAAAAATGTATATAGTATATTTTTACAATTTGTGTAATCATCTGTTAAATGTTTTGAAGTTGTAATTGTGGTATCATGTACTTAAATTTTCTATGTTTATGTGTTTTTTAACATCATTTTTCCCTGAGGAAGGCTAATGAAGGAATTTAGCCGAAACGTTGGATTTAAAATTTATTAAAGTTTATAAGATTGATATGCTGAAAGTTATTTATTACTTTTTCATAATTATAAAAGCAGCATATATAAAAAAGTGGAATAAATATATCTGAATAAATCCATAACATTAAATCTTCTTGTAAATAGGTTCAGTTTCATAGAATGGAAAAATGTATTAAATATTGAGACTTTGTTGGATTAAAATTTATGATAGTAGTGAATTTACAACAAAATTATTAAAGTATAAAATAATTTATGCACATTTTAAGTAAGTTTATTAAACTGAAAAATGAAATTTTATTATAACGCCAAAGAAAGCAGTTTCACATACATAAAATTCAAATGATTAAACTGCACTTTTGGGCAACACAATACGTATCAGCAATCATTTATCTTCATATTTTCGTAGTTACTTTTATCTTATTTAGCAAAGTCTAAACGAAAGCATTATTTTGAAACTTGAATGTTATTTAATTAGAAATATTCCATCAGTAGATATAGCTTTTGCTCGGGGAAACAAAGCATCTACCATCATAGGAATCATATGGGAACAGGATTTATATTTAGATCACTTACGAGCAAATGCATATGAGATAACGTATAACTAAAACTTTGAACAAAATTTACAACATAATTTCTAAAAGAAGTTTGCATTACAATGGACTTCTAACTGTAAATGAATTTATAAAATTTCCGCAAGTAAGTGTAAAAATTAATTTTCAATGAAACTGTGTAAGCGTTATATAATAATTTTAAAACTATTGTTTGTTTTTTTATTAAAAATAAATATAAATAATATGGTAAGAAAACTGTGCCAATGTAAATCAAATTGGAAAATTGCAGAAAACAATTGTTTTGCAGTAAAAAGTTTACGAAGTAAATTTTATTTAAAATCATTTATGCAAATTTCAAAGAAGAAGTAAAATATTTTGAATATCTTAATATTACTTAGATATTCGAAATATTTTGCTTCTTCTTTATAAATTTTTTAACACAGTTTGTTAAATATTGAAGTCATTTTTATAGAAATGCAAAATTTAATTGATGTTTAAAAAAATAATAATAAAAAAAAAAGATTAATGAGCTTTAGGTGGCAAAACAGAAACATAGCCTCCTAAACTAGATGTCTATCGATGGCTCGGAAGCTTGGCAACAGTTTAAGCGGTAGACAGCGCCACCTGGTATAGATTGCACTAAATTTTTATTCAACAGCCACCAAAAAGTGCTAAAAGTGGGATATGATATACATAAAAGGCGAATAGAATCGAAGAAAAGTAAATTTTATAAATCATATATCACGTCTTAAAATTATTGGGGAAATTTGAATAAAAAAGTCACGCAATCTCTACCAGGTGGCGCTGTCTACCGCTTCAACTGTTGACAAGTCTATGAGCCACGTGACAGGTATCCAGTTAAGGAGGCTATGACAGAAAACACAGGCATTGGATTGTTATAAGAGGAAAACAAAGTCATGCACTAGGAGGAATAAATTTTCTTCATCATATTAATTTAAACACATGATATAATTATTAACACTACAAAATAATCAAAGGTTATAAAGATATAAAACTAATTGTAATCAGGAAATGAATATGTTATAATGTATAACTAAAACTTACAATGTAACTTCTAAAAGAGGTTAGCATTGTAATAGATTTCTAATTGTAAATAAATTTACAGAAAATTGGCAAGTAGTTGTATAAGTTAATTTCCTATGAAAATGTGTAAATATTAATTAAATGACTTATAAACTAACGTTAGTTTTTCATAAAAAATTAATATAAATAATATCATAAGAAAATTGTGCCAACGTAAACTAAATTGAGAAATTACAGGAAACGATTGTTTTTATAGCAAAAAGTTTATGTAGTAAATTTTATTTAAAATAAATTAAGTATATTTAGATATTCAAAATATTTTACTTCTTCTTTGGTTTTCTTTCTTTCTTTTTTCTTTTTTATTCTTTTTTACACAGTTTGTTAAATACTAAATTATTCTTACAGAAATGGGAGAATTAATAAGGTTTGGAAATAATAGAAAAAAAATCGAAATAATTATTTTATGTTTAAAAAAATAAAATAAAATAAAATAAAAAACGTTAAAATCTACTGCGAAACAACCACACGATTTCCATTACCCACTATTACGCATATTATACGCATTTTTTGGAGATGTGATCAGAAAAGTTAACATGACCAGAAGACATAAAATTGACCTAACGAAGTAGAAACCTAAAATATATCCGGATAGATAAACTTAATAAACGTGTAAAGACATATAAAACAGTTTATAATATTTTAATTTATTCCGGAGTATGTTTAGACCCACCTCTTTTTCGCACCATTTTATTTATAGAAAAATTTCTCCAACTTATAACTTCGACAAAAGAAGCAAAATTTATTCTTAAGTAATACGTGGTATGAAATAAAGGCTGAGCTAAAAATACTTCAGTACAAGTTAAAATATATTGATATCTATGGCCTGGTAACATGTATAATTTATTCTTAATTACTCTTAGCCCTGCCCTTTTTACACACCAGTATATTTTAAAAGCAATCTTGTTATTTCTTCGTAATTACTTATTGGAGAAAATTTCTCTAAAATCCTACTCTTGTAAAAAAAGGGGCGGAGCTATCAGTACTCCGGAATTAAACCAGAGACTCCAACATACTAATTAATATTCCGTAGTATTGTTAGCCCCGCCTTTTTTTTCACACCAGTATCATTTTAGAGTATTTTCTTCTTATTTAATCGTAATTGAATTTGGAAACTATTACTCTAAAAACTTACTGGTGTGTAAAAAAGGGCGTGACTAATAACAGTACGGAATATTAATTAGGATGTTGGAGTCTCTGATTAAACTATAAATGTTACCAGGTATGTTTACATAGCGAGTTAAAAAAAAAAAAAAAAAAATAGTAGAGCTGTTTTTTGAAACATCAGTTTTCGAGATCTAAAACTGATCTATCTAAGCAGGATGATAGTTAATTTTCCTGAAATAACCGCGTAATACATGAAAAAGGATAGCTAAAATGGATTTATGTAACACTTTGCAAGAAAATCATTAGAGCCGTTTTCGAGATACCAACTTTTCCAAAACTTTGTATACTTAAATACTGACCGGAAATAATTAATTATATACAAAAGAATATTTAAAAGGGAGTTAATATGGCGAATTCGAAAAAAAAAAAAAAAAAAAAATCCGCACAGCTGTTTTTAAAATAACGCACTTGCGAGACCTGCAATTGAACTATTTATACAAAACAACTATCAATGTTCCTGAACTAACCAACTATATCATTCGAAAGGATATCTAATAGAGTGTTTATATAGTAACTTTGAAGAAAATCCTTACAGCCGTTTTTGAGATATGGACGTGTATCGGACTTCCGGTTTTCCGATTTTCACTAAAATTTGGAAAATTTATCTGTGTCTGTATCATCCACCTAAATTTATCCAGACCTGTCTGAATTCTGAAGTTTCACCAGTCTATCTTTATTAGTTTCGGAGGTATGGTAGCCAGAAAATCCCCCCACATACCTGCATATACATATTGACCAATTTGCCAAAAATTACTTTCTTGGACTCAGGAATCTTAAAACGTGTAAGTCAGGTGAAAACTCCATATCGAATTTTCGGACCGAATACAGTACTTCATAGTCGGGTAATGGAAGTAAAAATAGACGTATGTGGAAAAACATTACCATTGGACTGTTATAGGAGAAAAGTAAAGTCATCACTATGAGGAATAAATTTCCTTCATCATATTAATTTAAACATATAATTACTAAAACTACAAACTTATCAAGGTTTATAAAGATATAAAACTATTTATAATAAAAAACACAGGTGTTGTAATAGAAAGTAGATTCTATATTGTACTATTAATTTATAGAAAAAAAATCCTTTTCATTTTCACTTATTAACTGAAATATGTAATTTAAAAAATGCATCTTTGCTGAAAACTATGTTTTTAAAAACATGTTAAAAATTTAATGAATATTAGCATAATGGAACATACACAGTAATAAATCTGTACTGATAAGTATAAAGGATTTAAGTCCAAAAATGTCCATTTTCAGTTATGTACATAGTCAGATTCAGAAAAAAATTCTCTATCGATTGGCATAAAGGATTTAAATCCCTGTTATCTAGTCTTTGAGAAATTCCATTGAAAAAAAAAAAAAAAAGATTCAAGTCAGAAATTTAGCATTAATCATTGGTATAAAATATTTAATTCAATTTTTTCCCTGTAATAAATGAAGGTTGACAATCACTGAATGGTATAAAGGGTATAAATTAGCATAATCCTTTTTTCCTAATCGATTCTTCTGATTAGCTTTTAGTTAGTTTAACTTTATTTTTCGTCTCCTGAAAAATCAAGAATATGGACTTAAATCCTTTATACTTCTCAGTACAGAAATAATGTAATCAACACAATTTATTTTGAAATTGTAAAAATAAATTCCACCAAAAATTTTTAGGAGTGGCATTTGATATAGATAAAAGGCGAATCGACTCGTATATTTGTCGATTATGTATATCAAATGCCACTTCCGCAAATTTTTGGTGGCTATTGAATTAAAATGTTGCGATACTGACGGGATGGGTCAACTAGCGACTACTAACGGGTTAAAACATATTCTTATTTAAAACTGAAAAAAAAAAAAGTAATGCATGCTTTTCAATTTGAGCACAATCGTTACGTTTTTCCATTGGAAAGAAGAAAAACAAAATATTCATTTTTAACAACGTAGTCTCTCTTTAATTTTTATTATTTTCTGAACATACATATGAAAGGTAATCATGATCAGGTAATCATGTATTGTAATCATGACAATAATTTGATTCCATCTATACGTTTTGAAGTCCCCTGACTTCATTTTGCTATTTTTACGGTGATGTATGTAAGTGGGTGTATGTTTGCATGTGCATGAATGAACATGATCACGTCTGAACGCTTCGTTCGATAAGAGCTCATGTACAAGTTGTACTTATTAGCATCAGTATTTTGAAAAAAAAAAAAAAAAAAAAAAAAAAAAAAAGAAATCACTTCTACTTAATAATTTTCAACTAAAAGCATGACTATATACAAGTACCATGAATATTAACATGCAATAATGGTGAAATGAAATATAAAGAATAAAAAAAATTAAGGAACTGTTAACGGATTAATGTGTTATAGTTGTCTTGATAACGTTACCCAGAGCTGCCAACCTAATCCGTAGGATTGTCAGTACCGCCCTCTTTTTCACACCAGTCTTTTTTTAGAGTATTTTTCTTCTTAATTCATCGTAAATATATTTGAAGAGAATTGCTAAAAAATTAAGTGGTGCGGAAAAGGGGCGGTACTAAGAATTTTCCAGATTGGGCTGGCAGCTCTGTTTAACTTGGATAATCATATTAACATAGCTGCCAGATCTCGAAATCTCCGCCCTTTATTCAGGATACTCTCACTAATGAGAAGTTTTCGACTTTTTGGTTACTACTAATTTTTTTGCAATAATTTCTAATACATATCATGCCGAAACTTTTTTATAGAAACACAATAAATATTTCTATATAAATAAAGTGGTGGCAAAGAAACCAAAAATTTTTCATGTCTGAAAGTGTCCTGATAAAGGGGTGGAGACTTCAAGCTCTGATACCGGCCAACATAATAATTAATATTCCGTAGTATTATAAGTACCCGCTCATTTTTTATGCCCAACTTTATTTTTAAAATAATTCTCTCTAAATGTAGTTACGATTGAAAAAGAAGAGAGAGAAAGAAAATACTCAAAAATAGACTGACGTGAAAAAAAAGGCGGATACTGATAATAATACGGAATATTAATTTAGATGTTGGCAGCTATGTTTTAAGTATGCTAGAATACGAATAAATTGTATAAAAAACGCAATTTTGGCAAAAAAAAAATGTTTGTTTCAAATGATTAAATTATGGAATATAAGCATTCAGTGAGAAATAATTATTACAAAATATTATTGTTTAAACTTATATTACCTCCTTAAAAAAAAAAAAAAAGTTCGATATTATGTGAATTCTTTAAGTTTACAGTCTTTATTTAAAACACTATTCTTAAATATTTGTTTTAGAGCTGTTTTAAAAGAAAAAATAATAAAGAACACATCAATTTTAATTCTTTAAAATACATTTTATTGTAAATATTTTGAAACAACACTTTCTATATATAACAGTTACGATGAAAAGTATAGACAAATAATATTATATATTTTCTTTCAACGCTATATAATTCGTTTAGCTTGGATAACAGAAATGATATAAATCAGAGCTGACAGCAAATCTGAAAATCTACGTAATTAATCATGCCTTGTCAGTATATGATTAACATTCCAGTTACATCAAGTGATAGTTATTTATTATCACACACAGATTATATAACAGACTAGCTAAAAAAAAAAAAAAAAAAAAAAAAAGAAAGAAAGAAAAGAAATATATATAAGGCATGTTTATTTTATGAACAAAACATGTTTGTTGAACATTCAGAATTTATAAAATATTTAAATATCTAATTTTAATATATTTTTTAAAATGTATTTTAAAAAATCTAGAGTGACTCCATTCTACATTCCAAAAATTATGTAATTAATGATTGTGTAAATAAATAAGAGTAAGAGAAATCAACAAATAAACGAAAGAAAAAATTTTATGTTTGAGGGTAATTCAGTATTTTTCTATGCAGAATGTTCTTCAATTTAACGTTATTGCATTTCAAATATTTTGAGTACATAGATCACAAAGATAAATAATTTTTCGTTGTGTCCCTGTAACAATCTTTAAGAGGATCAACAAAATCTATATAGTTCATGCAAAAGTGAACTATAACATGCATATAAATATTTAGCTCAAATGGATAAGGTATTTAGTTGGTGTTGCACTTTATGTAATCTTTGTCCATTCGGTAGCCATAATTATAACGAATTTTTCGTTGTGTCCTTTAAAGAAAATTGTAAGTGCTAGATTTTTCGAAATCTAAACAGTTTGAGCGACGGTGAACTACAATATGCATATAAATTTTCATTTCATTCGATTAAAGCGTTTAGACGCTATAATTTAAGCCCATAGGAAACAGTAATATAGATTTTTTTTTTTTTTGTGTCCCCGTAAAAAAAAAAAAAAAAAAAAAAAAAAAAAAAAACTATAAATGTTAGATTCACCCAAATCAATAGGGTTCGCGCTATGGTGACCTATAACAAACGTATCAACTTCCTGCACAATCGATAAAAGCATTTAGACGTTATCGTGCTCTCTCACATACACACACATATATATATACACGCATACACACACACACATATACACACGTACATACATACACACACATACATACATGCATACATACAATCATCATCCTAAAAATTGCAAAAATGTACTTAGAGGACCTCAAGATGTATAGAAACTCAAAATTTCTAAAGTCGAAATTTTGTCATGATTACAATGTATTTTTTACACTTGTAGGTTTGGAAAGTAAACAAAGCTATCGGAAGAAGCGCGTTAAGTATGACAATGACTTCGTAAGAGTTGAAATAAATACACATAACTTTCTTCCAACAACAGTATTGTTTTGCCTTTTTCCCCTAAATCTAGTTTTGCCATAGTTAAAGTTCTTAAACAATATAAATTTAAAATAATTTTCTCACTCATAAATAAATTAGGACTTTCTAGATTAAAAGACCCTATTGATACACACAACTTTTGGGGGTATATATAGTAATCATTGTGAATGTGGAAAACCATATATTTGTCAAACACAGCGTAAACGCAAATTTCGCCTCAAAGAACACATAAGTTATATTCAAAAACAAGAAATTAAAAAATTAGCCATTGCTAAGCACTGTTTAAAAAATAACCATAATTTCAACTTAATTCAGCTAAAATAATCTCTAAGCCTAAACACCTACATGAACTCGATGTTCTAGAAGATTTACATACCTATAAAATCATAAAAATATCATTAATTGCAATTTTGCATTTTTAATTTGCGATTTTGCATATAATTTTGCTCCCTCTCTCAGATTTTTTGGAAAAATTACATAAAATCCACATATTCTTAATTTTTACATTACTTTCTACGTTCCAAATTCCTATTGGCTTACAGCTGCAGTGTCTTAAATTCCTGTTGGTTGCTACTATGATTCCATAATCCGCTTCACTACCTATATATATGTTTAAAAATACACATCGTCATTCTTCACTGATGACGGTACGCTTTACGCTACCGAATCTGCAGACTGCACTTAACAAATTTTTTACATAGGCGTCTTTAACGTTACGTAAGTATTGATATTTCTGTTCTGCGTCAAGTCTATATATTTATACACTTAATTGGATTTTAAAAAATGCAATATTTTTATAATTTAACATTGTATTACTTGAAGAAAAGAAAAAATATAAAAAATTGGGTTTCATGATTCCACTTGCTCCATAGCTTGGTAAAACCCTAGTAGTAATATGTAATCGGTCGTTGAACGACCTCTCATCGAAATCTGATGAGTTGATGAGCGGCCGATCATTGGTAACTCATCAGAAAACGATGAATCTGATTGAGGACTCATCGGAAATGTCTCACTGAGAGTAGCTGAATCCGATCATCGAAATCCGATGAATTTAAATAAATAAATTAAATACTTACAAACTCTAAGGAATATCTTGCTCATCTCGATGCACAGTCGTAGTAGATGTATACAACTGAAAATGGCGCATAGCAGCTTTTCGAGATCGACGGGAACGTGCAAAACTAATCTGGCTTGTCTACCAATCAGATTAGACTTTCAAGGAAGACGTTATTTTCATTGATTTTTCACCGTGATTTGTTATCAGTTCCAGATATATACGATGAATTTTCCCTCATTGAAAACCGATTTTAGATACTGTTCGAAATGATATATCTTTGTCATTACTCGAGCAAATTTCGAGGAATTGATGAAAGACCGTGCAAAATACGATGGATCAGTGCTGCTAGGGAAGTGTATCCTCGGCCTACTGTACCCTTATACAGTACATTAAGAGCGATGTAAAGCAAGTTTCCGGATCAGGAATAGTAGAATTTTTATATAGTATTAGGAGGACTGGGAAGTAATATCGTTTTATCACAATAAATTTAAACAAATAATATTTAACATGTTTTTATTTTTAATTAGTTGTGTAATGATCTTCGTTATCAACAACCTTTAGGTAATTAATGTGTAGATTTTTAATGCCAGATCGATAAAAATCAATAGATTTTTCAGCATAATCCTTGGAGATTGCATTTAGGACATCATCAAATCAAATTTTTTACCATTTACAAAATATTGTAGCAGTCAAAATGAATAGAGTTCCGTTGGTGAATTATCGGTAGAGTATGGTAGGTGAGGCAATACCCCTTACCCCAATTTATTATTTTTTTTTTCAGGGTTCGTCTTGCACAGTGCGGTCTTGAATTATCGTTTTTCTGTTGACAATCGTTGGACGCATTTTGATTAACGATTAGTTTATTCGATCCAATTATTCACAGTAAAGGTCTGCATTCACAGTTTGTCCAGGTTTCAGCACTTCAAAACTACCCTGCGAATATTCCACCAAACGCACAAAAGCTCCTGTTTGTGGAGTAAACCTGGCGTAGCTGTACTTTGTGACAATTTATTCAAAGAGAGCTACTGCTTTTTGTATTTAGAATTATCCTAAAGAATCTATTTTTATTCTCCAGTGATCAAATGATCAAAAAACTCTCCTGTATTGTGCCCTGAAACAATAAATTCCATGTGCTCGATTGGGTAGCTTTGTTTCCATCGAACAGATTATGCAAGACCCAAAAACTTGCTCCATTTATTTGCTAATTTGCTGCAAATATTCTTGGATAATGAAAAAAATTGGTTATGAGAGTTTGATAGTTTCTCAATTGTTTGACACGGATTTGCTTTTACTTCCGCCCTTAAAATTTATTGTCTAAAGTTGTTAGTCTTCCTGATCGACGCGAGTCACAAAGATCAAAATTACCGAATTTGAACTTAAACAACCCCCTTTTACATTTACAAAGGCTTAATGCAAATTGAATAAACATTGCAAATTATTTTTGTAGCAAATGTTTCGTTACTACCATTTCGAAACTGAAAAAAAAAAAAAAAACATACAATTCCGGATGTGTACCTCTTTTTTTATTTGCCTGGCCATTTCACTGTAAATAAAAAAAAAAAAAAAAAAGCTTTAATAATTTACGAGTAAACAAGTCATCATTCTAACCTTGCATAATGTCTTTCGCACTTGTTTAAACATATAATGAGCTGATAAATGACAAGCGAATATTGACATGCACAAAAACGACATTGCTATCCGGTCCCCCTAATATTTTCTTACAAATAGATACCAACGCACATCAACAATTAGTCAGATTTAAAATTACTATATAAATTTAGTGATGTTAAAATTGCTCTTTCTGAAAACACTCGTCCAGATAGTGAAAGTTTTCATGAATCAAGGATTTTTTGAATTTTTAAAATATCTCAACTCATTAGAGTGTTACAAATTTTTCTCCGCCAGGCTCTAAAGCACTTCACATTTCTAAAATTTTCAACATTCCAACAAAATATTTTACAAAAGAGTATTATGTTTAACTGAAGATTATAAAACAAAACTGGTCGTACTCCCCGCCCTTTTTTCAGGACACTCCTAGAGGTAAGAAATTTCCGCCCTTTTTTGTCACCATTAATTTCATGCAGAAATAGGAACATATGATTAATATATTGGACTTGGCGTGACATAGTTATTTTGTCGTTTTGTAAGTTACATTCAAAAATTACTTTTTTATTTAAAAATATATATTTTTTTAACTTTAAATGATTATTACTGACCTTATACCTTAAAAATTATGTGCAGTCAGAAAAAAAAACACACCTAATTTTGCCGTAAATTATCGTAGAAACATGCGGCTGGTAATGATCGATTTGTAATAACGTTTATAATGGTAAAGTTAGATCTTGCTTAAGGGGTTATCTACATATTAAAACAGGTATCAACTTCATTTTTTCAAAAGAAACCCCTACTTTTGAACTCATATTCAGATTTCTGAGATCAAGGCGGTTCGGAAAATATACCCATTTATATACTTTAAATCAATTCTTGATAGAGTTACAAGCGAGAATGTATTAGGGGTCCGTCTATACATCTAAAAAGTGACGATAAAATTTATATAGCTTGAGTCATATGAACCCTTCAATGCTCCATTACAAAAATCTAGATAGCAAGATAAAGAATAATAGTAACAATGATAATTATAATAATAATAGTGAAGTGGTAAGAAAAAAAGTTAATATTTAAGAAAAAAAATATATATATATATCTAATTCTGTTGGGTATATTTTTATTATATACAGTGAACCCCGCATGAAAGTGTTACTATAAAGTTTTGCATTTAATTAGAGGCGTACAAACCGACAAATACACAATATACAAAAATATTGATAACAAGATTTAAACAAACATCTGAGAAAGCACATTAGATTTTCAAGAAAAAGGAGATACATAGCTGCCAATATTTTAATTTATTCCGCAGCACTTTTAGCTCCGCTTTACTCTTTGCACTTTTTTTTTTCCTGACTGTACATTGAAATTGAAGTGTTTTGAATAAATCCTAGTATAAGATTTTCTTCGTGTGTCGTTTTTCAATCAAAAAATTTCAATGTACGTTTCAAAATTCGTTTATATGTATAGTAAATAACCTCAAATGTTAAAAATGTTAAAAATCTTCCTATTTTTATAGAATATTAGATTTCGTCAAATATCAGTGGAAATGACAAGGCATTTTCTAAATTTACTGAAGTAATGAAAATGCTACCTTTACAAATGCTTCTTATTTTATAAAATGTCAAAAATGCTGTCACAAAAATCAAACTATTATTTTGAATTTTATTGTGAATATTTCATGCTAGAAAAAATGCATGTTGAAAACATATATTTTTCAAAATATTCATTTCAGCAAATTTAATATTTTTATTTATATTTATTTATTTTCTAAATTTATTTTTTACTTAGTGACTGCACTAAAATGGCTCAATTGTATATAGATATACTTTTTTAATATCCAGTTAACCCTTTGCGGTGCAGGGTAATTCGTACTGTTTAAATTACACTGCCACCGGAATTTACGAACAAAATTAAAATAAAAGAAATTTTAAATTTTCAGGTTTAAAAAAAAGCGCCTTTTCTGCTATGTTATAAATGTAAATTTTTGCTAAAAAATTTCCGGGATGAGTTTTTGAACTTGAGAATTAAAATTAGGTGTTCCATCAGCGGGAACACTGCGACTGAAAGGGTTAAAGTAAAAAATATACAGAAGAGAATAGAACGCAGTTGTTAACTTTTATATTTTAGACTTTATACCAAAAAAACAAAAAAAGCAACATACCTGAAAGAAATTAACAGAGAATTTTATTCAAACATTAGTTGTCGTGTCCTCATTATTTTTACCAAAAAATTGCCTTTTAAACAAATAAGTAAATAAATAATAAAATAAATAAATAATTATTTATTTCTATTTACAAAATGGATTACCATTGAACGTTGAGTTTAAGGAGTATAATTTTTTGTTTAATTTTATACTAGTTTTTGACTACTTGAACATTACAAGCGAAAAATTTTCGTTGTAGTGCAAATTTTAATACTATTTTCCGTACTTTCTTCTGTGCAACAATCAAAGCATATCAAATATATTGTCGGAGCTAAAAATTCAACCTGTAGATATAATCTTGCGATAAGTGTTCTATAAATAATTTTGACTAAGTTTATTTATTTATTATTTTTTTGTTTGTTGTTAAAAGTGAGAAAACAAAATCTAAAATTGTTTCTATTTGATGCAAGCATATGTTTTTTTCCTAACGGTATTTCGCAAGTCTTTTCAAAATACTTAAATTGAAATTTATATTGCCGAGAGTAGAACTTTTTTCCAAGGATGGATAGCTTTAACACATAAGAAAATTTTATCTTGGTTGGATATTACTATTACAAAATTTCACAATCATTGATTAAAAATAATCCTTATTGGAACTATTTATGTTAAATTTTGTTCTATACTGTCTTATTAAAATGAATAATAACAAATAAAGGAGAAATACTAGAAGACATCGCTGTCTATAGTTGCCAGCTTAGCACCTTTTGGCTACTAAAAATTTTTAATAATTATTTTTATAGTTTACTTTATCAGTGAAAACCGCTACTGTTCACTGATAAAATAAAATAAATACTTTATTATTTTTTTTTTTTTCCCGGTAGCCAGAAGGTGCTAAGTTGTCAACTATGGCGCTATCTGTTGAACGATATGCACTAAAATTTGACAGACTGCATTTATTGTCCAGATGAAACTAATTATAAAAGGTCAAGAAAATCAGCGAATTAATTATCTAATTAAAGCTGTCAATTCTTTTGCCGCACCCACACTTTCACATAGAAAGTGATCGCACTGAACTTTGATAGGCATCATTTATTGTCAAGAGGCAAAACTTAAAATTTTAAGGCGATAATGGTAAACTCAAACTGTTTGATTTCTAATTGTCTTAAAAATAATTCATTACAGTTATTTAATGTGTCCTAAAAATAAAACTGAGTTGAGTTGAGTGGACTTAACGTCGCATTATAGCTATGTAGTGAGCAGTTAGCGATGGTCTGGGATTAAGCGTAGGAGTTCCGGAGACGTGTCCTCACATATTTTGTTCTGTGTGGAGGGGATGGCTACTTCACTTCTGTAACACATAGAGGTAAAAATAAAGTTGAACACAGAATATGTAGTATAATTTCAATAGCTTTTAACGGTAACTGTAAGAATAATCAAAGCAAATAATGATAAACTGATTATTTGGGCGTTTCAGAATATCGTTTGAAAAATATATATGATTAAACAAAAAGTTATTTTTAAATTTCAAAGTAATAGATAATAGTTTAAAATGTCGCTAAAAATTTTTATGCCGTAAAAAATGTGAAAGTATGAATAAAAATATATTAAAGCATTCTTGGCAATATTTTACGCCTAAACCCTACCTTAAAAAATAATTTACATTCTTGGAGGGAAAAAAATATATTCACATAAATTCCTAAAACTTTTAAAATAAAATATGTTTAGAATGTTAGAGAACATTTTTCAAACACGTTTAATATACGATATGTTTTCTTTTTCTTTCAAAATTTTATACAAATTCCATAAAAATATTGAATGTGCTATTCTGTTTTAGAGTTTTAAATTCTTGATAATATTTCAGATTTCTTTTTTCTTTTCGAAAACTATAATTTTTATTTAACAAGTTTTATGTAAAATAAAAATAAGAAGAAAATGTTTTATTCGTAAATTATTTTTTACTTCTAGTTTGATACGTACTTACACATTTTGTTACTTACAGAAACACGATTTGACCATTTTTTAAAATAGTCCGTCTGTCGGCCTTTGTGTGAGACAAAAAATTGTGATAGGATTAGATCAATGGCTAAGGCATAGAATTTCATAATGAATTATACTTTAGGCATACCTTGAAGTAAATTGTTGTATGTAAGTTTTTCACATATCGTTTGAGAAATGGCGCTGTAATGATGTGATTTCTCCAAGTTACGAAAAGGCTACATCTATGTTTTGATAGTGTATAATTGCACAAAAGTTAAAGAGGGAGATGATAATTATAAAACACTGATGCTGATTACATTATGATTCATACCGACTGGTAGGTGACTTTGATTCACTGTGATTTTTCTACATTGGTAAGATATATTCCATATCCTAAATCCTTTTATTCCATATCCTAAAGACTTACCAAACTTTCTATAGCAGATGGTCATTATAAAAATGAATAATAAATTAATTTAGGTGTATACCAATCGTCAGGAGGCGTTTCTCTCACCGACTTTTTGTGATTTTTTTGTAATTGGCTACATCTCGGCATCTATTAGTTAATATCGCAGATAATTTAAAATGTAAAATATTTATTATGAGAATCTATCTTGGTAAAATGTTTGCGCATGTAAATCGATAGGTAGCTCTGTTACATAGAATGATACAGAAAAAACTTTTGTAATAACCATAATATACGAGTTTCTTTCTTTATTCCTTTTTTTTTTAATCATTTATTAAGGATGCTTAAACAATTATTTCGACTTAAAATGTATTTTTTAAAATTAATTTACAAACATAGCATGCAGAAAAAACTGATATAATTTCCAAACTGTCGTAGATAAGTTGTTTAAGAAAATTTCGAATTCTAAAGAAAAATTTAAAAAAAAATCTAGAAAGTAACAAGAACAACAACAAAAATGTGTTTCTTATGCATTTTATTTAGTATATCATGCATAAACATGATAATATAACTGTGATCGTTTTTATAAAAAATTCAAAGAGAGTTCAAGCATTTCATCGAAATTATCAAATACACTGATGGAAAAAAAATCCCAACACCAAGAAAAAATTATTGTACAGTAATGAAATTTCAGCAATACATTTGTCTAGATAACATATTTAATTGATTAAAGTTTCAAGATCACAGGTAGAGCCATTGGCGAGAAGAGCCATTTCAAATGTGAAATGTTGGTACATTAGTAACCGGTGTAACCGCCAGAATTTTGAATGCAAGCATGCAGACGTGCATGCATTGTGTCGTACAGGTGTCGGATATCAGTTTGTGGGATGGAGTTCCATACCTGTTGCATTTGGGCGGTCAATGCAGGGACGGTTAATGCTGGTTGTGGATGACGCTGGAGTTGTCGTCCAATGATGTCCCATACGTGCTCGATTGAAGAAAGATCTGGTGATCTAGCAGGCCAAGGCAACATGTCGACACACTGTAGAGCATGTTGGGTTGCAACAGCGGTATGAGGGCGAGCGTTATACTGTTGGAAAACACCCCCTTGAATGCTGTTCATGAATGGCAGCACAACAGGTTGTATCACTAGACTGACGTACAAATTTGCAGTCAGGGTGCGTGGGATAACCACGAGAGTACTCCTGCTGTCATACGAAATTGCTCCCCAAACCATAACTCCAGGAGTAGGCCCTGTGTGTCTAGGCCGCAGACAGGTCGCTAGCAGGCGTTCACCTGGCCTCCTTCTAACCAACACACGGCTATCACTGCGACCAAGGCAGAACCGGCTTTCATCAGAAAACACAACAGATCTCCACTCCGTCCTCCAATGAGTTCTAGCTTGACACCACTCACGTCGCAAACGGCAGTGGTTTGGAGTCAGCGGAATGCACGCTACAGGGCGTCTGGCTCGGAGCTGGGCTTGAAGTAACCGATTTGTAACAGTTCGTTGTGTCACTGTGGTGCCAACTGCAGCTCGAATTTCAGTTGCAGACGCAGTACGATTAGCCACAGCCATACGCCGAACACGGCGGTCTTCCCTCTCAGTAGTGCCACGTGGCCGCACGGAACCCGGTCTTCTTGAGGCAGTACCTTCCCTTGACCACTGCTGCGAACACTCATGCACAGTGGATACATTCCTGCCAAGTCTTTCTGCAATATCGCGGAAAGAAAACCCACCTTCTCGTAGCCCTACTACAACGACCTCGTTAAAACTCAGTGAGCTGTTGATAATGGCTTCTTCGTCTTCTTAGAGGCATCCTTGACTAACATTAACCCACTTCGTCAAATCTCAACTGTAAATAACGATCACGAACCTTACAGCGCTTATTTAAAGCAAACCTCATTTGCATGTTCATAGTAACGCTACTAGCGCCACACTTCTGCGCGTAGCTCGAAATTTCAATCGACGTCATCTTTCAGATGTATAAACACGCCTACCAAATTTCGTTTCTAGTACAGCTCCTTACTGGTGTTGGGATTTTTTTTTCCATCAGTGTAATTTTGCACTCTGTTTTTCTCCATTCAACCAGCGAGTTATAAGTAAATATATACATTTTGAAAAAAAAAAAAAAAAAAAACAGATTTATCTAGCATTTTTACTTTTAACATTATTTTGAAATTCTCCTTTTTTAGGTAATAATATTCTTTAATTAATTAATATTTGTTAATAATATCATAAATTAATAATATTAATTTGTGCTGTTTAACTTTATAAATAACCTAACCATTAAGATTTAATAATGCAAACAAGTGTTAAGAACTGAAAAATAGAGTTAAGAAATTTTCTTATGTTGCTAGTAGTAATAACACTATTGTCACTTTCTTCCATATTAATACTGGAGAGAATTAATAAAATTGCTCGCATTCCGATTTTCGATGAATTTACACATTTTGAAACATGATGAACCCGGTGTCACAATTTTTAGAAAATGTTCGTTACTCTATTTTGGGGCGTGTCTGTCTTTTATAAAGAGTATTTGTAAGTGATAAAAATTTTGTGACAGCTGGGTAAGTGTAAAAAATTTTGTCACAGCTGTCGATCAAGAAATAATGCACAAAAATTCATCTAAAATTTATATAACTTGACCTAAATAAATTAGTTTCGATCAGTTTTGATGCAAATCGCCCAAAACTTAACACTATTGAACTGAGATTTCTCCCATGTAAGGGAAGCCCATATCTCAGCTTTTATTGTGTATAACTGAACAAAAATGAAATGTCAGTTATCAGAAATGTATTATGAAATATTACACTAGTTTAATTTAGGTGCATACTTGACGGCAGGTGGTGCTGCTATGCTGCAATTTCCCCCGTGAACGAAAAGGTTATATCAAATTCCGTGGTATATAATTGTATGTATAACTGTAGAAAATTTTGTATATGAAAAACTCCGTTGATTCAAATTTGCGTTGATATGCTCCATTTTCATCCATATACGGGAAAGTTATAATTAAGCAGCTATAACATCGAAATGGATTAAACGTATATGTGAGACAGTCATTATCAAAAAGAAAATGTCAGAATTTAGTTGTGTATCAGCTAACAAGTGGTGCTGGTAATACTTACCTTTTGAGATTTTCCAGTTGGTTGCACATCAATGACAGCAAGATCACATTCAGAAAAAAAAAAAAAATATATATATATATATATATATTATTAATAAATAAATAAATAAATAAATAAAATTTTAACATAGTCTCTTGGGTGTGTAAAATTTTGATATAAAGAAATGTGATCGAATGCTTTTCACATTCACCGATATCTCTAAAGTTTTATTTTAAATAAAACAGTTCTTTTTAATAAAATCGTTTTTAATAACGTTAACGAGGATCGACTGTATATATATGTTACCGCTAAAGTGCAGAAATAAGTTAATCTGCAGATTAGCTAGGTAATCTGCACATTAACTAGGGTGATCCGTTAAAGTGAGGAAATTTGTTTTATTTCTCAAATTACCTAGGTAATCTGCGAATTACCTAGATAATCTGCACATTACCTACTAGGCACTAGTTAAAGTGAAAATAAGATATCTGGTGTTGTAATTTTATAGCACGCTGTGTTTGTTTTTTTCATTCGGAAAAAAGAAATAGTTTTCTTTTCCTTTTATTTCTTTCTTTACTAATTTTAATCTGTATGTGTTTTAATTTTTATATCTTTTAAAGTTATATTTGTTTTACTTTTTATTTATTTCATCTTTTTTATTCTGTCACTATAAGTTTGAAGATGTTATGCACTTTTAATATGAAATATAATAGCTTTAATAGCTTTCAATAAATTCTATTTTATTAAATGAATGTTAGAATTGTAATACAGTAACGATTTCTTTTCAAAATAAAAATATTTAACAATTAAAAAAAAAAAAAAAGTTTTATTAACAACTTTTATTGCTATTACTATTTAAATACTAGAAACATTAAATTACATAAAATATTACTAGAAATATTAAATTAGACAAATCAGAAGCATTATTTAAGAAGTACTTCAAACAATTAAAACTGCTTTAAAATTTTTTAGAATGCATGAAAATTAAAATGACAGTTTTCAATGCTTTATTAAACTAATTTGCAGCATACATATATCTCCACAAGTTTAGCAAATATATTAATTTTACAAAAAAAAAAAAAAAAAAAAAAAAAAAAACTTTATTCACACTTTTTATGTGATAAACTATAACGAAATTATCTGAAAAAGCGAACAAAATTAAAAAAAAATAATAATAAATAAATAAATAAAAATATAATCGTGATATATAAAATATGTACAGGAAACTGAAAGAGAGAAAAAAATGTAATAAAATGCTAAAAAATGTACAAAAATTTCATATTAAGTATTTATTAAATGCCATAATATTTTTTAAAGTTAATAATTAATATATCTTTTTTTTTTTTTTTTTTTTTTTTTTTTTTTTCAGTAACTAATAGTAATTTAAATCAATTTTAAAATAAATTAGTTTTTAAAAGTTATGGTTTAATAGTTTTAGTTCGGAGGGAAATAATTACTGTAATGTAAATCTAATATTCATAATTCAAAATGGAGTTTCACGAGAGACAGCTTTTAATTAAGATTAAATTTCATTAATAAAATACAGACCCTTATCAAACTTATATTGACAGAATTAAAAAAGATAGAAATAAAATCAAAATTAAAACAATTATAACTTACTTGTTACTATAATTTTTGTGTAGTCATAATAATAATCCTGATCATGGCTTCTCCATCCTCTACATTTTGCGTTTGCCGTTTATCGGTTTATCATCATAGCGTAGCGGAAGTGAAGGGGTAAACGTTTTAGTTATATTTGAAGGTCATTCGCGTATATGTATCACATGGCTGTTTGACGTCATAGTGAATGTAAAAAAAAAAAAAAAAAAAAACTAAGGCTCGATACAAACATTTGAACTTTAACGATACTGAAACCGTTAATCTGCAGATTACCTAGTTAAAATGCGGAAAACTCTTTATTCCGCACTTTAACGGGTCATTTTAGTTAATCTTCAGATTATCTAGGTAATCTGCAGATTAACGGATTTCGCGTTTTAACGGTAACATATATATATATATATCAGTTAAATATGAGGAACACACACACACACACACACACACATATATATATATATATATATATATATATATATATATCAGTTAAATATGAGGAACACGTAAAGTAACATAAAAAAAAAAATCAATTTTTGGAATAAATTTTTTTATTAAATTTTTAATTACTTAAGGATAAGGATTTCCAGAGAACAAGTTAGAAATTTATTAATATATATATGTATGTATATATATATATATGTATAGGATGAGTTTGACATAATCTGCCAAACGAAAGGAGGTGATAGAACAGCCCATGGGAAGCATAATACACCATAGAAACCCTGTCCGATCTCTAACCGTTTCTGAGTTATGGTAGACAGAAGAAAAAATTATTTTTTGCCATCTAGTCTGAAAAAAACCCAAAATTGTGAGCTTTCTGTAAGACTTACACGCAAAATAAGCACATATTTGGAAAGAGCAGAAAAATTCCTATCTGGTGACATCATTTACATCAGGATACCGTAACTTGACGGCGAGCTACAAGCGATAAAACATTGACGAAGTTTAAAATCGAGTTGTCACCAAATTCTTTAACCGGCAATTCTTCAAACACCGTTTAAACAGTAATCGGTCAAATTTACCAAAAACTTCTCCATTCCACAAGCTTTAGAATGACCCCGCAATAAACCATATCGGTGTTCTAGTTCATGAGAATTTTAGCCCTTTCTTTGAAATACATCACTGAAAACGGCGTTCGTCGAGAAGGAGACTCACGGGGTGCCATGGTCGTTCCTGATTTCATGTTCGCCTTCAGCCCGCTGTTTTGTCAGATGCAAAAGAAAAAAAAAAAAAAAGTTTTAAAGACAAACAAGAAAAGTAGTAGTTGTATTAAGTTTACAAACACAATGGAATGGAAACAAAAAAGTATGACGTTTCTCACAGTCTTTGACAAAAGAATATGAAAAAAAAAAAAAAAAAGACGTATCTCACGTTTATGATTAAAGCACATACGCATTCGAAAGGATGTGTGAAATTTAGTGCCGCTGCTGAAATTGGTCACCCCCACACCTTGCCTGCTTACGAACTAAAACCACAGTAGCTCTTAGCGAAATCTCATCCCTCAGTTTTATTATGGCATCACCCAGCCGGCTGCTTAAATCTTGCAAACTGGCAACTTCTGTGCGGTAAACTTCTTGCTTCAGGAAACCCCAAACATAGAAGTCCAATGGAGTGAGATCTGGCGATCTAGGTGGCCAAGGAATTGGTCCATTACGACCAGTCCATCGCGGATACTGCTGAGTCAAGAAGTCCCGAACGGCATTGGAAGAATGTGCAGGGGCCCAATCGTGTTGGAAAATGATTTCCACTTGTTGTGGTGCAGGAATGACATCAAGTAATCCTGGAAGGTGATGTTCCAGAAACTCCAAATATGTATTGCTTGTCAGATGACCTTGGAACACATGTGGAAATATCAAGCAATCGCCAACCACTCCAAGCCAAACATTTAAGCTGAATCGCATCTGGAACGATGAGTTTCGTGTTACAAATGGATCTTGCTGAGCATAATGATGTCAGTTATGTAAATTTAACATGCCATCCCGAGGGAAAAGTGACGCATCTGTCCACAGTATCTTTCTAAGGAAATGGTGTTTCTCAATATCTCGCTCTAAAAGCCAGCAGCAGAATGTTACCCGCTATTGGAAATCTGAGGGGCTTAATTCTTGTACAGGTGTGAAGTGGTATGGTTGATACTGGTTTTTGCGCAAAACATTCATTACTTTACTTTGGGTGATTCCACCTTCTCTCGCAAGCATGCATGAACTCATATTTAGATTTTCCTCCACTCGGTCGAGTACGGACGCCTCAGGGAGCGGCAACCATGGCCCTTTCGTACACTCTACCGAACGACCCACTCTCCCTAAGCCTTCGATGAATTGCGGCATATACTGCACGGTTGGGCGCACGACTGAGTGGATAACGTAGACGGTACTCTTCTTCGGCTCTCCGAGAGTTACGATCGCAAAATCCATACACAAACTGCATATCCGCGTACTCTGCATTTGTAAAACTAGGCATATCTGTTTACAGGTTGGAAAGTATGACAATTTGATCACTGTGATGACATCAATTAAAAATAAAATTCTGAAGAGTAAACAATAAGGGATAAAATTTCAATATAAATTTACAAAAGTAGAAGAAAAAAAGTGCTACGGAATAAGAACCAATTTGGTTAATTCGTTCCAATGTAGGAAAACATACTAAGTATGAACTAAGAGAGAGCAAGTAGATGTGAGAGCAGCGAGAAAAGAATCGACCGAGTTCAGGAAAGTCCAGAAAATGCTAAAGCAATAAGCAGCATAAAACGTAAAAGAAGCTGACGTGTTAATGAGCTGTTACAGATTGACTCGCCTTTTGTACCCGCGAGTTGGAAGCGCACGCAGGAAGGTTGGAATACATCTGCATGTGACTAAGAGTCCATGTGCAGATAGTCACGAATTTGTATACGCTCCATTTACTCACCATCGTTTCGTTTGCCGAATTTCGACGAACGCCGTTTTCAGTGATGTATTTGAAACAAAAGGCTAAATTTCTCCTGAACTAGAACAGCGATATGGTTTATTGTGGGCTCATTCTAAAGCTTGTGGAATAGAGAAGTTTTGATAAATTTGACCGATTATAGCTTAAACGGTGTTTGCAGAATCGCCGGTTAAAGAATTTGGTAACAACTCGATTTTAAACTTCGCCAATGTTTTAGCGCTTGTAGTTCGCCGTCAAATTAAGGTATCCTAATGTAAATGATGTCACCCGATAGGATTTTTTCTGCTCTTTGCAAATACGTGCTTATTTTGCGTGTAAGTGTTTCAGAAAGCTCACAAATGTGGGTTTTTTCAGACGGGATGGAGAAAAACAGATTTTTCTTGATTGTCAAACCCACCCTGTATATATTCATAAGTACACAACTTTTCCTTTTATATTTTGTATACTTCAAAATTGCTTCTGAAAATTTACTGAATAACAGTCTCAAGTGCATGATAATGTTAAAATATATCTGCCTTTAATTACATACTTGACAACATTTTAATTTATTCTGGAGCATATTTATTCCCACATTTATTTTGCACCATTTTATTTACAGAATATTTTTTCCAATATATAACTAAGATAAAACAAAGAAAAAAAAATGGTATGAAATGAAGGCGGGGCTGAAAATGCTCCGGAATAAATTAACGCTTTCGCGTCTGCATGTTTTTGTCTTTTTCACAGTAAGGTCCGCCTGTGGGCGTTATTCTCCCTAGTTACAATATTTCAGAACGAAATTTTCCACATTCACATTTATATTACAAATGGATATACATTATAGTTACACTCTTTCTGATCAAAGCATTTGTGTGCATAGTATATTGATAGTACAAATATAAATGTTCGGTCATAGCCTCCTAGTTAAGGAGGCTATGGTTCGGTATATTTTAAAGAAATAAATAACATACAGATTGCTAAAGAAACGCCCACTGGTGGAGTTAGAGATCTTCAAATGACGTGAATCTACGTCAGCGGTCGTGAAAGTGTTAAAATTTTGGCGGGTCTGTAACTACGGTTAAAATATACCAATTATTTTACCGTATTGATGAAAAAGGCGATCTAACTTCATTATTAACGAGTTTAATCTAATTCATAGCTGTCAATTTACTCATTAATATCCAAAGGAATATCAGTACCCGCCCTTTTTTTTTTCCACACCAGGGAGTTTTTAAATTATTTTTCTTCTTATTTAATCGTAATTACATTCAAAGAAAATTTTCTAAAGAATAAGTGGTGTTAAAAAAGAGGCAAGTTATAAAAATCTTTCAGAATATTAATTAGCAAGTTGGCAGGTGTGCTAATTTCCCGCTAATTTCATATTTAAAATAATTTTAACAAGCATGCTGTTTATACACTGTAGAAGTTGAGATATAGTCTTCCCTTTGACAAATTTTACCATACACAACTTTATTTTATAATTTGTATAAAAATGTATTGTATTATATTTTTTACTCAATACATTTAAATGTGTAATATATGTATTATTTTAATTCTTTGTCCACGTTTTCATCTATTTAAAAATTTGCCGTATGTTTCCCCTTCGATTTACAACAGAGTCCATGTTATCCGAGTTTTCGATTATCCGAGTCACTCACGGTCCACATTATCTCGGATAAGCAAGGCTCTACTGTATCTTAAAAATAATAGTTCGGAATAATAGTTTATTACCAGAATTAACACAGTTTAAAAAATTCCTTACCATTACACGTAATATCTATTTTTGAGAAAAACAATTTTAATTACTTATATGTAAGAAAAATTACTGTTTTATTCAAACTTTTATTAAGTATTTACTGAAATTTACTCTTTCATTTAAACTACTATATCTTTTATTAAGAGGTATTTTTAATAAAAAAATATTCATGTTACTTATTTCTTAAACGTAAAGTTCTGAAACAATGTACGTCAGCACTGACAAAGCATTTTGCTTAACATCCATGTAATTAATCATTTTGCTTTGTTTGTGAATGATTAATCTTTTGTTGTAATAAGTAGATCTTACATGTTGTCAAGGAGATGTAATTTATAATGATCAACACTAGATAACTGTCAAATTATTTTCTTCTATAGGTTTTAGTGAAGTCTTACGTGCAGATTAGATTTATATAATATTTAGGAGGTATTGATAATATTTTTTAATTGTCATACATTATTATTTAATTTGTTAACAAGAAAATTACTTAACTAGTATTTTTTTTTTTATAATGAAGTAGTTAAGAAGTTATTGTTTGTTTTATTGACTGAGATTTAATACACAAAGTTGAAATCCTTTATACAACTATTTGTAATGTATCTTAAGTATATCATAGACAGAGTTCCCAGCTTTTATAATTTATTAGTGAGAATTTTTAGCCCCGCCTTCTTTTCGCACCAGAAATTTTGTAGATTATTTCTCTTTAATATGAGACAACGATTAAATAAGAAGAAAATCATTTTTCAAAAATTTCCGGTATGAAAAAGAGGCGGGGCTAAAAATGCTCGTGAATCAATTATAAAAATTGGGAACGATTATCATAAATGCCAATATTTAAATTTATTCCGGAGTATTTTTAGCCCCGCCTTTTTTTCCTACTTCTTATTTTTTAGGGATAAATTTTTCTTATTTTATCGAGGTTATATATTAGAGAAAGTTTTTCTATAAATAAAGTGGTGCGAAATAAAGGAGCTAAAAAACTCCGGAATAAATTAAAATATTGGCATCTATGGTGTATGTGTAATTATTTTGAAACTATAAAAGGAAAAGATCATAAAAATCACATTCGTACTTGACACTATAGAAACATGATTTCAAAACATTTGATCACGTAGAATATTACAAATTTTGTCTGCCCATTTTAATCATAAAGTATGGGAATAAGAGGCATGCCAACATTTATAATTTATTCAGGCACATTGTTAGTAACTGCCTACTTCTCACACCAACTTCTTGGAACAACATTTTTCTTTGTATTTAAAAGTCATAGTGTTTAAGTTTCTTAATTTATTCCGAAGAATTTTTAACCCTGTCTTTTTTACATAACACTTTTTTTATGGTAATTTTTTTTTCTTATTTTATCGTAGTTATATAGTATAGAAAAATATTCTATAAATTAAGTGGTGTGAATTAAGTGGTGAAGGCAGAGCTAAAAGTGCTCCAGAATAAATTAAGGAACTTGGCATCTCTGAAACATAAATACTTATTGAAGAAAATTACTTTACAAATAATGTGGCGTACAAAAAGGGCGGGTACTTACAGTCAATGTTGTCAAATTAAGGACTTTTTTATTCAATACCCACTACTAAATTTTAAGTATAACGGTTGCCTTACTCACTTTAAGAGATATTCGTCCATTATATATATCGAATATCAATACTTAAAATCATTGGTTACAGTTGAATAAAAAAGTCCCTATGTTTGGGAACAGTGCTTACAGTACTCAGGAATAAATTAAGAATGTTGGCATACTTGGAATAAGAGTTAACTGGTATCTACCAAATTTTACACTTTTTTAATACCACTTTAAACGAGTAGAAGTTTTTATTTAAACAGTGAAATTACTGCAGAAATTTTTAAAAGATTTCCGCAGTGGCGTATCCAGAACTTACCTTTGGTTGGGGGGGAACTAAGATTGCTCAAAGTGTTATTCGAGATCAAAGAAAAGTTTAGAACTGTAATAGTCAATTGTGAATGTAAATCCGCCACTGGATTTCCGTTAAAAGGTTTTGGTAGTCAAAGCCTTGAAATTTCGCTGTTGTGTGTTAACCCTAAGTGAGCAAGTCATTATTTACTATACAAATATTTTATTGAATATATGAATATGGATATTTAAATATATTATCACGTTGAAATTTAATGTCGTAAGTTTCATTATAGTTCTAACTAAAATTAATTAACATGTTCTTTTAATGAAATTGTTACTAAATTTTAAATATGGATTCAGAATTTTTTTTTTTTTTAAATATTTTAAAGAACTAATACCATCAATATTCAAATATAAAATTTATCATGCATTTTTAGCCTATTTTAATAAAAAAAGAAAAAAGCTTAAAGAATAGTATAGTTCCGAAACGATGGTTAATGTGTATTGCATAAAAACAATTATTGTTATATGACGCCAAGAAGATACAATAAAAAAAAAAAGATAGAAGAGGGGGAAAAAGTATTTTTGAAATATACAAATGTATTTAAAAATATTACCCTCATTTATTTAGATCTTAAAAATTTTATTTCAAATTTGCAATAAATATAATTAAAAAATAATGTAGTTTTAGTTTATGCAACTGAAACTGTAAGAATAAATCCTCAATTCATCTTATTATTATTATAATTTTAAACTAAACATTTATAGAGCAAAATCCATATATTAAATTTTAATTTACAAACGTGTTTTTACATTCTTCTCAGAACGTATTTACTTAAAGTATATAAATTCCATTTCCATACATGTAATATTTGAAATACTTAATAAATACTTTAGTATAAAAAATCTTATATGGAATAATAAATTTTAATTTTAGAAAATTATATTTTCAAAGAAAAAAAAATAACTTTTGGCAGTATTCCTTCGACATTTTTTCCCTTAATGCCTGGTTTTAAAAATTATTTTTTAATATGTATGATTAATGCAAAATATCTAAATTACATTTTATGAATCTGAACATCATTAATATTAGTTAATGATGATAAATGCTGCGATTTTAAATAGTTGCGTGGAATAAATATTCAATTTATATAGTTTATCTCAAGTCAAAATATAAAATTTGCCGTAGAAAATTGACATTAATATAAATCTATTAACGTAATGAGAATAGTTCGAAAAAATTATGGAGAATTTTAAAATTTTACTGAATCACACACTTATAGAGATTAAAAAAATCAACAACAACATAAAATGAATATTAAGATAAATAATATCAAATAATAGGGGAATATTTTAGTATATACATGTTTACATAAATTCATAAAAATAATAAAATATAATATTCACGTTGCAAATGTAATAAATCATAATAATTAGTAAAAGTATTTCTGCAAAACAAATCAGTAGAATAAGCTTTATCGCAAAAAATAAAAGTTCATGCGACATCTTTAAGTTAAAAAATACTAATTAATGTTTAATTAAAAATCGCTAATTTCAATTGAAAATAAGCGATGTAATAATGTAAGGGAAAATGAGCTTATTAATATTTAATTAAATTCAAGAAAAATTCTACGCTGTAATTTCAAAACTTACAAGATAGCATTCTTCCAGTCGGAAACTACAGTTTTTTTTTTTTTTTTTTTTTTTTTTTTTGGGGGGGGGGGAAATAATGTTTGTAACTAAATTTAAGGTGAGATTTTCTATAAATCTAAATTAACATTTTTTTTTTTTTTTTTTTTTTTTTTAATGAAATAGAAATAATAGGTTTATTGTATAAAAAATACGAGGCAATGTAGAGCTTCCAGAGTGCAAATTTTTCTTTGAATTCCATGCAGCTATGGATTATTTTTTAATATTTTTTTATTATGTATTTTATGCTGAAATTCCTTCTTTTTATAACAATATGCACTAAAGTAAACATGAATGAAATATTACCGAGCACGAAACAGTATATCACAAGACTGAAATATTTTACGTCTCTGAAAATGGAAATTTGAAATGTTATTGGGAAGATTTATTGCTCTATTCGAAGCTATGTGTAAGAGATAAACTATATATAAGTTATTCCTTAAATCATTTCTATGAACATAAATTTTCAAAAGATAGGTATTTTATAGCGTAGTATAAATATCTTAAAAATAATTATTTAAATACATATTTTTTTTTTAATTTATTTTGAATTATAAAATAATTAAACTCTGATATACATGTATAACTCTAACAAGTGCAATTAAGAGGAGTTTTGTTAAAAAAGTTTTACAGTATGTAACATTGTTTAAAACACTTGTATTTACAATTTCAAGCTATTCATGTAAGGCTTCTTTAAATTATGCTCGAATAGCTATCGGCAAACGATGTGAAAACTAGTACAGGTTGTGAAATCAAAATCTTAATTTTACAAAATGATTAATAAATATAACTGTATATTTAATTAACGGAAAATTTGAATGATTTATTTTATAATGTTTTAACACTATTTTCATGTTCTGGTTAAAAATGATAATAATAAAATTGCATTTAATCTAAAATGTGAAATCCCGATTTTAACGTTAGCCTTTCATTAAAATTTTCAATGACATGTTTAGAAAAAAAAAAAAAAAAAAATCTATAATGCTTATAGTTAGACTTCGTTTAAAGATATACATTTCTATACTATATCTCATTGTTTATAAGAGTATGATAGTTTATTTTATTGGTGGAACGTCATTAAACACTTTACACGTGATTACTGTAGGGAAAACTATAATACTCTTACATTTATGTTTGTATCCTGTAATGAAAATTTACAAGGAATTGGGGAATGAGAAATCAGATTGGGGGGAAGGGATGTGTGTCAAAGAATCGATGATTTTGCCTTGAACCATTAAACAAATTGGAATGCCACTTACACATTAAAATTAGAACCAATTAATACTTTTTGACATCAACGGCCAGTTTTAATTAGATGAATTTGATCTAATTTCACACTTCATATTCAGAAATTTTAAGTTGAAAAAAAGGTGTTTCGGAATTAAAATTATTCAGAACTTTAAATTTTAGTGCTATATATATATATATTATATATTGTTGTTTAATTTTCTTTCAATGATATTCTCAGCATTTACATATAAATAATCTAAAAAAAAAAATATAATCCTTCTACGATATAAAATCCTTAAACTAAATGTCATAACGTCCTGAAAATTTATATCTCGGCTAATTGTGAAAGATGAATGTAAATTATGTGGCATTAAGCTTAAGAGATTAATGTTGAAAAATTATTATTATCTTTATTTTAACGATAACTTTATAAGAGAAATTTTAATAAAATCTAAATTGCAATTCCAGCAACATCCAGTTATAATCTGTAATGTTTGTGAATGTTTCTGCATTGTCCTGTAAATATTAACACTAATCTTACTGTATTCTAAATAAAACAATTTTTTGTACACATGAATAAAAAATGAGAAGTTCATTATGATCTGTGCAACACAAAGATACAAAATATGATTTATAGAAGTAGATTTATAGAAGTCAACCTCTCATAAAACGCAATGATTTGAAATTCTATCTAGTGTCCTTGTACGTACACAAACCAGCAGCGATTTTTATCTCCTTTTATGTGGGAAAAACTCATAGTAAACTTGAATGACATATATCAGTTTCAGAAAATTCACGGGGGTTAGAGGGTGAACAAATAGACAAATGGACAACCAGACAAACAGATAGGCTAATTCAAATCGTAATCACCGTTAAACATTGTTAAAAATGCTTAATAAGATCGAAAGTGCAATTACAGCAATTTCTGGTTATAGCACTTAACATACGCGCCATGACAACATACGAGCCTTATTTTCAACGGAGATTTCATACTGTAAAGTTTATTTAATTGTAGTCTTCAGTATATTTGATTGTACGTATTTGTCGAAAATATGACTCCTTTAAAAAAAATACTGGTGGATAAATCTGATTAAAAATTAAGTAATGTTGGCAGCTATGCTTTAATGTGAATATTTTTGAGTGGCTCTGTAAATCTTGATGCTAATCATAATGCATTCCATGGAAAAAAAAATTCTTGCATATTATTAATTAATGTCAATTTGACCATGATTTGTGCAAAAAATAAAGTATAGAATTATGTTTTATAGAAATGCCTCTCACGGATCACAATGCTTTAGAATTCTTTCATGTGTCCACGTACACAAACCACTCGTGGTGTTTAATCCATTTTCAATAGAGAACATCCCACTATGAAATTGAATTACATATATCAGTTTCAAAGAATTCGATTCATTTTACGGAAGTTAGAGTGAGGACAGACGGACAGAAAAACAGAAGTCATGAACATTTTTCAATTTGTTGTGAACTGCAGGGCTGCCAACCTAATCTGGCAAATTGTTGGTACGGCTCCTTTTTCTACACGCTTAATTTTTAAAGTAATCTCTTCAAATGCAATTTCGATGAATTAAGAAAAAAAAAAAAAAAAAAAACCTTTGAAAATTAAGTGGTATAGAAAAAGGACGGTACTAACAATTTACCGTATTAGGTTGGCAGCTCTGAAACTGTTAAAAATCGCAGTTTTTAATAGTAATAGTTAACTAGAATAAAAGTTTGGAGTATGTAGAAGCATAGCTTCTCTCCTTGAAGTGTATATTTTAAATATGTGTATTTTTCAAATTAGTTCGCCAATACCTTTTAGACGAAAGATTGAATGTATGCATAATGCATACATTCAATCTAGTATTTATCTACGGTAATTTGAAACAAATTTATTGATTCTTAAGGAAAAAATAAATAAATAAAATTCGGATTTTTAATGATGCTATAAGCATACTTGCCAACATACTAATTAATATTCCATAGTATTGTTAGCCCCGCCTTCTTTTCTCATCAGTATCTTTTTAGAGTATTTTTCTACATTTTCAATCGCAATAGCATTTGGAGCATATTACTCCGAAAAATTATTGGTGTGAAAAAGAGGTGGGGCTAACATTACTACGGAATATTAAGTAACATGTTAACATCCTAATTAATATTCCGTGGTATTGTCAATCACGCCTTTTTTCTCACACCAGTAAATTTTTAGAGCAATATTCTACAAATGCAGTCACGATTAAATAAGCAGAAAATACTCTAAAAAGAAGATACTGGTGTGAAAAAAAGAAGGCGGGGCTAACAATACTACGGAATATTAATTAGTATGGTGGCAAATATGCTATAAGGCAGAAATTGACTCTCTTTCGACATTTAAGGTTATTACAAAGATTGGCACAGATTAAAATCGTTTGCACTGATCATGGTAAATAAATTTCATAAGTAAAAATTTGGATTATTATTAATTTTAGCAAATAATTTGTACTGTGTGAATTTCTATAGGCAATGTATTAGAAAGATTTACGATGGCTACAACATACTAGTACTGTGTAAAAGTATGTCTTACAGTATCAACACACATAGAATCGGGAATAAATATTTGTTTGCTAACGATTATCTTTAGGTGATTAATCCGTGCACAGCACATATAACTCATAATTTTGTAAAATTTTAAACATAGTTTTGATTCAAATTTCGTTGATTTTATGTTGAATATTCCCTATAATTATAAAGTTGTTTGTTTCCGTTACTGCTAAATACTTTGCGTAATTAAACGTTATTTAAAATAATTGTTATTAAAGAGAAATTATGCGTGAGAAACTTTAAACGTGTTATTCATATTTGATCACTTAATTTAGTGTTTTAATAATGATTCTCAATTATGTTTGGAATGAAAATGCAGACTTTGAACGAATTAAGCATTTATTTAGTAAATGAAATTATGAGTATAATATATATAAATGGAGAATTCAACAAAAGAAAATATATCTTGTTCAATCAAGCATAAGTAAATAATTGTAATAATAATGGATTCAAAATATCAGTTTCTGCAAGAAAAGTAAAAATTCGCAACAATATTCGTGACGTAAAATGTACAGTATTAAAATGAATTTAATCTTTTTATGTAAGATTTTAGAATTACAGTTTTGAATCATTATGAATTAGATAGGGTAAGTTTTAAAGTTTTGCTTTTATGAGCAGCGGTCAAATAACACATATTCGCAAATAATTGTGAAGTATATTTTTTCAAAAATTCCTCTGTGTTAAGCAAAACATGGTTGCTCATTACAATCCTACATATTTGTGAACATCCTAACTATGAACCGGAAAATTTTTAGTACACGCCCCTTTTTCACACCAGTATATTTTTAGAGTATTTTTCTTCTTATTTAATCGTTATTGAATTTGGAGAAAATTAATCAAAAATATACTGGTGTGGAAAAAGGGGTATGTACTAAAAATCTCCGGATTCATAATCAGGATGTTGGCAAGCACGATCCTATAAAATAAAGGAATCCATCTAGTTTAATTTATTTTAGTGTACTCTTTTGATCAATTATATTGTGCTAGGGGTGTTCTTATAACTTCTATGGATATTTTAATTTAAATACGAATATCAATAATGGACTATGATTTAACAGGGAAAAGCTTCGATTAATTGAAATTAAATAATTACAAAGATTTTTGCAACTAATTCTGGAGCTATAATTGTTATTATTCGAAATTGGGACTATCAATCTGAAATAAACTTTAATAATAAATAGGTAGAAATTTAAAAAGTGCTTTTATAAGCCTAACTAGCAATCATTAGCTGTTTCGTTGGTCACTATATTTAATCTTTTATTTACTACATTACGAAATAAACAAAAAATTATTTCAGATGTAACGTTTTAGTAACTTATTAGTAATTTTCGAAGATATAAGCAAGAAAAATTATTCATATGGCCTCATTGTATTAATTAATAAGGAGTTATCAATGCGGTATTTTAATACATTATTGTTAAGTAGAGGTCGATAAAAGACGAAAACCTTGAAAAAAAAATTGCAATGAAGTGTACATTTTTTATTATCTTTATATATTTTTTAAGACTAGTCGCAGATTCTTGAGGTAATATATAAATTAATTGCAACTCAGGTGAAGATAATGAAAAATGCTAATGAGAAACAGTATCACCACGCAATAAAAATCTTTTCTTGAACCTAAACGTCTTCATGTAACGTACAGTGCCATATAGGGAGATTAAAGTATATTTGTCGATCCTCATAAGCACTATTGAAATTCCTTACATAAAATTTATTTTACCCGCATTTAAATCTAATGCATACTTGCCAACATCCTAATTAATATTCCGTAGCATCGTTGGCCCCGTCTTCTTTCTTACACCAATATATTTAGAGTATTTTTCATCTTATTTAATCGTAATTGCATTTGGAGAATGTTACTCTACAAATTTACTGGTGTGAGAAAAAGGGCAGGACTAGCAACACTACGGAATATTAATTAGGTTGTTCGCAAGTATGTCTAATGGTATAGTCACACATTTAAACAACTTTAATTCAAATAACTTCAGGATGACGGTTTTATTTTTATCTATGTATTCTTCTAATAACAAAAATTAATTCAGAGTTTAATTTAAAATGTCTCCGGTTAAAATCTAATCTCCGTTCTTATTATATTTTTCCAAAATGAAAATATCTAAAGTAATTACTATATCAGTATTTCACAAAACGTACAGTACCATGTCATACCTGTCAACCATCTCATTATAAAGCGTAACATTTTTAGTAATTTTTTTTAATTTTTTTTTTTAGTAATTTTATTCTTATTTAACAACATTTGGAGAGAATTATTCTAAAGATAAAGTGGTGTGGAAATAGCGGCGTATTTTCAAGGGGCGTTAATAATTTTATGCTTACTAATGATATGGTTGGCAGTTATGCCATGTAGGGAGATTAAAGTATATTTGTCCGTCCTCACAAGCATTACTGAAATTCCTCACGTAAATTTTATTTTACATGCATATAAATATAATGCAAACTTACCAACCATCTCATTAATAATCGTAACAATGTTACGCCCCTTAAAAACTCGCCCTTTTTTTCACACCACTATAATTTTAGAGTAAATTTCTTAAAAAATAAAATAAAATAAATAAATAAAAGGATAGAAAGGTTGGGAGGCACCAGTGACAGTGTCACGCATCCTTCAATACATAAGTGTGGAAGCCATAGCCTCCTAAACTAGATGCCTGTCGCGTGGCTCGTAAACTTAGCAATAGTTCAAGTGGTAGACAGCACCACCTGGTACAGATTGCACGAATTTTGTTTCACCAAAAAGTTTTAAATGTGGGATTTGATATACGTAAAAAGCCAATAGAATCGAAGAAACGCCGATTCTAAGATTCTAAGACGCAAAGAAGCCGCTCACCACTATGCAGCGGTTTTGAGCGTTTTTAACCTTTAGAGAGGGGCTCCAAAGCCACTGTGGAGATTCAGAAGAGCCCGTCTCCAAAGGTTAAGCCTCCCCCGTTGTTTATTGCATAGCAAATAACAACAACAAAAAAATAATTACAAAGGTCTCCAGAGCAGAGCTCTCCCGCGACAAAAAGCGACAAAGTTGCATGAAAGTGAAGAGGACCGGAGCCAGGTGGAAGTCTATTTACAAAGTTCATTCAGGTAATGTACAAATTTCACAGTCTTTATACAATGTTCTCGCAGTCTTTATATCAAGCCCAAACACCCTAAGAACAATGTTGGTTAGCAACATCAGGCGCAGGATGATTGCTTTCCGAGAGCACTTCAGTGGAATTCTGTAGCATCAGACATGAGCAGTATTCGCCATGTAGGAGAGGAGGAAAAATTAAGGAAAGATAGAGAAGGAATTTAGTTTGTTGAATTTGATAAATCTTGAAGGAAGGCATAGATGCGCTTTAATTTGAGCCGTAGGGGCTTTCTAGTTATTATATTGTTCAGCCAGGTTGCTGGTCTAGGGTTAGGGTTCCTTAAATAGTAAGGTATTGTAAGTTGACAGTGAAAGTAGTAATGTTGTGCAGTCCCCTCCTCACCGCATGAGCATAAGGGTGATCGTCGGCAATGAAATCTGTGAAGGTATTTGGGGAAGGGGCCATGACCTGACAGAAAGGCAGAGATTTCCGGGGAGAGGTCCCAAATATTGAGTGAGACATTTGGTATTAGCTCGTGAGTGTATCTCCCTTTTGGAGACACACTCCAGAGACTCTGCCAGTCATTAATTAGTTTTTTATTTAGGTAATATTTTATGTAGGAAGGGGAAGCTGGGAGTGAATAGGCTATGTCACTAGATTCTGTTGCTGATTTTGCAAGAGCGTCCGCTAGTTCATTTCCGACGACCCCCTTATGGGCAGAAACGTGTGCCAGGGAGATTTTAGTTTTTAATTTTGAGAGCTTTATTTTAATTTCAATTACTTGTGGGTGTCTGCTCTTGTGGCGAGCTATGGCCTGCAGGCTCGAGAGGCTGTCACTGAAGATTGAGATTTGATTGTAGCCTGGAGAGTTATTTTCTGACCACTCAACTGCCTTCTGGATGGCAAAGAGCTCAGCCTGAAAGACCGAATTGTGGTCTGCGAGCCTGCCTGCCCACTGATGGAGAACTTTGTTATTGTTTAAAACGCAGAGTGCAGCTCCCACTCCATGATCGGTTTTGGAGCCATCAGTGTAGATCGCCAGTTGAGCAGACGGGGAGAAGCTGTTTTTTGCACAATTTATGAAAAGGGAAGCAGCATCCTGTGCTGGGTGTATTTGCCAGCTGTTAGAAAGCTGTTGGACATGAATATTAGGGAGGAGAGTGTCTGTGAGAATGGAATTATTTAATTGCAGGATGTTAGTTTTGTTAAAGTTGTATTTTAATTGGAGGTGAGCATGTGGAATACCAGTGATGACTGTGAGGGCATCAGTAGATATTGTTTTGTAACCTCTAGAAATTTGGACCAAAAACATTCTCTGTATTGAGTTAAGTTTATTCGACGCTGCTTTGGTGAGGTTGCCCCCCCAAATGCCAGCGCCGTAGGTTAGGATCTTTTCTATTACTATTTTATACCAGGTTTTTAGGAAGAAGGTGGATATAAGAAACGCCGATTATATATATCATATATCACTTCTTAAAATTATTGGTGGCATTTGAATAAAAAAAAAGGCGGAATCTGTACCAGGTAGCGCTGTCTACCGCTTGAATTGTTGCGAAGTTTCCGAGCCACGCGACAGGCATCTAGTTTAGATGGCTATGGTTGGAAGCTAACGGAGTGTGAGTCCCGAATTACAATTTCACTGCAATGGAAAGAGGGGAGGGGAACATAAAGGAAGAAAAAACAATAACAAAGGAAAATTTCTCCAAATGTAATTACGATTAAATAAGAATAAAATTACTGTAAAATAAGACTGGTGTGAAAAAAAAGGTGGGTACTAAAGGTGTTACTATTCATAATGAGATGTTTGGCAAGTGTGATAATTGTACTGTCACACATTTAAACAATTTTAATTAAAATAATTTCTGGAGGCCGGTTTTATTTTTTCTATTTATTCTGTTACTAACAAATATTAATTCAAAATTTAATTGAAAAAATCTCCAGGCTAAAATATTATCTATTTTGTCTGTTCTCTTTTTATTATTGTAACATGACAATGATTAAAGTAATTACTATATCAATGGTTCCTTTCTCCTGAACTAAAGCTGAATTTAAGTATTCTGATCTATTTATTTTCCATGTGCGCTTTTTTATTTCTAAATTCAACATTACTAGGAAAAAAGAAAAGGTAAATTTGATATTTATTACATGATTTTTTATGTTTTTAATCTTTATTATATATATTTTACTATAACTCTAATTTATCTGTTTAGTTACTTTCCCTAAGAAAATTATCTCATCATATTACCTTGGCTCAGGATTTAACTCACTGACGTGGCGCAGGTATTTTAAAGTACCGCAATTGGTAGGTAAAAGGTTAGATGAATTTTCAGAAAAAAAAAGGCGGAATAATTGATACGTTTAAATAAATATATTGGAAATTAATGACAACTATATTTGCCAAATCAAAACTATGGACAAATACTTTGATATATACCCTTTAATGAAATGTAAAGGGCATTTAATTACTTAGGTTTCATTATGTTGATTAGAAACATGGTTAATTTTAAATAAAATATTTTTTAACATTTTATTTTTTTATATTTACATTAGTTTGTAGACGATAAAATCAAGAAAAAAAATACATAAAACTATTTTATTGATCGGTATTTTAAACAAATCAAAATGAATTATTTAAAACGAGAAATGTATAATTTTAATAGTTTTATTACCACACACGTTTTATTTAATAATTTTATTTAATATTTTTATTTTTATTTCATATTTAATAATTTTAAAGCTATTATGACGTGACAGTTTTATGAGAAATTTTTGATGATACAAATTTTATTTAGTTTTTATTCAAGTGTAAAAGAATGTTTCTTTTATGTTAAAAAATAAAATAAAGTATAAAGTTGAAATTAATTTATTTTTATTGACATTAGCTTGAAGCTACAACTAAAAATTACAACTATTTTAATAGTGCTTATTACAAAAACGATGAAAAAGGCATCAAAATACTTGTTGCAGTTATGTTGAAACCATTTTTTCAAGTGAAACATACCATCCTATTTTTAACAGTGAATACACAGTTGCCAAATTCACTAATTTATTCTGGGGCACTTTTAGCTCCACTTTTACTTAACACCACTCAATTTATAGAATAACAGAGATGCCAACCTAATCCGACAAATTGTTAATACCGCCCCTTTTTCGACACCACTTAATTTTTAGAGTAATTCTCTTCAAATGCATTTACGATGAATTAAGAAAAAAAAAAAAATACTCTAAAAATTTATTGGTGTAGAAAAAGGGGCGGTACTAACAATTTGCCGGGTTAGGTTGGCAGCTCTGGAATAATTTTCTGTGATGCATAACAACGAGAAATTAAGAAAAATATATTCTTATAAAAAAGTGCTGTGAAAAATACTCCGGAATAAATTAACCCTTTGCTGTTCCTATTTAATTTCACTTCTCTGGTCAGTGTTGCTAAATTTAAGGCTTTTATTATTCAATATCCACCAGTAAATTTTAACTGTAACGGTTGCCTAATCACTTCGAAGGAGAGGATCGAGGAGATGAATCCGAAGTACCTAGGAAGAATTCTCCTGCGACTTTGGTAGCCAAATGTTTGAGATCAGTTATTTGTCCATTGTATTTATAAAATATCACCCTTCAAAATTATTGGTGGTAGTTGAATAAGAGAATCCTTAAATTTGACAACATTGTTTAGAGCTTTAGGGCCGGCAAAGGGTTAAAGAACTTGGCAACTCCGATGTATGCAATTTTTGTACGGACCCGCCCTTTTGTTAGAACTCCCCTGCCACAATTTCTATATGAAAATGTTTTATTCAAAATTATAAAATCATTGCATGACAAAACTTGCAATAAATTTTACTGGTATCGTAAAATATGAACTGTACAAACTCTGCGTAAAAGAAAAAAAAATTGCTTTGTCCCAGTGTTATATACTTTATTTAACAATTATTGTATTATGCCTGTATATATGAAACACTCTTATGTGTACCTACAATTATTTAAAGAAATTCAAAGAATTTAGCATAATATCTTGTGGTAAACCAAGTAAAATGTTTATTGTAAGAGATTAAATGTTTTTAACTTAAGTGGTGTTTTATTTAAATCATTATTAAATTAGAATTTACAGTAAAAGCCTTTTACATAATTATAAGTTAAGCAATTGGTTACAAACGCAACGAATTAATTTAATCCGTAAAATAATTCGGAGTATCAATATGACAATTAATTTATTAAATAGTTAATACGAACACTAAATTATTAAATTTATTTTATTATCAATTTACGAATAATCTTTTTAGTTATTAATAACTGAAGTAAAATCAGTAATAGAAGGAAATTATATTTTAATTCATCTAATCTCTCTGTTATAACTTGCATTTATTTAATTAAGTAAACTATGTAATTGACTTAATAAATTAAATTCCCCCAAACTCTAAAACTTTCAACTATCCCATTAACATCTCCATGAAATTTAATTGCATTTTCTCTACGTTCATATTTTAACTAATTTAATAATTTCAGATTCTACATCAGGATTGTATTACAAGTACGTAGAGGAAAGCGTTTTACCATTTAACTAATTAAATATGTATGTAAATTAAATATATTGAATTCATTTAGATATGTATAAGGTTACTATTTTGAAGGTTATGTATAAATACATTCATATTTATTAATAGCCTGTTACATAACATCTATTTTAATCAATATAATTCGTAAAAAAATTATGTGTAAGCAAAAAGGAAAAATATCGACTAAAAATGAATTTACGTGCACAAAGCAAAAATATTCGAATTTGTATTATTTTAATTATTTTGCTATGTAAAAAAAGTTAATAAATAAATAAATAAATAAATAAATTTAAATTATATCCCAAAATAGTTCTACATAAAACAAGCAATTTATTGTTTAAGGTGTGATAGTAAGACATTAGGAAACAAATTTAACACTTCTTTGAAGATTCTGAAAAATTTAGACATACATAATGGACGAATAACCTTCGAAGTGATTAGGTAACCGTTACGGTTAAAATTTAATCCTTATCGCTCATATGTTCCTTCTGAGGGGACATTAAAAAATCGAGCCACGCCTTAAGGTGTTCCTCTGCAAATGAAATGTTATTTTTCTAAAACGTGTAACTATAGGCATAGCTGCCAATATTTTAAATTATTCCGGAGTATTTTTAGCCCCGCCTTTATTTCGCACCACTTTAATTATAGAAACATTTTCTCCTATATATAACTTCGATAAAATAAGGCGAAATTACTTTAAAAAAATAAGTGGTTCGAAATAAAGGTGGGGCTAAAAATACTCCGGAATAAATTAAAATATTGGCAGCTATGCCATAGGCTATCTTTCTGCTACCGGAAAATTTTAACAGTAAGATTCATTTTATTTAATGATGAAGTAAAATAAAACAAATTATTACAATTTTTCGGTAGTCAAAAGGTAGTAAGTTGGAAACTATACGTGTGACGTTTTAAAGGAACGCCAAAAGGCGTGTCTTACTGTTAAAAATATGAAAATATGCCGAGCGTTAAGGGTTAATACATGTATAACTGCCAATATTTTAATTTATTCTGGAGTACATTTAGCCCCGCCTTTAATTCGCACCACTTTATTTATAGAAAATTTTTCTCCAATATATAACTTCGATAAAATAAGAAAAAAAAATACTTAAAAAAAAACAAGTGGTACGAAATAAATGCGGGGCTAAAAATACTCCCGAATAAATTAAAATATTGGCAGCTACGTACATGGATGTTGAATAAAAATGTTTCTAAATTTAGTAACACTGATCAGAGGAGTCAAATTAAGTGTTATTGGCAAAGGGTTTAATAAAATATTTTTAATAACAATGGTAGACCTGCTAACTAGGCTAGTTTATCCGTAATGGTAATAAGCCCCGCCTTTTTTTAACACTAAAATAGTTGTAGAGCAATAGTCATCTTGTTTAATCATGAGAATATATTGCTGAATTACTTCCCCTCTTTTTTCTTTCCTCCGCCCATAAATCGTAGTACTCAACGGACTACTCACAGATAACCTTGGAACAGCACACTTGCTAACTTTTACGGATCGTCAGTAAAGTTTATCGATTTTCATTTTATTTTATTTATTTAAGGATTGACGTGGATTTTCTAAGATATTTTCCTGAAAACACTTTAACATGTGAAAATAAACCATCTTACTCAAGAATGAAAGAGTATAGGGACAGGGCCTGATTAAGGGGGAAGCTCGCTCTTCACAAATTATTTATACTTACACCGTTATTTTTTAACAAATACTTACCTCCTATAATAAACAGAAAATTTTCATTAAAAATTATTTTAAAAGAATTCTGGTGTCTAATAACGGTGAGTAAATTGGATTGTTTTACACCGTTCATTTTTTATAAAAAATATTTCCTTGTCAAATCGTGGAATTTCTATTTCATGAAGTAAAAAATAATTGTAAAAATATTCCGGTATGAGCGAGCTTCCCCCTTAATCAGGCCCTGTATAGGGATTGGATTACGTTGTGTGAATGGCAATAGTAAAGAAAAAAAAAAAAAAAAAAAAAAAAAAAAACGTTATTTTTGAAGAGTGAAGGTGTTTCTTGTGTCTACCTCAGGCGTTATTTTGATTATTTACGTTTTATATAGGGTTTATAATAGGGCAGTATACATTTTTTAAAGCTATTTTTTAAGATGTATTTCTTTGAATGTTGCGATTTATCGATGATTTTGATACATTTTCGGAACACCTGTAATACGGAAAAATTAGAAGCCCGGCACCGTCCCCGCTGATGCCGGATTATCGATTCTTCACACTTTAAAAAAATAACTATTACCAGCTGCAATAAACTCTCTGTGATTGGAGAAAATAATTATTTTCTTCAATCACAGAGAGTTTCTTGCAGCTGGTAATAGTTATTTTTTTACAGTGCACTATAAAATGATAATAATGATAACTATTCTGTTACATAACTGCAGGGGTGCTTGCAGCCCCGGATATTGCTACCAGAATTTTTAAATAGTGATATCATTAGTAGTTTTCTAGTAATTTTCAGCAATTAAATATAACCAAAAATACAATTCACAATTATTGGTGGGGAAAAAAAAAAAAAAAAAAACCCGGAATGCAAACACCCCCTAAATTTATAGGCTACCTTTAGAAAAATCTTTAGAAGTTAAATGAAATATCAACACTGTATATGATTTGATCATAGCCTCCTAAACTAGATGCCTGTCGCGTGGCTCGGAAGCTTGGTAACAGTTTAAGCGGTAGAAAGCGCCACCTGGTACAGGTTGCGCGACTTTTTTATTCATCAGCCACCAAAAATTTTAAAAGTCGGATATGATATACATTAAAGGCGAATAGAATCGAAGAAACGTGGATTATGTATATCATATCTCGCTTCTTAAAGTGATTGGTGACAGCTGAATAAAAAAGTTACGCAATCTGTACCAGGTGGCGCTGTCTACCGCTTCACTGCTGCTAAGTTTATGAGCCACGCGACAGGCATTTAGTTAAGGAGGCTATGACTTAATAAACAGTTGGTGTAATTTTTCACGAAAATAGAGCTTAAAAATATCCTTGGATCTAAATGACGCTTTTTTTTTTTTTTTTTTTTTTGCATCTCTCTCCCCTTGATCCCCAAGGGCGATAAATGCCTGAAATTTGTTATTAGATAATTGCGTTTATTTTATTTTATGTCAATAATCTTACTGATGTCTGACTTTTCTTTTTCTTTTGAAATATGAAAGGATATCTGGTAACATCTTTTGTACACGCAAGTTATTTGGTTTTTAGATACTTGCATTTTTTAAAGCAAGAATTTTATCGATATCTGACTTTTTTTCTTTGAGATACAAAGACAAATGGGGGGGAAATGCTTTTAGGAAAATTTTATAAATTTTATCTACGTTCCTATATCAAGAGGAGAATGTTTTCCCCAATTACAATATTTTTTAGATACAGTGGTTTGGCTGGACATTGATGAATCATTCACCCAGTCAGAGTTCCCAATTTTTATAATTTATTCACGAGCATTTTTAGATCCGCCTTCTTTTCGCACCAGAAATTTTGTAGAATATTTCTCTTTAATATGTGGCAAAGATTAAATAAGAAAAAAATCGTTTTTCAAATTTTCCGGTATGAAAAAGAGGCGAGGCTAAAAATGCTCGTGAAGAAAATATAAAAGTTGGGAACGCTTCACCCACTCAATCAGGATATATGATTATCAGAAATGATTATAAGAAAGTTATTAGATGTAAATTATCCTGAATATTTAAATACCTTTTATTCAAAATTTTATTATTTATCCGAAATTTTTAAACATATTTGATTCTACTCTGTTCATGAATTATTAATCAATTCTCTCTGTATCTCTATGAATTGAAATATTTATTTTTGTTAATAAAATTATATTATTACTATTCTACAAGAATCAAGTTGTTGTGCAAATTTTGGTACTTCTTACTTTTCAATTGTTTCTTTTATTTCAAAAAATAAATTCAAATTTTGTACAAATCTCTCTTTTTCTACATATAATAATTGCATTATGATTATGAATGTACAAAGTAAGTATTCTGATACAGAAAAGAAAAACTTTGCAGTACAGCAATATCGTGCCACGTACAAGAATATTTATAGGGATGTTCTTGGATTCTCATCAGATTATCTGTATTCTTCTCCTCCCACTCTTTAATTTTATAAATTTCGTAATATTTGAATTAAATATCCATTTAATTTTTAAAAATTCGTTTTTCCATATTTCATAATATGAATTAAACAAATAGTTTCCTAAATTGTACAGTACACCAAAAAAAAAAAAAAAAAAAAAAAAAAAAAATGATCTTATCAAAACATATTTCGGTGAGGTTTTCTTGTGCTTTAAGCCAAATTTTTATTGTAAATAAAAGTTATAGAGCTAGAAAAAAAATATTGCTAATGAAATTATTAAGTTTTTGTGTATTTTTGTATATTAACAGAGCTGCTACTATAATCCGGCAAATTGTTAGTACCGCCTCTTTTTCTACACCAGGAATTTCTTATTGTTTTGTTCTTTTTAATTCATCGTAAATATATTTGAGGAAAATTACTTTAACAATTAAGTGGTGTAGAAAAACAGGCGGTACTAACAATTTGCCGGATTAAGTTGGCAGCTCTGTATTAACAGTTTTTGTTGTTTACTTTTTTTTTTTTTTTTTGTATGTTTATCACCAATATTATGTAAGAGAAACACTGTAATATTTAGAATTACAATAAAAACTATTTTATTATTCTAAACAAATTTCTTTAATAAAATATCAGTTATCTGTCATATATGTAAATGCAATTACGCAAAATTTCAACTGATATTTTAATTTAAATCAGCATATATAGTTACGCTCATCATTGACTGACTTACTCTGTCACGCTTAAAAAAGGCTAAGAGATTTCCTTAGACTCTGTCTGTGTGTGGAAGCAAGTTGCCACTTAATTTTAATACTTTAATAAATTTTTAAAAAATCTAATTGTCCGATTGTTAAGCTGTTTAATCTGGCGGATTTAGAAAAACCGCCTTTTCATTTGGTACCTTATTTGTAACGAATTTTTGATTAGATTTTTTAAAATTAATTATAATATGAACATAGATATAGCTTTAAAATAGACATTTAATTTTTTTTTTTTTCAGCATAAACATAAAATAAAATGTGCTTTCATGTGAAAAAAAAAAAAAAAAAAAAAAAAAATATATATATATATATATATTTATGTATATTATATATATATATTAAAAGTAACGAAGAGATAAATAAAGTGCGAAAACTGCGCACAGGCTTTCTAGCAAATGAATTATTTGAAGTGAGAAATAAATTAAATGAAATGATCATTTTTCATTGGGTGCCTTAGTCGCCATACAACTAACTAGCTTTTAAATATTAACTCATACTTTTCGTCTTTCACACTTCAACATAAGTGACCTTTGATACTGAATTTAGAATAAAGAAGTTTAAATAATTTTATCCCATTACGCTCAAATAACTTAAATTAATTAAATAGAATACCCTATTAAACTGACTTAATGTTATTAAAATTTTTCTATTCCAAAAATTTGCATTTATCGCATTTAATTTCCAGCGAAGTTTAATTAAATTTTTTCATATTCATGTTGTAGTTTAATTATTTAATCTGCGATTTCCTTATTCTGAATATTGAATATTATACTTCCTTACTTTAATTAATTAAATACTAATGCAATTGAAAGTTATTGAAGATACTTAAGTTAATAGGTATTAGACTTTGAAATGCTAAATTTAGATGAAATAACAGTAAGGTAGTTATTACAATGAATGTATTTTATGAAAATTAAACGAGCCATTTTAAAAGAAAATGAAGAGCTTGATGTAATGCTATCTGTTATTAAGAACGGGTTATAACATAATATTTCTGTGAGTAAATATTATTTCCTGTTCATTTTTCCTTTATATATATATATATATATATATATATACAGGGTGATCTAAAATCACAGAAAAATAAAATATTATTGAAAAAATACTGATTATAGCTCTATGCGGTTTTCACTGAAGTGTACGGAGAAGCATGGGATTTTTTTATATGTATAAAAAAGAATATTAGTTGCATTTTTCACCAACATATCGCGCAGTATTCGCAGTACCCTCTCAATATTTAAAAAACAGATTTGCCTGACCAAATGACATCTCCTCCGTGGAGGATCAAAATTCTGTTATGGCATATCTCCAGACTACCTCTAGGGGTGAGTCCCAGACCGTCGCCAACTGCCCATTGCGCAGCACTAGTGCGATGTAAAAACCCAACCAATCATCCAATCAACCGGATCAAATGACGCCAAATTTTGAATATTGAAGCTTTTATTTAGAAGAATTTCGAATGTGCAACGTTTGATAGTCATTCTAATAAATGATGGTCGTCACATTGAGAATTTATAGTCAAAGTTACATTGTACTACAATGTACTGTTGCAATGTAAAAAAGTTATTTACCAATTTAAGTGCTACTTGATGAAGAAAGTTTAAACTAATTTGCTAATAAAACTTTTGCTACCTAAAAGAAAATCGCTATGTTTTTCTGTGCATTTCACTGAAAACTACATAGTGCTATCGTCAATTATGTTTTAATAATATATCTTTTATTTATTTATTTATTTATTATTACTATTTTACTTTTTGATCACCCGGTATTTCAGAGCATAAATAATATTGCGAAAAATACTAGATTTTACCATTTTTTCTTTTTAAACCTCTAGATATAATAAAATAAGAAATGCTTGTAGGTCTGTCGCTTTGTAGACAAACAGCTGATCACAGCGCTACAGAATTTTAATCGAAGTTCCGTATTAACAACACCGCTTATCGTCTAGTTAGCACCGAAATCGAAATGTTCGGTTAAGACGCAAATGTCAGCAGTGAACAAATGTAGCGTAAATGGTGACTCGAAGCAAGATTTTAAGTGATTTCAATGAAATTGTTTTTAGTTATAAAGTGAATTGAAATGTAGTGATTATTATTAATTGTTTTGAAAATTCTTTTAAATATAGTGATTAGCGAAGTAGACAATGCTTGCTAGCCAAAAGTAAATACAGTGCGGCATACTTTTTAATTATTTTCTTAGCATTTTTTGCACCCGCTTTTCCCCCTACCACTTTCATTGTACAATAACTTTCTTCAATATGGAATTACGATTAAAAAGGTTACAAAAGTTTCTTTCTCAACAGAACTCTTAAATCGCTATTATTATTATTATTACTTTATTATTATTATTATTATTATTATTATTATTATTATTATTATTATCACTAATCTCTATCACATTCTCTCTTGAAAAATTACTATACGAATGTAATAGAAATTACTGATAAAATATTTTATGAAACTTTTACGTTTGATTTTTATTAACAAAAAGTATAGGATGTATTTAACAAAATATTATTCATTTAAAAAAATTAGCTAAAAAATTAATTTATAAACCTTCATAACAATAAATATATAATTTAACAATTATATTTTGATGAATGATTTAGATGTTATTAGTTTTAATTCATATCAGAATCAGCTAATTATAAAAGGGAAATTTCTGAAATATTTTGAAAATATTACAAAGCGTCAAGCATAAATCAACCACAAATTCGGAGGAATTTAATAAGTTAATTTGCATAACTTTAATACGAAATTTCTCCTTACAATATATACCTTCGATATTATAAATCAAACTTTATTTAGAAGTGTAATTAATTATTTGGATAATTGAGAGTTAATAACACAATTCTTAATAGAGAAAAAAAAAGTTTTTGAAATAAATGATTTTCAATAGATAGGCATTAATATTTCAAAACATTAGAATTAAAAACTACAGAAAATAATTTATTCATTAAAATTTTTTTTGATTAAACTGCTTTCTTAATAATGCGATCCATCTAATTTGTTTCTCGTTAAGAGTCTTCAGAGATAAACAAAAAATATTTTCTTATGATTTTGAAAGGATATTTTTTTTTTCTTTTTTCATCTAAGTAATAGAAGCTGTGTTATATACTTAGGTGTTAATTCTAACCACGGTAGTATAGTTCATTATAGAAAAGTTACGCATTCAATAGTTAAGAAATATATTTTGTAAACATTGCCAATATTTTTAATAAAATATGTGTATCATTGTATGATCTTCGCAAAAAGATGTTCAAGAATCAAAAAACTTCTTACAAGAAAACATTTAAAAGGTGTCGTCTTCAAAAAATATTAATATATATATATACTATATATGATTCTACTCTTCCTAAAACGCCAGAAAATGAAAAAATTATTGGCTGAAATGAATTAAAACGACCACAAAAAATTATCAAAATCAAGCATATTTGGCTATTTCACTCTGTTAGGCGATTGATTTTGAGTACTTGGCGGAGAAACAAAACATGGTTCTGTTCATACACGGCAATCTCGGTGCTAGCGAACTGAACGCCTAACAACGCTAAATCGCCAAATATGATTAATTTTGATAATTTTTTGTGGTTGCTGTAATTCATTTCAGCCTGTAATTTTTTCATTTCCTGGTGTTTTAGGAAGAGTAGTATCACATTTGTTTTTTTTCAATAATTTTTGAAGACGACACCTTTTGAATGTTTCTTTGTTAGATAAGTTTTGATGTCGATATCTGTACTTTCTTGGTATTCCTTAATAAGGATATACTTTTATTATAGTGTGTAGTGCCATGATTTATATTTTTGAGTGTAACTACTTATACTTATGATATAGACTTTGTAAGAAATCTACGAAGACTTAAAAAAAGATCCAGTACCTACTTTGATGGTAGTCCTTAATAATGATATAATGATTTTCTCATTTTTCATTAATGTGTGTAATGCCAATTTTTTATAAGTTTGTGGATAAGTAGTTACTTATATTTATTGATGGTTCGTAAAAAAATCAACAAAAGAGTAAAAAAAAAAAAAAAAAAAAAAAAAAAAAAAAAAATCATTTTAGCTAAATTTCAATATCAATACCTATTTCTATGGTTGTCCTTTAGGACTTTCCTATTTCTCAATAAAAGATTTCTACTGAGACAGTATTAAAAAAATATATTTTTGCAACTAAATACCTTATATATGTAAGAAAACTCATAGAAGAGTATCAAAATGAACTGATAGATAAGGACCAATCGGTGAACAGATTGAAAAATATCAATATAACACAAAATAAAAAGACGGAACGTATGCTAAGTACTCATTTCATCAGGTGCATGGAAGAAGTGGGCATGCAAATTGGGGTTTAATGAAAGTAGAATGCATAATGCTAAAATTTGTGCCAATGTCCAAATCACAATAATAATATCAAAAATTTGAAGTAGAAAATAAATTAAAATTTATATACATATATATAGATATAGATATAGATATACAGTATAGTCAGTGTAAGAGATGTCCTCGTAATACAAGATGTGTCAAACGTAATATACGGAGAGGGATGCTGGGATAAATTCCAAACTAAACATAGTGTCCACACACAGGATATTTCCAATTTTATTACTATTTTCTAGCAATAACCACTCTCTTATTTAATCACAAAATACTGCTGCAAAAATACTATAAAGATTTCTGTATGGTGATAGTGGTAAAAAAAAAGAAAGAAAGTGAAAAATCTCATCCTTCTATCTGACAAGGACAATTCCTTTTTAATATACTTTTACGATAACCTTATTTATTATTATTATTATTATTATTTTACGCAGGACTTCTTTTATACTGAAGACTCTTTATTCTAACCCCTTTTAATACGACTGCGGAAGCTTCTGCGCAAAGGTTGACTTAACCAGTCTATTGTTAAAATTGGGGTGATTGAGAGAAGAAAACAGTAATAAAGGAGTGCCGAACAACTAGATGTTTACCAAGTCTCAACCTGTCGATCAGTTCGGCACCTCTCTTAACCACTGGATTCGTCCTCTAAGCTAGTTTTGAGAAACGTGGTGGCACTCGACATGGTAATATTTTTATGTAATATAAGAGAGAAAGAAGTATCGTGTCTTTAATATTAAACAATAAAATTGTAAATATTAGTTAGGGTATTTTATAGTTAGTTATGACCAGAGCCTGATTAAGGGGGAAGCACACATTATTTATACTTACACCGTTATTTTTTAACAAATGCTTTCCCCCTATAATAAACAGAAAATTCTCATTAAAAATTATTTAAAAAAAATTCTGGTGTCTAATAACGGTGAGTAAATTGGATTGTTTTACACCGTTCATTTTTTATAACAAATATTTCCTCGTCAAAGCGTGGAATTTCTATGACATGAAGTAAAAAATAATTGTAAAAATATTCCGGTGAGAGCGGAGATAATGTGTGCTTCCCCCTTAATCAGGCTCTGGTTATGACAGAGGCAAGCAGTACCTTGTAATTCTTAGATTAATCAAAAGGTTTTAGCAACTGTCAATCTTTTGATTGACTGTTCATTGTCGGTGTTGCTGTTTGATATCGGTGCCATAACGCCGCATACTCTTTTATTAAAGTAATTTAACGTGTTTTGCACTTACAAAGTAAATTTAAAAAGTACGTTTGATTAATACTGCAAATTTTCTTTAAAATTTTCAGCACAAAATAATGCAGGAAGATGAAAATGGCGTACGCAGGGATCAGCTGTGACCAACAGTAGGACCACTGTTGTGATAACATTATATCTTAATACAGTTTTTTATTTTATTTTAGAAAATTATAAAATATTAAAAAATGCATAGTGAAAAATCTAAAGCAACTTCTGAAAATTATGAGAAATTTGCATGAGTATTACAATCCGGAATTTGAATTTTATGAAAAGTCAAGATTTCTTTTCAAAATGAACATACTGCCGTTTTGAGAATTGGAGGAAAGAAAAGGTTATGTATGAATAAATAATCTCGGATAAAATATAAAAGAAACTCGTATTATTCTAAAATCTGAACTAAAGATAAAGTTCTGTATGTATCAGGAATAAAAGGGTTCCGTTTTCTTTGCCACCAGTATTTTCCTACATAAATACCTAACCTATAAATTCACAAAAATAAAAGTTTGAAAATTTTTTTTTTTAATATAAAAATACTAGTGGCAGAGAAAGTGAAATTTTTTATAGTACTAATCTTTCAGAGGTACTAAATTTAGCAACCGTATTTTCTATTAGATATAAAATGTATCTTCCTAAATAATGGAAGACTGGATGGTCAAATTTATGTAACGACATCCTAAAATTTCATTTCAGGTTCTTAAAGAGTTGAAACATGAGTTTTAATGATAAATTGAAATATGAGTTTTAATAAATATAGATTTGATTCTTTCATTACATAGAGTCCCTTGAATTTTAATATATTAATATAATCTTGTTTTAGAATATAGAGAAAACTGAAGCAACAAAAGAGCAGAAATTTGTTAATCTATTTGCACAGAAAAGTATTAAATGTATTGCATTAATGTATAGCATTAAAAAAAAAAGAGTTGGCAAAATGATTGTAAAAAAAAATATAATTATTGTTTTTAAACGTAATTATGAATTAATATTCAACAAAGCTTGGTTTAAACGCTGTTAAAAATTTAAAGATAATTTTGCACGTGACGGTTTTTAAGCACAGTTTATTATTTTATTTTATTTTATTTTATTTTATTTTTTAAAGATTTGTAACCATTATTTTTATCGAAAAATTTTCAAAACTTTTGCCATATTAATATAGTCAGTGATAATATTTCTTTTATGCATAAATTTTCATTTTAACATATTTAAAAGCCTCGACGAAACGAAGACTGACATAATTTATTTAAAATAAGACTCATTACTACTACTTCAAATTAATGCATTTTACTCTAATCAGACGTTAGGCATACTTGAAAGAGATGTGATATTTTTTGTTTACGTACGTTTTACTACTAGTTTATCACACAGCTCTAAGTTAACACATTCGCGACCGCTGACGTGAATTCACGTCATTTGGAAGTCTGTAACTCCGCCAGTGGGCGTTTTTTTAGGTTACGAAGATTACATTATTTCTTAACATTATACCCAATATTCACATTTGTGCTATCAATGCATTAAGGATACAAATACTTTGATTAGAAAGAGTATAATCGTAATGTATATTAAATTATATTGTCAATATGAATACAGAAAACGTTGATTTAAAATAATGTCACATAAAAGAATAACGCCCACAGGTGGAGCTTACTGTCAAAAAGAAAAAAAAAAAAAACCATGCGGTCGCGAAAATGTTAAAAAAGGATTATTTTCTCTAAGTAAAGCACTCTCTCTAATTTTGCGGACATCTTTTTATGCTCTTAAACAATATTTACATATGATTAAAAAAAAAAACAAAAAAAACATGTCTATTATCACAGAATTTGTATTTTTCACTCAACTTTTCCACAAATTATTCCTATTCCTTAAGTAATCAAGATATCACACATCATATAGCTTGCAATCAAGATATCTTTTAATTAAAATTTCTAAAATTACAAAGTTTTACTTGAAACATCCGAAGCATAAAATAAAAACTTTGGCACAAAGTATTTACAAAAAGCTTCTCAATTCTTACTTTCTTCGACAGATTAGAGGAATGAAATTTTGTAACTCTTTAACGTACCCTAGAAAGTATAAACTTTATATCAGACTGTTTTACTAAACATTTATTTAATTACTTTGAGATAATTTAACTAATTAATTATGAAATTGGTTATAAGTGAGGGATTATTGAACTAAATTAAAATTTAATCAGTTGGAAAAATAGTTTACCTTTAATTATCTCATATACCGTATATGATTAACATGTAAAGTTATAATTGCCAACTGTTATGCTTTTTGGTCACCAGAAAATTTTTAATAGAAATTTTCTATACATTTTTGAGACAGTTTTCACTGAAGAAATAAAATAAATATTTATATTAAAATTTTCTGATACCCCAAAGACGTAAATATTGCAACTATGTGAAGAGTTTATAAACTTTTACTAGAAACATCCGAAGCATAAAATAAAAACTTTGGCACAAAGTATTTACAAAAAGCTTCTCAATTCTTACTTTCTTCGACAGATTAGAGGAATGAAATTTTGTAACTCTTTAACGTACCCTAGAAAGCATAAACTGTATATCAGACTGTTTTACTAAACATTTATTTAATTACTTTGAGATAATTTAACTAATTAATTATAAAATTGGTTATAAGTAAGGGATTATTGAACTAAATTAAAATTTATTCAGTTGGAAAAATAGTTTACCTTTAATTAACTCATATACAGTATATGATTAACATGTAAAGTTATAGTTGCCAACTGTTACGCTTTTTGGTCACCAGAAAAATTTTAATAGAAATTTTCTATACATTTTTGAGACAGTTTTCACTGAAGAAATAAAATAAACATTTATATTAAAATTTTCTGTTACCCAAAAGACGTAAATATTGCAACTATGTGAAGAGTTTATAAATTTACAATGGTTCACTATTGCATTATTAAAGATGCATACTCTCCAACATACTAATTAACATTACGTAGTATTCTTAGCACCGCCTTCTTTTTCACACCAATACCTTTTTTAAGTGTTTTTCTTCTTATTTAATCGTAATTCCATTTAAAGAATATTACTCTAAAAATTTAATGGTGTGAAAAAAAGGGCGGGACTAACAACACTACAGAATATTAATTAGGATGTTGGAGAGTATGAGATTAATTTAAGAAAAACAGTACTTCCAACTCCGCCTTTAGTTTGCACCACTTTATTTTTAGAAACATTTTCTCGAATATATAACTATGACATAATAACACACTTTCCAACATACTAATTAATATTCCGTAGTTGCCTTAGCCCCGCCTTCTTTTTCACACCAGTATGTTTTTTGAGTGTTTTTCTTCTTATTTAATCGTAATTGCATTTGAGGAATATTACTCTAAAAATTTAATGGTGTGAAAAAAAATAGCGGGACTAACAACACTACGGAATATAAATTAGAATGTTGGAGAGTATGCATAATAAGAAAAAAAAAAAAAACTCTTAAAAAAATTGGTATGGGTTAAAGGTGGAGCTAAAAGTGCTCCGGAATAAATTAAAATATTAGCAGCTATGGACATATAATCTTCTTTAATTAATGGTATTAGATTTTTTTTTTCTTTCTCCACTAAATACATATTACAAAATAGGCATAAATAGTAAATCCAATTATTTATGCTAAAATTAACTTTAAGCAACTTAAAAAAAAAAAAAAAAAAAAAAGAGATATAAGCATTAAATTTTTGTTAAACAACAAACGTTGATGAAGTATGAAATTATAATAATCATTAATGAAATAGAAAATAGTAAAGTATTTAGAAGCTCACAGAAATAATTATGTACATTTTGAAAGTAATAAATAAATATGATTACAGTAGAATTAATTTTAAAGAATATATAAATTCTGTTTTTACTCATTTAATTATTAATTTTATAAAAAGAGGCCGTTCCCGGAAGACCAGTTCAGGAAAAACATTTGTTAAGTCAAGTTACTAATTGTTCTTGATATTTGCTTTATACAGCGTAAATTTTAACGATAGCAGAGAAAATAACCTTAATCTACTAGTTTTTAATTAAGTAGAAAATTAAGTAGAAAGTTTCTGCAATTACTTATTTGCTGAAAACCTTGGTTAAAAGGCAATTAAAAAGAAATGCAATCCTTTACAATAAATAAAGATTATTGTTGTTAAAAGTTCTATGGAATAGCTAATTTAAATCTAGGTCAGTCTGTATTATATTAGACCTTTTCAGTACATGGTGCTTTATAAATTTTTAAATTAAATGAATACTACTTAACAGTTCATATATATGTATATATATATATACATACAGAGTGTTCCAAAAGACCCCCCGACACACACACACCCCCTCCTAACTCGAAAAAATGAGTCGAAATTTTGAAGAATAGCGAAACATGTGCTCAATGAATTGGACATCTTTTGGTGAAAAAGGTTTGGGTCCGGAGGAAGGGAGAGGGCGTTGGGGGGCCGCTAGCAGGGATGGAACACGGGCGCAGTATTCATACCACTATCAATATAAGAGAATTTTCTACTTCTTAAATCAACGATATTCTAGGTAGTAAAATTTCTTAAACAGATTCCGGTATGAATTTTGCGCCCGTGTTCTATCCCTGCGCTAGGGAATTCAACTTTAAAATTTTAAATAGGAAGGTATATCTTGTGATACATCCCTGGAAACGTCTATTCAAGACAATAAATTTGATATAAATAGTTTCGCCCTACAATGATTTGTGAAGGAGGTACATGAGTTTTTAGATTTTTGAAAAGTGGATTTTATACTTATGTATCGCCTTTAATAATCACTGCAGGACAAAACTATTTATACTAAATTCATTGTCTTGAAGAGGGATGTACCAGGGATGTACCACCAGGGAAGTTTCCAGGGATGTACCACAAGACTTACCTTTGTATATGAAATTTTAAAGGTGCCCTCTATTGCGGCCTCCCTAGTTCCCCCAATCGCAAACTTTTTACACCAAAAGAGGTTCCTCTCGAATTTATTAAATACGTGTTTCACCATTTTTCAAAATTCCGACTCATTTTCGAGTAAGGAGAAGAGTGTGGGACTTTTGAACATCCTGTATATATATATAACTAAAGCCGTTAATTTTGCTTTAGTACTTAATATTACGGGAATGACGGACGTTACAAATGTTTGTTGTAAATTGCTGCCTTAGAAATATAAAAATCTGCGTACATATGTACTGAAATGAGGAAAATATTATGCGTATTCAAATTCATAAAAAACTGTTTCTATTTGATAAAATAAAAATAAAAAAATTATATTTTTGAAATTTTTAAAAATATTCTCGGCTAACTAATTTTTAATTTATCTTTCGATCACACATCTATCATTATATTATAACACTATATTCAAAACAAACTTTGGGAATAATTTATGAACGTATTGGCAATTTTTTAAAATAAATGTATTGATATTTGTAGGCTAAAGCTTTCAATTAAAATATATAAAATTATATACATAATTGCATAAGTATAGCCCGTATCAATTCAAATATTATCCATTCGGATACTTTTTAATTATTTGCATAAATTTAAACTAAATTTGAAATCTTTTGCATTTTTACATTAATCCAGATATAATCTGAAAATGCCAAATTAATTATTCTTCGGCAGAATAAAATCTGTTGCTTGTTACATTCAATCAATTTCTAAACAAAGAGAAACCCTTTGTTTGTTAAAATTTCTCATTTCTCTAAATCATGATAAACGGAAACAAGTTTTGTACCTTCTTAATCAATGTTGGCAAGTTTGAAATGAATTCATTAATGGAATGTCTGATTTTTCTGAAATTTAGAAAACTATAATATTAGAGTTTTCCACCAATTAATCACGATTCCTAAGGCGAAATGTAAAAATAGGGTATTGTATTAATTTGTGAATTCTTCTACATAATTAACTATGGGAATTTTCGTGTTCATAGTGGTAGAAATCTAATTTCGTGATGTATACAAATTAATTTCGTAGTATACTTTTGTTTGTAATAATTGATATTTGAAAAAAAAAAAAAAAAAAAAAAAAGAAAAGAAAAGAAAGAAAGAACAAGCATGTCTAAGCCTTTAGCAATAATCTTTAATTAACTTTCTCTTTAAAAATGTACACAGCGGTAAATCAACTTTTTTTTCTTTAATGGATTTTTTGTTTTTAGATTTAATTTTGTAATTAAATATAATTATGTAACCACGTTTACAAAAACATCTTAAATAATAAAATAAAAATCATTAAACGGTTATTTATTTATAACGCTCTAAAATAAAAATCTAAATGATATTATTTGCAATTTTATTATTATATTTCTTTATTGGTTTGTTAATTTGGAAGAATGGAAAGCGCGGAATTTCTATGTACAGGGTGTTCTAAAAATCTCTTGATATTTCACTGAAAAGTGCTTTTATTAATGAACTTCTCTGAACAAATAAAATGTATAAGATATAATCAATGCATTTCAATGTGATTAACTATACTTGCCAACATACTAATTAATATTCCGTAGTATTCTTAGCCCCGCCTTCTTTTTTTACACCAGTATCTTTTTTTAGTATTCTTCTTCTTATTTGAGGGTAATTGCATTTGGAGAATATTACTCTAAACATTTACTGGTGTAAAAAAAGGGGCGGGACTAACAAGACTGCGGAATATTAATTAGGATGTTGGCAAGTATGCTATGAGTGTGTCTTTTCAACTCTTTTATTTGATGAGGTTGCTCATCTGCTAAAATTCTGCAGCTGTTTCTACTGACACTTCTACAGGTATAAAAAGTGGGCTCATCACTAAACATTGCATTTTCTATGATAGTTTCATTAGTTATTGATTCCAGTAAACATACATAGCCTCGCAAGCTGTGATGTCCTCAAGTTAAAGATGCATTACCTGAATCGGGTGCGGGCGTTTCTTTAGTTTATAACGCAACCTTAGTATTGTGCGAGCAACATCAAGCTCACTACACAGTCTTCTGGTAGATTTCTAACTCACAAGATTTCTAATTGGTCGCCTGCTAGGAATAGGTAATGTTCTTGAATTTACCTACGAAATGTTCTTTACCTTTCACAGAACATTTCTTAGAAAGGGGTAGATATAACTGTCGTTCTTTCTTTTATTGTAAACATTTCTTAAATAACCTGTACAGAGATGGAACACGGGTGCAGAATTAATACCGGAATCTGTTTAAGAAATTTATCTACCTATAATATCATTGATGTAAGACGTAGAAAATTTTCTTGCATTGATAGTGGTATGAATTCTGCGGGTATGAATTCTGCTCCTGTGTTCCATCCCTGCTTGTAAAACAAAGGAAGGGAACCGAAGGGGTTGATGAGTGGTGCGAGCAAGGGGCCAACCCCTAGTATTGCAAATATTTCTTAAATACCCTGGAAAACAAAGGAATCATTATTACTGCATAAAAAATATGAGACTATATTATTATTATAATTATGTTTCTATTTGCACTGCAAATTTTCAAGAGAAATCTTATTTTCTTTCATGAAAATGTCAAGAGATACTTGAAACACTCTGCATTTCCAGTATAGCAAAAATAATTTATATAATATTTTCCTTGGGTATTATTATTTTTTTTTAATTTGGAATATCAATAATACATAAATTGTATTGCTTTAAACGCTTTAAATGTAGTTTATAGAAATTAAAAAAAAAAAAAAAAAAGTTTCAACAGAAAAAATCAATTTCTTAAGTTTTTACTTCCATTACTCGACTACCGTAGGTAATGGAAGTATTGTATTCGGTCCAAAAACTCTATATCGATATTTCACCTGATTTACATGTTTTAAGATCTTCTGAGTCCAAAAAAGTGGTTTTTAGCAATTGGTCATTGTGTGTGTGTGTGTGTCTATGTATGTGTGTATGCGTGTCTTCAGAATTAAGACAGAACTGGTGTCTTTTCCAAATTTTGGTGACAATTAGAAAACTGGAAGTGGAAAATCCGAAACCGGAACTGGGGCCGTAAGCCCGTTTCTCAAAATCGGCTGTAACGATTTTCTTCCAAGTTGCTATATAAATACTCTATTAGATGTCCTTTCGAATGATATAGCTGGTTAGTTCAGGAAAAGTGATAGGAGTCCTGTATAAATAGCTAATTTTAAGGTACTGCGAGTGGATTCCTTTCAAAATTGCTGTATGGATTTTTTTCAAACCTGTAATATTAACCTTCTTTTAAATATCCGTTTGTATGTAATTGTTGTTTTCCGGTCAACAACTGAATATGCCATGTATTAGTAAAAATAGGTGTCTCAAAAACGGCTCTAATGTTTTTCTTGAAAACTGTTACATAAACCCATTTCTCATGCTTTACGTGGTCATTACAGGAAAATTAATAGTCATCGTGATCAGACAGATCAACTTTAGATCTCAAAAATTGGTTTATCAAATTAAAAAGAACCATCTACCTTATTTTTTTCCCTTATTATGTAATCTCTATTTTATGTCTTTACGTTTTCATGCGTTTACCACAAACGTGTATTAACTTTCTCATACTGAAAATTTTTAGTTGTCTATTACATTTGCTCAATTCTATTTCTTCTGATCACATTATTTCCATAAAGTGCATATGATACGTGTAATAGTGGGTAATGGCAATCACGTGGTTGTTTTACTCCAGATTTTTTTTTTAATTGCATTTATATTATTATTATAATTATTAATTATATAATAACCATTTTTGATTCGCTAGATTTATCAAGTATTTTTAAGTTGTCGATAATTTGATTATTAAAAGTACTTTTAAATTTATTTTATAATTTTATACAAGAAAAATATCAATAATAACAGTAATAATTGTAATAATAGTAATAATATTAATAATTACAATTTTACATACAGAATGAAAAGTATTTATTTAGTTCAGTTCTAAGCCTATCTATGAAACTGATGAACAATCAACTTCGAGAAATTAAATTTTAAAGGCATTTTAAGAGCCATCAATTGAATAACTATTAAAAGTAGGTATTTTATTTAGTCCGAGATTCATTTAATAGTTAATTTTCATTTCGCATTTTATAATAGCATTTTTAATATTTTTTTAATAACTTACTATATGTTAACTTTTTCGAACCGAGCTTGATATAAAATCTAGTTACATTTAGCATTCTTTCCTTAGACTGCAAAATTTAATATGCAAATAATAAAATCAAAAATATAATTTGAATATATAATTTTTTTTTAAATTATATTTAAATAAAAGATTTTATCAATCTTACTTCCTTTATTATTCCCAGAAGAAAATATTTTATTCATAAATATTTTCGTCTTTTCATTTTTGATGGATATATCTGTTTTGTGATGTTTTAAACACGATTCAAACATTTTGAAAAAAATGTTTATCTGTCTGTCTATCTTTACAACAATTATCTTTATCAAACAATTTGTGGTAGGTTTTACTCAAGAACTTTTACACATAGTTTCATAAACAATTATGTTTAGTTGCACCATCTACAAACTGAGTGTCTATTTAAAATCGGTGCCAATCGTGATATTGCTATGTTGCTATTTCTCTCCTTTATTGCAAGGCTATATATCAGCCTTTGTTGAGTATAAGCACACAAATTTGATACATGAAAATGCTATCATGAAAAACCATGGTCATAAAACGTGGGTGCATACCTTTTGTCACGTGATGCACCTATGCTGCAATGTTTCTTGTTCACAGGAAGGATGTATATGAGCTTCTGTAGCGTATGGATGCACTGAAATTCACATGCGTAATGTCCAGAAAAAAAAAAAAAAAGGAATGCGGATTTCAATTTGGTGTATATCGCTCGATAGGTGGAGTTGCAATTACTCACCCTATCTTGTTTTTCCTTTTGCTATATCTCAACGTCTATTGGTGAAAATTGGAATAAACTCTGTGCATAAAATGTTTATTGTGAAAAGATGTGTTGATTACAGTTTTGTCCATGCTAACCAGTAAAGGGCGCTGTTAATTAGAATGATATAAAATAAATTTTCATAATGTCTACAACAAACCTGCCCAACATAAAACTCTTGACTGGCCGCAATGGAAATCTATTTTACACAGGATTTAACCATTGTATAAATGCATGAACCTTATACATACAGTTATTCTTTTTTGATGGGCTAAAACAGTAAATATGTATATTAAATGCATTTTTATTTATTAATTAAATATAAAATAGTGAAAACTTCTGATTAAACATTCATAAGCATAATAGTAAGATTGTGTTATTGGTCAGATAATATTTTATTAACGTCCATGAGCACGATATTTGTTTCTTTATCTACCTTAATCGGTATTTTTTATTAAAAAAGTTAGAAGCAATTTATTAATTTTAGATGTTTTAACCGAAGATATCAAATTAGAAATTTCCTGAATTCTTCCATGGGCCGTAGAACCTCGCACGGCTGGTCATATGTGGGTTGGCCCATAGATATAGTAATATATATAGATCTATCATCCCCATGCTATCGAGCAAAAGATTTTGATGCCGAAAAAATGTTCGAAAATCAGCCATTAGAGAGTATTGAAAAAAGAATAAAAAGAAAAATGAATTTGAAACTGTATCTGGAGTTTTTCATTCACTTTTACTAAATAAATTATTCACAAATTTTATTTACTAAATTATCCGTGTGTATTGATGTGTGTGATTTACTCGGGAAAAGGCAGCCATTAGAGTGACTTTTCCTGAAAAAAAAAAAAAAAAAAGTATCACTTTTTCCCTCTCGCTGATCAATCTATGTCTTATTACTATATCTATGGGTTGGCCAGCCCTGGTCTACAACATATACTTTTTGCATGCATTACATGTCTATATATAAACATTTACATTGTACCTATTTATTAATATATTTGTTTGTAATCTATATTGCGATGAATAAAGATGCATTTCGTCTGATGTATTATGAATCGGAAGTTAATGGGTTAAAGGTCTTCAAAAACATGTGAATTTAACATATTTTTATGTAATATTGAATTTTCTAATGTTAAGTTTTATTTATTTAGCATATTTGATATAAGCACCAAGTTAAACTTTCCTATGAAAGCATGTATAGATGATGAGTTTGTTAAATTATTAGTTCACATTAATAAATCAATTTCATACATTTGATAAGTTTGTTGGCATTTATGAAATATTGTTACTGAATAAAGCTTACTACCGTAAAGGGGGAATAATAATTCAAATTTGTATAAAGTTGGAGTTCGAAGATTTATGGTAAAACTTTTATAAATCTTAACAAAGCTAGTAACATTGAATAATTAAACATTATGACCTATATGTAGGTTACTCTAATTAATTTAGAAATATGATGTTAACTTTATAGAAATCGAGGAAGTTGCAATTATTATTATTATTATTTGTTTTCGCATTTTAAAAATGCTTTTTACTATATTACATGAAAAAAAAAAGTTTCTAAAATTAAAATAAATAAATAATTAAGAAATATAATGCTCGAATAACTAGTTAAAAAAAGTTTTCTACATGGCAATACCCTTTAATAATATAATTCATAAATGAAGCATTAAGTATTTATTATTATCAAAATATCTATGATCGTATTATAAAATCACGTTTAAAACTTAAATACAGGTCTGTAGTAAATTTCAAACCTTATGATGTTTGATAAAAAATGAGAGTCTCAATCCGTAAAGGCATGGCGGACATAATATATATATATATATATATATATATATATATTTTTTTTTTTTTTTTTATTGGTACTGTCTGAGAATTATAAAATTTTGCAAACATTTGCATTGAAATATAACAACAATATTATACATAGTAAATTTTACCAAAATCTATTAAAATTTATGAAAATAAAAGAAAAGTTTTAAATTTAATGAAATTTAAAAACGCTCTCTTCTAAATGTTTTTTATTATTTTTCGTCGATTTTACATAATAATTACTATACAGGGTAAGCGAAAATTTACTTAAACATTTTGAAGTAAAATATAAAATAAAATAATAAGTGTACGAGAGTACGGTGAATCCTCCTTGGCCGAGAAGTTATGTCCCCAAACTGATACTGGCCTTCTAGCGTAGGATAGTACGTTCGATTCCCGCGCTTGCCCTGGGTGTTTTTCTAATTCTTTGTACTGTGATTCAGTAATGTGCTATCTGTCTTTATCTGACGAAGATTTACAGGTGCACTTTGAGTGAAACGTACAAGTCTGATGTATTTGTGTTATCAATAAATGGCAATAAATAAAGGGAGTACGGTTTACAATAGTTATTAAAAAAAAAAAAAAAAAAAAAAAATCTGCTTAAAGTTTTGTTTATAGATGGCGCCGTTGTTTTGAAATAGTAAGATAAAGCTTAAAAAATCAAAAACAACCAATTAAAGGGGATTTATTGTATGAAATACAACAATATTTTAGTATATGCGCCCCTTACAACCTGAACTGCATTGAAACTGTAATTTAATCCTAACCAATAAATGATCTTGAATTGCTTGCTCGTGCATTTTATGATTTTTCTTGCTATTTTTACAGAAACAGTACGATCTATAAGTAAAATGTGGAACTTTTTTCATTATTTACGTCAATTTTATTCAGTGTCAATTTTTTTTTACTTTCTCTTACCCATAGAAAAAGTATTCGAGAAAGTACGCATATAGTACCCATCGAGAAAGTATTGTTTTAGGGCCAAATTTTCGAACGTGAGTTTTTGTTATATTTACATGTTCTGAGGTCCCCTGAATACGAAAATCATGTTTTTAGCGAATGGTCGGTGTCTGTCTGTGTGTCTGTTATCAGCATATCTCAAGAACAATAAGTAGCAGAAATTCCAAACTCGGTATTCTAAATGTGTATCATATAGCGATGCTAAAGTAAGCTTTCCATTGAGATTAAGACAATGGTTCGTGTACAAGGGCGCTCAAAAGTATTCAAATTCGTTACGTCTATGGAGAAAATTGCAGGTAAGTAGAGTTTAACATCTATAGACTACACTAAAACAAATGAAACGAATATATATTTTGTGTAATAGAGATAGTCAACAGGGAAAAAAATTTTGTGTATGTAGAAGCCTCGCCTCCCCCCGTGGGTCGGGGGGGTGGTGGAAGTCCTCCCTCGAGGTGAGTAAATTTTCATCATGGGTATCTTTCAAAAAAGCTCGCCAATACTTTAAAAATGAATGGTTGAACTATCGAGCTGCGATAATTTAAAATAAAGTTATAGATTTTTTTCATTTTTAACAAAAAAAAAAAAAAAAAAAAAGATATATTTTTTAAAATAATAATTTTAATAAACTATTTTTACTGAGGGAATTTGTATAGGAAAATATAGAAAAAAGTTGTGTGATGCCACAACACTCTAGTTATTTGTTGTTAGTGGATGTGCTTTACTAATAATGTTTTACCATTTCCTGGAAAGCTGTTCGGTAGTTCAAATAAATTCCTCATAGAGGTATGGTAATTAATGTGTGTTTAAAGCTAATTTTTCATCGCTTGTTTTTTGTACATTAATGAAATGGGAGGTTGAGGGGGGCAGTAGCCCCTTACTACAAAACTAATTATCATATAAAACTCTTCCTAAACCTAATTTGAATTGTTTAACATTGGTTTACATAACAGTACTCGATATCTTACCTCTTAATTTCCAACCTGTATTTATAGTATTAAATTTTAGGGCAAGAGAAAGTAGAGTGAGTGACACACCAGATTATTTAAAGTTCAAAGAATGCCAGCGACATTAGACCCACCCTTTTTAATCCAAATATATTCTAAACACATTTATTTAGTACATCTTAGATCCATTGGTTAATTTATTTTAATTATAAAATTAATTCATTTTTAATTTTTTTGCTTGAATTCTAAAAATTTACCTTAAATTTCAGCATAACATAAAAATGTGAAACCGGTTTTTGCTTCTACTTCTCAAGTGGACTTCGAAAAAACTTCTACTCTTTGAAAAATTTCAAAAACTGTTTGATATTTAGTTTTTTTTTTTTTTAAGTTTATCGTATCTGATGCCTGAAAATTACTCATATAATTTACTGTTAAATAATTTATATTAATATTTTATTTATTCAGTGTTTTATTTCCTTTGTTTTTATTTTATGTTTTAATTCCTTTTATCAGTATATATTTTTCTTTTTCTTTTTACTTATATATATATATATATATATATATATATATATATATATATATATATATATTATATATATATATTAAAATTTCCATAATTATATATTTAAAAGACAATACGGTAATTTTTACAGCTGAATATACTGTCAGAAATGGGTGACAGGATATTTTTCTGTTACCAGTTGGGTGATCAAAAAAGGGTGGTCAGAAATATGTGACAGTATATTCTGCTGTTCTGCTTTAAATTATTCTATTTATTACCAGAATGCGCTGGATCCATTTTTTGCCAGCACATTCTGCTGTAAGTTTTACTATAATTTTTTACACTAGTTATACCATAGCTGCCAACATTTTATTTTATTCCGGAGTATTTTTAGCCCTGCCTTTATTTTACACCACTTTATTTATAGAAAATTTTTTCTAATGTATAACTTCGACAAAATAAGAAAAAGTTACCTTTAAAGAACAAGTGGTATGAAATAAAGGCGGGGCTAAACATACTCTGGAATGAATTAAAATGTTAAAACCCAAATAAACTACTACGTCAGAAACGCCAAAAGGAAAATATTTGCGATGCATACAGCTGTTTCGGTAACCTTAAGCGTACCGAAGAACTGCTTTTTGCACTGAAGACGGTACGTTTAAGGCTACCAAAACAGCTGTATGCATCGCAAATATTTTTCTTTTGGCGTTTCTGACGTAGTAGTTTATTCGGGTTTTAATATTCCAACGCCAAGTCTCCTGTTATTAAATTAAAATGTTGTCATTTATGACAACACCAGTACTTTAAAAGAATCCTTTCACTTTTCGAATATTTTTAATTATGTTATATTTTTACGTTATTGCTTTAATGCTTCTTTTGTCATTTTTTACCTTTTGAAAAAATGAATCTAATTATTTCGATTGGAAATAAATATTGCTTGTTTCCATTGTATTTGGTATCTACTTACAAGCCTTTATTCATCAGTTCACTTTGTACACGAGTCAAAGCGTCCCATATTTTCAGGACTATTAGCTCCTTAAAGTATATTTTTCCCCTGATTTTAGTGCAGAACAATTAAATATTAATTAAATAAAAGTTCAAAAATGAATAATGATATTCAAAAATTAATATGCTACGATATCTGATTGCTTAACGATACCCATCTACTCTTAGAATAACTCTTAGAAAAAAAAAATGTACGGAACATGAAATTCTGAAACTTCGTTATATAATTACTCGTACATGTCTATTTATATTCATAGTCCTAAACTATTCAGCATGAAATTCCTTCAATGCATGATTTTTGCATTATTCATTTAACCTGAACTTTACAATGTTTGAAAACTAATGAACTTAGGACTATCTTAATTCTACCGTATCTAATTCTGTATTCTGACAGAGATCTCCTATGAAATATTTATTGAATTAAAGCTTCAAAACTCTGAATTTCTAACATTCGTTCTAAAATCCTAGTCACGTGATTTAAAATAATTAAATTTTGCGAAACAAGTTTTCGCAGTAATGGAATCTTGCATGAACTATACGAAATAGCTGAAACAGTTATTAACGCAAAACATATAGGTTTATGAAGAAATATTCAAATGAATACTCATATAATATAACTAAAATAAGTTTTAAAGTTTAAGTATTTGAAAATATATATACAGATTGAATGTATGGATATTTATTGAATCTCAATATGCAAAATGTGTAAAATCTGAATAAAAAATTAGTAGTTCATACAAATATTAAGAATTACTGTAATTTCAAATTAAACAGGAAAAACATGAGGTTGTGGTTAAGAGGGTTTAAATGGTAAATTTTTGGGTTAATAGTTTGATAGTTTCCCTTTTTTTTTGTCTTAAAATAAAATTACACAAGGTTAATTTCCATTTTATTTTATTATAAGAGCATGGAAGATATATTTTTCCAAAGCTGTGATGTTCAATAGAAGCCGAGATATAGCTTCTACCTAAACAAGGGAACATGCAAAATAGTTAATTATTTTGTTGTCATAATAAAATTAGAGTTACATTTTTCCAAAGCTGCAATGTTCCATAGAAGCTGAGATAAAAACTATTTAAATGGCGGAATATGAAGAATATAATGCTCCTTCCACCTGCCGGAGAAATGCATATCAATATTCTATAGAATCTCAGATTTAACCCTACTGTGAGCATGAAAAATTTAAGTTTATCAACGGGGTATAACACTGCCACCTGACTGCTAACATACAGACACGATTCTAAATGTTGAAATTCGTGTTATAAGGTTTTTGAGGGTGATAAATGAATTGCACATACTTCTGAAAGCATATATATATATATATATATATATTGATGGGGGGGGAGTGGGGTTTAAATTAAAATATTTGTAACTATAGCCTACAAAATTCGTAATTAAAATATCTGAGTTTAAAGAACTGATTGCACAAACTTTTAAAAGTTTAAAATTATGAAAGGGTAGATTGGGGAAAGGAATAATAGTGTTTAAAAATTAAAAAATAGAGCTAGGGCCTTAAAAATTAATGTCACAACATTTTAAGGGGAGAAATCGATTGCACATACATTCGAAAGTCTAAGAAATTACAGCATAGCAGTGCCAACGTTCGGGCGATATGCACCCATATAGGAAATTTTAGTTCAAAAGCACCACCTGTTAAATTTAAACAGACCTAAAGATTTGAAAAACCGTGTATTTTGTTTTTGCTTTAAGGAATCACTTGCGTCTTCTTTAGAAGATATAAAAATATTAGGGAGTGATGCGAAATATGTAATACAAAAGAGGAAAAGAACGTGGGGGGGAGAGGTATTAAAAATTTAATAGGAATATGCCTTAAAAGTTCGTATGTAGAGGTTTCAGGGGGTGAAAAATCAATTGTACATACTTTTGAAAGTGTAAAATTAATTGGGAGGGGGGAATGAGGGCACCATAGGTGCCCCCTGCTCGGAATATGAAACTATCAGAATTTTCAAAAGTCGCTTTTATGGTGAGCGAACAGGCTATTTGAAGGGGAGGGGCAAAAGAAGACGTCACAGGCATCACCGAAAGGAGGTTTGCTACAGTCAGAATTTCCTATGATCATTTGCACGTTGAGGAAACAGGCAATTTCTCAGATCTTGAAACGGAGAAAGGGCGCCGTGAACGTCACCTAGCAGGGATTTGTTACAGTTAGAATTTTTATAGATATTTGCACTATAGGTTGTTTGATTAGTTGATTGGGTTGTACGTCGCACTACTGCTGCGCAGTGCTGCACTATAGGTGAATAAGCTGTTGTAGGTCTGATAGCGAGGAGAAGATGCCGCATGCGCCACTAAACAAAATACAAATAATTACAAACAAATTACTAAATTTGTTTGTAATAATCGTTTTTTACTACTAAATTTTATGATAAAAATATATTAAAAATAATCTGGTGTGGCACTCAAACGACTTTCTCACAACCTCGAATTTAATACAATAAATAACGATTGAAAGTCAAAAGGAAAGATAACGAGTGCTGTTATATAAACCTACGTTGAAAACAATTCAAACTAAGATTTCGAAACAGAATTTTTCGATAAATAATTCTGTATGAGGGGACTACTTCTCTTCAACGTCCCGTTTGATTATCGTACCAGCATTTATAAAGAATAAAATCTGCTATTAAGTTTAAACACTCATTTATAGTTATTTAAACAGTTTTCCGGAGTACCAGTCCTTCAAACGTCTCAATCAAGCACCATTACTTCAAACGTTTCACAAGTAACAAAAGGATATTAATTTCAAAATACAAAATTTGAATTGCCTGAAATTATTTGCTTTTAAGTTATTGTGATAAGAGACAGAAACAAAAATCAAACGTTAAAAACTAGACTTCGGTATTCAGGAAATCGCAAAACGTGTAAATATACAAAAAACAATTGACGAATATTTAGCATAAGATAATACTTTATTTACCGAATGGGTATGATAAATTATTTTCAATTTTTGAGCAATTTTCATGGACATGGTAAAATATTACTGTAAAGCAATTCCTTTTTATTACATTCAGTAAAAAGATATGTTTTCGCTTAGTATTGACAGCCCAGTACATATTAAAAAATTATGTACACAACACATACTGAACATAAATTTAATTCTTCGTTAATAACACACAGCACATCTTGAAATACATCTTCATGAATTTTCAACTATTGCCCAACTATATTCTTGCTCTTTTGTGTAGTCTTGTAAACAAACAGTGAATGATGTCTATACCATATTCTACATGAAACCTGCTTTTACGCATATAAAATATATTTACCTTTCATTTGGTATAGAGCAGCCTATAGGTATTAAACTCTATTTACCTGTAATTTCTCCAATAGACGTAATGCATATGTATTATCTTGGCTGTCCCTATACACGAATCTTTTACTGGATCTCAACAAAACATTTAGTGTAGTATCCGTGTGTGATAGATATTTGGGAAACCGAGTTCAAACTTCCTACAGTTTTATGTTCTTGAGATATACTGATAACAGACACATAGACACACACGGGCACACGGGGACATGCACAGACCAACAGCTAAAAATATATTTTTCGGGTTCAGGGACATTAAAGTATGTAAATATACAAAAAACAAAACTCATTTTCGAAAATTTGACCCAAAAAACAATACTTTCTCTACCATATACATCGGTAAGAGAAAGTAAAAGTATGTTTTAACAAACATACTAGATACTACCAGAGAAAAATAAAGAAATTTTTTTGGAAGACAACCTAAATTGACAAAAAGCGAAACATGGTAGAGCAAAAATGGCTTCATTTTTTGTTTTAGAGCACCATTATTTTTATTGACATGTGTGGTGACTACATGACCATTAATTTTTGTAGACATGTGTGGTGACTCAGGTTGATTTTTTTTCTAACTATTGCTATTTTAACATTGTAAATGTACATGTTTTAATCACATGCCATTATGTAAGCATTTAGATATGGTTATTGTTGAAGAAAACGGCATGTATACTTATTCGTTAAAAGGTTTTAAAAAAGTTTGTTAATCATCTGTGATTGAATACTGTAATTTGTATAATCTTCTTTAAGAAATAAAAGGTCTTGCGTAAAAAGGAAAACGTTCTTTTAGTAAGTAATGTGTCTTTAAAAATCGTTATCGGAACTAAAATTTTTTTCTGTTTGAATTACCTGCATTGTATATTTGATATTCGTTGCTTGAATAATTACAGTGAAATGTTGGTTTAAACTTACATTTTGAATATTAGAAGTACTAAAAACGAGTTCTATACACAAAAATCTCCAAACATTTATGATCTCATGAAAAATAATACTATTGTAAAAGTCACCCCGCCCAACAAAAACTGTTGCCTTTCTACGGCAGCAAAAAAAAACAGAATTGATATCAAAATTCCCCGATGCTATTAATTCCCGGGAACTCAATGCCTTGCTTAATGAATATCTGCCAATGACTCTGCATATATCTTTAATAAATCCTAATCGCTTTCAACATTCCTTGTTAGCTGCGATATCTTTTCGGTTGCATTATAAATTATAGTTTATCCCTTACATATTTTACGCATTACTGTTCATCATAAAAAATAGTTTGTTATTTACCAACTATTTTTTATTAATTAAAACTTCTAGATAGGGGACGCACACCGCCGTAAAAATATTTTAAATTATAGCTTTATAAAGCAGCTAAAAAACTAACGCAGCTAACAAGGAATGCTGAAAACGATTAAGATTTATTAGAAAGATGTATGCAGAGTTATTGGCGGATATTCATTAAGCAAGGCATTGAGTTCCTGGGAATTAGTAGCTACGGCATAATTTGATATCAATCCTTTTTTTGGGGGGGGCTGCCTAAGAAAGGCAAGAGTTTTTGCTGGCCGGGGTGACCTTTACAGTAGTATACAGTAGCTTTTTATTAATAATACGTGCCACGATTCTGATTGTCGCCAAATTTTTGTCCAGCAGTGTAGAAGAAATGAACATGTATAGCTATAACATTATGTACATTTAATGTGTAGAATAAATTTTAATCAGATAACCTGGTCATTCTTTATTAATAATAAAAATTGTAGGATAGTCTTTCATAGGAGGTGGAAATGTGGCGGGGGTCAGTTTCCTTAATATACGGCTTGCTGAAACTAAACAAATCAACATGATTAGCTGTAATTTACAGCAATCTATACATAAAAAAATTAAAGCGCAGTAAAAGTTTTATCTAGATATCTTAGTTATTTCCTAAAAATAATACAAACTCTAAGATAATCTATGTGACAATCTAACAAAGTTAGCATACAAAAAACAAGAATTTGTTAATGTAATATTTTATTACTAGCAAACCCGGGCAAAATATTCGCATTTTATATCTTTTCTTATTTACCTTTAAAATTTGAAACTCATAAATGTTATACCAATTTCACCACCTAATTAAAATTTTAATTTACCAGAAGCCAAATTATTAATAAAACCAAATTAATATTGTACAATAGTGAAACCAAAATCATTCAAAGAAAGGTTTCCAAGAAAAATTCATGGTTCACGACCCAATTTTCATACTTCCACAGGCAGTACAATTTTAATATAGGTCTCCCACGACGCTTTTTAAATTTTTGTCGTCATGTTGGGAATGAATTTTTATTAATTTCGGTATTTTATTTATTTTTTATTTTTTTTTTAAAAATAAATAAAATAAAACAAAACAATTCTTATTTTGATTATATTTTTTATAACTGTGTTTTTTAGCCAATTTATGACACAAAAGTTCATATTCTGTATATATCTTTAAAATATTGCTAGGTTTAAAATGCCACTTGCAAAGATTCTGAAGAAACAACTGTTAAAAATACATTTTTTTCGTAAAATAATCTCATCAGACAAATGACGTCATTTTTTCTTATTAGTTCATTGAGCTAAATCCACGTGCTTAAATATTGTTCATGTAAAATATTATTTTTTCATCCTCGCGTATCGCATCGTTTCGACAAAAAATAATTGAAACTGGCCACGTTATAGAAATATTATATAGATTATTATTATTTTGTTCTTTTCTTAATATTTTGTTACAAAAAGTTATAAAATTGTTTGGCACATGTTCAATTGCAATATCTTTAACATAATTAAATAAAAAATTATATGGCTAATTAAAACCAAAATGAAAAATTTATCCTCACTGTCATCCTTGTATTAGAAAATGTTTGAATTATCTTCTACATTTAAACTCTGACTCAAATTCGTGCCATAAAATATTGAATAATTATGTATTTTTTTCCTAATGAGATTCTGTAATTTTATTCACAGAGAAAAAGCTGATTATTTCAGCGGGTTAGTTGCATCGTTAAAAAACTTTTAATGGTGTAAAAGGGTGGAGATGTAAAATTAGAAAACTCCAAAAGAAGAAAAAATGTCAGATTATTATAATATGACTTTGGGAAAAACAAAATTATTAAAATATGAATTAATTGATAACTTTAATATAACAATTGTTAAAATATGGCTTTGTAAATTGTTGAGATGTCTAATTTATCATTTAATTTATCAATCAGGGTAATTAATCAATTAATGCTTTCCTTTTTTCTCTTTTATAAAATAAAATTAATTAATTAATTAACAGTAAAACATTTTTAGAAAATATTTATTTATATTGTTTTATTTTAGAAATAATTAAATCAAGCAATTTCCGTGTTTACTAATTCATAAATAAATTAAGTAACAGTAAAAAATTTTAAAGAAATATTTATTTATTTTTTTTTATTTTAGAATTAATTAAAACAAGCAATTTCTGTGTTTACTAATTAATAAATAAATTAAGTAACAGTAAAGCATTTTAAAGAAATATTTATTTATTTTGTTTTACTTTAGAAATAATTAAACCAAGCAATTTCCGTGTTTACTAATTCATAAATAAATTAAGTAACAGTAAAACATTTTAAAGAAATATTTATTTATTTTGTTTTATTTTAGAATTAATTAAACCAAGCAATTTCCGTGTTTACTGACTAATAAATAAATTAAGTAACAGTAAAACATTTTTAAGGGATATTTATTTATTTATTTATTTATTATTATTATTATTTTTTTTTTAGAATTAATCAAACTAAGCAATTTCCGTGTTTCCTAGTTAACAACATCTTTCTAAACTCAATCTAACCCATAGTGATATTTTTAGAAATTCCGTAGAAAAATAGCTGTAATTTTTTCTTTCTTTCTTTCTTTTTCTTTTTCTTTCTCTTTCTCTTTCACTATTTTTTTTAAAAGAAATAACTGTGTTATCTATCTATCTATTTTTCATTAGAATTTTCGTATCAAGTATTTTTTCTTATAAACTCTTTCATTAGAAGATTTTAAAGAATGTTTGAAAAAAAAAAAAAAAAACTGTTTATCAGGAACTACAGACTTGCTCCTAAAAGTAGAATAACGGCGAGGAATATGAATACCACCGTAAAATAGATTATCTTTATATTACAACTATGCTGTTCTATCAACCGTCTTCACAGGGCCACAAATATGAACGGTATTTCACTTTGTGTCAGTAAGGAGAGAAGGTTTTGTGTCATACAACTTCTTTGGTTTAACAAGATACAGATTAATTTAAAAGTATTACGAAATTTGTGATCTGTTTACAAAGCAGTAAAATGAGTGAAAACCTAGTGTCCTTTCAGGTAGAGGATTTACAGTCGGCAGAAAAAGTATTCGAGAACTAGCAAAAATTCCTATGTGAAAAAGTTACAGTTAATACAGTTTTGTTAAATAAATCCTTGTCGAATCCTTTTCTTAGTAAGTCTAAGCACATGATTCGACAAGGATTTATTTAACAAAACTGTATTTACTTTTTTTACATAGGAGTTTTTGCTATTCCTCGGATACTTTTTCTGCCGACTGTAAGTTAGATTGTAGTCTGATTTCCATGAACTTATTTCTTCCAATAGGTGGTTGAGGTTGATTTATTTTCTAAGATGATGATTTGGGGAACATAGAATACCAACTATTACACGTTATTTGCGATGTTTGTAAAACTCGAATGTTAATAAATTTTTCAATACTATTTATTTTTAATGAAAACTTCAATATAAAATGTTTATATTGAAACTGTTCATGATTTTCTGTAAAGATTCCGCTTGCAAAGATTCTGAAGAAACAGCTGTTAAAAGTACATTTTTTTCGTAAAATAATCTCATCAGACCAATTTCGTCATTTTTTCTTATTAGTCCATTGTGCTAAGTCCGCGTGCTTAAATATTGTTCATATATAAATATTTTTTTTATCCTCGCATATCGTATCGTTTCGACAAAAAATAATTGAAACTGGTCCACGTTAGAGAAATATTATATAGAATATTATTATTTTGTTCTTTTCTTAATAATTTCTTACAAAAAATTTATAAAATTGTTTGGCACATGTTCAATTGCAATATCTTTAATATAATTAAATTAAAAATTATATGGCCAATTAAAACCAAAATGAAAACCTTGTCGTCATTGTCATCCTTGCATTGAAAAATGTTTGAATTATCATCTACTTTTAAACTCTGACTCAAATTCGTGCAGTAAAATATTGAATAATTATGCATTTTTTCCTAATGGGATTCTGTAATTTTGTTCACGGAGAAAAAGTTCATTTCAGCGGAATAGTTGCATCGTTAAAAAACTTTTAATGGTGTAAAATTAGAAAACTCTAAAAGGAGAAAAAATGTCAGATTGTTAAAATAGGACTTTGGGAAAACTGATTGTAATTTGTTGAGATGGCTAAGTAATTATTTAATTAACTAATCAGGGTAATTAATCAATTGATGTTTTTCTTTCTCTGTTTTATAAAATATAATAAATAAATAAATTAAGTAAAAATAAAACATTTGTAGGAAATATTTACTTATTTTGTTGTATTTTAGAATTAATCAAACCAAGCAATTTCCGTATTTCATAGTTAACAGCATCTTCCTAAAAACAATGTAACTCATAGTGATATTTTTAGAAATTCCACAGAAACATAGGTGTAACTTTCTTTTCCTTTCTTTTTATTTTTTCTTTCTTTATTTTTTTTAATAAATAACTGCATTATTTATCTATCTATCTATATTTTAATAGAATTTTCATATTAGGTATTTTTTCGTATAAACTCTTTCATTGGAAGATTTTGAAGAATGTTAGGGAAAAAAAACTACTGTTGATCAGGAAGTGCAGACCTGCTCTTAAAAGTAGAGTAACGGCGGGGTATCTGAATACTAGGGTAAAATGGAATATCTTTATATCACTACTATAATGTACTGAAACCTATCGTAAGGAGGTCAACCGTTTTCACAGGGCCACAAATATGAACGGTATTTCACCTTGTGTCAGTAAGGAGAGAAGGTTTTGTGTCATACAACTTCTTTGGTTTAACAAGATACAGATTAATTTAAAAGTATTACGAAATTTGTGATCTGTTTACGAAGCAGTAAAATGAGTGAAAACGTAGTGTCATTTACGGTACAGGATTTACAGCTGGCAGGAAAAGTATCCGAGAACTAGCAAAAATTCCTATGTAAAAAATGTACACTTAATACAGTTTTGTTGAATAAATCCATGTCGAATCCTTTTCTTAGTCAGTCTAAGAACACGATTCGACAAGGATTTATTTAACAAAACAGTATTAAGTGTACTTTTTCTTATATAGGATTTTTTGCTAGTGCTCGGATACTTTTGCTGCCGACTGTAATTTAGATAGTAGTTTGATTTTCATGAACTTATTTCTACCAATATGTGTTTGAGGTAGATTTATTTTCCAAGATGGTGATTTGGGGAACGTAGAATACCAACTATTACATGTTATTTGTGATGTTTGTAAAATTCAAATGTTAATAAATTTTTCAATACTATCTATTTTTAATGAAAATTTCATTATAAAACGTTTTTATTGCAATTATTCATGATTTTCTGTAAAATAAATATCACATCATATTTATAAGAGAAGGCATTCCATACTTCAATTCATAACTATTCCATATTACCCTTCAAAAAATAGTTTTTTTTTTCTTTTCTTAACCAATTTTTTTGCAAATAAACTCTATTTCTTGTAACATAAAACCATCCAAACACATTAACAATACTTGAAAGCTTGCAATAGTCGAATCTACAATGATCTAAAATACTTCCGTTTATTATGGTGACTTCAAATAGAAATAGTATTCCATATTCACCTATTTTTCTCTAATTCTTAAACTGTAATTAACTTAGATCGTATTTTGCTAAATATAAATTTTGTGACTTGTTAACTTTTTAAATGCTTTTAGAATAGAAAATATAGGAATTGTTATGAGACAGATTACTGTAGGATAAGTTGGGCAAGATATCGCGGTAGGCAAGGATGCCGTTTCAAGTGGTTCTCTGATACACCGAAGGTGTAAGTGGTTGGTTGGTTGGTTGGCTGGGTTTTACGTCGCACAAGTGCTGAGCAGTGGGCAAATGGCGACGATGTGGGACTCACCCCTAGAGATGGTCCGGAGACATGTCGTCACAATTTTGATTCTCCACGAAACCGATGGCTCTCCCGTTTCGGCGACCCCCAGAGGTATAATTTTTGATGGGAACATGGAGGATATTGCGGCCACGACAGATTTTACGTGCACCAGTCACCATTAGGGTACTACACGACGGTCTTTGCCGGCAAGAATACCGAACTCACAATCTTCCAATTACGAGCCCGGCGGTCTACCGACTTGGCTACCGCAGCGCGAAGCCGTAAAATGAAACAGGCTACTCCTTGTACAGTCGGTAACAAAAGTATCCGAACACTAGCAAAAATTTCTATATAAAAAAAGTACGCTTAACACTGTTTTGTTAAATAAAGCCTTGCCGAATCATGTTCTTAGTCAGTCTAAGAACATGATTCGACAAGGATTTATTTAACAAAACAATATTAACTATACTTTTTTTACATAGAAATTTTTGCTAGTGTTCGGAAACTTTTGTTACCGACTGTATATGATATCAGTTTTTTGATATCATCGTATCATAAGACTGGAGTAAGATTATGGAAAAAACAAGCATTTATAAAAAACTTTATTTCAGCGTTTTTATAATATTTTTGAAGTTAAATTCACTTTTCATATGTATTCAAAAGTTTAGTTTCCATCAATTAGAGTAAAAATTAATGAAAATATTGAGTTTTTGTTTGCTTAATTAATTTCTATAGCTATGTTTACAATATTGATACCAGTATTCACATCTCAGGATGAATGTATCGTTTGTTTTCCTATCGCAGTCATATTACCGCTTTTACGCATGCTCCAAATCTGCTGTAATTTAATGACATTGGACATGAGAGCTCAGTAAGGACTTATCTTTATGTCTTATCGATAGCGTTAACGTACCTTTAGTGGTGACTTCGTTCTAGATTAAAATTGCCTTTGTTTATTTACGATTAGAATCAGAACATAATTAATAGTCACAATGAAATCACAAAGCGGACTTTAGAAATACTTCTCTCGTTTATCAAGAAATTTCGCTTCATAGATAAAAGAAAAATAATGTAATATAAATTTTCTGATTTTTTTTTTCTTTCTTATTGTTCTTTATTTTTTCTTATTTAATTTCCATTTTAAATTTAGTTAAACAAATATTTCTTCAGTAATATATGTCATGGACTCCTACCAACCTAAACAACCTAACCTTAATCTGAAATATCATAGATAAAACAATTCTTAATTTTATATGAATTGGAAAGAAAAGATTACATCAGCGAAATTTTGGTTAAACTTTTATGAATATAGAATGCAGATGTAGAAAAAAAAAAAAAAGAAAAAATGAGGAATTTGAGTAGCGATAAGAAAAATAAGATGAAGTAGAGATAAGAAAAAGAAAAATAAGAATTAAATATTGCACTGCGTTGAAAGTTTATTATTTAATTAAGTAAAGTGAGAAAACAGATTGTCTTACAGTTTTATGAATATATATTTTAAATATATATTTTATGAATATATATTAAAGGTTAAGATTAAATAATCAAACATCTCACTGCAAATTACTGTGAACAATTAAATAAATAAATAAATAAACATTTGAAAATAAAAAAAATGCTATACTGAAATGCAAATATTTAAAAATGTTAATTAAAAGTGAAATTCGGTGTTAAAATTTTTTAGGCCTCTACACAGTGATGAAAATATGTTATTAAAAAATTTTGTATGTATATCTTCTATTATTTTCCTACAAAAAGTTTCTAATTTCTAAAACTATAAAAATTTGCTATTAAATTACATCTCAACCACTCAAAAGTTACTTTTTTCTATAACTGGATAAAATCTGTATCAAAAGTATTTTTTCTAGCGGATACATATATTTCTGTTTTGCAATCAGGAAACTTGCTATCAAAGCAAATTTTGGTAGTGTTAAGTAAAAATTTGGAGCATTATTCCTTGTTTGTCATTGTCTACTACGCTTTGGATCCTGGTTCGATCCTGTGTACTGTGTAGAAGAGTACATTGTTTTGCTGCCAGAAATTCTTTGCAATTACAGAAAAATACGTTTTGTCAACGTAATTTTTCCATACTTTACGACTTTTTTCTCAAGTTACAGAGACTGGCAGCAAAGTTGCAACTTTTAACAGTGTAGGAATTTCATTTTTACAGATTTTAATGCGAATTTTAGTTTTACAGTGTGAATTGCGGAAAAAATCTGTTATGTGCGAATATTTTCTGTATTGTTCTGCGATTGAAAATTTTCGCGAATGTCTTTTTTCCGCAGTATATGGATATCTTTTGACAATTATATTGCAAAAAATTAAAAAAAAAAAAAAAATAAATAAATAAATAAATAAATAAATAAAAATAATTATAATTATAATGTACCCTTAAGCCTACTGCTGTCTTCTAAGTAATAGATATAAAATTCTGGATAAAGCAGAATTTAATTTAGTGCGAAGGGACTGACTTCTTTTAATTTATTTTTCCACATAAAGGGATGCAGAAACTATGTTTCATTCTCTAGCATCGGTTTCATACCTTTAGCATAGGAACCCTTAAGTGGCTTTTAATTATTATTATTATTATTATTATTATTATTATTGTTATTTTGGCGGTGAAGTAATATGGCTATCACAATTGCATAAGCAAAGATCTTGGCGAGAAACGTCCCAGCTAATTCGGTGAAAAATTTCAAATTTCACCAAGGTTCTATATTGAAAACTGTAGCACGATTTTTCTCAATTTTGTTTTAATTATTTAAAAAAAAATTGTGCTGTGAACTTTTTAAATTTTTATGAAGTAGTTTTGAAGTATGAAAGTTATAGCTCATGAATCTTAGAATCTTTCGATATATAGTTTTTATAGTGTTATTAATTTTTTTAATAGCCAAATTTATGTCACAAAGTTTATTTATTTTCAGAAGTTTTCATTTATTTTATTAAATTTCAGCTTCTTGTGTTCATATTAATTTGTTAGAAATTGCCTTCATTATTTTAGAAACTTTTTTTTTTCAGTAATTTTAAAAATGTTTATTATAAATTTCTTCAAATAAATGTCTTAGTTTACTAATGACGTCATATCCGCCTGAAATCCTCATAAACACACAAAGATTTACCTTAATTTTGTTCTATATACATAATAATAATAATAATGTATAATATATATCGTTCTATACTAACGATGTTTCATAAATAAATAAATAAATAAGTAATAAATAAATAAATAAATAAAATAAAAATAAATGAAAAATTTAAAGTTTTTACAGATTTTACATAATATCAAAATATAGTTTAGGAAATTAAAAAGTAAAAGTGGATTTTTTGGCAGGCATCCGGGCATATTTAAGGTAGAACACTACTAGTGGCTACAGATCAAAATCGCAGAGTGAAAGAAATAGTATTGTCGTACTAAAAAAGAAATTTATTTTTTACTTTTGCAATGTATACTAAACAGATTAAATATTTATACTTAATAAAAATGCAATAAATTTTATATAATATTACTGAATACTAAATAATATATATATATATATATATATATATATATTATTTTATTACACATAGCACCCGTAAAATTGTTTATTGCAAAAATTGCACTCTTTCTTAATGTATACATTATTTAGCTGATGATATACATTTGATTAATTGCAAAGTGATATAAGTAATATTTATTATTCCTTCGCAAGCTAAGAAAAAAAAAAAAAAAAAAAAAGATGGAAAAAAGAAGTTTTTTCGAATTTGTAGTCACTTTAAATATGACGGTTTTAAATTACTTTTCTTAATCTTATTTCATTTTAGAGTTTTACTTTTTAAATAATGCAAAAATTTTCTACAAAAATAGTGGCATTCAAAATTCATACAAGTTGGCAGCTGTGAAAATGTGACTGCAGGAATTAATAAGTAAATGTCTGTTGTTTTAAACAACGTTCCTTGATTTAAGTTAAAAAAAAAAGTTAAAATAAATTTACATATTGAGAGCAAAAATGCGAATAAATCGTTGTGAAATTAAATTAAATCAGTTAAAATGGTAGAAAAATGTTCCTTGTGCAATTGAATAAATCACTGTGAAATTAAATCAAATCAATTAAAAGTAGTAAATCAATTAAAAGTTATCGTAGAAAAACGTTCCTTAAACAAGTATTTGTAAAAAAAAAAAAAAAAATTGGGTGTAAATTAAAATTATGGGTTCTTCTCTTTAATCACATAAACAACGTTTTTTTCCCGTTTATTTTATTTTATAATATTTTTATTTTTTACAGTGAATTAAATGATAGTAGTACTTATAAACTTTTCTATCAAAAATGAAATGTAAAGTGAATTTAAGTAAAAGATTTGCATTTTAAAAATTAAAAAAGTATTTTCGTTTTTGTATAACATGGTTTTTGCATACTAATGTATAATAAAAATTTTTTCGAAATCAATTTAAAAAACAAAATTTACGGATGTCACAGTGTATTTTTGCTGCAGAAACTAAATTGGCTTAAAATGTCATTAAGTTTGCCATTCCAGAATAAAACGATCGTAAACTTAGGTATCATAAAAGCTTTGATGACTAAGATTCTTTAAAAGTATTTCATTTCCCCCGTAAACTTTTATCATTAAGGTTTGAACTTTTGTAAATCTATCGAATGTTGATATCGGAACTCTAAATAGCTTGCATAAAAAAAAAAAAAAAAAAAAAAAAAAAAGGTTTATGCTTTCTAGATATCAAGGTTATCAAGATGGAAAGAATTTTTAAAATATATTTTTCATTAGTTATTAGTTGCATATTTTTATTTATTTATTTATTTATTTTTTACTTCCTTCTATCTTCAGTAGAAGAAAGTATTGGATTCGTAAAATTTTCGATTTCGGGTTTTTGATGGATTTACACGTTTTGAGAGCTGTAAAACACGATTTTACCATTTTTAGAAAATGTCTGTCTGTCTGTCTGTCTGTGTGACAAAATTTTGTGGCAACAGTATCTCTGGAACTACTGCACAGAATTTCATACAAATTGGTATGTAGTTGCACCTTGACATAAATTAGTGCCTATCAACTTTTGGTAGAAATCGTCTTACAGGTTGCGTTGCCATCCCGTTTTTTCTAAAATTTTAACAGGGTGATATAGGGCAAAAATTTTCAAGATGGGTATCTTTCGAAAGGTCTCGTCAGTACCTTTAAAACGAATGGTTGAACTATAAATCTGTGATAATTTAAAACAAACTTATCGATTTTTTTACTTTTTACGAAAAAAAACATTTTTTTTTTCTTTTTTTTTTCCTCCTTAATTTTATCAAACTCCCACGGTTTCCGTGTTCTGAAAAACATAAACTAATTTTTGCTTTTTCCCCCAAATTTTGTCAGTCCTACGGTTTCCGTGTCCTGACAAACTTTAACATATGTTTGCATTTTTCCTCTAATTTTGTCAAAGTCCCACGGTTTCCGTGTTTTGACAAACTTTAACAAATTTTCACATTTTACCCAAAATTTTGTCAAAGTCCCACTTTTTTTTTTTTTTCTCTCCCCTTAATTCTACCAAACTCCCACGGTTTCCGTGTTCTGACAAATTTAAACAAATTTTTGCATTTTCCCCCCAATTTTGTCAAAGTCCCATGGTTTCCGTGTTTTGACAAACTTAGAATAATTTTCACATTTTACACAAAATTTTGTCAAAGTCCCACTTTTTTTTTTTTTTTTTTTTTTTTTTAATTATTGTTACTGAGTGAATTTGTATAGGAAAATATAGAAGAAAGTCTCGTGGTGGCCACAACATACTAGTTTTAATAAATGATTTTGTATAACAAACAATTTTAAATACTGTAAAAAACCAAAGTGGATAATTACCTTAAAATCAGCACTTTTTAGTACTTTTCATATTTTTAACATTTTCACGACCGCCGTTTTTTGCCTTTTTGACAGTAAGATCCGCTTGTGGGCGTTACTTTCCCAAGTTACAATTTTTCAGAATTTTTTTTCGATATTCAGATTCATGGGACAACTGGATACACATTATATTTATACTCTTTATAATCAAAGTATTTATATTCTGAATATTGTGTATATTTTTAAGAAATAAATGACATAAAAACTGCGGAAGAAACGCCCACTGGAGGAGTTACAGATTTTAAAATAACGCGAATCTACGTCAGTGGTCGCGAAAGTGTTAATAATTAAAAATACTCTAGTAATATTTTCAAAGCGCATTTTCCACAATATTCGTTATATTAGGGGGACCGGAAAATAATGTCGTTTTGAATTAAAATACTGACATCGGAAATTTATCCTGGATAAAATTTAAGATATTCTGAGGTAACTTATAAGATGGTTATTTGTAAAGTACCATGTAAACACTGTTAAACAAAAATTTCCGGTTTCATTTTATTAATTCAAAACGACATTATTTTCCGGTCCCCCTAATATATTTTTATTTTTATTTTTATTTTATTTTTATTTTTTTCTCCATTATGTTATGATTTAATTAATATTTCTTCAGGTGAGTTAAACTTAGGGTGACTTTAAATTCATTGTCCAAACTTTAAAGAATAATATAGCTTACTAAATCAATTATTTTTTACATTCACCAAGGTTTTTGTAAAACTGACATTGGATGTTTTGAAGCTTGGAAAAAACTTTTTTTTTTCTTCTTCTTCATTTTCTTCTTTTTTTCTGTTGACTTTTTACAGCATACATTTTTATTGCTTAAGTAATTGCACATACTTAAATCTACAAAATGAGCTAAAAGTAAACTTAAAAATAAATTTTGTTTGTAAATTAAAGAGAAATTTTAAGAATTTAAATGGTATTTTAAAATAGTACTATATAATTATTACTTTCTTCTATATGTAATATAGAGAAAGTATTGGATTTGTGAAATTTTCGACCTCCGTTTTTTGATGGATTTACACGTTTCGAGATGTCCTGAACACTAATTGATAGTTTTTAGAAAATGTCTCTCTGTCTGTCTGTCTGTCTCTGTGTGTGTATCGCAAATTTTGTGTCCACTGTATCTCACGAACCAATGAATGAAATTTAACCAAACTTGGTATTTAGTTGCACCCTGACATAAACTGGTGCGGATTAGATTTGGGGATCAGTCGTTCAACAGGTGGTTCTGTGACTGCATTTTTTGTAAACTTTTAACATGGCAGTATAGGACAAAATTTCGTATAAATGTGCATAATGAGAGTTATTTTAAACTTGTGATTGTAAAATTAATCTGAATTATTGATAATAGTGGTAGTTAACTAGGAAAAAACATTTTGTGCATGTGGGCGCATCGGTTCCTCCCTGGGGGGGGGGGGGTAAATTTTCAAGATGGGTATCTTTCGAAAGGTCTCGTCAATACCTTTAAAACAAATGGTTGAACTATAAATATGTGATAATTTAAAACAAAGTTATCAATTTTTTTTTTTTTTTTTGTTACTGAGTGAATTTGTATAAATATAGAACAAAGTCTTGTGGTGGCCACAACATACTAGTTTTTCAGTGGTTAAATGAATAAAACGTGATATAGTAGATAACTTTTCTCTACCTGTAATGTTTTATTTTTATTTTATACTAATACATTTTATATTTTTTAAATTACTAAAATAATAAAAATCAGGAATTCATTGCTTTTTGAAGATTAAAGTACTAGATACAATTATAACAAATTAAAATTGAAAACATTAAAATGCATTTTATACAATATTGTAGTAAAATGAGAATATATATATATATATATATAATTTGAAATTGGGGCGCATATTTCTGATAGGTTTTTTTTTGACAATTGTTTCAACACAATTTAAAATTCTGCATTACTTCTCTTGTTATATTTGAAATGAATACTTGATATAACTCATATTTAAGAAATTTCAAGTAATTTTCAAAGCCAAGAAAAATTTTACCAAATATTGTATTCCGTTTACAGGTCTTGCAACAGGTTAAGTAATTTGATTTTAAAAGATCAAGGTCAGTACATGAATCGGGTTCTGAGCATAATGTGTACGTTTAGAGTAAACAATATACAATTAAAAAAAAAAAAAAAAAAAAAAAAAAAAAGAAATGTTGCCAAATTTAGGGACTTTTTTGTTCATTAACTATCACTAAATTTTAATTGTGACGCTTGCCTAAACACTTCGAAGATTAATTGTCTGTCATGTATATCAAATATCACTCCTCAAAATTAGATAGTTGAATAAAGGAGTCCCTAAGTTTGGCAACACTGAAAATGAAGTTCAGTGCTCCACCATAGAAAAATTTCCAATTCAAACTAATTTTGCAGCAACCTTTTTTTTTTTTTTTTTCCCCAATTTGGTACAGAAATTCACCATTTACAAGTGTTTATTACAAAAATGGCGGTGATGAATTGCGAAACTTAACCCATATCGTACCAAGCATTGAAAAAATAGTTTTTTCTTTATAAAATCTTCAATATATGTTTCTTTAAGCCTATGTATACACACAAAATCAAAAATATTACCAACCTTTCATTAGCTTAATCGGTACAGGCTGTCCTGAAAATAGGACAATGGTTTAGGACAATCGGAAATATAAGGAAAACAGACCTTCTATATATATATATATATATTATATAATTGTTTTACCAGTACAAAAGTGCAGAATATTACCTCAGTAAATTCATATGCCCGTTATTCTTGAACGTAAAACTTTTTTAAGTAATAATGTGTTGAAAATGTAATGAATAAATCTTCAAGAATCGTCATTTTAAAAATTAAAACAAAATATATTAAACGTTAATTTAAACTATCGATAAAGACACATATGTATTTATTGGACTTTTAAATAATATATCGCCTTTAATTAGAATTAAAATATTAAAAAAAAAATTATATACATACCACTTATGCATGGTGTCTTATTTTTAGGACGATGATGAAATATGGGTTAATAGCAGATTAAAAAGAAAAAGTATTAATTGAAGTTTACTTGACCTGAAAGTGAATCAATTTTTGGTGAAGGTTTGAACTTATTTTTCAATTATTTTTACAAAGTAGTGTTCTTGTTTTTATAGCTATTACTACTTACATACAGGATCAATTTTATCTGAAGTACATTGGATTTATCTTGGGCCATCAAATAAATTCATAATATTGCAATTAACAATTTAAATTTATGTAAGAGTGAGCGTGTGAGTAAGTTTCAACGTCTCACTGTAGCTACTCACTGAAAATTAGCGAGAATCAAATTCTTACAACAATTTGTTTTCATGAGATAAGTTAATTTTTCTTCATAAACAATGAATTTTGCATTATATATATATATATATATATATATATATATATATATATATAGAGAGAGAGAGAGAGAGATTCACTGAGAAAAAATTCTGTAACTGACATTAGAATGTAGATTATGGCTCTAGTAAAAATAGTTCCATGTCATCCTTATAAATTCTAGCCTTATTTGAAAGCGAAATCTAGACACCCTTATTAGAATTCTAGAGCGTTTGCCTATATTATTGAGGTCAAACTTATTTAAAAAATCTCTACAAACAAATGAGAATACAATCTTGGAATACAAATGAACAACAAATGAGAATATAATCTTGGCTTATGACCCAAATCCAAAAAATCAAGCGAGAATGTCTCGCAATACAAAGGTGGTGATTGGTGATTGGGTTTTACGTCGCACTAATGCTGCGCAGATGGGCAATTGGCGACGGTCTGGGACACACCCATGGAGGTGGTCCGGAGACATGCCATCACAATTTTGATCCTCCACGGAAGGGATGGCTCTCCCGCTTCGGTAACCCCCAGAGGTATAATTTTTGATGGGAACATGGAGGACATTGTGGCCACGACAGATTTTACGTGCACCAGCCACCATTAGTGTACACGACGGTCTTTGGCCGGCTCGAGTACCGAACCCGCAATCTTCCAATTACGAGGCCGGCGCTCTACCGACTGGGCTACCGCGGCCCCGCAATACAAAGGATTCAGAATATTCAGAATATTGTTTCACCGTCTAGAAATGCATAGACTAGAAATTCTCGACCATTTCGTCTATTCAGCTTATTGGTGTGCCTTATACGCATAGTTCGAAAATCTATATTTCTAGTTTAGGGATTTAGAAACTGACCCCTTATTTGTTCTAGATGAAAGCGGTATATATATATATATATTTTTTTTTTTTCTCAGTGTTTTCTGTTTCGTTTGTATTTTAGTTGTGAAAAAATAAATGAGTTGCTTTTGAGTCAAAATAAGATATTTCTTTCAAGACCCTAAGTGTAGTATATTTATACATGTTTTCTCGTTTAAAGAATAATCGCATATACCACCGAATGTTCCTTTAAAATATAAAAAATTCTGAAAGAAAGAAAAAAAAAAGAATGAAAGAAAATTTATGTTAATATGAGAGCATAAAGAATTGTTAAATCCACAAAAAGGAACGCGTTTTTTAACTGAATACTCATTTTAAAATGTAACTAGCAGCTGATCTGATTGTTTAATTCGATTTTTTATATAAATCAATTAATCCTTTATTGGTTACAATATTTAACAAAAATATATATTAAATAATTTCTACTACTTATATTAAATTCCATTTTTAGTGGCACTCAATCCCCGTGGACAAGGAGTTCTGCTATGAAAGCTGGTAGACGAAACGTATGAGCTTTTAAAATAGATTGCGCAGTCGACGAAGCCAGTTGGAGTTTTACGTTTTTTTCATCGAAACTTTGCTTAAATACGGGCTAGTGCCCCACGTCTAACACACTCGGATAGTTGATTGTCTTAAATTTAACACCAACACTTCGATTGTAAATAATTAACAGTTTCATAACATATTTAGAATGAACTTCGAAAGATATGACATCCGTGAAATTGCAATAATTACATATCGAATGATTAAAAAAAAAAAAAAAAAAGATCATTAATCTGAATTATTAAATTTCGATACAATTTTAATTATATGATTTTCCCAGTTCTAAGTATAAAATAAAGTGAAATACGTTAAAGAGCAACAAATAATATATTTTATATAGTGAATAAATATCAGCAAGTGGAGATAGGAAATCGCAATCTCATTGTATCTACTAGAAATTTCTCAAGTGCCTGAAATAGAAATATAGAATGAAGAGCAAACAGAAACTTGTAATTGAATCAGCATTTCCCAGAACGTAATTTAATTATTTATATTTGACAAAGTAACACATCTGTGAAAGATTGATTTTATTTATTTATTTGATTTCATCTAGATAAATTCGAAAACAAAATTCATTTGCATAAAATCATTTTATGTATTTCAGTTATACAATACTTAATTACAATAATAATAATAAAAGCATTTAATTACAATGCTCTAAAAGTAACGATATTATATTTTGAATATATTGAAGCAATATTTTATTCATATAATTTATTTTATGGTGTGTTCTCTTATTGTTTTTCGAATTTTAAAAATATTCCTTTTTTTTCTTTACTTTGAAGTAAAACATGCACTTATGTATTATTTTTACATAGCACTTTATAATTAATAAAATATGTATTAAAAATGTATTGGTATTATTATTTTAACCCTTTGCGCGCAAGACAATTCGGATCATTTAAATTATACTGCCACCGGAATTCATGAACTAAATTAAACTAAAAGAAATTTTAAATTTTAAAGTTAAAAAAACGGACTTTTCTGCTATGTTATAAACGTAAATTAAAGATAAAAATTTCCGGGATGTTTTTTGCTGCTGGATCTTAAATTTTGCGTCCTCAGAGCGAGGACAGCGCGCGTTAAGGGGTTAAAACAATATGAATTGTATTAAATATACTTTTAAACATATAAAGTATTTTGAATGTTAAAAATATTTTAGTATGTTTTTTTTTTTTTTTTTTTTTTTTTTTTTCCTTTTACAAAGTGAGAAGTAGACAAAAAGTTATAGTATACATAGCATCGGTCTGAATCAAAAACCATTAATAACCAAATACTGGGCCAAATCCAAGTTTAAAAACTTTATCACTCAATTGAATATTACCTCACATGTTCAAGTATAACAATATTTAAAGTACACTTTGCTCACATTTTTTAAAGAAAAATGTTAGAGATATTATAAAATATTTTAAACTTTCACTATATACATATATCGTTTCATATTTTTTTTTTTTTTTTTTTTTTTCAAAGATCAAATATATCATTTAACAGTTTTATATATTGAGAGAATAATAAATTTTCTGTCGTTGAAAAGATAAATGCATTTTCCACTGCTTGAGTTTGAATGTTCACGCCTTATTTATTGTAATGACCTACATTCAAAACAATTTTCTTAAAATTATTTTAGTGCTGCTGGAATTTTATCGTACATAAATTTATCCCTCGGCCAGTGCCAAAGAATGTTGGCAAGGTTCAAAATTTTACTTTTACTTATAAGATAAGACAAAATGTTTTATTGCTTAGGGAAGAAAAATATATAGCCAGGATATTTTCGGAGCGTAAAACAAGATTTCTTCTATGAGTATATTGCAATTTTCTTTTACAAGAGGTTCAATAGTTTGGTGTATAAAATATGTACTTATATACACTTAAATATATATATACATATATAATATATATATTTTTTATATATCTTATGTAAAACTATATCTCATTTCTTGATGCTTAATTTTATATTCTTTATTTATTTTTTCAAAAATATCCTTCCTTTTAAGCTTTATTTAATTGCAAAATTCGATATTATATTATTAAATGGGGATTTTATGGAATATTATTGTAGAATTAGTTCCACAGAAGAACGAGATTTCATCTTTATTTATTATTTTTCACTGCCAACAGACATTTTTATAATATTTTTACAGGAATTTTGTGTGATTATTTCCCATACTATATATATATATATATATATATATTCTGCAGTTTTCAGCAGTATATATGCTGCATTTTTTTTCGGCAATAATTACGTGCAAAGGAGTTTATGACGTCATACCAATAAAGTTCTTAAACCTAAAATGTACTGCCAACACATTTGCGGGAAATTTAGGCCTTAAATCTTCTTATTGCTTTTTCATCATTTTGAGTATATTACGAAATAGTAGCTCCATGAAGAATAGCAGATAATTTCTGTTAATTGCATGAACGAAATTCAATTTTTATAGTATACGAATGTCATGTTTTGTTTTTTCATTCTGTTAACACATTAATGTTGCAGAATATATCTTTTGCTAATTAAAAATATATTTTCAATTGATTGGCCTATTATTCAAGGGTTCAATTGGACAAACATTGTTTAAAGACTCTTGCACCACTATATTCTAAGCAGAAAATTCTTTTTAAGTTTATAGGCTTACTTAAATCATAATAATAATAATGCTATTGGAAATTTCTTTGTGTCCCTGTAAAAAAAATTGTAAATGCTAAAATCACCAAAATCTATACAGTTCGTACAAATGTAACCTATAACATCTGTATAAATTTTTTGCTCAGTTCAGTTTAATGACGCGTTTAGACGCTATCACACTTTTAAAAATTTGGCTCCCATAAGCCATAATGATAAAGAATTTTTCTTTTTGTCTCTGGGAAAAATCTATGAGTGCTAGATTCACCAAAATCAATAGGGTTCGTGCTATGGTGACTTAAAACATAAGTACTAACTTTTAGCTCATTCGAGGGAAGCGTTTAAGCGCTAGCGTGTTCACTCACACACATACACACACACATACATCGCCGTAAAAATAGTGAAAATGGACTCAAAACGTAACGAAACATCAAAATCTCAAATTCGCATTTTTGACATGATTACAATACTTTTCTTATATATATATGTTTGGAAAGTAAATATATATATATATATATATATATATATATATATATATATATATATATATATATGTTATGTAATACATTACCACACTGGTTAACAAAATTTCTATATAAAAACACATTGATTCGAAAACTGCTTAACTATATGAATTACATAAAAGTCAGTATTAAAAATTCTTTAAAAAAATTCCAACTTTTATTTACTATACTGTTATTGTTATAAAGTTTTAAATAAAAACAAAAATAAAAATAATTTCTCTCACAAATTTCCATTTAGTATCATGAATTCAATGAAATCCAAACACAGAAATACATTCTCGAGAAAACAGAACGTACCTTTTCTATAATTTCATAAAATAATTTTATATATAATAACATTACCACAAAACTCAAGTCTATAAATCTCACTGAATTTTAATGACAGGCAAACTTTGTCTATGAAAACATCGAAAGAATTAGATGCCAGAATGTGTCATCCAAAATATCGTAAAAGATTAACGCAGCCATATCTGTCTGAATATACAGAGCAATCTTTTACGTAGAACAGGTGGAAACAGATGAAGATTTGTGGCTACACAAAGAAAATGTGTAAATTATTTAGGAAAAAGAGATATTGGACTTCGTTCTTATAAATTAAATGAAGTTTTACGAGTTAATGACAATGACATTTATAACAAGGTCAGAGAAAACAATTTATTTCTTACTTCGCATTCTGATGAATCTAAAATTCTTTATTAATAAAGTTCTGGAATTAAATAAATTGCGATTAAAAATTCTGAATATTTTGTGCGAAAATGTTCAACTGATTAATTTAATTTTACATTTGTTTAATTAATGAGTAATGCATGTTTAAATTCATACAAAGTATTTTATAATGGAGATAATGAGTAATATAATTAATGAGTAATATTTAGAATAAATGAGCAATATAATTGTTGTGTGAAAATAATTTCGTAAATGTGAAGGTAATATATTTAGAGTAATTACAATGTTATGAAATTATTATTGAAGAATAGTTTACTTATAATATTAAGATGATTTATGTCTTTTTATTATTTTCATATTATTAATCAATTGTGCATATACAAGATATATATATATATAAATTTTTGATGCTATGTATTTCATTCTGCAAACTTTTATGTACAGTAAAATAACTTATGAAAAAGTAACTTATGAATTACATAATTCGAGTAAATACAACATACTCGAATTATGTAATTCATAAGTTACTTTTATTAACTACTTGCAGAGCGTATTATCTATGATTTACGATTATTTTCTTATAATAAATACTAATGATAAGGCGCAAAAAAAGGAAAAGAAAATATTGTCTGCATTTAGTGCATATAGCTGTGTAGTTGTAAAAATTTAGAGACTTATTTAATGTGCTATCCTATGGAAAATAGTTAAAACCTGATGTTTTTTTCTAAACTTGTAAATTGGTAATTTTCTGAAAAAAATGGGCATTAGTTAAATTAAATTAAATTAATTAAATATTATTACTATTTTTTACTTTCCGAACACTATAGTGAGGAAAGTATTGTAATCATGTCAAAAATCCGAATTTGAGATTTTGATGTTTCTATACGTTTCGAGGTCCCCTGAGTCCGTTTTCACTATTTTTGCAATAATGTATGTATGTGTGTATGTGTGTGTGTATGTCTGTGAGTGAACACGCTAGCGTCTAAACGCTTTGTTCGAATAAGCTGAAAATTGGTACGTACATTGTAAGTCACCATAGTACGAACCCGATTTATTTTGGTGAATTTAGCACTCACAGTTTTTTTACAGGGGCACAAGGAAAAATTCTTTATCATTATGGCCTATGGGGCCAAATTTTTAAAAGTGCGATAGCGTCTAAACGCTTTATTCGGCAAAAATTTTTTACACATGTTATAGGTTACAGTTGCACGGACTGTATAGATTTTGGTGAATATAGCACTTACATTTTTTTTACAGGGGCACAAAGAAAAATCCTTTATCATTATGATCTATGGGCTCAAAGTTCAGTAGTGTTAAATAAAACGTCGTGTAATATATGGAGAAAAATGCTCAAACACTCTATTATGGTTTTCTATCTTTTGTTTGTTTAACAACTCCTCTTTCTTTACTTTATCTACAAAACTGTTAATTACTCAATATTCGGAAAGTCAAGTGGAGTCACTCCAGAATATATATTTTTTTTTTTTTTACAGTGAATGAAATAAGCATAATTACATGTCTTTTTTTTATCCAAAGTGGAATATATTTGAATTTTACTTGATTATATACGTGGAATGATTAAGCCAAATAAAAAAGTTAATGATATTTTATAAAATATTTCTTTTTGTACCAAACACAATTTTCTGTGCCTTAGTGTAGATTCATTTGAAATTAATTTAAAGAACGATATTTACAGATACCTTAAACAACTTTTGCTACAAATTCAAAAATGGCCTAAAATATCATTAAGAGATCTATTACAGAATAAAAGAATTCAAATAGTTCCCCATTATAAAAGTTTGGATCACTAAGCTTCTTTAAATGTATTTAACTTTTTATGTTATCTTTTATGTTTGGAGTTTTGAACTTTCGTAAATCCGTCGGATGTTGATGTCTGACCTCTAAATAGGCTGTATTTAAGAGAAAATATTTTATACTTCCTTAAAAAATGTTTCGTTTGAGTTATCAAAATAGAAAGTTATATCTGAAAAAAGAAATTCGACTGAGCTGAAACTTTTTTTTTTCTTTTTCTTTTCTTCCTTTATATAGAACAGATTTTTCTATATAATGTAAATATTTATTCCAAACTAATTTACAAAAATAAGTAAATAAAAAAAATAATAAAATAAAAATAAATAATAAAATAAAATAAAATAAAAATAATAAATAAATAAATAAGTAAATAATAATAATAATAAGGATATCTTAGTAAATATCTTCTATTGTAGATTCTAAAAAACCTTAAATTGTCATTAAACCTGCTAATACAAAATAAAAGAATTTGGAAACATACGTATTATAAAACTTTTGATGACTAAGCTTGTTTAAAAGTTTTTCATTTTCTGTGTAAACTTTTATCATTAGTGTCTAAACATTTGTAAATCTATCACATGTTGAATTCTGACCTTTAAATAGGCTGTATTTCAGATAAAACATTTTATATTTCGAAAAAAAAAAAAAAAAAAAAATGTCTGGTTTTTGTTATTATGATAGAAGTTTTTAAAGATATTTTTCAATAGTAATCCATTTTATTCTTACATATAGTTTGACTTTACTTTACAGCATTTTATTTAGGCAACCTTTAGCAGCATTTAGAAAAAGTCTTTGAAACACTGTAAAAATTCTAATGACTAAACGCTCAAAATAAATAAATAAACAAATAAATAAATATATAATTTTCGATTATTCAATAATAATTTAGATTTTTTTTTCTCTCATTTCAGTTTCTGTCATCGTCTTAATTACAAAATATTTCCAAGTATTAATAATATTACGTTTTAATTCATCTTTCTCTATATAAAATTGTTTGTCCTGAGTGAGTGAGTGCCTGATTCATCATCGCCCAGCCCTGCACCTAGTTACACGAAATTTAGCAGAAACATATTTTGTGACGAAGACAAACATTCCTTCCGTGACATATACCTACCAGAAATACAGTGTGTCCTAAAAGTTCCAGTACTCTAACTTAAAGAACTCATTGTCCTCGATTTCTTTTTTTTTTTTTTAATATAAAATTTTATCGTCTGCTTATCATTGCCTTAATTCTTTAATTTTTATCGTTTGCTTCTTTTCTCGCTCAAGTTTCGTGAGAATAAAGTTTTATGTTATTTTGTTCTTCATAGTAAAAGGAATCTATTACGCATTCAGAAATTTGCGCTGATTGAGGCTTATTTTGAATGTAAATCGTATGAAAGAGGCAAAGATGTTTGGTGATAGGAATATCCAGATGATGCAATACTGAGTAAAAATACACCATATCAGCTCGTTCGACTATTTCGTAATACAGGTTCTGTGGAAGACAAGCACAGGTGTGGAAGATCTAAAGTTGGTACACGAGCTTTTCTGCAAGACACTCAACGAAGAACATTGCAAACTCCTCAAAAATCTGTTAGGCGTTTGGCACAAGAAATGAGCGCATCTTGTGGATCAACACATAAAGCTTTAAGAGCTTTGAATTTCCGTGCTTATTGTGTAAAAATGGTACAAGAGATAAAGCCGCCAGACATTGAGAAGCGGTTTCATTATTGAGAGTGGTTTCGTAGGTTTATTCGCAAAAACATCAACATTTTAGACAAAACATTTTTCGTCGATGAGGTATGGTTTCATTTAAGCGGTTACCTGAACAAGCAAAACTCTCGCGTTTGGGCAATGACCAATCCTCATTCATTTATGCAAAAACCTTTACATTCTCAAAAAGTTGGCATATGGTGTGCTGTATCACGTAAAAGGATTATTGGACCTTTGTTTTTCGTATCATCTGTTGATGATTCTGTATACAGGGAACTTATCCAGTAATTCGTTGCATTGTTAGAAGTGAATGAACGAGATTCTGGGTTCCAATAAGATGGTGCAACTTGCCATAAGAAAGATGAAACCATGGATATGCTTTTTGGCTGAGCATTCTGGAATTTTTTCTGTGGGATATTTAAAGAACAAAGTTTATGCAGATAATCCTAAAAATAAATAAATAAATAAATAAATAGATGATCTAAAAATCGCCATTACTCAAAGGATACAAGAGGTCACTCCCAGCATGTCAAAACGCGTTTCCACAGACATGCGCAAACGAGTTTAGCTTTGTTTTTTAGAAAAAGGTGGATATTTTGAACATTTATTATAAAAGTAAGTTCTGTATTTTTTCCTCCGTTATTTTAAATGTGCCTTTTATCATTAGCATAAAAATAATCGTTTTAACGTTTGTTGTTTTGTAAATAAAAAATACATGAGCTTCAGTACTGGAACTTTTAGGACACACTGTACATACTAAAAACCGATTTCTGGAATTGAATTTTAGGAATTCGGTGTTCAAAAGGGGGCGGGGGAGGAGCAAAACTTAATTTCACATATTCCTTTATATCTTAAAAAAAAAAAAAAAAAAAAAAAAAAAAAAACAGATATCGGCAGGATTTTTACTTAAAAAAAAAAATATCTAAAAACAAATTTTGGAATTTTGGGTATTCGGCATACGAGAGGGGCAAAGGAGGGGCAAAACGTGTCTTCGCACGTGCCAAAAAGTGATTTTACATAATCCTTCATATCTCAAACAAAAAACAGATACCTGTATGGTTTTTGCTTTTAAATATAACAAACACAAAAACCCCTACAACCAATTTCTAGAATTTTAGAAATTCGGCCCCCTAAAGGGGGCAAAGTAGATTTTCGCATAACAATTATCTATACATATAAAAGAGTGCATCCATCACTGAATGAACACTGCTATGGAAATTCTGTGTGGGACTGGGTCTCGAATTTTGGTGTAATGGTTAGTTCTAGAGCTCTGACACACACTAATTTGCGAAATACCCCTTTCTTTTTTTCTAGAGGGGATGGTAAAAAAAGACGTTTGAGAGCATAACTCTGCCCCAAATCGCTTCGTGGTGAAAAAATAGCGCATGGAGAGATTAGACTCAAATACAAAAAATAATTATTTCGATTTTAAGGGAGGAAAAGGATTTTTTTTTTTTTTTTTTTTTTTTTTTTTGTGGGGGTGGGGGCGGGAGTTGTAAATTCAGACCTTTACAGTAGAATTCTTCCAAAAATGGCACATAGAAGTTCATATTGGGTGTTCGTTTCCTGAAGTGTATTTCTAAAAAACAATATTGGGTATATTGTGATTTTCAATGTTTTTTTTTTTTTTTTTTTTTTTTGAAGGGGAGGGGTTTACGATGGAACAAATTCGAGAGCCCCCATTGTACATTAAATTTGTCCTCGGAAATGTATGAGAGTAGTATTCACTAATTTGGTGTGTGGATTGGTTATTCGCCTGAAACACCAATTGTGATGGGGTTTCGCTAAATTGCCCCTTTTTCTCCCTATGGGGGGGGGGACAAAAGCAATTTTCCAAGCTTAACTCTGACCAAATTATCGCAGGACGAAAAATTTTGTATCCGTGTGTTTTATGTGTACCCAACACGCACTATAGAGGGATTTTGCGAAGTGTGTCCCTTTCCTTGTTTCAGGTCGGGGTGTTATGTCTCTTGGAGGGTAACGAACACGTTTCGAATTGTAACTCTTTTCTAATTTATTTTGGAAAGTGATTTTTCGGTATATTGATTGGTTTATGTACCTAAATCACTCTATAAATGGGTTTTGTAAATTTCCCCCCATTTTTGATGGGGGAGAGGGAGCAGAAAATGTTTCCAACCGTAATTTCGTATAAAATTATCTCAGGAATGCAGTATTTTGTTATGCAGGTGAGCTATGTGTACCCAACACGCTTTATAAAAGTATTTTGCAAAACTTCCCCTTTTCCTCCTTTGAGGTCGGGGGGAGGGGACGTGTTCAAAGGAGTAACATTCCTCTAAATTATCTCAGGAATGCGAATTTTTGATGTGTGCAGGGATGGAACACGGGCGCAGAATTCATACCGGAATCCGTTTAAGAAATTTCTCTACCTATAATATCGTTGATTTAAGAAGTAGAAAATTTTCTTACATTGATAGTGGTATGAATTCTGCGCCCGTGTTCCATCCCTGTGTGTGGATTAATTATGTGTACACAACACAAACTATCAAGCAATTTTGTGAATCCTTTAAGACCTCTTTAATCCCCACCTTTAAGACTGAGGCTTTTGTCCGATTTCCTTTTGGTGTTTTTTAATTTTTAATTTTTTAATTTTATGAGATTTTATATTAATAAACTATATATAATTTTGAGAATTAATTTAAATATAGGGACGAGCGAATCGGACAACGGCTGCTAGTATATATATATATATATATATATATATATATATATATTGTCAGTTTAAATGCAAGATAATTTTAAATTTACTGAAGAATATTTTTTGGTTAATATATTTAAATAAATTAAACATTTTTTTCCTTCTAATACTAGCCTTTTTTTTTTTTTTTTTTTTTTTAATAACGAAGATTGTTTTTTCTTTTCTTTCAAGTTTCCATTCATTTTCCCCCCACTTGTCTTTTTTTCTGAACTACGCATAATTGTAACGTTAATTTCTTATATTGTGAAAAAGATGAAATCTAAAATCAGTTTTAATTAGATGTCGGAGGACATTATATATATATATATATATATATATATATATATATATATACACATATATATGTATGTATATGAACGGAAATTTAAATTATTATTAATATAATATGGTTTTTATTCGATTAATTAGATAAAACGTAAAATCTCAGATGAACATTTTCTACTTATACATTTTTATTTTTTCTATTTCTATTTCTATTTATTTATTTCTTTTCTTTTCTTTCTCTTCTTTCAAACATTACCTGATTCTAATACAGTTTTTTTTCTTTTTACAATTAAAATATTATAGATTATAAATTCATTTATACAGTGAAACACCGATAATCCGGCATCAGTAGGAAAGAGACATTGCCGGATTAACAGCATCTAAAGAAATATGTTTCAAAAATTATCTTTAAAATATATGCAAACCCTTATCAAAAACGAAAATAATAAAAATAACATAAAAAAAAAAAAAAAATAATAATAATAATAAAACAGTAATACAGATCGTTTATTTTTATACAATATAATAATAATATATAAAAATGATATTAAAACTGGCTTAACAACAAATAAGATCAGAAATTTGAGATTGCTGATGTCAGTCAATTTAATTTGTTTCATCCTTTTTTGCGTTTCAGTTTGTCGTTGACTGAATAACGTATGCAAGTTCATTAGTTGCTTATCGTTGATAAAATCATATTTTTCAAGTCCTTCTAGAAACTGTAGACCGAGATTTTGTGTGGTCGTGTTATTTTGACTTTCGGTATCAGGAATAAGAAAGATCTATTTTAATAATAACTTTTGGATTTGCCATAAAATTTCGTTTTTTTTTTTCGGAATTTTTGCCATCATCCTGATTAATCTGTAAACAATTCACACGAGTCCGTAAATCAATAAAATTAAAAGAAAATCCGTAAAATTTACTAACGATCTATCAAAGTTTGGCTAGTATGCTTCGAATAAGAAGTTGAGTACTAGTACGATTTACGAGTGGATGTTAAAAAACAAAACAAAAAAACAACAACAACAACAACAACAACAAAAAAGCAGAAAGAAAAAGTCATTACTGCCAGTTTAAGAGTGTTGCCGGATTATAAAATTCCGGATTATGGATGCTGTACTGTACATAAATCTAGAAGCGTTATGCATATTTATAGAAATTTACAATGTTATTATTATTATATTTAAATTTAATGGAGTGTATGCGCACAATTGAATGGAATGATATAAATATCCAAATATTATTTTTTTTGCTAAGCCATTGCTGAATAGTTTTGAATTCATTAGATTTTTATGCATTTCCATTATTATTTTTCTGTTACTCTTTAATTTAAATTAACAGCTGTAATAAAACGAAGTGAGTTAAAAAAAACGGAGCGAGTAATCTGTCTTAAAGGGTTTTTAAGATTGCGCATATGGACTGACAATATTAACAAATAACATTAAATGGCTAACAATAATAAATGACATTAAATGACATTTTTGTAACATTTTTAAACGGATATTATTTTTTAGCGGGTGAATATTTCAAACTAATAAACAAATAGAAAATAAGAGAATTTTAAAAAGGATTAAAAAAAAATATAATTTAATAAAATATTTTCGAATGTAAAAAAAAAAAAAAAAAAAAAAAAAAAAAAGCCTAGATAAGTTTACAAAATAACGTTTAGTTACTAGATAACACGTTTAATTTAAAATTAGTCCCTTTTCCTTTTCCTTTCTATTCTGTTTTTTCTTGATAGTTGATTTAAGCTGTCGTTGTCCATAATCGAAGCCTTTATTGTTGTAAATGATGTTTTCGGGCATTCAATCCAGTCATTTGTCAAAATTTTCACCTGTTACAGTTCTTGACATTCAAGACAGTTATCCTCATTGTCTTGTCATTAGCAATAAGCTGCGTAATCTCCCTTAGGAAAAAAGTTAATTTAAACAGTGCGAAAACTATTCTAAATAGAAAATACGCAAACACTACAATTTTGGTAGGAGAGATTTAGCAGTATTTTATTTAATAATTATTTGGTTTTACGGAGAATCATTGATGTTTGTACTTTTAGTAGCTTTTGAAAAAAAATAATTTATTTAAAAAATTTTATGTATTATTGACATTCTATAAAATTCCTTAGAGAGAATTATGAAAACGAAAACATTTATTTTGAAAAACAAGAAACAATCAACATGCACTTTCAAATATGGATTTCATTATTGCAATTCTGCAAATATCTAGAGTCTCTGAGCACGCACTCTACTCCTGCCCTCTTACACTCCATGTGCGCCTTTTTATTTATTTATTATTTTTTTTTTTTTAGCTTTACTTTATAAGTAATACTATGCCAAAATGTCAGACAAATTGCACAAGTTCAAATTAATAAAAACATTTCTAAAATTTCTATTTAAAAACTTATTTTAACTTTCTATTTTTAAATGTTGCCTTATTTTTATTGTTATTATTAAAATTACTATTTTAAATAACAATAGACGCATACATATTCATAGATGTACTTACTTAATATTCAGACAATTATAAAACGAAGCAAGTTTATCCAAATATTGCATGATATCCCAGTTAGAGACCTGAAGCAGGTCAAGTAAATCAATTTTTAACAAAATGAAAGACAATAGGTAAGTCAGGCTTTCATTCTTTTATCGGTTAAAATGTACACAGTTATAAATAAAGTTCTAAGTTAAAAAAAAAAAAAAAAGGAACAATGCCAATTCAGGCTAATTTAGCCGAATCCAGCATTTTTAGAAATTTGGTACTGAAATTTCCCATTTTACTAGCTATTTTTTCTGAAATGGCGCAACCAAGAAGTTGAAACTTAGGAACAAATACATAAAAATACTTACAACAGCTGAGTTGACCTTAAATAGCACCATTTTTTTTCTTTTTGTGAAGCATTGAATATAATTATAACAACGAATCGTTTACGCTTTCACAACTATTTGTACTTTCATTTGGTGCAGGTTTATTTAATGAGCGTTTAATTTATCAAGGGTCAATTTATTAAACAATATCTGTCAAATTGTATCTAAAAATTTAATTTTATATAGTGTTATATATCTATATCTATATATGGATATATACAGGGTGCCCTATAAATAGCGCCCAAACTCTGCACAGTCAGATTCCTCGTTGGGAGTACATAAAAAATGCCCAAAGAACTGCACCTGTACGATCCATAGTTTACGAGGCTGCAAAATTATTCGAGCGCTAGCAATAATTCTTATACAAAAAAGTACACTTAATACTGTTTTGTTAAATCCTTATCAAATCATGTCCTTAGACAGACTAAGAACATGATTCGACAAGGATTTATTTTGGAAAGTTATTTTGTAAATCTTACTAATGAAAATACGTCAACTTGCCACTGGTTTGTATAAATTTTGACTGATTTTACAAGTCGATTAAACTCCTTTATTTCTCTGAAGGATTTAACTTTATACAACAATCTTAATCAATTTTTTTGTTATAATTATATTTAACTCTATTGTTAAAAATCAACAGTTGAACTTTTTCACGCTATTTATGCATGAAAATCAAAAGATGGGACAATTTTAAATTGCATTTAATACTACAACTATTCAGAAAAATATTTTAATAATATAAATAATTATCTTCAAAACAATTGACATATTAATATTTTCAAATATTTAAATGACAAAGAAATATGTTATAAAATATGTAAAGTAAAATGGGTGTATCTAAAATATGTTTATAGAAAATATGTTCTAAAGCAATAATTAATGTAAATTATATAGTAAACAAAGATCTACGAAGAATGAATGAAGAATATTAGATTTCAGAAACTACTTTAAAATTCCCCAGGTCTAAAGTATAGAATGGAGAGCAAACAAAACCTCGTAATTAGATCAGAATGACCTAGAACGTAATATCATTTATTTGATGTATTAACATATGTGGGTAATATTAAATATTATTTTTTTCGTTCTTTTATCTCTACGTATTTTTAATAAAATTTATTTACGGAGAATTCTTTTGAGCATATTTCATTTAGACAATATTTAACTATAAAATTTTAAAATTTTATTAAAAAAATTAAAGATATTATCTCAAAAATTAAAGATATCATCTCCAAATCTAATGTAAAAATATTTTATTGATGTAATATATTTTACTATGAATTCTTTTAATTTCTTTCGACCTCTAAAAAAATTTTTTTTTTCTTTATGATTTCAAGTAAAATTTGCGTTTATATACTAGTTAAAGAAAAACAAAATATTTTAAATGATATATATATTAATATCTTAAAACCCTGAAAAATATAAATTATTTTTAAATATTTAATATGTTATATTTAAACTTTCTTTAAAAAAATATATGAGCAGACGATAAAGTTATGTCAGATAAAGCATCGTTCTGAACCAAAGGCCATTAATAATCAAATACTGGGCAATATCCGTGTTTGATAACATAATCGCTCAACTGAATATCATTTTAACTTATTGGAGTGGAATACCGGTAAAATAGATTTTGCCTATAGTTTTAAATTAGTGGATCCGCAGATCAGGCGCCCCAACGTTCTATTTGCATTACTCATTACCCAGCTAAGCATTTTCATTTATTCCATATCATTTAAAATAATTATATATATATATATATGCATATATAGTCGAACCTCATTAACATGAACCTCGTGAGGGTAAACAAATTATTCATCTTATCAGTAGTTCATGCTATCAGTAACTAATCTTCATATAACTAAACTAATCTTCATTTTGAAGGGGATTGTGGAAACAGTTCATGTTAAAAGTAATTCACGTTAACCGTTTTTACATTAACGAGGTTCTACTGTATATATATACACATACATACCCCATTGTATCTGTCTGTCTACATCTATTTGTACGTATGCGTATATACATATTTCTTTGTAATTGTAACACATAGCCTCTTTGTAACTCATAAATACTTTTACCAAATTTCATGAAAAATGATTACATAATAAATTGGAATTATTTTGTGTAAACAAGTTACCACAAATTCCCTGTAAACAAGTTACCACCAAATCAATGTCTATCATTTTTTTTTTCTTTATAAAAACCCTGCTTTGAACAATCAAATAACTATTGTTTATTTGTAATAACACATGTTTAATGGAATGTAGCCATGTTAAAATGCACTTATAAGAAATACCGTCTATAGACGGTAATGGTACGAAATTGTTTTATGTGTTCCTGTACACTAGCTACTAGTGTACTAATTATGTACATTAATAAAAATTATAAAATTAATTTACTGTAAGTCATTAATATCACTGCGCTGGAAAAAAAAAAAAAAAAAAAACAGATCCCTAATACCATTCTTGCTGATTCTTATGTAAAATGACCTCCAGAATCCGAATATGACTCCCATTTTGCCCAGTCACCCACCGTTTACTCGGGACACCACCATCTCCCCAACCTTTATCACTGTTCAGTAATTTTATGGCCATGATTTTTTTTTGGAGAATTAAAAGAATTAATTTAACACTTAAAAACAAAAAAGTATAATGTTTAATAAATAACATTAATAACAGATTAAAAAAATATATAAGAAATATACTACATATTATCAGTGGTAAATCCTCCCCCCCGCTAAATTTTCCTCTTGCCGCAAATGTTCACGTTTTAGAATTTTCCAATTCTGTAACCCTCAAAAGATATTTAACAGTTAAAATAATCCTTCCCCTCCCTAAAAATTAAATTTATAGCCATAAAATTACCGAAAAATGATAAAATTAGGGGGTCGTCCCTAAAAAATGGTGGATGATAGGGCAAAATGGGCGTCCTATTCGGATTCAATAGGTCATTTTGCGTAAGAATTTTCAAGAATAGTGTTAGGGCAGTTTTCATGCAGAACAGTGATTTAAACAAAATTTAACACCATATTTGGATGATTACAGAATGTCATCGGAATTTTTGTGTGTGGTCGTGTAAATAAAATATTTAATCTTCACATGCCTTTAGTCTAGAGAAAACATGCGTTTAAGCATCTTAACCTCTTAACTGCCCCGAGTGTACATAGATACGTTTTTGCGTACGATCCTTTGTATTGTACAGGTATCAGTGCCTAACAACACACTTATCCACAATACATCCTGAAGATGTCCATAGGATGTCCACAGACGTCATTTTCATCCATAGGAGATTCTGAGGATGTCATTTGGAGAAGATGTGTTGTTAGGTACTGACATGTCTTTGCAATGCAATAAAACAACCTTGAAAGTGATCTTTCCAGTCTTTTCGAAAAAAAGAAAAATACTCATTTCAGAGTTAAGAGAAAACGGTTGCAATGGCAATTGAATCTTGTAATAATAATAATAATTATTATTATTATGAACTCATTACATATCCATATAAGTTTTTCAGGGGTGCTACCGTTCCTTCAACCAGTGATGACAGATGGTCGAAAATTATTTCCCCAAACAGGTCTTCAAATTTCCCCAAATCAGGTTTTTTTTTTCGAAAAAATCCCCAACTTGATTTCTACTAAAAAGGGAAAATAAAAAAATTTTCAAAAAAAAAAAAAAAAAAAAAAAAAAATCAAGCAGATTTAAGTGGTGGATTTAAGCTCAGATTTTCCCCCCAAATGAAGGCAATTTTTGAAAAAAATCCCCAAATAACAATAAAGCTATTGAAAATCCCTGGTCGTAGGGATAAATTATTACGTTGCCAACATTGACAGAAAGTTGAAGAACTCCCCATATTTGTCCCCAAAAATTTTAGAATTCCCCAAAAAAGTCCCCACAAACATTTGGTGCCCTAAATTGTCCCCAGAAGTCTAAAAAATCCACAAAATGGGGACAAAATCCACAATCTGGTATCACTGCTTTCAACCCCCAGTTGTATCTGTCTGTCTACAGTACTGGCCAGAATGGATGACTCACTACAAAAAACTGTGATGTTTATGAATGCACAAGAATAATTGCATTTAACTAAGTATTTATTTTATGGGCATTATTAATTTTAGTTATATAAGCACAGTATACATACATAATTGAGAAAGTGTTCAATATTTGGTGTGGAAGCCTTTTTTTTCCAATACAGCTTGGATACGATCAGGCATGGAAATACATAGTTTTTAGCAATAGTGTGGTGTAATTTCTGTAATCCATACTTGTTTCATAGTTTCTTTTAAGTCCGAAAGTGAAGTGGGGTTACGCTCAGCAACTTTACCCATCTATATTATCCAACAGTTCTCGATTGGGTTTAGATCCGGGGAATTTCTTGGCCACGGCCCAAGGATCTGAAACCTCTGCTTTGCAATCCATGTCTTAACAGATTTAGTCTGGTGGCAAGGTGCTCCATCATGTTGGAAGTGTGTGCACTGGTTGATATTCATAAACGGGGTAACTTCTCTTTTAGCACATCGAGGTAAACAGTTCCATTAATTGATGTGCCTTCAAGCATGAACCACAATCCACATCTTCCTTTGGCACAAATGGCTCCCCAGACCATGAGTTTTGCAGCATTCTTCACGGTTGGAATAATGTAGCGTTGACAGTCTCTTTCATTGAGAGGCCGTCGTATGTTTCTACAAAATGCATAAAACTGCAATACTTGAGTCTTGTCTGAAAACATTACATGTTTCCATTGCTCCGCAGTCCAGCCCTGATACTTTTTACAAAATGTCAGTCGGTCAGCAATGTTTTTGGGAGACAATTTAGACTTCTTAGCAGGCTTGTAGGACTTTAAATTGGCATTGAATAGCCTGCTGCGGATTGTCCTTTGGCTAGGGATATTAACATCTTTTGGTAAACCAGCTTGGATTGCTTTCGCTGATTTTCTGGGTGACTGCTTCACTGCCAAAATTATGGACTCATCCATGCGCTTGCTTGTGCTTTTGTAACGACCTTTTGGCTTTGAATATCCATAATTTCTGGTTGTTTTGAAATTACTTATAGACCTGGAAACTGTCTTTTGTGCCAATTGTAATCTGGCAGCAATTTCCCGAGTACTATAACCTTCTTCGCTCAGAATCTTTATTTGTGCATGCATTTCGCGTGAAATTCTTTTACCAGGCATTTTTATATTATTTCACCCTTCTGCAAAAACTTGTGCGTCAGCACACGGTGAACACAACTAATGAACTAACGAAATGCCAAGAAAACCCCCCTGCACTTTGGCAGACAGCCGAAACGGACATCTGGCGCCAATACGTCACTATGAATGGTAAAAAACAAGTGAGTCATCCATTCTGGCCAGTACGGTATATCTATCTTTGTATATCTATATATACATGTTCCCTTATCACTCATAGCATTATATTAATTCCCACTAACTCATATGTACTTGAACAAACTTTGATGCGAAGCGATTAAATAGATTATCCAAAATTTTTTGTGTGGCACTGTAAATTTATTACCAATTCTATGACTACCATTTTCTATACAGAAAGCATGCTTTTAAATGTTTTAATAACGAATATTTATTGAATGAGGTTAATGGAGCGAACCATGTTAAAAAGCACTTATAAGAAATACGCCTATGGACCGTAATGGTGCGAAATTCTTTTGTATGTCTCTGTATATGGGCCTCAATAATTATATACACTATAAAAAATATACAACGCATTGTATATCATTAATATTTGAACCAATTTTGAATCAATGTCGATAATTACAGAATGTCATCGGAATTATTTTGTATAGTCCTGTAAATAAATTATTTAGTCTATGTTTGCCTTTTTTCTACAGAAAACTTGTTTTTAAGAATCTTAATAATGTACGTTAAACCTATAATTTTTAATGTAGCATAATCGCGTTAAAATGCGCTTTAACCGAAATCTGTCCATAGGCTCTATTGTCACGAAATTATTTTGTGTGTCCCTGTAAACAAGCTATAAACATCATATACTCCAATAAAAACAATACAACTTATTCTATGTATCTCATGAAAAATTGTTTCAAATTTGATATAATATGGTGATTACGTGACATTTTCGAAACACTTTTGTAAAGTCCTGTAGATGAATTATCATGTCTAAGGACACATTTTCTACAGAAAACATGCTTTAAACCAACTCATTAAAATGTGTTAATTTTATTTTGTTTAAAGAGTGTAACCATGTTAAAAGGCGTTTAAACGAAAATCTGCCCGTAAGCAACAATGCCCATGATAATAAAAGCTTTGGTGTTTCCCTGTACACGAAAAATAAACAAAATGTACACTAAAAGTTATACAACTATTTTTGTATAGCCCTAAACATGTGCATCAATTAGCAAATCAATCGGAAAAAATTTGTTTCCGCTAATGCAATACATACAAATTCTGTCCGCACTGACAAAAAAATCTGTAACTGACATCTACAATCTAAATTGCGGCTCTAGAAAAAAATAATTCCATGTCCTCCTTATAAATTCTAGTCCGCTTTGAATGCGAGTGCTAGAAACTCTTATTAGAATTCTAGAGCGTTTGTCTATATTCTCAAGGGCAAAATATGGATTAGAGATCCACATTTCCAAAATGTACGGAACATCGAATTTCACATGAAATTTTTCACTAAGCATTTTATAACTCAAAAAGTTTACGTGATAAATCACTTAGTCATTCTTTAAGTATAGATCTCGCACTGAGAAAAAATTCCGTAACTGACATCTAGAATCTAAAATGTGGCTCTAAAAATAATAGTTCCATGTCATCCTTATAAATTCTAGTCTCCATTGAAGGCGAGATCTAGAAGCCCCTTATTAGAAGTCTAGAGCGTTTGCCTATATTATCGAGGGAAAAGTTACTTAAAAATCTCTGCAAATAAATGCGAATACAAGAACTGGGTTTCAGAAACTATAATCTTGGTTTATTACCCAATTCTAAAAAATCAAGCAAGAATTTTTCGCAATGAAAAAGATTCAGAATATTGTTTTACCATCTAGAAATGTGTTGACTAGAAATTCTCAAACATTTCATCTATTCAGTTTATTGGCGTGCCTTATGCGCATAACTCGACATTCTATATTTCTAGTTTAGGGATTTAGAAAATGACCGCTTATTCATTCTAGATGAAGGCAGTATATTTTTGTTCTCAGTGCGCAGGCCGTAATGATTAGAAAAACTTTGGTGTATCCCTGTACACGAACTGCAAATAATATACACACCTAAAACTTTACAGCTGATTCTGTGTGGCTCATGAACTTGTGTACCAAATTACAAATCTAATGCGTGATTTTTGCGGCTGTAACCGTGAGATATACACATAAACATATACATACAGACAAACAGACAAAAGCATTTTGAGTTCCTACTCTCAGCGTAGAAGCCTCCACTGACGTTCCAGCAAAAATAATGAAATATTCTAGAATATTTTAAATTTTTATTAGACACATTCATTGTTTCACTTTTTAAAAGATGAAATATTTCATTTATCAGTTTTATAAATTGACAGAATAATAAATTTTATGTCGTTGAAAAGATAGATGTCTTTCTCACTGCTTGATTTCGAATGTTCACGCCTTATTTATTGAAATGACATATATTCGAAGGAATTTTCTTAAAATTATTTTATTGCTACTGCAAATTTATTGTACATAAATTTATCACTCAGACAGTGCCAAAAATTGTTGGCAAGGTTCAAAATTTTACTTTTACTTACAAGATAAAACAAAATGTTTTCCTGCTTAAGGAATAAAAATATATAGCCCAGGATATTTTCGAAGCGATAAACAAATTTTCTACCAAATATATACATATATATTGAATTTTCTTTATTTACAACAACAGAAGCAATGTTTTATATACAATATATATATATATATATATATATATATATATATATATATATATATATATTATTTGATGAAATTATTTATATATCTTACATAAAATTAAACCACATTTCTTAAATTATTTAAACCTATGTTCCTTATCCTCTTTCAAAATATATTCTTTAGTCTCAAATTTATTTGATTCTGGAATAGAACATATTTCTGTTCATGTACTTTTCATATACCTCTTACATATATGAGGTTTTACACGTATGACATTTTTTTCTTGTATTTTTCTATTTTTTAAAAAAATCTTTTTCAGTATTTGACATGCAATATAATAAATAAAATTGAAGTAGCAGATAAGTTCTGCTAATTTCATTCTGCTAATTCCATTAAAAATATTTAATTTCTGACACATTCACTAGAATTCTCCATTAATGTGAGTTTTAATTGCATTATAAAAACATTCTTTCATTCAATATTTATAAATAAAAAATCCTTTACAATATATAGGAATAAAAACTTTTTTTTTTTTTTTTTTTTTTTTTTTTTGATAAGTAAAATTTTAGATAACTTTAAAATTATTTACAACACTATCACATGTCTGACAGAAAAATAAATAAACAAGTAAATAAAAATAAAATAAAATGAAAATGAAAATCATTTACACGATTTTTCTTTTGGTGAATTTCGTGTTTTTGAAAATGTTCAGTCAAAACAATGATCTACATTTTTGCCCAAACACACAGGATTCCTCCCCCCCCCCCAATAATAATAATAATAATAATAATAATAATAATAATAATAATAATAGGGGTGTGCAATAAAAAGTCGCTAAATTTATTATATGAAATTAAAACTTAATATTTCACATAATTTAAAACAAGAAAAAAAAAAAAAAAAAAACAGTTCCTTTATGATATATTTAACGTTCTGTGTTTCATCTCTATGCCTGTGAATTTATTTATTTCTTTTATTTATTTATTATTATTTTTTTTATGTTCATCCAAATACGCTTCCACTTTTATCCATCCACAACCACACACATACATCTCCTATTTTAAAATTTATACATTTTTAATACTTTCCAACAAGGCAGCGTTGCTAGATGTGGCCCTTTTTTTTTTTTTTAATTTAATAGTCACCAATAATCTTGAGAAGTGACATTCGATATACATAACAGACTATCAATCTTCGAAGTGATTAGTCAAACGTTACAAATAAAAATTATTGTGACTATTGAATAAAAAAAAGGCCAAATCTGGTAACCCTGCAACAAGGCTAAAAAGTGATAATGATTTCTTTTTTGTCTGTCTATCTGTCTGTCCACGCTCTAACTCCTGTAAATATTCATGGAATTTCTTGAAACTGATATATGTTGTTCAAGGTCACTATGGAAACTTCCCTATTTGAAAATGGAGCACTGATTTGTGTACAGGGACACCCGAAAGTATTCCAAAGCTTTGAGTTAAGTCAGAGGTATATCTATAAACTGTATTTTAATGCTTATATTTTACACAAATCTTAATGAAATTTAAATATGCTATTTAAGTTCACTGTCAGATGTTTTCTACAGAAAATGGAGTAAATACTACCACTGATTTGTGTACAGGGACACTCGAAAATATTCCAAAGCACTGCGTTCTATAAGAGGTTTTTCTATAAACTATTTTCATAATTTTACTTCTTAGGAATCTTAATAAAAATGAAATACATTATTAATTAGAACAAAATAATGCTCTCTATCGAATATAACATGCTTAGCATGAAATTTATAGGGCCACACAAAATTTTTCAGTTACAATAACGCCTCTTATTGGAAATTTGTTGGAATTACATTTTCATTTACATTAAGCATCTTTAACACATTTTCCCAATTTTTAAGTGTGAATGTGATTTCAATTTTTGTATCTGTTTGTCCAAATGTCTTTCTGCCCGCCCAGAGCGTTCGTAAATATTTTCAGAATTTTTGAAAAATTGTAAATGTTATTCAAGTTCACTATCGATTATTCCATATTTAAAATGTATTAACAGAATCCTTTACAAGTGGTTTGTGTACAGGGTTAACCCCCAAAATGCCAATGCATTGCGTTTTACGTCAGACATTCTTATAAATCACATTTAAATAACTTTCTGCTTTAAAAATCATAAAGAAATTGATGTTTATCGTTAATATGCTAAAATAATATTTTGTATAGAATATGATATAGTTAACTTTCAGATTTACAGGGCTAAACTAAAATATTCAGGTACATTAAGGGCTGCAATTAGAATCTAAGAGCTGCATATTCATTTCCGTTAAGCATTTTTAACACTTTCCAACAACGTTTAAAAGTGATTATGAATTCTGTTAGTCTGTCTATATGCCTTTCAGTCTGTCTGTCTGTTCGTTGTGTGATGACATAGGCAAAGAACATTGAAAGTTGTACCATAGCCTCCTAAAATAGATGCCTGTCGCGTGGCTGGGAAACATGGGAACAGTTCAAATGGTAAACAGAGCCACCTGTACAGATTGCGTTCACTTTTATTTAACTGTCACCAATAATTTTAAGAAGGGATATATGATGGGTATAATCGACGTTTCTTCGATTCTATTCGCCTTTTACGTATATCAAATCCCACTTTTAAAAATTTTTGGTGGCTGTTGAATAAAAAAGTCGCGCAATATGTCCCAGGTAGCGCTGTGTACCGCCAAGTTTCCGAATAACGCGGAAGGCATCTAGTTTAGGAAGCTATGGTTGTACCATATAACAAGTGCTGTCATTTGGTAAATGTTAATAATCAGTGCGTACTGCACGAGTTCTTGTTCTTGTTTCTGATCTACCTTAATAAATATTGTTTTAAATTAAGAAATAATTATCACATTTGGTTTTTATAATAAACAAAAAATTTAACTAAAAATATTCATTTTGAAAATAAATAAATAAATAAATTACCAATATTTCAATTTTTATGAAAAAAAATTTTTTTTTCAATTTCCATTTAATAATTTTTATTAACACCCTCTTTTCGTCTCAAGTATACAGTATCTACCAAGAAGTTATTTGGACACTTTTGAATTTAGACGTTTTGTTAAATATCTGAAAAAAAATCTTTAGAAATCATCGTGTAACTTTGGTAGTATAAAGAACATGTTAAACCTTTCAGTAAAAGTTGTGTCTGGAAGAGGAAGAGGGGACCTGTGAAAAATTTAAAAATACAGTCGAACCTCGTTAACGTGAATTACTTTTAAGATGAACTGTGTCCACAGTCCCCGTCAAAAGGAAGAATAGTTCCTTGGGTACTGATAGCATGAACTACTGATAACATGAACACATATTTTATCCCCCTTGAGATTTACGTTAACGAGGTTCGACTATATTCAAAATGTTTTGAATCACCCTGTAAAAAGTATGGCTTTTAATGCGTTTTAGTTGTAGCGTGTGATTGTGAGAATTTTTCTAATTATTTGTGTAAACGTGTATGAGGCTACGATATATATGCATGGAAATATAATGTTTTTTTTTAAATTAAAAAAAAAATCCACTTTTATAGTTGTACCACCTAGGGCTTTAGACACAGTGCAAAGCCATTTTTAGAACATTAGACACACCATACTGCAATCAGAATGCAAAAATGTTAAATATCTTACGAAATATGGAAATTTTTACTAAATGATTTTTGACTGCGAATGTGGTAACTTAACAAAAAAAAAAAAAAAAAAACATTTGCATAATTTAATAGCCAAATGTATTGTGCAATTTTATGAAAGTTCCAATCAAATATCGTGTAAATTCAAAAAGTTATGCGAGATAGAATAAACAGAATTTCAGTTCTTCTGAAACAGAAGAAAGATGATAGGGGGTTTTATCAATATTTATTCACAGTCAGCGAATACTGTATTACCATTGGGCATTGATTAATCAAAATAAAAATGTGAGTAAAACCCCTTAAACATTAGCTTTTATTTTGAGAGAACTGAAATTCTGTTCATCCTATCTATCATAACTTTTTGAATTTACATGATATTTGTTTGAGATTTTCATATAAGTTGCTCAATACTATTAAAGTATGCAAATTAATTTGTTTAAAGCTAGCGCATGCGCAGTTAAAAATTATTTAGTTAAATATTTCATATTTCGTAAGATATTTAAAATTTATGCATTTTGATTGCAGTATGCTCTGTATAATGTAGTATGTCAAATTTTCATAAAATGTCTTTGCACTGGGTCTAATGCACTACATGTTATAATTAAAATAGTAGAAAAAAAATTGTATCTCTTTGAATATATGTGGTAACTTCATAAAATGTATACAGATAATGAGAAAAATCCTGATAATCACATGCTACAGTCAAAACGCATGTGAGGTATAGCAAAGTTAGCGTAATGCTACAATTAAAATTCGCACTTTACGAGTAGAACATGAATGCGAAGAGTTTAGGATTCGGCTGATCAATAGAGTTAGTTCCTATGTTAAATGACAAATAAAATTGTAATCTGCGATATGTTAATTTTGTAAAGTATTTTGGAAAGTGATTGATATAAAAGGAGAAGGAAGATTGCTTTTGGAGTTAGTTGGAAGTGAGTGAGTTGGAAGGAGAGTTAGTAGAAGGTTAGTTGGAAGTAAGTGAGTGGGAAGTTGGTTGTTAGCGGCTATAGCAGGAGGTAGTAATTCGAGTAGTATCGTGGTGTCAGGTAATCCTCCCACGTACGAAAGATTACTGAGCCGCGAGGGTGAATGAAGTTAAATAAAGTAGTTGAGATTAATAGATAGTTAAAAGTATTTAAGGAGGCTGCCCAACTAAGTTTACAAGTTATTAAATATGATTGAAGTCCAACGCCCACCTTTTTCTATTAAGCTCAAATAAAAGCTCATTTATTTTATAAATCTGACTTTGTCTTCACTTCATAATTTACTTAAGTATTTCAGTTACAGCTTCAATTTTAAGTTAAAGGATGATGACGATAAATAGGTCGTCACACGCATTTAAAGCATTACTTTTTACAAGGTTATCCAAAACATTTTGTTTTTTGTTTAATTTACATTGGTCCCCTTTTCCTTTTGAGGACACAACGTTTGTTGAAATATATGTTGTATTACATGTTCTTTACACTACCAAAGTTTCAAGATGATTACTTAAGGACTTTTCTAGATATTTGACAAAACGGCTAAATTTGAAAGTGTCCAGATATCGATTGGTAGATAATGTATATAGAATCGTAAATTTAAACAATTTTAATTTATTTTAAAAATCATTAAGCCTTAATCGGAAAGAAAAACCGATATATTGAAATATCTTTCGATGATATATAGATTAGAGGTCAATGACTTGTTTAATTTCTGAAAGGATAAACTTTTACATTTCTTGAAACTGTAAGCATTCTTTTAAGTGTTTTTTTTTTTTTTTTTTTTTTTTTTTTTCTACAATAATTTCGATTTTAATTCATTTTTATACTTGAAAGTTTTAGTATTTAATAATTTTTACATTGTGCATTAAAAATCAATGATTTTTTTGACTAAGGAAAATTCAAAACAATACCTTATAATCTTTAGTAATGGTTTTAATATAAAGTACTCCATAAACCTTTTAGGTTAAAATGGATAAATATTTTTAAATAATGCCAAATTTTTGTTTATTTATTTATTTATTCATAAATTGGTTACAAAGATTAAGATTTAAAATAATTTTCGCCAGTCGCTATATCTTTAGAAGAATAAACATATATTAGTATTTTTGAAATATTTCTAACTTTTTATAGTTTGAATAGAAAATAGAAAATTAATATAAAACAAAGTGATAAATTGTAGCGCATTTTCGTTCAAATCGTTTGAATAATTTAAAAAATTAAAAATATTTACCTTTCTTTTTCATAGGAATAATTTGATAGCTTTAGAAAAAATATAACTCACATATTGTACTTTTAATACGATATTATGATAATATATTCCGTAAATCCTTTTTACTTTTAAAAAGAAAAGTATAATAAATTTTTCGAATTAGCATAAATTTTCCATTTTCCTTTCCATTTTTCACGAGTCAACTACATAGATTTTAAATTATTTCTTTTTCGGTTTAACGTAATTGGTTCATTCACAAAATTTAAAAATATCTATCGCGTATTGAAATTCAAATATTTGATATATATGAAAAATAAAAATAGTTATTTTAGCACGCTACAAAACGAAAATTTAAAAGTGATATTTCACTTAAAAAAAGAATGTAGATATTAAATCATTTAAATAAGTATTACTTTATATATTATAATTATAAATGTTTAACGCAAAATTAATATTTTGATAATTTTAAATGGCTTTAAACATTATGATATTAAATAATTAAAGTTAAAATTAAATAGCCTTAAAAATAATTATTATTTATATCTTTGATGAATAAAAAACTGTAATGTAAATAAATAAAATTTCATATCAATTATAATTAAAATACATTTGAAGCGCATAAAGTAAAATTTCCATTAATTTTAAAATGCATAAACGTTGTTATGTAGAAAAGGTATTAGAAAAGTTTAATTAAATATTATGCACATTTAGATAAAGTGAAATATTTTATTTTTCAAAAAATAGAAACTTTTAATCATTTAGACTATCATTATCATCATGTATAAAATGAAAAAATAGGGTCTATGTGGCTCAGCTACCACCAGGATTGAAAAAAAAAAAAAAAAAAAAAAAAAATCCCGGGTTTTTTCGGGTTTTATCATGGTTTTTTCAGAGTGCTTTCGGGTTTTATGAGAGTTTTTAGGGACGTTTTCTTCCTTTTTTTTTTTTTTTTTTTTTTTTTTTTTTAACCTCAAGTATATCATTCATAATAAGATAATTTAAAAAACTGAATTATTATTTATTCATTAAATTCAAAATTTTAAAATTTCTGAAGTCTTTTTATGATTAAGTAATAAAGATATTTAAAAAATTAAATAATTGAACTTTAAACATTCTAATTATTTTTATCTACCCTTTACATTAAAAAAATAGATTTTTTAATGCCCCGCCTCACTGGTCACTATTTTTAAATGAATCACATTAATTAATGAATTGTCAAAATTGCATTAATTTTTATCATGTGATAAAAAAAGAGAAACAAAAAATTCTGATCGGGAAATTTGTCGCACCGGGTCCCCACTGCCTTCGGCAGCGTAGACCCGTGCGCTGCGCGCACGTATTCCTTCACCATCCTTATGACTTCTCAAAATTCCATGTCAATACTCAAAAACTTTCATTCTTAAGAAAAGGAATTAAAAATCGGGTAATTTTAGCATCGGGTAAGAACTCACACCGGGACCCCACTGCCTTCGGCAACGCAGACCCAAGCGCGCTGCGCGCGCACGCTTGAGGATTTACGTGTGCTGTACACGCACATTCCTTCTCAACTCAAACTTTTATTTTTAAGAAAAAATTAAAAAAAAAAAAAAAACTTTTATCATCGGGTAAAAACTCGCACCGGGTCCCAAACCCATGCGCGGTGAGCGCGCACATGTTAAGATATACATGCGGTGCGCGCACATATTCCTTCTGAAATCAAACTCTTATTCTTAAGAAAAGAAAATTTAAAAAATCATTTTTCATCAGGTAAATTGTCCCCACAGCCTTCGGCAGCGCAGTCTCGTGCGCGCTGCGCGCCTATTCCTTTCCCTCCCTTCCAGCCCCTTATATATACCAATTTTGAACGGTCTTACACAATTAGCTGTGATGCAAAAGAAAACCTGATCAGGACACCTTAAAATTGACAAATCAGGTGAAATCTCGAATTCCACTTTCGATAATATAAAAGAACTTTAAAATATCTTTCGAATGATAATAATTTAATCATAATTAGAATTTGAAATATTGAAATTTAAAAATATTACAGCGCCATCTGGTGGTAGAAATTTCTGTAATCTATTGTTCCATTCCAGATCAACAAAGCTATCAAATGATGTATTACTCATGAAATTATTTTAATTAGTAGATGAGATACAAAAGAAAACCTAATCAAGATACCTCAAAACGTGTAAATCGGGTGAAATTTTGAATTCCATTTTCGATAATGTAAAAGTACTTTAAAATGTGTATCAACTCAAATAAGCTTTCAAATGATGTATTACTTATGAACATTTTTAAATTAATAACTGAGATACAAAAAAAACTGATTCAGGACACCTCAAAACGTGTAAATCTGGTGAAAACTTTCAATAATTTAAAAGAACTTTAAAATATCTTTCAAATGATGTATTAAAAATAATTTAATCATAATTAGAAATCGAAATATTGAAATTTTAAGATATTGCAGCGACATCTGGCGGTAGAAATTTCTGCAATCCACTGTTCGATTCCAAATCAAAAAAGCTTTCTAATGATGTATTACTTATGAAATTATTCTAATTAGTAGCTGAGATACAAAAGAAAACCTAATCAGGACACCTCAAAACGTTTAAATCGAGTGAAATCTCGAATTCCATTTTCGATAATGTAAAAGTACTTTAATATGTGTATCAACTCAACAAAGCTTTCAAATGATGTATTACTTATGAAATTTTTTTAATTAATTAATAACTGAGATAAAGAAGAAAAATTATTCAGGAGACCTCAAAACGTGCAGATAGAAATTTCTGTAATCTACTGTTCAATTCCAAATCAACAAAGCTTTCAAATGATGTATTACTTATGAAATCATTTTATTTAGTAGCTGAGATACAAAAGATAACCGGTTCAGTATACCTCAAAACGTGTAAATCAGGTGAAATAATATAAAATTACTTTAAAATATCTTTCGAATAATGTATTAAAAATAATTTAATTAGAATTTGAAATATTGAAATATTAAAATATCTGACGGTAGAAAATTCTGTAATCTACTGTTCAATTCCAAATCAACAAAGCTTTCAAATAATGTGTTACTTATGAAATTATTTTAATTAGTAGCTGAGATACAAAAATATAAACCTAATCAGGACATTCTAAAACATGTAAGTCACGTGAAATCTCTAATTCCATTATCTACGGTAGTCGGTTAATGGAAGTAAAAAGAAAAATAAATATTTTTTAGGTCCCCAAAACCTATATATACCACGGTAGTCGGGTAATGGAAGTAAAAAGAAAAAGAAAAAGTATTTTTTTAGTTCCTTCAAATGTATTTTGTTGCTATGGAATCTCCTATCGTCTATTGAAAGATAGATTACGTGTTAGAAAACAATTTAATTTGCAATTAAAATGTAACTGTTTTGTTTATTAATGAAAATTGATGAAATTTTAACTGCAGGTTGGTTTTGTGCTGCATAAGTTGTATATTAAGTGTTGTGTGCGAAAAAGAATATTTGAAGCACTTTGAAATTTGCAATTTTTAACCCAGTTCAAGATCATGTGACATTAATTACTTCCACATGTTTTGTTTCTGTTCGAGACAGCCGTTAAAATCGTCTGCGGATAGAATGCCTCTTTTTAAGCAATAAGGATTTTTGGTCATTTTTCGATATCATTCGAATGATGTATTAAAAATAATTTAATCATGATTAGAATTTGAAATATTGAAATTTTAAAAAATTACAGCGCCATCTGGCGGTAGAAATTTCTGTAATCTACTGTTCCAAATCAACAAAGCATTCAAATGATGTATTACTTATGAAATTATTTTAATTAGTAGCTGAGATACAAAAGAAAACCTAATCAGGACACCTCAAAGCGTGTAAATCGGTTGAAATCTCGAATTTCACTTTCGATAATATAAAAGTACTTTAAAATAGCTTTCGAATGATGTATTAAAAATAATTTAATAATAATAATTTAATAATAATAAGAATTTGAAATATCGAAATTTTAAAATATTACAACGCCATCTGGCGGTAGAAATTTCTGTAATCTGCTGTTCGATTCCAAATCAACAAAGCTTTCAAATAATGTATTACTAATAAAATTATTTTAATTGGTAGCTGAGATACAAAATAAAACCTAATCAGGACACCTTAAAACGTGTAAATCACGTGAAATCTCGAATTCCATTACTTACGGTAGTCGGTTAATGGAAGGTGACAGAAATTTGTGGCGTCTGCTCTTGAAATTCACTTCAAATAAGTTTCAAAATGACGTATTACTTTTGAAATTATGCTAATTAGAAGCTGAGATACAAAATGATATAAACACTATTATAAAACGATTTATGTCTGACTTTTTCGTGGTTTTCTCCGAAACTTGCGTAATTCCGGTCTAAATACTGTTAAAAATCCATAGTATGAAATGTGAAAGGAGTATCAGAATTCGAAACTCTGCAAAATATAAAAGAATAAAGGCGTTCTGGGTTTTTCGTTGTTTTCTCCGAAACAACCGTTCCTTTTCTACGTTTTTGCCCCTTCCCTCCTTTCCGTCCCTTCTAATAATTTTACACTTGAAAATATCCGCAATCGATTTATCTTTCCTTAAAACGTAATAATAACAATTTCAAACGCTGTAACACTTTTTTTTTTGCCCCTTCGCCCCCTTCCCCTCCCCCTCAAGCTTTTCCTAATAATTCTACTACACTTTCAAAAATATCCAGAATCGAATTATCGGGCGCTAAAACCAAATATTATGAAATTTCATCGGCATATCTCAATTTAAAATAGTGCAAAATATAATACAAAATTTAATCTAATTCTTTTGTTTATCCACATACTTTCATGAAAATTGAACAGTAGCTTTATAATATGCTGTCTAGGCCGAATATTAATTTAAATGTGACGTGAATTAAAATTTGAAAAAATTTGAAAATTGCAATTTTTCTCCCTACTTCAAAACACGTGACATCTTGATCGGTTACAATCATTTCCTTTTTCATGGCAGACGATTGCCTGGCATTTGAAATGATGTTGCCACAAAAAATGCATACTTTAGTTAATTTTCAAAAATCTAATTGTTGTACCGATAAGCCACTTGCACACTTAGATTTAGAAAAAATGCCCCTTTTTGATTTGGTATGGAAATCGTAACGATCGGACAAATATTTCTAATTTATTTTCCACTTTTTCTGCTTTTAACTCCGTTAAAATATCTTTTTTTATGCAATGGCGGTGAATTCTCAGTCATTGAGATCGCTTTTAGATTAGACATGAGTGGACATTTTAATTAATATCTCCACAACTAATTAAAATTTTTAAATTCTGTTTTCAGGAGCCCCTCGGGAAGGCTCCTGAGCATCCGTATGTCAATTTTTGTACTTCTGCGTTCAGTAGGGGCTGAACGTATAAAAGAACAGACAGACAGACAGACAGACAGACAGACAAACCTTTTCTTTTTGTATTATTATAGATTATACTGTTTTAATAATATAATTATGTATTTTTTTCATGGAGAATTTTTCAGGATTTTTTTTCCTATAGAGCAGTTTGAGCATCTCCAATATTTCTGAAAATTCTTTGTTCATGTTTTAATAATGTGCATAATATTTGTTTTATATTTGTATGTTTATTGTATGTTAGATAAAAGTACAATTTTAAACAAGAATTTTGAAAAAAAAAAAAAAAAAAAACACTTGGGCTTTTTGTTGGGGTCTCTTCAAGTGGGTTTTATTGAAAAAATCCGCCAGGGTTTTTTCGGGTTGGGCAAAATCTAGCCAAACCCTCGCTACCGTTCATAGCTGAGCCACAAAATTTGACAGCTAGATAAATTAAAGGATGGGAAAGAGTACTGTGACATAAAATTATACTTTATTAAATATTTTATGCTATTATAGACGTTTAACGTTTGATGCCTTAATGTTCTGTACGTCTTAAACAAAATTATTTCACCATCGGTTAAATCCAGATAATCCAGCAATTTTGCTTAAAAAATGTTTGTTTTAATTTTAAGAAACAGTTTTTATACATTATTATTATTATTATTATTATTATTATTTATTTATTTTTTTGGTCTTACAAACACTGTCTTTCAAACCAAAAATTTCCATGGATATCCTAATTCGATTTGAAACGACAGGCCATTCCGGTACACTTAATAATTAGTATAGTTTGTACACTGCCTCCTAAACTAGATGCCTGTCGCGTGGCTCGGAAACTTGGAAATAGTTCAAGCCGTATACAGCGTCACCTGGTACAGATTGCGCTACTTTTTTAATCAACTGTCACCAATAATTTTAAGAAGTGACATATGATATATACAATCGATGTTTCTTCGATTCTATTCACCTTTTATGTATATCAAATCCTACTTTTAAAAAGTTTTGGTGGCTGTTAAATAAAAATGTCACGCAATCTGTACCATGTGGCGCTGTCTACCGCTTGAGCTGTTGCCAAGTTTCTGAGCCACGCGACAGGCATCTAGTTTAGGAGGCTATGGTTTGTAAGTATTAACTCGTACTTAAATATATATATATATATATATATATATATATATTCAGAAGTTAGTTATTTATCGATTAATCGACGTTAGAAATGCTTTTGTTTTTATTTCAATGATTTGTTGGCATCTTCCTATTCTCCAGTTTGTATAAAAGTTTTACATGTGGTTACTCTGCTTTTTTCTAGTTTTCTCTCTGGATTCCTTGATGATTTGAATTAATAATTTAATTTCGAAATCACTATGATTTTGCTGCTTCGATCGGGGCTGAAACAATATAAATTGCTATGATTAGCTATATTGTTTTACGAAATCGATGCAGTTTTCACAGCTTCATGACGTACATGCCCCCCTGACGAGTTTTTACTTCTAATTTTAAGCATTTTTATCCAATTATTATTTCTGTGGTCCTTTATTTATTTTCTCTGTCATTAAGTTTAATGGTCCTTTTTTTATTATTATCATTCATATCGGCGTAAATAATTTAAATTGTTTTTGTCTCTTATTGGTTCTTAATCTGTATCGCAACATTTTTGTGTAAGTCTTACCTATAAGTTAAAATCAGTTCTGTTTTTGTTGTGTTGGTATTGTTTTGTATCTATTAATTGCTAAATTTTAAGTTAAAATTTATTACGATATCTATCATTTATATATATATATATATATATATATATATATATATATATATATATTCTACTGGATAAGTATTTTACTAAATTTAGTAAAAAGTTTGCTTCTTAAGTTATAAAACATCTTTTTAAAACCCTCGTATTATTTATAGTACGGTAACATAAAAATGAAATTTTTTGATTGTTAGATTTCATTTTACTTCTCCAAAAGCTTACGATTTAAGAGTTCTTTTTTTTTTTTAAATAAATAAAATATTCAAAGAGATTATGCTCAAGTTTATTTCTATGAATTATTCATCATTTACTCTCTGAAATTCATTTTCTTTTTTTTTTAAATATTTTATGAACATACACGTATCTTTTGAAATACGTTAAAAATTCAAATTTATTTACATAAATCCTCTATAAATCTGCGATCCTTGAAAATCGCGAAAGCTTAAATCTTATTTCAAGTGAAACAGTAGGGAAGGTAGTAAAAAATATTATATGCTATAAAAAGTGAAAGCTACTAAAATATGCCTCTTAAAGGATTATGATAAAAGAAGTAAAATAATTCTAAAACAGAGAAATCTGCATGCAACGGTTATTTATTGAATTTCTATCATTAAAAATCATCAAGATAGAAAATTATATTTAACTTTTATAATTACCTTATTTTTAAAATACAAATTTTTATGAATATACATATATATATATATATATATATATATATATATATATATGTATATATATATATATAGGGGAAGTGCACCAGTGATTGACACTTTTAGAGCAATCTCTGATGTTTTTAATGTTTGAGACATCAGAAAATATTTTTAGAAATCTTAAGTTAGTACATATGGTATGAAAGACATTCAGGACCACATATATGTTAAAATATATACATTTGATAACAATTAATTTTTTTTATGAATTTTTATTTGACACCCACTCAATGTTCCAGTAATTGACACTGCCAGTTTTTCATTTTATCAGCAATTGATCCCCTATGTTCCAGTGTTTGACACTGCTAGTTATTCATTTTACCAGTTATTAGCACCCTATGCTCCAGTGTTTGACATAAAATGTTAAAAGTCTTATATGTAAAATATATGATTTTCTTATTTTTCTTATTTATTAATTATTTTGGGATAGATATCAATTACTGGTGCACCTACCCTATATATATTTACAAAAAATTTTATTCCAGTACTTTTCATTATGATTGAAAATAGAGTAATGCACAGATGTGTCAAGATTTATAATTTATATGTATTCATTAACAACAAAGTTACTGCCCGACCTTTTTTCGGACCTCTTTTCTTAGAAGAGTAATTTAATTCTCATTTAATTGTAATTATATATAGAACAAAATGACTGTACAAAAAATGTGGTGTAAAAATGGCGGGTACTAACAATGCTGTGGAAAAAAAAAATGCATAATTCATTAATTAATAATTTGTCATATTTGTATCATTAATAAATAACCGTTTGAACTGACTTTTTTCTGAAAGCCGATTCAAAAATTATCTGTGTATATGCATAACATAATTGCAGCCACATTATCTCAAAAAGTTTAAATTAATAAATATAGCTCTATAATAATATAATAAATATAATACCCCATAATAAAATAATAAATATAACCCCCAACAAGAATTATGATATTAGACACCGCAGTACATTTCATGAAGAACATGTAAAAAGTAAAGAAATTTATTATCCTGATCACCATTTCACTCCACTTAAATTTACATTTAATATTTTATTTTTAAGAATTTTTTACGATTATTTAAATTGATACTTATAACTTTTAAACTCGAATAAAATAATTTTGCTATCATACGAAAATAATGTCTACCTCATATAACTTTAATCCGTAATGCATTTTATTTAATTTTATATTTTTAGAACTCAGAATTTTTCACTAGACGAAAACTTCGCTGTAATAACACAACTTAAAATGCTCTTTTAGCAATTTTCATGTATATATCTAATGTACTGAATTTCTTTTGTGTGTTGAACTATAAACAAATGATAAGAGATCTTTCATTTGAAACATGCTTTTATGTATCGAAAAAAATTTGTTTAGTGCAGTCTAAAAATGTTAACTTTTGACTATGAGAAATTTGCCCATAGACATAAATCAATTTCTTGGATGTTCCTGCACAAGAGGAAGTAATCATAGATTTGAATTGAGTAGAAATAATCATGACCTTCATAATTCCTCATATAGTATTTCATTGATCACAATCCATGAACTTTCGAAATATTGAAACATTTAGAATCAAAGTTAAACTGTGCAATCATCTTTGAACTGCAGGGAGGGCGCAATTATTTTATTCATACAATGTACTTAAATACATCGTATGAGTTCAACAGCCAACTGGATCTGCTATTTTGTTTCCAAATAGGGTTTACATGAAACATTTCAGATAACTTAAAACGCAATCTATACATAGCTCACATTTTAATCTCAAACAATTTTATTATACACCACCATCTACTCTTTTGTTTCAGTATGGCATCCTCTTGAAAATTTAGAACTCACGTGAAATCCGGATTTAGAGAGAGATTTATATGAAACATGATATATGCATAGCTTAAATCAACGATTCAATCTAAATTATTAAATAAATTTATTTGTTTTTTTGTTGAAAAATTCGGCCCTTGAAAAGAATATGTAATCAACCTACTCTTCTGACTCTGCTTTCTTTTAAGATCTTCTTTTAAACCTAATTAACACTTTTCAATAAGGCAGAAAAGTAATTAAAAAAAAAAAAAAAAAAAAAAAAAAAGAACCGCAGAACTAAGCAATAAAAGCAATAAGTACATAAAAGTAATAAGTACTAAAGTAATAAGTACTAAAAGTAATAAGTATAAAACTTTGAATAAACACCATAACATACAAGAACTCACAACGATTGTTTGGATTCGAAAGAAGATACGACCCTTCGTTAGGCGAATAATGTAGGCACGAGTACTACGTATCCGCTTTGTTTGTATAGTCATACATACTTTGTTTCGCATGTCGAAAGATCGTGTCTTCTTTCGACTCGAAACATTTGTTGCAAATTCTTCTATTTTATGATTTTGAATCAAAACTTGTACTTACTAAGGTTGAAAAGTGCTACTGACCTTGGTTTGTCTGTCGGTCCTCCGCGATCGAACTCCAAGAAATTTCATAAATTAAATTTCTTGGAAATGATATTTGTTATTCAGATTCACTACCGTACGTTCCCTATTGCAAATGGAGTGAATACCAATGCTGGTTTGTGTACAAGGTCGTCCAAAATTACTGCAAAACATTGTGTCCTATGAGGTTTATTTCTATAAACTATATTTTAATAACTTAACTTTACACAAATCATAATAAAATAAAAATGTTATTCAGGTTCACTGTCGGATGTTTTCTATGAAAAATAAAGTAAATACCAGCACTGGTTTGTGTACAGGAATACTTGAAAGTATTCCGAATCGTTGCGTTCTATGAGAGGTATTTTTATAAACCAAATTCTTATAACTTTACCTTGTGAAAGTCTTAATGAAATTGAAATATGTTATTTATATGCACAAAATAATAAAAAAATTGTTATAGAATTTCTATAGAATATAGTATGATTAGCATTAGATATACAAGGCTACAAAAAATATTCAGTTACATTAAAGGCTTTTATTGAAAATTTTCTGGAGTTGCACTTTCGTTTACATAAACGTTTTTAACAATTTTTAACAATTTTTAGATGTGAATGTGATTGCAATTTGTGTACCTCTCTGTCTGACTGTTCATCTGTCTACCTGTCATTCTACTCATCCCAAGCATCCGTAAATTTTATTAGAAATAAAAAAAGGATATATGCTATTCAAGTTCACCCTAGAATGTTTCGTATTTAATGTGGCGTTTATATATCCTGTGCAACTGGTTTGCGTACACGGACACCCAACAAAATGCCATTGCATTGCGTTTTAGGGCAGACATTTTAATAAATCCCATTTAAATAATTTTCTAATGTAACTATCATAAAGAAACTGAGATATTTTTTTATTATTCTAAAATAATGCTTTGTATAAAAATATTATATGGTTAACATTCAGATTTACAGGACTACACTAAAATATTCTGAGACATGAAGGTTTGCAATTAAAATTTAAGGGCTGCTTTTTGTTATGTGTTAAGCATTTATAACAATTTCCAACAATGTTTAAGAGTAAATATGAATTTTATTAGTCTGTCTGTTTGCCTTTCAGTCCTTCTATCTGCCCGTTGTATTATAGTGTAGGCAAAGAATACTGAAAAATATACGATACAATATGTACCTACAGTTGTAAAGTGTTAATTCTTAGTGGAGAACGGAAAACTATAAAGCATTGCAAAAGAAAACGGAAAATATTTAATTTTACATTCAAAAAATGTTCCACAATTTTTAATTAAATAATACAATCTAAAGTTTAAAAGTTCTCTTTTCTAAGCATGTAATGAATTAATGTTTTTGAGCAAAATTTATAATTCAAAATATAAAAGAAATTTTAAACAAAAATTTTCCGACAAACGTATTAAATGCTTACTTATCTATTATCAAGTTGTACTTACAGCATATAATAAATACTAGTTTTTGGCATATCTTTTTTTTTTACGTATATGAATGTTGATATTTTAAGAAATGAGTTAATTTAAAGAAGCCAATTACAGTTAATTTGAACACGGATTCCATATTGTTTAATTCGAATGAATTATTCCAGCCCTCGATCAAAAAATATGAGTTAATAATTGAAAATAATTTAATAATGTTACATTTGTCTATATTATTTCTATCATTTTAGAATATGTTATTTTCTTTGGAAGCTTAATTAATTAATGCAATTAATTAAGAATCTTAATTCGTTTATATAATTAATTAACAATACACCTATTAAAAATGAAATTTCCATTGTCTGTTGACTTAAATAATAAATTTTTGCATATTTGAGTAATATTATATCAAACTATACTCAAAACACAATGTTAAAGAAAAAAAAAATGCAATTTAATTAATTACATTTTTATTGCAAAAGGCGAGTTTCTAAATCTTATAATTAGTACGTAATGAAAAGGATAAAATAAATTTATAATATAATATAATCTAAATTTAAATATTTTTTTGTGTAAGACGAGTTTCTAAATTGATTTATAATCAATACGGAATGTAAATAGCAAAATAAATAAATAAATTAATAAATATGTTTACTGTAATACACATTTATTTAACGCATTTTCAGTTTTAATAACTGAGATTTAACCCCATGAATATGTTTATTTATTCATATGAAGTTTGTTTGAAGAATATCGATTAATTAATACCTACACAATAAATGACAATAATTTTAAATACTATAATGTACCATGAGTATTTTTCTAACGAAATATCAAAATGCATATCGTTACATTGTTATGTATATGTATATATGTGTGTCTTAACCTTTTGCTTGCCGGCCCTAACATAATAAAGCGTTCTAAATAATATTATCAAATTTAGGCACTCGTTTACTCAATTGTCACCAATAATTTTAAGGAGTGATATTTCATATACATGATGGAGGAATATACTTTGATGTCATAGTGTAATCGTTACAGTTAAAATTTAGTGGTGGATATAGAATGAAAAAGTCTCTACATTTGACAATACTGATCAGAGGAGTGAAATAAAGTAGGACAAGTAAAGGGTTAATGTTATGCTTATAGTAATAATTAAATAATTAAATAATTAATTCTTTTTATTAAAATGTACAGTCGGTAATACATCCCATGTAATATCGCCCCCCCCCCCACCAAAAAAAAAAAAAAAAAAAAAAAGAAAAAGAAATGTAAAATAAATAATGGTACAGTCGGTAACAAAAGTGTCCGAGCACTAGCAAAAATTCCTGATTGGATTTAGGGAATTATGGCATTCTCGAACTGCGCTAAAGAATATGGGTTAAATTAACAATTTATGTAGGAGTAAGTAGCAAGAAAATTCTAAAATGAGTTAATCGCAAACCTCTGGAATTTATAAGACTCTGATTTGCATATTTCTTGTCATTGTGTCTATGCAGTTCCCTCTAGAAATGAAAATGTTAACTATTTTTTTCTTTACAAAAAAATAATGATAATAAGAAGTAAAATCCTTCGCGAAAATAACATTTTTGAAAACTACGTTTAATTTTACAAAAATCTTCAACTTTTATGAATTTTTAAAATATCTACAGGCTTACCCGGCATCTCTGTAGGTACAATAATATAATTATCCCATAAATTATCGTTTGACTTGAAACTTGGAAGTAATAATTATGAATTACCACTATGAGCTTTTTATTAATTCAGTGCTGTTGGTTTGTGTACAGCGACACACAAAAGTATTTTAATACATTATGTTCTCCTCACTGCACTTTTTGTAATGTGTTTTAACATTATTATATTTCAAAATAAGATATTTCATAATGGAATGAATTTCAAAATAATGCGATTAATATACATCAGTAATACACTCCTTCTCATATTTATAAGGACACTTTATATTTTGAAATAACTAATGTAAAAATAATTGTAAACAAGATTATACTAAGTGCACTTAATGTATCTAGTATTCTAAAAACCGAAATTGTTATAATTTTTTTAATATAAAACAAAATTAATAAAAAATAATGCAAAATGTGTTTTTCTCCACGTTTTTAGATGTTTATAATTATAGGTACAATCCAGATTTTTTCGTTTTATATAACTTACTAGCGGATAAATTACAGTTGACATGCGAATTTGTTAACTACTGGGCTAGATTAATTCATACATAAGCCTTCATTTTTTCTTGGATGGACATTACTGATAATTGCTCGAGAAAAAGAATGTTCAAGTAGTGAAGTATGATAAATGTGTTTTTTAAGTGGAAGGATAATTTCAATCCGCCGAATTTTTAATGAAATTCGAAGGTCTAAAATTGCTGAAGGAAATGTGATCAAACGTTGAGCTGCTGGGTTCGATAGGAGAGAGATCTGATGCAAAATCAGAGTTGTTTTACAGAGATCGAAGACACATAATTCCTCTTACTGTTCTACTCATAATGACTGCTGCTGAATTTGCTCGTAGTTTTTAAGAAAAGGTTGGGGTCCACATTTATGTATGTTTAAAATAATTAATAATATTTTAAAATGACTAAAAAACCTGTAATAATCAATCAGCATTTAATGGGGTCTGTGTTAAAGTTGAATAAAGGCAATATTAAATGGTAAAATGTTGCATTTTCGGATGAAAAACATTTTATTCTTGATAAACCAAATGGTTTTAACAGTTGCTGGCACGATCTGAAGATAGCGAAAGACAGAACAGATTTTTTAAAGGCAGATATGAATCGGGCATTTTAAAGGTGGATCTATGGTGCTCTGGGGAGCTGCTTCTACTAAAGGCAGAATGAATTTAGTAATTTTTTCTATTATTATGAATATCAAGAGAATATCCGCAAATTTTAAACGTGGAATTATCAGATTTTTGTTAGATTTTGGGGGTAGTAATATTCTTTTCAACAAGACTTACATTTTTGCTCTACTTTTAGAGCAATAAGAAATAGTTTGAAGAAAAAACATCTGTATTATTGCCTTTCCCATGGCCTAAAAGTTGAAAAAAACTTAACTTATGATATTAGAAAAGTGCATGCAAGTGGAAAGTAATTTTAAATAGTTTAAATGTATTAAGAATATCATATATAATATATGAAATGGTATTGAAACTGAATATTAAAAAAATAATGTATATATATATATATACTAGAGAGAATGTCTGACTGTTTAACCCTAAAAAGAGACCACAAAAAAATAATTAATTTAAAGAATAACTGAAAAGAATTACTAAAATTCGAGCTGTCCTTATAATTGTGAACACCTATAAAATTACCTTTTTACTATATTTAAAGTTTTTTAAGATATAAAAACGATAAAACTTTTTAAATATAGTCTATTAATGAAATTCAAATTAATAAAAAATATATTTGTTTAAATAATAGTGTTCAGTGTTTAGTTAATATAGAAAAACGTGTGTCCTTATAATTTTGAGAAGGAGTGTATACATAAAAGCATAACGTGCAACATTCATAATTTATTCCGAACTACTGTTAAACCCGCCATTTTTTACACCAGTATATTTTAAAAGAACATTTTCTTTCTTTTTTCATCATAATTACATATTGCAGAAAATTTCTCGAAAATGAAAGTGGTATGATAAAAGTGCGGGATTAACATTACTCAGGAATAAATTATAGATATTGCCAGGTATGATAAAAGCATTGTTGCTGTAAAAAACTTTGTGCATAAAATTAATGATTAATTTAGATGGCCACACCAAAGAATTAACACAGTTTATGAATTATGTGTAATAACTTTTGCAAGTGTACACTTGATTAGGTTATAATTAAATTGGAAAAGTAATAAAAATTATTAAAATTATTCATAAAGAAAGCAAATACTTATTGGAGGGTTGAAACAACTGTAGTCCGTCCCCCTTTCAAACAAAAATATTAATCATGCTAATATAAAATAAACAGATATTACACATACACACACACACGTATATGAACACACAATATGAAATAAATAAATATTAGCTTTTTAATTAATTGTTCAGTCACAGCTTCCTAAACTAGATGCCTTCCGAGTGGCTCGGAAACTTGGCAACAGTTCAAGCGGTAGACAGCGCCACCTGGTACAGGTACTTTTTTTTTCAACATCCACCAAAAATTTTTAAAAGTGGGATTTGATATACATAAAAGGCGAATAGACTCGGAGAAACGTCGATTATATATATCATATATCACTTCTTAAATTTATTGGTGACAGTTTAATAAAAAAGTCGCGCAATCTGTACCAGGTGGCGCTGTCTAGCACTTGAACTGTTGCCAAGTTTCCGAGTCACGCGGAAGACATCTAGGTTAGGAGGCTATGGTTTAGTAATGATTTATACTAATCAGATAATGGGACTCGTTATTTGTAGGCATTAGTAGATTTGATAATTAAAAAGTTGTTTTGTTAAAAAGATATTCGCATAAATACAAGAAAAATTCATATAATATTTCTTATATCAAATATTTATGCAACTAAAATTCAAGAGTTTTTGATTGTGATGCTTTTATTTTTCATTAAAAAAATACGCATTAAAAACAGTGCATTGAAAAACAAATATATTTAAAGAAAGAAATGAAAAAAAAAATACTAATAATAAATAAAAAATAAAATAAAATAAAATGTACGTATTGTAAAAAAATAAGTTAAAATCTTGAAATAGAGGAATTTGATTGCTAATTCTTTGAGAAACTTAAATCTTGAAAGAATTCTATTATGTAAAGTAAATGAATAAAACATCATGTTAATTTAATTGTTTGCTTAAAACTTTCTGGTATTTGTTTAAAGCTTAAAGCAATCTGCTAAGTCTTAACAAATAATCTTGTTACAGATTTAAAGTACTTTTATTTTGTTTACAAAAGAGTTTCCTCACAATGTTAATAGTGATTTTTTTTTTCTTTTTTAGTTTCCGATCTAGCACGATTCCCGTATAATAGACGTTTGGTTTTCCAACATTAAAAAAAAATAATAATTTTTCTTCTAAAATAATAATAACATCGAAACATTGTACAAGTATTTAAAACAGAACTTACCAATCTAAAGATTTCTTCTTTATTAATTTACATGCACTTTTATATAAGCGATATGTTTAAATAACTTGTCACTGCTGATGAACCAGGAGAAATAAAACTAATAAATTTGGCATGTGGATGATTCATGAGATAATCAATAAAGATGAATTACTAAATTAATTAAAAAAAATAATAACTCTAGTGTCCCTTTTCATAGAAAACTGATGATTTAAACAACGAAATGATTCACACAGAGCATAGGAACCATTTAAACATTTACTAATTAAATTTCAATCGTGCTAGGTGCCACCATTTTTTAATTTTACAAATTTTCTGCTCAAAACGAATATGATGAATATTTTTATCCTTTTGTATAATTTTCAGAGTGCATCCCACCATAGCCTCCTTAACTAGATGCCTGTCGCGTAGCTCGAAAACTAGGCAACAGTTGAAGCGGTAGACAGCGCCACCTGGTGCAGATTGCGCGACTTTTTTATTCAACAGCCATCAAAAATTTTTTTAAGTGGGATATGATATACATTAAAGGCGTATAGAATCGAAGAAACGTCGATTGTATATATCATGAATCACTTCTTTAAATTATTGGTGACAGTTGAGTAAAAAAGTCCAATTATCTGTACTAGGTGGCGCTGTCTACCGCTTTAACTGTTGCCTAGTTTCCGAGCTACGTGACATGCATCTAGTTAAGGAGACTACGATCTCACCAATTATTCATATATTAAGTTCGTTAATAATTCATTTGCATGTTTTTGGTGCTATTATAGAGGTAGTTTAACCCAAGCTACTTTGTACATTATTAAATACTACTACTACTACTACAACTACTAGTAATAATAATAATAATAATAAAGTCTGGAGAGATTCCACTTTCCGAACATTAAGTAATTAACTGTTGTATAAATAAATTATAGCAAAAAAAGTTGCTAAATAAACAAAAATGAAAATTATAATAAAGTATTTGAGTACTTTTCTGCATATAGTAGGTTGTTTAATTTTGCGCTGTTATACTTCAACTAATTTGAGTTCATAGGCCATAATGATAAATAATCTTAAAGTGTCCCTGTAAAAATATGTAAGTACTAAATTCACCAAAATGTTAACAGCTTGTGCGACAGTGACTTATAACATGCGTATGAATTTTCAGTTCAATCGAAAAAGGTGTTCAGACGCTATCGCTCTTTAAAGAAAAGTTGCGCTCATAGAGACCGTAATGTTATAGAATCTTTTTTGTGTCCTTTAAAAAAAAAAAAAAAAAAAAAAAAGAAAGAAAGAAAAGAAAAAAAAGTATTGAGTGCTAGATTTACCATAATCAACATGGTTCGTGGTATGGTGACCTATAACATACATACCAAATTTCTACCCATTCAAACAAAGCGTTTTGACGCTATTGTGTTCATTCACATGCACATACATACACATATCACCGTAAAAATTCACGAAATGGATTCAGGGACTTGAAAACCTGTAGAAACAACAGAATCTGGATTTTGTTTCTCAGAATTAGAATACTTGTCCTACATATATATGTTCGGAAAGTAAACAGGAATTTCTTGCGAAATGTAGTATATCTAAAAATTTAATGAGCAGTCTAAGATTTTTTTTTCTGTCGAAACATATTTATGGTATTTTAAATAACCAGAAAAGTTTCTACTACTTTGTGCATGATTAAATAGTAAAAAAGTAACAACTTTCAAAATATAGTATAGCCAAAAATTTAACATTCTTTCTAGTATATATATATATATATATATATATATATTTATTTATTTACCGAAACACATTTGGAGTTTTAAATCCTTATGCTCTAAAGCTAATAAGTGTTGCCAACTTTATGGATTCTTTTATTGAACTACCACAAGTAATTTTGTGGAGTGATATTTGATATCCAGAATGAACATATAACCTTTGAAGTAATTAGGCAACCATTATACTTAAAATTTAGTGTTGGATACTGAATAATAAAATCCTGTATTTTGGCAAAAATGACCAGGGGAGTGAAATTAATAGGACCGGCTAAGGGTTAAATAACTAGAAACGATTAATATTATTTTTTTCTAGGATCTATTAGCATATTTACTACTTATTTAATATAAAATGTCCAATGCATATTACTATCAACATGGTTATATGCATACACTGTCTATCGATAAGAACGTTCTAATCATTCTAAATCAAAATATACAACTAGATAAAAACAAAGTATTTTTTTTTACTGTTGAGTGTATTTTTAAATATTTGTTTTGCAACTATGACATAACTGTAGATTTTTTATAGTTATGGTCATTATTTTGAAAATCGATTCTTCATAAAATAAATGATGAAAAATTTGTCGGAAAATTTTATTCTTTTTTTTTTTAAATGTTCTGTGACTATTTGCATTTTAGTTCATTGAACTGTTAAAGTGTATAGTTTTTCAAAACATACATTTTTTTTTTTTTTTAATTACATGTACTAAATTTTTAATTTAACTATCAACCAAACTTAAAAAGTTTATGTATTTTTCATAAATAATTTTGCCATTATATAGTGGTTTAAAAAAAAAAAAAAAGAATAAATTTTTACAATTGCGCAAATGCGATTAAAAGACAAAAAAAAAAAAAAAAAAAAAAAAGTCCCATGTAATATATTATTGAATAATTGTTTATTATTGCATTAATTAGAACCTGTTTTGAAATTTGCTTTTTGGATTTCTGATAAAAGAATCCCTTTTCTGAATGCAATGTATCTTTAAAGAGAAATAAGTATTTAAATATTTTCACATTTTAAAAATTAGATTTCAAGATTAATAAAGTGCTGAGTATTTTAATGTGATTAAAGATTTTATTACACTTAATCTCAGCTTTTACATAAATATATGTTTAAATATGTTATACTACTTGTTATTTAATCAATAATATTTAACTTACTTTTTTTTTAGAAAAATCGATTGTATAATGGATAAGATTAAAAAAGCCACCTACTCATTTACAGGATGTTTCGCAACGCAAATAAAAAAAATTATTCGGTGACAGAACATGGCTAAATGAGCAGTTTTTTGTCTTAAAAACATTATCGTACTGCAAGCGGTCAACCATTAAATGGTAGCCATTGATGTTTTTTGAAATTAGGAAGCACAAAAATCACTTTGTAAGCTCATGAAGCGTTTCATTTACACAAATTTTAGTATATATGTTACCGTTAAAGTGTATAACTCAGTTATTTCATAGAATAACTAGGTACTTCATGAAATAACTAGACAAGTCAGTTAAAGTATATAATAGATAAAAAATTCCATACTTTACTTAGTCATTCAATGAAATAACTAGTTATTCCATGAAATAACTAATGACAGACCGTTAAAGTGTACAATAAACAAATTCAAATTTATTTTATAAATTAATTGATCATAAATTCATGTACACAAAGCGTACAGACGTTCGCAATACTGGCTGCTGCAGTAAAAAAATGTGAATATGTTTCAGATTCCTGCATTTTCAGATAGAGGTATCCAGTTATTTTCTTTTGTTTTCATGTACACAGAGCGTACAGACGTTCTCAATACTGGCTGCTTCAATACAAAATTGTGCATATGTTTCAAATTCATGCATTTTGAGATAGTTTATTCAGGGATTTTTTCTTTCGGTTTTCATGTACGCGAGGCGTTCAAACGTGCGTGATACTGGCTGCTGCAGTACAAAATTATGCATATGCTTCAGATTCATGCATTTTGAGTTAGGGGTACACAATGATGTTTTTTTTTTTTTTTTTTTTTTTTCATGTACGCTAGGCGTACAGATGTTCTCAATACTGGCTGCTGCAGTAAAAAATTGTGAATATGTTTCAGATTCATGCATTTTGAGATAGAGGTATCCAGTGATTTTCTTTTGTTTTCATGTACGCAAAGCGTACGGACGTTCTCAGTACTGGCTGCTGCAATACAAAATTGTGCATATGTTTCAAATTCATGCATTTTGAGATAAGGTATTCAGGGATTTTTTCTTTCGGTTTTCATGTACGCGAGACGTTCAAACGTGCGTGATACTGGCTGCTGCAGTACAAAATTGTGCATATGTTTCAGATTCATGCATTTTGAGATAGGGGTATACAGTGATGTTTTTTTTTGGTTTTCATGTACGCGAGGCGTACAGACGTTCTCAATACTGGCTGCAGCAGTACAAAATTGTGCATATGTTTCAGATTCATATAATTTAAAATAAGGGTATGCAGTGATTTTTTTTTTTTTTTTTTTTTAGATTTCATGTACGCAAAGCGTACAGACGTTCGCAATACTGGCTTCCGCAATACAAAAATGTGCATATGTTTCAGATTCATGCATTTTGAGATAGGGGTATCCAATGATTTGTTTTTTATGTACGCAAAGTGTACAGACGTGCGTGATACTGGCTGCTCCAGTACAAAAATTTACTTTAAATGCATGAAATTCAAAAATATGCAAAATTTTGTGCTGCAGCAGCCAGTATTGCGAACGTCTGTATGCTTTCCGTACATGAAAAAAAAATCACTGGATACCCCTATCTCAAAATGCATGAATCTGAAACATATGCGCAATTTTGTACTGCAGCAGCCAGTATTACGCACGTCTGTACGCTTTACATACATGAAAAAAAGATCACTGGGTACTCCTATCTCAGAGTGCATGTGTCTGAAAAATATGCAACATTTTCTGCTGCAGCACTACTAAAATAAACGGTAAATGTGGTAAATATTGAATAATTAATCACATTCTTCAAAATTTAACGGGTATTATGCATAATCATACTATGATTATGCGGGAATTATGCATAACTTTAACGATCAAGTAATCGTTATTCTATAGAATACGTAGTTAAATCGTAGAATTCAATAATTTTATATACTTTATCTGAGTTATCTAGTTATTCTATGAAATAACGGATTTCATACTTTAACGGTAACATCTACACAAAATTACAAAAACTGCTCAAAAGAGTAGGAGCAATGTTTAGTAAGCTGAAAATGTGTTTTTATAAACTAAACGGTTAAATGCTGTTGCCACAAACATATGGAAATCTTTTTCAACAAAATCGTTTGCAAACAAACAAATTATTTCATCAATTAATTTGCAAAAATAAATAAATAAAATAAAATAAGTAATAATAATAATAATAATATTGCTAACTCTGGTCCATTCATTAGTTTTGATGCAGACGCCATTCAATTTAATCTGAAGCGCTATCTAGCGGTTTACAATTTGCATGGCAGCCATGCTTTATTTGACAAGCATTGCTCGTTTAGATGGGTTTTATCATTCCATAATTTTTTTATCAGCTCTGAAAAACTCTGTATATTACAAATCTACCATTATTAGGTACTTATGAATCCCTTAAAATGCATTTGTCTATTGTTTGAGATAATTGATGTGTTGACTATTTCTCCCTATACCATCTTATGGATCTAGAGTGTTTAAAGTTAATTTTGTATTTAATTGTCCATATGTGCGTAAAATATATCCCTATATATGTCTATATTTTTAAAGAAAATGCTGCATCGTTAAATATGGTTATTAAAGAGGCAACATAAATATTTTATAAAGGTTATGTAATTGATATACAATACAATTCCTATTATACGGATAATCCAAAATCACGAAACCTAGAAATAAGCAATCTAGAAACTATGTTTACGGTTCAAAAATATTTCTATTTTAAAAATAACTAGAATATTCATAACAATGCCTTATTAACTTCAATAACTATGTAAACTTTCTAAAATTCTAACAAATATAAATATAATTTTGAGATAGCAGACTGTTTCTTTTATACCATATCATAAACAATTTTTATCTTTAATCGTTTAATGGTAGAATTTTGGTTTCCAAATCTCAATGGATTTTCATTAATGATGAGTATTCGTTATTATTGCGTTTATCAAACGTGTAGCAGTGGGGTCTAGGATATTCTTTCAAAAAGAGCGTGATATATGAACGAGCCGTATCTGGTGAAACACACAAAGTAATATTTTAAACTCGGGGTTAGGAAATAATGAAGATATATTGGTATGAAAGAAATCTGTAAAAGGAATTTTGTTGTGGAATGTGATACATACGTATTGTAAGAATTTTGCCAGGCTAGGATTTTTAAACAAATGTAAACTGATTATATTATTCTTCCTAAACATAATTTAAATATCAATGTTTTTTTTTTTTTTAATGCTTTTCTAATTTATAATAATTTAAAAAAAATAAGATTTTAATTTATTTTGGAGCACTATTGGCCTCGCCTTTAATTTATACCACTTTTGTTTTAAAAGTATTTGTTCCTTATTTTACCGTAGTTATACATTGGAGAAAATTATTCTATAAATAAAGTGGTGCATAACAAAGGCGGGGCTAAAAATATTTCAGAATAAATTAAATTGTTGGCAACTATGTATATTAATATTAACACTTTCGCAACCGCATGTTTTTGTTTTCTTGACAGTAAGGTTCACCTGTGGCCGTTATTCTCCCAAGTTACAAAATTTCAGAAGAACATTTTCTATATTCAGATTCATATTACAAATGAATATACATTATAATTATACTCTTTCTAATCAAAGTATTTATATCCATAGTATATTGGCTGTACAAATATGAATATTCTGTATATTTTTAAGAAATAAATGACATACAAATTGCAAAAGAAACCCCCCACTGGCGGAGTTACAGATTTTCAAATGACGTGAATCTACGTCAGCGGTCACGAAAGTGTTAATAGAATTTTATCTAGAGGAGTTTTATTAATTTTACTTCATCAAGCAGATAGTCTTCCGTATATATTCTAATGAAGCCCTTATCTTTGAGATATGTCATTTTAACCCTTTGAGTACTGAATTATTTGAAGATTTTTATGCCCAAGGGACGGATTTAATTTGTCGCTATATGGAATGATTTTGAATTTTTGACAGTAAGGTCCGCCTGTGGGCGTTATTCTCCCATGTTACAATATTTCAGAACAAAATTTTCTGTATTTACATTTATATTACAAATGAATATACATTATAATTTTACTCTTTCTAATCAAAGTATTTGTATCCATAGTATAGTTCATTGTGAAATTGTGAATATTTATTATATATTTAAGAAAAAAATAGCATACAGATTGCAAAAGAAACGCCCACTGTTGGAGTTACAGATTTTCAAATGATTTGAATCTACGTCAGTGGTCCCGAAAGTGTTAATATGTAAAAGTAATACAATATTTTATAATATACTTATATTGATGATATAAGTATGGTTGTAAGATATCATAAAAAACGCCAGGAAAGTGTTTGTGATCAACGCCCACTGGCGGGGGTGCCGCAAACATTAACGCCTACTTCTTAAATTCAGATGACGAGTCAGACTCGCCCACCGTAACTTCCTCCAAGTAAGCACATGACAAGTCTCACTCGTCAAATGTACCCAAAGGGTTAAGAGGTCGAAAAATATTAAATCTCTAGATTTGATTAACCTCCACAGCTGCCAGTTTTTTTAATTTATTCCGGAATGTTGTTAGCCCCGCCCTTTTTCCCCACCGGAATCTTTTTAGAGTAATCTCTTTCATGTTTAATCGTAGTTAAATAATGAAGAAATTTGTTCTACAAATATTACGGTGTGAAAAAAAGGGCGGGGCTAGCATCATTCCGGAATAAATTAAAAAACTTGGCAGATATGAACCTCCATTTTCAAGAAATGAATGGAGTTTTCTCATACGTCATCAGGGCCTTGGTGTCTAAAATCATAACTGAGGGACGTACTTGAGTTTGAGCATGATATGCGTCAGTATATACAGTATCCATCGCTTATTAAAATCCAATTTGTCCTGAGCCAAAGTGATTTCATTAAGCGGCTGATTTTTTTATCCGGCGAAAGTTCCTGCACTCAACAAAAAGGTATTACTTTCCTGAATTTGTAGAGAAATTTCAAAATTAACGAATAATGGAACTAATAAACAATATTAATTACATTTTTACAGATAATTAATTGATTGTTCCTTCATAATAAAAAGTTAAAGGCATCCCAAGTTCCGATACGCTTTCCTTTGAAGAAAATTATCATTACTTTGCTAAAAGTTTATGTTTTTTTTTTTTTAATTTTTAAATTTTCCGTTTAAATCTCTTGCTTCTTAGTTATTTCAAAATAAGAATTAGAAATTGTCTTTTAATAATAATAATAATAATAATAATAATAATCGTTATCTTACCTTTTAATCTGCAACCTGTATTTATAGTATTAAATTTCAGGGTAATAGAAAGTCGTGTGAGTGACACACCAGATTATTTCTTATCGCATCGTAATTTGTAGCATTGTCCCAGTAACTATATCTGGGTAAAAAGAAAACAGTTCAAAACACAATAAAATGGAGAACAATAAGCACAGAAAATGAAGGCAAACATGCCGGAGGAAAATGAATGAAAATCAGAAACCAAAGTTGGTTTCTTACTTTTTGTCATTGAAACATGAGTTTCGCAGCAGAAAACTTATTTATTTATTTACAAATTTTTGTCCTGTCTGCCCACACAGAGTATGGTACTTAACATGCAGTGGTTCTAGTGATTCATTTTTTGTCCAAAATTATCTGGACTAATCAAGTTTTATTATTCAGTTATTTGGCAAATCTGCTATAAAGGCTCTTGGATTCTGTTTTATTCTGCAACCTCTGTGCAATGCTCAATCGCCTGTGGAAGAGGTGACTTCAGAAATGTATATATATATATATATATATATATATGGTCTGATTTTTTTTTTTTACCCTTAATTCCTTGTGACTTTCTAGTTCTCAGTTTCGGAGTTCATTTATTTTTTATTTATTTATTTATTTATTTAATTTAATTTAATTTTTTTTTTTTATTGCGGTTTAAATAATTATTTCTTCATCTGCAGCTACCTGAAAGCTTCAATTACAGCTACTACTTATTATTTTTCACTCTAAAAATATTTAATTTTAAATCTTAACCAACATCCGATCATTCGATTGAGCTGAAATTCCCCATGCATATATAACTCCGATGAAAATATATGGTCAAGAAGTATTGTACTTAGGGGAATTGGGCTCTGGGTTTCCAAATACAGAGTTTAATTTTTTACTTTCTCTTACCCATAGGATCGAGAAAGTATTGTTTTAGAGTCAAATTTTCGAACGTGATTTTTTGTTATATTTACATGTTCTGAGGTCCCCTGAATACGAAAATCAGGTTTTTAGCGAAAGGTCTGCCTGTCTGTGTGTGTGTGTGTGTGTCTGTTATCAGCATATCTCAAGAACAAATAGTAGCAGAAATTCCAAACTCTGTATTCTAAATGTGTATTATATGGGGATGCTATAGTAAGCATTTCGTTGAGATCAAGCAAATGGTTCGTGTACAGGGACACTCAAAAGGATTCAAATACGTTACGTCTATGGGGGAAATTGTAGGTAATTGGAGTTTAACATCTATAGCCTGCACTAAACCAAATGAAACGAATATATATTTTTTGTAATAGAGATAGTCAACTGGGAAAAAAATTGTGTATGTAGGAGGCTCGCCTCCCCCCCCTCCCATCCTGGGGAGGAAGTACATCCTCCAGGGGAGTAAATTTTCATGATGGGTATCTTTCAAATGAGCTCACCAATACCTTTAAAACGAATGGTTGAACCGTCGATCTGCGATAATTTAAAATAAAGTTATCGATTTTTTTTTTTTTTTTCATTTTTAATTATTTTTTTAAATGTAATATTGAGAATAAATTCAACTTTTTTTTTTTTTTTTTTTTTTTTTTTAATATTTATACTACTTCTCTAATATGGAAATCGTTCGCATTATCATAAAAGATAATTTTTTTAAATAATAATTTTAATAAATTATTTTTAAAAAACAGAATTATTTTTTAACAACCGAATTAAATTCTTTATAAGTGTAGGTGCATTAATGAAACGGGGCATTGAGTGGGGCGGCAGCCCCCCTCACACAGAACTAATTATCATATAAAACTCTTCCGAAGCCTAATTTGAATTGTTTAACACAGGTTTATATAACAGTACTCGTTATCTTACTTCTTAATCTGTTACCTGTATTTATAGTATTACATTTCAGGGCTAGAGAAAGTCGTGTGAGTGACACACCAGATTATTTTCTCTCTAATTGTAGCCAGCTTTCTATTATCTGTTTGAACTGAAGTTTTACATATACATGCATTATCCACATCTGCCTTACATTAAAATTTATTACATTTATAAATAAAAGCGTGTTATTATTATTTATAATTATATTTATAAAAAAAAAAATAAATAAATAAATAAATAAAATAATTTTTTATTTAAATATATTATAGTATTATTGTTATGCAAAATAAAAATATGACATTGAAACTTTCGTGTGTATATATATATATATATATATATATATATATATATATATTATCACACTCTTGCAGTAAATGATGATGATTTTTTTTTTTTTTTTTAATGAAAAAGCAGATTCTGTTATAAACTGTCTAAGTATATAAGCTAAATAAAGTGTGAAAAAAAAAAAAGAATTAAGAAATAACTATTTATTTTTACACTAAAAATTATGATTAAAATATGTTATAGAATGACAGAAATAATAATTTTTGTAACGAATTTCTCTGAATAATTGTGAATCCATAAATAATAATTAAATCCCGCAAATACAAATTAAATCTTGCGGGAATAGGAAATCCTTTTTCTATAATTTCGCAAAAGAAAATTTATCTTTAACGCAAGTATCTAAATCTCACCGGATTTTAATAGCAGGCAAATTTTGTTTATTTTGACATAACGCAAACACCGTAACAATAAGATGCCAGCTTGTGTCATCAAAAAGAGCGTAAAAGATTAACGGAGCAGAATTTAGCGGAACGCATAGCTTAATCTTTTAAGAGGGAAGGATGGAAGCCGATGAAGATTTGTAGCCATACAAAGGAAACGTGTAAATTACTTGGGAAAAGAGATATGGGACTTTGTTCTTATAAATTAAATGAAGTTTTACGTGTAAATAACATTTATAACAGAGATCAAGTATAAGAAATTTATTTCTTATTTGCAATATTAGAATTAAAGAAATATTTCTATAAATAAATAATATGAGATTCATAATTCCGAATATTGTGTTTATAGAGATTAAAAAAAGAGATTTAATTTTACTAAGTAAGATTAAATTTGTAAAAATAGGGTAGGTTCTCCAGTGATTGGCATGCTCCCGTAATTGACATCTATCCCGAAATAATTAATAAATAAGAAAAATAATAAAATCATTTATTTTACATATAAGAATTTTAACATTTTATGTCAAACACAGGAACATAGGGTGCTAATAACTGGTAAAATGAATAAATAGCAGTGTCAAACACTGGAACATAGGGGGCCAATTACTGATAAAATGAAAAACTGCCAGTGTCAATTACTGGAACATTGAGTCGGTGTCAAATAAAAATTCATACAAAAAATAAATAATAATAATTGTTATCAAATGTATATGTTTTAGCATATATATGTGGTTCTGAATGTCTTTCATGCCATCTGTACTAACTTAAGATTTCTAAAAATATTTTCTGATGACTAGAACATTAAAAACATCAGAGATTGCTCTAAAAGTGTCAATCGCTGGTGCACTTACCCTATATTTTAAATGAAATAGTAATACACTTTTTATGTCCAAATAGCTTTATAACCGCAAATGAAATAAATTCGTCCTAAGTATGAATTTTTTATTAAAGAATTTTTATTTATAAGTTTATGCATTTTATAACTTTTTTTCTTTAAATTAACTATACATTTGACTATGAACAGGTTGAACTGCATCCATTGTGCCAAACGATGAACGATTAGGAAAGTCCTCATGTAGAACGCAAAATACCATAGCACTCTTGTTTTAGCCCCAAAATTTTCCGAGTTACTGTAATTAACCCCTAAACTGCACTAGACGTATATATACGATTTTCTTAAGTACAATCCTTTGTTTTATTCTATTACCATTGAAACTATTTACACGATTTGGGAATGCAATAAAAAAATCTTGAAAAGGATCTTGACAGTGTTTTGGAAGGATTTACTCACTTCAGGGTTGAGAGAGAACGTTGGTACTAGGACGTGAATCTCGTAAGTTTTCCTCTGCAGGTAAAGGGTTAAAAATATGGTGTACTCTTCTTTATTTATAAATTAACAAAACATTTCGATTTTCTCATAGATCTTAATGCAAAGCAATTCTATTTTTGGAAAGATAAGAAAAAATGTTTAAGGGGTTACATGAATTTCAAGATTAAAAAATAAATAAATAAAATAATAATAATAATAAAAAAATTTTCATTATTTTTTTTAATATAATAATAAAAAAAAGTTTAAATTTTTGAGCGTATAACAGAGCGATATTTAAGAAATATTTAATAAAATTTACTTTAAAATTTTTGAAAAATTCTATCGATGGGATCAGCGGAGATCCCTCAGAAAAAAGTGTACTCGTGGTGGTTAGGGTATCTCATGATAGTTTTATCTGAAAAAGAAAAACAGTTACTAGATAAGTGTACCTTGTGATTAAATGAAGGAAAAAAATGAATTTTTGAGTAATTTTTTGCAAAACAGTACAATTTTTCGTAGTAATTACTCAACGTATAGCACTGAAAATTTGATTGTAATAACAATAAAAATAAAACTTCATTCAATCAGTAGTTAATTCTATTTTAAAGAAGTGTGCAAACTTTCATTAAGATCTTCATATTGTATCCTCCGAATTAAAAAAAAAGTATTTTAGGAAAAAGCAGTTAAAGTTTCAAGTACGAATAAAATGAATCTAATGAGGGCAATTTCCTCTCCTCGTTTTTTATCCCGATTGACTTGAAACGTTGGGAAAATATTCTAGACATACTGTACTAAAAAAAAAAAAAAAAAAAAAATAAATAAATAAAAAATAAATTTTTAAATTTATGTAACTTCTTAAGGCGACACCATTCACTTAAATATACTGAAATTAACATTGAGTTACAGGCGATGAAGCATTGCCGAAGTTGACAGTTGAATAGTCGTCAAACGTTGTAATCAGTAATTTAACAAACAATATTACACTTACAATTGGCCATTTTTATCAAATCTTCCATACTCCACAAGCTTTTGAATGCGTCAACAGTGAATTTTATCGTTGTACTAAATCAGTAGTAATCCAGTATTTTATAAGAAAGTAATCACTGAAATCGGTCTTTAACAAAGTAATCATACGAAAAATAAAGTAAAAAAATAAATAAAGATACATTGTATGAAACGCAATGTATGAACACTCTCTAATATTCAGATATCTTTCAACTATCGAGCATGAGTAATTCGATTGCGAATACCAAAAGCCCAATAATCCAACAAGCAAATCACTACACGTTAGATTCGTTTACATTTGCTGGTGTTATTAATTAGTATTTTCTGACTTTCGTTCAATTCCGCTTTTTTTTTTTTTTCGGGCTGACCCCTCATGTATGCAATTTTCACTTTACGTATTAAAATGTAACTAGTTGATTCTTATTTTTATTCTTTTGAATTTTTCTTATATTTTTTTTATCGAATCATACAAATTTCAATACATATATATATATATATATATATATATATATATTTTTTAATTTTCTGTGTTCAAATTTTATTTGAAGTCATTAAATATATCAAGTTGTCATATTCTCTATCCTTTAAATTAGTATTAATCATTATGCAAACGAAGTATCCACGGATATCTATTTTGTTTGGATTTAGTAGTAGTAACTCTCGTGAAACGAGGAAGAGTATCGTTTATGTTGCCCATAAATGTTACACCTAACTGTAATGCTTTTGTCGCAATTCACTGAATTCTTTTGAATTTTTTCTTATATTTGTTTATCCAATCATACAAATTTCAACATTTTTTTAATTTTCTGAGTTCAAGTTTTATTTGAAGTCATTAAATGTATCAAGTTGTCATATTCTCTATCCTTTAAATTAGTAAGCATAAGCAAACGAAGTATCCACGGATATCTATTTTGTTTGGATTTAGTAGTAGTAACTCTCGTGAAATGAGGAAGAGTATCGTTTATGTTACCCATAACGTTTTGCACCCAACTGTGATGCTTTTGTCGCAATTCACTGAATTCTTTTGAATTTTTTCTTATATTTTTTTATCCAATCATACAAATTGCACCATTTTTTTTTCTGAGTTCAAATTTTGTTTAAAGTCATTAAATGTATCAAGTTGTCATATTCTCTATCCTTTAAATTATTATGCATCATTATGCGAACGAAGCATTTACTGATACCTATTTTGTTTGGATTTAGTAGTAGTAACTCTGGTGAAACGAGGAAGAATATTGTTTATGTTGTCCATAACGTTTTGCACGCAACTGTTATGCTTTTGTCGCAATTCGCTGAAGGCTTTTAAAGACTGATTCGTTTAATTAGCTATGGGAAAAAAAGGGATCACTTCTATGTCAGCGTTTATGTGTATGGAGTTAATGTGTTTAAACTAGAGAAGAAATGATTTTCTCAAAGTAAAATGATGAATACTTTTCATAAAAACCCCCATCATTTCACAGTACAAAAATAACGAAATTCAAATTTTCAACGGTGGGAAACATTTAACTGTTGGATATTACAACCAATAGTTTAAAAGTATTATATACTGGGAAATATAATGTAGACAAATGGATCTTTTGACGCATGATACATTAAATTTTCATAATGGAAATTCATACATTTTAGAAAATCCACTTGTTCCAGACGACATGAACCTATTTACAGGGATTCTGGATCAATATGATTTGGAGTGATTGATGATAAATTGATAGTTTGACATAATTTCCAAGGTAAAGAAACTTAACGAGCAATACCTATTTGATATTTCTAGACCATGATCTGACTGTATATTTAAATGTCTTTTCTGCCCCTTGATGAGTATAAATCATTTACCAACAAGACGGAGTTCCTGCGCATGCTCTCCAAGTACCGTTAGGGGCAGCCTGATGAATCAGTATCCAAAAAGAATTGGCCGTGCGAATCGACTTCATTGGTCAACTAAATTATCACATTTAAATGCATTACACGTCTTTGTTTTAAGTTTTCAAAGCAGGAAGTTTGTGATACAGAAGTAAAAAGGTAAAGGATAAAGGGTACTCTGTAATCGCGATTCTCTGATTGGAGGACTTCATTCTAGAAACTACCGTATGTGATTCTAGCCGCTATCAGACGAAATTCCGTATGAAAGGCATTAGCTTATAGTAACGCATAAGCAGGTTTTCCATGAAGGAAACGGGTGAAATACTACCGTTTGATAGTTTTTGCCTCAGTTATATTCTTCAATCACGCATTTTCGACTGTTAAAATCACATACGGAAGTTTTTAGAATGAAGTCCTCCAATTAGAGAATCGCGATAACAGAATACCCTCTAGCCTTTTCCCTTTTAAGCATCCTTGAGGTGGATTATCGCAAGATATAGGATTCGTTGTTAACTTTTCTTGATTTCGTTTATGCTTAAAATGCAACCCTACTATATTCCGATAAAGTTGTTTGGTAGATTTTGAGCGGCAATAGCTTATATTTTAGAATATATTTTCTTTCGCATGATACCACCAACAGTCAAAATTGCGGGATTGAAGAACATACGTGAGGCAAAACTATCAAACGGTAGTATTTCACCTGTTGTAAATCTTCCAAGATACACCCCGCGACAAAAAGATAGGTACAAAGGGATTTTTCTTTGATTTTTCATAAAATAACATTATCTAAATTGTGCTCATCATTTATTATTATCATAAAATAACACTATTCCCGGACTAATTTTTGTTTTAAGACCAATTTAGAAAAAAATTTAAGACTAAAATTTTTCTAATTTAAGACTACACACCGCGACAAAAAGATAGGAACAAAGAGATTTTTTTTTATTTTTGGATATGATTATTTTGAATATGATTCAAATATTGAATATGTTTTTGATATGATTATATTATTTGTTATGATAATAAATGATCCGCACAATTTAGATAATGTATTTTTATGAAAAATTTAAAAAACCCTTTGTTCCTATCTTTTTGTCGTGGAGTGTAGTCTTAAATTAGAAAAATTTTAATCTTAAAAATTTCTAAATTAGTCTTAAAACAAAAATTAGTCCGAGGATAGTGTTATTTTATGATAAGCACAATTTTGATAATGTTTTTTAATGAAAAATCAAAGAAAAAACCCTTTGTACCTATTTTTTTGTCGCGGGGTGTACATGGCAGTGATGGCAGTGATGGCACACACAATTCGCCTGTCATAAATCTCTGCGTATGAAATATCTGTGACCTGTTGTTTAATTTGGCGCGGCCAATGCAACGACTAAGAATGACACTGTAGAAGAATTCATACACTTCCAGGCACAAGTCTTAGGCAAAAGAAAATATTTGTATATTGCCATTCTTTTTAAACCCATTCTGGTATTTCTGTGCTTAAAATGGGTTTATTACAGTATTTTAAAATATTGTAGATCGTTTTGAATAACCATATGTTGTCACAGGGAAAATGAAATATTTGTATTGTAGCTCCTATTAAACACTTTTTGGTATTTCTGTGTTTAAAAATGGATTTATTACAGACATTTAAAATACCATAAAACATTTTGAATAACTCTATATTGTAGCAAAGTAATATTTTGATAAAATGATAAACACTTCGTTTTACTCATTTTTCGTCTTTATTAGATTTTAAAAGGAAATGAATCAGTACTCCTTTTATAGAAATAATTCATTAGAAAATTTCGTTCCTGCTTGTTTAGATAAGCTATCTATTATATACCTTAAAGGTATTTTAAGTTTGGAATATTGTTATCTATCGCTATACAAATGAATTTTAAAAGTTTTGAGCAAAAAGTAAAACAGGAAAGATTTGACAAGGAAACAGGAAAGATTTGACAAATGTGTTTTCTCTAGATTTCTTTATAATTTGTTATCATAAACAACTTTTTGAAAAGCTTTTATATAAATTAGATTTGGGGATCAGTGAAATGTGTTACATGTGATAACAATTACACATGATATAATAAGACAAGCATATCATTTTTTAAATGAATTATACGAAGACAGAAATATACAATAAAGGCACTTTAAGACTCTAATCTTGAATTGCGCTAGCAAAGTACTTTACACGTACAGATATAAAGCATTATTAATAAGTATTTGTAAATCGTTGATTTAAGGTGAATGTTATAAATGTCAATGTTGTAATTTTGTTTGTAAATTATTTTCTTAGAGATATGAAAATATGCATATACATGCATTAAAATATAACAATATTAAATGCATTAATTATATTTAAAAATTGCTAAAGTTAAATTAAAATAAGGTTTAAAATTTGAAAAGTCTGAATTTATATTTTTTAATATTCTCTGTTAATTAAGTATTATTTCCTCCTCTGTTTTACAATAATATTGTTTAACAGTGCATTCTAAATATATTATGATATTTATTTTCTTGATCCTTTCATAAGTTTATTTGAAAAAAGATGTTTCTATGTTTGAATACTGAAATTTCTGGAAAATCTTTAACTTTTGAACCTACAAATTTATTTTTTATTTAACTTATCAATGATCCAACGAAGTTGTGCCCAAAATTTATTTAAAATATGTTGTGAAACAATAATATTGGTTCTAATACAGTTATTTAAAAAATATATTCATTATCCATTTAATTAATTATCAAAATTATATTTAAAGCTTTTAATACAAAAATTTTACATCACTATTTTTGTAAAATCGTTTCTAAACAGGCGTAGTTCACATCCGCAGGTTAATATACTTATTTTAATTCTTAGCGTTTTCTAATTCTTCTTTATATTACACACAATAGAAAGTGAAAAAATGTGCAAATTTAGATATCTATTTTAAAATGCTTAATTATTCTTTAAACACTAAATTAGATTGATTAAAGTTTTCTACCATTTTACAGTTTTTTACTTTCTCTTACCCATACAAATGGTGAAAAAAAGATTGTTTTGTGGTTAAATGTTCGAAACTGAGTTTTTGTTATATTTTCACGTTTTTTTGGGTTCCCTGAATACGAAAACCATGTTTTAAGTGGTTGGTCTGTGTGTCTGTTATCAGCATATCTCAAGAACAAATAGTAGCAGGAAATCCACAGTCGCAATTCTAAATCTGTATCATATAGTGGTGCTACACTAGGCTTTTTGCTGAAATCAAACGAATGGTTCGTGCGGCCATCCAAGCGAATTAAAATACGTTTATGGGTGAAATTTCTGATAATACAATGAAACATTTATAGTCTGCTCTAAACAAAATAGAATGAACATACATTTTATATGCATAAAAACATGCTTTGTGTAAGATTATTATATGAAAATCATTCATCATTCGTTTACAAGGCTAAACAAAGTATTTAGATATATTGGGATTATACCTGTAATTTACTGGCTATGTATTTCTTTTTGTGTTAGGGGCAATTCCATGAAAAATGTAACGCCATCACACAAACAGATAATTCTGTTTCCACCAATATTTTCTAACAATAATCACTATCCTATTCATTTATAAAAATCACAGTTAATATGCCATTAAAATCTCTGTATGGTGATACAGATGGCAAAAAAGAAGGAAATATTATCCTTTTTTGTGACTGATATTACCTTATTCCATGGAATTACCCTTAGGTGCTTTTCATATAAAACTAAGTGCCCGAGGTAATATGTGTATAACTTATAGACAATTTACAGGGCTACACAAAATGAAGCTAAACGTTTTTTTAGTTTGAATGTAATTGATAGAAGTGTCTGCTACATTTTAGTATGTCGACGACTACATTTTACTGTGACACAGCGTAGGAAAGAAGATTAATTTTTCATACCAATACTGTAAACCAGTGGCAGTCTACTCCATCCCTACCGCCCACTAGCGGGATTTCCAGCTTGTATGGTGGTTGGTAGGGGTTTTGTCCAATACAGAAGCACTTTCATTCCTTAAAGCTTAATTGGTTTTTTAAAAGCATTGAATTAGAAAAACTGTTTAAATATTTTATGCTGTAACTTGCTATAACTCTTTTTTTTTTTTTTTTTTTTTTTTTTTTTTATAAATTTTATAAAGTTATTTCCCTATTTTATAAATCGTCGTTTTTGTGACCGGAGAGAGCTTTGAAAATTTCTTGAATCCAGTACACTGTTAAAAGAGACTCAATAAAGCAATATTATATGCCAAGCATAAGTGTTGCCAACCAAAATTAAGCTATTTTTGCTTTTTATGGAATAAATACAAAACAATGGATACGCATTTGTGTATGCAATACTTGCAATTTCGCGGACTTAAAAATTAATTAATTAATTAATTAATTAATTAATTAAAAAAATAGAAAATTTCACCTACATTTTTTGCATGCAATCCGATTGAAAATGTTGTTTGTCAAAGGTTTATTGTATTTTTTTGCCTTGTAATTTTCTTGTAATTAAACATTATTAGAAGTGGAAATACTCTGCCGTGTATTCTTTTTTTCATATTTTAAAAGCATACTTGCCAACCTATCCCGGAAGATTGTTAGTCCCGCCTCTTTCCACCTATTTTTTCACACCACTCATTATTTAGAATACTTTGCTTGTTATTTAATCGTAAATATATTTCACGAGAATTACTCTAAAAATTAAGTGGTGCACGAAACGGGGCGGGAACTAACAATATTCCGGATTAGGTTGGCAAGTATGTAAAAGTGATTTCAATATAGGGTATACTATGAGCCAAATGTGTCCCCTACGATACAATTTTGAAATTATATTATAAAAACAGCTAAATTACATTTTACAAAGAATGTTATACTTTACATCTGTGAAAAAAAAAAAAAAAAAAATCAGCCCACACACTCCTAATTAGAAAGATATAAAAAAATCCTCAGATCTTATTAAAAATTAACACTTTTATAAAATCTATGATTCAAGGAAAGAAAAATTGTTTTTTTTTTTTTTTTTTTTTTTGGTACTTAGAAATTTACCTTTATAATAATTGTATATACATTTGTAATACTTTCATAAGCAATCATTTACCATTAAAAATATTTTTCAATAGGATTTGTAATTAATGCAATAAAATTTTTCTATATTTAAATTAATGTCTTTCATTAATCTCAAATGATATTTCCATAAGCATTCTCTTTTAGTTTGTTTTATGACACGAATGTTTACATAAAATTTAATTAAAATTAGTTGCAAGTTGCAAACATTAGCAGTATGATTAAAAAATGAAATTAAAAAGAAGTATTGCTGTATTTTTGGATGTTAAAATTATGTAATAGAGATCTAATTGCTATAACAAATATTTGGAAACGTTATTTATTAAAAATATTTAAAGATTTGTGAAATTTTATTTTGAAATATTATTTTAAAATTTCCTTTTTACTAAAATATATAAAACTAACATATTCTGTAAAAAAATAAATTTGAGTTATTAAAAAAAGAGAGAGATTAAACTTAAGATATATTTTAAAACTTTTTCATGGCGAAAGTAAATTTTGTATAACGAAAAAAAAAAAAAAAAAAAAATTCAATATTACATTATTTTTTATTTTTAAGTTTTTAAAATTTCACATACTTTATTTAAATTTTTATATTATAAAATAGAATTAAAGTTTTACCTTTTTATTTCTTTTTTTCCGCATGTAAATAAAAATGAATCTCCTTTAAATACATAATAGTTAAAAATTTTAAATGTATATAATAGCATTTTCTAGAATATTTATCTAGAATATTTTTCCCAAAATTGATTTAATATGAAATAAGTATTTCACAGTTTAACATTATATATTTTCAAATATGTTTATTTTCAGATAGATATTTTTTTCATTTTTATACAATTGTCTTGCCAAATAACAGAAAATAAATTTACGTTTCATATTTAATTTAAAATGAAACGCAATGCATACTTGCCAAAGTCCTAATTAATATTCCGTAGTGTTGTTAGTCCCGCCCATTTTTTCGCACCAGCAAATTTTTAGAGTAATATACTTCAAATTCAATTGTGATAAAATAATAAGGAAAATACTTTAAAAAGGTACTGGTGTGAAAAAGAAAGTGTGGCTATCAATATACTACGGAATATTAATTAGTATGTTGGCAAGTATGCGCAATGTATTATTTTCTATGAAGCAACATATTATTCGTAATTGCCAAAAAGATTAGACCTTTTTGTGTAAAAATATCTTCAATCTGTCAAATTAATTATTTTAAAGATTGTTGATTAGAGAAAAACAAATTATGATTTATCCATTCCCATCTTTTTAAAACACAAATCTTTAATTAAATTGGATATTTTTTATTTCTAGTGCAGCAAGCTATCTGGGTATTATCCTAACGCCATTACATGGATTGAATATACAGAACGGGAAAACACTAAAACAAGAATGTAGAATAAAATTGAAATAAAAGAATCAAACTGTTCAAAAGTTCTCTGGTTTCTGACCTCTTAGTGAGATCTAGACCATACTTGCCAACACCTTAATTAAAATTCCGTAGTGTTGTTAGTCCCGCCCTCTTTTCACACAAGTAAATTTTTAGAGTAATATTCTCCAAATGCAGTTACGATTAAATAAGAAAAACAATACTCTAAAAAGATACTGATGTGAAAAAGAAGGTGGGGTTAACAGCACTACGGAATATTAATTTGTATGTTGACAAGTATGCTAGACAGACAGGGCGGTAATCGACATTGTCGCACCACTGCGGCAAAATGGGGAGACAGGGCTTTTCACTATCTGAAGTCGGTAGAGACGGGCGTAAAGACAATCATACATAGTTGTTAAATGAAAAGCAGTCCTGTTTCCGGGGCAATCAGAGAGATTGTGTATAGTGTCTTTAAATGGCTCTTATCGATACTTGCCAACATTCTAATTAATATTCTGTAGTTTTGTTAGTACCACCCCTTTTCAACACCATTTTATTTTTCCAGTAATTTTCTCGAAATTTAATTACGGTAAATAAGTACAGAGCTGCTATCATCCTAATTAATAATCTGAAGAATTGCTTGTACTCGCCTTTTTCTTCACACCAATCTTTTTTTAGAGTACTTTTCTTCTTATATCATCGTAAATACATTTAAAGATAATTACTTTAAAAATTATGTGTTGTGAAAAATTGGGCTGGAACTAACAATACTCTGGATTAGGTTGGCAGCTATGTAAGTAGAAATATACTCCTTAAAAAAAAAAAAAAAAAAAAAAAAAAAAAAAAAAAAAAAAACGCGGGACTACACGACTACGGAATATTAATTTGAATGTTGGCAAGCATGCCTCAACCTTAGTCATTCTTTTATAAAAATTCAGTTGCTGGTACTATTTAGCGTTTGAATTAATTTAATTTATATAAAAATTTTATTTTGACTAGAGTAAAGGATATTTCTGGTGAATCACTATTATTTTTATTTGTTGAAAGCAAGGTAATTCTACAGGGGTTTGTGTTGGTGTTGGTGTTTGCGAATAAGACCCATTGACTACTCCAGGATTTTAGGCATGAGAGGTAGTGCCTTCCGTGGAGGTCTTTCTAAGGGATACTAGCCCGTATTTACGCAAGTTTCAAAGAAATCCACAGGAAACTCCGAACGGTTTGGACAACATGAGCTTTGAGCGCAGAACCTGATTGGGCCAGCCATTCTACAAGGATTCCAGCAGACATTTTTTTTTTTTTTTTTTACGGGCGAATTATTTGTTTCCTACCACTATTTCAAAAATACTTTTTTTTCATAAAGTTTTCATGTAACAGTACTACTACTTAAAAATTAACTTTTCCAAAATAGTAGTGAAAAAATTATAAAATACACGTTTAAAAATAAATGCTGCAAATCCTGATTATGCACATCGTACATAATATGAGTTGCATATTTTTTTTTTAATTTTTTTTTTTTTTTAATGAGATTATCCAGTTCAAAGTTAAACATTTTATTATGCAAAATAATTATTGTAATGTCGGGCGATTGCCTGCTCGGTACAAGAGTCTTAACTTCTGTGTATTTCGGTTTCATAGGCTGTTTCAATATTATCAGGAGTCATATTTTCCACGATTTGTTTTCAGGATATTTTTACGGATAAGAAAGTTCCATTTTTTTTTTTTTTTGTAATACTATTTTCATAGAGAAATCTTTAATGCATCTCTATACTAATTTGTCCTAAGAAAATAGGACAAAAATTGTTGAAAAAAATAATGGTAGCAAAAATGTTTTAGATTTCTTATTTTTGAAAGATTCCTGGAAAATGTCTGGTAATATGACCCCCGTAATATGTGATATTTCTGATTAATACCTATATAAGCCAAGCACAATTGTTTAAAAAAACTGATTGATAGGCAAATAAATCGACTGATAGAAAATTACGAAAAATTTGCTTTAACCCGTCGCTGGGGAAATTTATAAAATTTTGCTTGCTGTTCATATGTGAATTTCATTAGTTTGTTGTTCATGAAGGTTTTTCAAAAATTTTATTTAATTTATGCAGGTGGAAGTTTTTAAGTAAGGAGTATGGACCATGGTATACATGGTCCATACTCCTTACTTAAAAACTGCATTTATTAGACAAATCAATTATATAATTTACGAGTTAGCTGTACAACAATTATCTAAAAGAAATGAGGCAATAATGACAACATTCTCTTTCAAGAATGCAAAAATTGAAATTTCTCAAAAACTATTGAAACTGCCAACGAAATATTTATAGATTTTTTTTTTTACTTCATTTAGAAAAAAATATGATTTTGTGTGCATGGTGAAGACTATCGGAAATTCTAAATTCTAAATAATCGTTCATACATCATGTATAACAATATAAAAATCTGCTACGATAATTTTTTCTTACCATTTCCCACCTACAACTTTCCAAATTATTTTAATCTTAAAAATTTATTTATTGAAGAATCCGCTCCTTCCCACTCTCTGGCCATATACACAGATAGTTCTAAGACTCCGAATGGTGTCGCGTGAGCCTTTGTCTCATTTTTTAATTCAGATTTAATTTATAAACGACAAATTAAGCTGCATCGCCTAAATACGTTTTTCCAGGCAGAACTCCTAGCAATAATAGAGGCTATAGAGTGGTTCTGTTCACTAAGCGCCCAGCCAAATTCTGTACTAATTTTTCAGACAGATACTCAGCGATATCCATCCTTAATAATACATTCCCCAAATTTGAAATAATCCTAAACTCCTACAATAAACTTTTAAGTAATCCCCATAAACAAGTAACTATTCAGTGGACAAGGGCGCACGTTGGCACGTTTGGAAACGTGTTAGCTGATCGTCTAGCGAGGGAAGCGACCTCGGCAGAACGCAAAACCGATCATCTTCACCTACCATTCACGCAGTCTCCTTAAAAATATACTGAAAGATAAACTAATGCTGGATTGGCAGTCAGAATGCTCGTCTTCTACTAAAGAAAGAGGAAATTACGAATTTATTAAGAAGGTGGACACCTTTCATTTCCGTGCAAATGAGATTATTGTTTATTACATTACTGGTCAGGAATGTTTTCCGACTTTTCTACATAATATCAGTAAAAAATCAAATGATCTTTGCACATGTCGTAAAAGAGGTTCCCCGTACCGTTACATACAAGAAAAATGTCTACTACTAAAACATTATTTTAAAATTAACAGAAAACTAACTATACGTCAAAACTTATTTCAAATTGTTAATAACCCTAAAAACTACGCATCACAAAAAGAAAACTACAATACCCTAATTTCCAAATTCTCTGTTTAAAATATAAATTCCAACTTTCCTGTGGGCTTATCATATTCATTTAGTTCATGGTCTTAAATTTACTATTTTGACATAGACAAAGTATCTCAAATGTGTGTAAAGAGTTCTTTATACTTGTAACTAATTTAAAGTTCAACAAACTGGGTCCTCGATCCTCCCTGAGGCTTCCTCAGCCTGTCCTCACGAATGAGTAGCTGGATAGGAGATCCCTCGGGATCATTAGATGTTTCCCCCTTGCCACATTACTGCCATAAACCACGCTGTTTGGCACTGACTAGTGGGTACAATCAACCAATCAACTTATAAAACTCAAATTAAATGTATATTACTCAGTTAAATCTCGTTTTATTCTTCATAAGGTGTCGCTAGTGTTCCTAGAGGGCAAATCTTTTAAATGTCTTAATTTCTTTTAGATAATCTTTATTACATAATGTATTTAAAATTAAAATATGACTTTAAAAGATTGAATCTTTTTTACTGAAGAAATATTTTCTTGATTCGTTAAAAATTAACATATGGATCAAAAGATACTTCTTTAGAATTCAAAATTGAAACAAATTAGAGTAGGAAAATATTGTTTTAAAACAATAATTTCACTTTTTGTGATGGAAAGCTGATTTTTTGACACAAAAAATGCAAAATCATACAGAAACTGTTATTTATTTATTAATGAAAATTTATAGCTTTTTTTTAAACAATTACATTTAACAATCCAAATTACATTTGCCAGCTTACATCTTATATCTCTTTTTCTTCTTTTGTGGGAGTGCTTGTAGGTTGATTGTTTTATATATTTCGTAAGCTTCAGGTACAAGTGAAAATTGTGTTTTCTTAATATTCACTTAATACATATTTAACAGAAAATTATTTACATTATCGTCATTAATTAGTTGCAAGTGCAAAAGTTCCCACCAGCTTATTTAAGTCCATAATCTGCATTTCTTTGATGGATTCATTGGACTACCAGCTGGGCATTGAAATGCTGAAGAAAATTCAGGAAAATTCATAAGGGGTATATTAGCCCTGTAAAATGCAAAAATAAAAGTTATTTAATGCATATTAACGACAATAAATTGAACAATATTTGCATATAAACACATCCTTTATAAGTTTCTTAAGAAACAAGGCAAATAAAAACCCATAAATACGTTATAAAAGAAAAATATTACGTTAAACGAAATATTTGTCTCGTTTTAGAAGAATTTCTTCGTATTATACAATCATATCCCATATAGCAAATATTCTTCCAAAGAGCGCCCACAATAAGTTCCAGATTTCCCATATTCCTCCCAGCACATTCCTACAAAGCCTCCTTAGGAACATTGTCTTTCCGTAGCTCCGTCGTAGTTCTCGAGAACTACCTCTGTGAAATCATTCCTAGAAATATCAAATTAGATTTTCCCTCAGATTTCCCAAACATGTCCGTTTTTCCTTCGGGAACAATCTAGGTGGTTCAGGATATCCCAGGAAGTGATGTAGGATGATGATTGTTATATGGGATGTGATGCAGTGTCGTGTAACATCAACATATACTTGAAAACAACTACAAATCTCACAACATGGAGTTTTTTAGGAAAAGAAAGTAAACTTTTAAGCTTAAAAAAGGATTTTTCTATTATAAATCAATGTTCTCAAAGAATTTGTCACTGCACACTGGTGCGCCTTAGGAAGTTTTCTGAATATGTACTGTGATAGTCCAAACATGCACGTCGAGATAGAAAATTAATTCTGGATATAATGGTTTCGGTAATAATATTTTCAGTGGCATAATAGTTACTCAGTTGTATCATTCTATTATGGATATACCATTTCTTTGTCAATACATCATTATTATGTCGTGTACACTATTGTTGGCTAGTGGATGTAATATATGCCGTGGCCTCATTGTTCTCCATGTTCCCATCTAAATTATATCTGTGGGAATCATAGACACGGGGGGGGACCCTCTGTGGCGGAGCAAAATTGTTATAGCATGTCTCCGGACCATCCTTAAAGGTGATTCCCATACAGTTGTCAATTCCCCATACTGTAGCACTAGTTCGATGTAAAACCCACTTAACCCTGAACCCTCAACCATGGCCCATGAAAAAGGACTTTAGGCACTTGATCGTACAACTCTGAGATATTTTTTAAGCGATCAAAGTGAAATTTCCAACTGTCTGATATTGCTCATCGGTGATTTCCGTCAAACTATGGCTATCATTCCAAGATCAACACCAGAAGACGAGCTGAAAGCATGCCTTCAGAATTCGGCTCTGTGGAGATATGTGAAGGAAACTACACTATGCGTGTGCATTTACTTAGCGATGCTTCTGCACAAATATTTGCCAAGCAACTTTTAGATGTCGGAGAAGGAAATCTCCCTAAAACACAGGATATATCGATCTCACTGAACATGTGTCAACTTAAGTCATCAATTAAAGATCTTGAAAAGAAAATTTATCCGACCATGTCAATCAATTTCAAGAATTACGATTGGCTGTGCGAGCGAACTATTTTAGTGTGGACGGATGATAACTTTAATCGAATCAATAATAAGATTCTATTAAACATTTCTGGTGCGGTTACGGTATACAAATATCTTAACGCAGACACAGATAGGATCAAAGTGTTAATTTCCTAATAGAACTTTTTAATTCAATGGTGCCTTCTGGAAGACCACCGCACATATTGACGTTGAAAGTTGGTTTACCAATACTTTTCCAATGGAGTCTCAACACGCCAAAGTCGTGCAACGGAACCAAAATTTTCATTAAAAACAATCGCTGAATGTCGTTGAAGCAGCAATAATTGACGGCAAATGTGAAGGAGAAATTGTGCTGATTGTGAGCAATCGAATGATTTGCACTAATTTTCCATTCTCATTCAAACGACTACAATTTCCAGTGCGATGACAATCAACAAAGCTCAATGGCAGTCGCTGTACGTTGCTGGATTCAATTTAATAGAAAATTCGTGATTTTCGCATATCGTCTTCATTAATATTGATATGCATCCTGATCACGTAGATTAATTTTAGTTTTTGGAAGTGCGTATTTTGAAAATAACGGCTCTACCGAATTTTTTCTTCAAGTCCATTGTGATATATCTTCATATACCATAAGCTCCCTTTCAGTTACATAATTTAATGTCTTCTGACCTCGTTATTTTCAAAGAAATTTTATAATTTATGAAGAAAATTTAATGGAAGTCGTGTAATTGTTGTACACAAGATTTTTTATAAATATGTTATGTTATGTATTTAAAACAAAAATTAGTCAATCTTGAGCAGTTGTTAAAATATATATATATATATATATATATCTATATATATATAATAAAATAAAATGAAAAAAAAAAAAAAAAGAAGATTATTAGCAAAAAATTAAATAAATTGGATTTAAATAAATTTAATATACAGTATGGAAATACTGTCTTTTGCATACTGTTGCTGAATCGTACTTTAAGTGCAATATAATTTCAAAAATATAATTTTAATAATCAATAAATATAAATTAAAAGATTTTTTTCCAAATTTACATCTTTATTTGCATGGTAATTATAATGATAAAACGTCCGCTATAAATACGATCCTGCAGCGAATACAAGCGAGTGAATCACTGTCATTATGGTACCTTGTAATTCATAGTATGTGCTCCAGAAATTCAAATAAATATCCTCTATGTGTCTATCTGGAAAAACCGATACATTAACAGATTAAATAACATGATATGCATGAATAAAAAACAAACAATTGTAGCAGTTATTGATTAGTTCGTATAATTCCTTTACTTATATTTGCCACATTCTCATGCAAAGCACAACAACCTGGTAGACATTTTTTGATTATTTATTTATTCTATTCTATTTTATTTATTTATATTTATTTATTTATTTATTTATTTATTATTTGTTTTATTGATTTAAGGAGATTCGTCTTAATTTTCATTTCATTTCAATTTTGACCTGCATACCAAATTTCTTGATTCGCTCATCTTAGCTGCGAAATTTTTGGTATGGTAAAATTTTAATCATAATTACTATTTCCATCAAAAGAATTAATTCAACTGCTATTTGTTTTTTAACTTTTGTTAAAAACTAAATTCGAGAAATGTCTCATTTCTTGAATAATTTTTTTCTCACCTATATTTTCCTGGGCTGTGACTGTCTTTGATATACCGCTCATTGGCTTCTTTGCTTAAAATTTCACACCATAGCTGAAAAAGGCAAGTATAAATAATAAGAATATTTAAAAAAAAAAATTACGTTAATTTGCACAAGAAAATGTATTAAAAAGGTACAATTGCTTCACTAGCACATTATGATTAGAAATTGTATATATCATTTTAAAATTCTTTGTTTTTTCTTTAAACTTATATCAGGGTTCCCACGGCCACGCCTTTTTTCAAGGACTCTTCCACCAGAATAAGTTTAAGATAAATTTATTCTTAAATGTACAGTGTACATTTAAGAAGAATTTTTTTTTAGATAATACTGGTGTAAGAGTCCTTGAAAAAAATCGGGCCGTGGGAACCTTGTATATCTTCTTTTAAAACCAAGATGCTGTAGGTTTTCACAGTGGAAAATCGCCGTTCAGACGGTATAGTGGTTAGCACCCCTGAATCCTACACTTTTTGGACCTGTATTCGAATCCTAGGCGAGGCATGGATGCGTTTTCCTTGTTATAGGAACGAGGATTTACAGGAACGAGGAGCCGTTCAACGCTCTAGGAGCAGTGTGGAATGATTCTAGCTATGCTAGGCCCCTTCTCCGTAATATTTATTATATATATATATTTATATAAAGGACGCCAGAGCCTTGTTAGGATAGCGATGACCACTCATTGGGTGTCCCTTCACAAATTTTCATTAATTCAGCGACCCACCGGCTAATGCCTTGTCGCAAGTGACGCGCCATTGAAAAAAAAAAAAAAAAGTTGAAAATAATAAACAAAAATTAAGGAAGTTTCCATATATATATAAACACTAGCAGTTCAGACCATTTTTTCACAATTGCAAAACAGAATTACAAAAAATTTGAAAGCAAAGCCAAAGTTTTATGCCTTGACAAGAAATTATTTTGGAGACCAAGCATAGTTCAAATATATTGAAAAATAAAATTTGCAGAAGAACATCCAGAAGTACCTCTTTCACTCTTCAGGAATATAATTTAAGAATATCTTCATACTTTTCCTAGGAAAAAAAAGGGCCACATAATAAAATTTTCCTAACTTTCAAGGTTCTACTGAAAATCACTGCAGACACGCGGTGACAAGGTTAAAAAATGTCATCTCCCCCATAAATCACCTTTTTGGTTAAATTTCAGAAGGTACTCATAACTTGCTGGGACGGCTTTATTTTCTGTATAATACACCTATACATTTAAAATTATATATAGAAAATATATAAAGGAAATTAAAATCTTTTCAGGAAAATAATATGTATATTCTTAACTAAACATCACCATAGCTGCCAATATTTAAATTTATTCCGGTGTAATTTTAGCCCCGCCTTTATATCGTACGACTCATTTTTTAAAAGTAATTTTTTCTTATTTTATCGAAGTTATGTATTGAAGAAAATTTTTCTGTAAATAAATTGGTGCGAAATAAAGGCGGGCTAAAAGTACTCCGGAATAAATTAAAATATTGGCAGCTATGCATCACAAACGGAAAAAAAAAAAAAAATAATAATAAATAAATACAGCCGTTTTTATATGAAATGCAAATACGTTTCAAGTAAAGTAGACCAAATAAAACAGATGGGTTAATTATGACAAAAGAGGAGATATTTTACTAAATTTTAAGTTTCTACAGAAACCCATTGCAGATATTTGGTGATAGTTCTAAAAATATTCTGAACCCCTTTCACTCCCTTAAGGAAAATTTTCTGCCAAACTCCCGGATGATTAGCTTCTACACTAACTCGTTTTATATTAATTTATTTATTTTGATTATATTTGATAAAAATCATATTTTCTAAGGTTAACTAAACCTAAGCAATTTAAATAATAATAATAATAAAAAGCATTTTATATAAGTAATCTGACCCGCCCCCTAAACAGGACACTGGATAAAAGGGATGAAATTTGCACTTACATGCTTTAATGTTCTCTTCAGTGACAAAAAGCTATTTCTAAGTACGAAGATTTATTTTATCCGAATAATTTTTTCTTATTTACATAAGTGTTCTACAGAAAGAATCCAGCAACTGCCAAGAGAAAATGAAAACCGCGCCCACCAATGCAAAGAATAAGCGAAGTTTCCCGAGTGAGGAGGAAGGGGCGAGCCGTATAACTCATGCGAGCAAAATGTTTTACATATACCTACGTGTTAGAACTGACAAAATATTTGCATCAAACAAATACTGATTTTCACATACTATTTTTAGCTGTACTTTAAATAGAAAAAATTGATAAAAATTGTTAATAGTCCTAAAAAGACATTATGTTAAATTTTAAGCTTCTGTTAAAAACCAATATAAAGATACGGTAGGCCAATAGCTCCTATTTTATTAATCAGACCACAAGGAAGCTTCATTTGTATGTTATGAATAACATGGGAAAAAGAATGTGGAAAAAGCAGTTTTACATTTCGACAACAAACAGCACTTTAAGTGTTAAAGCAGATGCAAGTAATCAAGATCATACTTGCCAACCATCTCATTATGAACTATACAATTTTTAGTACCCGCCTTTTTTTTCACACCAGTGAATTTTTAGAGTAATTTTATTCTTATTTAATCGTAACAACATTTGGAGAAAATTACTCTAAAAATAAAGTGGTGTGTAAAAAGAGGCGTTTTTTAAAGGGGCGTTAACAATTGTGCAGTTAATGAGATGGTTGGCAAGTATGAATATTAAACTAGTCAATGTGGTTGATCTAAAGAAATCTAAGTTTTGTTTTGTTTATATATTGAATCAATTAAAAAGTTCTTAAAATTTAAAGTTTCATAACAATTTAGTTTATTATAATTTTTGTTCAATTATAAAATTATTTTTTTCCGTTCATTTTATTTATATAAATATGCAATATCCTACTTGAGAATATTTTTGTTGTTGACATTTTTAGAAATTTTACAATACATGTAATTTGTTTTTAACTTAAATCTATATGTCATGGTTTTCAATATTAGGATATTAATTTTTCTATCTGTATGTATATATTAAAGTGCAAATGTTAAAATAACCATAAAATAAACCTTTTATTTAAATATTTTATATATTAAAGAATATCAAATCTTTTTAACGTACAAATCAAATTCCCGACTAAAATATTTTTAGTTCGTTTAAGGAATAATATGAACTATCGTGAAATGTCAGTTATCATGCAATAAAAATGGTTAATTGTGTAACTGACTATGAGAAAATATCAGCATTTTCCGATTTATGGCAATTGCTAATTAAATTAGATATGTTTTCATCGTTATAAATTTAATATATTTCAAGAAAAACAGAAAATAAATTTTAGATAGAACATTTAAGTGACGATAAAATTTACCTGTGTGTATTGTAAGAAGAAGACTTGTGAATTAGAATAGGATATTCCTGGAAGTCTAGGTTCCTCCCCATTTTGTGACACATAGTGTCTATAGGCCTGTGAGTGAAAAATATGTTATAGTTACACATATAAGGTTATAATAAAATCATAAAATTTAATATATATTTAAGTAAATTGTGATTATATATTTAAAAAAAAAAAAAAAAAAAAAATCACGATATATGAGTCCCTAGAGAACGTACTATTCAAGGAAACGGCATATATGGTTGGATTTAAAAAATTTAAAATATGCACTGTAGATTGAAGTGGAAAACTACAGTCTTACTCTTACAATTACAGTGACAGTAACAAAATTTCGAAAATTTATGAACACCAAGATTATTTTTTTAGTCACATCGTGGTTTTAAGTATGATTCCGGTAACTGGGAAATTTGAGGTTGAGTGTGTTTTGTAGACCTGCTAACTAGGCTAGTTTATCCGTAATTGTATTAAGCCCCGCCATTTTTTCACTCCAGAATAGTTGTAGAGCAATAGTCTTCTTATTTATTCATGAGAACATATTGCTGAATATTACTCTACAACTATTCTGGTCTGAAAAAAGGCGGGGTCATTATTATTACCATTATAGATACCATTATATATTACCATAAGCTATTACCATTACAGATAAACTAGCATAGTTAGCAGGTCTAGTTTTGCATCGTATAAGAGCTAGGCAGTGCGCAATTGACGAGGATATAAAAGAAGCAATGCGGTTATCGAACTAGTACTATCGAACTTGTGTACAGTTTACTAGTTTAAAGAGAAATGAAGAAAATTTAAGATTCTCTTCTTGCTTCCAATCTTACCACACAACTGTACGAACAGGTTCCACAAAGCGATTGAAATTAGTTTTCGTATATAAATTTATATGAAACGATTACAACATTTAAATATAATGATATATGTAGATTCTTTCTTTGCACCAGGTAATTATGGGATCAAAATTTGTTTATTTATGAATTTTATTGTGGCCGTAGGAGATTTAGTTTCACGCAGGCTTTAAATGCTTTTCTACTCCTTCGTATTGAAAACCTATCAAGTGCTATTTATCCTCATCTCAAATAAAACGTACAAGCTGTACAAAGCCTGATTCAAAGTCAAACAAACAAAGTCTGATTTCTTAACAATAAGCAAACAAAGCATGCATACGGTTTTCTCGTATTGCACTATTCTAGTACCCTATCAGTCATGTATCGAGAAAGATTTTTATGATTAGCTTTAAAAAATTTCTTAATTACATACAAAGAAAGATGACTAAACTGAATTTATTGAATCTATAATTTAAAATAAAAAATATATGCAATGCACATCCATCAAATTATACAGTATTGTATGGTATTATTCAGTCATATATATTGTACAAACATAGCCTCCTAAACTATTAGATGCCTATCGCGTGGCTCGGAAACATGGCAACAGTTCACGTAGCGACCCTTGAAAGGGAGAGACTGGACATTGAACAAAGATGGCGGACTCTCGTTCAATGATCACTCGTTCGCCGTAGAACATAAAATACTTTTTACCAGAGTCTGACACTTTTCTTTTAATTAAGATCACGGGAAATGGTTTGGTTTATCTTTAAAGAACCATGCCCAGAATCATTCAAGATATTTTCATGACGTAATGGTGTCGTATATAATAGCCTGAACAAACATGGCGTATCAACTGGCGGGTCAATGTCCAGTCTCTTATAATGTAGGATCTCTAAGTTCAAGCAGTAGACAGCACCACCTGGTACAGATTGCGCGACTTTTTTATTCAAATCTCACCAATAAACTTAAGAAATATATGATATATATAATCGACGTTTCTTCGATTATATTCGCCTTTTACGTATATCAAATCCCACTTAAAAAATTTTTTGGTGGCTGTTGAATAAAAAAGATACGCAATCTGTATGTACCACGTGGCGCTGTCTACCTCTTAAGCTGTTGCCAAGTTTCCGAGCCACGCGACAGGCATCTAGTTCAGGAGGCTATGGTATAAAATGGGAAGATATTTTTACTTATTAGATTTACATCTCGAATCGAAAACATTCAAATGAATATATTTTGTTTTGGTATTTTTTACTTATTTATAGAAAACAAATAAGTAAATAAAATATATATATTAAATTTTTTTGTATCATTCATTTTTTAAAATAATTATAAAATGTTTTTTATTAGTATCAGGTTTTTAAGAATCTTTTATTCACCGTGAAAAAAAAAAAAAAAAAAAAAAAAAAAAAACTTCGCAAAAAAATGTGAATTATTAGAAGAAATATCTTACTCTGTAGGCTTGTGCCAGGCCTGAATTATCACAGATATTGTCGTCTAAGGTTTGATTCCCATTAACCTAAAAAAATAAATTTAAGTCAAATGATCACAATAATAATTTTTTTTTACCACTAATGGTTATTGCAGTTATGTTCATTTCTATATAACATATACTAAATTATCATAGAAAAAATAAAATTAAAGCTTTATAAATTAAACGCAGAGCAAAATAATTACCAATTCATACTTGCCAAAATGCTAATTAATATTCCGTAGAATTGTTAGCCCCGCCTTCTTTTTCGCACTAGTATCGTTTTAGAGTATTTTTCTTCTTATTTAATCGTAATTGCATTTGGAGAATATTACTCTAAAAATTTACTGGTGTGTAAAAAAGGGCGGGACTAACAACAGTACAGAGCATTGATTAGTATGTTGGCAAGTATGCTAATCGGATCTATTAACTTTTAATCAAACTGTAAAGAATGTTTTATGAATACCAGTCTTAATAGTAATTTAGGTTAGAGTAAAAAAATACTATAATGAAATTTCGATTTGAATTTTACATTTATTTTTAGTTTTTTCTTTCATTATCACCTTAAGATAACATTATTGTAATGTAATTTCAATGTTTCACTATTATGTTTATTTTTAATGTATATGCCTCTCAAAAAAGTAACCAAATGCACAAAAATTAGAACAACAACAACAACAACAACAACAAAAAAAAAAAAAAAAAAAAAAAAAAAAAAAAAAAAGAAGAAGCCTGTTAGATGTCATAAAAATATATCAGCAACATGTGACGCGGAAAGTGAGTTATTTCTCAATAGTTCTTATCGACTGTGTAAGTCTACAGGGAAATGTTTAAAGATTAAATTTACTTTTAAAAGCATTTTGTCACTGAAACCTTTTATCTTTTTAGTAGTTAAGCATTCTGACGTAAAAATTACGTATTATCTATGAAATACGGGAAACTTTAAAAACATATACATGCAGCGAAGTGTTTTTCTCGAATAATTTTGTTATATATTTTAAAGTTTTACTTTTTAAAAGCTAGGAAAGAAATTAAACATTTTAAAAATTATATTTATTTCAGAGCTGAACTTAAAGTATTCTTTTAAAATACAATTTTTTAAAAGGTTATTTATGCAATAAATGTTGTTTCTTTCTGCATGTAAACTTTTTAATCTTTTTTTACAATATGATGCACTAATAATTATTTCAAATATAATATACTGGTTATTTAATGATTATAAATACTGAAATATAATTTTAATTAGGCTTTTTTTTTTTTTAAGAATGAATATTATATATATTTTAGTTGTTTTACTTAAAAAAATTGAACAAATTTAATATATAAAAATATGTTAAGGGCAATTCCATGAAAAATGTAACGTCAGTCACACACAGAGATAATTTTGCTTCCACTAATATTTTTTAAGAATAATTACGTATCCATAGTTGCCAATATTTTAATTTATTCCGGAGTATTTTTAGTCCCGCCTCTAATTCGTACAACTTTGTTTACAGAATTTTTTCACCAATACATAACTTCGATAGCTTAAAAAGAAATAACTCTTAAATAAAAAGTGGTATGATTTAGAGGCGGGGCTAAAAATACTCCGGAACTAATTAAAATATTCACAGCTATACTAATCTATTGATCAAAAAAATTACAATTATTATGCCATTAAAATTTTGGTATGGTGATACTGGTGGCAAAAAAAAAAAATATATATATATTATCCTTTTACGTGATTGATGTTACATTCTTCAACGGAATCACCCTTAAGTTAATTAAAATAGAAAGCAAATATATATTAAAATCTAAAATATGCTACGATTCAACTACGAGAAAATAAAAAAAAATAAATAAATAAAATTACAAACACAAATTCATAGCTGCGAACAACATACTAATTAATATTCCATATTATTGTTAGTACCCGCCTTTTTTTTTAACACTAGTCTTTTTTTTTTTTTTTTGAGTATTTTTCTTCTTATTTAATCGTAATTAAATTTGCAGAGAATTTCTTTAAAAGTTATGTGGTGTTGGAAAATGGGTGGTTACTACCAATACCATGGATTATTAATTAGGCTGTATACAACTATGCATTTTAGTCCACCATCAATATTTTTCAATTTAAATAAAAAAATATCATATGAATATCCGTTTAATAGTAATTTATATTATTTTTAGTTTAGAGCTGTACGTCTAATATTACAACTAATTATTATCCAAGTTTTTCATCTAAATTTTCGTTTTTCTTTACTATTGCATTCCCATATTTGCCAACCATCTCATTATGAACCGTGCAATTTATAGTACCCACCCTTTTTTTCACACCAGTCATTTCTTTAGAGTAATTTTATTCTTATTTAATCGTAACAAAATTTGGAGAGAATTAATCTGAAAATGTGAAAAAAGGGGCGTTTTTTCAGAGGGCGTTAACAGTTGTACGGTTATTAATGAGATGGTTGGCAAGTATGCATTCCGATAATATTAGTATGATGGAATTTCGCTATTTCAGTTTTATCTTTATTTTTAAAATGTGCTACCATAATTTCCAACATCCTAATTAATATTCCGTAATATTGTTAGTATCCTCCTTCTTTTTTAACACTAGCCTTTTTATATTTTTCTTCTTGATTAATCGTAATTAAATTTGGAGAGAATTACTCTAAAAATTATGTGTTGTAGAAAAATGGGCAGGTATTAACAATACTACTGAATATTAATTAGGATGTTGGTAACTATGCAACTTAATACACTATCATTATTTTTCGAATTAAATAAAAAAGTATCATATTAATATCCGTTTTAATAGTAATTTAAGTTATTTTTATTCTAGAGCTGAGCATCTAATATTAGAATTAATTTTTATCCAAGTTTTGTATAAATTTCTGTTTTTTCTTTATTATTACGCTCAAATAACATTACTGTGATGTATATCGATGTTTCAGTCTTATTTTTATTTTTAAAATATACTTCCAAAGTTTCCAACATCCTAATAAATATCCCGTAGTATCGTTAGTATCCGCCCATTTTTCCACACCACATAATTTTTTAGAAACTTGATAATGAACCCTCTCTCTCTCTCTCTCTCTCTCTCTCTCTATATATATATATATAACAATCTGGAACGAAAATATGAAGGCACTTAATTCTTTTTTAATGCAATTATATTTTCAGCAGCGCTGTTAAGTATGTGAGACTAAGATTGTGGTTTTATTAGATAAATCTGACAATTTAATATCTTATTAATCTTTACTTATATCAATCTTATTAATATAAATACACTTTGAAATTTTCAATTAGTCATTATTACAAATATTTTTAAATCTTCATTCAAAGAATTTTATGTTATAATACCATTTCACAAAGACATATTTGCATCTGCAGTTGAACATAAAAGAGCTTTCTAAGATATTAAATAAACCATGTTTGAGAAATCAAATGCAGACAAGTATTTATGCATTACAAAAATGCAAGAACGAAACATTTTTTTACAAACTGATGTATGTAGTGGTTTAAATCCTTTTTAATTACACATAGACCCAGAGCCTGATTAAAGGGGAAGCACACATTATCTCCCCGCTCTCACCGGAATATTTTTACAATTATTTTTTACTTCACGTTATAGAAATTCCACGCTTTGACGAGGAAATTTTTTTATAAAAAATGAACGGTGTGAAACAATTCAATTTACTCACCGTTATTAGACATCAGAGTTCTTTTAAAATAATTTTTAATGAGAATTTTCTGTTTATTATAGGAGGAAAGTATTTATTAAAAAATAATGGTGTAAGTATAAATAATGTGTTCTTCCCCCTTAATCAGGCTCTGCATAGACCATAATCCCGTGTAAAATGCTCTACGCAGAAATTTTCCCAAGGTTCCTATCCTGAGTTTACGTGAGTTTTGAAAAAAAAAAAAAAAAAAAAAAAACATGGAATGTTTCGAAAGAATATATTGAAGAGGGCTAACTGGATTTAAGCTCCGTATTTCCTGTCTATCAACTTCGAGAGCTAAACATCTCAGCCACTGGTGGAATTCTACAAATTGAGAAGATTGCAGCTAGCAGCTGGGTGCGAGAAATTTTGTTATTTGTGAAACGGATTGAACTTGTGAGTCTAAATGACTTTTACAACAAGTTGAAATAATTTAACCTTTTATAAGAAATTGATAAAGCCACGTTCTTATTGATTATCAACCAAAAGATCCCCGGGCGTGGCTGAACGAGACTGAAGATTGCTGATACAAATTCAGTTATTTATGCTACATTTAACTGTAAAAATTCTCAATTTTCTGTACGATTCTGCTTCGAAATAATACATGATAACAAGGTTTTGATGTGTCCTTTAAAGCAGGTCTTTTTGCCAGGACTGTATTGTGGTAAATGGGGATTAGTTTGAAGATTAATAAAAGCAACTAAAATACAAAAACATAACATTTATAAAAACATAAAAGTGTTACTAAAAAAAAAAAACCTACGCCTATTTAGATTCTTAAAATGCCTTCACCAATGTTGAGTCTAGTGAAATTGGAAGTATTATAATTTGAAACACAGCACGATTATATGATTTATAATTTTTTCAAAAAAAGAAGGGGGTTGATGGATAAAGAATGGCGAGTGGCTCTATAAGAACCAAATGAATTCTCACCACTCTCTGGCCTTTATGGGTCTCACTTGTTTACTTAAACATCACATACTAGGTTTAAATTTTTTAGTTGCTGAAAAGTTAAATAGAGTATAACACGTTAAAATTTCCCATTTGATTAAGGCCATAATAACGCGTCCTCAATTTGGGTCACATGGCAGGGAATGTTTTAAAATTTAATATGCAAGCATCTTACATTATCAATATTAGAAAAATTGGAAATAATTCATAATTCACTTTTGTTGGTATTATTTTTCCGTAATTATTATTTTTACATATTTAGAGGTGATTTTTAATTATTTTGGCGACTATATATATATATTAAAAAAGTAATTGAATTTATTGATAAATGCAATATAAATGTTAATACTAATAACATAATAATAATAATAATAAAACCTAAAATTGTCTTTTTTTTTTTCTTTTCCAAATGAAAAGAAATATAATAGTGATTGTATTTCTTACGTTTTGTCCAACCATGTCTATTGGTAATTGTGAATATTGCTCAATGTAGCAGGATACTTGTTCCTTAAACTTCTCTAGTATTTCATCTGACCACCACTGAGTGAAATTGCCCGACTTGTCATACTTCCTGCCTGACACAGAGAGCACAGATCAGAGAATGAACAGCAGTAAAATATTTTTATATTAATGAAAACATATTATAATATCATATATTTACAAAAGGCATTTGATATTTAAGATTAGTAAAAATAAATGATTAAGGATGCTGTTCATATATTATTTTTAAAGGATATGAAACATTATGATATTAATAATAAACAAACTGGTATTTAAAATATTAACATTTTACAGAAATGTAGATACAAATAGAATGGTATATTAGAAAATACTTATAATACGAGAGTCGATCTGAAATTTTTGAGATACGGCTTAATGGTACAAATTAAAATTTTCCAACTTTAGGAGTTTTCAAAATAGTATACTCTAACATCAATGCACTATTGTAGGGGAGTTTTCTAAAGATTCAATGTTTCAATCCATCTATTTATTGGAATCGGTCAAAAATATGCTTTTATAATTACATCACTCTCATCTTTGGAATGAAAAATTCGACTAAGTAATTTTTTCTTTGGATTACACAATAGCCAAGAGTCACACAAATCAATTTTAGCAATATATGTTGAGTTTTCTATTACTTTGAGGTGTTTTTATTCTAGAAATTTGGCTGTCAATTATGCCGTAGGAGAAAATGCATCAACAAGGGAAAGCATGAGTACCCTTTTGCTCACTTTTAATGGATTTCTGGAAGATACATAGTGGTGTACCAAATAGCTGTAATTGTCTTCTGTCCCACGAGCTAGATATGGCTTTGACCAGTCCTGTACATCTGAAGAGAACAGCATACCTTACCTTTTTCCTTGCTTGTTGTCTTTTCACGTTGGGGTCAATCCATTTAAAATCACCCAAAAAGAATAAAATTTGTTGCTCAACATTTTTTGTTTTTCTTATTTTTTTACCAGTTTTTCCCCGTTATTAGGTGAGTTCAAAACTGTCGAAAAATTTTTTTTTAGGCTCATACTTTTTTTTTGACAGCCATTTTGAATTTGCATCGTAACTGTTTTTAGGACAAAAACGAGGTTTGCATAAAAGTATCTAACTCAGTTAATTTTATAGATATCAAGACAAAATAAAAAACAAAATTATCAGAATGACCTCCTAGATGTTTTGTACATGCATAATATTTCCTACGCCATGAGGAAAGTGAAGAAAAAAATTCACAACTATAGATGGAAAATTACCTTAAAGTGGTAATTTTAGTGCTGCAAAACTACTTAAAAAATGAAAGACTCATCAATAATTTTTTTTTCCTGCGTAGATTTGTTACAGGACTAGTTACTGTAGAAGTTTCCAGTTTGAGAGTTTTATCCTTTTTTTTATATAATTTTTCAAAAATGCCCAAAATTGCATTTTGGCAATATTTAAAGTTGAATATCTCAAAAGGGACTGAGTGAAAAATTATGAAATTAATACAGATAATATCTCTTTATGACATAAACATATGATAAAAATTTGATGACTGAGACTCAACTGGTTCCAAAGTTATAGTGCATCAGAATTGGCCCAAAATTGCATTTTACGCACACAGTATTTCACGAAAATTAATTTTAAAAATACATTTTCCTGTATATTATAATTGCTGTATATATATATATAAACTCTAATAACTTAAAATGAGCTATTTAACTTTTTCAAACAGAAATACCCTAACTACAAAATTAGACGGTCAGTGTTCTGTGCTATGTGACCGAAGTGGTGTGTCCACCCAAGATCATCTGGCACACATAGTGTATGTATCTGCAAATACACCCAGAACGTAAAACTCTTGATTGAAGGAGCAAGACTCAAAATAAATTACAGGGAACTAGTAGAATTACTTGTGTGTAACATTGATAATGAAAGTTGCATGCTGGACAAGTGTTCAGAATGTCCAGGATCCGAAGGTCTTCTGGAAGTTCCAATGAAAGAAATTGGCAATTTACCAGAGGAAGTAGCTTTTAAGCAGTGGGTGCAAACTGACAGAGCAGAATTTATCACCCGATTACTACCAGATGAGGAATTTCTAAATCTTCTTGTGGAAGATAGAGTAAAACTAAAATCTCACCATTTCATTTCAACAGTTCAGTCTAATCATTTGAAAGAACTTAAAAATAATCTCAAAAACAGTGAATATTTAGTCATTGGTGATTTTTCAGAAAACTTTACATTTTGCGTTCAGAATGAAATTCAGAACTACCACTGGTCCAACAGCCAAGTTACATTACATCCATTTATTATTATTATTATTATTATTATTTTAAATGAAATTTGCTGTAAAAGCATTTGTATGATAAATGATTATCTTATTTAGGATACCTTTATAGCTGATGAATTTCAAAAAATCTCACCAATGAAATGAAGAATTTTTTACCCGAAGCAAAGATGATGATTTACTTCAGCGATGGTGCTAGCAGCTAATACAAAAATAAGAAAAACTTTATTAATCTGTGCCAACATGAGAATGATTTTAGCTTGATAGCTGAATGGAATTTTTTAGCTACATCTCATGGGAAAAACTTGTGTGATGGTATAGGGAGGGGGGAGGGGAGGGTACCACTAAAAGGGAAGTAACTAGATCCAGCATGCAAAGACTTTACAATAACTAAATTCTTACTCCACAAGACATGTTTAAATACTGAAACGAAAAAATAACCAGAATAGAATACATTTTTGTCTCTGCCAATGAAATTAAACAAACTGAAGCTAAACTAACAAAAAGATTTGAATTTTGCTTGCCTGTGACATGAATAAGAGAATATCATAGATTTGTTCCTATAAGTAATAATCAAATCAGATGTTACACTACATCAATAAATAAGAAATTTGATGAGCACGAAACTTTGATAGTGTTTATTAACACATCTTCGCTTACAAATATGGACTATGTTGCATACATTTACGAATATCATTGGTAGCTAGGCATAGTCAAAGACAAGACCGATCAAAATAATGATCTATTAGTTCAATTTTTCCCATCCATATGGCCCAAAGACTGCCTTCCAAATATCTATAAATGACATGGTGTGTGTTCCAGTAAACAAGATTGTGAGGAAAATTACCCCTATCGAACAAACAACGGTTTCGGACAGACACATAACATATCAAAAAAGCTATGCAACGGAATTTCAACACTCTTCAATACTTTCAAGAAATTATAAAATTATTATGCTAACTGATAAAATGTACATCATCAGTTTGAATAAAATTTTGTATTTTAAGTTACAATGTTGATTTTTACCTTAAATTTTCATCAAAATTCTGTATACCTAAAATGCAATTTTTGGCCAATTTTGATGCACTATAACTTTGGAACCAGTTGAGTCTCAGTCATCAAATTTTTATCATATCTTTATGTCATAAAGAGATATTATCTGTATTAATTTCATAATTTTTCACTCAGTCCCTTTTGAGATATTCAACTTTAAATATTGCCAAAATGCAATTTTGGGCATTTTTGAAAAATTATATAAAAAAAAGGATAAAACTCTCAAGCTGGAAACTTCTACAGTAACTAGTCCTGTAACAAATCTACGCAGGAAAAAAAAATTATTGATGAGTCTTTCATTTTTTAAGTAGTTTTGCAGCACTAAATTTACCGTTTTAAGTTAATTTTCCATCTGTAGTTGTGAATTTTTTTCTTCACTTTCCTCATGACGTAGGAAATATTATGCATGTACAAAACATCTAGGATGTCATTCTGATAATTTTGTTTTTTATTTTGTCTTGATATCTATAAAATTAACTGAGTTAGATACTTTTACGCAAACCTTGTTTTTGTCCTAAAAACAGTTACGATGCAAATTCAAAATGGCCGTCAAAAAAAAGTATGAGCCTAAAAAAATTTTTTTCGACAGTTTTGAACTCACCTAATAACGGGGATTAACTGGTAAAAAAATAAGAAAAATAAAAAATGTTGAGCAACATGGCCTGGGTGATTTCTAATGGATTGACCCGTTGTTGGTTTGTGACCATTTTTAAAGACCCCTTAACGCATTGGAACGGTTAAAAACAGCACGTTTCATCACCAGTTATGATTTATGAAATAAGGTGGTGAACACCATTATTAAGTTAGTTTTTCGGACATATTTTTTAAAGATTCTGTCAAGATCCGCTTTTTTGTCTGTTAAAATATAGAGGATAAAAAAACAAACTAATTCTTTCATAAGTAGTTCTTCAGGAATAATTTTATGTATTGACTCCGGTCTAATCTTACGTTCCTTCAGTATCATTTGGTAAGTGCAGCGATTAACATTTTTCGTAAGACAAACAAATTTTCTGGAACTGCAGCTGACAAAGTTCTTCCTGTATGTTTCTCATCTATGAGAGAAGTTCAATCTTAGCAAAATTCTGTAAACCATCTGAATACAAAGGCACAAGCTAGAGTATTATTTCCTAACTTTGAGGGCATTCTTCTTGATTTCATTCCACTTCAAAATCTTAGAAAATCAAAATGCGATGTAAGTTTCTAAAAAGAGTGTTTTTTTTTTTCTTTTTTTTTTTTTTTTTAAGAGCGATATAATGTACAGAATAAACAAATCAAAACATTATCTTTATACTTAAAAGATAATGGTTAAGAAAGTTTAAATAATAATAATAATAAAAATAAAAATAATTGTATAATAAATTAATGAAATTAAAATGAATTTGGAAACATCATAATTGAATAAAATAACATGGTACTTCAACTGACAATAATATTTTCTTTGGGGAAAGGCAGAAATAGTAAAATGTAATGACTATTCACCTACCGTTGTTGTCGAACCCATGCGTAATCTCGTGTCCGATAATAACTCCTAACATACCATAATTTAAATATCTGAAAAGAAACAAAACTAATTAAAAACAATAAAACTATAAGTGTTATCAACATCTACATGAAATTTTAATCAGTAAAACAATGTAATAAGAAGTATTATTATATGTAATACATGAAATTTACAACTGTTATGAATGTCCCTTTTTCTTACAATATATTTCGTAAGAAATAAACATTGATTAAACCGGTTAATTAATTTGTTTTTAATTAGAAATTTCAGTCATTATTTTTACAACAAAGTATACCATATTTTTATTTTAAATATATATTTATTTCATGGAGTATGAAAGAAAATATGTGAATTTTATTCTAAATATCCGTTCCACTAATAGTGCCCTTCATTTTATTTTTGCGTTTATAGATAATGTCATTGCCAGTTATAGTTAAATAGAAAACGAAAACATTTTCGTACTAAAAATAAATAGTTGTTGTCATTGTACTTGTGCATAATTATGTTTAGGTAATCTGCGAACATAGACCGCAAAAATTGGCACAAAATCTTATTTGGCAACTTATTCTGCTTTTCGAAACCAAATTTTTAACTATGGATTTGATATTTTTATTGAGTTCTAAATAAAAGAAAATTTTCATTATTATATTTTTCAAATGCAATTTGAGAGAGGTTATAAAAATATTTCGACAGTAATAAAGTGTATTGAAATAATTTTTTTTCACAAATGGAATATAATATCTGGAAAAATGTACAAGCTGTAACAAAAATTGGCATAATCTTTCATGCCTTGAACTTTCAATTTATATTTTGGATTGATGTAACAGATAGAAGAAAATATACTGATTTATGTCGTGCTATTGCATGTGTATCTACAACCAGTCGTTTCGTTTTGTTTTCTGATTTTTTTTTTTTTTTTTTTTAGATATCATTGTATTATGCGTTACAATTTTTTATCAGTTCGTATTCGCTCGAAAACATTAAATTTATTGTTAATATCAGATTCAAAAATTAGAAAAAAAAATATATGAATTATTTTTTAAAATACGTCTGCCATTAAAAAGTTTATCTTGGACGATAACTCTCATCTGTGGTATATTTTAACAGTTTCTTTTACATGCCACAAAAAATCATTTTTAATTATGTATAAATTTGTCATCCGGCATGCTTGAATTTCATAACACTTGCTGGAAATATACATTTGTATAAATATTAAGGACAGATGCATTGAAATGTGTGTATATATAAATAACTTTATTTACATAAAGAATGTATATTTTTGTTTATCATTTCAACAGACGCTGTATACATACTAATTATCATATAAACATTTTATTGCATACAAAACTTAGAATATACAATATTGCAGTCTCTGTCTTCCGTTTTCAAAATTCTCCATCTAAAGCGAGGGGGCAGTTTACCACGAAATTTCATGTATGGACGGATCTTGAAATGCGCTTGTCGGGCAATGTTATTTTCAGCAACCTCCTTATCTGACATTATCGTTGCTGGAAATGTGAAAATGTAAAGCAAGCAAGACTTAAGATGCACTAGGGTGATATAGACGGTAACATCAGTCACACTGAAGAAAAAATTTCCTTTTTTTTGCCACCACTATCACTATATTAAAATAATAATGGCATATTTACTCCTGTAATTGTGATTAAATAGCACAGTAATTCTTGTTAAAAAAAAAAAACGGTGGAAGCAGAAATATCTCTGTGCATGACTGACGTTACATTTTTAGTGGAATTGCCCACTCGCTTGTTAAATAATTCATTAACTAGAGGAAATTTCTACTCTCTAATCTTATTAGTTTTAGAGTGAAATTGTGTGATTCAAATTAAGTAAATGTGCAAGTCGCCTTCATTAACTTGCGTCATTAAATCTAAAACAACTTATGCTGAAACTTTTCTAAAATATAGTTCCTCCTAGCTAAAAAACTTTTTATAAAACTATCTCCTAAAATTTCTCAATAACTCTAAAATCTCCATTTCATTCTACTGTCCCGCTACATAAATAGTTCATAGTGAAAAACCAATTTAAAAATAACTTCACCCAAAATACTTCCTATTACAATTATAGTCTTCAAACGTAACCGAAAGCTAAAATTCCATCAAAACTCCCAAATTTAACCAATGCTTTCTTTACAAGACTCCAATTTCCCCTAATATTTTGATTTAGCTCTCAAATTTATTCGAACAAAGTAATTAACTACAGTATTAACTGACTAAGTAATTAACTACGGTATGTATTAAACTTTGCAATTTTTGACGCGATAGTAAAAACAGCGTGTGAGATTAAGAAGTTAAAGGAAAAAAAAAACTTTAAAAATTTCGCATGATAGAACTTTTATGAAGAAAATGAAATAAATAAAAAACGAAAATGTTCATACGTAATGTATAAATATGTAGAACTTTTATCGATTAGTTTCTGATCTCGTCTTTATCATGCCATTTGATAAATAGGAATTTTTAATAAGCAAACCGTACCCTCATGTAAATTTCTTGAATTAATTATTTTTATTAATTATTGTATATGTACAGTCGGTAACAAAAGTGTCCGAACACTAGCAAAAATTCCTATATAAAAAAACGTAGAGTTAATACTGTTTTGTTAAATAAATCCTTATCGAATCATGTTCTTAGACTGACTAAGAACATGATTCGAGAAGGATTTATTTAACAAAACAGTATTAACTCTACATTTTTTACATAGGAATTTTTGCTAGTGTTCTGACACTTTTGTTACCGACTATACATCTCATGAATCATCCATATATCGAATAGGATGGAAATCTGCTCACCTGTTTCATTTGTAAAACAATGTTTATATCAGAATTTTAATTATAAATACGTTATAATCTAAAAATTACTTACTTTGGTCGGTGAGGAGTAAATATGGGCGTTCTTAAAATCCCAGCAGGAAATACTAGGGGAAAAATAAATAAAAGGTATTAAAATATTAATTAATTAGTTCTAACATTTTCATACGCTAATAATTCTCACACATTTTCTCACTTTTGGACTAAATAATATACACTGGATTAATGAAACAGTTTTTAATTTATCTCACGCAAGGCCAGATGACTGAATAATTCAATTATTTTTCGTCGCTGGCAAAAAGTTAAAGCGGTTTGTTTTTACCGCTAGTAGTGAACTAACCGTATCAGGTGACCCTTATTAAAAAAAAAAATATATCTTTAAATGCAAACAATCATAATTTGGCCCTTGTACAATATATGTTTTGTATGCGCAGTTTATTTATAAAGTTTCCATTTTCAATATATTGCCTGTTTTGTGAATTGTAAAGATGAATATTAAAATATAAAGTTATTCTCATTCTCATTATCCGTATGAAGTTACTCTACACTTCTAATAAATAAATAATATATATACATAAATAGAAAAATATTTCATTTTAAATTGGAAATTTATTTTCAAACTGTAATTGTTGAGGATGTTTATATTAAATTTAAATTGTTAAACTGTTTAAATTATTGATTACTTGGCTTAAATCTTTATTTTCCTGCTTTTTTTTTTTTTTTTTTTTTTTTTTTGAGTTGTTAGCAAAATATCTTGGGTCTTCACTTTGCTGATTTTTTAGTTTTCGTCGTAGGAAAAATGGCTGACTTCGAATTTAACCCGCCAGTACAGGGGTGGGGTCTGTGAGACCCATTTTATTTACTAGAATGCAATGTAAGAGAAATATTTTAAATATTCTGTGAAAAAAAGAATATATATATATAAAGGGTAGGTGCTCCAGTGATTGGCATGCTCCAGTAATTGATATCTATCCCAAAATAATTAATAAATAAGAAAAATAAGAATATCATATATTTTACATATAAGTATTTCAACATTTTATGTCAAACACTGGAGCATAAGGTGCTAATAACTGGTAAAATGAATGACTAGTAGTGTCAAACACTGGAACATAGGGTGCCAATTACTGATAAAAGGAAAAACTGGCAGTGTCAATTACTGGAACATTGTGTGGGTATAAAAAAATAATTGTTATCAAATGTATATATTTTAACGTATATGTGGTTGTGAATGTCTTTCATACCATGTATTAACTTAAGATTTCAAAAAATATTTTCTTATGACTAGAACATTAAAAACATCAGAGATTGCTCTAAAAGTGTCAATCACTGGTGCACTTACCCTATATACATATATAAAATAAACGTAAAATTTTATAGTTCGTATTTTTATTGTGTGATTTTATTTTGTGGGCATCACATTGTAATCATTGAAAAATTGAAAGAAATTGTCTTTTTCTCACCCGTACACTGGTGGGTTAAATCTTCTGTTCTTTCGTACGATTGAAAAGCTTTAAATAATCTTAACTGACTAAGAAGGTATATGATTTGAAAATAAGTCTGTATACAATTTGTTACTTTCCGAGTAATACTATTTCTTTTGCGTCACAGATATATCATGTATAACTTCTCTGTCTCCTTTTCTCGCGCTCTTAGAATACTGTATTTATATTGATGCAAACGATAATTTTTTTTTCAAGTAACTAATACAGTTACTAATCTTACAGTTTAAACAATTATTCCCATACGGATGACAGTTTTTATTTATTTATTTTTATTGATTTATTTACTTTTTTTTTTTGTGTGTGTGTGTGTGTGTGTGTTGGTGGCACAGGAAATTCATTAAAACGATGAAGATTTATTTTAATAAGAATATGTTTATTTTCCTAGATGAAATCCTCTTCTAAAGCATTTTATATTTTTGAGATGGATAAACATTATATTTTCCTTTAAGAATTGTCATACATTATTCATTCCACCTGTAATAAAATCATTTCTTTGTTATCTGCAATATGATGCAAAATAAATTATTAACTGATTTTATGGTATTAACCCTCTGTACCATACTGTAGACTGTAGGCAACATACCGTTCGATCGTGGTTCAAATTCAAAGAATCGGTTCTACAACGTAATCACGCACTGTAGCCTGTCGTATACACTCACAGTTAGAGAATCTAGTATCTAGAAACACAACTGGATGGCGCCGTATGTCGTAAGTTGAAGTTCATTACTCGACAGTGGGTAACTAACGACAAGTGCGGACCGGCTCTGATTCAAAAAATAATAAAAAATAGTTTTTCGTGTGTTTTGTGTTTTATATTGAAACAGTGAAGAGGTAAGTGTTTCAAATTCATTGTATAATATTGATTTTGACCCAATTTCACGTATTTTATAGGATTTTATGCTAAAAAGTGTTTGTTGCCTGTAGGTGTTTTTGTTTGTTTTTTCGAAATTTATGAGAAATAAAAAAAAACCTGAAACACGTGTATTTTATTTTTTTCCAATTATTACGAAACAAATAAACACAAAAATATTAAAGGTCATGAGTTACAGAGGGTTAACTGTTTTAACATTAGAAATAATGTCCTATATTAAATTGGTATTTTAAATATTAACAATTTAAACAATTTTTCACACTTACTTATATATAAATTTAAAACAATCTGACCGTCGCTGACAGATATATATCGGGCCACAGAGCTGTTCTTTTTCCACGACACACTTAGAATTCAAAATTATGTAGTTACAAATTTTTTGCTTGTTTTTCAAGTGGGAAGGTATTGTGCTTGTGCACCATTACATTTTTAATCTCAGGTTAAATTAAGCATTATTTTAGTACACTGAAAATACTGTGCAGTGGAAGCAACACTACAATTTTCCCCTTTCCAGAGCCAGTCAGAGGGTTAAATGTGATAGTTTAATTTACAATAACAGAAATATAAGAAGAAATTTTTTATACATTTATCAGCATATATAGTCACCCTCATCCGTGGCTGATTCTGCCACACTTTAGGCTTAAGAGTAGGCTTAAGAGATTTCCTTCGACTCTATTTCCTAATTTTCATACTTCAGTCAATTAAAAAAAAATCTAATTGTCCGATCGATAAGCTGTTTAAACCAACGGATTCAGAAAAATTACGCCTTTCATTTGGTACCGTATTTGTAACGAATATATAATTAATTTTTTTTTAATTAATTAAAATATGAAAATAAAAGCTTTAAAATACATTTAATTTTTTTTTCCAGCATAAAATGAAATATGCTTTCCCAAAAATAAATAAATAAATAAATAAATAAATAAATAAAAATAAATAAAAATAAAAATAAATTTGTTCATGCATATGAAAAGGAATGACGCCTATAAAATAATAATTTTAAAGGTAACGAAGAGATAAACAAAGTGAGAAAATTTCGCACGGGCTTGCTAGCAAATGAATTATTTAAAGTAAGAAATAAATTAAATAAAACGATTATTTTACAACGGGCGCCTTGGTCGCCCTACAACAAACTAGTATAATATAATTGCATTCAGTGTTTAGCTTTCAACTATCTTTTTGTTTTTATCTATTATTTGTCAATTATATATCGTCTACTTCTCTCTTTTTCTTTAAAAATCCTATATTTTATTTGAACATAAACGGTGTTTAAAAATATTCTCAAATTAACCAAATTACCTTACTAACATTTCATGCAGAGGAAGTTGGTAAGGATTATGTCTGTTTCATTTTGTGTTGGTAATGTATAAGGTTTATATATAATTATTATTGGGTTTAGTATTTTATTTTCAGCCGATATTCTCTTCCACATGTTTATGCAGTATAATTGTATCCCATGCTTAACTTTTAATATTCTTTTATTGTTTGCCAGTTATATATCGTCTACGTTCCCCTTTTTCTTTAGAAATCCAATATTTTATTTAACCATAAACAATTTTGAATAATATTCTTAAATTAACTAAATTATTTTAATCATTTTGTAAAAATATGAAAAAAAAAAAAAATGTTTACTATTTAATCTGTTTCATTGTGTGATGCTTGTGCAAAGAATTTGTTTAGATGAGGAAAGTTTATTTATAATTATTATTGGTTTTATTATTATACTTTCACAGGGTGGTAGCTTCTAAAATATTGCACACATGTTCTAAGATAAAAAAGTATTGATTTCTGGATAATACATTTTCCTTCACAATTCAGTTAGTGTGTAATTAAATTGTTTTTTCCTTTTAAGCAAACATTATAAATAAAAAATTCTAAATAAATTTTGTGATCTAAACATTGTATAACGTAAAATGGAAGCAACAAATAATATTAAATTAATATGGCATTATCATAATTAAAAATTTGATTAACTGCTGCATTTACTTAAATCGCACTTTAAAAAATTATTCTAAATTTTTATAAACTGAAATATAAGAAAGAATATAAATATATAATATATATGTGACAAAAAGTAATTCCAATAAATGCAGTCGAGTGATCTTTATTTATTAAGCAATAATAAGGGGTTGCAACACATCATGGCCTTTCTCAACGTAAACTATAATCATATGCATACTTGCCAACTTCCTCATTAATATTCCGTAGTGTTGCTAGTTCCGCCCTTTTTATCACACCAGTAAATTTGTAGAGTAATATTCTCCAAATGCAATTATGATTAAATAAGACGAAAAAGGCCCTAAAAAAATACTGGTGTAAAAAAGAAGGCGGGGCTAACGATACTACGGAATATTAATTAGGATGTTGGCCAGTATGTTCATATGGCATCTTTTCAATCTTGCGGTTTAAGGACTTTTTCTCCTTCTTACAATTTCTCGTCTTCGGCCACCAAAACCTATATAAGTCTATGAAAAAAATTGCCTAGGGAAATACTCATTGCCCGATTTATTTATTTTTTAAATTTCATTTTCATATTAGAAAAATTCACAACGTTAAACTAGCACTCGTTTTCCAAAAATTCATTGTTTAGATACACAGTCAAACCTCGTTAAAGTTAATCTCAAGGGGGATAAAAAAATTATTTATGTTATCAGTAACTAATCTTCATATAACTAAACTAATCTTCATTTTGACGGTCATTGTGGAAACAGTTCATGTTAAAAGTAATTCACGTTAACAGTGTACACGTTAACGAGATTCGACTGTATTATATTATATTATATTATATTATATTTTTATTATACGTTATATTTCCTTTTCATGTTAAAAAACGTGAAAATACAAATGTGAAAATATTTCCAAACTCAAAATTAAAATATAAACAAATATAAAGAAATAAAGAAATAAAATAAAATAAATCCGTTTTTAGAAAAAAGTACCAATTTAATGGTTGTGAATTTTCCGAATATGAAAACAGAATTAAATATATAAGTATATATATATTAGAAAATAAATATTTCTATAAACAAAATTCTCGATAGAATTATTCTTTAACCACATTTCTTGCGACTATGGAAGCCTCTGCGCAAGTGCGGATTGAACGAGTCCAGTGTTAAAATAAGGGTGACTGAGAGAAAACAAGCGATAAGGGAACACCGAAGTACTGGATGTTTGCCAAATAACTATCTCTCGGCCAAGTTTGCATCCCTCTAAACTTTTGGACTCGGCCTCACTGCTAGTCGTAGGAAACGCGGTCGCAATATATATGGGAATTGTTGGCCACATACGAAGACATTATAAGAGGAAGAGAGGAGACTTAAATTTCCGACTGAACTAACTTCCTTCGAACTGAGTAGAGTCCAGCGAGGGTTGATTGGCCAGCACCCCCCCCCCCCCCCCAAAAAAAAAAAAAAAAAAAAAAAAAAAAAAAAACTTTCGACCCGCAATCCAACCCGAACCTGCAGCCTCTGAGCTGCAACCAAAATATTGTTGAAGTTATGTTATGTACGAAAATGCATTAAAACTCTATTACACAAAATTCAGTTAATAAATATTTCAGAAAATTAAGTGTTAAATAAAAAATTCTTAGTAAATAACTTTATTTAAGTTGGTATATAATTATAATTATATTAAAAATTACTAGTTTAATCACAACCAAAAAATGAAGTTTTAATGTGACAAAATTTCGCATATAATAAAATTTACTTCAAAAAATTCTTCGTATTGTAATTCTGTCATGTGCTATCTGTCGTTATCTGACGAAGATTTACAAGCGGACTATAAGTCAAGCATACAAATCTTATGTATATGTTATCAATAAAACAAACAAACAATAAATATTGACTAAGAGTGTTTTTCAAAATTAATATATATATATATATATATATATATATATATATATATATATATTTTTATATATATATATATATATATATTTGTAGTTATGCAATCACGGACAGACAGGCAGACGAACTAAAGTTTCATTTTCTTTTAAACTTTTTTTTTTTGAAATAATAATAATAATAATAATAAAAATAATAAATAAATAAATAAATAAATAATAAAAACTATTTCTAAAGATTGAAAGAGAAAATATATCAAAAAGAGAAATTATTTTTTCAAGAATAATTGCATACTTTAAAAAAAATCAAGATTCACAAATATTCTAATAATTTTTACAAGTCTGTGACTTTAATAATTATTTCGTGAATAGAACTTTTTAAGAAAATATTTTACTTACTGACAGTATTGCCGGAACCTTCATAATATGCATTCACAACTAAAGGCTGAACGAACCAGTCTCTGAAAACAAACAATTAAATAACAAGACGTGAAAAATTAGTAATCAAAATAACTTTAATTTGAATATAATTAAAAAATATTTATAATTCTTCAAATAAACTGTATTTTCTTTTACAACTGTACCTGATTAAGAACATTAAAAATTCTCACTCAAAAAAAAAAAAAAAAAAAAAAAAAAAAAAAAAGATAAAATAATATCTTATAATTATACAAAGAATTATAGATTGCCTTACTAAAATATTACCAGACAATTGAATGTGTTAAACATACCTCAGTAAGGAAAAAAAGGCATTGTAATCAAATTTAACTGCGTGTCATGTTTGTACTTAATTAAAAAAAAAATCCTTTTTTTTTTTTTTCTCTTTCTTTGATGTTGAAAATAAATCATTTTATGATTAACAAGATAAAGCGGTTTTATGTCAATAGATTCTGCTGTTGTTTCATAAAAAATAAATGGGTCATGACACCAAACGTTTAAATTGTTTTTTTTTTTCCATCGATTATTTCAAACAATTATCGTCATTTTATATTACTACTATTTTCATATAAGTTTACTTATTTAATATTCAAACATATTTTTAAATAAAACACGGTATGGAGATTTGTTATATATACAGGGAGAAAGAGAGGTAAATATAATTTTTCCTATTAGAGACTCAATATTTTTGAAGGGTTTAAAAACAAACTACATATAAATAACATATACTGGCTGTCGGGCACAAAAAAAAAACTCCCGTGAAATTATAATAATAATATAAATAATACTGGCTTCGCTACCACGAAACAAAGCATTCATTCATACAAAGAGAATGCGTATTTTCTGACTTCCCTTGTGGACGATGAAGCGAGGCTTGTTTCCACGGCTGACAGACGCAGACTTCTCAGCGGGAGCTATTTTTTTTTGTCGACAAACAATACAATATCATAGACATATAAATCATTCTTCAAGCTTTTCTAAAACAGAAAAATAGTTATGAATGAAATCAACGTTTACCTTTCTTTGTCAACTGTCCTTGTAATTTTACTTAAATCTTTAGTTTCTTCATATCGATTAATCTTTAAAATGTTATCTAGAAAATGATCTTCCGTTATGTCCAACTGTAAAAAAAAAATGTTTTGCATCAGAAAAATGCACCACGAGACTGATATTAAAAAGTAATAAATAAAAAACTTTATATAAACACAATGAACTGGAAAAAACTGACAACAACTCTTTCAGGTCGAAATAAAACCGCAATCTTCGAATATATAGCACTCGTAAATCTATTTACTTAGTGTAAGAAGCTCAAAAGAAGCATCAGAAATACGAAATAAAATGCACCAAACGACTGACTTCAGAAAACAATAAATAAATAAATGAAACTTTGTACAAACACCATAAACTGGAAAAAACTAACAACAACTGTTTCAGGTCGAAATAAAAAAAACAATTTTCAAATATATAACATTCGCAAATATATTTACTTGGTGTAAGAAGCTGAAAGAATCAACAAAAATAAGAAAAATGCTCTAAATGACTGATTTAAAAAATAAATAAATAAATGAAACTGCATAACACCATAAACTGAAAAAAAAAAAATAATAATAATAAACCTTGCTAAAATTGTTTCGAGTTGAAATAAAATTAGATTTTGTTTGTACGGACAAGAGTGCACACTTGCCTATTTTGTTTACCTGATGAAGGATCATTGTTTAATTTCGATTTGAAACAATTGTTGCTACTAGGTTTTTTTTTCCAGTTTATGGTATTTATATAAAGATTTTTATTTATCATTCTTTTGTATGCATAAAATTCAGAGGAAGTTTTCATTAATATGAATTGAAACTCTTCATACGTCTAATTTTAGTATTAGAAGGTAGCCTTTTCTTAAAATCTAAAATTATAAGTACATTTATGTACTTTTTTACTTTTTTTATACATGCAAAAAAAGGTAGAAATTTTAATTTTGTGCTTTTGTAAATATCAATGTATTAAAGTATTATTTAAAATAAATAAATAAATAAATAATAAAATTTTAAATAGCAGTGACTTCAATTCTTTGACTTCAGAGCATCTTATGAAGTCCCTGCTATTTAAAAATATTGACATGTCATAGAAAATATTATATATACTTACTCCTGTGTAGTCAGCATCGAGTTGTACAGAATCTAATATATAACGAGGAAAACCAATTTTATTTCCCATTGCGAGAACCTATAAGGAAATATTTAATAAAAGAAGTAATTTAAAGTAACTTTCTGGAGTACTCATACATATTTGTTATAAATTATAAAAAAGTACAGTATTACATGTGAGTATGGACACCAATTATTAGATAGATTAATGCAGAATAAAACTCTAATTAAAAAAGGCACAGTCGGTAACAAAAGTGTCCGAACACTAGCAAAAATTCCTATGTAAAAAAAGTACACTTCATACGGTTTTGTTAAATATATCCTTATCGAATCCTGTTCTTACACTGACTAAGAACAGGATTCGACAAGGATTTATTTAACAAAAGCGTATGAAGTGTACTTTTTTTACATAGGAATTTTTACTAGTGTGCGGACACTTTTGTTACCGACTGTATATATACGCAATTTGAGAGTTTTATTCATCGTTGAAATAAAATTATATAAAGAAAAATGAAAACCGATTAATCGACTGATTAATCGATTAATGAAGTACGATTAACCCAGTTAAAACTCTCAATCGATTCCCACCCCTAGTATGCAGAATTATTTTCTTTTGCTGTATTTTAAAACTTGTATTAACACATAGTATTTTTTGGGGTGTCCTCTATTGGTACAAAAAAATGTCATCATTACCAATAGTGGACAGCCCTGTCTACTACTAGCTCGTGTGAATTTTAAGGTCAGATCTAGCAGTGGACACAATTCTGTAATCTCGATATTTTAGAGTTGAATTCGGTGTTTTTAAACGTCACTCTAAAGCTACGCATTTATTAATTGGCGCCTGTCTGGGACTCACTCCTAGGAGAGTAAGGAGACATGCTATCACAGTTTTGATCTTCTGCGGAGAAGGTGGATCCCAAGCTTTCACAAGTTTAGAAAACTAAACAAAATAAAAATTCGCTTGAATCATGAGATAATCTTGGTACATTTTAATTTTTTTTTTTATTCGCATTTTTTTTTTTTATTCGCATTTTTTTTTTTTTTTTTTGGGGGGGGGGCATTATTGGACTTGTTGGTTAAGTTCGGTTCCCATTGAAATATCGGACATTTTTGTGTTCGGACACTTTTGTTACCGACTGTATGTTATACTATTGTAAACAAGAAGTATGTTAATTGTCTATATAGTGTAACCACGTTTCCTACGCCTAGCAGTAAGGACGAGTCGAAAATCTTGGAGGGTTTCCAAGCTGACCAACAGGTTTCAATTTAGTAAACATCCAGTCATTCGGTATTCCCTTACCGCTTATTTTCTCTCAACAAAAAGCTTGTCTCCCCTATTGTACTAGTGGACTGATTGAATCCGCACTTGCACAGAGGCTTCCATGGTCGCACGAAATGTAGTTAAAGAGTAGTCAAGCTTTTCTTGGGGTGATGGAACCACGACAGAACTTATTCTGCTAAAATAATAAAATAATATGTAAGATATTTTCAAATCTGATCTGGATTTCGATGCCCCCACATGCACAAATTTTTTTTACTAATTAACTACTACTATTATCAATAATTCATATTAATTTTACAATCAGAGATTAAGAATAACTCTCATTATGTACATTTATACGAAATTTTGTCCTGTACTGCCATGTCAAATATTTAGAAAAAATGCGATCACAGCGCCACCTGTTGTGCAATTGATTCCCAAATCTAATCAGTACAAGTTTATGTCAGGGGCCAACTAAATACCGAGTTTGGTTAAATTTCGTTAAAAAAAAAAAAAAAACAACAAAAAAAAAAGATTTTTTTTAAAGTTTTTTTTTTTCCGTTAAAAGTAAAAAAAATCTATAACCTTGTTTTAAATTATCACAGATTTATAGTTCACCCATTCGTTTTAAAGGTATTGACGAGACCTTTCGAAAGATACCCATCTTGAAAATTTACTCCCCTCGAGGGGGAACTTTCCCGATGGGGGGTGGAGAGGCTCCTACACGTGCAAAAAAATTTTCCCGATTGACTATCTCTATTACAAATAATTCTTGTAAATTTCATAATGATTACTAAAAAATAATTCTCTTTATGCACATTTATGCAAAATTTTGTCCTATATCACCATATTAAAAATTTAGAAGAAGCGGGATGGCAACGCAACCTGTAAAAATTTTTTTACCAAAAGTTGATAGGCACTAATTTATGTCAAGGTGCAACTACATACCAATTTGTATGAAATTCTGTGTAGTAGTTCCTGAGATACAGTTGCCACAAAATTTTGTCTCACACACACACACAGACAGACAGACAGACGGACAGACAGACATTTTCTAAAAGTGGTCAAATCGTGTTCTGCAGCTCACAAAACTTGTAAATCCATCAAAAACCCGAGGTCGAAAATTTTTACGAATCCAATACTTTTTTCTATTGAATATAGAAGAAAGTAAAAATTGTTTTATTATTATTCAGTGGGAAAAGATAGTCACAATTAAGATTTGTAATCTTACCTTTTCTTCACACATCACTTTTGTGTCGTGATCAAGCCACGCCTGTTTTTGAACACTTCTGATGAATGATTCTTTTAAAGATCCAATTAAAAATTTAATCTGTGAAATAGAGTTCCATATTAATACATATGTATATAAACCATACTTACCAACCATCTCATTAAATAAACGGAAGATTTCCAGTACTCGTCTTTTTTTTACACACTAGTCATTTCTTTACAATAAATTTATACTTATTTTACTGCAACTACATTTGGAGATAATTACTCTAAAAATAAAGTGGTGTGGAAAAAGGGGCGTGTACTAAAAATCCTCCGTTTCATAATTAGGATGTTGGTGGGTATGATAAACCTTTAAAATTATTTTTAAATGAATATCACACTAGGAGTAAAAATAATAATAATAATAATAATAATAATAATAATAATAATAATAATTTTTAGACACTTTATTAAGAAATATATCATGGACACTTGCAGTAACTATTTAGTTATTAGGATCAAAATAATATTTATATTTTTCTAGACTGTAATCTTCTTTTAAATTATTACTTAATCTTCCGATGTATTCGAAAGTTAATTATGCATAAAAGTTATATAATGATCCGAATCAATATCAATAATATACGAAATTATAGTGGTGCTAGTCATAAGTTTTTTTTATTCTGTTTAATTTTCTGAGGCATTCTAATGTTAAATAAATATAAAAGTATCCTGTCATGCGATACAAAACAAGAATAATACATGGCTATTATATTGTTCCTGACCGCATGTTTCTTTTAATGCAATATCTTATCTTCTGCGATATTCTAAGAACACAAATTGATCCAATTATCTGAACAATGGTCAAACAGTTTATGGTCGTTGTATTGATTTTGGTCATATTTTTCTTTTAAGAAGATGCGTAATGTTCTGCGATATTCTAAAATTAAGGAAACATAAAAGAATTTTTAAAATGTTAAACAATGGAGAAAACTTAACAATAAAATGTATTCAAAACGTAATATTTAATTTAATTTGTGATCTTTCCATATATCTTGGTTAATCATTTTTCTTTATCTTTGTGCAATTTTCCCTTTTGCTAATTTAAATGAAACGAAATTTAAAATAACAATTGAAAGACGATTTTTTAAGAAATAGTTTACATTAACGCAAATAAATATACATTTAATTTTCTTTGGACACAAAAATCATTCAGTCAATTGACTGCCCCAAATTTAACATTTAATAAGTCTCTATATATCTTTACAAAATTTTTGGTAAGAATTAAAGATATTATTTGTCAAGTTATTCCAAATAATTATTTATATTCATTTTACTTTATAAAAAAAAAAAAAAAAGTAGTACTCTACTTTTAAAAAATAAAATTCGACATTTCACGAAAAAAATAGTTAGATGCAACCAATAATATAATAAAGTTTAAAATTTCAAACTTCTTCAAACATCATAAAATCAACACAAGTACTACCAGTTTTGAAAGGATGTTTCTTTTCTTTTTCAAGTGCAAAAAGACACGTGCTATGTTTTGGAGGTAAAAGCAAGACAAAAATCAGGAAAAAACAAAGAGTCATGAGCTAAGCAACCAGCCAATACGACAGCAGTGTGCATCAACCAGTCAGAAGGTTTTGGATGCTTTTACAATGAATTTGGTGTAGTGTTTAAGCATTTCAGTAGTAAGTGCCCCTGAATTAGAGAAACTTAACACCAAAATATTGGTTGCAGTTATAAATGACTATTTGACACCATTCTTTTGGGGAAACATTGAACTATTATTCTTAACAGTAGCAGTATATATATATATATATACCCCTATGTGTGTGCATATATATATATATATATATATATACACACACAAAGGGGTCAGTTTGTACATTTTTTAACACTACAAATTCCTTGTGGGAAAAAAAATCATATTTAATCGAAGATAACTGCTAAAGAGATCATTAAAATTTTCTACTACAATTTTCCGCTAGAAAAAAAAAAAAAGAACAAGTTGGCAACTATGTGTAATTATATATATATATATATATATACACACATATAAATTGAATGTGAATAATTTAAATTTTTATTATTGTTATTGTTATTATTATTTTTTTTTAAAATAACTTTTTTTCTTTTCTTTTCTTTTTTACATCTTTACGGATAGCTGCCAATATTTTAATTTATTCCGAAGCACATTTAGCTCCGCCTTTATTGCATATCACTTTTTTTTTAAAGAGTAAATTCTTACATAGCTTCTAAACTAGATGCCTGTCGCGTGGCTCGAAAACTTGGCAACAGTTCAAGCGGTAGACAGCGCTATTTGGTACAGATTGCGTGACGTTTTTATTCAACTCTCACCAATAATTTTAAGAAGTGATATATGATATATATGATCGACGTTTCCTCGATTCTATTCGCCTTTTATATATATCAAATCCCACTTTTAAAAATTTATGGTGGTGTTGAATAAAAATGTCGCGTAATCTGTACCAGGTGGCGCTGTCTACCGCTTGAACTGTTGCCAAGATTCCGAGCCACGTGACAGGCTAGTTTAGGAGGCTATGATTCTTCTTATGTTATCACAGTTATATATTGGAGAAAAATATTCTAAAAATAAAGTGGTGCGAAATAAAGGCGGGTCTAAAAACGCTCCGGAATAAATTAAAATATTCGCAGCTATGCTTTACGTATTTAGAACTTTTATTTTCATTTCACCCGTTTTTTGTTTTGTGTACTGCTATAATAAACACTTCACCTTTTGTGTTCTTTGCAAATGAAGATTATTGTCTAATAAAAAAGTAATTTTATTTGTTATAATTCTTAATAGAAATTATAACAAATGACCAAGACATAAATATGCTTCATGATATGCTATGATGTGACCGCTAAATTAAATACTTTTAGCATGGATACGGTACATTTTTTCAACATTTGTATGACTTAGAGTTTAAGTTTAATGTAAGTCATTTATTTTAGAATATATTTAGATATTTAGTTTTAATTTACAATCGTAAGTTTAGTATAAAATACGAAAAAATAATAAAATACTTAATGTATATAAATGCATACTATATAAATGTTTACCATATATAATCACCACAAAAGAAAATGTTTTATTATCTTAAGTCTTACTCATTGGTTAATAATAATGATGCATCAGAAGAATGAAGTAGTTGGAAGGAAGTAGTTTAGAATGAAGTAGTGGTGACAGTGCGAAATTGCAAAATAAACACTAAAACCTGATTAAATATCATGTCATGTATTGTTATAACATAAAGACAAGAGCTCAAGGTTACATAAAAATAAAATATTATAAGATACAATAGAAATATTGCTTACTTCATTTTCCATTTCTTCATTAAATTCTTGCTTTACATACAATGATGCCAGAGCCATACCAAACCCTTCTGTTGCAAGATGAACGCATTCTTTCCATCTTGCGAAAAAAGTTCTTTCTTCTGCCCGAACGGGAACTTCGCGTCTGAAGTCGTAATACAGACGTCGAAAGTGTATGTCCAAATAAGGCAAATATTTCATCACAAATCTCCACGTAATATAGTTGGATACAGTTCTATGGGGGAGAAAAAAAGTATATAAAAATGTATCTAAATTTATTTTAAAACTCATTTGATTTTCGCAATTTAATAGTTGGTTGATTATGGTAACATACAAGAACAGCATTAAAGTATATCGTCAATTCGATGGATTTGTATGTGGATCTTTGAAATAAATATAATTACATTAAACTAAAAAAAAAAAAAAAAAAAATCCATTTTAATATTTAAATGTAGTGATGTAGCAGATAGTAATTTTGCGGAACATGGATTGTCTGGAACTATATTATCTGCAGGAAACGGATGTGTGATATACGACAAAATCACTTTCCGTTTCATTTATAATTTTAAAGGATTAAATTAGTCGTTTTTCAAAGGAAAACAAAAATATCCAAGTGCGTTTTTTCCCATAGTATAGTTAAAAAGAGATAAAAAAAAAGAGAAGGAAAAGAAAGAGAAAGAGATTCAAATTGATTGAAAAGTCATTCTTTCATAGTATACAAACTGTACGTAGGATATTAATACGCTGTTTGCGGACGCCATTTTCTTTTTCTTTTTTTTTAAGGACATTGAGCTCAAATCTTTAGGCATTACCATAAAACAGTACTTTAGTTTAAAATAAGTGGTTTTGCATATTCGTGTTTAGAACATTCACTGAGAAAAAATTCTGTAACTGACATCTGGAATATAAAGTATGGCTCTAGAAAAAATAGTTCCATGTAATTCTTATAAGTTCTAGTCCCTTTTGAAAGCGAGTTCAAGAAACCCTATTTAAAATTCCAGAGCGTTTGCCTATATTATCGAGGTCAAAGTTATTTAAAAATTTCTGCAAATGAATGCAAATACAAGAGGCGGGTTTCAACAACGATAATCTTGGTTTATGACCCAATTCTAGAAAATCAAGCGAGAATTTCTCGCAATGCGAAAGATTCAGAATATTCAGCATATTGTTTCACCATCTAGAAATATGTAGACTAGAAATTCTCGATCATTTCGTCTATTCAGTTTATTGGCATACCTAATGCGCATAGCTCGGAAATATATATATATCTAGTTTAGGGATTTAGAAAATGACCACTTATTCATTCTATACTGTAAATGTAAATGTCTTAAATTCAATTTAAAAAGTGTCTTATCTGGATGGTCATTTTTTAAGCGAAAATAAAATGTCTTACTTTTTAAGGCACCTTTTTGTATCTGAAATTAAGACATTGCAAGTGTCTTAAAACGCCACCCTGTTTTAGTCTTAAAAACACCACCATGTTAGGCTTAAAAACACTACCGTTTTTAAGGCTTTTTTAATAAATAAAATAAATATATATGCGTACGATTTTGTTTTTCTGTTAAAAATAGATTTTAGAATTGTTTAGAGCATACATAAAATATTTTTATTTAAATAATAATAATTAAAAAAATATATATATCCTAATACCCGTCGTTAAGAATCGAACTCACACTATCAATGGAAACTGAGACCTAGAGTCAAGCATTGTCGGAGTCGAGCATTTACCAATCACGCCACCGTCTAAGACAGCAAAACGTGTTCTTATGATAAAATATACTGCAGTATTGGCGGAACAATGTTATGTTTTTTTTCCAATTTTTTGCCATAAAGTTATTGCTAATATGATATCTTAAAGTTAATAAATATTGTTATCTTAAATTTCATATCTGGAGGTCTAGAATTTTTTAATAATGCATAACAAGTATGTGAAGATTGCAGCCCTCGATGCTTGCATAACGATTTCTTTCCTTAAAGTGATATTTAAATAAAAACAAACTATAATCATGAATACTAGAAAATTTTTTTGTTTTACGTTTATATGCAGGTAAATAAGTGAAAGAAAAAAGTATTTAAATGAATTTAAGAAGAAAGAAATAGAAAAGTTAGGCACACATTATTCGTGATTGTTCATTTATAAATTCGCTTTTTTTCTCTACAAATTACTTGCTCCTTTATACTTTTTCTTTTAATATGAGAAAGTTTTAAAGACGAAGATTTTTTTTTTTTAATAAATAACCTTTGTGTTAAAAAATGTTGTTTATGAATTATGTTAAAGATAATTGCATGAAAATATCATTCACATCTCTAGAGTATTATTCCATGAAAATTTAATTTCATAAATCTACCATAGTTTAAGTAGCTTAACTTCTTATTATATAAAACAATAATATATTTATTGAATATAGACAGAAATAGGATAAGCATATTTTCTTATAGTAGATTCCATTTGAAAAAAATTCCACGAAATGGAAGTATCTGAATTTAAAAAGTGTCTGAAAATTCAGACGCGTTTGCTGTCAGAAAATTCGCGTATTTACGTGTTTCAGACATTTTTATGTCTGAATTGATACTTCAGACATATTTCTGCTTAAATTAAGATATCTATAACGTCTAAGCTATATTTTATTTAAGACATTTACGTGTCTTAAAAGCCGTTTCAGTTGTTTTTATGTCTTACTTTAAGACCCTTTTATTCGCAGTGTAGATGAAGGCAGTATATATTTTTTCTCAGTATTGTGTCCAATCCCACTTACATAAATGGCATTTATTGCATTGATTGTTGGGGATGAAACTTAATTAATCCAATCCCAAATACGTAAAATTATTTTGGTAATAAATGAAGTGTTTAGAAAAACGCCCAAAGGCAGCGTTTACTGTTCAAAATAGGAAAATACCCCCAACGACAATGTATCATTTTAATATACACAGCATCAGGAGATTTTTCAATATTACTGCCGCAACATTTGTGACGACCAATTGTTTATTTAGCCATGACTTTAAGAAAATAGTACGATTTTTAAGAAATAGGATTAAATTCTTTTGCTTTTATTTAAATGTAATGAAAAGAACAAAAAAAATGAAGATAAAATCAAATTATCTTTATTTATATTTTACGAAATTATGCCTAATATCCAGTATTTACAATTTATTAAATTAATTAAGTGTAATTGGTTGAAAATAAATCTTACACGATTTATCTCAACACTTTAAGAAAGTTTTGAGGATATTTTATGCATTAAAAATTTAATATAAAGTAATAATTAATAGATGTCAAATTTCCTGTTTTTTGATAAAGACTTAATACCGGAAATTTTTTATAATTTTTTCCGCTTATTTAATTATCGAAAATATAAGCGACATATTCTTTTAAAAAAATAGTCGTTATAAATCTCATTAGATCGATTGGAAGTTGTGATATTTCATGTACGTTATTAATTTTTATTTTTACTGTATTATGAGGCAATTTCCATAAACGAAAATGATCAACAGTACAAAAAACAAAAATATAATAAATATATTTATCTCAAGTTATATAAATACATACATCAAGTTAGTTAATCTTTAATAATATGTTTTCCCTCCTCAGTCGCAACTTTCTTTATCATTATATATATATATATATATATATATATATATATATACAGTCGTTAACAAAAGTGTCCGAACACGAGCAAAAATTTCTATACTTCATACGGTTCTGTTAAATAAATCCTTATCGAATCATGTTCTTAGACTAAAAAGATTTAAAAAGAACAAGTCTACAATATTTTGATAACATTTAAATAAAATAGAATAGAATATTAAAGATGAAACGAAACTATATGAATATAAATTTTATAAAAACATCTCAAAAACCTGGATTTACGCATCAGTAAATTAACTAGGCTTTAGTCACATGGAGTGTACTTTAAACGAAAAGAAATGATGTCTCTTTTCATCTAAAGAAGCTTTAAGAATTTTTCATTGTTAAAAACAAATGCAGCATAATATTTTAAAATGCATTTTTCATATATTTCATCTGTTTTTACTACTATGTAAGGGGAGTTCTATAATAATAACGTCATTTTTCAATAACTGAAAAATTGCATTATTATTATTATTATTATTATTATTATTCATTTTCAATGATTGAAAAATGACATACATAATCTAAAGAATAGAAATAGACCTATATTTATAAACATATATAAACGGAAGAAAAGTAATTAATTTTTATATCATAATATTTGTCCTAGCCTACTCGGCAACAGACAAATTATTTAGAGTGCTGTATCATGTAAGCTAAAAACGCCTTTTCTTAAAGCAGTGTGATCGAATTCAATACGGCTGAAATAAAATCACCAAGTACATGGAATTTCCTTTCACAAAATTATTGTTTCCGAAAATAATTAGCTAATCGTGATATACAAAAATAATCGAGGTTTGTCAGTATAAATTTCCTTTAAGGGTTGCTTTGCCAAAACAGTTATTCGAACGACGGAGATAAATCAATATTTGTGTTCATGTTATTTTAGCTAGACTGAGTTTACAAGTAGATACTACTCAAAGTTTTCGATTACTTTATTCAAAAATGGGTTGACTGAACTATTGTGTACTATTTGAAGGGGTTTCACCTAGTCATAAGTATAAACTTAGTTGTCTGGTGGGTTATACTAGAGCATGCACTTTAAATTTTATTTGGTTATTTTAAAATATTTAAAATTTATTACAAATAATAGTAATGATAAATTTAATACTCAAAATATTTATGAAAACAAATTTCTTATTGTATGAAAACAAATTTGTAAATAATAAGAAAGCACCACAGATCTCTTGTTTTAAAGTAATACGTACAAAACTTTGAATAAACAACATACAATGCAATAAACTTACAACAATTGTTTCGAGTCGAAAGAACACACGACCCTTCGTCAGGCGAAATCAATTAAAACAATAAAAAGAGAACGAAAACACTCACAAAACTATTTACTTGGTGTCAGAAGCTCAAAGCTTTAACAAAAATAATAAGAAATCACCACAGAACTGGCTTTTTAAAGTAATACGTACAAATCTTTGAATAAACACCATACAATGCAATAAACTCGCAACAATTGTTCCAGGTCGAAAGGACACACGGCCCTTCGTCAGCTGAACCTGATGTTGCTGCTGCGTTACCGCTTTGACCGCAGCACTTGTGCTTATTTTGTTCGCCTGACGAAGGGTCATGTGTTCTTTCCACCCGAAACAATGGTTGCGAGTTTATTGCATTGTGTGGTGTTTATTCAAAGTTCTGTACGTATTAAATTTATAAATAGTTTATAAAGAATACTTTTGATTGCAAGTTGATGTATTTTTAATTAAAATAACTAAATAGTTTTCATGAATATCCATAAACATAATTTTTAATTTAACAATTTTGAAAAAGAAATATCTATCATATTTAAGTGAATGTTATCGGATGTAAAACATAATTTCATAGCTGTAACCGTTACAGTAATTTCTAAAAGTCATATAGTACAAAATAGCCAAATTTTCTCTGAGATCATGTTTACCAATATTACAACAAAATCTGTCAATTTGTGATGCATTGTTAAAGATTAAAGCAGAAAAACTAGGGTAAATTATTTAAAGGTTCTATGGTGTTTTAATGTTTAAAAATTAAAAATATATATATATGTTGAAAGATGAACAATTCTGGTTTAAAAATCATGAGAAAAATTGTAACTGTTCATAAATTTGAACTCTAATGCATTTCCAAACTTTAATGCTTATTTTTTCAAAAGAGAGTTTATTAGTAGCTTCTGCAAGGTTTTCAAAATATCTCCCCTATTTCTCCAAAGTATTGCATACACATTTATAAATAGGATATCTACAAAATGAATTAATATTTAGTAAAACCAATTAGTCAAATATTTTTTCTAAATAATTTTAACTTATTTTGTTTTTTCAATTTTGTATGCTTTATACATATATATTAAAATGGTCAATTTTAAATTACCATTAAATCCGTAATTTATTTTATGAAGTAGGTTCGTACAAACATTTTAAGACCATTAAAAAAAAAAAAAAAAAAAAAAAGGTTAGCTTTAGGATTATATACATCTTAAGGTAGTAACAAAAATACCCATTTTTAGAAAAGAAGTGTTAAAGTTTTGGAATGCAGTAGATTTCAGCCTTCACATCACGTACAATTTTGCTCATAACTTTTGAACCAAAGCAAATAGAATCATAAATAAGGCTTCAAATGTTCAGCATTCTTCATATTTCAACATATAATTGTCAGACAGACTTTTTGTTTCAGGTTAAAACTCCCTAGATCCTTTAAGATACGTAAAAATAACTGTGAAAATGAAATGCAAGCAGGAATGTTAAAAAATACATTTCATATAATGCCAATAATTTGTGAATATTACTTTAATCAATAATTAGCGGAAATATAAGCTTATTCAAATTAGGGTTGGGGTTGTGTTATGGGAATTAAGGCCGAATAACTGCACTAAGGTCCTAGGCTGAGGGAGAGTGCCCTCCGTGGGGATCTTTCTTAGGGGTTCAAGCCCGTAGTAACACAAGTTTCGGAGAAAACTACGGAAAACTCCGAAATATTCAAATTAGGAAGTACAGAGTTACTCAAATCTTCCGATTTCAAAAAGGCTGTATTTTCATAAATAAATGACACAGAAGGATGAGTAATATGTAAATACAAAAACTAATAAATAAATAAATAAATAAATATATATATATATATATATATATATATTTTGCAAATGTTTAATACATTTTTCTTTTAGTTATATTATAATATCAAGTCAGTTTGTAAATTCTTGCGGAACACGTCGTAAAGTGACACTGGCCATTGTTTGTATGGCAGTAGAAATCCGTTCTTCAAGTTTATATAAATTTGTGGGTTATGGAGACACATAACTTTCATATTCTTAAATCCGCAAAGGGAGAAATCATATTGGATCAAATCATGTCACTCCATTTGTTTCTTTTCAGAGGTATCCACTGCTCTTAAACTAAAGATACCGTCTTCGAATATTCTGAGCCGTAGGTGGATTAATTCGGTATTTTTTTATGAAATTCTCGTTGAACCCTGCCTGGAGATCCACATCGCACAAAAATAACATACCAGAAAATTTCTTCTCAGCGGACACTATTATCAGTTCTGCAGTTAAAAAACTTCTAAAATAAAATAAAAATAAACATTCTGTAAAAGACAGAATTCAGTTTAACACGGAGGACTATTAATTTTAATGTGTAAAATTTTTATTTTTTATTTTTATTTTTATTATTATTTTTTATCTCATTTTTTAACCGTAAAACTGGGACACGAACTTTTTAAAATGACTGAAATAAATTAAAACGAAGTGTTGCAACCTAAATTTTCTGCCTTAGTAAATAAAAAAAAAAATATAAAAAAATCTAATTATCGTGTCGAAGAACTGTTTAACCCCACGATTCAGAAAAATAACCCCCTTTCATTTGGTACCGAATTTGTAACGATGGACTGACATTTCTAATTTATTTTTGTGTTGCACAAAATTGGTCTGCAAAAACTGGCGACAGCGTTATTATCTAGATTGAAACTAATTGTCCTACAAGTCCTAATAAATAAATAAAAATAAATAAAAGCTTCCATGCAACAGTTTCAAGAAGAACAGACGAATGCCGTCCATTGTTCATAATATAAATTTCTCGTTGTATTTCAGTATTACTTATCATTTTGTGTTGTTTATTTCAGCAAATATAGAATTTTAAAATCGTATGATTCATTTTGAATAACCTTGTACATTAAGAATCTCATCTCTAATAATTTTCTAAAATAGAAATATTCATTTTTAATATTTATTGAAAAAAGGAAAATGAAAATGAAAAAGGTAATGGCTAAAGGTTTAAAAACTTGGCTATTTATTTTCAACTGAGGATAAATATACATTTCCAGGGCCTCTGGAAAGAAACGTTATGCTTAAAAAAAAAAAAAAAAAGAAAAAAAACAGTAAAATTTGGAAAAAAAGTAAAAAGGATTTGTTAAGTAAGAAAATTTAGGGTTATCATAATTAAATTGACAGTGGTCATAGTATTCTGTAGCTCAATCTAATAGCATGAATGGTCCCAAACTTTACAGGAATATTAAACAAGACGGGAGATGAGGGATTCCACACACACACTCACAAAGTTCTAAAAGTCACCGCTAGGAGAATATGTGTCACTGTTTTACTCCATAAAGCTTTTATCGCAATTTATAATTTAAAATTGATGATTGTGCACATTTTTAAATCCTGTTTTTGTTCCCATTTACTTCTTTTGAAACTGGACACACCATGCTCATTTGTCTCTATTTTTTAATTTTTTAAAACAATTTTTTCCATTACATAGCGCCATTCACGTAGTAGTATCCAGAATCGGTTTTTGATAACAGAAATTTCGCTGAAAACAGCTATCAAACCTATAACAAATCTTGTGAAAAGTTGGGGAAAACCACGTCTTTCATAGGATTTTGATCAAATCAATTTTTAAACCATCCGATTCAGCTACCCTAGATGAGACAATTCGGATAAAGTTTCTATGTGACTCATGCTTTTCGATGCAATTCAGATTGTCGACCTCTTATCAATTCATCGGATATCGATGAAAGGCCATTCAATGATCGATTTTGCTGCGAGAATCATGTAGGTCAACTACGTATGATGCTGTTTTCTTCAACTCTGAATTACAGCTATCGCCCTATGTATGGAAAAATATGGTGTATTATATTACTATTATTGTAAAACGTTAAACAATTTGAAAAATTAACTAAAAGAATGAAGTAGTGAGGAGGTATTGCTCGATTGCATTATTCATCTGCAGAAATATATTAGATACAATGCAATTGGAAATACAAACTATTTGAGGTAGAAAATTTAGCAGATATGATTGCATTGCATGGAACAAAATATCGCATGATTCATCCTTTGCAAATATCGTTTATATGCACAAAACCAACAGGACATTGAAAGTTAGCACTTTTCCACCAATTAAAAATTAAATTGGCGATAATAAACTGGTTATACAATACTGGAATGGGTTTTTATTTTATTCAAAGTATGAAATTTCGTATACTTTACTATAAAAACTTTAAATTGTCAACAGACCAGCTATAAATATAAATAATATTTTCAATGTAATTATTATAATTTCGTATTTGTGCCAATTCTTTTTTCTTGTTAATTCTTTAAATATAACTTAGTTTTTGATTTTCTCAAGTGTATTATATCAGTTATTTTTAACATTTCCTACAGCAATTGAGAAACTTTTTTAATGTACATTACCTTGGTGGTGTCCTGTTTAATAACAAAACTAAATGTTTCAGGTATTTTTCACAATGAACAACGATGCTCAGGTCATTCTTTTCTATAGTAAGTCCGATGTAATCAAAGATGTAATCGATCAATACATTCCATTTAATCTGAAAAAAAGAAAATAAGAAGCAATTACGAAATATTTAATTGAAATTTAATTTCAGTTCATTTTCGCTGTATTTATATTGTTTTATAATCTTACTTTCAAATTACTTTTTAAATAACAAATCCTCAAATCCATTTCTAAACTGAAATTGAAAATAAAAGTTAAGGACTGCGATAGTTTGAAACCTCTAATTTAAACAGGTGCCGAGTTCTGGAATTTCCGGGAATGGTCAATTGTTTTCTAGCGTAGAACTATATCGAAAGTTTTATAAATTACTAAAGAAACTGTAAAAAGTACATGATATTATTGCAAAAATTTTCGACCTTTTTTACATGTAGATAATAGTTGGAAAAAAAAAGAGTTCTTGTCGAGTTAATTACGAGTTACTAATAATAGAGAATACACAAATTTTTACTCAGAGATAAATTCTCTTGAATCAAACAAAAATTTGGTTGACGTAATAAAAAGTTCTGTACAATGTATTTCAATTAAAAAAAATAATTAACATTAACAAACGAATTCTCGTTAATACTTTTGCAAGTCAAACTACATTTTTGTTTCTCTTACAGAAAACTGCTTTGCTTATTGAAAATATGCAAAATTACAGTAATGTTAAATAAAATTTTGCTAATTCTAGCAGATAAAAAATAAATAAATAAATAAAAATAAAAATAAATAAATGAAATAAATGAAATAAAATAAAACAAAAGGTTTCCCCCTTACCAGGCGAGGAAAATTTAGGAGATTCGCTTCCCAGTGCCACTGTTTTCTGTCAACTATGAAACGAGTAAATCCTTTGAAAATACTGTCAACATCACTTTCAAGGGATTATTGCACTGTCAAGCCTTATTAGTAGTTTCACTGCTTACAGTGCAATACAAAGTATCGTAGTTTTGAAAAACGTGTATATACGCCCAGGGCAGTTACAGGTTAAAAATAGTTTATTTTTATTTTATTTTTATTTATTTTTTAATTTGTATATAAAATTTTGTTTGAAACAACAAAATGTCTTCAACTAAACAGATTTTCAAGTTTTAATCAAATTCTTTTACTAGGTATAACAATTAAGCATTAATTGGACTAATCATAGTAAAAAAATTACGCTAATTTTTACAGAAGAATATGCTGGTAATAATTAAAACTTTTAACATTTGAAATTTTATATATTAACAATAGCCTTTTTTGTTTTTTAATTTCTATGTAAATAATTTATTTAAAACAACAAAATGTCTTTAATTTAACACATTTTCTAGTTTTAATCAAATCCTTTATCTAGGTGTAATGATTCGGCACTAATTGGACTAATATACAGTAATACATTGCGGTACTTAGTACAGAAAAAAGTTCTTGCAATAATGGATTCTAGAAAATTCTGCTGTGAAACAGAATAATTTACAGCACAAACATCTGTAAAAGAATTGCTTTTTGCAAACGCTTCTCCTGTATACTATTGAATTTATTCATACATTTATTCTGCCAACATTTTAGTTTATTCCGGAGTATTTTTAGCCCCGCATCTATTTCGCCACATTTTATTTATAGAAAACTTTTCTTCAATCTATAAATCCGATAAAATAAGAAAAAAATACTTTAATAAATTTGTGGTAAGGGAACAAAGGCGGAGCTAAAAATACTCCGGAATAAATTAAATGTTGGCATCTATGCTGTTCTATTTAACAGCAAAATATACTAGCTCCCGTTTTTGTTAACACATTCTTCTAAATAAATAAATAAATGAATAAAAGCTAGCGTAATTTTTTTTACAGTGTATGAGAGTATTCATTAAATACAGAGTATTCCTTATAATATCAAAGCTACCAACTCTCCGAATTATTTTATATTCCTGTTTCTGAAAAGAATTCCCTTTTTACCTTTTGTCCAAAATTTCTGTAATTAAATAAAACTTAAGTATCTTTCCATATATAATGACATAAATGCCAACATTTTAATTTATTTCGGAGAAATTTTAATTCCGCCTTTATTTCATACAACTTATTTTTTAAAAGTAAATTTTTGTATTACTGAAGATATGTATTGGAGAAAACTCTTCTATAAATAAAGTGGCGCGAATTAAATGCTGGGCTAAAATTACTCCGGAATATATTAAAATGTTGTCATCTATGATAGTGATATAAAATGATTCAGAGGAATCGGCAGTTATGTAATTTGTGTAAGGAAATAAAAATTGGAAAAACACTGTAAAAATATTATATACAATTGTAATTAACCTTTTCAATGTAATTCAAAATTAGATGCTTCATTACGCTTATATTCTATTTAAGGTTAATACTCGAATAAAGTCTTACATTAGTTATACTTTATTGCAATTTATGCTAGCACTAGATGTACTTATAGGACGTTTATTTTAGATAATCGGTAGTCATTAATCAAACTCTCGGACAGAATGTCAATTCCAACCAAGGTATAATTATAATTATAACCTCTGAAACATTTACATGATTAATCAGAATATCTGTTCGTTGTATATTTGAATATTTGTATCTGTACCCAGATACAAATATTTTGATGTTAATTAATATCTAGATATATGTTATTTCAACGTTTCTAATTTACAAATATTACCTTGAAAATAGTTATAAAGTTTATTCATTTTTGTGTAGTAATATTACAAATATAAAAGATACTAAAAGATTGTCTGTAAAGGGGTTCTGCTGGCAGATTTTTTTTAGGGTGGGAGAGGGAGAAGGGATTGATATAAATTGCCTGAAATAGGATTTAATGCATTCTTCTCAGCATAAACCATATATATAACTCAGACTTATGCTTGTATTTTTAATATTCCAGTAAAATTGAATCCAATTAAAGATAAATGTAGCAAGCATATTGTCACAGAATGTACATTTCCGTTTCTATATTAAATGTATTAGTATGATTATAATAATATGACAACGACTTACTGAAGTCGATATGATGATATCATGTGTATCAAAATTTCATTATAAGATTATTTAACAATTTTATTTTAAATATAATAAAATATTTATTAGTAAAATTTGAGCAGTGTTATCGTAGAGATCGCAGCTATAATTCCCAACTTTAGCTATATATATACACACCATTCTAATAAAATTTTCTAGTATCCAAAAATGGCTAAGGTTGGGAACCATAGTTGTGATCTCTGCGATGCTAAAATTTTACTTGTAAATAATTTATTATCTTTAAAGTCTTTGAAGTAAAGCTATTAAATACTATTATAATGAAATGTTGAAACGAAGTTGACAACTATGTTCACAGCGTTTTTATAATTTTATATGGGTTTTATTGTTTTGTCACCAAAATTTCAGAAGAATATCTTAAATTAATAGTATAGTAACGAAACTTTTATGTTAAATAATAGTGAAAGAAGACTAAAATTAAAATAAAAGTTTAAGAATATTCTGACCCCTATAATCGAGTAAAACATCCAACATGTTTATATGAAATGTAATTGTGTAATATTTTATAAACATGTTAAAATTTCTGTTTAAATAAACAACATTAGCATTTAATAAACATGTGTATAACATACATGCTATAGATTTTCCATGTATTATGTTGCTAAATGGTTTATATAAGCAAGCGTAGAGATGATAGTTAAATGAGTAAATATACAAAAATATATCCAAAACTCTTGTTCATGATTCCAGTTATTTTAAGTTAAGTATATATTTAATAAGGAAATTCTGTTTAAATTAATATATTTTATTTTGCTTATAGGTGCGCTCACATATCTTTTGAAACATATAATTGTAAGAGGGCTATAAAATATTAAAGGAAATATTTTTATTTATAATTTAATATTAAGCACTGATGAAATTTTAATTAATTATGTATTAATGAAAGTTTTTGGTTTAAAATGCTTAAGTAACTAGGAATAGATTTAATATATTGAACGAATTAAAAAAATAGCTTTATGTAAATCCGCACCTAATTATTTATTTTATTAATACTTAACATATTTAGTTATACTTCTATGAGAAACCAGTCCTCAGTTATTAAAATTATTTCAGAGCAATTAATCTGAAAAAGCTTAGAAAACTGAGAGTTTTGTACATATTTATGTAAATTCTCTTAAACTTTAGAAGTTCAAGTGTGGGTAATATAAAATCATGAACTCATTTCAAGTTTTCCTTAAAAAGAAAAAAAAAAAAAAAAAAAAAAAAAAAAACTAAAAATGACATGAAAATTTTCTTTTCTTTTATTATTATGATATAGAAACTCAATTAGAAAATTATCATCACCAGAGGCATTGGACATGCTTTTGTCTTCAGTTTTTTTTTTTTTTTTTTTTTTTTTTTTTTCATGAAATGCCGGTTTTGAACCCAGGTTGTACTAGTTGATCTAACTGTTTCAAGTTTTCTATTATTTTTACCGAAACCTACGTGAATATGGCTCCACAGTATTACCTTAGTATTACCTCTATGGATAGAAACTCACACAGGTCTAGAATCTTTGCGTAGTTTGTCGGACTGAAACTTTTGCAACTGGTAGATTTTTCTATTTTAGATAATAAGCCCCGAATTTTTGCGTTCCTCTAAAACATTTATACATTAAAAAAATAATTTTACGCATTTGTATAAAATTATCTAAATTTTATTCACAGAAATCTGTACAATAAATGCCATTAAAATATATATAAACCTACGGCAATTAGCAAAATAAATACCAATACCAACATATTTTTTCTTTTTTAAATAATGCAGACTTGCTAAAAACTTTATGTTTTTCGGAAGCGTTGTAGAGTATGTGGAAAGTAAACAATTAGACGAGTACATACAGTCAGAAAGATAGTCTATGTAAAACGCAAATTGTTTTTTTTTTATTTATTATTATTTTTTTTTTACAATCTTCCTCAAAAGATTAATCCTAAACACTAACACCAACACCAAGATTTAGGTTAACATGGAATATAAATAAACTATCTGACTGAGAAAAAAAAAATCATTCATTTATTTAAACATTTAGGTTTTTTTTTTTTTTTTACGTGTAATGCGTTCTATATGTGCATTGCGATTAATGTACATTACAATGACAAGAAAAAAAAATATTTTTACAAAGAAATATAAAACAATACATACGAACTTATTTATAATAAATTTATTTATTTAAAACATCGTACCTCAGGAACCATTTCTTCTAGAACTGTGATATTGATCTTATTGAAAACAAAATCATCATCAAGCGTGTTTGTTTCATTCAAGGATTCAAAAGGATCATCTTGGGATATCTATATGGAAAATACCACGCTAAATCATTACCAATAAAATGAATTACATTCAAGGTTTTATGATACATTTCAGAATACAATATAAATAAAGTATATTGAAAAGTCTATTCAGGAGCATCTATATTCCAGATTCTTTTCAACTACAAATTTCGAATTGATTTTTTTTTTTTCATTATAATTAATTGCGGAAAATTCTAGAGAGTTACAAAAAAAAAAAAAAAAAAATCTAAAAAATTGTTGTTAATAAAAATGACAGAACTCCAACATCTTTTGTATTATTTTAAACATTGTAAATTTTTCAGACTTCCTAAATACAATGATTAGAATGTAAGTAAATCTGTACTTCCATTGTTTGTGGAAGAAACAAACAAAAGTTTTTATAATTTAAGTAAAAAAAAAAAAAAAAAAAAAAAAAAAAAACTTTTAAACGCACACGTTTTAAAAATGAAGGTCATGGATTTTATTTTGCATCTCCCAATGCATTTGTAAAAATTTATTATGTTAATTGTGATTGGCTTTAACGATTTATGTAGTTAGTACTTATTATAATATATAAATAAAATTTTTAGGGTAATCTGAAAAAAAAAAAAAAAAAGAATGGTGGCGCGTAATAATAGTAATAATAATAAAAAAAATCATCCCGGCTTCTAGTTACATAAGAGAATCTGTGTGTATTTACGTTTCTTCACCCTCAGTTGTTCACTAGAAGATTATGTGATCTGCTGTATGGACTCTGTGTGTTATGCTGCAGTTTCGTAGCACTGCGCGAGCAGCACATAATTTCCATGCTATGATTCCACTTTATTTTTAACCTATGGGTTAAAATGTTATGATGTTATCTAGTAGTAAAACGTAACTAGAAAACTATTGGTAAAAAGCAAACAATAAAAAAAAAAAAAAAAAAACACATAGATTATCTCGTACACCTGTTTATATAAAGTTATCTTTGTCTTATTTAATCGTAGAATCTTCGATGCCATATAAAGAGAAAATTTCCATTACAATTTATTGGTATGAAATAATTCAGAGGGTTTCCAACTTTGATTATACCTTTAAAAAAAAAAAAGTTCTTATTCAACTTTGACATTAAGTAGGTGATAGATTCTTTTTATAATGCGATTTTTTTTTTTTTTTTTTTTTTTTTTTTTAAAGTTATGGTATTAAAATATCAAAAAAGGTATTTAACGTTTGACTTAAAAGGTAATTGAGCACTTTGTACGAGTTTTTAATTACCTAAAAAGAACTGAAATATCTATTACGCACTCATAGTTAGAATTTTAAACTTTAGAAAGTCTGTTTTGAGAAAAACTAGATTATAATAAGCACATGCCTGAACTAAGCAAGCCCATGCAGACTGAAGTACATTCTTTTAACGAATTAACAAATTCAATTGACAAATTAAAAAATAAAAACGCAGTTCAAATTCTTACATATATTTAAGTCTTATTTATTCTTTTTTCAAAGTAAAATCCAGTAATATGTCGATTATTTGACATATAAATTCAATCAGAAGCAAAGACTAAGTAAGTAAAGCTAAGAAACAAGAACAATAAGTATAACAAAATATTCATTCATAAAAAAAAAAAGAAAGAAAACATTTATAAGCAAAGCTCGTTATGATCTATCTTTAATATATATATATGTTTTGCAGTCTTTTATGACTTTATAAAATCACACTAGGTCACAACATAGCGAAAATTAGTTATTAAAAAATAGATAATAAAAGAACATAGAGATGCGACTTCCTTTACATCTCAAAGCAAGGCAGACACTGTTACTCTTTTTGCATAAAAAATAATAGAGAGAGAGAGAAAAAAAAATCGTTGGGATACTTTTTTGTGCTGAGCAGATTACGTAAAGCCGAAAATCACCTTAATTGGCGATCTGAAAATAATATTATAATTGAAATCCTGTGTTTTATGTATATTGAAGGGTTGGCGAAATATATATTGGCAAGGAGAGTATTGCTAGGCATTTTATGAGGTAGTAGGGTTGTTCTAGAAAATAAATCCAAAATAATAGCGAAAAAAAAAAAAAAATGTTGGAATACTTTTTTTGTGCTAAACAGACTGCCTAAAGCCGGAAATCACCTTAATTGGCGATCTGAAAATAATAGTGTAATTGAAATCCTGTGTTTTATGTATATTGAAAGGTTGGCGAAATATATATTGACAAGGAGAGTATTTGTATGTATTTTATGAGGTGACAGGTTTATTTTAGAAAATAAATCCATTGGAACATTATAAAATCTATTGCCTGAATTCATCATCTCAATTACGTTGAGAATAAAAAATAAATTAATTAATTAAATTAAATTAAATGAATGATTCTTTTTTATTTCCTTTTTTCCTTTTTTACTGATTGATGATAGTAAAAAAGATTAAATTATTTTTTGATTACAGGAAATGAAATGGGTTAGATTTAAAATAATGAATTGAATTAAATGATTTATTATTAGTATTATTTTTATTTTTTAAACAAAAATGAAAATTAAATATTAATATTTCATATGGTAGGGAGAATTTTACATATATTTTAATTCTGCATGAAAAAGTGTTTGAAATTTTAATTATTAATATTTAATTAATATTTCTTTAATTATATAATTAATTAATTATATTTTTTATGTATATTGGAGGGTTGGCGAAATATATATTGACAAGGAGAGTATTTCTATGTATTTTATGAAGTGACAGGGTTATTTTAGAAAATAAATCCGTTGGAACATTATAAAATCTATTGCCTGAATTCATCATCTCAATTACGTTGAGAATAAAAAATAAATAAATTTATTAAATAAAATAAAATGAATGTTTCTTTTTTATTTCTTTTTTACTGAGTTGATGAGAGTAGAAAAGATTAAATTATTTTTTGATTACAAGAAATGAAATGGGTTAGATTTAAAATAATGAATTAGAATTAAATGATTTATTATTAGTATTATTTTTACTTTTTAAACAAAAATGAAAATTAAATATTAATATTTCATATGGTAGGGAGAATTTTACATATATTTTAATTATGCATGAGAAAGTCTTTGAATTAATTATTAATATTTAATTTTTTAATATTATTTTTTTAATTGAGAAATATCCCTGTTATTCCAGCAAATTTACATAAGTAAACTAAAAATGTTTTTTTCTTTGCACATAGTTTTTTTTTTTCTTTAAAGGCACACAGTAAATATTTTTCACATATTATTTTCTTTTATTTAAGTAATGTACGTCTAAAAATGAACAAACAAACAAACAACAAAAACAACAAAAAAAAAAAAATATCTCTCCAATTTATAAACACTTTTTTGTTGATTTTAACACTTTTTTTTGTAGCCATTCTATTTTAAAATGTCGAGTTTTTATTTATTTATTTATTTATTGACTTATCATATTAAATATCCAAAAGGAAATAAAATATAAAAAAAAGTTAGCTATTTTATTATTTACAATTTAGATAAAAAATTGTATCGCGAAGTAAGAAAAATGTATCTGAAAAAAAAAAAAAAATTAAAATAAAAAATAAAATAAAATAAAATAAAATAAAATAATATATATATATATACATATTTTTTTCTCCCCTGAAATAATTTTTTTTTCTTTGTGTATATTTTTTTAAACAAAAATGTAAAATTACTGAAAAGAAAAGGATGTGTGTGTTTATTTTACTAAGGAAACTGCAAATATAGGAAGGACTTTTTGTTACGTTTAATTATTTCAGTATTTAAAGAAAAAGGGAAAATGTGGCAAATGTTTAGAATTAATTTTTCTATTCATGCCTTTTATCAAGCTTATAAAGAAAATTTATATTAAGAAGTTGTAAAAAAAATTTAGCATTTTTATGTTCTTGAATATCTACCTTTAAACTTAGATTTATATCTTCTTTATGTTTTAATTAGATTAGCTATCACTCTTAAAAAAAAAAAAAAAAAATACTGTACAAAAAATAACTATTTACGTACATTGTGTATTCGATACAAAAACTAATGAAAAAGTAAGATATATATTTTCAGAATTAATTGATTAAAAAATATATTTTTAAACTGAATAAATTTTTTTGTATATTTCCCTAAAAATAGTTTGTGTATCCAAAATAAGACATAACGTAATTATTTAGAATAGGACATGTTTAAGATGAAAATATCCCTCAAGATTGACGTTTATGGGGAATTTTGCCCTATTCTGCCATGCGAAGCAGGACACTTTGGTCCCGCCGTTTTGGTCCCGCCACTTTGGTCCCGCCATTTTGGTCCTGCCGTTTTGTTCCCAAGGAAATTTTGTTCCCTGGCCATTTTGGTCCCGAGACATTTTGGTCCCGCCAAATTTTTGCAATTTTTTAAATATATATCAGTTTTTTTTTTTTTTTTTTTTTTTTTTTTTTTTTAAATATAACATATTTATTGATACGGGAAAATTGAAGTGCTCTTAGAATATCTTTAATTAAGGAATATCTTACTGATAAATATATAAATTTTCGACATTACGATTGCTGCCTAGCTATTGAGATTCAGAGAATTTTGTACTAATTTTTTACGAACATTTTATTCATTTATTTATTTTATGCAATTGCACTTTTTTTTAATTGAGATTTTTTTCATTTAATTTCGATTTAACTTACTTCAATTGTAATTTGATTTTTAATTTACTATCAGTGACAAAATTTTGTGATTTTAAAGGTATTGTTAATAATAACAGAGTGCCTTCTTATTAAAAAAAAATCCCCATTTGATTATATTTATTGATAAAGTTTGAATTATTTTAAAAATAATAAATTGCAGAAAAATTTTGTTTAATGCAAGGGAAAAAGAAAGAAAGAAAACCTTACGATATTAAATATAATTTGCTTTTAGTGGCAGAATGCTATTTCTTTCAAAGAACTAATTGTTGACCTGCTCCCATCATAGACTTTTCTTCATAAGCATAAGCTTGAGATCATTTATGAAGTTCTTGAATTTATATATTTATTTATTCATAAATGTATATATATGTGTGTGAAAGAGAGAGATAGATACGTTTCGTTCGATTTGATTGTGATTTAATTTTTATCATTAATCTAAGAGGAATTTATTTCAAAATCTTGTGTTATATTGATGATAATAATAATAATAAAATGCCTGTTTGTTTGTCCGTGATACTTAATTACGCTAACCGTGTATATATGTGTATAAATTATTTTTCTTTCAATTACAATGGTTTTTATTTAAAAAATTAAAAAATGTAAGTAGTCCAATATTTAATTAACTGCGCGCATTGCAAGCATAAATGTTCAGAAAATGTTGATGTACAATTTTTTTTATCTTTTTAGTTTAATATTATGTTTAAAAAAAAAAAAAATAAATAAATAAATCTGTTGGATATGTTTCTATATGACTAAAAACAATGTCTGCATTCAAATCTCTGTAGCACCTTGAGATTCGTTTCACACCTGTTTCTCCCACAGACAATAAAAAAGGATTTCACTGTTTTATTTCAGCGCATTTGAAAAAAAAAAAAAAAGGTGGAAGTGGCTTTTAATTGACATTTTCTTAAGCAATATTGTAAGGGGTTATAATGGAATAAAAATGCTTTTCCAATTCTATGTGATATGTAACTATTTTCTGTGCTTGACAAATATATCCGGATTGACAGAAAAGAAAATGACTTAAGTTTAGCAGATCTGTACAAATTATTCCTGAGATCATTATTTAGGTTCCTCGCATCTTCTTTTATTATTAAGCTCTAACACTTAGGAGATGCTTCGATAAAGCATTGGTTTCCTACAAATTTTGTATTCGAGCACTCTAAATATGAATGTGATAATTAAGAGCCGCCTTACAGTATTTTATATTAAAAACCTTGTATTTTATTTAAACTAAAATTTTGCAGACTTAGATAAATTAACAATGCTTAGATCTGCGCTGATAACTAATACCTCTATCATTCAAAATTCGATCCGGAATGATAAATTTTCTGTTCCATGTGTCCTATAGTTACATCATTTTCAACAAAGGTTGTAGATATTCAACTCTCCAATTGAAAACGTTCGTCTAAGTTCTCTTTTGCCCGAAGTTCCCTCATGTACGAGTATTTGTTGTCCTTTTTCATCTATCGTACAAAGAAAAAATCTAAATCTCAAAATTTTTGAAGTTTTTTCAGTTTTATTTGTTACTACAGCTTTCCGTTACAAAATAATAATAATTATAATAATAATAATGATGATAACAATTTTTTTACCCCCAGGTTTTCAAGTCAAATGACAAAAATTCTAAATATGAAAAAGAATTTCGCTTTTTTTCTGTAATACTTTGATTATTCCTGATATCGGGACCAAAATGGCGGGACCAAAGCGGCGGGACCAAAACGGCAGGACCAAAACGGTGGGACCAAAATTTCCACGGGACCAAAGTGGCGGGACCAATTCGGCGGGACCAAGGTGGCGGGACCAAAACGGCGGGACCAAACTGTCATGTACCCTCTGCCATGTTAAAAAATTCGTAAATTTCCAATAAATTGCAAAATTTTCAAACTTGCATGTTTATAGTTAAAGATGTTCATTCTGGCATCAAAACTGGTATTTTAAAACTCATCTGATATTTTTAAAGTAAAAATTTTCCATTTATTGCACGTTTAAGTGAAATTTCGCTCTATTCTCCCATATTAAGAAAATCGTAAATTTCTAATAACTTACGAAGTTTTTTAATTCGAATGCTGAAAATCAAGAGGGCTCTTTCCCGTGTCGAAAATAATATTTCAGAGCTAATCTGACTTCTCTGAGACTATTTTTCTTGAGATATCGTGTACACAGACTAGCAAACTAACTAACGGACTAACGGTCTAACAAACTAACAGACACCTTACACACGGACACGATACAAATTTTGTCATTTTCGGATTCCTCACACCTGAAAACGTGTAAAAAAGTAAAAAAAACCGAGATTGAAAATTTTCACGATTACCTAAGTTCCCCATACCTATAGTATGATGGAGAACTAAAAAATGACTGATCAGGATTTCCCTTTTAATAAATCTGACGAATTTTGTAATAAAGACATTTATTTTTAATTTTTTATTCTACTCATATCATATACTACTTACAATTATATTAAATTTACCTTTTTCATTATTTTATTAATCAGGATACGCCATTCTTTGCGTCAAAAATTTTTTTCGTCAGGTGATTGTGTTATCATTTTCCCTATGGGATTCTCTCGCAATCTTCTTAATCGTAGAGTTTATTCATAGGAATGCAGAATGTACTTAAGCGTTTATAGCAGAACACTAACAGATGTTTTATCCCACTAAAATGCATCATAATGTAAATTGTTTTACTTTATAGGGCACTCTAGTACATTATTAATATCTAGATATATGCAATGTACCGTTTTCTCTATACTAGTTTATTCATTTTTTGTTGCGTAATGGCATTGCTATTATTTTATACTCAGCAATTTCTCTGACAATGATCATATGAAATATTTATTTATATACTTTATTATTATTGCATTTATTATCATTATTATTATTATTGCTTGTAGAACTTATAAAAAAGAATTGTTTTTTTTTTAACATGGCAGAATCGGGCAAAATTGAGCATAAACGTCCATTTTCAGGATCATCAACAACTTGAAAATAACATTTATGATACTTGCTTGAAAACCATTGACTACAAATTTTCTACTAGGAAAATTTCGTATGTTATTTGAAATCTAAGATTTTATCATCATAGCGAAATTGAGCGATATTCCATAACGCATTTTGGGATTATTGTATTGGGAATAGTAGCATGAAAACTAAACTACGAAATGGATGATTCCAATGAAATAAATTAATAGATTAGAATAAGATAAATATATCGAACTAAAGGGTGGGTAGCCTATTAGGCGGGAATTTCATTCTGATACTGCTTCAAGCGTTTGGTCAAATCCATTTCTCTTAACATGAATATAATATGCCTTGTACTGGAAATTTATGAAAACATTCTCATAATGTGGAACTAAGCAGAGTTCACCTATGCTAACTAGTTTTAATAGTATATTTAATAATAATAAATTTATTAATAATAAAACTACTTACAAAATTTATACTGGAAAATATTGTTAAGACCAGTAAATAATTATAAACTGATTAATGAGAAGTGAAAGAAAAATCAAATTAACTTAGATATAGCCATGTACAAGTATATTCCATATATCAAACACTTATTTTAATAAAATAATTTAGTAAAAAGGATTGCAACTAGGACATCGCTTGGGATTGTTAACTATAATTTAGAAAATAATAAGCTAAAAATATATAATACACTGATGAAGATAAATAAAGAATAAATAATATGTATACAAGAAATATAATTATAAAATAATTAAAGGAATATAAATAATACAGGGTGTCCCGTAAGTTTGTAGATATTTTAAAAATTCATAACTCGTGAATGAATTGACAGAATTGAACGCGGTTAAAAAAAAAAAAATCATTCTTATGAAGGGGGTTTTTTTGGTAAAGAAAAAAATAATAATTAAGCTATTTGTCGATAGAGGGCGCTGTGCGTGCGCAGATCACACGTTTACTGTACTTATTCGCAAACAAATGTTTACGGGCATATAAATCCTATTCTATGTCTCCGTCGTCACCACAAATTACAATTTGCAAACGAGTTATAACACTGCTAACTGTAGCTTCAGTCAGCTGTTTTTATCTGAGGGAAAACATATGCACCAATAACGCTTTATCCACCAAGTCAACATCGCAATTAAAACTTCATTGATGCACACGTAGGAGGTAAAATAAGATATAAACTGTTTTAATTGGAATATTTTTAACTATTTTTTTTTCTTTACCAAAAAAAAAAAAAAAAAAACTTTTTACGTAAATGGTTTTTTTTGCAATCCGCGTCCAATTCTATCAATTCATTCAATAATTAGGAATTTTTAAAATGTCTACAGACATATGGGCACCCTGTATAAGTGCAAATTGTAATTTGTATAGCTTGAAAAATTATTGTTACGTAGAATCATATTAAGTACATAACAAAAACGCATATTTTCACTAAACTGTGAAAAAAAAAAATAGTAAAACAGTTACCTATAACTTAGGACTTTTACTCTCAATAAATCCGTCGAGTTTTGTAATGGGGCTATTTTCATTCTATATTCTAACCTTGACATATACTATTTGCAATTTTACTAAAATTACCTTTAGCTCCATTCTATTACTTAGGTTACCCCATTTTCTGTGTCAGAAATTTCTTTTTTCCTCTGTTGATGCGTTATTATTTCCCCGATGGGATTCCCTAGCAATCTTACTAATCGTACAGTTTATTCATAGGACTGCAGGCTGTGCTGAAACGTTTATAGTACAGCACTAACCGATTGTTTTATCGCATAGAAAAGCTTTGTGATGTAAATTGCTTTACTTTATAGGATACTCTAGTGCATTCTTAATATCTAGATGGATTCCTTGCAGCTTGTCTCTGTATTTGCTTATATAATTTTTTGTTCCCTGATTATAGTGTCACTGTTTTATATATAACAATTTCTGTGACAATGATTATATGAAAGATATATTTGTATACATGATTATTCTTGTTTTGTCTTATATTTTTAATTAATTATTTATGTTATTTTTACAGTAAATTTTGTTTATTTATTTACTTTTTTATCATAACAATTTCTAGAATTTATACATAAATTTCTTTTATACTTTATGAAAGATTTTGACTGAATTTTCTATTTTTAATAATACGGAATTGTTAGGTATTAAAATTTATTTTTATTATTTTCATACCTTTTTATTTATTTATTTATTTTAGAAAAAGAACTTATGAAAAAACGACCGAATAATCAAATAAACTTATGTACTGCCAAATATCTTTATTTTCAAGAAAATAATTTAATAAAGATTTAAGGAATGAAAATTGTATTTTTTCAGTGAATTTCAAATTTGAATAAATGTGAAACACACATAATTAGGCAAAACAAGCTGCAACTAAAATTTTTATATCAAGTATTATGTTAGAAGTTCATAAAAATATCATTCATGTTGGCATATTTGTAAATTAATCTTTTTAGAATATTATTTTCCTGTTTAATTTTAAATGCAAATAAAGAAATATTGCCTTCATATTTCTACTTATTCGAAAAATATATCATTGCTTATGACACATAAAAAGGTTTGCATGCATGACATAGCTTAAAATATTTTTCATTGTGTTGTATTATATAAAAATGTTTGTGAAAAATAGATTTTTGATTTTTAACAAGGAAAACATGTATTGTGTAAAGTAAATCACATATTTTAATAGATAATTTTTAGATAAATAAAAAGGAACCCTTAGCAGCAGAATATGCAGAGGAAATGTGCAGAGAAATATGCAGAGAAATATGCAGAGGAACCCTTACCGCTTGTATGTCCCTTCTGAGGGGACATTAAAAAATCGACCCACACCTTAAGGTGTTCCTCTGCAAATAAAATGTTATTTTTCTAAAACGTGTAACTATAGGCTACCTTTCGGCTACCGGAAAATTATAACAGAAAGATTTGTTTTATTGAATGATGAAGTAAAATAAAACAGATTATTACAATTTTACGGTAGCCAAAAGGTAGTAAGTTGGAAACTAGACGTGTGACGTTTTAAAGGAACTCCAAAAGGCGTGTCTTACGGAAAATATGCCGAGCGCAAAGGGTTAAAGGATTACATAAACTAATTAAATTAAAAATAAACTAAAATTCAGTCTTTTTTACACATACTTTTACATATAATTTATTTAGAAAATGATAAAGAAAATATATCGTTATGTAGAAACTAGCTCGTTTTTTAATGATTTTCTTCTAACTTAATAAATATTTATATTATAGTTATACAATGGACATACTATAATTTATTTTTAATAAATTAAATGAATTACTTGACAAATTGTGTATATCATTCATTTAAATTCTGCTTATGGATAGTGAAATTTTCATACGGTAAAAATATTTTAAATTCTATATGAACATATATATTTTATATTTGAAATTAGTTATAGATTTATGCAGCTAAATGTTAAAAAAAGTAAAAAAAAAAAAAGTGTAAAAAAAAAAAAAAATAGTTTGAAAAATTTAACATAATATGTCTGCATAAAAAAATACATAAACAGATTACACAAAAAAAAACTTATTATACCATTTTTCCTTCATTTTTCTAATATAAGGTAACTATAAAAATTAGGTTTAATGGAAAGTTAAAGTTATTTTAGAATTCAAACAACCAATTTGTGTAAGCACAAAAATGTTATTAGGATTAAAATTTTGCCTGCAATTTTATGACGTTTAATTTGATAAAATGTTAAATTTCGAACAGTTGTTTATAAAGTCTCTACATATTAAATATAAAATGAATTTATCTGAAGCATAGTTTGGAAATTTATTTCTAACTAATTGGCTTTGCCCTCTTCACTGCTCACTTTATTTAATCAAATCATTTTTAGTAGTAATTCTAAACATTTTAATTCATATTAATAAGCCACAAAAATACGAACAGTCGTTTGCTGAAAATTAGTTATTTTTTTAAATAATTCATTTGTAAAACATAATGCTGGATTGGCAGCACTCTTAAAAAAGAAAAATTGTTGTTCTATGAAAAAAGCTTATTTTTGTTATGTAGATGAATATAATATTCATCTGTAACATGCAAAAAAAAAACTTTTTCTTACCATTTGTTCCATCGCTCGTAAATAAAAGCTCCATACAATCACAGAAAAGCGTACTAATTTTCTCTATGTGAATGCATGTTTGCCGTCGAATGACTTCTAAGAAATTACATCATTTTTCAAAGACAATAGTATTTCATTTGGGAGATTTTATGAAAGCGACGTCAATCTACCCTGTTATAAAAATTATTTTGGCTCTAATTATATTAAAACATTTCATCTTTTTGATGTATTCACTAAATCTTTTGCGAAAGCGGAATTATAGAATGATTTTTAATCATTTCATCGTTTTTTAATTTCGAATGTATAAAATAAAAAAAACTAATTAGCGAGAATGTATACATTAGAAAAAGCCTACATATGAAATTTGAAGTTTCTTAGTGAACTAGTTCTTTAAACATCACACAAAAATATGGATTTCTACAGCGTTTTTTGTCACTACCCCCATTGTGCACACGCTTAAAATGTAAAACACCCACACATCTTCAGCCTTGGTCATAAACAGTGACTGTGTCAAGTTTGGTTTTTGGTTTGAAAGGATACGTACTTTCCAACATCCTAATTAACACGTTGAGCGCCATGTCAGCCATTCTAGATTCTAGACATTTTGTCATATATCTCTAAGTACTGAAGGAATCATCTTGAAACTTTAAGAGTGTGCAGAACATGTTATACTTCAAACATTTCAGTGAAAGTTTTACCTCGAATGTAAAAGCAGTACCAATAAAAAATTAAAACGTTGAGCGCCCTGTCAGCCATCGGTGGCTGACAGTGTCAAATAGGATATAAAGCCGCGTCAACCATTGGTGGCGGATATAAAAGAGGTAATAAAACTAAAAATATTGCATTTAAGGATTGAAAATTTATTAAAAATTTGCTTAATTTTTATTTATTATGGAATCATTATGGAATTTTAATGGATTTTAAGAATTTGCGTGGCGCTCAACGCGTTAATATTCCGTATTGTTATTAGTCCCGCACTCTTTTTTGACACCAGTAAATTTTTAGATATTCTCCAAATACAATTACTATTAAATAAGAAGAAAAATATTTTAAAAAGAAATTGGTGTGAAAAAAAAAGGCGGAGCTAACAATCCTACGGAACATTAGTTAGTATGTTGGCAAGTATATATAAGACGTCCCCCTCAACCATACACAATTTTTATTTACTTAAGATTTAGATTATAGAAAATAAATAAAATTTTAGCTGAAGCAAATAAAACAATAACTGAAATATATAAAATATGTAAAACGAAAATTTTAAATAAACCTTAAGTTTTATTTAAAATTTTAAATACAATTTTTAAATTTTATATTGTATAAACCTTAATAAATTTGTATGACTAGCTTTCTTTCTTTTTTCTTATTTTCATTATTTCTGTACGAAAATATTTGTAGGTTATTTCTTTTTTATTTACATTGTTAAAACTGAAGTGCTTAAAAATGAGTAAATGAACATCCTCATTTCGAAATGAATAATTTTTTATTTGAAAAGGGAAAAGCATGCTTGTCTTATTTACGAAATATTGCATGTTTTAAAATTAATACACATTTATTTTATAATTGTTTATAATTATACTGAACTAAAAGAAGTTCTTTATCAGAATTTCTACATATTTAAACAGAAAGAGTTAAAACACAAAACTTATTCCTTCAAATCGCCAGAGCTACATTTCATAATGTTTTCATACAGGTTTTCTGAAGAATACATCATTGACGATGATCCATACCAATTTTTTGAGCATGGTAATTTACGAGGGTCGCCTATTATGTTTTTACAAACGACCAACAGAAAGCGGTACTGAAATTTGTTTTCAAGATATTTGTAAAACTCGCATGTTTTTTTTATCTTGGAATCAGTGGCATCTTAGAAATCGTCTGCGTGTTTTTTTTTTTTTTTTTTTTTTTTTACAGTGAGTGTTTAAAAGAAGCAAGTGAGTGAAAAAAATGGAAGTAACTCGTGAAAGTTTCCGTTGGATGATTTTTCATGATTTTAAGAATGACCTCACTCGACAAGAATGCATAGTATCGCTTCGTGAAACTTTTTGTAATGAAGCACCATCAGAAAAGACAATTGGTTGTAGAATTTCGTCGTGGTCGTGCATCCGTCAGTGATGAATTTCGCGAAGGATGACTAAAATCGGTACTGATTCCAAACAACATCGATGCTGTGCAAATTTGAGTATATTTGCTTCGGAGCTATTTTGAATAAGTGACATACTCAGATTTGATTCAACTTCGCTCATTTTTGAGTATTTTTGCTCCTTTTTTTTTTTTTTTTCAGTGTATTTATGCTTAAAATTTCATTTTCAATAAAAAAAAATTAATTAAATAAATATAATAAAAAATAACAATAAACACTTTTTAAATATCGTTATCAAAACGGTTCTTTTTTTTTTTTCTCTGTTATAAATCTAGATATCTTCGCCTTGGTAATTATGTTTCTCATATAATTATTTTCCTGCGGAAGATAATAAAAATCGTTCGGTATTGGAAAAAGTGCGGAATTTTTTCCACATATAAAGACGTAAGTTTGTGAAAAAAAAATCAATAATTTAAAAAAAAAAAAAAAAAAAAAAAAAAAAAAATCCTAAAAAGTATGAAAACATTATTTAGATTCCTAAAACAACAGAACAACAACAAAAAAAAAAAAAAACTACATAATAGTAAAAAAAACAAATTAAATGAACATTAAAAAATTTATTTATGAATTATATAATATTCCCAGATTTTTCCAGAATTTTGTGAATAAGTCTGAATACCTATGCAGAGTGTAGACAAAAGTTTGTGATTTAATATTTGTTATATTTCCGTTTGAAAAAGCATTGCCAAAATATTTTTAAGTTTTTCTGTTTTTAAACAACAACTGTTTATGCAATGGGTTTACGTTATTTTTTAACATTTGGACAAGATGTTACTCATGGGAAATGGAAAGAAAATTGAAAAATTGTTTTATGAGTATAAATAGTTGCCAAAAATCGAATTTAATATATTTTTCAAGTAATGCTATCGGAAAAGGTGTTTGGAATAAACAGTAAGAAGTTCCAACCAGAAGGATATTCTAAATTTCAAATTCGTATAAGATGTTTTATATACTGGCGAATGATTTTGTAATAAAATATATACTTAAATCAGTATTACATAATGTATTAGTTTCTCAAAAGTGTCCACAAAATATGTATTATTCATATGAGGCTTACTACACTAGACAAAAGTGTAATTTCTTCTATCGTTCGGATAGTTTTCAGATGCATTTAGTTTGAAGAACTTTATATTATTATTTTTTAACTTTCAAAGAAGTCATGAAATAGAAAAGTGCTTAAGTCATAATGTTTTAACTCATACTTTACTTATTTATTTATTTTTAGTTTAGTTTCAAATTTAAACAATATTGCTAGGAAAAAAAAATATTTCTTAAAGTAAATTAAAATTTATATATCTTCATAAATTTTCGAATTTAAATACGGTTATTTATTAATGATACTTATTATAAATACATATAAAATAAAAGATAAAAAAAATGATAAATAATTACCACATAATGCAAAAAAAAAAAAAAAAAAAAAAAAAAAAAGATTTTTTTTTTCTTTCTTTGCACTTTTTTTTTTTTTCGCCATTCAATAACGATTTTTTAGTCCAATTAATAAAATGTGTACATAAGAATTTTTAGCCTGTTCGGTAAGGGCAACAGGCTCGTAATTTAAAGACCGCAGGTTCGATCCTCCACGATCGTGTACATTAATGGCGACTGTCGCACGATAAATCTGTCGTGGTCTCAAGATCCTTCAAGTTCTCATTAAAATTATTCCTCTGGGAGTACTGGATCATGGGATTACTCGGCCCTGATATGGATAAAAAATCGCACTCTTTTTGTTTGTCAGTTGTTCCATCTGTCGCCAGTTAACCAATCTAAATAATTACTCCACCATTGGTACTTCGCTAATAATTGACGGCGCTCCGTTGCCACCTTAAATCCGATAGTTTCACTAATGGGGATAGAAGCTTCCAAGTGGCATAAGTAACAACAACATATATATATATATATATATATATATATATATATATATATTGTGAAATGAAAATTTTCCCTAAACAATAATAATAATAATAATAATAATAATAATAATAAGCTTACGTGAGGTGTAAGTAAACGAAAATAAATAAAACAAAACGGATTTTTCTTTTTTTCATATTAATATCTGAATTTTAAAATATAAATAACTTTGAAATTTAAATTAAATTTCATTAAGACTTATTCATTTTTCTAAAAAATTAAAGACTGTGACTGTTAAGAAATTATAAGACCACCTGAGAAAATTAGCATATTATACATGACGTCAAACTCAATATAAAGCGCATGCGTCAGTATTTCGTAAAAGCATTACCTAAGAAGTAACGACTTAGGTTTTGAATGTGTTATCTACAATTAATTTGACGATGCTCGAGGTAAAGAATTATCAGAGTGCGAAGTGAGATTTTTTTTTTTTTTTTATAAAGGTTCCGGTAAATCTGAATGAGATATTGCGTGGCTAATGAACCGTTCTAAAACTGCCATTCACAATGTCATAATTAGAAAAGATTATCCAAAATAATAAAACGATCTAGTAGAAAAAATATTTTGACAGCACTTGATAATAAACAAATTTTTCGACTCTCAACTAAAAAAGGTCTTTCAACTCGTGAAATTTTGAAACGTTTCAGCAAGAAAACTTCACATGTAACAGTCTGAAAGAGTCTTAAATTAAATATAAATACGAAATTTATGAAATTAAAGAAAAAACCAAAGTTATTGAAACGCCGTCGAGAAGAAAGACTAAAATTGGCTAAAAATGTCATGTCATGGAATGATCAGTGGAAAAAAATTATATTTTCTGATGAAAAGAAATTTAACCTTGATGGTCCCGATGGTTACAAAACAGTAATTGGCATGACTTGAGGAAGGAACCAAAAGAATGCTTCAATCGATAAATGGGTGGAGGATCAGTAATGATTTGGGGAGCTTTCAGTTATGAGGGAGTGTGTGATTAGTGTCATATGAACTCTACATAATATCAGCCTATGGTATATGATCATATGATACCGTTTGGACCTTTATTAGGTGGTGCTAACTTGATGTTTCAACAGGACAATGCTGCTTGTCATACATCTAAATCCACTCAGGAGTGGTTTAAAAATGAAATAATTGATGTTTTGCCATGGCCAAGTCGAAGTCCAGACTTGAACCCCATGGAAAACTAATGGGCTATATTATCTCGCAAAGTTTATGCTAATAATAAACAATTTTCAACTGCCAATGAACTGGAAGTAGCCATTGTAAAAGAATGGTACAATATTTCTAAAACTAAACTTAATCACCTGATTACTTCAATGAAAAACAGAGTGTTTGAGGTCATCAGGAAAAATGGAGAACCAATATCATATTAATTTTTTTTTACTATTTTGTTTTTTAACAAGTAGTCATATTTTGCTAACAGGGTATTTTTCACTTATTTCTAATATACATTTTAATTAAATATTTATTGCATTATACCAAGTAATTGCAAACTAATTATAAAAAATATACAGCAATGTGTTACAATTTTATGTGTTTAAATTATCATCAGAATCTTTATTTTTCTTATAATTTATAAAATTTAAGTGGTCTTATAATTTTTTTACGGACTATATTTTCATTATAGTACCATTTAATAGAGCAGTTAGCAGAATATGCGTGTTAGTTTTTGTAAACGTATATAAAATTTTCATTTTTTATCATAAAGCCTGAGGAAAATTCGTAAAGCGCCAAATTAGAGATTTTTGGTTGTCTTATGCATGATAGAAACTTTATATATATATATATATATATTAATGTGACGATAGGGAATGATAGAGAGATAACAGTCGCTGACACACAGGAAACACCAAAAAATTATTTACAAAACAGCTTTATTTCCTCTGGAAATAAAGCTGTTATGAATAAGCAATGGAGTCGGGACTTATGAAAAAGCAATGGAGTCTTGGCCGACGATTTGTCAATATTCGGCCGGCGTTGGCGATTGCGATGGCGGCCATGCCACGGACTCAGGGCGTCGGATGCTGTAGCTCCTGCGTAATTTCTGAAGAGAGAGCAGCGTGAAGTATTTACCAATTAAAAACAGTGGCAAAAGTCGTACGGTTGTTTAAATTTCAGCTTTTTATACGTGGTTTCTGAGCTTCTCATTGGACACTCAGATTGCCTGGGGCTCTAAAAGAAATTCTGGGATCAATTAATATGCATGATGGATGCAGAGCGAGTTGCAAATTGCGCTAGTGTCAGCGACGTTTGACTTATAATTTCGTTCATTTTCTGATTTCTGGGTGATAAAGTCTATTGCCATAAAGTAATCTTTATAGGGGCAACTACAAATTATTCGCGATTTATAATTTCGGCTGGCGATTTCCACACTTTTAAATTGAGTTTTAATCATTTAAATTTGTCTATTTTTATCCCTTTCATATATATGTATATATTTGGTAAACTATTTTTATAAGTATTGCTTTAAAGTTTGTATATAATTTTTTACAAATATATAAGTATATCAAATTAAATATATAGCAAATATATAAGTACATCAAATTAAATTTAGTATATCAAGTCCGACAAAATCAAAATCAAAGAATCGCATTTCATAAATTAAAACTTGCATATTAAATTTTGTGGAATTTAATGGCCTTAATGATATAAATAACCACAACAAAATAGATAATTATTAAGTTAAGATGGAAATAAATAAAGACTTAATGGATTTAGTGTCTCATAAGAATGACAAAGATATATGATTTTGTAAAATGTAATAATATACTAACATTAAATAATTTTATGCAATGCATTTACATTTAAAAACATTAATGGCTATTTATTTCTTGGTTATTAATATGTTACTTCAAGTTTTATTAACACTATAATGTTTTGAAAGCATTAATAACCCTGCAGTTACATCGTATTAAAAATAATAAAAGTAACTTACATTTGCGAATTCTACTTCAAATTCCAGCATATCTTCAATCTCTTTCTGGACGCTTTTTTCTTTCACACGCAGCAAGCGAACTGTCTCTGAGATGAAATTTTTGTATGAAAGAACATAACGGACATAATCAGGGTCAGTTGTATTCAGAAAATACTGGGGATTCAGAAATGGACCACCAGCATTTACCTAAACGAAACATGTATTTACGAAATAAATAACTTTTTATCAACAAAATTAAATTAATGTAAACACTATTTCCAAAAAATATTATAATAGTTGTCAAGAGAAATTTCATAAGTTTGGAAGTGTGACTTAATCGAATCTAGTTCTTGTCATGTCATTTATTTTAGAATATTAAGAAATACACAAAAAGCTATTTATGATTTTCGCAACAAAGATAATTATCACATCATACCTAATAACAATATAATTAGTATTCTGCAAAACAGTTTATACTCGTCTTTTTTCCTCCACCGGTCTTTTTTTAGAGTATTTATTTTCTTTATGTAATCGTAATTACATTTTTAAAAAGATACTCTAAAAATAAAACGGTGTGGTAAAAGGGGTGGAAACTAACAATTTTACGGAATATTAATTAATATTGTGTAAAATAGTTGGCAGATACTTCACAATTATTTATTCAACGAAAATGTTTTGGATAAAAAACATCTTTCATTTACTATATTCTAGTTGGTTTTATCTTCGAAAAAGCATTTGTTATCATTTGCCTAGTTTTAGACGGATTCTGTCTGTCTCTGTATACAGTACATGAATATTGAATCTTAACTGATCAATCAGTGTACTGTTTTCTACGCAACATTAATTAATTTTCGCATAAATATTGCTATCTAATTTTTGTATAAATCTCTCAATAGATGTTGCCGCAGAAACTAACTTGCATTAAAAATATATACTATAAAACTCGCGATATCAAAACCAGAATGAATTTGTACTTGTACACAATGCCTAAAAATAGTCTTATTGTTTCTTTTAATGTCTTTGTAGTAGCTTTATCTCAACAATAATATTCAGCATTGTGCAGTTTTTTTTTTTTTTTTTTTTTTTTTTTTTTTTGTGTGTGTGTGTGAAATGAAATTATAAATGTAAAGTTGCCAATAAAGATCATCCGCTCCATTTTTTTTTTTTTTAAATTACAAATAAACACATCCACAAGGGTTGTACTCTGGCGAGGATTTTCCCAACTATTTCCCTATAATAATATTTTAATATAGTATTGTATATTTCCCAATATTCACATGCTAATATGTAAATTTCGATAATTTATAAATTTGTAATGAATACATTATAGTTATAATGCATTTTTATTAAAGTTATCTAACTCATATACTCCGTAAAATATAATAACATATTTGTCTGACTGTCTACAGCTCAAAATTCACCTTTTTAACTGAAATAATGAGGGGAGGCTGGTTGAATGACCAAAGAAGATAATTAAAAAACTTAACAAAGAGGACAAAAAGCACTGTGCTCTGGACATGGAAGATATTGTATATATAGAGATCTGATATCTTATGTGATGTCTTTATTTTAAATACAGAATATGGAATTATTATTGGAAGTATTTGTAAAATATTTAAAGTATCGTGAATTTGCTGAACAAAAACTTGCTTAGAATAATAGTAAAAATCTGTATTGTATTTTGGAAAAGTTCTGCATAACAATATTAAAAAAGAAATTAATAAACAATTGACAGAAAGTAAAGTGATAAAAAAATACTGAAAACATATTGTCGTGATTTTATATATTTATCATTCAATTTAATTTCTTTTTAAGTAATGGGTCCGCGGTAGCCCTGCCGGTAAAGCGCGAAGCTCGTAATTGGAAGATTGCGGGTTCGATACTCGAGCAAGCCAAAGACCGTAGCGTCGCGTACACTAATGATGGCTGGTGCACGTAAAATTCACTGTGGTCGCAATGTCCTCCATTACCCCATCCAAATTATACATGCACTGGCCAATGAATTATAAACCTGTAAGTGTTTCTACAAATGCTTGTTGGCGGTGAAGATATGCAAAACCTGTTACAAAACTTTGGAGAATGTTCTGCTTGTATGAAAGAGGTCCCCTGGTATTACTTGAGGATAATCAAAAAGCCATGCAGCACTAAAACATATTGATAGATTAAATGCATCCCACAATGTTAGATTTTTACTCCGAAGTTAACGGATACATTGTGCTCGATAATGCAACCATACATCGTGACAGAATCGTTCGAGATTGGTTCAGTGAACATCAATCTGACTTCTAACAATTTCACTAGATGCCGCAAAAGCCCGGATCTTAATCCAATAGAAATTGTTTGGGACATGTTGGAAAGGAGCATCCGTCAGCAATCTCCTCTTCCATCCAATTTACAGCATCTTAAAGTCTGTGGAACAGTAAACTCTGGACATAAATGTACTCCAGAAGCTTTTAGAATCGCTGCCCACACGAATACTGGCTGTTATTCATGCAAAAGAAGGTCCAACGTACAAAAGAAAGTCCAATAAAATAGTAATTTAAACGTTTCTAATTCATTGTCCAGTGTGTGTACCTCTGGGAGATTCCGAAGCGGGGGAGCCATCCCTTCCGTGGAGGATCAAAATTTTCATGGCATATCTTCAGACCATCCTTAGGTGTGCTTCCCAGACTTTCGCCAATTCCCCATTGTGCAGTGCTTGTGCGATGCTAAAATCCATCCAACCGTTTTTATATTAAAGGATAATTTATCTGTATTTTGTATAATACTCAACATGCATGCATTATTTAATAGTGTACAGACTATATCAGATTAAACAATTTTTAAATTTATTATAAAAAAGTTTTATTAACCACTAAAATTTACATAACTAATATCATGTCAGTCGAAACTGATAGTTTAAAATTTTACATTGCATTATTGTCTTTTGTAACGAAATAATTGAAATTTTTCACAAAAGAGCTTATTAGAAGTTTTCTAATAATACAATTCATATTTCGAATAATACTTTTATGGTTTAGTTCAATACACAATTCGTTTTGCTTTTGTTTGTTAATTCAATTGTTGTTAGGCGAAAATATGCTTGTTATTCATATTTTATAAACGGACACTACAATGAAATAATTGTATTTCTAATGTTGCAATTGAAAATAAACAAATACATCTTTTGTGTTAGTTAGCAGTCTTACAAACATTTTCCGGATTTTCAATAATATTTTATGAAAAGACATGATATACTAGAGCAAAATTTATTGGATTTTGAATAAACTCGGTAACAATACTCAGGAAATTTTATCTTTAAGTATTTCAAACGTCTTGTAATTCAATTTCCTACAAATAAATTATTTTATTTTGAATTAATGCTGAAATACCAAGTAATTGTCGTTGTTGAGAAAAAGAAGTATTTAATTTTTTTGTATTTTTAATGATTTTGGATGGGATGTTAAGGGAGAAAATGTTTGATTTGGGATTATATGAAACCATTTATAATGTTTGGAGATTCTTGTTAATATATTACGACACATTATATCTAAATGAGATAAATTATTCTAAAGTCGGTTACATTCTAATATTATCATTACAATTCAATTATAACTAAAATAAACTGTGCTTAGAATCTATGATAAATAATAATTGCGTATGTTTGTGCTCATACAGAATGAACAACTTTCTATCTATCATAGCTGCCAACTTTTACGCTTTTTCACTAACGGAAAATTTTAAGAGACAATTTTTATGTATTCATATAGCAGGTTTTATTAATTAAATAAAAGAAAATTTTCTATTTCTATAGCACGTTTCACTAACTAAATAAAAAATAAAAATTTCTATTAAACAATTCTGGTAGCTTACAGATTTCCGATAGCTAAAAAGCTTAAATGTTGACAAATAAATCCTATTAACACATTACCGTCGTGTATTATCCTATTTTGAACAGCAAGCACCGTCTTTTGAATCTTTTGAAGTTCCTCTAAACCTTTTATACTCGTCATAAAAACTGGCGCACCAAACAGTAATTGTAGGACCTAATGAAAAGTGGCTAGCAGTTACGTTTTTGAAAGATGTGCAAATAATTAACAATACAATGTGATTGCGCATTGCGTAATACCACCAATGGACATTCAACTTTGATCTCTCTGGTGTCTATAAAGATACGCAGAAGGATTTTGCTTGCTGTTATAATATTGTAGAGGGTTAATTTTTCATCAAGGATTCAGCCACACCGCAATTGAAGGCAATATGATCAGCTGACAAAGTTTTAGCGAGGAAGAATCATCACTATGATGGAAAATGGTTGACCTCGCGGTAAGTACCTAGTAGCCTAGGCCGTTTTCTCACTCCACTGTGAAGATATGTTGGGACCAAATATCGCATAGATGTCATTCAGGCTCAGGTAGCCTTCGTCAGACCAATATCAGAAAAGATCATCATCACTGTATACTCCTGTATTTATCTGTATCTTTGCAATGTGCATTTATGTAAGACATTTGGCATTGTGGCGCGCAATACGTATACTATCAATGACACATGCCCTCCGTCGCTTCTGTTTTTCATTGTGTCATACTTGGTGGATTGGACCGCAACCAAATGTTCTTCGGCGCAGAATAAAGATTCAGTTTGTTATTGATAAAAACCGTGCAAGTGTGCGGAAGCCCTGTAGTAAACGCTTCAATAATGTATTTGATTTACAGTGGCGTACCGCACTCGTACCTGTTAGGATTGTATGGGCGCGAATCACATTCGACACTCGATCACATTTAATATTAATCGACTGCATCTTGACAGTGCATCGGTTCGTTCGGGACATCTTCATCTACATGTGTTGTCACTCATGACAAGGTTTCAAGCATACATGATAATGATCAGCACATAATATTGATCAATAGGATAATTCTCGACAAGATAATACTCGACAACTAACAGCAATAGTGTCAGAAAAAATGCCTCCGCCATATTAATATTTCTTCGGCCTGCTTGTTGCCCAAGTTTGTCACCGATAGAGCATTTCTGTGATTTTTTGGAACTGTAAGTTTAGGAACCTGAGAGTTTATATTAGCTAGAGCCGTGAATACAAGAGTTATAGAATGAGATGACGCAGGAACGACGTAACCTGTATGCATCAATATCCACCTGAATTACATCCTGTATTCAAGTGAAAGGGGTCAAGCAGTATACAAGAATAGCCATTCATTTGTAATTTTTTTATAGCAATAATTTAACCTTTTGCTCTAATTTTGTAATTATTTATTCATAACTCACATATATAAAATTTTGTTTCGTTCGGATAATTCTTTCTTGGTGCGTTACTTTTCCTTACAATGTGTGCATAATACTGAATGGTTACACTAAGTAACTGGGACATTCGCTAATGGGGCGCTGGGAGCCACTTCTCTTACAATGTGTGCATTAAGTCTCTGCGATTTTTCCAGTTACATTCAGGGTGGAGAAAAATCCGCCCATTTTGTGGAAGTTTCTCATACCTGAATGTGTCTGGAAAGGTCCAGATATTTTCATAAAAATATCTGTACCGTATTTTTATAGTAAGGTGTCGTGGTTGAATAGGATTAAATTTATTGTATGAAATAGTAACAGCAAAAGAGACAAAAATTTCTCATCCCTGAAAAGTTCCCGAAACAATGACAGAAAACACCAAACTCTGTATTATTTAATAAAATGATTTTCCGAATTCTTGATAAAATTATTTAAATTTTATCCTCCTCAATCATTGCTGCAAGTGCCTCTGGCACAGAAGCATACACAACGGTACATAAAGTAAATAACAAAAATACTTTTTTTTCCTTTTAAATAAAGTATTTTTTTAATAAACCCACGCTCCAGCGTGCTTTTACTTGCAATGTGCAAAGGTTAAGTTTTCTTTTATTATTTTATTTTGACGTAATTTTCGTTTATTAAATTTTAACACTTTTATTTACAACTGAGCTAACTTACATCATTTTCATGAACGTGGTTTTTTTATGGTTTAGCACTTTAAGTGAAATCTGATAGAAAATAATTAACCTCTAGATATAATTAAAGATATGTTTTCGGTTATTTTAATTAATATTGTTTACCAGTGTATTCTATAATATGAGTTATTCTTATAGTTTTTTATGGATTTACAATATATTTAATATAATAATGCCTATTTAACTTGGTAAATTTAAAGGCAAAAAATATTTTTATATTTGTTTCGATACTTTTTTAAAACTTAAAATTTTTAAAGCTTAAAAAATTATTAACTTTTTATAATTAAAGGCATTTTTACGATATGAGATTTTTACATTAATCAATTCTATAACATGAGATTTGTCATTTTAAATGTAACATAAATTTATTTCTATAAAGTTATATGTAATAATAATAATATGTAATACATATACGCATACATATACACATACATATATATATATAGATATATATAGATATATAGATATTCACCCCGCGACAAAAATATAGGTACAAAAGGTTTAACTTAAACGGTTTAACTTTAAAAACTTAAAATTTTTAAAGTTAAAAAAATTATTAACTTTTTTATAATTAAAGGCGTTTTTACGATATGAGATTTTTATATTAATCAATTCTATAACATGAGTTTTGTCATTTTAAATGTAACATAAATTTATTTCTAGAAAGTTATATGTAATAATAATAATATGTAATACATATACGCATACATATATATATATATATATTCACCCCGCGACAAAAAGATAGGTACAAAAGGTTTTTTGTTTGATTTTTCATAAAATAACATTATCTAAATTGTGCTTATCATTTATTTTTATCATAAAATAACACTATTTCCGGACTAATTTTTGTTTTAAGACTAATTTAGAAAATTTTAGCACTAAAATTTTTCTAACATACGACTACACACTGCGACAAAAAGATAGTAAGAAATGTTTTTTTTTTTTTTTTTTTTTTTTTTTTTTAATATGATTCAAATATTTAATATGTTTTTGATATGATAATATTTTGTTATGATAATAAATGATCAGCACAATTAGATTATGTAATTTTATGAAAAATCAAAGAAAAACCCTTTGTATCAATAATAATGCGTGTTTAACCTGGTAAATGCATTGATATCTTTTACATAAAAAAATAATACTAATAATACTCTTAATATCACTCACGTGCAGAAGATAAACAGAAGAATTTCTATCATCTGGTGCAACGAATGTAGAAAAAAATGGCTTTACGTCATGAACATGTAACATGGCCAATCTCCATTCTAAATCGATAGAAGATTTGTTCCATCCAGGTATTAAAATAGGCCATTCTCCTATTCCCCAGTCAGTCAGGAGACCTAAGAGAACTTTGACGGACCCATCTTCAATGCTGCCTGTATCAAGTAAGCCAACAAATGATAAAATCAATTATGAAAATATCTCTTTTCTTTATTAATAACTTCAAGTACGTAAAATACATTTTTTTTTTTTTAATGGATGAATAGGATTTATTTTTTCTAATTGTTAATATTGAAACTAAATTCAGTTTATCAGTTATAGTATGAATACATTTTTCACAATAAAGTATGAGTAGTTCAGTTGTAATGCACAATAATTACTTCATTTGAACAGATGTTTAAACAAAAAGTTTTTATTGAAAAAAAAGTATATGTTTTGAATCTAAATAAGATAAAATAAAATAAAATGATTAAGAATGTAAATTCAGATGAAAAGACAAGCTATGACAAGATATTAACTAAAGTAATACGCTTTATAAAAAAAAAAAAAAAAAAAAAAATGCACCAAGAAGGAGGAATGAAAAGTGGGCACAAAATGACATGCATACAGGTTTCAATGGAAAAATTTAAAAATTTAAACTTTGGCTGCCATCAAATGAGCATGTGACGCTTCAGCGCATCTTAATTGCGCAATTGGCAGAATATTAAAAAGGAGAAATTTTGATTCCAGGTGGTCATAAATTCTTCGAGAATTTTATTCCGTATACTCAGATAGACAGTAACTAAGCCTCGCATAAAGGTACGCAAACAATATGCGCAGATGTTAGCATTTGAGGGAGGTGTGTAGTTGGGCTCAAAGAAGCCGGTTGGTCTAATCTGTGAATTGTTTGACAATAGTATAGGAGGTATGCCCTATTAGATGATATTGGAAGGAATGGATGAACCATGGCCGAACACAGCGTCAGGGGGGAAGCAGTCGGCCTTGAGAGAGGATAGAACGTGAGAACAGATCAATCGTCAGAGCGGAACTCAAAGCCGCAAATTCATGATTATCATCGATCCTACGTGCAACTGGTACTTCAGTGACTTCAAAGACCATTAATAGGCGACTTAGAGAAATAGGGTTGAGCTCATGGAGCCGCTTGTGCGGATTGCTATTAAACTTTGTATACCGCAAGCACGTTTGCAGTGATATCAAGAATGTTCGAACTGAAATGTTATTGAATGGAGTAGAATTGTCTTCAATGATGATTCCTACTCCGATTTGAGATCCGATGACCAGCGAAGACATATCTGGAGACATCCGGAAAAAAAGGGGGATTCCGACCTGCCTGTCGCCAGCTATACGGCCCGACAACCAGTAATGATGATCTGGAATGTCATTTCATTTCATAGCAGAACCCCTTTGGTTGTCACCCGTGGCATTTTTACAGCACAGTAGTACGTCGACGACATTCTACGTCCTGTTGTATTTCCCTTCGTATCACGCAATGCGGATCATATATTTCAGCATGATAATGCCCGACCGCGCACAGAGATAGTTTTTATTGCTTGCTTTCCTGCTTTTCTAATATTATTTTGACCAGTAAATGCGCCGGATCTCTCTCCCATTGAGAACGTTTGGAGCATCATGAAAAGGGTCCTACAAACATCTCGGCATTTTGCTAATCTAACGCACCAGCTGGACAGAATTTGGCACGATATCTCGCAGGAGCACATTTGCAACTCTATCAATTAAAGCCAATCCGAATAACTGCTTACATAAAGGACAGAAATGGATCAATGCATTATTGACTTGCGTACTTTGTGAGGCCATTTCTCTTGATTAAATCATCCAAATTTTCTGAAGTTGTAATCATTTGTTTTTCTCCACATGTACATCACATCTACCAATATCGTCACATTTGAATAAAACTTTCTTGGTGTATATATATATATATATATATATATATACACATATATATATTTGTTATAGAGTGTATTTTATTAATGTTTAATGATGTAAAAATGAATTTTTTTAATATATATATATATATATATATATATATATATATATATATATATTCATATGTATTATGAATATTATTTCCTACCTATCCATTTTATATTAAAATAATTTAGAGTTATATATATTTTAAATTAATTTTAGACGTACTATTGTTCTATGAATGGATTTATAAATATTTCAGTCTTTAAAAAAATGTTTAAACATGCCGTACGTAACTTTATTTTATAAAATTAAGCATATTAAAAAATTTAGTTAAAATATTATTAACTATAATATTAATTAATAAAGTTGTTTTTATATTTGATTTATATATATGTTAATAATATATCATAATAATACATTTTAATGATTTTAAAGATATGAAATATATATCATATGGGAAATAATTATTTGACAAAATAAATACAACAAAAAGTGTATTTAAAAGAAATAAAACAAGCTCTCATTTTTCTTAAATTTTAGCATATTTTAATAATGATATTTTATTAAAACCCAATATGTTCCGTAAACAGTGTGAAAAAACATTATTAATATTTGTTTAAACAAAAATTTCATGTGACACTTAATGACATAATAGTATCTTCTAACTATATTTATTTATTTAAATTGAATGATTTTGCACAATATGAAATATTTATTTCTTTACATTTAAATCGGACTTTGTATTTTTCCTTAAATTTTTCCTTGTAATATTCCCGAAAAAAAAAAATAATAATGATAATTTTTATTTATTGATTTATATATAGTACAGCCACGTTTCATAAAACTACCAGCGATGACGCGTCCAAAATGTTAGAGGGGTGCCAGCTTGTGATTTGGAAAACATCCAATAATTCGCGCCCTGTTATCATGCATTTTCTCTGATCCAGATGACTGTCACCCCTATTTTAGCAGTGGACTCGTTGAATTAGCGCTTGCTCAGAGGCTTCCATGGTTTCATGAAATGCGGTCGAAGAATATCTTTAAATTTCCTTTAATGCACCTTAATAACGGTGTAATTTTTTTTCCTAATAAAAATATTTCAAAATTTGATTAATTCATAAAAGAAAAAAAAAAAGAAAAGAAACTTAAAGAGTGTAAGAGTAATTCTAAAATTGACACTACTAAAATTAAAAATATTTTTTAATAAAACATCATATGTATTGAAAAAAAAAAAAAAAATAATTAAGACGATTTGAATTATTATTACTATTTTTTTTTTCGAACTTCGCTTTATGAGTGTTTTAATGGGTGTTTAAATATGACACGAAAATATTTAAATAGAAAATATCGGATTTCATATTAAATTTAAGAAAGAATTATTAAAAAGTTCTTTAATTATAAGTAATAAAAGTTTCACATGAATGCACAATTTAACATTATACTTACTTGTATTCATACAAGAAGTATAGAGTTTCTTCACTTTTGTTATTGCTTCTGAATCATTACTTGAAGCTGGTATTTCTATTAATTCTGAAAAATACATACACATAAATATATGAAAAAGAAATATTTACAAAGTTATTCAAAATGTATTACTCACTTACTTTTTCTAACCAGGTATTACTTATACGATTTCAAAAGCCTGATATGAAACAAAAGTGTTAGATCTGCTATGCGTCACACTTTACAATAAAGAATTTTAAAACTAAAAGTATTGCAACGTTTTTAATGCACACTACCATAGCTGCCAATGTTTTAGTTTATTCCGGAGTATGTTTAGCCCCGCCTCTGTTTCGCACCACTTTATTTATAAAAAAAAATCTTTAATATATAACACCTAAATAACAAGAAAAAAATTTCTCTTTAAAAAATAAGTGTTATGAAACAAAGGCGGGGCTAAAAATACTACGGAATAAATTAAAATGTTGGCAGGTAAGCACACTACCTGTCAATATTCCGTAAAATCGTTAGTACCCGCCTTTTTTTTCTTCCCACCAGTACTTTTGGAGAGTATTCGCTTTCCTTTACAATTGGATTACTCTCTACATTTTTAAAGAAAGCAATTTTTAAAGACAATTTTAATGCAATTTTTAAGGACCATTTTACTCTAAAATAGTATAATGTTTAACAAGAGAAATATTTATTTCCTTCAATCTGAATAGGCTAAAATTTATAATACATTTTATCAATTTAATAGCAAATATATTTCACTTTTTTATGTATTATAACCCAAAAATAATTGATAATATATTTACTCAGCACATTATCAATTTAAAAATGTGACATATCTTGTAATAAAATATTGCGGTTACGAGTACGTCATATATACGTGTATGTTATGCGTATTTTATGTGGCAGAAATTGATTTATACGCATTTTACTTTTCTATACTCTTGCTATGATTTAGAACAAACATTATTCTATTTTTTCTGATTGTTCCTTATCAAATATTTAAAAAGTATACAAAACATATTTAAAACTTTCAGGGGCGATTCCCATTTACAAAAACTCGTCCCGAATTTTTTTTTACGGAATTTTTCTTTATGAATATAAAGTGGAATTTTCATTTATTTCTTTTCATTTAGACTTAATAAATTCTGGTGGCAGTCTTTTTTTAATTAAAGAAATTACCTAGCCCTTGAAAAGATTAAAAAGTCGCGGATAATATTCAATTTAATACTTACTCTTTAATGTTACGTACATCTCATCTTGCATTGTTTGCATTGTCGATCTAAGATAATGATCATCTGGTACTGTGTGTCTGTTCAGAAAATTACCGCAGGCAAAATGATAAAAGTCATCACACGGTTCTGTTGAGTAATCCAGTCTTTCCAATATACGGGCAGCTGTTAAAAATAAGTTATATTTTTTTAAATTTAAATTTTAATAAAAGTATATTGTACTACAGATAGTAGTCACTCGCATCCTTTGTACATCATCATCATCATTATTATTTTTTTTTAGGTAACAATTTTTATTATCCTTCTTTTTATAAAATCAGGGTGTACCGGTTAATAATAGATGGAGCTGCTATACAGGGTTTTAGATGTGAGGTAATGTGTGGGTTATTTCGTAAATAGTATGATTAAATATCATTTACTATTATTTATAATTAAATATTTTAATATAAAAGGTTAAATTCCATTATAATTCAGCATACATTACAAAATTTTCAATGTGTATATATATATATATATATATATATATATATATAAACTCAACTTTTCACTGAATAATTATAGGAAAATTATTACCTCAATCCTTCGTGCAACAAATATAATGACCTAGATAAAACTATAAGTAAATACTCACTAGCAAGGTTTAACTACAGATGAAAATAATCAAATAAACCTATGTATAAAATGTTATTCACAAAGTATATAAACAACCAGCCCCCCCCCCTCTCTCCAAAAAAGGCCTTTTTCTTGTTAAACTATGCAGTGTCTCTAGATTTATATTTGGATACATTAGCATCAACCTTTTGCCAAGATTTGCATTTGATTAAGAATCATTTCGCAATGATTTCTACAGTACATACCAAACATTCTCAATGAGATTGTCTCAATGTCCGGACATTGCAGCGTCTAATTCAAGTGCATAAATGAATCGGCCTGTTCAATGAACCAAGCTTTCACAATGAAAACTAGAATTTTAGCATTGTTATACTGAAATATTCTATCATGTTTAGGGAAGAAAAAATTCATTAAAGGAATAAGTTGGTTATTCATAAACTCGCATACACTGAAGACTTCATTTTACTGCTACAGATTGCTGTTAAGTCTAGTCCAGGAGAACAAAAACAGCCCCAGATCATTACACTTCCTCTTGAGGCTTGTACGGCGGGTACGGTACATGAAGGATCCAATACTTCCTGCGCTTCTCTTTTAACCCTGCTGCGACCATCATGTTGGAAGAATGGAAATCTGAACTCTTCGGCTACGTGATATTCCTCCATTGCTTATGACTTCTGTCTTTATTTTCCTTGGCAGACTGAAATATCTTTTTCTGATTAATTGCAACAACTAATTTCATTCTTGTTGCCAGAAAATTGTTGAATTCCATTACCTTGAAATCTAGTCTGGTTGTGCGAGTGTAAATGGTCTAGCATCCATTATTGAAGCTGTTCATTAGCTCTATGGTCAATTTTCTGAGATCCGATTTTGCTAATCGTTTTAATGATCTTCGGTCATGATTTTTAAAGAATCTTTTATGACCACACATTTTCCGCAAAGATGTTGGTTCACCCACCAATAAATTAGATAGTTCTCCGGTTATTTCAGCAATCTCTTCAACATTTCTGTGCTTGGTAAAAACCAATAACACTGCTCTGAAAAAAAAAAATAATCAAGCCCTAATACTGTTTTTGCTGATTCTTATGTATGCCCATTCTCCTGCTGATTCTTATCACCCACCGTTTTCTCGAGATGCTACCCCCTCCACCAATTTTTATCATTGTTCGGTAATTCTATGACCATGACTTTGATTTAGAGAATGGAAAATAATTATTTTAACACAGAAAGAATATAATGTATGATAAATAATAATAATAATTGGTTAAAAAAATATACTAAATATAATTTATAATTTCAGTGGTAAATCTTCCCCCCCCCCTAAAATTTCCCCTTGCTCTGTAAATGTTTAATTTTTCAATTCAGTAGCCTCTTAGAAGATATTTAACACTTAAAATGATCCTTTGCTCCCACACAAATAAAACGTATGGCCATAAAATTACAGAAAAGTGATAGAAATAGGTGGACGTCCCGAAACAGCGGTGAGTTATAGGGAAAAATGGGTGTTATATTCGGATTAAGAAGGGTTTCGGATTTTACGTAAGAATTTACTATAAAAGTAGTGTTGGGACCGATATGTATGCAGAACTGTTTAATTTGCTCTTTTTTGAATTCTGAAACACTTTTGCACGACTGTGTATGACGTCTTCAGATATGATTACTGTCAAAAGGTTACTTATATGATGAGACAATTGTATTTAAATGTTGTATTGCGGGAATAGTTATGCAAATCTTCCAAATGTATAATCTGTCCTTTCCACTTTAGTATTTACATGTTTTAATTCACGTCGGAAGTTTTTTTTCCCACGCAGTGTGCAACCGTATGTCAGTCTTATAATACATATTTTAACTTTAGTAAGCTATTTTTAAAAACTATAAACATGAAAAATATTTTTAAGATTGACTATATGCGTGTTATCTGACTAGAGTAGAGGTTATCTTGCACGAACATTATCGTGGAAGATAATCTTCACCGTAGTAATTTGTCGGTTAACGTAATTCCCAAGGAAAACAACTCTTTAATTACTAGTATATAACTCCGTCAAAAATGACGGAATGTGAGCGATAAATCTTGAAAACAATGTTTAGATCATGATGGGGAACAACTATAGTATTTCCCCACAGCTGAATTTGGCGATTTATTTTTGGCGATTATGGCTAATCCATAAATCTAAAAATTATAAATCATATAGCATAAATGATAAAATCATAAGCTAAAACATGAATCATAAAATCATAAATCCAAAATAAATAGCATGCAGGCTGACTTTTTATATCGCAAACAGTTCAGAACAACATCGTTATCGTTCAAATCGGCGCCAAAGAAAAATCGCCAAATTCTGCTGTGGGGAAATATTATAGTTGTACCAAAGTGAAAACGTGAACAATTACGTGTGTATTTCTTGAATCGTCAGGAAATATTTTATTGTGCAGGAAAAACTTTTAAATGCAGTGTTTTTTATTCATTAATATAAATTACTACTACAAAAATTATACTACAATTTCATTTAATGCGCTAACGGCAATAGAGACAGTGTCCGGAGATGAGAGAAGTCGTGTAGAGCCGCACCAGATTGTAAAAACTTGAGAAAAATGGCGGCTTTGGCCTTTCTCACGGTTTTGTGAGGTCTAACTGCAATAGAGACAGTGTCCGGAGATGAGAGTAGTCGTGTAGAGCCGCACCAGATTGTAAAAACGTGAGAAAAATGGCAGCTTTGGGCTTTCTCACGGTTTTGTGAGGTCTAACTGCAATAGAGACAGTGTCCGGAGATGAGAGAAGTCGTGTAGAGCCGCACCAGATTTTAAAACAATATACAGTATATAATTATTATCACGTCACATTAGCAAGTTAATTGTATGATACATTATTTGTATCATACAAGGATGGAAAGCGTCAGGTGACGGTGACGTGAGTTCAATGATTTTTCTTCACCCAAAAGTTTTCACTTCAAATGGAAAGCGTCAGGTGACGATGACGGGAATTCAATGATTTTTGTTCACCCAAAAGTGCTCAACGCGCCTAAAGAAGTTTTCACTTCAAAAATTCTACCCGATCAATAAATGTGAATGACTATAAAAAAACTGCTGGTTGACAAAAAATATAGGCCCGACAACACAACAGCAATAACACATCCCAGTGTTCTATTAAGTGCTCTATACGCAAGCGAAGTGTGACGTCACTGACCATCCGTGGATGCAAGAAAATTATTTCCTATGTTAATCGCCCATTGGATTTTTTTTTTAATTATTAAAAATCGAGGATAATTATTTCCCGATTTTAATCCCCATATTTGGGTATATATATGTATTAGTTATCATGTGCATGTGTTAGATTGAGTTATTTTGCTGTCAAATTGACAAAAATTTAATTTAAATTTCAAAAGTCTGTTGTCCTGGACGTTTTTGTATTTGGCGATCAAAAACGTACTACGAAAATATACATGCCAGATGTATATTTTCGTAATATGTATTGTACGAAATATTGTTTCATATTATTCATTACTCTCTTAATATAAGTTTTTAAAATAGCTATGATTTTTGAAAGGAATTAAATTATATTCGCCCGATAATTTGGCGATATATATATATATATAGATAGATATATTTTTTCTGCCAAGGATGACCGATATCAAATCTATTCCGCTGCAACATATTAGTATCTTATATCACATACTTTATTTAGACATTTGAAAACAAATTTCACTTCAAATTATGATAGAATATTTATCATTTTCCTTTTAATTAGTATATTAGTTGGATATTTATTGTGTAAATATCATCCTTTGAAATGAAATGTTTATGTTTTCAATGGAATATGGAAGTTTTTTTTTTAATCTAGAGTTTTGAAATTTAAAATTCAAATTTTATCAATTTTAGAACAAAAACAACTTAATCTAACGCATGCACATGATAACTAATACATATCTAAACCTAAATATGGGGATTAAAATCGGGAAATAATTTCCCTCGATTTTTAATAATTTTTTACGAAAAATCCATTGGGCGTTTAACATAGGAAATATTTTTCTTGTATCCACGAACGGCAAGTGACGTCATCACTTCGCTTGCGTATTTAAAGTCCTCATAATAAGAAAAAATGATTCACTTCATTTTACCAAAATACTCTTTTTTAAGACTATCGTAGATCCTGTTTTCAAATTTTCTAACTAACTATCCAATAACTACAGACACTCCATGCTAACCCAAAATCACCTCTACTCGATACCTCCAACCAGCTATCTCACCCACAACATCGCCAAAATATCCAGGATCCAGCTAGGGACTTTCTCATTCTCAACCGAACATTTACCTTGACTCGACATTCTCACCTTAGACTACTCTACTTTCAATACTCATTTCAACTGGTGACTTTTACTTGCCCAACCAAACATTCTATCCCAACTATCATTTTACACTAATTTCCAAACTAAAATCAACTGGCGGCATTTACGTACTAAACTCGACGCCAATCATACCTTACAATGTAAACAAACAATAAAGTTTGATAAAAAATATTTAAAGGCTTTAATGCATTTTTACAAATATTTTAAGATTTTTAAGGCTTTAATATGTTTTAGAAATATTTTAAGCGTTTTTTTAATGAAACAGTCAGAGTCGTTCATTCGGAATTAAAAAGTTGTCCATTTGGAATTTGTATTTTCTGTATGGCAACAGTTTTGGTTTGTTTTTATTTGGTATTGCATTGTTTATAATCATGAAGTTACATAATTCTATTTATAGGTTCATGTTTATAATAGCCAGTGATCCGTTATATTTAATTTAGACATTTAAACATTACAATTGAATAGTTTTTCAATGTTTTATAGGAAATAAATAAGAATATGTGCGATACAAAACATGTATGAAAATGATATGTATGTTTCTAAAGTTGAATTAAACAAACGGAAAAAAATGGCTGCCAAAAGTTTCTGTTTTGAAGCGGTACTAACCGGATTCGTTCATGACAGATGAGGGTCATTATATATATTAATTATTATATACGTTTACAGTGCCACTAAAAATATAATTCTACATAATAAATGCCTAATAAATGCTTAACCAATGTCTTAGATGTTATATTTTCAAATCTGATAGACGAGTGAATCTGGGTGCGCACTTACTGGCCAAACCTGTTGGATTAAATTTTAGTTTTCTCCGTGACTGGGGTGAATACGGTCTATGCCTTCAGAAATACACACACGGAGTATATTATATCCGCCCCAACTTAGGTCACTCGATTACACGTATGGCCTTAACCTATGCATAAAAACACCACTTCACCAAATCAATCTATCTGATATATACGTTGCCAAATACCCACTGCGTTACTTTAGTGTGACGTTATACCTACTCCTCAAATTTACCTCAAATTCAACCTTATATTCAAAATCTCTTTAGACAAACATAATATTTTTTTTGAGAAGAAGACTTTATTGAATATTTCTATGACTTTGATTGCCGTTGTTACCAACAGTTAAAAAAAATAAATAGAAATAGAAATAAAAATAAAAATAAGAAAACATATTAAGGGGAAAAAGAGTGCACCATTTTTTCTGTACATATCATTCATGTAAATAAAGATAATTTAATACTAAATAAAACAATCATGTATGTAAAGAAAATATCTTTTAATTGAGTACATAAGAAATGGTACAGTTTTATATAAAAATATTTTATAGGGTTAAAGATATCGAAAAGAAAAATAAGATAAAAACACACCTGCCTTGACGCATTCTTTTGAATGACAAGTTCTTTCTACAATGTCTTCAGCTATTCTTAGCCTATCTGTAAAAAAGAAAAAATAGTTTATGTTTTGCATAAATACTGCAAAATAATTTATCGAAAAACATTTGGCAGATTTATTAAAATGAATAAAATATAATTGTATATATATATTTTGTTCACTAATTTTAAGGTAAATATTTCCATCATATAGTGTATCCCCAAACAGATTGAAAAGAGGTTTAATTCCTTACCTATTAAAGATAAGTGAGTAACATAATGTAAAAATATGTTCAAACAGAAAATTTAATTGCAATAAGAAAAAAAAAAAAAAAAAAAAAAAAAAAAACAGAAAATTTAATTGCAATAAGAAACAACCATCTTGTTAATTTTGAGAAGTTTAAACATTTTTATTTTTTACAAATTCCATTAAGCAAATGGAAAAAAAAAAAGGTTTTTTTTTTTTTAATCTAACAATACTGTTAAAAAAAAGTTCTACTATATATTAAAAGCAATTGAATTTGATACAGAAAGAAAAAAAAAAAATATTCCACTTTTCCGTATCGCTTAAAAAGCTGCAGAAAAAAAAAATCTCTAATATTCTTGAAAATAATTTAAGATGTTTTCTCTAACATTTTTCTCGAAAGGGATTGTAACAAGTGAATTTCTTTTCTTCCTTTTTTTTTTTTTTTTTTAACCTCCGTTTTTTTGCGTAACTTATTATATCGATGTTTAATTACTCACAACGCTCTGTTTTATCAAAACTATTGAAACAGTTTACAAATCGAAATACCTTTCCCCTTCTTACGAAGAGCGGGACACTAATGAAAAATTAATTTTCTAGTAATGTCAATCCTTCTGATGAATTTCCATGCCCAAAACACTTTAATTTTTGATATTTTCCAAATGGTCTGTAAATTGCTGAGAGGGATTTTATTCGAAGCTGGAAAAACGGGACTTTAACAGATAAAATAGTTGGTGTTAACAATATTTAAACTCCCGTTATCCTAAAAGAAATATTTTTACTCACCTAACTTTAAATATTGGCTTAATTTATGAAAAAAAAAGTTTTTTAAATTCATTTTATTCTCCTCTTGTGCTGAAAATATATATGTATATATATATGAAGTTTTTTTAAGACTGAATCAAAGTGATGTGATTTTCAGTCATTTTCTTATGCTGAAAATAGACATTAAAATAGGTTTTCCTTTAGTTTTCATTCTTTAATTTTTCTTTAAAACGCTGAGTGGGTGAAATACAAGCGATCACAAATTAGTCAGGCTAGTTGGTAAGTGAATAATCACCAAATTTTGAATTCCAAGTTACTGATTCAAATCGATATGACTGTTGTATAGCAAGTTTGCAGATAGATGGCGCAATGTGCTTCATATTTTTTGCAAAATACTGTGTCGTAAGCATGGAAGCCACGAGCTACAACACGCAGCTTTCTATCGTTTGTTCAGTATTTTGTGCAACGTGGAAATGTATAACATCACTGAAAAAGAAAAATGGTGTTTGTTGTTGCATGAAATGTAATCCGCAATAAATTTCCATCGTCACTTTTCCAGAGCTACTCCAAAATAAGACATTACTGTGGCATGGTACTATTGATTTACATAAACTGGATAAGGTAAACGAAAGAATGGTAACAGAATGGTGGAGACAGTGAGAGAATCATTGCTTTGAAATCCGAAAATGTCTGTAGTGAATTCCTATAACTGGAATTCCTAAAACAATCGAGCAAAAAATTAACCAAAACGTCTGATATTAAAATTTTACAAATTATTAAAAGGAGACTTGACGACAGATAGCTAAAATTAAAAATTGTCATAGCTGTATCCAAATATCATTTGACACAAATAAAACAATTTTCAGCCCCAAATCCACACACGAACTCGATTTCATTAAAGCTTTCTACATCTATGAAAAATTATAAAGTATTGTCATTTGTTATTTTACTCTACCACATTTGAGTGATTGTTGAAATTTTGTTTTCTGTCTATATATTTTTTAATGTCTTCTACAGTTTTTCTAAAACTATCGTTTCTGAATTTCCTATTGCCCAATCCCCCACATTACCCGTAATTCTATTGGTAGATCAGAATATGATTTCTTTCCTTTATATAGGAGCACTTCCCTCTCATTTCTTTATGCACTGAAGACAGTATGCTAAATGCTACCAAAACAGTTGTTTGCTATTCAGTTTTTCTTTTCGGCGTCGAAGATGGTAAAGATTTTATCTGGGTTTAAATTACAATTTAAGATCTGAATTTCATGCACTTCACGAAAAATAAATTTCATTTTTTTAATGATACGTTAAAACACACGTTAATGAGAGGAATAAAATTTACTTTCGTAGTTACTTTTCATCAATGAGGCAACGCTTCATTTAAATGGAGGAGTGAATAGACATATAATTAGGATATAGAGATTGTAAAATGCCCATGCCATTTACCAGCATGAAAATCGCAGTGCTAAGGTGTCTTGTGCAGTAAATTCTTTTAAAGTTTCTCTTCCATTCTTCTTTACTGGAAAAGAACTGTTACTGGATTCGTATTGTTCAGATTTACCTGATGCCAATTTAAATTAAACCAATTTCAAGATATTTCATCTTTCTACAACATTTAATCTTTCTACATCTTTTATCGCTTTTAGAATAAAGTGACTTTTTACCTGAATGCTGAATCACTACTATGGATTGGTCGTCGTGAAGTTATTGCATGCACACCAGATCTTACACCACTTTTTTTCAATTACGGTGCATAGTTCACAACATTTAAATTTTTTCCGGAGTATTTTTAACCCCGCCTTTATTTCATACCACTTATTTTTTAAGAGTACTTTTTTCTTATTTTATCAAAGTTATATATAAGAGAAAATTTTTCTAAAGATAAAGTGGTGCGAAATAAAGGCGGGGCTAAAAATACTCCGAAATAAATTAAAATTTTGGCATCTATGACGGTATTTTGTGAAACACCAGAGTTAACGCCTATTTTTCTCAAAATCCCGAATCACCTTTCATTTGGTTTGATCGGCAAGAAAATACTCACTGACATCTGACAAGAACTAATTTATCGATAAGACGTTTGCAGAGTAAGAAAAAGCTACCATGTTAAATATTTATGATAAAGGAAAACATTCTATATTTTACTATCTAATACTCTTGTTTACTGTTATGTTTGTCTAAAAGAAATACGTAGAGTAAAACCTTCTGTTAACTAATTTGTAAACATCCGATCCCTGATTTCTAGTGTAAAAAAGAAGGTATTTTTTTAAATACTAATACATCCAAGTTAAAAATTACAAATTATAAATCAGATATGAAAAAACTGAAAAATGCCTGTTTTGGAAGATAGATCATGAACATATTCAAAATATTAAACATATTAGCACTTTCGCGACCGCATGTTTTAGGCTGATTTCTTTAGAAATCGACCTATTGCAGGGATGGAACACGGGCGCAGAATTCATACCGGAATGTGTTTAAGAAATTTCTGTACCTATAATATCGTCGATTTAAGAGGTAGAAAATTTTCATACATTGATAGTGGTATGAATTCTGCGCCCGTGTTCCATCCCTGCTATTGCAATCACTTCGTTTATCTCTCTCTCTCTCTCTCTCTCTCTATATATATATATATATATATATATATCTATAATGAAAATTTTGTCATCACGATAACTCCCGAAATAATGCTCGAAATCGAACCAAATTTGGACAGTGAACTAATCTTATTAATATCTTGGATAAGTTCGTTAACCAAGTTGCTCCGACTTTTTGTTTTCAAGTGGCAGCCAATTGAAAATTTCAAACCGACATTGTAAAAAGCATATTTAAAGCAAGATTTGCTTGAATTTTGTTGTAAATACAGGTCACATGAGGGTCTCAACGATGTTTATTAATGAAGTTTATCCGCCATTTTCAATAAAGTGTCATATATTTTAAGTTAAGCGGGACCACTTGAAATCAGGCTACCACTTGAAAATTTAAAATCCCTATAACTTCCGAAATAATACTCCAAATCGAACCAAATTTGAACAGTGTCTTAACTTATCTTATAAATATCTTAGATGAGTTTGTTAACCAAGTTGCTCCGCCATTTTGTTTTCAAGTGGAGACCACTTGAAAATTTCAAATTCAAATTCTAAAAAGCGTATTCCGAATTTTTTTAAATTTTGATGTATACATAGATTACACAAGTGTCTCGAATAACTTTATTAATGAACTTTATCCGCCATTTTTAATAAAGTGGCGGATATCTTAAGTTAAGCGGGACCACTTGAAATTAGGCCACCACTTTTAAATTTAAAACCATGATAACTTCTGAAATAATACTCCAAATGGAACCAAATTTGAACAGTGTCTTAACTTATCTTATAAATATCTTAGATGAGTTTGTTAACCAAGTTGCTCCGCCATTTTGTTTTCAAGTGGAGACCACTTGAAAATTTCAAATTTAAATTGTAAAAAGCGTATTCCGAAATTGTTTGAATTTTGATGTAAATACAGACCACATAAGGATCTCAATGAAGTTTATTAATAAACTATATCCTCCATTTTTAATAAAGTGGCAGATATCTTAAGTTAAGCGGGACCACTTGAAATCAGGCTACCACTTGAAAATTTTAAATCCCTATAACTTCCGAAAGAATACTCCAAATCGAACCAAATTTGAATAGTGTCTTAACTTATCTTATAAATATCTTGGATGAGTTTGTTAACCAAGTTGCTCCGCCATTTTGTTTTCAAGTGGAGACCACTTGAAAATTTCAAATTCAAATTGTAAAAAGCGTATTGCGAATTTCTTTTAATTTTGATGTATACATAGATTACACAAGTGTTTCAAATAACTTTATTAATGAACTTTATCCGCCATTTTTAATAAAGTGGTGGATATCTTAAGTTAAGCGGGACCACTTGAAATCAGGCCACCACTTGAAAATTTAAAACCATGATAACTTCCGAAATAATACTCCAAATGGAACCAACTTTGAACAGTGTCTTAACTTATCTTATAAATATCTTAGATGAGTTTGTTAACCAAGTTGCTCCGCCATTTTGCTTTCAAGTGGAGACAACTTGAAAATTTCAAATTTAAATTGTAAAAAGCGTATTCCGAAATTGTTTGAATTGTGATGTAAATACAGACCACATAAGGATTTCAATGAAGTTTATTATTAAACTATATCCGCCACTTTTAATAAAGTGGCAGATATCTTAAGTTAAGCGCGGTCACTTGAAATCAGGCTCATACTTGAAAATTTAAAATCACGATAACTTTTGAAATAATACATCAAATCGAACCAAATTTTGACAGTGATATTATCATATAATTATCTTGAATGTTTTCACTAGGCAACTTGTCCCGACATCTTGTGTCTAAGTTCCAGCCACTTGAAATCACACTGCCACTTGAAAATATGCCATCACGATAGCTTTTAAAATACTAAACTGATTCAAATAAAAGCTGGTTAGTGAACTTTTGGTTCAAATATCTAGGATAAGTTCTCTTGATGACTTGATCCGCAATTTTATTTTATTTAATTAATGAACTTTATCCGCCATTTTTAATAAAGTGGTGGATATCTTAAGTTAAGCGGGACCACTTGAAATCAGGCCACCACTTGAAAATTTAAAACCATGATAACTTCCGAAATAATACTCCAAATGGAACCAACTTTGAACAGTGTCTTAACTTATCTTATAAATATCTTAGATGAGTTTGTTAACCAAGTTGCTCCGCCATTTTGCTTTCAAGTGGAGACAACTTGAAAATTTCAAATTTAAATTGTAAAAAGCGTATTCCGAAATTGTTTGAATTGTGATGTAAATACAGACCACATAAGGATTTCAATGAAGTTTATTATTAAACTATATCCGCCACTTTTAATAAAGTGGCAGATATCTTAAGTTAAGCGCGGTCACTTGAAATCAGGCTCATACTTGAAAATTTAAAATCACGATAACTTTTGAAATAATACATCAAATCGAACCAAATTTTGACAGTGATATTATCATATAATTATCTTGAATGTTTTCACTAGGCAACTTGTCCCGACATCTTGTGTCTAAGTTCCAGCCACTTGAAATCACACTGCCACTTGAAAATATGCCATCACGATAGCTTTTAAAATACTAAACTGATTCAAATAAAAGCTGGTTAGTGAACTTTTGGTTCAAATATCTAGGATAAGTTCTCTTGATGACTTGATCCGCAATTTTATTTTCAAGTGGCGGCCACTTGAAAATTTGTCATTATGGTAACTTTAGTAAGACAGAATCAATTCGCTTCAAGTTTGGGTAGTGGATTTATCATTCAAATATCTCAGATAAGTTCGCTAGGCATCTCATTCCACTTTTTTTTACAAGTGGTGCCACCTGAAAATTTCTTATGATTATAATTTTTGAAATTCTGATTTAATTTAAACTAGAACTGGACAATGAACTTATCGTACAAATGTACTGGATGATTTCGATGGGCAAGTTGTTTTGCTATTTTATTTTACAAGTCGCAGCCACTTAGACTGCCACTTGAAAATTTGCCATAATAATAACTTTTGAAACACGGCACTGATTTAAACCACAGTTGGACAGTAACCTATGCTTCAAATATCTTCGATGTGTTTGCTGAAACTTTAGAAATACTTAATTCAAATCAAAGTTGAAAAATGGATTTATCATTCAAACAACAAAAATTTAGAAAATTCACGTAACTCATGAACCAATCACGTTATTGCGTCCATCTTTGGTATATCGATAATAAGTATTTTCTTGCCAAAAGTCGCCAAAAAAGTCGTCATAGGGGAAAAGTCGCCAAATTTGGCGCCAAATCCATTACATGCGTTACTGGATCTTTTTAATCCGTTTTTAAGGTAAAATTAGACAATTTTAATGCTAAAACAAACTAGAAATGCAGGGAACTAACATTTTATCAACTTACTAAGCCTCTTTGAAAGAATTTCTACAAAAAAAAAAAAAAAATTCAAATTTGCAACGATGTCTTAGATGAGCAACTTTCTCTGCCATTTTTATCGAAGTGGCAGCCACTTAATTTTTCAACACAATGACTTTTGAGATTTTGAATTAATTCGAACTATGTGTGTACAGTAGACTTATCTCACAAACGCATTTCATATATTTGTCAACTTAACCCACCATTTTTTTTCCCTAGCGCCAGCCACTTGAAAATTTTAAATTCACATAAAAGTGTATTTATGAACCGATTTGCTTAAAACTCCATATGTGCATAGCCTACATCAATATTTCTACCAAGTGCATTAATAATTTGTAGCCGCCATTTTGAAACAAAATGACGGCTACTTGATAAGGAAAAAGAGATCAACCTACCCTTCCGAAAAAGCCGGAAGGTCTTGTTTGTCTCTTTGACAGTAGGGTCCGCCTGTGGGCGTTATTCTCCCAAGTTACAGTTTTTCAGAACAAAATTTTCTGTATTTACATGGATATTATAAATTGATATACATTATAATAATACTCTTTCTAAGTATTTGTATGCATAGAATATTTACTGTATAAATATGAATATTGAGTATATTCTTAAGAAGTAAATAACACACAAATTGCGAAAGAAAGACTCCCTGGCGGAGTTATAGATTTTCAAATTACGTGAATCTACGTTAACGGTCGCGAAAGTGTTAATAGTTGAACTTTTAGTAGAAATGCTATTAAATTACATGTGTGTAAAATTATTAGAATAATTGTGAATATTCGAAGTTTTGTTTCATTATTCTTTTTTTAATTTATTTTCTTTTTTTATGTTTCATTGTTTTTGTAAATTGCAGTTAGAAACTAAAAGATAAATTACATCAACAAGTAAAATAATTAAGTATATTGGATTAATACAAAAAGAACAACAAAACAAAAAGATAAAAAATCGCAATTATTGTAATAATTTTTCAGACATTTATACTTATTAATGGTTTATCAGTAAAATATGTAAAAGAGAAAATTGTCTATTATCAGAAGTATTGTTTGAGAAACTGAATGTAATACCACTTCATAGTGAAAAAGTCTCTAACGAGTCAAATCGAAATAAAAGGAAAGGAGAAAAATAAAACAATGTAAACAAAGAAAGAATCAGAGATTAGTTGAAAATATTTTTTTTATTATTTTTTTCTTTTAAACATTTAATATTTTTATTCATATTCTGAGACGAATAAAGGTTATTAGAATTTTTTAAAACTGTTATACCTTACAACAAAATGAATTATATATATATAAATATATATATATATATATATATATATATATATATATATATACATTTTGTTATATGTTTACTTTCTCATTAAAATCTAAAATATATAAAGGATTTCATTAATAATTTCTGCTTTCTCTTACACATATATGATAGAGAAAGTACTGTTTTGGTGGCACATTCTCAAACTTAAGTTTGATATATTTACAGGTTTCAAATTTTACTGACTTCAAAAATCAAGTTTTTATCAATTGGTCTGCATATATTTGTCTGTGAGCCTGTTACCAGCGTAACTCAAGAATAAATATTAGAAAAAATTCCAAATTCACCGATCTAAATCTCTTTGATGTGGAAAGGAATTTAGAAAATTTTGATTGAAATCGGACAAATAATTCATGTACAGGGACAATCAAAATTATAATGCATTACATAAAAAGGTGAAATTTTAACATAATCATGATGCATTTTAATATCTATAGCTCACACTGAGCATATAAATACATATACCCAGACAGCAAAACATCTCGATATCACGTCGGCCGCTTATCAGAATTGTTGGAAAATGATCGGTAATCATTTGAGGATATTCTCAAAATATCATTTTGAGCATTCATTGCGATCTTTTATGCTAACCTTAAAATCAAACATCGACAGAATGTCGAAATAATGTACCATATCAATTAGTCAAAAAATGCTCCAAGCATGACATTAGGCCTTAATCCAGAGTGAACGAAAATCCAACCATTTATTTTCCCGCCGTAGACCCCCCGCTTGCTCCAGGAATTTCTCCTGTGTGGTCATACTTCCGGACAGAATGTCACCTTCATTTACTGTACTCTCATTTCGGTGATAATTTCCATGTCTTGGCAAAAAAATAAAGGCGATGAATTGAAGATTATGGGAAATATCGTAAGAAAGTCGAAGCTACGAAGATAACGGAAAAGAGATAATTACTGTTTGCATTTGCCCCTTTTAAACGTTATTGGGGGTTAACTGCAGTCTAAAGCAAGTTAAAAAATAGTTTGTAACTTTAAAAGGAATTAACATTTTCACATGACTTATTTAGAGTGAAATTATTTACTTATTTCTATCCTTATTCAATTTATAATGTTTTATTACTGTTATAAAAATGTTTAGAGATGCGCAATATCAAATGTAATATAACTTTGATTTATGCGATCAATTTACACGTTTGGAAATTTTTAAAGTATTACCAGAAAATAAAGCGACTTTTTTGTTGAAGATTTTTTTAAAGCTTTTTTTTTTTTTTTTTTTTCCGTTTTAATCACATAAAATATTTAAAAATTAAGATAATATTAAGTGATTGATTTGAAAATAATAAATCGATTGAAATTCTCATTTACAAATATTTATTACTTTTTTTTTATTTTATAATATTTGCTAAACATCCATTAATAATATATGCTGAAATATTGTAATGTATGTATACATATCTAATTTAATGAGTAAGATACATTCAAATAAAAATACTAATCATAAAGTATTCCTACAACATATTATTTTATTTTCACGTATGTGGTTTAAAATACAAGTAAATGCGCTGCATAAACAAAGACAAAAATGCAAGATTATCTATAAACTACGCAATGTCAATTTAAAAATAGTCTTAATGGAACAATAAACTTCGAAATTAGGAAAAATCGATTGAAAGAAAAAGTAGTCATATTTTATAATATGTTAAATTAAATAAGACAGAAAATTTATAATTTAAAATAGTGAGTTTTATAGGTAACTAAACAATTATCTTTTAAATGGATTTTTTTTTTTTTAAGCCGGTACTTTTTAGAATTTCTTAAAATTTCACCTCGCGTCTTAATTTCATTGAAAATAATAATAATAATAATAATAATAATAATAATTCAGATTTTTCTTAGACATTTAAATTAATTTGTGAGTCTATTTTACTTTTCATTTTGATATAGATATTATAAATACACGATTTTTATTTTGGAAAACTATATTTCAGCATTCGCATCAAAGTAGCATTAAATTTAAAAATCAAAGCAGAAACATTTCTTTTTTCTTTTTCTTTTTTAAAGTAATATTTCATTGAATTCACAAAGTGTAATACCGAAATATGTTTAGAATATAATTTGAAACTACGAAAATTGTAAAGAAAAAATTGAAATTAAAAATCTACTCACATAAGACATTAAAAATAAATAAATAAAATAAAATAGTAAATATATTTTTAATTTATTAGTTTAAAAAATTCTAATGTAGTAATTTAAATGCTATTCTTTTTCTTTTATGTTTCAGCGCATATAAATGCAAATTTAAGACAATAATTTATAAAAAGAATTAATATTCTCTTCCTGTTAAAACCAATAAAACATCAACATTTGCCGTCTATTAAGTATTTTCTCCTAAATATGAAGCAATCCCCCCCCCCTAAAGATAACCATTTTAACTGCTAAAATACAAAGAAAAAAAAAATTATATGACTTTAAAAAATCTAAGGTAATTCTATTCAATATTTCTTACATTTATTAATTAACAGCGTTTAATAAACAAATTTTAATCTGACTATTTTCGTAAATAAACACTATTAAAAATAATTTATTAAAAAATGGGCTAAATTGTCTTAAAATAGCTCCGAAACAATATGTACTTAATTATGAGAAACCATATACTCATTTTTGAGTATACTGACATGCTCAAAAATGGAGTTGACCAATCAGAATCCAAATATCTCCATATTTCACATGTCAATAAACTCAAAAATGAGTACATGGGTTTTCAAATTTAAGCATATATTGTTTCGGAGCTATTTTGGGACACTTCAGCTCATTTTTTAAAAACCATTTTTAACAGTGAAAAAAAACGAAAGTTACAGTAGGGCGACTGTGTAACTTCATTAAATTCGTGTGTTTGTACAATAAATTGCAATATGGAACAATAATTGTAACACGGAATCATAAAATAATTCGGATTTTTTTTTTTTTTTTTTTTTTTTTTTTTTCTTTGTGCTTCCTTGTATAAAAATTATAAACAGCGAGCATGCAATTTCTTGTAGTTACAATGCTATACCAAATTTTTAAATCACTTATCAGTTGTATGTCATATTCCATTAAAGGATTTGAAAAACTTACTTTCATTAACAAATTTATCTTCATCAGTTATTGTATATATTACTGCATTTCTGACATTTTATTGATATAATGACGTTTTGAGATGAAAAAAAAAAAAATGGATTTTACAAACATTGCTTTTAAGCACTCTATTTAAATTAAAATGTTAAGTAATTCCTATTTTCGTACATGGAACGAATGCGCATTACAATTATATGCTTTATGTTTGGTATAGAAATGCTGAAAATCTTATTCCACTGCACAACTTTTCGATTTTCAACAAATTTTTGTATGCATTTTTTTCCTTGCACTGTAAAAAAAAAAAAGAAAAAAAAAGATTACGGGGAAAGCCCGACAGCAGAGATTCCAGATATAGCCCGTAAAAAGAAACGCTTAGACCGTAAATTAAATGTATAATAACATTAAATTACGTTACATGCCTGTAAAAAAAACATTTTGCCCGTAAAACCAATGTTTTTTTACGGGCTTTGTCTGGAATCTCTGCTGCCGTGCTTTCCCCGTAATCTATTTTTTTTTTTTTTTTACAGTGTACTGTGATGTTTTATAACGATATAAATACGATATAAAACATAAAGGAAAAGAGCTTTGCAAACAAACACCTTAAGATATAAAACCAAGCTACGACTCTTTGTTCATTGCATCCTTTTTTTTTTTTTAATTATTATTACACGCAATAAAATGTTACTTTGATATGTATGGATCTCTAAACTTCTCAGCCGCACCTGCGCTTGAAATGTTCTTCTCTTGAAGCTGGTAGACGGGATGTGCCAGGTTCGATTCCATGTCACGCTACTCAGATTAGCTGTTCTGAGTTTTTCGAGGTTTTCGCAGTAACTTACGTAAATAAGTTCTAGGACTTTTTAGAAAAATCCTCACGGAGAGCATTTCATGCATAAGTTTAGGGCAGAGTAGACTTTTCTGCGAAAGAAAATTGAAAACTCCGAAAAAGTTAATTCATCCTATAACAGTTTTAATTCTCAAATGTTCGTGAACTATTCGACCGTTAGACAGAAAAGTTCAATAGATTTTCACAAGAACAAAATGGATCAGGCAAACATTCGAGCTAAGACCTATAACCAGACGAAGATCCGACTCATTATAATAGCGCGCAATGCTGTTTCGCGATTAACGATACGTCACGAATGACTTAATATTTATTTTATAATCCAATATTCATGAAATATTTTGATTTTAACTTCAATCAAATGTAGCATATACTTACATATTTAGATTTAGAGGCGCAAAATCTTTTATTTTCACAAGAGTGTCATAGGAGAAATTATACATATAAGTGTGTGCGTATATGCGTGCGTTTTAAATAGAATTTTAATATTGTTTCCGCACTCAAAGTGTAATGCACATTGCGCATAGTGTTTCACATACATTTATTAAAAAAAAAAAAAAAAAAAAAGAGGGGTTACACTTTAAAATAGGATACTTATTACAAACGACGCGAGCTCTGTTACGTCACTGCAAGCAACGCATGGTTTTGGAATTAAAAGTTGTGACTTATAGGGTTAAAAAAAAAAAAAAAAAAAAAACTATAATTGTATATAAATTCAACAGTTTGCATCTAATCAGTAGTTACAAACTGTGCTGCCAGATTTGAGGGAAATTTTTATTCAACATCCACCGTTAAATTTTACTTGTATCGGTTGTCTAATTACATAGATGATTTCGGTAAGAAATGTTTCGAAACAATAAGGAAACCGTTTCAATTAAAATTTAGTGGTGGGTGTTAAATAAAAATTTCCCTCAATCTGGCAGCACTGGTTACAAAGTCACTAATTTATCACTAATGCGTTTTGTCTGTTTTCAATTTGATTTAAAATAACATTTCTGAAGAAAAAACAATGTTAAATGTTATCGAATTATAATCACATATTTTTTCAGAAAAGTCGCATTACAAGGAATAAAAATGTGCATTCTTTACAAATCTATAATAAGCAATTCACATAATTTGACTGAAATAATTTTTATATCTGTTGTATTCTATAATAAGAAATCAGAGTTACTAATTGTTTCGCATTGCGTTATTACATTGCGTGGTATATAACAGACGCTTTTTAATTTACTTAAAAAAAAAAAATCAAACTGTTTAAATAAATGCAAAAAAATCTAGCAATTTTTCTCAACATAAAATATGATTAAGTATTTCACAGTTAACAGACATTGCTAAGCAAGTATGAATCGGTAATAAAAAGTTTCGAAATCAAATTATTATTTCTGTCTTACTTTTTATGCTACTTTTCAAAGCAAAAATATAAAAGTTCGCACTTTAATACTATGATACATCGAATAATCAAAACATACAGTCGGCAGCAAAATTATTCCAGCGCTAGCAGTAAATCCTATATTAAAATGTACACTTAATACTATTTTGTTAAATACATCCTTGACGAGTCATGTTCTTAGTCAGTCAAAGAACATGATTCGACAAGGATTTATTTAAAAAAAAAACAGTATTAAGTATACTTAATTATATAGGAATTATTGCTAGCGGTCAAATAATTTTGCTGCCGACTGTATTCGTAAACGTTCTCGAATTCCGAAAAATTCTTGCCCACCAGCGGCCGAGCGGTTCTGCGCTCAAAGCTGGTAGATGGGAGGTGCCGGGTTCGATCCCAGGTCGCGCTCATCGACCTAGCCTTTCGGAGTTTTCCGTGGTTTCCTCTGAAACTCGCGTAAATACGGGCTAGGACCCCTTAGAAAGACCCCCACGGAGGGCATTCCCCCTCTAGGCCTAGGACACATCAGGAGTCAATCGGCCTTAAATCCTACAACCAACCAACCGAAAAATTCTTTGCACAAACAATCTTGGAACCCTGCTCACAACACCTGCTTTTTAAGGGGGAAAAAATAGTTAAATCCGCGCATTTTTATCTAACTGAACGGGAATTTTAAATTGCTTTTTTTTTCTATCTATATATTGAATAATCATTTGTATTTAGAAATAAACAGTTACCATATAGATATATATGAAATTATTCAACATCATAGTATATTATGAGGAAATCTCTCAGAAGTAGTATAAAAAATAAAAACCTTTTTTGAAAACATATTTTTCCCCACGCAAATTTTAAAATTACTAATAAATTCATTAACAAAGGAACGTTAATACTAATAAAATTGTGGCAATTAATAATTAAGCATATACTTCTTTCATTTGTAATAATACAACAGAAGCAGCAATAACGATAATAATAATAATTATTATTGTTACTAATTATTCATGAACGCTATTATATAATTTTTAACATTTACAATTTTATGGACTCGCAATCGTCAAATTTATCAAATAGCATGTCTGAGGTATGAGATAACTTTTAGGCAATACGTTTTTACAACTTTCTTTAAAAATGATCAATCCATGTTTTTCAAAAATAACTTCTGTCCACATCTTAATAATTATTTTATTTTAAATGAGTCAGATTACAAGAATTTTAATTTAAAAAGTAATACTAAGACTACGCTAAATTAAAAAATAAAATTAATTAATTAATTTTAATTAAAATATTATATGTTAAACTTTCTAGTTTGCATTTTCATCAAAAATGGACAAAAATAATAAAATAAATTAAATGAAATAATTATACATTAAAAAATATTTAAAGTAATTCAAAAAATCGAACGTTTTTGCAACTTACAAGCCATATGTTATATAAAATTAAAAAAAAAAAATCTATCGTAAATATATTATCTAGATTAAAATAAAAAATTATACATGAATAAAAATCTGTCGTTCTACTTGATATAGGGACATATTTAACAAATATTATAAAGAATAATGTAAAATGAGCTACATGATATAAATCTCGAGAACTGGCTTAAAATGTACATTTTCACATTATTTCAGTGATAACACTTGGATTTAAAAAAATGAAAAAAGCTATTCAATTTCTTAGTATCTCTAAAACATCTTATAATGCTACAAGTCACATATGCTCATTAAATGTAAACTTCTTCGAATTTAGGAATGAAATTGTTTTAAACGTAAAACCTTTAAATACGCTCAAAATTTTATTTTTTGGCGAAAGTTTAAGAATTTTCAGACTTTGATGTTAAAATAAAAGAGAAAGAGAATGAAATAACATTTAAAATTTTCTTTTTGCAAAAGATGCTATGTTTATCACATACTTTTCGGTAACTTATTTAAATATGAAACTCAAAAACTGGCTTAAAATGCCTATATTTTTATGTTATCATAGTCCTAAAATAAAATTGACATAACCATTTTCATATCAGTTTCATATTATTTCATTAATTTATTTCTACACGTGGGTGAGATATTATGCTTCCCGAACTGTTAGATGGGATGTCCCGTATTCGATACAAAGTCGCGCTCCTTGGCCAACACGTTCGGAAATTTCCTTCGAAACTCGCGTGAATGCGAGCTAGGAAACCTTAGAAAAACTCCCACTTAGGCATTCCCCCCAAGGGCACGATCATCTCATAGTTCATAGTCAGCCTGTATATAAAATACCAAAATTTTAACTCAAAATATAAGTAAAATATATGGTAATTTTATTCTTCTTAGAAATTTCAACAAAATGCCTGAACTATATTAAATAAATAAAAAAAAAAAAAAAAAAAGGCAACATTAGTTTCTTAAATGCAAGTAAGTAACTAGCGCACGTGAGCAAGACATCCTCATCAGACATTCTTCTTTACCCTTTTCTGTAACGTAGAAAATCGCCCTTCCATAGTATTTTAGAGATACACATTGGATTTAAAAAATTAATATGATGAATCGATGTCTTATATCTAAAACAGATATTTCAAAGATATAACAGATATTCTAACAGATACATAAAATAGCTATCTATACTTTATATCTAATATCTAATCTCTAAATACGCTGTAGATTTCGAAATGAAAGCGAATACTGACCACGACATATTCTATTAGAATCAAAATTTAACTTTTTCATAAAATATTATTTAGCACTTTCCTACTGGAGTGAAAAAATGTCATATTATCACATTATATCATCACAAGCAAATTTCATTTTATGCACCAGATTAATATGTATATATATATATTTAAAATTTTATATTACAATAATATTGAATACTCTATACATTTTTTCCTTGTTTATTAAGATATATATATTGAATATTGGAAACCCTTTCTATATATATATATATCAGCTAATCCACAAAACTAGCGGCTCTTGCGGATTATAATGGCACTTTATCATCTATTTTCTTGCATTCTACAACTTTGTTATAATACATATATATAAAGCACACTGCATTCACTTCTTTTTATACCGTATAGCTCATTTGGTAGCCAAATATTTAACACGCCATTTATCCCCGTTCAAGCATGAATGTTCCTAGTAGCTCAGAATTCCTTTAAAAATGTAGCTTTTTGTCCAATGAGCCTTAATAGTAATATTAATAATATTATTATTAATAATAATAAAGATTGTGAAACGAGAGACATTTCTTTTATTTATTTAACGTGTGTGTAGGTAAATAACGTGAATTCAAACATTTAAAACATATACAAGAATATATTATTTTTCTTCGAGGAGTCATTTATAATCAATAAAATTGAATAGTTTATGAAAACATAGTCCTCCACAAGTAATTTTTATTTGAAATTACTATCACATAGAAAAAAATCCGTAATAATTTCATTTTAAAAACGGAGTAATATATATATATTTTCCATTATGATAAATAAATAAATAAATAAAATTATGATTTATATGTATGTATATATATACAAAGGTATTAAATTATTCGAATTATAGATATATATATATACACACAGACTTTACTACTTTCCATATTTTCCACAGAATCACTGATACTAATGAAATTGAAAGGATGACCCCTAACAGAAACCCCTCCTGCTAGAATATCAAAGAAGGAAATGGTTAGTAAATGAGTTTGGCGTACTGTTTTCTACGCCAAGGTCATTATTTTTTCACATTCGCCTCACACTTGATATTGTGTATCTGAAAATCTATTACAAACGATAAAGCTAAGCAGTGATATTTTGTTTATTTACTTTAGAAAATTACAATTTCTTTTAAAAGTTTAATAGATAATCGAAAAGAGAACTAACTATAGGATATGAAAACAATTAAGGTATAAAAATTTTTCTTTCTAATTCAAAGGATTTCATTCCTTTTAAAATATCATAGTATGTATGAATTGTGAGACTGTTTTTATTGATCCCGATTTCTTTTTCTGTTCATTAAAAATACACAAAAAATTGTATAATATTTAAGTTTTATTTCAGCTTTTGAAAAATTATACATTTAATACTTTAAATAAATAAATATATAAAAATGTATAATTAATAATAAGATAACTTATTTTAGGGTTTGCATATTAAGAATGAATTTAAATATTTAGGATAATTAAAATTACTTCATTATTTTTTATGATTGATTAGTTGAAAATTTCATAAATTTTTCCATGTTTTTATTTGCAGTAAAAACAAATTCTTTTCCTTACGCAAAAACGTATGGTATTTAAAAATTGTTTTAGCCTTTAGAAAAAATAAAAATATACACTTAATTTCAGAAAAAAAAAAAAAAAAAAAAAAAAAAAAAAAGTAGCAAATTTTGAAAAGAAGAAGAAAAAGACAAATTTTCAATATTGTTTCAATATTTCTAAGATAATTTATAATTTTAATGCGTTTATTTTACATAATAGCATAGTCTGCATTATGGAGATCCCAAAACTACATTTTGTAAAACAAATTGATTATATAAGAATCTTCAGTGGTAAATTATATATTTTTTTTCTTTAAGGAAAATAATCAAAAATTATAATTTATGACATAATTAAATAATTTAATTACTTTTAATTATTGACGTAGCCAAAATGTCTTAAATTTTTTATTTGCTTGATATTTTTACTTTATACCAGATGATTTTTATATACAAATTTATTTTAGAAAATAAAGTTTTGGGATAATTTCTATTATAAAGAATTTTATAATTTTATTCTAAACTAAATAATTTTTATAATTTTATTCTAAACCAAAATATCTTACAAAAATAACTTCGATTTTTTTTTTTTTTTTTTTTTTTTTTTTAATGGGATATTTTTTTTCATGTAATTATAATTAAGAATATTGCTTTTTTTTTTTTTTCAAACGCTAAAACAAGCTTTAAACATCATATAATTTCTTCTTTTTCATCATACAATTTCAATTTTATTTAGCAGACAAATTAAAAATTTATAAACAAAATACAAATAAAAAAAATGAGAAAAAAGAAAGTTTTAATTATAAAATCATTAAAATTATTTCAATTAATTAAATATCTTAAATATTTTAATTTATTATTAATACATAAACTCTAATTTATGTCACGGATACTAAAAATTTTGTTTTGTTATTAATTTTGCAGAATTTTGTAGTTAATTAAAAATCTTAAATTTGTATTTTTTAAAAGCTGAAATAAGTCTGAAACGCTGAATATATTTTTGTGTAATTTTAATAAAAATTGAAAGAACTTGGGATTAATAAAAACAGACTCAAATTTCAAACATACCATGATATTTTAAAAGGTATGAAGTCCCTTGAAAGCACACGAAAATTTGATAAAAACATATACAAATGATATCCGTAGGTAATCAACACAATACCATATAACGTCGAAAAATAATCAACTGGCAACCAAATGGTCGAAATAAGGGAGGGAAGAGGTTCAGGGTTGATTAAAAAATGCTCCAGATCGGATGATCGATAGGTGGTTTGCCGGGCGGACATAAAGCGTTTCCTGCCGGCGTCAGGAAGGGAGGTCGTTTGAACGAAAAATGGTCAGACTTGGATATTCGGCCGAAACTCGGCCAATAATTATTTGCTATTTGGGTATTTTCACTTACTTGTGTTTGCGAGTTTTTTCGTTTTCATCCCATGCTATTTTATGCTTATATATATATTCATACACACACACACACATATATATATATATATATATATACAGATTCATTTCCCAATATGCACAAAAACATGTTTCATGTAGAATATGGTATGATAAGACTTCATCACTCGTTTACATTGGCACACAAAAAAATTCAGGTTTATTATGGGCTAGATGCACAAAGTATATTTGAAGTAATATTATATAGACCTCTTATTGTGTTAGAGTTTAGTACATTACACAGTAGGCATAAAGTTTATAGATTATGTAGAGATGTATCCAAAATCACGCAAATACAGTTTTTTTTTTTTTTTTTTTTGAAATTTGAATTTTGTGAAAATGATTAGTTATATTAGGCGAGGCGTAGCTAATTATCGAGGTTAGTCTATTTTGACCTTATATTCCTTCCAATATCAACCTTTTTTTTTTTTTACTCACTTGTGATTGCGAGTGTTTTAATTTTCCTCCCATGTTACTTTCTATAGATTTTTGACTCCCTTCCCCGCTTTTTTACACTCTAAAGTGTGATGGCTTCCAGACACCCACACCCATCGAGTTATATATTAGGTGAGACATAGCTAACCCTGGACGCTTGTCTCAAAGCCCCTTATTCCAGATCCTTCCCTAGTTTCGGACGCTGCTTATTTTGACCTTATATTTCTTATGGTGTAATCATTTTTTCGTTCACAACCTCTGCTATTTTCTATAAATTGTTTACTCTTTTCCCCTGTTTTCTACATTCTAAAGTTTGGTGGCTATTATATTATAATTAATATGTTATATATAGAAATATATCATTAATTCGGTTTTATATGAGACATATATAAAGCCTATAAGCGCTTTATTTAATTATACCTTGTATGAGAAAAAAATCTTAAATGATACATAATTTTGTTCATTCTTAATGGAAGTGAAATACGGTTTGAAGCCTAATTTTTGAAATTTCATTTTTATACTCGTATTATACGTTTTCAGTTTCCCTGAATAAGGAATTGACACTTTCAGCACATAATTTATATGACTTTTATGAACATAAAATCAATAGAAGTAAATGAAATAATTTAAATTTTCGTATTTTAAAGATCAATAAGGATACAGTTTAAAAATTTTGAATATTATTTGAAGATTTCTTAATTTGATATGAATAAAAGTTCTCTAAATAATTTAAAATAATTTTTTAATTTAAGTAGGAATTCAAAAGGCTTTGTGAATGTTGATAAAAGATTGAAACAGAGATAGAAAGGAACACTAGCCTTCCCTCAAAAAATAAATAAATAAATAAATAAATAAATAAATAAAAATAAAAATAAAAATAAATAAATAAATAAATAATAATAAATAATAATATTAATAAAATAAAAATAAATAATATATATATACATACATATATATATATATACACAAGGTGTCTGTATACCACAATTCAAAACTAGGAGGAGTGGGGTAGATTCGGACGATTCTGAATCATATTGCCATAAAGGGTCGAAAAGGATTTACTGGTCCAATAGTGTACACAGAACCACCAGGGATTTAAAAAAAAATTAATATTTATATTAATAATAAATGTACATAACCAAAATGAACATGGATCAAAAGCGGCGTTGGAAGTTTGGTGTAACTAAATTCAATGCAGGTCTCAAATCTACGGTGTATGAAATTTTAAATATTCCAGTTGTACGAATAACAGTAGTTGCCGAGAAATACTAGATACGCCAAGACTATTCTAGAATAATTGGAATTCCATGCGCTTTAGATGTGAGACCTTAATTGAAGTCGGTGGGCAAAAGATTTGACATTATCTTTGATTCATGTTCTTTTTGTTTATGTAAATTTTTTATTAAAACGTGTATTCACTTATTATGTGTCTTTTTATTTCTGATGTTTCTGTGCACGCCACACTGTCAAGAAAGTAATTCTGACCCTGCATCGCTATGTTAGTCTGAGGTGTCGAGATGAATCCTATATTTACTAGAGGTTCTGAAACATGGTACTGAAGCACCCTGTATATAGAGCGATCAAATTCTAAAAGTATAAGAGTAACAGAAAATAGTGTGAGTGAAAAAAAAATGTGTTTATTAAAAAAATATTCATGAGTCAGTGTAATAAAATAAAATATAAATAAATATAAATATAGTTTGCATTCATAATATATATTAGCTAAAAGGTTTGAGTATTATTTTGTCCACGGATTAAGGAAAAAGAAAAAAAAAATATTTGACTTGACAGAAAAGCTCAGCAATAAGTTTTTTCCACTTACGCATTTTATAAATTATGAGTTCATAGGCAAAAGGATTTATATTACAATTTCCTTTTTAATAAATAGTTTTTAATTTTTATTATTGAGAAACAGAATACTTTACATAGCTTTTAAAGTAATTCATACTCATAATCAAGTAATATTTGTTTTACAAAATATTTTTTCTTTTTTTAGATCAAAATATTATTTAAAAATCCTTCAAATGATTTTTTTTCTCTAAAGCGTAAAAACCTGTCTCTTATAAACAAAAAGTGTAAACAAAAAGTAATTCATTAAGAAAAATATAGAGCTAGTGTGAACGGTGAATAAGTATTTACCCACAAAGTAGTGAATTTATATATGTATATATATATATATATATATATATATATATATATATATATATATATATGCACTTTTGAAAAAAAAAAGCAGTTAAATTTTACATTTGAATATTTTATAAACTAGATTTTACATGTAAGATGATATGGGCAAAAAATTACGCAGGTATATGTTTATTAAAAGTTAATTTTAAGCAATTATGCCATTTTAAATTATTAATTATTAGTATATTATTTATTACATTATTAGTTATTAATTTTGTTACATTAGGAATTTATATTACTATAAAGAATCAGAGATAAATAAATAAATATATATATATATATAATACGTCCTAACCTCCAAATCTTTATTAGAAAATTAATTTTTTCCTTTAAATTTATTCTTGTACACAATCAAATAATAAAACGTATTTGGGATTAGGAAATATTGTTTTAATTTTTAGTTTAAAATTACATTAAACGACTTAGGGAGACTTTTTTCTCTTTTCGAAAACATAATATCCTGTTTCTCATAAACAAAAGTATAGATAGAAAAGTTTCTTCAGATAAAAATAGAGCCCATGTGAAAAATAATGAGCTTCAGTGAAACTTCTTGAATGAATTTCTTTCCAATTTTTTTTCTCTACACAATAGCCTTCAGGAGGCATTGTTGTAAAAAATATAAAGGTTTTTTTTTTTTTTTTTTTTTTTTTTTTTTTCATTCTTGGATTTAATTTTTGTATTATGGCAAAACCTGACAAAGGAAAAAAAAAAAAAAAAAAAGGAAAAATTATATTTTTCTAACATTTTTTAGATGCAGCCTGCCATCTGGGTTCAAGATTCAAATTTCAATAATTAGTTTGATATGCAACAATCAACATGACGTTTGCCTCAATCGTATATAAGAAATATCAAAATACTCTCTATTTTCTTTTAATTTAGTTCTATACTTAATCAAACAGAAAAATGCATTTGAATTTAGAAAATGTTTTAATTTGTTGCTTGATTTTCTTTTCTTTTAAATAAAACCCTAATATGTACTCATTTTTCCTTTTCTAAAAATAATATCCTATCTGTCTTAACATAAAGGCTTAGGCAGAAAATCTTTTTTTTGTAATAAAAGACCCAAAGTGAAAAAACAGGGATTAAGTATTTCAAAATTAAATTGTCACTATATTTATTTTAAATATTGATGCCATTCATATGTAAAATGTGCAGTAATAAAATGTGAAAGAAATAATTCAAAAATGCAACTTAGCAAGAAAAAAAAAAGTAGCAGTCAATTTTCTCTATACCGTTACATGCCACTTTTGCATACATTTGCATACGAAAGATATATGATATGGGAAATGCGTTTTCATCGATATGTTTATATGAAAGGTTCATTATCATTAATAAATTCATTTTATAATAAAGAGTTTTTTACATTTAAATATTTATTTGAAACTGCCAAAATATTATACTTTATTTTGGTTTTAAATTCATTCTTTTATATAATCAAGTAATGAGACATATTTGAACTTAGGAAATACTGTTTGAATTTATAGCTTAAAATTTTGCTCAAAAAGCCTTAGGAACACTTTTTTTCCTATTTCGAAAACGGAATATCCTGTCTCTCATAAACAAAATGTATTGGCAGAAAAAGTTTCTTCAGATAAAAATAGAGCCCAAGTGAAAAATAATAAGCTTCAGTGAAACTTCTTGAATAGATTTCTTTCACTTCCTTTTTCTACACAATAGCCTTCGGGAGGCATTGTTGTAAAAAATACTAAACTCATATTTTATCTTTTTTACTTTCTTGGTTTTATTTCTCGTCTTTTGGCGATACTTGATCTTTTTTTGTATTTAGTCGAAAGACATTTTGTAAAAAAAAGATGTTTTTAATAAAAGTTGCTATCGATTACCAAGAAATAGTTTTCATGTGGCAAAGTTTATTTTAAATTTGTCATAAATAAAGAGTATTCTTCACTAATTTTATTATTTAATATGTAAAGAACTACTGGCTTACAAATTTAGAAAAACACATTTTAATATAAAGAATTATAACAATGTAAAAAAAAGTTCGTTAGAAATGAAAATTTCACAAGTCTTAAATCTATATAAAAAATATATAAAAAGTGATTATATTACTTAAAAACTTTGAATAAACACCATAAATGCAATAAACTCGCAACAATTGTTTCGGGTCGAAAAAACACGCGACCCTTCATCAGGCGAATAAGCACGAGTGCTGCAGTCAAAGTGGCAACGTTGCCGCTTTGACTGCAGCACTCGTGCTTACTTTATTCGCCTGCTAAAGGGTCGCGTGTTTTTTCGACCCGAAACAATTGTTGCGAGTTTATTGCATTTTATGGTGCTTATTGAAAGTTTGTAAGTAATATTTTTTACAACGCCAGTTTTGTGGTGCTTTATTATTAAAAAGTGATTATGCCTGTTATAATTATTTTTAGTAGTTTTTTTTCTTTAAAATTCCGAAAATCGTCAAAAATGTTTCAGTAATTTAAAAGAAAGATAAAATTTCATAATACAGGGAAGCTTCTTCATATTTTGTAGCGAAGTTTTGTAACTAAATATGATTGACGATTATATAGGGGGAAATTTTAAAATCGGAAACGAAATACATATCTCCTAGCCTGTAAGAAGATTTAATTATAGTTACTGAGATATTTTTTTATTTGAATTAATTAACTAAAAAGTTTCTTAAAAGGGAAAATTAATTTAATTTTATAAAAATTATCAGAATTTTTGATTAACATATTATGAAAATTGTGAAGTAAAATTATAATTTTCGCCTCAACGAAACAGTTAGTTTCACATCCCCCCCCCCTCAAAAAAAAAAAAAAAAAAATGTATTGTATGATTTACTTCCCTCAAGCAAAATGGTCGAATTTCATAATAAAAATATTTTAACAATAAACATAGACAAAAATTCTATTTTCTATAAAACACTTAATTACTATTTTATAGAAATACATGATGATATAAAATATCCAGTTTTGCCTTTATTCTGGTAAACGTTGTTTTGAATAAAGGATCTGGGACTCGGGTTAAAGGTTAGCATACATTTCACGGTTTCTGTTTATAAAATTGTTATAAAAATTCCAAGTTTTTCAATTAGCTAAAGAAAAACATGAAACTTCTATAGTCCTCCAGCTAAATCTTACTGTTAATTGAACAGTAATGTGTTTTAGCATTTTACATGTAATCTAGCAAGCTAATATTATTTCATTATTTAAGATTTAAGAAGCTTTCTAATTATCTTAAATTATATACATGATCATTAATTGTTATTCGGCTATTTAACATAACATCTAACATAAAATTGAAGTATATACTGAATCATAGTTTTTATACCGTCATTTCTAGCCTCTAAACTGTCTAAGGTATAAATAGATTTCCTAAAATGTTAGACTATATACATTATAATCAACAATTTATCTATTTTGCATTAGTTTTGAAGGAAAAAAAACATCTTACTGAACCATAGTTTTTGTACCTTCATTTGAAACTTTCTACGAGTTAGCTGTTAATGCATTTTTAAATTTTATACATAATCTAATAATCAAATGCATATTTATGTTATCTAATTACTTAAGATACTAGAAATTTTTAATAATTTAAGTATTTATAAATGACAATGAATAAATGTTCATCTGTTTAACAAAGCTTTAAACATAAAATTAAAATATGAAATTAATCAGATATTTGTATTTGTATTTATATCTTACTACGAGTTAACTATTAATTCATTCTTACATTTTATACATAATCTTATAGTCCAACATATATTTATGCTGTTTGATTATATAAGACAGATGAAATTTTTAATAATTTTAGACTTAACGAATTAACAATCCATAAAGACTCTAACGTAAAATTAAAATATGTACTGAATCATAAATTTGTACCTTCATTTATAGTTTATTGTTGATTGGCTTTTGTAACAATGTAATATTTTATATGAAGTCTAACAATAATAATAAAAAAATATATTAAAGCCATGGTTCCAAATAGTTATTAAACTTTTTTAAAAAGTTTCAGTTTAACTACTTCACAAGTACTTTTACAGTTACACTTCTAATATAAAAGTCCAATAAGAATTTTTATAAACAAATTCCCTAAGAACTTTTTCATAAGGGTTCTTGTGTGAGTGTTCTCACACATGTGTCCTCTAAAGGCTTATTTATTTATCCAAATTTAATATATAACAAAAAGGAGGGATTAATATAGATTATATAAAATAAATCTTTTTAAATTTATTTAATTCAATTAATTAATTATAGAGAATTTCCCGTTTTATTTTTAAATCAAAATTTTCATTTCTTTGTTCTTCTATCGTTAAAAACACATTGATCTAGGAATAAAATAAAGCAATTTTTATATTGGGGTTTGTGAAAAATAGTTTGTGTATACATTTTCCCCGGATGGATTAAATCTATTTAGCCATAATTATTTATTTTCAGAGGGTAATTTAAAAAGCCGTTATCAACATATTTATACTATATACAGCTATTAATAAAATAAAACAAGCATTTGATTTCATGTTTATTAACCTTGAATGTTTATGTTAAAAAACCTATTATTATTTCAAGAGGGTCATTATAATTCTAAAAATAGATTTATAATGATGTTCGATAGTCTGGGCGTCGCCTTCTTTGTTCATTGAGAGTTGAAGGTCATTTGGCATGGCTTCTCAATGTCAAATCGATTTAATATTTGTAACGACTTTTTTATATTCAAAATTTAGTATGAATATCTTAGAAGAACAAAGAAACAGTTTGGCATTCTTTTGGCTGCATTTCAACAATGCCAATCTCCGGGGTTGCGATTTTAAGCTATCTGTGGCTAGCAGATTTAGTGTATCTTTTCGCTGTTGTTCAAGTCCTAAGAAGACGTAAATTTTTTGAGGTCCCCCTCCCTCTCTGTCTAGTTGATGGGGATAGAATATTTGTATATGCTTACGAATATAGGAGTGAAATGTAAAGTTATTAGTGACTGCAAACTGAATATTATATTGCTGCATTAATAAATTACAGTACTAAAAATGATGTGTCCTGATTACTTCGAAGTAAAGACTTCTACTTTATATTTTTAACTTTTCTACGATCCGGCTTTTGTGTGAAACGAACCTGACTGTACTAGGCAATAGTACATATTAATTGGTGCGTGTCCAGCTTCCCCGATCTTCAAAAATGGAGGGGGAGGAGGAACCCGACGGCAGCATAATGGATTTTCTATAAATGAAATTCTGGTTTTTCTTTGGAGAGGAAGGAAAGAAAGACATATAATTTTATAGTAACAGTGTTATCGCAGGACAGACTGTTTTAAGAGTCATGGACAGGGAAAATAGTGACTCTATAAAATTTTGTGGACGAATCTTCTTCTTTTTCTGTGCAGTGAACTTACTTGAGCTTACAAAAAATTTGCTTGAGTGGGTGGCTATGAGCGAGGATTGTAAATCTTCTCTAGAATAAAGACTCTCTTCAGATATTCTTGTGTGATCATAGAACTCCTCAGATGAAGATAAGCGGCCGTGAGGGGGGCCTGAAGATATCGCCAGTCATCTTTGCTGAGCAGATGAAGATAAGCGGCCGTGAGGGGGGCCTGAAGATATCGCCAGTCATCTTTGCTGAACAGATGAAGATAAGCGGCCGTGAGGGGGGCCTGAAGATAGAAATAGTCAAGGTGTTTTTGTTAGTTTGTGTTGCCAACGAGGCATGAGAATGAACTGAACAAGGAATCAAGAAAGCCTTTTTACCGTGGGACACATCCGTCGGTGTCTAATCGGCAACTTCGCGTGCTCGAATTTTTGAATTTCTTTTCTACTATTGCAGGAATGCATAAGGATCGGAAGAGAGAGGAAAGAAAATAGGGAAAAAATATACCATTTTTAGAACAAAGTAATAAAATTAATTGAAAGATATTAATAAAGTAAACGATAATTTTTTTTTTGTTTACAGAATATTTTTTTTTAACCAAGTTATGTCCAAGAATTGGTAAGTTAAGTTTATCTTATATTTTGAATATTTCATATAAATATGGTTATACAATATATAATTTTCAGTTGTTAGTGAATTTTTTTTTCTTTTTCTGCTTTCTTTCTCACCAAGGATTCTTGTTATTTGGTATAAGATTAAGATTAAGATTTATTTTTAAGAAGAAATAATAATGATAATTATAAGGGAAGCAGGGAAGAGAATTTTAATATGATATATAGATTTATATTTAGAACATAAGTGATTTAAGAATTCTATTTTGACATTTTATTGAAATTTTAAGCAAAAAAAATAAAAATACTTATGCTTTTGAAGTTTTTGAAATATATATATATTTCCTGATTTTTAATAAAGTATTTCATGCGATATAAGTATATGTGTATACATGTTTTGGTGTTTTTCATGATAATTGGTATTTTTCTTTGCTTATAAAGCTTAATGTGATTTACCTTTTTTATTATTTTGAAATTTTTTGAAATATATATATTTTTCGTAATTTTTTAATAAAGTATTTCATTTGATATAAGTATATATATATATATACATTTTGTTGTTTTTCATGATAGTTGGTATTTTTCTATGCTTATAAAATGCATAATATTTTGTGCTCATAGATCTTAACGCAATTTATTTTTTTTTTGCTAGGGCAATTTTGAAATTTTTTGGAATATATATTTTTAATGGGTCTCACAGTATTTTGTTGGGATTTTATTTTTCTTTCATGATGATTAATACTGTTATGAGCATATTATAATTTATTTTTTTAAGTGATTTATTACAATTACTGCTGCAAATTTCTACAATTCCTTATGATTTATTTTGTTTTTCGAATATTTTAAGATATATATGTATACTTTTTGACATTTTTAATGAGGTATTTTATCTGATGCAGTTGCCGTAAGCATCAAAAAAAAAAAAAAAAAAAAAAATGCGTAATTTTTGTGCTCATTTAATTTAATATACTATGTATTTTTTTACTCGAGTATTTCTGAGATATATTAATATTTATTTGACCCAACATAAATAATCAAGATGGCCACTAGAAAGAACATTAATATTAACATTTTAAATTTTGACGGGGACTCATCCTTACTTGAATTTTTTTTCGATCAGATTGAGTCATATGCAAAATTAAATAGATTAAATTCAGAAGAGGCAGTGGCAATTTTAAAAGGTAAATTAACTGGCCCTGCATTAAAATTCATGACTCAATCTCCCTTATTATACAAATCGACAGATTTAAAATTTATCAAGGATGAATTCCAGAAATTTTTTGCTCCAATGAGCAGTACTCAGGCTCTTGTGGAATTTAACAATTTAATACTCTTACCACAAGAATCAATTAGAAATTTTTCCCACAGGCTAAATATTTTAGCCGATGTAGTATATTCGCAGATTAATGATGCTAATGCTTTAAATTCCATTAAATTTACTAAATTCATTTCAACCATTCCCTCAAACATTAGAGTTAAGATTCAAGAAGAGGGAATCTCTGAGTACCAACAGGCGGTCAACCGAGCACAGAAATTACAGGACATTAATGCTAATGAAACATTACTACAAGTGAGCTTAAATAACCCAGTTATTAATACACTATCTGAAAAGTTAGTCGAACTGACAGATAGGATGAATAATCTGTCATTTGTTAGTAAATCTCATGAGGTTAATCATTCACACGAATCCCCAGTGCAAGATAGGCAAAGAAATAATGATAGACAAAGTGAATTAAGATATAATTATAAAAGTAGAAATCAAAATTTCAGGGGTAAACAAAATTTCAGGGGTAATCAAAATAAGAACAGATATCATTCTTCTCCTATTTGCCAGTTGTGCAGTAAAAGAGGACATGTTGCTACTAGGTGCTTTAGATAGCAAAGAAATCAGAATAGGGGTAAAAATTATGACAGAAATAATTATAGTAAAAATCCAAGTAATTTAAACGAGCGCAGAGATGTAGTTTAGCTGATGCAAGTACATCTCAGGAATTGAATAAAGCATCAGCACAAAATTTTTCTCTGGACATTGATAATAACGTTAATCTACCCAAATTATCTAGTGACAGATTGGTGAATTCTACTGCGTCTCAGACACAACAAATCTTGAAAATTTCTGATTCTAAATGTACTCAAACAAATAACGATAAAAGGAAGAACATTTTTAATGTCCATGTAAATTCTCCAAAGTTACCTCTTATTAAAATTTTGCTAGATAAACAAAAGGTAAACACACTTATTGACACTGGTAGTTCTGTTAGTCTGTTAGCTGAAAGTACATTTAATAAATTAAAACATAGTTTGAAATATAGACATTTATCTTCCCATGTGACAATCAAAACCGTGAACTCGAATGTACAGTTTTCATCTTGTATACAAACCACTTTCAAAATTCAAAATCAATTTTTTTCACAAAAATTCTTCATAGTGGACATACCTGAAGGTTCAGCATTTAGGGTTATTTTGGGTTACGATTTTATTCAACAATATCATGTAATATTAGATATGCAGAGGTCCTTGTTAAAAATAAAAGACATAAGTATTCCCATAACAAACACATATAGCGACCATGAAGAAAATCTTAATATGCATACTCAATGTAAGAAACTTTCAGTAAAAACGGGACAAAAACTTATTTTACAACCCAAAGAAGAATCTTCTATTACGGTTTATTGTCCCAAAGTTTCTTCGGGTGATTATTTATTTCAAAGTAAAAAGAGTTCTTCCAAATTAATTTTTTTGGATTCAATAGTTAATATTGATCATTCTCAGAAACAAAATTGTAATAGTAAATATGATAGAGTAAAATTTCAGTTATATGTTAAGAATAACACTAATAGAAGTATGCATGTAAACAAACATTCAAATATTGGTACAATTAAAGAAATCGAACAAACTATAGACTATGGTTCAAGACAAAATGATAATGTTGAAATTTCAGAGGATTCACAATTTATTAATTATATTCCACCTTCTAGTGATGTATTAAAAATGAGAAAACAAGATTTAACACCCGCGGACTTTGATGTTAAACATCTCAATGGGTCTCATGCAACAAAATTAAAACAAATTTTATTAAGTAATTTCGCCGCATTTTCTAAAAATATGAAAACTCTTGGACATACTGACAAGGTAGTACCAGATTTAAAATTTTTAAGTGACTATCCAATTAAGACTTTGCCCTTTCCCATTCCTCAGGCTTTACAACAGGAAGCTAGAGATCAAATTAACCAATTGGTAGAGGCTGGGATTATTGAGCGAAACTGCTCAGAATGGGCTTGCCCAATTTTACTGGTAAAGAAAAAACAAGATGGATCTGGTAAACAGAAATTTCGCCTCGCGTTAGATTTAAGAATGTTAAATTCTATTATTCAAGGTTCTTCTTATCCGTTACCTAAAATTCAAAATATAATAGCTGATCTATCTGCGTATAAATTTTTCACTTGTCTTGATTTCCAACAGGCGTATCATCAAATTGATTTACCGGAACATTTACAAGATAAAATTACTTTCACATCAATGTTTGGCAGTTTCAAATTTAAAAGACTATGTTTTGGTCTTAAAAACGCGGCTTCTCAGTATCAAGCCCTTATGGATTCTTTAATTGATGAAATTAATATAGATGGAATTTACGCGTATCAGGATGATTTAATATTTGGTGCAAATAGTTTTGAAGAGACATGTGTCAAACTTGAAAGAATTCTTAGGATTTTAATTAAATATAATTTAACCTTAGCTCCTAGTAAATGTACATTTCATAAGAGTGCTGTAAATTATTTGGGATTTCACATAGAGAATAATTCAATTTCTCCAATTGAGTCAAATATCATTAAAATAAACTCTTTCCCTACACCTACAACAAAAAGACAATTAAAACGCTTTATAGGAGTTGTAACCTTTTATAAGTCTCTTATTCATAATTTTTCTAAATTAATTCAACCATTTATTGAATTGACTAAACCGAAAACAAAATTTGTTTGGAATAAACATCATCAGGATATTTTTAAGAAATTTCAAGATATATTTTTAAATTCACCTATGGTAAGATTACCGGATTGGAACAAGACTTTCTTTCTCAACACTGATGCATCAAATATTTCTATTGCAGGAGTTTTGATGCAGAAATATGACAATCAATTATTACCTGTCGCCTTTTTCTCTAAATCACTTAAACCGTCTGAAAAAAGATATCCGGCTATCAAACTTGAATTAATGGCCATTTACAAATCTGTAATTGCTTTCAAATATTACTTATACAATAGAAAGTTTATCATTTTGTCTGACAGTGCTCCTTTAAAAACATATAGAAAAACAAATAGTCCTGCTGATTTAACTACTAAATGGCTGCTAGAGTTATCAGAATACTCATTTGAATTTGAACATATTCCTGGCACTACAAATGTTTTAGCGGATTATTTATCAAGATCAGACTTCTCAAATAATCAACAAAATTTAAAAACAAATCCAGAATTAATATTCAGTTCTCAACCTCTTCCTATCGTACAAGATGACACACATTCAATTAATCAAATTTCCACTTCTACTCAGTCAGTACTACAAAATCAATTCAACAATTTTCTAGTTTCTGGTAATATTCAAAATAAAGATCCCCTTTTGGAAATTTCAAATAATACATTTATATATGAGCAAAAGAATGATCCAAAATTGTCAATTATTTACAGGCAAATTTTGAGAAAAGGTTTTTCAAAAAATAATGATAATTTTTTTATTCATCCAGATTCTAAAGTTTTGATGTACAAGAAACAAAATTTGCATAATAATACTTTTTCATATCTCATTGTTGTACCACATTCTTTAAAATCTAAAGTTTTAACCATTTCACACCTTTCTCACTTTGGGTTAACAAAAACATACGAATTTTTATCAAATAGATATTATTGGAAAGGTATGTACACAGACACTTTAAATTTTGTTGCTTCGTGTACTTTATGTTTACAAAATAAACATCATAACACACCACCAGCTCCTCTACAACCCACCTATACTCCAACACATCCAGGGCATACTATTAGTGTCGACTTGGTTGGTCCTTTTATAGATGGACATTCAGTTTTGACTGTGATTGACCATTTTTTGCGACACATTGAATTATTTCAATTAAAAGACACTTCTTCATCAAAAATAGTTAAATGTTTATTTAATTACATTACAACATTTGGTAGACCATCAGTAATATTATCGGATTTAGGCAAACAGTTTACATCAACTATTTATAATATTTTTAATGATAAACTTGGCATAAAAATTTTACATTCATCTGTTGCTCATCCTCAAAGTAACTCTATTTCTGAGAGGATAAATAAATCTATAAAGTACTCAATTAACACTTTAATTTCTGAGGGGCATTCTTTTGAAAATTCACTAGCTATACATAAATCACTTTACAATGGTTCAACACATTCATCCACATTGTTTTCACCTAACCTACTGCATTTTGGTAGGGAACTGTCTTTAATATTTGATACATTTGACCAATTTATAAATCAGCCATTTTTGGATAAAAATGTAGACATATATAAATTATTACACGACTTAGATAACATCTATAGCAAAGCATATTCTAACATTAAAGAAAATCAAGACAAAAGATATCAAAATTTTCAAAAGCGTGCAAAACTGAGGCCTGTTGCTGTTCATGATGTTGTATACTTGAAATCAATAGATAAATTTAAACCCAAGTATTCTGGGCCATTTATTGTTGTACAAAAACACTCGCCAGTTTCCTTTTCCATTAAGAGATTACATGCACCTGATAATAAAGCTTTCAGGGTCCATATTGATAGACTCCTTATTGCTCCGCCTCGACGTAATTATTTGTTTACTGAACCCAACTCCAATGTAACACATAATATTGGCAATAATTCTACACATCCTTATAACTTAAGAAATCGCAATTAATTTTTTCACAAAAAAAGTTTGAATATATTTTGCTTCACAAATGCATTTTCCAATGGCCAAGGGAGTGTATTTGTTTGCTGTGCAGGAACTCGTCTTTATTTATTTTATTATTTTTATTTTTAGATGGCTGGTCCACTGTTTTTTATATTTTTCTTTTGATGTAAAGACTATTTCTTGCATTGCAGTGTTGAATATATATAATATTTATAAATAAGATGCATAAAAAAAAAAAAAAAAAAAAATGATTCTAATGATAACATAAATGCTTGTAGATCATATTTTGAATTTCTAAATTAGTAATCAAGGTGTTATTTTTTAATTAATGTTTACTATATCTATTTTTATTGGGTGAAGGTTAAACAAAAATAAGATAATTGAAATATATTTAATAGAGATATTTCATTGGAATACAGACTAAGTTCATAGGAAATTAATTATTAATGATAATAGTGCTAACAATATACATACAGCTAAATTTTATAAGTTTCCAATTGATTTTTGGTGTACAACATGTGTTTGGTTTGTTCAATATCCAATCTAAATTTTTTATTATTTTGGCACTCCCTCTCATCACTCAAAATTTTGTCAATTTGTTTTCTTTTACTTATTTATTACCCTATCCTAGATATATGTTGTCTCGTTCAAAATTTTCTCCCGGGAGAGCAACATTGGATATGTGATGAGAATCTATATTATTGTTGACATTAATTTTTCAACATTTATGACACTTAATTAATCGGTTTCGTGAAGTGTCCCTACAGGGGTCTGTGGATTCTGCTGGGGGACGGAGGCCTGTGCCTAACAGTACAGGTCTTTCAACATGCCCTGTCCCGCTAGGATGTTAGCCTTAAGTTAACATCATTACACTTACATTTTTGTAAGGATTAAGGGAAGATTATTTTTTTTTGACTGCCAATGGCGTCCTTTTTAAAATCTTTCCTGTGTGGTATACACGAAAACTTTTCTGTTTCTTTACTTTTTTTTTTGTACATAATTTTGTTTAACGTTGACCAATATGTGTAACCAAGGTGTTAGACAAATAAATATTACAATAATATGCTGGTACCTTTAGTATTACAACAATATATATGAATATATGTAATTTATATATATATATTTTCTTTTTCTCTATTTCACCATACATATTAGTGTGAAAATTTAGTATTTTGTGTGTAAAAATCTAACGTTAGTAACTGTTACTGTGGCATTATTTGCTAAGTTCATCAAAAAAGAGACTCTTTCATAAAAAAAAACATTTCAGCTGAAATTTTTGGTGGCATATAAAAAAACTATTTTGAACTGCATTTGAAATTACTTATAGAAGCCACATTTTTGCGCCTGTCATGACAAGGTGTTTCTCTTAAAGTTTTTGGTTATACTGATATTTTTGAAATATGTGTATTTTGTATTTTTGAATTAGTGTTTATATTTCATATATATTTTGTTTGTTCAATATTAAGCATTCATATAATTTTTACTTATGATGTAATATCATTTTTTTTTTAAGTGTGCGTCTTTGGTAAGTGCTTTTGAATATTATTGTTTGTATATGCATTTCTATACAGGAGGCGAGAAGGACTTATATTTTTTTTTGCTAGTCGAAGGGGAGATATATGTGTGAGTGTTCTCACACATGTGTCCTCTAAAGGCTTATTTATTTATCCAAATTTAATATATAACAAAAAGGAGGGATTAATATAGATTATATAAAATAAATCTTTTTAAATTTATTTAATTCAATTAATTAATTATAGAGAATTTCCCGTTTTATTTTTAAATCAAAATTTTCATTTCTTTGTTCTTCTATCGTTAAAAACACATTGATCTAGGAATAAAATAAAGCAATTTTTATATTGGGGTTTGTGAAAAATAGTTTGTGTATACATTTTCCCCGGATGGATTAAATCTATTTAGCCATAATTATTTATTTTCAGAGGGTAATTTAAAAAGCCGTTATCAACATATTTATACTATATACAGCTATTAATAAAATAAAACAAGCATTTGATTTCATGTTTATTAACCTTGAATGTTTATGTTAAAAAACCTATTATTATTTCAAGAGGGTCATTATAATTCTAAAAATAGATTTATAATGATGTTCGATAGTCTGGGCGTCGCCTTCTTTGTTCATTGAGAGTTGAAGGTCATTTGGCATGGCTTCTCAATGTCAAATCGATTTAATATTTGTAACGACTTTTTTATATTCAAAATTTAGTATGAATATCTTAGAAGAACAAAGAAACAGTTTGGCATTCTTTTGGCTGCATTTCAACAATGCCAATCTCCGGGGTTGCGATTTTAAGCTATCTGTGGCTAGCAGATTTAGTGTATCTTTTCGCTGTTGTTCAAGTCCTAAGAAGACGTAAATTTTTTGAGGTCCTCCTCCCTCTCTGTCTAGTTGATGGGGATAGAATATTTGTATATGCTTACGAATATAGGAGTGAAATGTAAAGTTATTAGTGACTGCAAACTGAATATTATATTGCTGCATTAATAAATTACAGTACTAAAAATGATGTGTCCTGATTACTTCGAAGTAAAGACTTCTACTTTATATTTTTAACTTTTCTACGATCCGGCTTTTGTGTGAAACGAACCTGACTGTACTAGGCAATAGTACAGTTCTGTATTTATAAATTCTTACTAAAACTTTTTAAGTATAAGTTTCTCATATATAAGTTCACAAACGTAAGGTGTGTTCATGCTTTAACCCTTTCATTCTCAAAAATTTCTGTCCATAAAACAATAAATCTTATATTTAGTCATAAATTTATTTCAAGGTAATGTATATTAATATATTTTTTTTTTAATATGAGTAATAGCAGAGTGTGAATTAATATAGCTAACAAAGTAACTGAGAGGTGTTTATTTGTGTTTAATATAAGCACTGATGCCATTTAAAATCATAACTTTTCGATAAATAAAAATATGCAAATTTTGGAAGAAATACATATTGCAATTAATTAAAACACAAATTATAAACATTAAAAAGTAAAAAAAAAAATATTTCAAACAGTTAATTTACTTAAATTGCCCAAAACAGGAAACTAATTCCGATATTATTATCAGAATAGAGTAAAATATACTTTCATTTATCAACAGAGATAGTGAAATATTTTAAAATATACATTCTTCGGTCATAAAATGTATATAGATTTTAATATTGTTCATTCTGAATCAGCGAAGTGCTAGATGGTAAGAAAGAAAACCTGAAATGTTTTGATTCCATTTGGCATAACGGGAAATGAAAGTGTCAATTGCAACACTTGTGCTTACTTTGTTCGTCTGACGAATGGTCGTGTGTTTTTCCGACTCAAAATAATTGGTGCAAGTTTATTGGATTTTACGGTGTTTATTCAAAGTTTTGTACGTATTCTTCTAGTGCTGAAGGTACACCCCATTTAAAGCAATCTATTTTTATTCTGTTTATTTATTCCTTTTTTATTTATTTATTTATTTATTTATTTATTTAAACGTCTGTATTACTTCCTTAAACGTAATAAACGTGGTTGTAAGATTGTAAGGTGCTGAAAGCAGATTTTTACCGGGTAAAAAGAGATATCTTAAATTTACATTAAATAAATAAAGAAATAAAGAAATAAATTTTAGATTGTTCAATACATTTAGATTGTTTAAACGATCTTCAATACTTATTCTTCATTTATATTATAATTTTAAAGTAAAAGTAAAATATGTACAGAAAAATAATTTTTGAAAATGTTTAAACAGTTCTTTTAGCTTTTCGTAGTTTTCTCTTCGATTAAATATTAAAAATAATAAATAAATAAATAAAGTAAAAGTCTTATTCTTCAATCACATATTCAAAATTTTGCATAACATGTGTGTTGTTCTGGAAGAATTCGGGATTTTTGCTTTGCACTAGTTCGAAAATTGATCAGAAATCTTCCAGGAATTTCATGAAAACATTTTTAGAAGGATAAAATTCTCACGGGTAAAAAAAAGATACATGCAACGCTATTTAAGCGTTATTAATGATTTGAAGCAGTTGACGTTTTTATTTTCTTTTTATAAAAATTATAAACTAAAATCGTTATTTAAAAGTCACAAGTATTAATATACACATCATATAATTAAAATATTTTCTTATCACGATTTTGTAACTTTTATTTTTCATATCTTTCAGAAAAAAATGAATTAAAACAACTTTTAGTTTGAAATTCAGTGTATAAATGTTACTAATAATTTTGAGTTTTTCTCAGCTTCAATTGTGTATACCAGTAATTTTATGTAACAGACTTTGTTATGTAAAAGTCTGTATATTTAAGTATATAAATTTATTTTTAGATAACAGTGGTGGGAGAATAATTGAAGCAAGGCAAAGCAAGAACCCTGTAATTCGATAAATAATAATAATAATAATAATAATAATAATAATAATAATAATAAAAACACTAAAAAAAAAAAAATAAGTAGAAAATGTTTATATATATATATATATATATATATATATTTCAACTCTTCAAAATGATTGCTTTGCTAATTGTATGACATCTGATTTAATCAACATTTCAGATATACAAAAACAGGTGTCCAGTTGAAAATTATACGATTACTATTGGATTCTAAGAAGGCTAAAGTGTACCTTACATTGTCTTAATTTTTTTTGCTTTTACAATGTTTAACATAATTTTTTTTTTCTAAAATATGAAACATTCGCTTCAAAATTTCTGAAAGTTTTAATCTATTTATTGGTAGAAATAGAAGTTAATTATATAAAATGATGTTAAGATTTTGAACACGAATCTATTTTTTGACAATAAATAAGACTTGAGAATATTAAGTTTAAAAATTTCTCTGTATTATTTAGCTCATCTTTTGGTTATACAGCCCTTTGAAGAGAATTTTATGTCATAAAAATTCTTATAATTATAGAAAAACAAGTTTAAATTATATCTGTTTTAAAATATAATTTAAATGAACTTTATTAAAATTTTAAATTATGTAGTATAAATTGATTCAATGTTAAAATTTAAAATTTCGTTTTTTCCAAGATCAGTAACAAAATATTAACTCTATATTTAGTCATAAAAAGCGACAAAAAAGTAATAAGATTAAATGGAATATTATAAAGTAATTAATACTCACTACATTTTAATGGATGGTGACATATAGACTTACATACAACTAATATTAAACGTATAATATTAAAAAAATTTGAACTGATTATTCAGATATATTACTATAAAAGACGTCATATTTTTAAAATTAAAATTTAGTCATGCCCGTTGAAACGCGGTTTGCGAATATATATATATATATATTCACGTGAAGGGTTTTTTTTTTCTTTTTTTTTTTTCCCAAAGAAAAAAAAATAGTTACAATTTTCATCGATAGAAGGCGCTGTACGAGAGCAAATCCCATAATGCAATGAAAAATTACATTTACTTGCATGCAAATGTTTACAGATATGTAAATCTTATTCTACGTGTTCGCCATAACCACAAAACTACTTAATACAGTTTTGTTAAATAAATCCTTGTCGAATCCTATTTTTAGACTGACTAAGAACAGGATTCGACAAGGATTTATTTAACAAAACTGTATTAAGTGTACTTTTTTCATATAGGAATTTTCGCTAGAGTTCGGAGACTTTTGTTACCGACTGTACATACAAAGTCAGCATCACAATTAAAAGGCAAAACTAGAGATGAGTTGTATTAATCGTAAAACAGTGCAATTTACAGGATTCTGATTTGCATATTTCTCGTAACACATCCGTGAAACGCCCTCTATCAGCAAAAATTTGACTATTTTTCACACACACACACACACAAAAAAAAAAAAAAAAAGAAAAAAAAAAGAAAAGAAAGAGAATATTTTTTTCGCAAACTGCGTTAGATGCTACCAATTCCTTCATTCTATATGAAATTTTATGATAATTATCCTCATATCAATAAAAAGGCAGAAATTTTGGAATGCCCCATAATTTTAATAATTAGGTTAAATCCTCAATAAATTTCCATACAAGACTTTAGTTTCGTACTATTATATACTCAATTACAAATTCAGAGAACGATAAAACTGTACAGTGAAATAAGAGTTTACTTTCTATTAAGCAATAGTAAATTAAGAATCTTTTTAAAATAAAGGAAATATTTGTTATTGATTTCTTCTATCATTTATTTAATATAAAAGCCATCATATTTTTAAAATTTAAATTTAAATATATGCGTTGAATCAAAATAAATTTGTTTGAAAAAAAAAATTGTGCTACATTTATTACCATAATATAATTTTATATATCGATATAACATAGAAGCTGACAAAACTTTGATGAATTTAATAGTTAGCTTGGATCTTCGTGAAATACCATACATGTTTTCAATTTCATGCTATTATATACTAATATACGAAATCAGAGAACGGTAAAATTGCATCATTTTTATTACGCAAGAATGAATCTAAGATTTTTTTTTTTTTTTTTTTTTTTTTTAAAGAAAAATTGCTTTGCTATAAATTTATGCTGTCATTACCTGTCAGAAGAATTTCTGAGATTGTATTATCAAACTGACAGCAGTAACTATGCTTTTCGATTCTGGCAGACTTGAAATGATTTATTTTATACTTGAAAAGTTGAAAATGTATTTTCTTTATAACTGCAATTTTTCTGCCATTTTGTCTGAAGAGATAGTGAAATTGGTAAAATATAAAACTACAAAATTGTTTAATTTGTAGCATTTTATTTGCGGTACGTAATAATATGTCAACTTTTATTGTATTTTAAACGACTTTTTTTTAAATTAGAACATGGGATACCGATAAGTTTAATATAAAGGTCATTTATTGACATTTTTGTATATGTGATATATGATGAACTTTGTAAAAATATATTCTTAATGCATATAGATACTTACCGATTCATAATAAATTCTGTTTTTTAAATGTAAAATTTCAAACACAAATTCAGTTTTATTATATATTTTTTAGAACTATAATATGTTTATTTAACACAAATATTAAATCGCGAGGATGAATATATGATTTTCAAGCAGTTAAATAAGTAGCAAAAGATAGTTATTTTACATTACGAAATTCTAATTATTGTCAAAATTTGAAATATTACTTTATTAACATATATGTATTTTTTTTTCTGGGGGGGTGGGGAGGGGAGGGGGGAAGAGGATCTGTAAAGATAATTTTTCAATATTTTATTTTGCAGTTAATTTCCGTGTACGTCCCTAATTTACCTTTCTATCTTATACTTACAGATACTATAGTTCTAAAATACTTCTATTTCTTTAATACATAAATACTTCATTTATATGACATAAGTATCGGTTATATATTTTCCACCGTAAAGATCTCGATTTTTCAACCTGAACCATTATTTTTTTTTGTTTTTTAATTTTTAAGTTTGATAAATTTTGATAATATTTATTACTTTCTCTTAACCATAGGGTCGAGAAAGTATTGTTTTAGGGTCAAATTTTCGAATGTGAGCTTTCGTTATATTTACATGTTCTGAGGTCCCCTGAATACGAAAATCACGTTTTTAGCGAATGGTCTGTATTTCTGTCTGTCTGTGTGTCTGTTATCAGCTTATCTCAAGAACAAATAGTAGCAGAAATTCCAAACTCGGTATTTTAAATGTGTATCATATAGGGATGCTACAGTAAGCTTTTCGTTGAGATGAAGCAAATGGTTCGTGTACAGGGACATTCAAAAGTATTCAAATACATTATGTCGATGGGGGGGAAGTTGCAGGCAAGTAGAGTTCAACATCTATAGACTGCACTAAACCAAATGAAACGAATATATATTTTTTGTAATAGAGATAATAAACTGGGAATTTTTTTTTGTGTGTACGTAGGAGCCTCGCATCCCCCCTAGAGGGGAATAAATTTTCATGATGGTATCTTTAAAAAGAGCTCGCCAATACCTTTGAAACGAATGGTTGAACGATCGATCTGCGATAATTTAAAATAAAGTTATCGATTTTTTTTTTTTTTTACTTTTAACAAAGAAAACACTTAGGAAAAAAATCGTTTTTTTTTTTTTTTTTTTTTTTTTTTTATATATTGAGAATAAATTTAACTCTTTTTTTGATATTAAGGGTTATACTACTTCTCTAATATGGAAATCGTCTGCATTATAATAAAATATTTTTTTTTTAATAATAATTTTAATAAATTATTTTTTAAAAACAGAATTATTTTTTAATAACCGAATTAAATTCTATATAAACGTAAGTGCATTAATGAAACGGGGAGTTGAGGGAGCGGTAGCCCCCCTCCTCCCCCTCACACAGAACTAATTATCATATAAAACTCTTTCAAAGCCTAATTTGAATTGTTTAACACATGTTTACATAACAGTACTCGTTATCTTACCTCTTAAATTGCAACCTGTATTATCGTATTAAATTTCAAGGTAAGAGAAAGTCGTGTGAGTGACCCACAAGATTACTTTTTCTTGTTATCATAATAATAATAATAATAATTAAAAAAAAGAATTTGAATAGGTTGATAATGTTGTATTTAATACTGAAAGACAATCGGTAGTTTAATCATCTATTAATGATGCTTTGTTATTGAATGCTTACTAGCGTAGCTCAACAATTAGTAGTTAGCGTATACAATGTATGTCATACTCATTAATACATATGCATTCGCTCTTATGCCAAGTATTCTTAATTGGTATTTAGGGTATACAATTATGAGGCAGTTAATATGCAGAGTACAACTGAATCTTATTACCATTTTTTTAAACAAAAGTTTTACTTAAAAATACCACTTTACTATTTTTAATGCAAATATGATTACGGAATAATGAATTAAAAAGGTTTTAATAAAATTCAATAAGAATTAAATCTGAGTGTGTTTAAAACTTTAACTATGCATCTTTACATTTATACTTCACTTTACGTGAATCTCTTGAAAAACATTTGAATAGTTTTTTTTTTTTTTTTTCAGTAATTTCTTCATTATCCCATTTAAACTAGCTTTATGGAAAAAAATATATGTATGTATTGAAATTGTTATATCCATTTCAAATTAAAAAAAGAGTCAAAAGCTTCAAACTTATTAAATTCCTCTTTTTCTATCGTGGGTTAAATAGAAGAGTAAATTTCCATTCTATTCTCCGTTTGCTTTTGTAATGCGTAAGCTTTTTGAGATTTCATATATCTCTATTTATTTAATAATTTACATTATTATAGATTTTTATGGACTACTTCAAAGATCTCACATCTGTGATTCAACTACATTTTATTTGTAATTAGTTAAGAAATTACTTATGATTAATGAAAACTAAAAATCTAAATAAACTTGGAAATTATTCACGTGCATTTATTTCATTCGTACAAGTAGAATGCCCATAGAAACCTTACACATTCAGAAAGGATTATTCGCTATTAGCACATGCGTAAAACTGGTTAATTATTTGCTTGTGTACAAAAAATCTAACAATACATTACAATGTCATCATATATATATATATATACATATTAGTTATTTTTGCTATTCATACTTAAATATTACTAAAAATAGCATTGGCAATAATTTTTGTTTTATAATTATTTTTGCTATTTGTACTCAAATATTATTGGCAATAATTTTTTTTAAACAATTTTTATTACTTATGCTCAAATATTACTAAAAACAGCATTGGAAACAATTTAAAAAAAATATTTTTTGCTATTTATACTCAAATATCACTAAAAATAGCATTGGCAATATTTTTTTTAAATAATTATTTCGCTATTTTATACTTAAATATTACTAGAAATAGCATACAAAGGAAATTTTTTAAAATTCTGTCTAGAACGCTACGTAACTGAATACTTAATACTAAACTTATCAAATGAGAAAAATACGAAACGTTTATCAAAATATTAGAGTGTCAATGTAATAAAATTGAAAATTACTTTCTGAGATCATTGCAAAATTACTAAAATCTGATAATGTTTCCACTAGTTTTCAATCCCAACTACATATCAGTAATTTATCCTTTAATTTTAAACCCACTTTTTACCCTCTCAAGCGTAGAGGCATATTGTATATATATTGTATTACTTGTTAAAATTGTTATTATACATATATTGGTGTAACAGGCAGAACCGGTGATAACGGAATTAAAGAAAACAACTATATAAATTTGGTGATTCTAAAACTAAATTAGTAAATAATTCATTCGATACCAATCATATTCCACATATCTGTAAAAGTCAGATTTATAATTATGACTGTCCAATTTTCCTAGAGGACGTACTCTAGAGGAGGATGGGGGGGGGGGTCTGAATATTTTCCTTTGATCGGGGCTGAAACAATTTCTCCTGATTATTTAATTTTAATTTGATATTTTACCGCTAGATTTTAATTGTTATGCATTTGATGTATAGACACTGAAGAGAACTATTTTAAGTAGACACTTTTGTCATGTGTTTTATGTTTTTAAATAACGTATGCTTTTATGTTTTTAATATTTTTAATTATCGTATTTTAAAGTTTTGAATTCTATTTACTATACTTTTAACTATATTAGGCCATAAATCTTGGTGATGTTTACATCCTGGAAAATTATCTGTCACCCTTAAATGAGTTTAAGTTTTTTTGTATATTCTTTGATACTAAATAAAACTGGAGTAGTCATGTTGAGTTTTGCTTGCATAAATGTATTTTGGGCATATAAGAGTTCCATTAGGAAAACTTAGCGTTTATGCCCCAAGGTTGTTCATTGATTCTACACCATAATTGTCTTTCCTGTCATTACCTGTTGGCTCTATTGTCTGGTTGTGTAGGACAAGCTGTCTACTATTAGATCTTGCCTTAATAGGTTAAAAAGGATGATCTACTGTGTTGCTCTTTATTCTAAACATCTGTCTTAAGAATTCTTCTTTCATTTGTTGCCGATTTTTCTTCTATCATATGCTTAGTGGCTTCATGGTTAGGAAATATTACTTTCATAAGCCTTGTAAGGTTTTTTTTCCTACCAGGGAGATTGGCTTATGTCTCCTAGTTGACTGAATGACAACTGTTTGGTTTGCTATACTGATGATTCTAAGCTTAGTTCTCATTCTGGGGCAAGTGTTTACTATAACATTGATGAAACTCAGCTTCCTTTCGTTCTTAGAAAGTCTGTCACAGTTTTCCAGCTTTTCCAATCTTTGCTATCAATCTTTGCTTGTATATTTATGTGTTTGTATATTTATTATCGTAATTTAATCATTCGTATCTGTTTTGACTATCAGGTGACTCTCATGTCACTGGTGAGGCGTTCACATCTAAAGTTCACCTCTCTTCTCTTTAAAAGAAAAAGAAAAAAAAAATGGAAAATTTTCGCTTATATATTTTTTTTATTTATGTTTTAAATATATTAAACATATTATTAGGAATACGTTATAAAACATTTATAAAAATCCATATTACAGATTTTAAATAATAAGGTTTCTTTATTCCATATTTAGTTAAAGAAATTTAAAAAGAAAATGTCTTAAAAACATCAAAAATGTAATTCAAATAAAAAATTGTAGAGATAATAAATACATTAATAAATAAAAAAATAAAAAAATCTATAGCAAGTTAAGCTTAAAATAATAGTTCTCTCAAACACCAAGTACTTTTAAATCAAACAAACTTGTATCGTAGTTCATATATTATAGATACCTATTTTCTTATATTGTCTGTCATGAGTATTAGCATAATAGAAACGAAATACGAAACAATGAATAGCCCATATTATTGCGCTGTTATTTATTTTTAAACATAAAGACATAAATAACCTATTATTTCTGAAAGATATCGGCTATTCAATTTCAAATACGGAAAATATATTTTAATCTCAAAAGATTTCATGTCAGAGAAAATACTCATCAGAGCAAAAATCATTGAAATACTTTTGGGAATATATTTCGCAACTGTAAACAGAATACATTTTCATATTTCCAAACGACGCATCTAAAGCAATTGCGCGAAAAATAATAAAAAACGTAGTTCAACATTCAAATAGAATAATAGAAAACAAAAATTCATTTTCAAATTTTTTATTCAGTAAGAAAATTTTAGCTATATGTTAAGATTTTTTTTCTGTCTGTATTCCTTTTTAATGCTATTTATTTATTTATTTATTTATAACATATGTTTTCAAAAATATATTTTTGAGACTGTTTTTATAAATAGATCTTTTTATTTTTATTTTACTGAATAATATCGTTCCTCTAAAGTACATTAGATATAAGAAAAATGGTAATATCCATTTGAAATATCGTATAAAGGACTCTGTATTTTAGAAAAGCAATACGTGAGCGCATACAGAATATTGAAATAAATGACAATATTTCTTTTTAGAGGGATAAAAGCTGGATATCCAATTCGGGAAAAATGTGTTACAGCGGCAAAACTGATTAAGAAAAATTTGTTATCAATTTGTCTTTGTATGAAATAATATAAATAAATATGTGATATGCGGATACGTATATGTTTTAATTTTAACGAAATAACAAAATTTTTTTTTTTAATGTCGTTCTGGATTCAAACTTTGAGCAGATTACTAAAGAAATATTTCAAAGAACTATAAAAGACATTTATAAATTTAAACAGGTGACTTCTTGAAAATATTTTGGTGCAAAATTGCACAATTTTAGAGGAAATATTTCAGTACTAAGCACCACTGTAATGATGAAATGTCACACCAAAATATTGGTTGCTGCTAAAAATGTCTTTTTTGCATCGTTCTTTTGGTGACATTTTGAACGATATTTAACAGTATAAATATGGTTTGTTGAATAAAGATTACGAATTCTTGTACAGTAAATTATGTGATACAGTCGATGTGTGTAAATTTTATTTACATAATTATCATTTTTTAAGAAAGTCTATATAAATTAAATTGTCAAAATTTATGTGGTAATTTTTAAAAAATTGGAAAATACAAAACATAACAAAATTAACGCAGATTATTCAGTTTTACAAAAATATTTTCCCTATAAAATTTGATACAGTTGATATTAATAATTGAATTTTCAGGGAAATAAATAATAATATTATAGTTTTAAAAAAATTAAAGAACACGTTTTTATAGAAATGTGAACTAAAAAGCACAAAATATCTATCTTAGTATTAAAATGCAGGGTAAGAGAAAATCGTATGAGTGACACACCATAATATTTACATACATTTAAATCTTTAATTAAAATAATTTAGAATTAAGCAAAAACCATTTTTAAAAAGACTCCCATGACTGCGCTCGAACGCTAGACCTTTCGGTTCGTAGCCCGGAGCTTTACCTCACAGCTACAGCGTTCACGTAGGGAAAGTCTTTTTTTACAATATAGATTTTTTGTTTGCTGCCAGATCGGTTACAAACATACAAACATACATACAAACATACATAAAATCATACATATAGGTGAAGCTAATAAAAGCGTGTTAAAAACAAAATATATGAAGACATTTCATGTTATATCGACACATTTTACGAAGAGCACTTGTAGAGGATTTTTTATGGTTTTATTTAAATATATTGGAATTTTAGACAACATATGTTAAAAAGTGTTTAAAATAATTTTCTTGTTTAGAAAACGAATTTACATTGAATAATAATAAAGAAAAAAAAAATCAAGAGAATTTATCTTGACTAGAGTAAAAAAGACCAGTAATTGATCATTTAGTGGAAATGTTTTAAATTTAATTTAATTTTATAATATAATCCTTTTCAATATTTTTGGAACATTTTCCAAATAGTATTCAATATACAATGATTGATATCTGGAAAAAAAAAAAAAAAAAAAAAAAAAATTCTACAATTTACATTTATTTGCAATAAGAGTATAAAACTGAGATTTTGCTAGTAATTGACTACTCACAACCAGCAAATGATCCTATTTATTTTAGTAATTTATTATTTCAATTTCAAGTTTAAAAATTGCCTAAATTAAAAGTTATAGTTAGAAAAATATATATTTAACTTATATTTCAGTAAAAATTTATAAAAAATATTAATGTATATTATTAATTTCTACAAATCTACTTACTGAACATCTTTTTTTTTTCCTTACAGCCTTAGGCATAAATCCCAAACCGTCGCCAATTGCCTATTCCGTAGCTTTATTACGACATAGAAGGTACTTATTCATTCATCTTTCTCTAACGATTTTGTGCGAAAATGACTTCATCTATTTTATATACTGCTTAAATTATCCCATTTAGACTCACCGTGAAAGTCGAATGCTAGAAACGCTCGCAAGCTGAAAAGTTCACTGTGAAAATTTAACTGCAATTCTCATGCATTTAGAATTAACTTGGTCAATTACTCAAAAGGCCGAAATTCTGTAGTTGATCAATTTGGTCATATATTAGCACGCATAATATTTTATGTTCTTAGTAACTGATCATTTTTTAATTGCAATTAAAATGGATAGATTATTAATAAAAATATATTTATTTATTTAACCCTTTGCCGGTCCTATTTAATTTCACTCATCTGTTCAGTGTTGCCACCACTAAATATCCACCACTAAATATCCACCACTAAATTTTAACTGCAATATTCATCTAATCACTTCGAAGGTTACTTGTCCATTATATATATCAAATATCACTACACAAATTTATCGGTGAGAGTTGAATAAAATTATCCCTAAATTTGACAGCAATGTTTGAGCGTTTTAGAGCGTTAGAGCAGGAAAAGGGTTAAAACTACATAAATGACTTACACACCTTAATAATGAAAAAAGAAAAATTGAATTAAATTTAGCTTGTTTTTTGCTATTAAGTTAAAAATCTCATAATACTTTGCAATTACTGACAGCAATTTAATTTAAGTTTCCTTGACAACTTTATAATTGTCCCATGTTAACTTAAAAACTAAACACCAGTTGCTATTGGAAATTTAAGAGAACATTTAATCAGGTATTACTTATAATTGCTAGGTGTTCCACAAATTAAATTGAGAACATTCCCTTTTATACAAATTCTCGCTTTATATATTTTAGTGCTTAAGTAGTCAATTAATGCCACGTGGATAGTTACTGACAGTTCACCGTATTATTTTGCATATAGCATACAAATAGATAGAAAATAGTTCTCTCAAATACCAAGTACTTATAAATTATATGATATTGCATTACAGTTTATATACAATAGATAACTATTTTTTTATATCACTTTTGAAAATTACTAGCGTAATAATAAATGCGAAAAAAAAAAAAAAAAAATGCGTAGCACAAATTATTGTTCTGCTTTATATTTTCAAACAGACATACATGAATAATCTTTTATTCTTGAAAGATATATACCTATTATTCAATTTCAAATTATTGAAGAAAAATATCTACACCAAACAACTTCAAATGTAAATATTAAATAATTTTTGCTCTCAATTTCGTCTATAAATAAGCGTACTTTCTAAAAACCGTTCATAGTAACATTGCCGTTCTTATAAAAAATGAAAAGAGGTAATAAAAAATACTAAAAATGAAAAAGATGGCTATTATAATGATAAAGATAAACAATATAAAGATTAAAAAAAATTGTAATAATAGATGCGAGTGTAATAACAGGTAGCTATTATGATAGGATATGCATATGATGATGTTAGATATTAGAATAATAACATGATTATTATTAGCATAATAACAGATTTGAGACATAACAATGTGTAGCACAAATTATTGTGCTGTCATACATTTTTAAACAGAAAGACATGAATACTCTTTTATTTTTTTAATTAAATTTCAAATATGGAAAGTATATTTTAATCTCAAAAGATTTCTTGATGGAGATAACGCACGTTAGAGAAGAAATCTTTGAAATTCTTTTATGAATATATTTCACATCTGTAAAAAAGAATACATTTTCATATTTACAAACGACGCATATAAAGCAATTGGAAGAAAAATAATGAAAAATGTAACTCAGCATTTAAATAGAATACTATACAATGAAAATTCATTTTAAAATTTGCATTCAGTGAGAATTTTTTACAAAGATTGAAATTTTATTATTAATGTTTCTTTTCCTTTTAAGGAGCTTTTGTTCTAAGCAGAATTTTTAAAATATATGTTTCTATAAATGTCTTTACAATACATCCTACGAAAAATAATTTACTGAATAATATCATATCTCTATCGTATAATCAAATTTAAGTACGAACTTCGAAATCTATTTCAAATTTTGTATCAAAAAATTCTGTAATTTGTAATAAACATGTGGGAGCACATTATGTATATCGCAATATATCAGCATATTTCTTGTAGACCTGAAAATTGGAATTTTTCGTTAATCCTAGAGTGTAAGCAGCGAGTAAGTAGCGAGTAGTCCCTTATATGTTAGTCGCCACTTTTTCGTAACTAAATAATAGAGAGTAGCCATTAGATTCTCTTTTCTTAGTGACCACGTTTTCTCCAATTTCTTCTTAATCATATTAAAATTTATGTATAAGGAATATTGAACTAGAAAAAGACTTATACATAAAGCCTTATACTTAATAATAATTTTAATGAAATATGTATTAAAATATAAATTGAAGTTACAGAATTTATTAAACATTGCCGATCGACAGAGTTGTTTTTAAATATTTTGCTGGTAACAGATTTTAGTTTCCAGTTTATTAAGCAAAACGGTCTTACATATATAATAATAAATCTCTTTTACCGTTTATAATAAAAAATAAAATAATTTTTATGTTTCCTTAATCCTTTTATTTTTCCTATTTTTCGTCTCTCGTAAATATTTCTTTGGCTTTCATAAAAAAATATATATATATATATCTGGTTTAACCAGGATTTTGATGAGAGAAACTTATTGCACATGTGAAAGTAAGAATTCCCTAACCTCACACGCACATTACCGTTCTTATAAAAATTAAAAGTTATTATAATAAATACTAAAAATTTAAAAAGATGAATAATATAATGATAAAGATAAACAATATAAAGATTTTAAAAAAAATTGTAATGAACTTTCTAACTTTTTAGTAACATTTAATACCCAGATGCTTGTTAATTTTAGACTAGCTTTAAATTTAAATTATAAAAATGGTTTGTCTTCTTCTTTTATTAAACATGCTAATTATGATTAAAATTACCGCTACAAATAACATACGTCATTTCCATTAGCTAATTACTAAAAACAAAAGAAAAATGATGGTGCCATTAGAAACAAAGAAAGACAGTGTCGGAGAAGTAAATATTACTTTTTCTAAATCATTAATTTTCTTTCTATATAAAGAGTACATTATAAATCATTTTAGAATGGGATAAAACAAAATGTCGTTAAAATGTTTTCGCAAAATTATATTCAAATTGTATATTTATATTTTTGTTTAATAGTTTTTCTTTTTAGAAAAAAGGAAGGAAAAAACTCGAAAAGATCATAATTTGCTTAAAAAAAAAAAAAAAAAAAAGCTCTTTGATATATTTTGAAGATAAATTAATATTTGTTTCATGTTCCGAAATTTCCTAATTCGTTTATAATAGGATTGATGGCCTTTGTTACATTTATGATCTTTTGTTATTTTTATTTATGGCAATGCAAGCTATTTGTATGATAATTTTTAAAATACTTAGAAGTTGTCCTTTGATATTTATTTCAAAATATTTATTTATTCTTTTTTTTGTGATGTCTACTAAGTAAAACAAATAGATATCAGATTACCAAAACAAAATTTCTTTCACGGATTGTTTTTTCTTAATATCAAATATCAAATAAACTTTGCTAAAAGAAAGCTCTCTTTAATGAATTTTAAAACAGTACCAAGTTTTTATAGAATTTGAAAGCTGGAAATTAATTGTCTTTATTTTTATAAAGTTACTGAAGTTTTTCGATTATAAAATGTTTTACTAGAAAATGGTTTTAACTGCAATAATTTATGTTTGATATTTTAAACGTAAAAATTGCTCTGTATTTGATGGAACATTTTTTTCAGTTATTTAACAATTTTCTTTTATTTGTGAAATAAAAGAAGTTTTAATATTTTAAATTTTCAGCATCATATAGTAAAAGCATATGTTATAAATGAATGTGTCATTTACTTCTGTTTTATGTGTTATTATTTTGTTCTTTTTTACACAAAAGTTAAATTAGGAAAAAAAAAGCTACATAGTTTGTTTTTTGAACAATATATAATACAAATACGTCCTACATTTCTTTAGAATATTTTTAAGGAAATTTTAATAAAGTATACATTTATGTTTAATAAAGTATACTTTTTCTATTGTTATCGTGAAAATAATCTCAAAAGAACAGCGTAATGTAACACTTTTTCTTAAAGTACTCTGTATTTTGTATGACAATGAAAGACTTCTCTAAAGTTATTCAACAAAATAAAATATATGATTCATGTATTTTATTAAACCTTTAGGTAACTCTCATATGTGGTGTTAGATAAAGTAAATATAAATATATATACATATATATTATGTAAAGTTAATGTGTGAATTCACAATAATTATGTAAAAACTGGGTGAAATATTCATATAAAAAATTAAACTTTAAACTAGAATTTTTATTTATTTAATTTTTTTTATATATAAAACACACAATTTAAAAATTCTGTTCATCCGTTTCACTCTTTTGATTCTATAATGTTTAAGGAATACTTTTAATTAATAAAAGAAAATTAAGCGCTAAAGTAAAGTAATGGAATAGCTTTTCAAAATATATATTTAATTAAATATTTCTATCACTGTGATATATATCACATTTTCCTCCAAAAAAATTATGCACTAGCGCAGCAAAAATTATATACAGTACCAACCACTTTATAAATTCACTGGTTAATGAAATCAGCCGCTTAATATGATCAAATTGCTGGATTGTAAATATTCTTATTTAAAACAAATACAAACACATTTAACTGTTTTAATGCTTCAACATATGGAAGTAATGTTTTTCCCACCAAATACCTCAGTGTCATGCAACTACTTGATCAGGGATCTGAGCATATAAATGTTATTATAGAAAAGAGCTAGTTAGGAAAGCAGAAATCGATGTACGAGATTTTTGTGTGTCGTACTAGATCAAAATCTGTTACTCTCATGGAAGCAATGGATGATACATAAGAATGCCTTACGACTGCCTAACGACAAATACAATCACAAAATGATTCTTAACATGCATATTTAAGTTAAAAGAAGAATTTCAAGAAAAATGTTCCACCTTTGAAGATAAGAAATAATTTTATAAGGGAACCCTTCAATACGATGAGATGGGTGAAAACCTCCTGATATTAGCAGAACTATCTGACAATGTATTCGTGGAACACTTCTTTTATTCATAAGTTTCAAGTAAACCGAAGGAGTAAAAATGAAGATTCTAATTTAAACGAGGTACTGGATTCTGCACCTATAGCATTTGATGCGCAGAAAGTTCTTTACAAATTCTATATACTCAGAAGGATACTAGAGAATCGAAGTGTAAACTGAAAATGAATGGCCAGTTTTACAGTTTTTTATTAAACACCTAACTGATCTGTCCAAAAAATGAGCATCAGTGTGTATCAGTTTTTAAGAAGCCGAATATTTAACTATTGTACAAATTTAAACTAATTTTATCTGTAGTATGTGTGTATTAAGTTATATGAAATATGTGTTTGTTTATTTTTTAATTGCAAGTGAATAATTAATTATTTATCTATCAAAAATTAATCATTTTTATTATTGTTATTAATTCTTACGTTTAATGTTTTTTCCATATTTAGGTGAGGAATGTTCTTTTCTTGAGTTCGGAGATGTTTGTCGAATATAAAAATCAGCCGCTTAATAAAATCATTTTGATAAGAACAAACTTGATTTTATAAAGCGGCGGCTACTGAATTAGCACACCTTTAAAGTACATTCTTAGTATAGAAATAGAACAAGATGAAGTGCTATGTAGTGTGTAATACAGATGTTATTTGTGCCGAGGCATCGTTTATTGTAATATATATTTAAAAAATAAACATTTCAAAATTTAATATCATTTGTCAGCTAACGAACAAGCTTTAACCCATTTCCATCAATCTAAAAAAAAAAAAAAAAAAAAAAAAAAATGACCCATATCAATACATATATATTTTTAATGTATAAAATTTGAAATATTCCAAATGTTAAATAAATAGATAAATAAATAAATTAAAAATTAAAAATTCCGTCAAAGACAGAATTTAGTGTACTACGAAGGATTATCAATTTCAATCTGTAAAATTTTTATTTTATTTTTTATTTATTTTTTAATTTTAATTTTAAATTTGTTTTTTATCTCATTTTTTGACCGTAAAACTGGGCCACGTACTTTTTAAAATGACTGAAATGAATTAAAATTAAGTGTTGCGACCTAAATTTAGTTAAATTTTAAAAAATGTAATTGTTGTGTCGAAAAACTGTTCGCACCCCTGGATTCAGAAAAACGTGTCTTTCATTTGTTACCAAATTTGTAACGATAGGACCGATATTTCTAATTTATTTTGGTGTTACACAAAACTGGTCAACGACAAATTCAGATTGAAACTTATGTCTGTCTGTCTATAACTAACCTCTGTCCTTAAAAAAAAAAAAAAAAAAAAAACGAAAAACGTAATGGCGTAAGAGTTAATTATTTTATTCAAATCAGTAAAGTTATACATGTTGAATATAAAGAGAAATTAAATTTAATAGTTTTACACAGTATGATAATGGTGTGATATGGTAGATATCACACTGCTAAAATGAATCGTTTTCTTTGTGTCTGTGTGTGATAATAAACTACACATCGTTTACCAGCTTTCCCCTGGAAAATTATTTCAATGAGTTATGGAAAATATTGGCTAAAAAATTCTGATGTTAATGATGGTGTAATTTCTCGTGTTGATGATGCTTTTGTTTTTGATTTATTTTGTTTAATTGTTTGTTCTATTAATTTTTATTTGAAGATGTGCAATGTTGAATTTCTGTGAATTGTTAAGAAAATAACGTAATTTTACAAAAGAATCACGTAAAGACAACATAAAAATGGTATTTTGCAAACCCTCAAAAACCGTCCTATAACATAGACTTTGCTAAGAATGTGATCTCCTCCATCAACTTTACCAATGCTTCTGTCGTAATCCAATCCAGTACTTGGTTTTACAATGCTTTCTTTAGTTTTGTAATTTTCTGTCCATATATCAACAAACTCCAAGTAATGCATTGTAATAACTTCAGACACTTTTTTTGCATCTTTACATTTTATAGAAGAAATATTTTTGGTTCGACGTCTAGTATAGCTTAACGTTATTTTTAATTTTATAATTTTTAAAATTTAGGCATTCCGTTCTTATTGGTTCTTACCGTGCTACAGACATTCGATTTAACTTATTTGATTTATTCATATCAAAATCATCCATGTTTATCAGTTTTGTATTGTTGTTTTTATCCTAGAAAAAAATATAATCCGTTTGAAATTTTCATTTGCCACTAATAGCGTACGCGTATGTAGTGGCGATGCGTACCGATGATTTTGGTTTATGCACAAAAAACTAGCTCGCATATCTGTGCTTTGGTAACAATAGCTAGGAAAATTCCACCCATATATTCGCTTATGATTCAAACAAGTTAGTCTCATGCAGAACTGTCTGAATCAGGTGGTAATCTTTGTTCTAAAGAAAAAAAACCGTGTAAAAAAAAATTCCCCATGACATATTTTACTCTATTTAAATTTCAGCTGCGTTAGTAGTTTCAATAAGATTTTTTTTTCAAGTGTGTTATTTTAGTAATGTTAAATCTCCTCAAATTTATGTACGTATTACAAATTTATGTAAAACCATGTTAATGGGATGTAATTTGTCATACAAATCACTTCTACAAACACTTTGAATGCAAATGATGTCGATTATTCATGCCATATAGTGAAATGAGTTTTAAATGGTATATTTTTGGCATGAGATGAAAAATATCGATCAAATATTCTTACAGAGCTGCCAACCTAATCCGGCAAATTGTTAGTACCGCCCCTTTTTCTACACCACTTAATTTTTAAAGTAATTTTCTTCAAATATATTTGCGATGAATTAAGAAGAAAAAATTTCTAACAAATGACTGGTGTAGAACAAGGGGCGGTACTAACAATTTGTTGGATTAGGTTGGCAGCTCTGTTCTTATCTTCTTGATTGTGACGTCATATTTTGTTTTTAGATGAGGTTTAAATATATTAAAAATTATAATTAAATCAATTTAAAATTTCTTCTTTATTCTACCAGAAATTTGTGCAAGATTCTTTACAAGGTTCTCTTTTTTAGATTCTTTTATTATTGTTATTAAAATATTTTATGTTTTAAAAATCTGAATGTTATTAAAGTGATCTGGTTATTCCAAGTTTGATATTTAACTTTCAAAACGAAAACTACAGCATCGTTTAGAAACATATTTATATTTGCTTATTTGAAACTGATTCCTTCCAACATTTTTATTACACTTTTGCAAATTGCAGATTCCTTCTGTACCTTTAATTCATAATGTAATCAATTTCATTTCAGACGTAAACATTGCACAGAGGTTTTTATTTTCAAAACAGTTTTCTCTTTTTCTATGATTTGGGACTTACTTTTATTAATTAATTATAGAATATGTTATTAATTATTTAATATGCTAATGATTAACTGCATTGCATTTTATTCCTTTCAAGTAAAGTGAAATTGTTGTAATATTGTAACTTAAAGTGAAAACGTTAATGAAATTAAAATTTCAAAGTTATTTTATTTATTTATTTTAAACTAGCCGCCTTCGGCGACCAGCTGGTTCGCGATCCCTGAAAAATCCGACTTTACGAAATTGCCGCTCGGTGGCGCCTGCGGCGCCTTTTTCCCGTATCAGGTCTAATAACAGCTTATTGATATATCGTGAAAATAGCTTATCTAAATCGCAGTAAACTCCCGTGCGGTAGCGCCTTCGGCGCTGATATTTCAAATTTCTAACTTTAGCTAAGTCCCGCTCGGTGGCGCCTGCGGCGCCTTATCCCCGTTTTAGAACTTACAACACCTTCCTCGCTCATTGGAATTTGAAATATTGAAATTTTAAAATATAGCAGCGCCATCTGGCGGTAGAAATTTCTGTAATATATTGTTCAATTCCAAATCAACAAAGCTTTCAAATGATGTATTACTTATGAAAATATTTTAATTAGTAGCTGAGATACAAAAGAAAACCTAAAAAGGAAACCTTAAAACGTGTAAATCGGGTAAAATCTCGAATAATACTTTCGATAATATAAAAGAACTTTAAAATATCTTTCGAATGATGTATTAAAAATTATATAATCATAATTAGAATTTGAAATATTGAAATTTTAAAATATTTCAGCGCCATCTGGCGGTAGAAATTTCTCTAATCTACTGTTCAATTCCAAATCAACAAAGCTTTCAAATGATGTATTACTTATGAAATTATTTTAATTAGAAGCTGGGATAAAAAAGAAAACCAAATACCTTGCCTTAAAATCTTAATATGCCAACCAATTTCAAACGCTGCAACTCTTTTTTTTTTTTTTTTTTGCCTTTTTTCCCTGTTCCTCAAGCCCTCTCTAATAATCGTACTCTTCACAAAATATTCACAATCGAATTATCGGGCATTAAAACTACATACTACGAAATTTCGACTACTGCAAATACTGCAAAAAAATAAAAGAAGACAATCCTTTTTCCAATAAATATGTCATTTTTTTAATTATTCATATATTTTCATGAAAATTGAACAGTAGCTTTATAATATGCTGTCTAGGCCGAATATTAATTCAAATGTAACGTGAATGAAAATTTTAAAAAAATTGAAAATTGCAATTTTCCCCCACAGTATAAAACACATGATATCTTAATTGATTACAACCATTTCCGTTTTCATCACAGACATCACAGACAGTTGTCTCGTATGTGTTTTGTTTCCGATCGAGACCGCTTAGAAAATCGTCTGCCTGTTGAGATCGCTTTTTGATTAAGACATAGGTCTACATTTTAATTAATATCTCCGCAACTAATTAAAATTTTTAAATTCTGTTTTGACTATCCCCTCGGGCAGGCTTCTGAGCACCCGTATGTCAAATTTTGTAGTTCTGCGTTCAGTAGGGGCTGAACGTATAGATGCTCAGACAGACAGACAGACAGACAGACAGACAGACAGACAGACAGACAGATATCTTCTTTTATTATTATAGATAGATAGATAGAAAATGAAAATGATTTTGATTACACACAAAAATAACTAAATAAAACTTGAATACAATAGTTAAAACTTTTAATTATGCATGATAATTAATGTATTCGTTCAATTAAAACGAATACACACATGTTTAAACATATTAAAATGTCTCTTCCGTAGTTTATGAAACCTTTCATTTTCTGTTAATAAACAAAATGTCATTCACATAATGTCATTTACATAACGTCATAACATAATGTCATTTCTTTAAACACCATTGCTTTTCTTCAGTGATGATTTACTTTTGAAAATGGAAATATCTATTCAAGATATTTCATTATAGGTTAATCCTACGTTAGAAACTGTGAATTTTCTATTTTTTACCTAATCCATTGAAAAATTCTCATTGAAATGCTTATAAATGCATCTAATTATACCACAAGAATTTAAAAAATAAAAATAAAATAAAATAAAATAAAAATAAGGAAATATTACGGATTTGTATAGCCCCAAGAATTTTTTGTTATTATTATGTTTAGAAAATAGACATATTCATAAACAAATACATATATCGAAAGTCGTCTTCAAAACTCAAATGTAAAGGGGTTAGGATGGTTGGATGGTTGGGTTTTACGTCGCACTAGTGCTGCGCAGATGGGCAATTGGCGACGGTCTGGGACACACCCCTAGAGGTGGTCCGGAGACAAGCCATCACAATTTTGATCCTCCACGGGAGGGATGGCTCTCCCGCTTCGGTGACCCCCAGAGGTATAATATTTGATGGGAACATGGAGGACATTGCGGCCACGACAGATTTTACGTGCACCAGCCACCATTAGTGTACACGACGGTCTTTGGCCGGCTCGAGTACCGAACCCGCAATCTCCCAATTACGAGGCCGGCGGTAAAGGGGTAAGGTTTTTTAAGAAAGCCCTCCCGTGGAGGAAATTCACTTCAGGTTTAGAAACTTAGTGTTGTCAATTAGCTTTAGCTCCAACACTAACATCTTTAATTACCTATATTATTGAATTAGATAACTTTCAAAAGTGATCAAATCTTTAATAAAAAAGTATAAGTATCAATATTGTTGACCTTTTAAAACAGTTATCTTTTTAAAATGACATAAAATTTAAATTTTCAATTGTTTTTTTCTTTATGTAATAATAATAAAAAAATTAGAAAACTATTTTTTTTCTTCTTTATTTCACATGTCTTTGAAGAAGAAATATTATATAACTGCATTCTACATTTAATTAACATAAAAGTTGATTTTTTCTTTTATATATTATGTTCGCAATAAATTGAAATAAATACACAAGGAAATCATTAAAGTGTAGACTAATGATTTTCAGTGAGACATGAAAAACTTCAATCATAATCTTTTATTGTAATGTCAATCTATCACACAGAGAAAATTACTATTTACTTTATAGTAAATTTCCGTTATTCCACGATTAATGACATTTTTTCTATTTTTTATTGCCCATTACTCAACTTAATGGAATTTCTGAAGGCGCTGTTTCATCTATTTTGATTGTTGAGTATTCGAATTTAAAGATTATATTATGAGTAAATTGATTTATCGTCGTTAATAAGTTTTTGGAATATTTTTTGGTATAGCCTCTAATAAAAACAAATCACTACAATTTCTTGATAAAATAAAGGTCTATAATGAAGCGGAAAATGTGTTTATCTTAAATTAATAAGTATTCACATAAAAGTATACATACATATATACATACATAAGTATTCATACATAAGTATTCACTGGAAATTTAGTTATAGAAAACAATTTATTGATATTTAAAATTTATTAAATATAATTTTAGAAACATATATTAGTTAAATGATTATTAAAGCAAACTTACTGTTATTAAAAAATAAATTTTACTTAAATTTTCATTAAAAAAAAATAAGAGAATTTTTATAGAGGTATTTAAATACAAATAATCTTAGAAATTGTATCCAAATAAGCTTTACAGAATCATTATATTCCTTATTGAAAATAATTTTTTTTTATTAAACACCAAGTACTATAACACTATATGAAGTAGTATTGTAGTTTATGTGTTATCGATAACTATTTTCACGTCTCACATTTCATGATTATTAGCATAATAATAGATGCAAGAGAAAAAAAAATGAATAGGCTAACTTATTGTGCTATCTTTTATTTTGAAACATAAAAGAATAAATAATCTTTTTCCTATTTAAAGTTATCTGTTATTCAATTTAAAATCAGAAAGATCTATTTCAATTTCAATAGTTATCATAACAAAGAAAATGCTCTCTATAGCAGAAATCATTGAAATATTTTTATGAATGTATTTCGCAGTTGTAAACAAAATACATTTTTATGTTTACATACAACGCATCTAAAGTAAATGAGCGAAAAATGATGAAAAATGTAGTTCAATATTTAAACATACTAATATATTTTTTTCTTTTTCTTCTTCTTCTTTTTTTTTTTTTTTTTTTTTTTTTTTTTTTCAGTGAGAAACTTTGAGAAATATTTTAATTTTTTTCTTGTCTATATTTAATTTAATATATTTTATTTCAATCATTCGACTATTGTGTGTATAGAAAGTATTGTACTTGTTGAAAAATTTCGATATTGAGTCTTCACCTGATTTGCATTTTTAAGGTCATCTGTGTCTAAAAGAATGGTTTTTGGTAATTGGTCAGTATGCATGCGTGTATGTATGTATACATGTATGTGCGTATATATTTGAGTATGTGTGCATATGTGTGGAGGCATTATCTGACTATGATATAGCCAAACCAACTGAAAATATAATTAGAGAGTTTCAGTGTTAAGAGAAATCCAATGTACAAATGATTTTTCAGCTTTTGGTGAAAATTGGAAACAAGAAGTGGGGTGTTGAAAATCCAAAACAGGACCGTACGTCCATACCTCAACAATGACCTTAATTAATTTCTTTAAAGTTGTTATACAAACTTCCCTTTAGATGCTGTTGTTGGTTCGTATGTATTGGGTTAATTTAGGAAAATTGATGGGCATTGTATAAGTAGATCAATTTCAAGTCTTGTTTTACATTTCTTTTTAAAAACGGCTCTACAGATTTTCCTTCAACTTACCACATTATCTTCCTTTTAGATATTTTTCGTATATGATTTTTGGTTTCCAGTAACAGATAAATTTGCCAAGTTTTGGTGAAAACCGGAAGTGGGACCGAAAGCTTTTACTTCAAACACGGCTTTTTCGGTTTTTCTCAACTTTGTTGGATAAACCCTTTATTAAATGTCTTATCGCATGTATTAGTTGTTTATTACAGTAAATTTGGTAGAAGTCCTGATTAGGTAGGTCATTTTTAGATCAGGAATTGGTGTTTGAATAAACGTATCTACCGATTTTTCTAAACTCGCTGCATAAACTCAGTTTTGCATGCCTTAACGACGTATGCATTAGTTGTCTCGTATATATAAAAAAAATGTAAAGTGTCTGATTTGTTAAGTTAATTTTATTTCCTCTCACCCCACTGTGCCCAAATATGCCAGTATGCCCACTATGCCAGTATATATATTGCGTGTAATACCGAGTATTATATTGTAAATTTAAAAGCGTGTTTTCTCAAAAATTTAAGCTTTTAGTGAATATATTACACTTTACATTATTCTAGTTATAGAAAGTTTAATAGGCTACGAATTCTTTAAGAAGTAAACCCTGTCACATAATAAATGTATGTAAATTTTCTATAAATAACTGTCATCTGTATTAAAATAAGGGCGTCCATATAGATGAAATTGAAATTATAAAATTAATTTTAATATTTCAAATAAATAAAACATGCGGGAAGGGTGTAGTTAAGCATTTGCTAAACAGAGTATCCTGATTAAATACAGGCTAGCTGATTGCTATCAAATGTGCTAAAAAGACGACACATGAGACACATTCAGGAATGGAACACGGGCGCAGAATTCATACCACTATGAATGTAAGAAAATTTTCTACCTCTTAAATCAACGATATTATACGTAAAGAAATTTCTTAAACGGATTCCGGTATGAATTCTGCGCCCGTGTTCCATCCCTGCACATTCTAAAAATTTGAAAAGAAAAAGAAATTAAGTTCACACTAGACGGAACTTTGCACGAAAATGAGGAAAATAAAAGAAAGTACATGACTGTTTGGTATTTCATGAACAAACTCAAAATTTACGGGTTAGTTTTGTTTTAACTTTCACTACATTTGTTGAATTTTCCATTTTTTTTAATGCAAAGCGCCATCTTGTATGCATCGTCTTAACTATTTTTTTTTCAATTCCTTAAGGTCATGTCTTCATCTATCTACATGCGCAGTTTCTTGACAATCCGGTCGTTCGTTTTTTACTGCAGAATGCTATTTAAAGCAGGAGTTTAACCCTAGATAACTAAGCATTCATCTAATAGACTACTGACCCAAGCTACTTTTGTGAATCCTAGATGTTCCCGTTGCATTGACACCACTTCACAGTACCTTCATAACTAGTAAAATAAGTTATCCGAATATGATAAGCATGGCTGTACCCTTGTTACTATTCGAGATTTCCTCTAATCGTCACCTAACAGTCGAATGTTTAGTGATCATCAAAATAAATATTGAAGATATTTTGAATATTGAAAAGCCCGCAGAAGACACGACTAAAAGTGCGGAAAACATACGCAGAATTTGTAATTTCTGTCCATCTAAGAAATGCAGTATGACAAAATACGTATGCAACTACTGCAACACGGCTATTTGTGGAGAACAAATTCTTAACATCTGCCAAGAGTGTAAACGATGATTTTTACCACTTTTTTATTTTTTAATTGAAATATTATAATACTCTTTTTTCAAGTTACGCTAATTTGTTTGAAATAAATAAAGGAAAAAAAAATGTACTTGTTTTTAATTCTTAGCCTATGCGTCCAACGATTAGTTACAGAGTAACACTGATTTAAGTTTAGCTATCTAGGTTTAACCGTAACAAACTTGTATGTATTAAAAAGTGCAATTTAGTAGACTTATTAGTTTTTGATGTTTATAAAGAAACCATATGTATAAACATAATTTTAATTTAAACTACTGATGCCATTATTTAAAAAACTTAATTGCAAATTGTAAAAACATACATATCTTACACTTGTTAATGCACAAATATTTTCCTAGTTTTCTATCTGATAATTCTGCTAAATATTATTAAAATTACTACAGAAAAAAACATGTTTTTGCTACATTAGCTAATCACTAAGAATAAAAAAGAAGTAAGGAAATGATCAAAATAAAACAAAATGGTGCCATTAAGAAGAGGATAACTACGATGCCTATTGAATAAACAATCTTCTTCCAGAACGTTAATGTTTTTCGACTTCCGATTAGCTAGCAAATCAAATTAATTTGCAATAAAACAGAGTGTTTAGCATAACAACGCAAATTAAATTTTCAGAATAAGAAAACTTTACATATAGAAAATATTTATAAACAAAAAGTAAGGTTATTTGAAACATCAAAATTTTAATCCATTTTAAAGCTCAATGATTATTCTTTTTATTCTTTTACAGGTAAAAAGATATAGATATAAATATCTTTATTAAGCTTTTTGTATACTTATTAAATTATATTAAGTTATGATATTTTGCTTTTTTATCCAATTAAACTTAGATTTATATATAGTGGTTAATTATCTGATAATTAAAACTGTTCAAATAATTCAAAATTTTCTTTTAACTGATTTTTTAAAAACTACATTGTTAAAATTAAAATGGTGTGTTTCACCAGAAAAATGGTTCCTATTTAGTTGCTTGGTGCTACGTTTCAGTATATGAATAGTGCTTACTCTAAAATTGGCCCTATAAAAATGGTCAAACATGATTCTAAAATATTACATACCGCTAAATTGGAACCATTTTTCTAGTGAAGCATGCCACTTTATTTTTAAAGGTATAATAAATACTTTTGAACTAAATATTTTTATATTTATAAAAGTAAAAAAATAAATAAATAAATAAAATAAAATAAAAAATCATTTCAAAATAATTTCCAAAAATTTTTTTTAAGTTGATTATTGCATTTACTGAAGCAAAATGTACCTGAGTTAAAAAATAATATAAAATTTTTCGGTTTCATACGTTTTGTTGATTATTAGAAAAAAATGACAAAACTTTTTGTTGATAAGAAAAAAAAAAAAAAAAAAATTGGAACGTCAACATGTTTAAAACATTTTTTTTACATATGTTTCTGCGGAATTTTTTTCACAAATCATAAAGAGAGCCAGTAATAAATTAAAGAAAATAATGTATAAAATGCGCTGTTGCTATACATGAGATTATAAGGCTTCTTTGAATACACTCAGAAAAAAAAAAGAAAATATATATATATAAACCGCCTTCATCTGGAATGAATAAGCGGCCATTTTCTAAATCCCTAAACTAGAAATACAGATTTCCGAGAATTGCGCATAAGGCACGGCAATAAACTGAATACACGAAAGGATCGAGGATTTCTAGGCTAAACATTTCTAGAAGGTGAAACAATATTCTGAATATTCTGAATCTTTTGTATGGTGAGAAGTTCTCGCTTGATTATCTAGAATTGGTTCATAAACCAAGATTATCGTTGCTGAAACCCACCTCTTGTGTTCGCTTTTATTACATATATTTTCAAACAGGTTTGACCTCGATAATATAGACAAACACTCTACATTCTAACAGGAGTTTCTAGAACTCGCTTTCAAAGGGGGCAAGAATTTATATGGATGACATGGTATAAGGAAGATTATGATTAACTTGAGCTATAGGAAAAGGGTCGCAATAAAACTCCAGGAACAATAAACTGTAGGCCGTGATGAAGAAAAACTATTAATTTTGCAGCAAATATCTTTATTAGGCAGCATGGAAATCAAACAAGTTCTTTTAATAAAAAGTATTTTAAAAAGTCTATTATTAAGTCTAACAGACATACAGAGGGTTAGATGAGAGAGAGAGAGGGCTTCGCGATTACGTGTTTTTACACCAGTCGATAACAAGCGAATTCTCTAGTTGACTGAGACGCAATCCTGACCAGACTCTTGGATTACGCCAAGATTTTTGAAAAAGTGCCAAATTTTATAGCCAAAGCAAATCCATTGTTTCTAGATCAAATTAATATAAATATTTTGAATTTAGTACGTCCGTTAAAGAATGAACGCCAATTATCTATGCCAAATTTTATCGCCAGAAGACCGTTGAATAAGAGAGTCATAAAGTCTGTGAAATATTGCACATCCTGCCATAAAAAAAATATATAATTACCCTTTAATGATATCATAATGTAAATTATAGCCTAATTTATTTATAACAAAGCGGACTTGCGCAATTTTAAAGAATGAAAATGTAATTATGTATCCAACGGTTTATACTGAAAATAATATTATTTTTTTATATTTTATTTATTAAATGATTCAGAAGAGCTTATAATTCTGAGAGATGTCATTTAAAAGGAATATGTTTTTCTTCTCAGAAGATTTATTAATAGCATAAGGGATAAAGTATTATTAGAATTAAGATATTTATTATAGACAAAAGCGAATAAATAAAAGTAATTTAGAATTTCGTTATCTATTTTTATTAGCCATTTAATTTATTGAAAATATAATAATTACTTATTGCCTTTATTTAAAGTTATAATCAAAACTCATATATGTGAAGGAACGACTTCACACATGGATTTTTTTTTCTAGAGCCACAATTTAGATTCTAGATATCACTTAACACAATTTTTTTCTCAAGGTAAATTTAACTTATTAATTTAAAAAACTAAAAGGTTAAAAACCATTAAGGTTTACCTGAATATTTTCGGTCACATACTCCTCCTTCCTCAGTCACGCTGGAAACATTTGAAAGATTTCTCCTGTCGTGCTTCTCCTCTTGTATCTTTTATTAACAGGGCGCGCAAAATAGTGTTTATTTGGATAGACTCAGTGTCGTTGCATGAGGCATCGGCCGATAAAACCTTCACTGCTTCTCGATTCAGGACATAATGGCGGTTACCATAGTTTGCTTAGTTATTTAACTTTGTTGTATTTAAAGAAAAAAAAAGTCGTAATGCCAAATACAAGAGGACAACCACAGCAAAAAAATATTCCCCAGGTTTTCAGCGTAACTGAGGAAGTTCGCATATGCGACCGAAAATTTTATAATAAAATTTAATGTTTTTTTCACTTTTATTTATTTTTTAATGTATCTTAATTTAATTATTTTTAGATTAAAAAACTTTGTTTTTATTTGCCAGTCAATACCACGTATATTCACAGAGATATGAATGACTCTTTTAGAATAACGGAAGTTTTTTTTCTAAGTTATTTGATAATAGCATTCACAGTTTTTAAATCGTTGCAGCAGTATTTTTAGGAAGCTTGACATTCTATACTAGACACAACATAGTTCAACCAGAATATAAAAATATAAATATTCAAATGAGATATGAGCCCTTTTATTGAATCATTTTAAATACGATTGCGCAAATGTTAATAAAAAGTCTTTTACATAATTCATTACTGCTAAGCAAACATCGCACAATTTCAAAAAATATACTGTGGAATAGAATGAGTTGAATATAAAATTATCTTAAAAGGAGGCAAAAGTATTAGTGGCTTTTATCGTTACTTTATTTTGTTATGTCATCTTTAAACGGCAGTTTAGTGCACGTCGATTCAAGGAAAAATAATATAGAATTATTGAAATTTAATTTTTTCCGACTGAGTGAAAATAATGCCTGGACCGGGACTCGAACCCCGGATCTTTGACTTACAAGGTCAAGGCTCTAGCAATTGAGCTATCCAGGTCGACATCCCGGTCAGCATTACTCACTCAGAAAACCATTTAGGCAGAAACAATCTGGTCTATCATTTAGATAGCTCAACAGAAATAAGCCGCGGGAAATGGAAAACACCATTAAACAATGGGAGAATGAAATACATTTTTTTTTAAATAAAATCACACAATCAACTGTGGAAGAAAATCATATTTATTGAAATTTAATTTTTTCCGACTGAGTGAAAATAATGCCTGGACCGGGAGTCGAACCCCGGATCTTTGACTTACAAGGTCAAGGCTCTACCAATTGAGCTATCCAGGTCGACATCCCGGTCAGCATTACTCACTCAGAAAACTTTTAGGCAGAAACAATCTGGTCTATCATTTAGATAGCTCAACAGAAATAAGCCGCAGGAAATGGAAAACACCATTAAACAATGGGAGAATGAAATACAATTTTTTTAATAAAATCGCACAATCAACTGTGGAAGAAAATCATCTTTATTGAAATTTAATTTATTAAATTTAATTATTAAATTTCAAATTTATATAATTTTTTTATTTCATTAAATTTTAAATTTAATTATTAAATTTCAATAAATATGATTTTCTTCCACAGTTGATTGTGTGATTTTATTAAAAAAAAATTGTATTTCATTCTCCCATTGTTCAATGGTGTTTTCCATTTCCTGCGGCTTATTTCTGTTGAGCTATCTAAATGATAGACCAGATTGTTTCTGCCTAAAAGGTTTTCTGAGTGAGTAACGCTGACCGGGATGTCGACCTGGATAGCTCAATTGGTAGAGCCTTGACCTTGTAAGTCAAAGATCCGGGGTTCGAGTCCCGGTCCAGGCATTATTTTCACACAGTCGGAAAAAATTAAATTTCAATAAATATGATTTTCTTCCACAGTTGATTGTGTGATTTTATTAAAAAAAAATAATAATAATATAGAATTGTTTATAAACATTACAATGCAATCTTTATATTGGATAAGATATCAGCCGAAGACAAATTTAGGAGTAAAAAAAATGCATAAACTCAAACTAAAATCAAAATAAGACATCGTTTACCAGTGAAATTTTTCTTAATAATCAAATTTGACGTTATTAATAAAAATTAAACTTAACGCGGGATTTTCGCTAAAACTATGTTATAGATAAATATATAAATATATGTATATTGATAAAAAAAAATTGATAAAGAGTAATTTATAATAAATTAGTGTAATTTTTTTTAATACGTAAAACTTCCATGTTTATTACCTTAAAAACAAGCTTTTCAAAAGTTATAAGAAATTGCTTAACTTCTTCTTTTATTAAATAAGCTAATCATGATTACAATTACTCCTGCAAATAACAAGTCTCATCTCCATTAACTAATTACTAAAAACTATATAAGAACTATCGTTAAATAAGAAACATTAAAAGACAAGGAGTAATATGTAAATAGCAATTTTTCTAAAACTTTAACTATTTCTAAATATAGAATCACTCATAAATGATTTTTTGTTACAAAAAAAAAAAACGCCGTTCAAGTTATTGTATTTTTTTATTTATTTATTTATTTATTTTTTTTTGAAAATATACATTTGTATATTTGAAAAATATTTTTTTATTCCATGGAAAAAAAGTAGCTTTAATGATTGTGATTTGTTATGGGAAACACGCTTCGGCATATTTTGAAGATAAATTAATATTTGTTTTCTTGTTCCAAATGTTTCTAATTAATTTATAATAGGATTGATGACCGCTGTCCAATTACTGGTTTCAGTTATTTTTTTAAAAACTGTAAAGATTCTTTTATGATTCTTTCCTAAATTCCTTAACAGTTGTATTTAGATATTTATTTCAAAATAGATATATTTTTTTTTTCTAATTTAAAATGGTATATTATAAAATTTTTAAATAGATATCAGATGATCAAAATGTTAAAAAAAAAAAAAAAAAAAAAAAAAAAAAAAAAATATTTTTCGTTTATTGTACTTTTTTAAACTTAATTTATAAAGAAACATCATTATGAACATCATTGAAAAAAAGTTTTCTTTAATTAATTTTCAAGCTGGACCAAGTTTTTCTCAGAATTAGAAAGCTGGTAATTAAATGTCAATATACTGTCGAATACAGTACTGTTATATACAGTTACAATATACAGTTATTGAATTTGTTCCATTATTGAACGCTTTGTTAAAAATTGTGCTAACTATAATAATTACATGTCCTAAAAATTCATATATTCTCCCAGGACATTCACAGGATATTCAGAGAATAAAAAGACATAAGGATTCACTGGGGATATTTGTGTGGTTAGAATGGTTGATATTCTACACTGAAAAAAAACTGTGACTGACAACTAGAAACTAAAATTAAGGTTCTAGTAAAAGTTGTTCCATGTCATTCTAATTAATTCTAGTTCCATTTTGCTACCATGTTCTCAAAACACTTATTGGAATTCTAGAGCATTTTTCTAGATTATAGAGGCCAATCTCATTTAAAAATCTCTGAAAGTAAACATAAACAGAAGGGGCGAAATTTAGTAACTAGAATTTCGTTTTATGAGCCTATTCTAGGAAACCAATCTAGAATTTCTCGCAGTACAAACTATTCATAATATTCATAATATTTATAATATTGCTTCACCATCTAGAAAAGTTTTGATTAGAAATTCTCGATCACATTTCATTTATACAAGTTATTTGTTTACCTTATCTTATACACATAACGCAGAAATCTATACTTCTAGCTTAGGGAATCAGAAAATGACTGCTTGTTCATTCTAGATGAAGGCAGTATATTTTATTCCTCAGGATAAACATAAAAAACAAACCTATTTTTGATGAAGTTTTCTCTTTTATTTAAAAATTTTCTTTTGTTAAAAAAAATAAAATAAAATAAATAAATAAATGAAAAATAAATTTAGCGGTATATCATAGTCACAAATATTATGTACAGACTACATGGTGCACCTAAATATAATCCTATAGCAGTAATACACGGTACAACCTGAAATACACTTCCACCAATTTGCAACTATTATCGACCTTTTATCTAGTTCGTTTATGTAACCCTGTAAACGTGTAAACGAAAAGTGAATGATTTCACTACCATATTCTACATGAGACATATTTTTACGCATATGCAATATATATATATATATATATATATATATATCCATTTCATTTGGTTTAGTGCAGTGTATATATGTTAAACTCTACTTATCCGCAATTTCCTCCATAGACGTAATGTATTTGAATTCTCTTGGGCGTCCCTGTACACGAACCATTTGCTTCATCTCAACGAAAAGCTTAGTGTAGCATCCCTGTATGATACACATTTAGAATACCAAGTTTGGACTTTTTGCTACTATTTGTTCTTGAGCTATGCTGATAACACAGAGACAGACACACAGACCATTCGCTAAAACATGATGTTCGTATTCAGGGGACCTCAAAACGTGTAAATATAACAAATACTATCATTCAAAAATTTGGCCCTAAAACAATACTTTCTCTACCTAATGGGTAAGAGAAAGTAAAAAATAACCGCCGGTTTTTGATGAAGTTTATTTCTCTCTTTTTTTTTTTTTTTTTTTTTTTTTTCAGTGGTATATGATAGTCACAAATATTATTATAGAATGTGTCATTTTTTCTGGTCATTATTATTATTATTATTATTTAAACAAAAATGAAATTAAAAGTTATTTTGAATTTTGTTAAACATAAAATACAAAAACGTCCTTTATTTCAGTGTTATATTTAAGGAAGTTTTGTTTAATAAAATATAGATTGCTTTCTGTATTGCTTTCTGTATTCGTTTTACGGGGCAGTGGTATACATTATATCCACCCTAATTTTAGTTCTTTACTGAAAAAGCTCATCCAGAAATGTTTAACAAAATTCCACAATTATAATATAGAAAAAAAACTTCTTTTTTTTATTACCATGTTTTTTTTTCTTTTTTTTTTTTTTTTTTTTTTTTTTTAAACTTCTACTCTTGTTTGTCCGGTACAAATCTTGTAATCGATTTTTAACTAACTTCCCTAATAGCTAGACATTTGATATTTTTAGAATAGCTCAGAACGCGATGACAGCACAATACTTTCGAAGCCCGATTTCTAATTTTTGATTAGTTTTCTTTTAATTAATTAAAAAATTAAAATAATAACCTCCTAATAGCTTCAAAAATAGCCATTAAAATATTAGATATAATTTAATTGTTGCCAAAAAAAAAAAAAAAAAATACAATTTCATTTTTTTTTTCGACATAAAAATAAATTTATTGAATTAATTGTGAACGTTAAAAAATTGTAAAAAGTTAAACTATGCATCTCACAAAAACTTATGTCATTATCGCTTTAAAAATTTTATACACATAGTTAAAGTGCTAAATGTAGTTCTATAGTTATAATTCAACAGAAAATTTAAAAACATGGTATATAAAATGTTTTTTATCTTATAATTTGTCTTTTCTTTTTAGATATTTTAGTAAATTCTGATGGCACTTTATTTTTAATGAGCGAAATTACCTTGTTTTTCAAAGGGTCAAAGTATTCTGAAAAAGTATTATAAATAAACGCATTTTGTATGACATCGAAAATATGTGCTAGTGTTATTTTTGCTAGCGTCATATCTGCTAGTGTTACCAAAAAAGAAAAAAAAAAAAGAATTATTTTAATGTGTTTTACTTTAATTAAGCTATTTTATAAATTTAAAATATATATGCATATAATTATGAAGAAGAATTTTTTTTCTTGTTTCACTACTTTTCAAATTGATTTTTATCTTAATAGGAGTGTATTCTTTTCATAATATTCCCATTATTATAAAAATTGAAAATGATCTTAATTTTTACTAAAACAATTGTAAAAGAAAAAAAAAAAATATCTATATTGATGAAGGTAAAAATGAACAATATAGAGATAAAGGATAATTTGTGATTACCTTAATAACTTTTTTTCTATATCTTAAAACTTCGATTCTTTGCTGCTTTAGCAGAACTTCTTAAATAGTGTTATAAAAAAAGACTTGACTCCCTACTGTATTAAATATGCTAATCATTATTAAAATTACCCCTACAAATAACATGTCTTTTGATCATTAGCTAATCACTAAAAACAAAAGGAAAATGATCGTGTCATTTAGAAACAAGAAAGGACAATGTATAAGATTTAAATATTCTTTTTTTTTTTTTTTTTTTAAAGCTTTCTGTTTTTCTGAATAAAGAATACCTTGCAAACCATTTTAGATTACCATAAAACAAAGTACCGTTAAAGAAAAGGCTTAATTTGTTTTTCAAAACATAAATTTACATTTTTGTTAATTTTTTTTTTTTTTTGAGAAAAATCAATCTTATAGATCATTATTTGTCAAAAAAAAAAAAAAAAAAAAAAACTTTTTAAGAAATATTTCAAAACAAACAAACTACTATTTATTTCCCGTTTCAAAATTTCCTAATTCGTTTATAATAGGATTGATGAACTTTGACAATTTGTCATTTCCTTTTTAAACAATAAAACCTTTTTGCATGATAATTTTTAATTTACTTGGTAGATGCATTTGTTATTCATTTATGCATATTTAGTTTTTTTTTTTTTAAATCAAAGACAGCATAAAATAAAAAATAAAAATGTATATAACATTGTCAAAATTTATGTTCAAAATAAAAGGTTAATGTTTATTTGTCATTGTTATTTATACGTTTTTATTTAATAATTAATAATAAAAAACTAGATACTAAACTGTACTTAAAGGTAGTTCTGTTTAACAAATTTTTCAACTGTACCAAGCTTTTCTTTAAGCTGGAAATTAATCGTCTGCATTTATTACATATTTATTGAATTTTTTAAATTATTTAAAGCTTTGCTAAAAACTGTCCTAACTATTATAATCTAAGTATTTTGATATTTTAAACATAAAATTTGTTCTGTTTTTAATGAAAGTCGTTTTTCAATAATTGAACATATTTTTCTTCTTCTTTTAGATCTGTATTTAAAGCTACAAAAGAATATAACAGATGTAGGCGTTATAAATGAATAAGTGTTTTCATTATGCTCCAAGTTTCCTTATTTTCTTCAAATATATTTCTTGAGACTATGGAAGCCTCTTAGCAAGTGCTGACTCAACGAGTTCAGTATTAAAATAGGGGTAATAGCCATTTCATTGAGAGAAAATAAGTGATAAGAGAGAGCGCCGAATGACTGAATATTTTACAAATCGCAATTTAACGATCAATTTAGCATCCTTCCAACCATTTGGATAAGTCCTCATTGCTAGTCTTAGGAAATGAGATTCCACTATATAGTTATTATTATTATTATTATTATTATTATTATTATTTTTTTGCAAAAGAGAAATATGAAATTTCTTCGATGGTGATTTTTTAAACAATACAAAATACAAGAACGTTCCTCTTTTCTATAATATATTAAAGGAAATTATGTTTAATAAAATATACTTTTTAGTATTGCTTTTACTAAGCTATTCACTGAGAAAAAAAAAATATACTGCCTTCCTCTAGAATGAATAATTGGCCATTTTCTAAATCTCTGTTATTGTTGTTGTTGCTTATCCTCTTTGTCTGACGGAGTCAGACAAGATCCACGAGTTCGTTGACAGTTAGAAAGTCAAAGACCAGAAGAGGATTGATGAAAAGATCCTCCTTTGAGAGTCCCATGCATTCCAAAAGGTGCTCAGGAGAAGCCTGATGATTTTGGCACTTGGTGCAGGTGGCGAAGGTTTTCCTGCCCTCGATGAAAGTGAGGCACTAGATGTGACCGCTAGCAAGTCTTGACACTACAGTTCGGGTACGTCTGTCACACGGGAGGTCAAGGGACAAACCCGGTTTTGAGCCCTTGTACCAATTATGGGTGGGGGGAGTCTTCCACTCCTCCGAGATTTTTAAATTTTTATTGAGAAATTGATAAATTTTCCCGCACTTACTCCTGAAAAGTAAGTGCGGAGGAGGGAGTTGAAGAAATCCTGCAACCCTCCTTAGCAAGATTATCAGCCATTTCATTCCCGTGGAGCTTCACGCATGAAGGTATCCATTGCAAATGAACGTCATGGTTTTGTGAAATGAGCTTTAATTTAAGCAGTATAGAGGTGCTGACCTTGTCGCCCACAAGAATCCAATTACTAAGATGGTGAAGAGAACTACGGCTATCAGTCAAGATCCATAGGTCACCATAATCCTCTTCAGAGAGAACAGCTTCTAGTCCCAGGTCTATTGCAATCAATTCACTTCTGAAGACAGAGCAGTAATTTGGATTACGATGAGAAAGAGTCAAGTTGGCGTGAGGGGTTTCAATATATATGCCACTACCTGCTAGGTAGTCAATTTTACTACCGTCGGTGAAGATTTTAATGGCATTATTAGGAATGTGGCTAAGGTTTTCCAAGGTCAATTGTCTAAGATGTTCTGGGATGCAGTCTTTCTTATTAACATGAGAGCTTAAGGTAAAGTGAAAGTGAACCCTGGGGAGTCCTTTAGCAGGATTCAAGCAGCAGTGTAGTGAGTTGGGTTCAACATTACAATTAGGTAGTTGAAGAGAGGCGGCGTGACTGAAAGGGCTGTTCCTCTTTAATCTTTGATGATTACTCCAGCTGTAAAGGTACGTGGAGGTCTTGTTGCAGAGGCCGTAACTAGAGAGTTTATTATAGTACTTAACAAGGCCAGCTTGTCTTCTAGTATGGAGCGGCTGTAAGTCAGCCTCAAAAAGAACAATTTCCGAAGGACAGCTATGTCTCAAACCAGTGATAATCCGGGCAGCACTTAATTGAACTTGTTCTAACTTGTTAAGGTTAGTTTTGGATGCACAACAATAAACCGGGAAACCATTCTCAAGAAACCATACTCCAAAACTCTAAATCTCTTAACTAGAAATATGGATTTCCGAGCTATTCGCGTAAGGCACGCCAATAAACTGAATAGACGAAATTATCGAGAATTTCTAGTGTACACATTTCTAGATGGTGAAACAATCTTCTGAATACTCTAAATATTTTGAATCCTTTGTATTGCGAGAAATTCTCGCTTGATTTTCAAGAATTTAGTAATAAATCAAGATTATATTTCCTGAAACCCGCCTCTTCTAGTCTCATTTATTTGAAGAGATTTTTAAATAACTTTGCCCTCGAGAATATAGGCAAACGCTCTAGAATACTAGTAGGGGCTTCTAGAACTCGCTTTCGAAAGGGACTAGAATTTATAAGGATGACAAGGAACTATTTTTTCTAGAGCCACAACTTAGATTCTAGATGTCAGTCACATAATTTTTTCTCAGTGTTCTAAAAATGAAAATACTAATTAGCAAATTATAATTATTTTTTAAATAGTATATATTTCGTATGATATTGGAGGGCATCGTCTGTGCCATAAGACAAAAAAAAAGTGTATATTTTGGTTTTATGAAACATTCACCTAATAAGGGATTTTTGAAATTTCAAAAAATCTTCCTTATTTCTTATATATATATATATATATATATATATATATATATATATATATATATATATATAACATTCTCTGAAATTTTTTTAATAGCATAAAAAAGAAACTTTAAAATTTAACTTGAATAACGATGAAGAGAAAGAGAAATAATTATAAAGATAAACAAGCCAATAGTAAAGTATAATTTATTATTAACATCGTAACTTTTTCTTCACATTTAAAAATTCGATGTTTGTATTTTTTAGCACAAAACTTAAAGAATGTTATAAAAAAAAAAGGCTTGACTTCCTTCTTCATTAAATATCTAATCATGATTAAAATTACCCTGGCAAATAACATGTCTCTTCTTCATTACCTAATCGTTAAAAACAAAAGAATTACTTTCTCGTTTGTTATAAGGTAAGACAATGTATAAGATGTAAATTTTCTTTTAAATCTTTGAATTTTTTCTAAATAAAGAATCAGTTATAAATCATTTTGAAATGCAATAAAATCAAACTGCCGTTAAAGTAACTGCGCTAATATATTCAAAATATACATTTATATTTTTGCAAAATAATCACTTTTTAAAGAAAAATTTATCTTAAACATTAAAACTTGTTATAGAAAAAAGCTCTTCGAATATTTTGAAGATAAATTAATAATTGTTTCATGTTCCAAAACTATCTAATTCGTTTATAATACAATTGATGATCTTTGTTTCATTTATAAGGTTGGCATTTTCTTTTTAAAGAATAAAAACTAGTTGTATGATATTTTTTATATTACCTTAAAATCGAACTTCTTAATTTTATTTTAAGCACTTTTTTTTTTATTTAAGGTGGCATAAAATAAAAATATAAGTAGTTCTCAGATGATTAGAATATTTTCAAAATAAAATCTTCTTTGTTCATTGCGCCATTTTTTTAAACTTCAGTAACAAAGAAATATCAAATAAATTTTTCTATAAGGACGTTTTGTTTAATTAATTTTCAATGTGTGGAAAGTTTTTTCTAGAATTTGAAGTCTTGAAATAAAATGTCTTCAGAGTTTTTTTTTTTTTTTTTTAAGCGATTATTAAACACTTTAAAAAAGGTTCTAATTATTGTAATTTACATGTTTCAAATTTTAAAGAAAAGAAAAAAAAAAGAGTTCTCTTTTTTATAGTTTTTCTTTTTTAAATATTTAACAATGTTGTAGGTGAAAAAAGTTATTATTATTATTATTATTTTAATTCTGGGAGTATATGATAGACGCAAGCGTTATAAATGAATGTGTCATTTACTTCTGTTCCATGTTACGTTATACTATTCTATTTTTCACACACGCACACCCACCCCCACACAAATAAATAAATAAATAAATAAATAAGTTTTGATTTTTTTTTTTTTTTTTTTTTAACAAAATAAAATACAAAAATCTTCCTTTTTTCTATGTTAAGAAAGTTTAATAAGATAAACTTATATATATATATATAACAATTTATCCTTTTTTGTTTTGTTGTAGTAAAATGAATACGAAAAGGTTTTTGTAAAGAAAAGAAAAAAAGACTATGGATGAAATTCTGTCTATGACAGAATTTAATTTAATACCACATGACTAATGATATTTGAGTTTTAACACCCTTTTTAAAAAAAAAAAAATAATAATAATAGAGGGTGTTCAGTAAAATTCCTAAACACATATTTAAATAGTATATTGATATTTAATTCCAAATAAATTATTGGAATTTTAATGTATTGATTGTGTAAAATCTTCCCCTAATTGCTTAATACTTATTTACTAAATATTTTAATTTTTAAAATAATCTTAAAAATAACTTCGCATTTATTGCTAATAATTAACATTGTCAATTTCTACAGAACAAAACATAATATATATATAGATATATATGTATAAACTGATGATTCGATACTTATACTCAAAATTATGCTCAAAATTCCTCACAGATTAATTAATACTAGTACCGCCCAGTGGTCGAAATTCGACCACAAATTTATTCAAATCTCAGAATTCTTTTAAGTTAGCACTAAATAAATAAATTTAGAAATTTAAAATTTCTCTGTAAACAATGTTCTTTGTAAATACTCTTTCGTCATTAGCTAAATGACCTTGCCCACTGTGTTCTGAATTATAAAATTTTAAGCTATTGAAAGAACGGACCCGACTTGCTGCAACATAAAATTGACCGTGTGTAAAAACTGGTTCTTTCAATAAAATACCATTTTATTAAATAAATAAATAAACTCACTTTTTGTTGCCTAAAGACAAATAACAAAGAACATTTAGATTTAAATGAGCATTTAATAGAAATTTTTTGTTAGTCAAACGATAAAAGAACCAAATATTTAAATAAATAAATAAAGTCACTTTTTGTTGCCAAAAGACAAATAACAAAGAACATTTGAAGTTTCAAAAATTAAATAATATATATTATTTACATATTAATACACAAACATGAAATTTATCGTACGGCTAATATCTCTTTAAATTACAGCTGACATAAATCATAAAACAAAAAAGAAAAAAATTAGATCATAAAAAATTTAGAAAATAAAAAAATGATTCCTCATAAATCAAATCCTTAGGAAATCTTTTTTTGTGGTTCCACGGACGGCCAGTGACGTCATCACTTCGCTTGCGTATAAGGATGCTATACAAATTACTGTGTCTATGGTTTTATTTGAGTTTTATGAAATTGCCAGAGTGAACAACTTTCCACTTTTAGGTATTTTTTAATGTAAAAGAATACGTGTATGAAAGGGAAAAATGGGGGAAAATGCATAAAAAATAAATGCATTTTTAAATACCTTCTTGACATCGTAAGAAAATAATATTTGTATTCGCACCTTCCGGCTAACCATACCTTTCGAATGATACCATTTTCAACCCTCTACTCCCATAATTAATATGTTAAAAAGGGACTACAAATTTTATGCTTGCCTATTAATATATAGATAATCCATTGGCATTCAGCCAAGACCCGTTGGCTATGTGGTCAGAGAACAGAAGTACGAACCCGAAGACTGTGAGTTCGATCCTCACTGATGGTAAGTTGAAAAAAAAAAATATATATATATCGATAAATGTTTTTACGGATTTCACAGAATATTTTAAGATAGTGTTGGTTAAAATTAGAGAATTAAATAGTGAAATTAGAGAGAGAATATTAGAGCGTTAGAGTAAGAGAGAGAGAATAGAGATAGAGTAAGAGTATTAGAGAATTAAATAATAAAACTGGATATTAGGAGGCATTTTTGAAGTGGAACACTATAAATTGGTAACTACGCAAAATAGCAGATTGAAAGAAATAGTCTTGTCCTACTAAAAATACTTGAAAACACTAATCTAAATATTCAGAAATATTTAGCCGAGAACCGCTGGCTGTGAGGTCAGAGTACAGAGCTACGCACACGAAGGTTGTGCGTTCGATCCTGACCGATGGAAAGAGAAAAAAATACATATAGAAGATTTTACGAATTTCACAAAAAAATTGAAGATAGAGAAAGAAATTAAATGGTAGAACTGGATATTGGAAGGCATTTTTGAAGTGGAAAACTATAAATTGGTAACTACGCAAAATGTCAGATGGAAAGAAATAGTCCTGTCGGACTAATAAAAATATATGTTAATTATAATTAACATTTGGTAATATGAGACAAAAATGAAAAAAAGAATATTTAAAAATTTGTGTTTTTATTCAAATAATGGAATATGAGTAAAGAAATGTATCATTAAATTATTTATGAAAATTTGTTTCAGTATGAATTCTACAAACTTCTAGATGTAGAAAAAACTACTACATTTAATCACTCTTTCTGGAAATTAAAATCTCGAAAATCGTAAGCAAGATTAAAATAAAAAAAACGAATTTACAATGGTATTTTAAAAACTGCACCTACAACTTTGCTATTCAAAAATACGCGGCGAAATAGCGTACTGTTAGTAAAATCATATTCCCACAACTAAAAAAGTGTCAGTTCAAATTGTAACTATAAATATCGACTTGCGCAAAATTACATAGGTATTTTCGAAGTGGAGCACTATCAATTGGTATCGACGCAAAATGCCAGATTGAAAGAAATAGTCCTGTCGTACTAATGTAATGTAAGTATTATATTCGGTCAAAAGTTTCGATATGGTGTCATCCATTGATTTACATGTTTTAAGGTCTCCTAAATAGATATAAATAATTAATGTTTTTAGAAGCTTATAAGTATGTATGTTGGTGAGTAGAGGAAAAAGGTTGACGATGTTCTAACTATAATATATTCAAAGCCAAAAAATGCAAAATGACTAACACTAAAGACACATCCTACGTACAAATAATTTTGCGAACTTTTGCTGAAAATTGAAAACTGAAAGTAGAACCGGAAGTCCATCTCTCGAAGACTGCTTTAACGATTTTCTTCAAGATTGGTATATAAACTCCCTTTCAGATGCCATTTGGTACGAATTAATTCGTTTTATAGGAAAAATTAAATAAATTTTCAAATTTCGGTCATGCAATAGGATTTATCAAGAAAAGGCTCTACGGAATTTCTTGAAGCTCACTATTTTAATTCCTTTTAAGATTTTCTTTCTTAAGCAATTATTGATTACCGGTGAATAAATGAGTTTGTCATGTTTGGCCAAAAGATGGTTATCTCAAAAACAGCTGTAACAATTTTCCTCAAACATTTTACATTTTTTTTTTTTTTTTTTTAAAGATTTCTTGCCGCTTACATTACTTGGTTGTATGGTTGTTATATACCAACATGTTTCTTTATGAACCTTGTTTCTAACGTGCTTTTAATACTACTTTCGAACTATTATAATTATTAATAAATCCATATAACAGGCATCCATATTAATACATACATACATATATTAATACATTATATAGAAGACGTATTGCGATTCATTATTATTATTTTTTGTTTTTTATGTTATATTAGAAAATTAATTACAAACACAATTTAAAACATTATACATCACGACCCTTCAATAAAGTAAACATTGAGAACAATTGTGTAAAAATTTGGTCCGACCTCTGGCAAAGAGGTTATACTCTCAGAGTTTGTAGACGGGGTAGGAACATTTAGGAAAGTATTCCACCACTGTTTATGACCCTCGAGTAATCGGTTAACCTCAACAACTACAAACAACAAACTAGCGTATAATACAGGCTTTCAAATGATATATCACATGTATATATTTTTAAATTTTTTCATGTTAAAGTCAAACATTTTGACCTTTGATCTTCAATATCTTAAAAAGTGCATATTTAATTTTCTTTTAAAAATTATATGCTATTTTTACTTTTATTATCTATAATTATTGTAAATTTCAACATGGGACGGCCATGGGATGCTGAGTTATAAATTAAAATGCAACCTTCCATCCGTATTTTTATAATATCATAACGTAAGGTTTACGCATATTTTTTTCCGCAATTAACATAGAGATATAAAATTGGTATCATTAGAAAGCTTATAATGCAGGCTTTTAAATGATATATAACATGCATATATTTTTAATTTTTTTTTCATTTTAAGGTCAAACATTTTGTCCTTTAAACTTCAATATCTCAGAAAGTATACATTTAATTTTTTTTAAAAATTACATGTTATTATTACGTTTATTATCTATAATCCCTGTATGTTTCAACATGGGCCATTGTTTTGTAAAACGTATGTTATGTTAATATAGAAATAGTTGCATTTTAATTTATAACTCAGTATCTCTTGGCTGTCCCATGTTGAAATTTACAATAATTATAGATAATAAAAGTAAAAATAACATATAATTCTTAAAAGAAAATTAAACATGTACTTTTTGAGATATTGAAGATCAAAGGACAAATGTTTGACTTCAGCATGAAATTTTTTAAAAATATATACATGTCATCTATATTATTTAAAAGCCTTATTATAATGATATTAATCATTTATCTCTAAGGTAATTAGGAAAAAAAATATGGGTACATTTGTAGTAGAAGAATTTTCGAAATTTGCATTTTTTACCCATTTTTGCAGCCCTGTATATCAAATACTAAAACAGATAGGGGCTAATTAATTTGTATAAATTCATTTCTCAATAGGATAAATAAATGAGCCCAATTTCATAAAAATCTAAGGGGGTCACGTTCAAGCTGTTTTTTTTTTTTTTTTTTTTTTTTGCTGATTTGACAAGGAATGACTCTGGTATAGTTTTTGGAAAACCATGAAGATCATAACTATAAATTAGATTATTAATAATAATAGTAATAATAATAATAATAATAATAATAATAATAATAATAATGAAAAAAAATATTCATATTCAAATTTCTAAAAAATATAAAGACGAGAAATATTATAAATTTAATAATACTCAACTGTTTTAAAAAAGAAAATTTTGTAGAAACGTTTGTTTAATAGCAAATATTTTGCAGAGATTTTTTACTTTTCGTACACTTGATTTTCATTTAAAATTATCTGAGTAATAATGAAAGAAATCAAGAACAGATAAGCGTTTGAAAGGAAATAAAATAAAATAATAAATGAAATGAACACAAAAACGTAAATAGAAATACGGAAATTTTTTAAAAGAGTATTTATGGAATTTTTAAAAATGCAAAAACAAAATTCTGTTTACTTCATTCTTAAAATGGAATTTCTTTAATCATAAATAATTTTTTTTACATTTTAGTGAAAAAGTAAGGAGTAAGAAAATAATTTAAAGATATAATATGAAAAAATAGTTATGCGCAACCCCATCGAAAGGTGAATGGAAATATATTAATTTTGTAGAAATTCTGGGTTGGCTTAACTTTTCTATGGAATTTTACAAATTTAAGACTGAAAGAAAAAAATTTAAAAATTAAAATCTCGTAAGATCAAACATTTTTTAGAAAATTATTTTGCAAGGAAATTCTAATTAAAAACGAAATAATTATTTTAGGTTTGTAAATTTATTATTATTATTTTTTTTTTTTTTAACTTTTGAATATCTTTTTTTAGTTTTTTAATGATTTTATATTTTAAAAGAATTACATTTTAGTATAACATTTAATACGTACATTTTTAAAAATCAATATGTAAGATTTAAAAAATATATGGAATGTAATATAGTTGTATCAATTTTAACTAGAGTTATTTATAATCAATGTTATGAAACAACAGTTAGTTTTCATTTAAGTTATTTTGAAAAATATCATACAGAAGCAATTACATATCAATCGACATTTTAAAATTATTTTCATTTTATCATTTTAGTAAAATTAAAATAATGTTTTTTTTCTTTTATTCTTCAACTTATTTTTAAAAATATCATACAGAAGCAATTACATATCAATCAACATTTTAAAATTATTTTTATTTTAAAATATTTCATTTTATCCTTTTAGTAAAATTAAAATAATGTTTTCATCTATTATTCTCCGAATGAAAATTATTATTATATAATTGTATAATAAATTATTTTAATACATATTTTTATATATTTTTATATGCATCATTCACAATTCACAAAAAATTAAATAAATTATGAAATCATTGAAGAGATATCTAATGAATTCCAACGAGGCAGAGAGAGAAAAAAAAAAAATCAATCACAGACTTTTATTGTAATGTCAATCAATCACACAGAGAAAATCACTATACAATTTCATTATACAATATTTATGATACTGAATGATTAACGACATTTTTGTATTGTTTCCTCCCCATTATTCATCGTAATGGAATTTTTGAAGGCGCTGTTTCAGATATTTACTGTGTTCACTTATCTGAATTTAAAGATTAAAATATAGGTAAATTCATTTGTTATACTTAATATGCGTTAAGAATTTATTTCAGAATATTCTCTGGAGAACAGATGTTATTACGGTCTCTTGATAAAATGAAGATTCATACATTTATAGAAATATGAAGAGAATGGTGTTATTATCTTAAAAATGGTCACACACATGCTAAATGTTTTATTTTTACATAAATTTCATTTTGAAGGGATGTTTCTATTATATAAGGTGTGTTTAAAATGTAGTTGCAATCAATCATTAACTGGATAAATAAACAATATTTATTTACATATTTACATTTATCTTAAAGTGTTACGTGTTCTCTAGAAATTAATTACCACCAGTATTTATATAGTAACTTTGTTTACAAAGTCTTTTCAACAATTTTCATCATTTCACAATAAATGCGAAAAAAAAAAAAAAAAAAAAAAGGTAGTTATTTATTACTTATGGAAGATCGTTTGGCAATAGTAATTGTTTAATTTTTTTAAACATTTTAAATCTTTTAGTTTTTAATTATTTCTTAATCTTACGAAACAATAAAAATGTCAAGGAAAGGAATATGAATAATACATAAAATTTAATATGAGTGTCTTTCTTTCTTTTCCAAAAATTGTTTAACTGTGCCATTTAGCATTGTTATGAAGAAAACTGATATTCATTTATTGATGAAATTTTGAGGCATTCTAACGAACTTTGCAATAATAATATTAATAATAATGACAATAATATAACAATAATAATAAAAATAAAAATAATAATAGTAATATATATGTGTGTGTGTGTGTGTGTGAATATACTATATGTTTCAATTCGGCAATCACGTTAATTGTGTAAAACTTAACGATAAAATACATAATAAAATAAATAAATAAATACAAAATAAAAATCATTTTAAAAATTTATTACTAATGAATACGATAACAATAATATTATTGTTTTATTCCGTTTCAAGTAGAATAGAGTATTGGATTTGTAAAAAAAATTCGACTGTCGTTTTTATATTAATTTAAATATTTTTAGGCTTTTGACTATTTTTAGAAAACATCCGTCTGTCTGTCCTTCTATGTGTCTACGTGTGACAAATATTTTGTTGCTGCACTAGGCAAAAAACTAGTGCACAGAATTTCATGAAATGTTATATTTAGTTGCTCTTTGACCTAAATTCGTATCTATCAAATTTTAGTGCAAAACATTCAACAGGTGACTGTATCTCCGTGACATTTCATGATTTATAATGTGGAAATAAACGACAAAGATTTGTAAAAATGTACCCAATTATTACTATTTTAAACAATTATCATTTAACTGGAGAAATGCATTTAATTAATAACAGACAGACAGGATATAATTTTTGTTTAGAAAAGAGCATTGCTTTTCTCCCTTCCCCATCTGAAAATGTAATTTTCAAAAGAACTCTTCGATGCTTTTCAAATAAATGCTTAAGCGAGAGATCTCTGATAATTTACAACAAGGTTATCGATATTTATTTTTATTAAACTAAAATAAGAACAACAACAACAACGACAATAATAATAATGTAATGTGTTGTCTGTGGATCACAAAATAGACTTTATTTGGACATATAGTGTTACATTACTTTGAAATAAAAATAGTTTGCATTATCATGGAAAATAATTTTAATAAATGCAAATTTTTAAAATAATGTGCGCAGCTTGAATATGCATAGGAAAATATTGAAGGTGGCTAAAAAAAAACTAGTTTAAAAAACATTTTTTTTTCTTCATTATTATTATTATTATTATTCGTTATACAAAATTATGCATTATTACAACACATTATTACCCTTTCTTTTCAGTCAGTCCTTATGTATTATATTTTATATTTTATATTTCATATTAATTATTTTAAATTAAATTTAAATTGAATGCAGAAAGACATAAAAGTTATCCAGTTACAAAAAAAAAAAAAAAAAAATAAATAAATAAAATAAAATAAAATAAAATAAAAAGAATATATTTTCATTCTATCTAATCAAGAATTTTTTTTTTTTTCATTCATTCATTACAAGTTTCCTGAAGAATAATGTTTCTTCGCTAAGTGTTTATATTTACTTTAATAACTTCACTACTTTTTCTTTTTTCGGTTCTTTATGTTGCCTAAATCGCCTTACATTTTTTTTTTTTTTTTTTTTTTTTTTAATCAGTGTTATGTAATTTATTTTTACTTCTTTACTTAAACTTTTTATTTTCCTATAATTGAGGAAATTGTCGGATCTGTTTCCAATTTTACTTTTTGAGAAATATCCGCACACAATATTTTTAATAACTTTTCTTGGAGGTTTTGGGGAGATTTTCTTTCATACTAGATACATGTCATGACTTTTTTTTAAATCTTTCTTACATATTGTCTTTTTTTATGCACTACAGTCTTCCTGTACTTCGTTTTTTTTAATCATTTAACCATATAAATTGTGCGAATGTACGTTGTTGTAATATTATACTTAAATTGGAAGCATTAAGAAAAGCATTCTTTGTGATATTATGATTTCAGAAATAGTTATTATTATTTTGGAATTAAGATAGCTAAAAAGCATAAAAATTAATAAATAAATTTCCAAAATAAGTAAATTTTGTTTATTCAGCATATATGTACAATTTCTAAATATTTCTTCGTGCTGCCAATTTAAGGTAAAACAGATTTTTTTTTTTTTTTTTAATAATGAAAATGTTAATATATATTAAAAAAAAATAAAAATAAAAACAAAAAAGTAGTATAGAGAATTTATGCGTTAGTGCATAACGTTTTTATTAATATATATATATATGTACATAGATAATTTTGTCATTTTACGTATTTTATAATTCAAAGACAGCTAAAAATGATCCATCTTTTATGCTTTCCAAAAAAAAAAAAAAAAAAAAAAACATTAAATTGCATGCCTAGTTGTATGGAAGCACATGCTACGCTTAAAAATTTCTAGAGATACCTCGTAAAATGTTGGTCGCCAATGTTATTTAGTTAAATTCCAGAAAAGGTTAGTTTTATTTTGCTATTATTTTATTCTAAAAGAAGAGTAGAATCTTACATTAATAAATTTTTACTTCCATTAACCCGACTACCGTAGGCAATGGAAGTATTGCATTCGGTTCAAAAATTCGATATCAAGTTTTCACGTGATTAATATATTTTAAGGTCTCCTTAGTCCAAAAAAGCATTTTTTGGCAATTGGTCAGTGTGTGTGTGTGTGTATGTATGTACGTGCGGAATCTTCTGACTATCATATCTCCGAAACTATTAAAGATAGAACTACAGAACTTCAGAATTCAGACATTACAGGTGTACAGATGGATTTTCCAAATTTTGGTGAAAATTAGAAAAAGAAAATGGGACATCGGAAACCGGAAGTTGGACCGTAAGTCCGCATCTCGAAAACAGCTCAAACGATTTTTTTTCAAAGTTGCTATATAAACACTCTATTAAATGTCCTTTCGAATGCTTATAGTTCGTTAGGTCAGGAAAATTGATAGGTAACTATACAAATCTCAATTTCAGGTCTCGCAGGTACGTTTCTTTAAAAACGGCTGTACGAATTTTTTTCAAACTCTCCATATTAACTTCCTTTTAAATATCCTTTTTTATGTAATTATTGTTTTTCGGTCAATAATTCTGTATGTCACGTTTTGGTAAAAGTTGGTATCTCAAAAACGTCTCTAACGATTTTCTTGAAAATTTTTACATAAATCCATTTTAAATATCCTTTCCCGTATGTTGCGTGGTTATTACAGGAAAGTTAACAGTCATCCTGATTGAATAGGTCAGTGTTAGATCTCGGAAGTTGGTGTTTAAAAAAAAAAAAAAAAAAAAAACTACATCCCCCCCCCCCATTCACTTAGTAAACTCTGTTTTATATATCTTTACACGTGTATAAAGTTTTTCTTACCGGAAAAATTTTAGGTGTCTACTTTGTTATGTCATTTTTATGTCGTCTGATCACATCTCCAAAAAATGCATATAATGCGTGTAATAGTGGGTAATGGGAATCGTGTGGTTGTTTCACACCAGATTTTTAGCTGTTGTTTTCAGAATTGTGCTCCACATTCAGCACGTATCAGTATCAAATAAATAATAAATTGATAAAAGAGAGTTAAAAAAAATGAACACTAAGATTTTATCATTAATTCTTTTAGATGGAGTTTTAAATATTATTTTTATATACCGGGTGATCCAAAAGTCAGGACAAACTTTAAAAATGAATAATTCGAAAACGAATGAAGATACAAAGATACGGTTTGCACCAAACGGATGAAAAAGAAATCGGGTTTTGTGTGGCAAAGGAAAAAAATTAGTTCTGTTGGCGACCAACAGATGGCGCTATAGTGTTTTATTTCACCAAAAGATGATTTACAAATGGAAAAAGAATGTTGACAACCTACAAGTCAGCTTAATTACAGTTAATTAGTACTACTACAGTAACTGTTCAATGTCCATCATTCACAAGTACAGCTGTGAGATGATTCACCACATCGTTCACAGCATTTAGTAGCATTTCTTGTGTTATGACAGACACATTTTGGCGGATGGCATCTTTCAGTGCTGCTAGTGATGCCGGTTGGTCGCGGTACACTTTTGACTTCGAAGAATCCCCACAGCCAAAAGTCACAGGGTGTCAGATCGGGAGATCTTGGAGACCATGCGTGATTAAAGTAGCGACTGAGAATGCGATATTTCGGTGCATATAAGCTTCGACTACCATTACCTGCTGTAGTTGTTCCTTTTTATATCGTTTGTTGCTTTGCATAATCCTACATCAAAAATACGACAGCGCCATCTGTTGGTCGCCAACAGAACTATTTTTTTCCTTTGCCACACAACACCCGGCTTCTTTTTCATCCGTTTGGTGCAAACCGTATCTTTGTATCTTAATTCGTTTTCGAATTATTCATTTTTAAAATTTGTCCTGACTTTTGGATCACCCGGTACTTATAAAGATGTAACAAATAGTGTATTAGTTTTGTATTTATATATTTATATATTTTATACTTTATATTTTTATGTTTTATAAACATCAAACCTATGTTTTTTTTTTTTTTTTTCTTTTCATGTTACAAGTGTCTACTGTACTAAAGTAAGCTAGTATATGTTTAGTAAAATCTTTAACAACGAAAACTTTGAAGTAGAAATTTTCATGAATTTAATATTTTATTTTTCGATTAATGCGAAATTTTGGTTCAATAATATTGAAAAATTGTCTTTAATTTTCTTGTTTAGCTTCCACATAAAATATTTTAAGTACGATAACTTTTTGTATATTTTTTATGTGCAAAGTTCATTTACATTATAAGTTTTGAAGAACTAGTCTTTTTGAAAGATATTTAGTAAATTTATTAGTATGTCATAGATTTTATGTTTATAAAAATGTAATACTTATATTAAAAACTTCATCTAAAAAAAGTTTTTAAAATGATAATTTCTTTGCGTTAATTTATTCTTTTTTTTTTTTTTTTTTTTTTTTTTTTTTTTATTCGAATTCAAATGATTCGAAGTTACGCTAACAAACCTGAATCTCATTAGTATCGACATTTATGGCTCTTATGATTAAAACAGAAAAAAAAACAACAACAAAAAAAAAAAAAAAACCTCATGAATTATCAATGAAATATGATTTCCATTGTTAAAATGAATTTCTTTTACTTCGTTTTGGAGAGTAAATCATTAGTTTCATGGTTGATTTACATTAACCACGGATAATTTCTGTAAAAATTGCACCAATAAAAGGTGTAATATTTTTTTTCTTTTCTCTTTCTTTCTTTTTTTTTTATCATAGAACAAATTGTCAGTAAAAAAAGTGGCCATGGACATTTTAGGCTAACGAATTCGCAAGTAAAAAGTTAAACAAGCCAAACAACATTTATTTAGCAGATTTTAGTTGTCTCTCTTGTGTCTAGAAATGTTTCCAGGAAGAAATATTGAAACAGCTGTTATGCGACATGCCTTCCAATATGACAACACACAGATGAAACCAATTGTTAAAATATCTTTTAATCTCGAGATGTATTTTCTTTATACTTTTTAAACCGTATTTGTAACTCGTAAAATTTAATAAAAATCTACAGCATTCGATAACGACGAAGCATTTCTATTTAAAACTAACTAGTTTTTTTTTTTTTTTTAAATAAATTCTTTCTTTTAATAATTTAAGCAATTGGAATTTAAGCATATACATTTGAAAAAAATCTTTACTTTCACACTGCAAAATAAATTTACATCAACATTTAATACGCAAGTATAAAAACAATATGAAATTCGCATATAAAAATAGATATAAAATTCATGATCTCCAAAATAACATTCAATGGTGTCAAGTCTCGTTAATATGGCATGCAATAAAATTTTTAAATAGGTATCAGATAATCAAATTTTTTTAAAAATAAAATCTTTTATTTTTATTCATTTATTTATTTATTTTTTGTGCTATTTTAAACTTTAGTTACAAAAAATAAATAAATAAATAAATAAATAAAATAAAAAAGAAATAAACATTATTAAAAGAAAGTTTTGTTTAATTAATTTTCCTGACGTGCTAAATTTTTCTAAAATTTGAAAACTGGAATTTAAACGTCTGCATATTTACACGGTAATTGAAATTTTTGACTTTTTTAACTCTTTGTTAAAAACTGTTTTACTGTAATAATTACATGCCCTAACTTTGCCCCCATTGAATTTTTTGGCTATCCTGAATATGAAAGGGTATTTTAAGGGTATACCGGGGATAAGTGTGGTGTTAAAGGGGTTGTATTTTTACACTGAAAAAAAAAATGTGACTGACATTTAGAAACTAAATTGTGGCTCTAAAAAAAAGTATCATGTCATCTTATTAAATTCTAATTTTTTTTTTATTTATTTAAAGTGCATACGAATAAAATTTTGAAGGTCAAAAATATTTCTTATTCCATTCCTTTACAAATTAAGTTTTACCTGAATGAGTGCGTATGCCTATAAAAATGTTCCCTTTTTTATAAAAACTAAAAAAAAAAAAAAGTTATTTTTACTAAAACAATGATGTTGTTGTTGTTGTTGTCGTATGCCACTCGGAAATTCCGAGACCCGGTAGTGGAACTATCCGGATTTTTTTTTTTTTTTTTTAGGCATGAGGTCTTCCGTTATTTAGGAGCGCCTCATAGGGAGGAAGTACGACTTTAGCTCCAGAAGCTGGTGAAAGCTGGCAGCACCAGCCAAACAACAGGAACTCGAATTTTCATCCGGATCAGAGCGAGTTAAGCCCATGTCAAAGTAAAAAATAAATAAATAAATAAAGATAAATTCAAACTATATACACATAAAGAATAATTTGCGTGCGCTTACCTTAATTACTGCTTTCTAATTCTTAAAACTTCAATGCTCTGCTACTATTAGCATAACCTATAAATTAACGTTATAAAAAAGACCGGACTTCCTACTTTATAAAAAATGCTAATCGTGATTTAAATTACACCTTCAAATATCATGTCACTTCATCATTAAAAACAAAATCACTAAAAACAAAAAAAGAGTTATCGTGTCATTAGAAACAAGAAAATTCAATGCATAATATTTAAAAATTCTTTTTTTTTTCTACAGTTTTGTTTATTTTATTTGAATAAAGATTACCTTACGAAACGTTTTGGTTTACGATAAAAAAAGTTACGTTAATGTGATTGTTCATGTTTCTTTTCAAAATACAAACTTAGATTTTTGTTAATTTTTTTTTCTTTCCCAGGGAAAAAAAAAAACACTCTTAATGGTGATAGTTTCTTAAAAACAAAAAATTTTTGAGATATTTTTAAAATAAATTACTCTTTGTTCCATGTTCCAAGGTTTTCTAATTCGTTAATAATATGATTGATGATCTTTGTTCCATTTATGTGAATTTGTCATTTTATTTCTGAACTATGAAAAATACCCGTATGATAATTTTTAAAATATTTACAAATTGCATGTTGATATTTATTTCAAAAAATATATATATATATATATATATATATTAAGAGGTGGAATAAAATAAAAAATGTAAATGTATATAATATAATCGAATTTTGTATTCAAAATAAAAATTTAATGTATATTTTTTCATGATTAATTACACTTTTTTTTAATAATAAACTGTGACTAAGTTTATTATTTATAAGTTTATAATGTAATAAGAACTGTTTTGTTTAACTAATTTTTCAACTGTACGAAAAGTTTTGTATTATCATAAAGTTGATAATTAATCGTCTGCAATTTTATATGATTATTGAACTTTTTAAATTACTTAAAGTTATCCTAAAATCTTTCCAAACTATTATAATTTACACATTTTTATATTTTAAGCATAAAATCTGTTCTGTTTTTAATGGAACTTATTTATAAATTATTTATACAAAAAAAAAAAAAAAAAAAAAAAAAAAAAAACTAATATTTAAATCTGCATTAGTATATAATATATACAGGTATTATAAATGAATCTGTGATTGTGTTCTGTTCCAAGTTTCCTTACATTTTTTTTTTTTTTTTCTATACAAACAAAAAACGTGAAAAATGTTTTGATAAGTGTATTTTGAACAATATAAAAGGGAAGAACGTATATCTTTCTATAATATCTATAAGAAGCTCTATTGAATAAAATATATTTTTATATATTTTTTTGTATTGCTTTCGTAAAATTATTCTAAATCTGAAAATGTTCAATTATAAAGTAAGAAGTCTTTTAATTAATATATATTTCGAATGATATTGAAAGGTTCCATTAGTGTCATGCAACAACAACAATAACGGAAAAAAAAAGAAAAAAAAAAGAATTCTGTATAGTTTAGTTTTATAAAACAGTACGTAATAAAGGAATTTTTGAAAATTCTAATTCATGCAAATATGATTATGAAACACAAAAATCTTCCTTATTCCATTATAATACATTTACATTGTTGCGTAAACATCCTTATGAATATTCTTATGAACCTTATTATAAACATTATTATAAACCTTATTATGAACATTATTATGTAAACATCCTTTACGTCCGTTATTATAAAACATTTACATAATTAGGGAATTTTGAAATCGAAATTCACGGGAATATGATTATAGAGGAGAAATACCTTCCTTATTCATTTTATTTATATTTTTTTAAACTGAGATTTATCTTAATTAGCGTCTAATATATGTTGTTCTTGCTATTAATCTTATAATATATTTTAAATTTCACTTGAATAATGATGAACATAAATAATGATAAAGATAAAAAAATATATATAAAATGATAATATATATTTTGTGATTAACTTAGTAACTTTTTCATTATACTAAAGACTTCGATGTTTGCATGTTTTAGCACAAAATATAAAAGGATGTTATAAAAAAAGCTTGATTTTCTCCTTTATTAAATATGATAATCATGTTTAAAAATACCAGGGTAAATAACATGCCTCTTCTTCATTAGCTTATCGCTAAAAACGAAGAAAAATTATCGTGTCATTTGTAACAAGGTAAAACAATGCATAAAAAATAAAGATTCTTTTTTCTTAAATCTTTGAGTTTTTTTCTAAATAAAGAATCCGTTATGAGTCGCTTTGAATTCCGTAAAAAGTTTAACTCCCCAAATTTATTATAAATATACTTTTATATTTTTGTTAAATAATAGTTCGTGTAAGAAAAAATAATCTGAACGATCATGATTTGTTATAGAAAAAAGCACATTGAATATATTGAAGATAAATTAATTTTTGTTTCATGTTTCAAAAGTATCTAATTTGTTTCTAATGAGATTGATCACCTTTGTTTTATTTATAAAGTTGCTTTTTTGTTCTTTTTGAACAATGAAAACTTGTTGTAAGATATTTTTCATTACCTTTGTATTATTTTAATTTTAATTTTAATTTTTTGTTTGCTTGTTTAACGAGTTACATTCTTAAATAAAATATAAGTCATTCTCAGATAGTCAAAATACTTTTGAAATAAAATCTTTTTTGTTCATTGTATATATATATATATATATATATATATATATATATATATATATATATATATATATATATAAACTTCAATAACAAAGAAATATCAAATAAACTTTTCTAAAAGCTAGTTCCTTCTAATTAATTTTCAGACGGTGCCTGGAAATTAATTGTCTGCATTTTAATTTTAATTTTTTTTTTTTTTTTGGTTTTAGATTATTGATTACTTTGCTAATAAATAATCCTAACTTTTATAATTTATTTGATACTTTTAAAACTTAAATTTTCTGTTTTAGATGAATCTACATTTTGAATTACTTACAGTTTTCTTTTTTTAAAAGAAGAAGAAGAAAAAAAAAAAATTCCAGCTGTATGAAATAGGCGCATGTGTTATAAATGAATATGTCATTTATGTCTGTTTCATGTTATATTGTTATTTTGTTTAAACAAAAGTGAAATAAAAAAAATCATTTTATGTTTGTTTTTGAACGATATAAAATACAAGAAAGTTCCTTTTTTCTATGATCTATTTTAGATAGTTTAATAAAATATACATTGGTACCTAATAAAATATTAATTTTTGTATTGTTATCATGAAAAGATAGTTAAAGGGTTATTTAAAAAAAAACAATTTTTTTAAACTGTTCTATATTTCGTATAACACTGAAGGGCTTTGGAAATGTTATTCAATAAAATATGGTATATTTTACTTTTTCTTTGTTATAGTTTTTTGTATAGTTTTCTGTGTTATAGTAAAATTCTAATCGAAATGCTTACCGATATATGGAGTTAAACTGGAATAAATTAACGTTATTTATATGGGATAATATTTTGTTATAGTATAATGTTTTATATATTAGTGAACAGCTCTGACTAAATAACGTAATTTTCAGTTGTCTGAAAATGAGCTATAGTAATAATTTGAAGTATTAGACATAAACTTATTCCTCGCTAAAGAAAGGAATGTACAGTAGAGCCTTATGGTCAACCATTAGGCGATCAAACTGTAAATTATATATAATAAAAATGTTAAATACTTTTTGTACACAATCATATTTATAATGACTAAACTGCTAGAATTAACACAGATTTAATAATATTTGGCATTCGAAAAAGTAATTGAAAAATGTTAAAAGAAAAAAAAATCACTTCTTTTTTTTCCTTTTTTGCATATTTTATTTTTCTTTCGAAGTATCCAATGAAACATGGAAGAAACTAAAAACAAACGGATACATGTATAGCAATGCATTAAAATAAAAACAAAAACACATAAAAATGAAAAAAAAATAAAGTGAAGTAAAAATAATAAATATAAATTCAAACGTTTTCCAAAAGAGTTATTATTGAATTTTGATAAATAGAAAAACAAAAGTCTGTCGTTTTATTCCTAAGGTTCATTATAAATAATTCTTAAATAATTTTCTGAAAAAGTATCCAGAATGTAAATAAATTAAGAATAGAAAAATAGAAATATAGATGTACGTAAACTCACAGAACGAAGAACAATGTATTAATTTTCATAGAAATTCTGGAAATGATCATCGTATCTAATGAATTTTACAAATTTAAAACTGATAGAAAAAATTATATTCAAACAGTTAATAAAGTTTATTAATATTTTATGAATAAGTATGATAATTGTAGTTTTGAGTCTAAAAAGCATATTTTTCATAAGAAAATTTCGTAAAATTTATTTTCGAATGAAATTCATATAAAAAATAATAATAATAAATCATTTGTTTATAATTTAATTTTTTTTTTATTTTTAATTTTTTTTCTGTGATGCTATGTTTTAAAAATATTACATTCTAGCTCAGTTTTTCTCTTAAAAAAATAATTTATAAGATAAAAAAGCATGTAGATAATAACACAGTTGTAGTATTGCTATCTAATATTATTTATCATGAGTGTTGAGAATAAACTATCTGTTTTCATATAATTAAATTCAAATGTCTTTTTAAAAAGCATTTCATGAGACAACTACACATCATTTGACCATATACATACTTGGCAACATCCTAATTAATATTCTGTAGTACCATTAGCCTAGCCTTCTTTTTTACATCAGTATTTTTCATCTTATTTAATTGTAATTGAATTTGGAGAATATTGCTCTACAAATTTATTGGCGTGAGTAAAAGGGCGGGACTAGAAGCAACTACGGATATTTATCAGGATGTTGGCAAGTATGCCATATATATATATATATATAACTTTCAATTTTTTATGTAATTAAATAACTTAAAAAAAATGCATTAACATATATAATAATGTTTTTGTTTATCAATCTCTAAAGGGAAAATATTCTCTAACTGTATTCTTAAGATTTTTAACATATAATTTTATATATTTTATATACATTATTTGCGAAAAACTTAAATAGTTACCCAATGTAATCATTGAAAAGAAATCTAATGAATTCCAGTAAGACAGAAAAAAAAAAAAAAAAATCAATCACAGCAATTTATTGCAATGGCAATCAATCACACACAGAAAATCACTATACACTTTCATTAATGTTATGATATTAGATGATTAACGATATTTTTGTTTTGTTTCCTCCCCATTTTTCACCTTAATGGAATTTTCGAAGGCGCTGTTTCAGATATTTACAATGTTCGCTATCCGAATTTAAAGATTAAACTATAGGTAAATTCATTTATTATACTTAATATGCTTTAAGAATATGTTTTAGCATAGTCTTTGGGGTAAAAGGTATTGTTATTGTTACTGTCTCTTAATAAAATAAAGATTATTACATATATACATACAAGTATGAAGAGAATGTAATATTTATCCTAAATTAGATCGCATACAGGCTAAATGGTTTATTTTTACATAAATTTTGTTTTGAAGCAATATTCATATTATGCAAGGAGTGCCTAAAATTATTGGCAATGGATCAATAATTCAAAAAATAAACACTATTAATTAATCGTAAAAATTTAAAAATATTAATAACATACTTGTATTTATTGTATGTTCCATATTCCATATAAAATAATTACCACCAGAACTTGTACAGTGTCTTTTTTTCACCGACACAATGTCTCATTTTTTCACAAATAAGATAAAAAGATATTATTCATTTTTATAGTTTATAAATAGTAGCCTTTTATATTTTTCAATATCTCTCTGTATAAAAGAGTAAACTCATAGGCACACTCACTGACTCGACACAGTCAGTGTCATACTTTAAAAGACAGAGTCTCAAATTTTAGAGTTCAGGTTGGTTTTAGGCCCTTCATCGCCCATGTGAAAACACGTTTGAATGCATAACTGTGCTCCAAATTACTTCACGGAAAAGAAATAAACTGTGCATGGAAAAACTATAGAGTAGAGTAAAAAAAAAAAAAAAAAAAAAAGAAAAAAAAAAAAATCTGGATTTTTGAGTACAACTCTGTCGAATGTGGTACAAGATATTGTAAAAAGGCATGAGACTACGTCAGGATGCATTGAAAAACCCATTTTTTTTCTTTTATTATTTCGGGGTGGAGTTACGAGGGCGCAAAATTGAGACCCCCCCTTCTAGAGCTGAATTTGTCGTGGGAAATCAATGGGAGAGACGATCAATTTTGGTGGGAATTTTGGTGTGGTGGGTGTTTATGTGTATTCGACATCCATTGTAAAGGCATTTTACGAAATTCCCCTTTTTCTCTTTTGAGGGCAGTTGGGAACAATAAGCACGTTTCCAATCGTAACCTTGCTCCAAATTATCTTAGTAAGATGTGTGGGTTGTTTATGGAGGCCCAACACACACTCTAAAGGGATTTTGTGAAATTTCATTATCCCTCTCCCCCTTGTATGTGCAAAGAGGAAGACAAAAACACATTTTCAAGAGTAATTTTGCTCCAAAATCATCCCAGAGAAGTGAATTTTGCGTACCGAACACGCACACTATGAAGAAATTTTGCGAAAGATCTCCGTATCATCATTTTTAGTATAAGGATGGGTAAGAAACATATTTTCAAGCTTAAATCTGCACTAAATTACCAAGCTTTAATCTGCACTAAAAAGGTGAATTTTGATGTGTGATCGATTATACGTATCCAACACGTTGTGTAATATACTTTACGAAGTTTCCCCCTCCTCCCCCCCCCCCCCCCACCATTTAAGAGCGCGTGCAAAAACACATTTTCTTTGCTCCAAATTATCTTAGGGAAGCGATTTTGTGATGTTTCAGTTGGTTATGTGTATGCATACTTGCTAACATCCTAATTAATATTCCGTAGTGTTGTTAGTCCCGTCTTTTTTATCACACCAGTGAATTTTTAGAGTAATATTCTCCAAATGCAATTACGATTAAATAAGAAGAAACTCTAAAAAGATACTGGTGTGAAAAAGAAGGCGGGGCTAATAATACTACGGAATATTGTATGTTGGCTAGTATGTGTGTATGAAACATGCACCATAAAGGGATTTCAGGACCTCCTTTTCAGTGGGCGGGGAAAAAACCCGTTTTCAAATTTAAATATGCTTCAAATTACCTTAGAATGGTGAATTTCGGGGTGTAGGTGTTGATTACGTATACACAGTATGCACGCAAAATTTATAAGTTTACCCGCGGAGGAAGAGGCAGTGTTGCGAATTTGAGGGATATTTTTGCAATATCAACCGCTAAATGTTAACTGTAATGGTTGCTTAATCACTTCGACGTTTTATCGTGAATTATGTTTAGCAACTATCAATCCCCAAAAATATTGGTGATAATTGAATAAAAAAGATCCTAAATTTGGCAACACTGGGAGAGGGACGTAAAAATCGGGTAAGGCGCTGCCGCAAGCAGTAGACACTCGGACTCTTCATGTTGCAATGAAACACTACGAGTAGTTCAACATAGATTTCGACTGATTTCAGTGATTTATTTATTTAGTTTTTTTTTTTTTTTTTTTTTTTTTTTTGAGATTTTATTAATAATTAAACGGAATTTCAGGAATTTATTTAGTGACCAGTGAAGCGGGTAAAGCCTGCTAATTTTATATATTTTGCTTTTTAATCCTTTTTTTTTTATCAACAAGAAATATACAATCGAGATAAATTTGTTGAATACAGAAATTGTAACATGATTGCCCCTCTTTCTTTGGGAATAACTTATTGCCCGTACTCCCATTCGTTTGTTGATCAAATATTAAGACTTTATAAGGAATTTTGCAATTAATAATAATAAAAATAATACTTTTTTTTCATGGTTTCAGCACTGAATTTGACCATCTTGTCAATGTGTAAAACATAAGATTAAAGAAGATAATTTAAAATATAAATACAAATTGAAAATCATTTTGATGATTAATTACTAATGAATATAATGACAAATGTATTTTTTTCTGTATTAAATAGAAAAAAAGTATTGTATTCGTAAACAATTTTAACATTCGACTTTCAATTAATTTTTATATTTTTTGACATCCTAAATACTCTTTGACGATTTCTAGAAAATATTCTTCTGTCTGTCTGTCTACCTCTCTATGTTTGTGCGAGTGAAAAAAAAAATCGTCGTAGCACTAGCACGGAAAATAATGCGCAGAAATTTATGAAATGCTATATTTAGCCACAGTTTTGCCTAAATTAGTGTCTATGGAAATTTTAGTTTCTTTCATAGTTGATAATGTGGAAGTAAAGGACGAATTATCGTATAAATGTGCACAATTATTACTATTTTTAACCAATTGTTGCTTAACTAGAAAAATGTATTTAAAATCATAACAAGCAATCAGGATATATTCTTTTAATTGTAAAACATTGTTTTTGCCCCTTTCTCTTCTAAAAGATGTAAAATTTCAATAAAAATATTTTTCAAAAAATCTTGCTGACACTTTTCAAACGATTGCTTAAAAGATAGATTTATGTTAGTTTGTAACAAAATTATCAATTTTTTCATAAATAATAATAATAATAATAATAATGTAATTTGTTATCTGTAGGACACAAAATTGACTTTCTTAAAACATATTGTGTTATATTCCTTCTAAATGAAAATCGTCTGCATTAACCAAGTAAAATAATTTTAATACATAATATTTTAATAAATAATTTGCACAGTTTAAATTTATATAGGAAAAATGTGTGAAAAAAAAATGATATCTACAAATTATTTGCTTTAATAACTACTTTTTAATTCGTGACACAAAAATATTACCATTACTTTTCATTTAGATCGCATGTGTTAATTTTGCATTTTGTATAACTTCTTTTTGAGTAAAATTTCAATTTTAAGCAGGAAGCATGAAAGTCATCCATATATACATTCATACACACATAAAATAAATATTTATATAGATATTGAAATAACATTTTATTTTATTTTATTTATTTATTTATTTTTTACATTTATTTTTAATGCTTCTTCTTAATGTTACCGTAAATGAACAAAAAGTTTAATTTACTAAAATAATGTTAAAGATTACGTTTTCATTCTAGTTTTTTTTTCAATCTTTTGTTACAAGTTTCCTGAAGAATAATTTTTCTTCGTAACATTATTTACTTTAATAACTTCACTTTATATATATATATATATATATATATATATATATATCGGTTCTTCATGTTACCTAAGCCATCATACTTTTTTTTTTTTTTTTGTGAGTGTTATAGATATTTTCTTTTAGTCTCTTCACCTAACTTTTTTTATTTTCCTATAATTTAGTAAGTTGTCGAATCTGTTTCTATTTTACTCTTTGGAAACACTCACACACACTATTTTTTTTTAAACATTTCTTGAAGGTTTTTAAAAACTTTTCTTTTATATCAGATACATTTTATTATTTTTTAATCACTTCTTATGCGTTCTCTTTTAAAAGCATTGCGACCTTTCTGTACTTCAATATTGTTTAATCGTTTAAACATATACATTTTAACAATTATTGATAATAGTCTATTTAAGTAACGAAAATTTTAACATAGAAAATTTTAACATTTAAAAAGTGTGGTAATCAGAATTTACGCATTAGAACATAAAGTTTTAATAATATATATATATTGTCATTTTACGTATTTTATAATACAAAAACATTCTTAAAAGAAAGAAAAGAATACTTTTTTGCATTCCGAAGTTTATATATATATATATATATATTAAGTATTATAGTAATTATATATATTATATTTAACTTATTAATAATATATATAATTATAAGTAATTATATATATTATTAATAAGTTTATATAATATATATTATACGCCCTATTGCATGGAAGAACATACTTCTAAGTTTAAACATTTCTAGAGATATTTTGTAAAAATTGATCGCCAATATTTTTAGTTAAATTCCAAAAATTAAAATAAACAAATAGCTTGGATTTCTATAGGCTGCATTATATTCCGAAAAGATAGTAGAATCTTACATTCATCAATTGTTAGTTATTATTATCAGAAGATGTAGTCACATTCATACATATCAATATCAATTAAATATTAAATATTAAATTGGTAAAAGAGAGCATAGATAAATGAAAACAGAAGTTTTATCATTAAGAAAAGAAATTCATATGGAGATTTAAATATTATTATTTCATATTTATAAATCATCAATCCTATGATACATTAATTTTACATTTTTATAATTTATAAATATCAAATGTATGACATACGTTTTTTTCATGTTACAAGTATCTGCTCTACTGAAGTAAGCTATTAGTTATTAAAATCTCCAACTAGGAAATTGTTATAAGAAGTAAAAGTTTTCATAGATATAATATTTTTTTCTATTAATGTGAATGCTTGATGCAAGGATATTGAAAAAAAAAAAAAATCGGATTATTTTTAATAAGCTTTTGCTTAAATTATGTTTTATTTATGTTCCTCAACAAATTGATTTAATAATAATAAATTTTTCTACGTTTTTTATATGTAAAATGGAGTTGCATTAAAATGTTTTGAATAAATATTCAAAAAAAAAAAATTAGTAAATGCATTAATGTATCATAGATTTGTTGTTGATAAATACATAATAAATTAAAAATTCCCTTTGCAAAAATTTTTTAAAAGATAAAATCTTTATGTCCATTTATATATATATATATATGTATATATTAAATCGAACTCAAATGATTTAGTTATTTTTCAGTCGTTATATAAGAAAATAGTTCTTAGTACTTGAATGCCATTAGTGGCGACATTTTTGACTAATGATTAAAAAAAAAAAAATAGAAAGAAACTCAGCAACTATCGATAAAAAATAAGTTTGCATTGTTAAAATTTATTTCCCTAACTTCATTTCCGAGTGTGATCATTAGTGTGATCAATCATTAGTTTCATGATTGATTTACACTAATCATTGATTTAATACTTGATTTCATGATTGATTTGCACGCAAAGAGGGCATTTTACGCGAACGAATTCTCAAATAAAATGTTAAGCAAATATAATGACTTAACATTTTTTCCTTATATTTTTCTGTCTTTTTTTAATCTTTTTTTTTTTTTTTTCTAATGTCTGTTTTTTGACTAGAAATGCTAACAAGAAGAAATAAAAAAACAGATGTTATGCGACATGTTTTTTCATGTGACAACATACGACGAAATCCTTTATTAAAATATATTTTAATCTGTAGATGTATTTTCTTTAAATCCTATTTGTAACTCATAAAATTAATAGAAGTATTGTTTTCGGTCTAAAAATTCAATATCAAATTTTCACATGATTTATATGTTTTAAGGTCTCCTGAGTTCAAAATGTAGTTTTTTGAAATTGGTGATTATTTTTGTATGTATGCGGGGAATCTGACTGTCCTATCTCCGAAACTAATAAAGATAGAACAATGAGACTTCAGAATTGATACAGGTTTGCTGTACAGATGATTGTTTCAACTTTTGGTGAAAATTGGAGAACCGGAAGGGAGATAACGAGAATTGGAAGTGGGACCTTAAGACCGTATCTTAAAAACGGCTATAACGATCTTCTTCGAAGTCGCTATAGAAATACTCTATTAGATGTTCTTTCGTACGAATTAGTTGGTTAATTCAAAAAATTGATAGGAGTCCTGCAAAAATAGCTCAATTTAGGGTCTCTCGAGTGCGTTCCTCTAAAACGACTGTACGAATTTTTTTTCAAACGCGCCATATTGACCCCCCCCCCCCCGCTTTTATCTTTTGGTATGGAATTGTTAGTATGTAATTGTTTTGTATGTAATTGTTTAGAATCCTTTTGTATGTAATTGTTATTTTCCAATAAACAATTGAGTGTGCCAAGTTATAAAAAATGTCGATATCTCATGAACGGCTGTAACGATTTTCTTGAAAATTGTGACATAAACCCATTTTAGATATCCTTTCTCATGTATTACGTGGTTATTACAGAAGAATTAACAGTCATCATTATTAGATAGGTCAGTTTTAGATCTTGGAATTTGGCGTTCAAAAATTAGCTTTACTTTTTTTTTTTTTTGTAACTAGCTATGTAAACTCTGCTTTATATGTCCTTACACATGTACCAGCTTCCCTTTACTGGAAAAAGTTTAGATATCTACTTTATTTTCTCACTTTTTTGTCTTCTGATCACATTATCTCCCTAAAGTGCAAATAATGCGTGTAATAGTGGGTAATGGAAATAATGTGGTTGTTTCACACCACATTTTTCTTTTTTTCCTTTTTTTTTGTATAGTAAACAAACACATAAAACTTTATTTCCAACACTTAAAATCTTAAAGCATTTCTTGCCCCAATTTCGCCTGGAGTTAAAGCCAAAGAAAGCTTACTTCATTAGTGTGTTACTTTATTATGAAATCCGACTAGCTCCTTTTCTTCCTTTTCTTTATGTTTTTTTTTTCTTTATTTTTTTTTTTTTTCGAATATCATGCAAAAATCTAAAACTTATCGTCTTGAATAAGGAATTTTACATTTATTTAATGGGATTTATTGCATCATTTGTTGAATAATTTAGTTTAATATTGCTTAAGACAAGGTATTTTATAATGATCGAAAACGTGTGAAAGATTTTTTATTTTAACAAATTACATGCAATTTTAGCGTAAAATATGTAAAGGGTTCTATATTTAATGCGCTTTTAATGTAATTAGTACTTACAAAATAGTAAGAAGGAACACAATGTAATTTTATATATAGTTAAGCCCAACTTAACTTTATTTAAGTATAAATTCTTTAAAATTTTACGTATTTTTTTTTTTTTCATTATATAAAAAGCATTAGAAATAGTTTAAAATCATCTAATATTTTTTTTCTACTTACTCTCTGTGATGATGTTAACAACAATTAAAGCTGAACAAGTCAACAAAAGCAGAGTAAGCATAATAATTAAGCATTTCTCTGAACCAGATCTTCTGCTCCACCAAGCACATTTTCTAAAACAAAGAGAAAAGTTTTATTGATATAAATTTACATAAATAATTAATAATACACAAATGAGTTTACATTCCGTAAACATGCAAAATAAAATGTACCTCACAGGAAAGTAAATTTCATTCCTCTGCCCCGTGACCCCTCTCCCCAAGAATTAAATAAAATTAAATCTGCTATAAAATCTTGCCCCTTATTATTGAACTCGACTAAATCCCATCTTATCCCTTCTATTGCTAATTGTGCCAGATTTTATGCTTTACCAAAAGTTCACAAACCCAATATTCCATTTCGTCCAATAGTCTCTAATATCGGTACTGCTTCCTATAATCTAGCTAAATTTCTCACCACAATTTTTGCTCCACTTCTTGCTGCTAATAGTTATACTGTTAAGAATTCCATAAATTTTGCAAAAAATATTCAAAATTGCCCTCACACTAATTTCACTATGGTTTCTTTTAATGTAAAATCTCTTTTCACTTATGTTCCAATAAGTGGCGCCCTCTGTTGTCTCGAAAATAGATTAAAAGAGTTTCATTTCACCTCTTTTGAAATACAAGAATTAATTTCTCTTACCCGCATTTGTTTATCACAAACCACTTTTTCTTTCCAAAATAAATTCTATCGTCAGTCTGAAGGTTTAGCCATGGGTTCCCCTCTCTCCCCAATTCTCGCAGACATTTACATGCACTATTTCGAAAGCAAGCTTTTTAAGAAAATATCTTTTCCTTTTTGGACCCGTTATGTTTACGACACCTTCACGCTTATTGACACATCTCTTCAAAATATTGACCATGTCTTAGAAACCTTAAATTCAATTGACAGTAATATCCAGTTTACATATGAAATAGAAAATAATGGCTCCCTTCCATTTCTTGACACCCTCGTCTCTCGCACTGTAAATGGATTTTCAACCACTGTCTATCGTAAAAATTTTGCAGTCTCCCTTCCTCCCCATGCGCGTTCATGTCACCCACCTAACCAAAAAATGGCTGCTTTCTATACTTTTGTAAACCGTGCCCTTAATATTTGTTCAAATCCTATTTTATTGAAATCTGAAATTAAATACCTGAAAGCCATCGCAATTGACAGAGGTTATGACCCTTCCATTATAGACAAAGCTATCCAAAAATTACAACTCCCTCGTATTTCGTCTACTAAATCAGTCACTTCTAATATCAGTATTGTTTTACCCTATTTTTCTAAAACCAGTCAAACCATAGCTAAAATTCTCAAACAATATGATTTTAAAATAATATTTTCGCCTTCCAATAAACTCACCTTTTCTCAGTTAAAAGATCCTATTGATATGCATAATTCTTGGGGCATTTATAGTATATCCTGTCAGTGTGGTTTATCATATATTGGCCAAACTAAACGCAGTCTTAAATTTCGTCTAAAAGAACATATGAATTACGTCCGCAAACAAGAAACCAATAAATCGGCTATTTCTAAACATTGCTGGGAGGAAAATCATAATTTTAAATTTAATTCAGCTAAAATAATTTGCAGACCTAAATCCATTCATGAACTCGATTTCTTTGAAGCTTTTCATATTTATAAAAAGTTTAAAAAACTTGTAAATTGTGATTTCGCTGTTCCCTATTTGTCTGATTGTTGGAAATTTTACATTCAGTCCACATTTCCTTAATTTTTCTACTGTTTACACAGCTACACATTCCTTAATTCCTATTGGCCACACTCCCCACCTCTTCCGTATTCCTATTGGTTGAACTAAATCCGGTCCCTCTCCTATATATACGAGTACTTCTCCAGATTCAGAATTATTTTTTTGCACTGATGACGGTACGCTTTAGGCTACCGAAACAGCTGTATGCACCTCAATAATTTTTCTTTGGCGTTTCTGACGTAGTAGTTTATTCCTGTTTTAATATTCCAACGCCAAGTCTCCTGCTATTATAAATTTCTAAGTATTTTATTTAGAAGAGAAAAGTAAAACACGCAAAATAAGGCTATCACAGAACTTTCACCTGTATCATTATATGTAACTGAGCCCGTAAACATAAATTTAATTATCACTATTTCTACCAATAAAGATTTTACACATGCAGTTTGGTTTAATTTTAACCAATAGATGATGGGGTATACTGTTGAAGAAAATCTTCAGAAGGTGGGTGCAAGCAGCATCTGATCTTGGACGTATTTAGACACACAAATTAAGTTATTATGATTATTATGATTATTATTATTTCTGTTTTCATGATGACCACCTTACACATAAAGTCCTTTATACACTATAGAAGCTGAGATATAATTTTCCCGAGAATCGGGAAAACAGGTAAGGTTAGAAGCAGTTTTTGTATAGAAACTTCACAAAGTGAGAGTTGACAGGTTGTCGAGTCGGAACAGTAGATTTTACTCTGCGCATTTAATAACTATACGACGCTAGATTAGGTTGACCCGATCAGAGTACTTTTATAACAGAGCAGCGTTAAAATTGATACAATTATCCAATTTCGGATGTATTTTTTCTTTCTTAATAAATAAAGACTAAAAATAAAATATCAGTGATAAATAATTTACTTTCTACATTATTTTTAAAATTTTTGAAAAATGCTTTCAAAATAATGGCTGTCTCTAGAAAATGGGGACATTTGGTCAGCTTACGTTAGATAGGAGGGATGGTTGGTTTTACGTCGCGCTAGTGCTGCGCAGATGGTCAATTGCCGACGGTCTGGGACACACCCCTAGAGGTGGTCCGGAGACATGCCATCACAATTTTGATTCACCACGGATACGTTAGATAGGAGTTGCGAATTTAAAAAGAAAATTTCAGACTTTGCGAGATTTAACGAATAAATTAGTTTGGATGTCAGCTTACTGAAAAAGCTACACCAAAAGCTAAAAATAAAAAATCTTTATGAATGCAATACTTTCTGGTATTGACTATAGAAAGAATTAAATACAAATAAATAAATAAATAAATAAATATATATATATATATATATATATATATATATATATACAGTTAGAAATTATAAAATGTAATTAACAAAATAATAACATTTAATAAATACATAAACAATAATCATTTTCAAATAAAGCGATAAATATATTTTGAAATTGAAAACAATACCGGTAATTTATTCGTGCAATTTTTACTCATTTCTCCCATATGCAATAATTGATATCTGTATCTAAATCACAAATAGTAATTGATATCTAAATTGAAAATAGCTGTTTTTTAATTGAGAAGTAAAATTTCATAATTTAATGTCTTGTTGACAATAGGATTATATTCATCTTGTATTTGTTAATTTTAAATTAATGTATTACCTTTAAGGAGTCTACAAATTAAAACTTTCTTCTATTAAAACTTTAAATTCATTTTAAAAGTCAGATACTAAGTAGATTACAGCTACCTAAATACTTTGATGTATTTTAACATAATAAACTACTAGCTGCTTTCTCTAACAGAAAATATCTTTTACACGAAGATTTAATTTTACGAACTTTAGCTTTAGAAGCCTTATTAAAAGGAGAAAGCAATTATTCTCATTAAATTATCTTTGACGTTTATGTAGCAAATTTTAAACGTTAAAAGCTACTTTGAAGTTTTCAAAAGTTTTGACAAAATTTTAATAACTAATGTTAAAGAACTGTATTAAGAATTTATTTTGACGATGATGTTAAATCTTAAAATTAGGTTAATTATCATACTATCTTTAATATATCTCAATATATTATTGTTTAAGATTTGAAATATTTTTAATAAAATATGGTAATTAAAATTCTTTACTCGATAATTTTCATGAAAAAAATTTAAAGAAGCATTTTCCCCCGTGTAATTAATTCTAAAGTGAAGTTCTAACACAATTTATAATGGTAAAAAAAAAAGAATTATATAACTAACGAATTTGATGTAAAATTATTAAAGAGCAGATAGTAATGTACAGTCGGTAACAAAAGTGTCCGAACACTAGCAAAAATTCCTATGTAAAAAAAGTACGCTTAATACAGTTTTGCTAAATAAATCCTTGTCGTATCCTGTTCTTAGACTGACTAAGAACAGGATTCGACAAGGATTTATTTAACAAAACAATATTAAGTGTACTTTTTTTACATAGGAGTTTTTGCTAGTGTTCGGACACTTTTGTTACCGACTGTATATATACAGGGTGATTCCAAGATCATGAAAGAAACTTGGAGAGGAGGTAGAAAACATCAGAACGATTCAAAATTGTATAGGAACCCATGTTCCCAAACGTCATTATGTGTATATATATATATATGTATATATATATACATAAATATAATATACTTAAATGAATTCTCTTAGTATTCTAAATTTAGAAAAACTAATAACGCAAAAAAACTTAACCATTTTATAAGTTTTCTACGCGTAAAATTGCGCATTTTTGTTTAACTTTATATAAATAAAATTGGATACTTACGGTTGTTTAACATTTTGAAAGGAGATCGTGAAGCTTTCAGCCATGTTGCTGCATTCGGTGATATGTTTAAATAAATGAAATTTCCGTCTCAAAAATTCTCTTTAAGAATGAACAATTGTTGTATTCCATATGTCAGTGATGAATGAAACTGACATATCAATGGTTTTATACAGATCAATTTTTTTTAAATATAGATTGCTACGTCTAGGGAGAAATATTCGTGTAGATATAGAGATATTAGATTTGTTTACCTCATTTTCATATTTTGGATTTTATAGATTACATGTTTCGCAATAAACATTTGTATTTTAATCCCTTTAGTTTATAGTTTTGGTTAATTTATCTTAAGCAATAGTAGTGCAATATACATTTTAATGTTTTTATGCTTTTCCGTAAATGAGGATTATTGCTCAATTTAAATAAATAAATAACGTATTTTTGAATATGATAGTGTAATTATTATTTGTGTATTGCACATGTTAGGGAATTAATATCATTTCTACATCATATATTAATTGTATTCTAAATATAACTGCTTCTCGTATTATATTTATTAATTTAACGGAGAAAATATCTTTCCTATCAAAAACATAGGGGACGTCGTAATTCAATATTATATCTGATGATTCAACTTCGAATGCTCCATTGTTAAAAACTAATGGTGGCTGGTGCACGTAAAATCTGTCGTGGCCGCAATGTCCTCCATGTTCCCATCAAAATTATACCTCTGGGGGTCACCAAAGCGCGGGAGCCATCCTCTCCGTGTAGGATCAAAATTGTGATGGCATATCTCCGGACCATCCCTAGGGGTAAGTCCCAGACTGTCGCCAATTGCCCATTGCTCAGCACTAGTGCGATGTAAAACTCAATCAACCAACCAACCGTTGTTTTAAAAAAATATTACATTACGAATTAACGAAACTTCTATCATAGAAAAAACCATTTTACATAATCTGTGTTATTGTTCACATGATAACCTTTCGTTCTAAATTGAAGACGCTATACAATTTTTATTGGCTTTTTTCTCATATGTCTTACGTTTTCCAGCTAAGAAACGCTAATCAGCTTACTTGCTTTAATAGATCTGAACTTGCATTACATAGCTCTTTGACTATAACCAGATACGGCATTAAATTAACAATAATATTTATTTTTATGTTAACTTGGCTCGTCAGAATTTTACCAGATACTATCTCTCTCTCTCTATATATATATATATATACATTTTATGCCTGAAAAAAATTAAATTAGGAAATGTATTTTTTAAATAACTTTAGTAATTGGTGTACGAAATAATTAAAATAACTAAAGTTCTTTTTCATATACTTTATCTGATTTTAGCTCGATACTTAAAACAGAAAAAGAAACTGGGAATTTTTACTTAATTTTCTGCTTCAACATGGAGATTCTAAATGAAATTCCTTTGTATTATTTTAAAATTTATATTAAAAAAAAAAAAAAAGCCTATGTTATTTGATATTATTTTCCAATAATTTATATATGCTAATGCATATTTTTTTTTTTAAATATATTTTATTATTATATGAAAATGTATCATAAATTGTAATAACTGAATATTTTAAACAAAATATGCAGGAAATAACTGTTTAATGTCTTACTTTAATACAGTAAAAGTAAGAAATAGGTTGTAAAGTTTTTATTATTTTTTAATTTTTATTCATTTCTTAATTTACCATATAAAATACAACAAAAATTATTGTTTTCAATCAATCGAAATTTATCAATTGAAATGCTTAAATGTAAGAAAAAATACATAAATATTTTTCTTAGAAAACATGTATTTATCAAAAATTGCTGTATCATTTTTTAGATAGAATATCATGTTATTTACCCTAGCTTTCTGATTTCTTTTAAGAATGGCGAAATTTCAACGGTGTTTTCAATGTACAATTTTACAGCATGCTGCTAAAATAATTTGTTATATTAACTTGAGATCAAAAAGATATCTATGCGCCTTAAAATACATCTTATAACTAATGTTTATTATCTTTATATTTAAAAGAATAAACTAAAACTCCAAACATATATAGTTTAGAATTATAAGTATGCTGTGGATATTAATAGATTTCGGTGAACGGATATATTTGTCACTAGTCGGTGGTCAGATAGTTAAAAATTATAATAAGCATGGATTTTCTGAGGAAAGATTTATAGCATATTAAAATCATCTGTTATAACAGTTCTTCAACCGACAGTTTGTTGGGAGTAAGGAGTACATTTTTGAAAAAAATAAAACTGCTTCAAAAAGCAGACTTTTACATATTTTACTATCAGGCTACACTGTAAAAAAAATCCAGTAAGATTACGGGTAAAGCCCAGAAGCAGATATTCCAGACAAAGCCCGTAAAAAAAAAAAAAAAAAAAAAAAAAAAAAAACGCTTAGACCGTAAATTAAGTATATAATAACCTTAAATTACGTTACATGCCTGTAAAAAAACATTTTGCCCGTAAAACCAACGTTTTTTACGGCCTTTTTTTACGGCTGGGCTTTCCCCGTAATCTCACGGGATTTTCTTTTACAGTGTACGCCCGCTTCACTGGTCACTAAATTTAAATGAATTTTCAAAAGAATTGGAATTGCTATATATATTCATATATATTCATTTATACTGGCATTCTCGAAAACTGCTGTAACAGTTTTAGCATCGTAAGTTGATTCTGTCCCAAGAAAATGAACTAGTTAGTTCTTGACTTGAGCAATAATCTCCGTCATTCAAACGTAAATCCGTCTGTTTTTCCGAGCATCCACTGCTGAAAATTTGCTTAGAAAACTACGAAATGTAGAGAAAACATTCGAAAATTTCGAGAAAAAATTTTTGAATACTGCTCTAACAATTTTTGCATCGCATGTTGATTCCGTCCCAAGGAAATGAACTAGTTATTTCTTGACTTCAGTGACAATCTTCTTCATCGTTCAAACATAAATCCGTCTGTTTTTCTGAACAGCCACTTCTGAAAGTTTGCTTAGAAAACTATGAAATTTAGGCTACTTTTGGAGTAGCATGCAGGATGTTATCCAATGAAAGTGGAGTATATAGCATTTAAAAATTGTCATCAGATGTATTATACAAACCTAATAAGACCACTGTTTAAATGATCTGCAATTTTCACATAAACATTACGTTAGATTTCTAGCAATTTTTTACACGTGCAAGTTCATTGTTTGAAGAATTTTTACTTAATTTTGTTTTGTTTTTTCACTTTAAAATAAATATATTTTTCGTTATATTAATAAAGTGAGTGATTAACTTTTTTTTTTTTTTTTTTACTTTTTCTTACGCATAAGGTAGAGAAAGTATTGTTTTAGGGTAAAACTTTCGAACGTGAGTTTTTGTTATATTTACATGTTCTGAGGTACCCTGAATACGAAAATCATGTTTTTAAAGAATGGTATGTGTGTCTGTCCGTCTGTGTGGATGCCTGTGTGGATGGATGTCTGTGTGTCTGTCTGTGTGGATGGATGTCTGTGTGTCTGTTATTAGCATATCTCAAGAACAAATAGTACCAGAAATTTCAAACTCGGTATTCTAAATGTGCATCATATAGGGATGCTACACTAAGCTTTTCGTTGGGATGAAGCAAATGTTTCTTGTACAGGGACACTCAAAATTATTCAAATACTGGGGAAAATTGCAGGGGAAAATTGGGGAAAAATGGGGAATATGGGGAAAATTGCAGGTACGCACAGTTTAACATCTATAGACTGCCCTAAATCAAATGAAACGAATATATATTTTTTGTAATAGCGATAGTCAACTGGGAAAAAAATTGTGTATGTAGGAGCCTCGCCTCCCCCCTGGGGGAAAGTCCCCCTCGAGGGGAGTAAATTTTCATGATGGGTAACTTTCAAAAGAGCTCGTCAATACCTTTAAAACGAATGGTTGAACCATAGATTTGCGATAATTTAAAATAAAGTTATCGATTTTTTTTCATTTTTAACATAATAATAATATTAATGTAATATTGAGAATAAATTCAACTTTTTTTTTAGTGTTATACTTCTTTTCTAATATGGAAATCGTCTGCATTATCATAAAAGATAATTTTTTAAAATAATAATTCTAATAAATTATTTTTTAAAAACATAATTATTTTTTTAATAATCGAATAAAATTCTATAGAAGTGTAGGTGCATTAATGAAACGGGGGGTTTTGGGGGGGGGGGTAGCCCCCCCCCCTCACACTGAATTAATAATCATATAAAACTCTTCCGAAGCCTAATTTGAATTGTTTAACACAGGTTTACATAACATTACTCGTTATCTTACCTCTTAATCTGCAACCTGTATTTATAGTATTAAATTTCAGGGTAAGAGAAAGTCGTGTGAGTGACACACCAGACCTTTTTTTTTTTTTTTTTTTTTTTTATGAACATAGTATATTTAGTAATTGAATTACATATTGATATCTAGAGTCCAGTAAATTGAAAGTATACCTACACAGGAAAATCTACGTCATTCACATGATATTTTGTGGATAAAGGTCTTGAATTAAAATTAAATTGTTTAACTGTTTTCTTAATGATAATATTTCCTGCATCATTAAGATAGCATTTTATAACTTAAAAATAATTAAGTTATTACATTTCTTTCTTAAAAATAAAAATTCATAGAATTTACTGAGTTTTATTTTCAATCAGCTGTGAATAAATGTTATCGTACTTTTAAAAGAAGTTTGATAAATCATCTAATATGATTTATACGATGGACGATTGATTTCGAAAATAGCTCCTATGATATTTATAAATATTCCGTACATTCTAATCTGACTAGAGAAAACAATATAACTTGGTTTAAACTTTGACAAAAATCTTTTTGATTACTTTAAACAATCTCAGAACTAAAATTGTTGAACTAAATCGAAAGTAGTTCTAATGAAACGTATCTTTTCTACCTATGGACAAACATATCTATATTGTTGCGTATTTGGGGGTTCGTGAGTTGTCCGAGAATGAAAGGCCAAACTTTCAAAAATTCAGTAATTTATTCACAGAAAGTTCCAGAAAAATACAGGTCTATAAACCAAGTATCGGCTTCAATTCAACCAGTAAACACTGCTTAAACAACAGCTGTCAATAGCAAATGCACAGTACAAACTGTATAGCAATAACACTTAAAGCAAGTCTCTTTCAAAGAGGCTCAGAACAATGCAAGCATTAGTGAAGGTGGCTGAAAACTGAACTTAACTGACTGACTCTGATCACAGACTGAACTGAACTAACTCGCCTTGGCGAGAAAGCAGGCTTATATACCCCTGTAGATAAGCGTGGAACGTTCTAGAAATCTCCATATCTCATCAGCCAATGGGATTAGAGCTTCCATATTTGGTATATCCCTTAAAAGGATTTTCTCACCAAGGTCGCCAAAAAAATCGCCAAGGTGGAAAAAAGTCGCCAAATTTGGCGCCAAATCCATTACCTGCCTTATTGGGCTTTTTAATGCGTTTTTAAGGGGAAATAAGGCTATTTCAACGCTAAAATGACTAGAAATGGACAAAATTAGCACTTTATCAACTTACTAAGCCTCTTTGAAAGAATTTATACAAAAATAAACACAATTATTTACAATTTTGTAACAATATATATATCTATATATATAGAGAGAGAGAGAGAAAGAGAGAGAGCTACTCTTTGTTCTTTAGATATTTTAAATTAACTAGATAAAAGTAAACATGCATAAGTAAAAGAAAAAATAAATAAAATCATGTTTAGTTCAATTAATAAAAGTTAATTAAAACAAATATTTTATGCGGTTTAAGAAAATGAAACAATACAAATTTTAATGTAATTAAAATTATAATTACACTTTGATGGACATTTTTACTTTATTTTATTTGCGTACAACTATATATTGCACGTCCCCATCTGATATACGTTTAATCTAACGTCTGCTAAAATTTGAAAATCTCGAAACGCGAAAAGCAACTTATAAGTAGAGAAACGTAATCCGCAATCTATTTTCTTCTATATCATCAGAAAAAGAAAACTTTTTTTAAAATAGAAATTAAAGTATTGAGGTGAACAAAAATAAAACTCGAAAATAATATTCAATTTAAATGAAGTTCTAAATAATAGCTAATATTTCGCATTCTGTAGTTAAAACAGCGGAATTGTACTTCCGCTATTTACGAGACCATAACTATAAATCTTTTTTAAGAACAAAAAAAAAGTTGACGAAAATACAATACAGCTTAAATTTGAGTAGCGCCATTTCAAAAAGATCATCATTACTTCAAAAAAAAAAAAAAAAAAAAAAAAAAGAGAGATTTATTTTAATGAGGTTTTTCATCTCTCTCATATTTATGGGAGAAAAATAAACTACTTTCTAAATAGGCCGCATATTACAAGATATAATAAATTATATTTAAAATAAAGTATTTTCAAGAGAATTCTTTTCTTTTGTGTTACATTAGAACAAGAAAATGACCCTATGTGAATGTTTAATGTAAATCTTAATTTACATAATTCTTTTATTAAGGTAATAGTTCAAAATACAATGGATGGTTCGCGTAATGGAATTTTTGAACTTAGCGAAATGGAATTTTTTTAACTTATATTTTAAAATGAACTTTTAGTAACTTAGGAGGAAAAGCGTATTACATTTTCTTTTTCTTTTTACGAATGAAATTTCTCTAAAATAGTATGAGATTTTAATAGTGTAATATCTCCAGAAATACATTTTTTTTTTTTTTTTTTTTTTCTGTAAAGTTTATACATTAAAATTTAACTAAATACATATTTGTATAACTGCCAAGTTTTTTAATTTTTACAAGAAGATTTAATACCACTAAATCATAAATTAAATACTTAGAACGATTTTCTGTTAATTAGGTATGGTTTACTCTATTGTAATATAAAATTAACAGTAGATATTCTTAAAACAAAAACACCCTAAATGTTGGAAATCTGATGTAATTCTGAATAAGTAATAGTAATTACAAAAAGATAATTTTAAATACAATGGTATAATACTGTGCAATTAATTTTGAGTTCGTCGGAAAGTAATTTCTTTTTTTCCAAGCAAAGGACTTGTATTGTAAGTCATTGTATTTTTTCACACCATCTTTACAATTAAGCTGCATTTTCATTATATATTGTGACAGCTTATATAGCAAGGCTGGTTTATGAAAAAGTTCGTTTTGTTCTGCTCAGTAAGTTTTGATTGGTGCCCTGTCAAATAAAGGAAATCAGAAGCGACATTTTCGACATATTTTGTTTTTGCTGTCAAAAAGGCGAAAATACTGTTCAAACAAGGAAAAAAGTATACGATGTGCATACAGAAAATGTATTTAAAGAACGTCAGTGTCAAAAATGGCTTACTAAATTTTGTTCCGGCAATTTTGACGTTGAAGATGCATTACGTTATGGAAAACCAGTTTATACTAATGAAGACAAAATGAAGTATTGATTTATGAAAACTACAAAATAACAACTCATGAGATCGCTAAGAAACCGATGGAAGTGGAGAATATATAATTCAATAAAATATTTATACGATATAATTAAATCGTCTTTCATTTTCAAAGGAAAAAAACGAAATTATTTTCCGAACAGCTCAATACAAAGTGACATCCATTATCGGGGTGATAATGTAGCAACCCTACGAGGAACAGATTCATTTAGAGTGCGGAGAGTATCCCGAGGAATGGAAGCCCATACGTTTTCAAATATTCTTCATAGTTTAACATCCTATTGAGGCTGGGACAAAGCAGACAAATGGCGACCGATAACGTCCCACTGATTTTCAATTGGTGAGATTTTATGATACCTTGAAAGCCAAGGAAAGAACTGGACATGCTACAAGGCTTCGCTGCTAGTGATTGTATCGTGCGGTTGCACGTTGCCTTTCTGAAAAAAAAAAAAAAAAGAAAACATTTTGCATGCGCTGAAAGTATAGTAGTATAACCGGCTACAGCACCAAATTAACATATTGTCGTGCAGACCAGAGATAACTTGTTAACTTTTGTGATGATGCGTCAAATCATTGTGGTTTGCTGACTAGCGGTATGGAATTCATCAATTGTGTTCAGATTCTCTCTATCCTTCCATATCTCTAGACACTCACCAGGGGACTATTCTTAGACAAACAGAACCGAGCCACGTTGTTGAAAGCCACATATACTTCAGCGTATGTCTAAAAGCACTAATTATCTACAGTTAGTCCCTAGGTGAGAATTTCAAGGCGGGGGAGAATAGAGAAAATCTGGACATTATTGTTAACCGATCAAAATTTAGATTTTTTTTTGGAGGGGGGGGGGGGCTTAAAAATTATTTTTATGATAAGAAACAATGCAGCACAATCTGAACTCTCGTATATCAATTACGTGTAATATTTTATATGATTATCATTATACAATCAATCATTTAATGACTGCCCTTCTTTCTTAAAAGTTTCACGGCATGATACCATAAACAACACTCCTTTATTACCAAATTTTATTCATTCATGTGTGAAACAATGGTACATAAAATAACTCTTTTTTTTATTCTCAATAATTTTTTAAAATGAACTGTCTATCTCATTTTATATGTAACTATCCCAATGGTAATTTGTTTTCTTCTTATTTACTGGAAGTGATTGTTTAGAACTTTTAATAGAATTTGTGTATGTTATGGTAAAGTTTTACAAAACTCTCATTATTTTGTATTTATCTCATGTTATTTTATTTTATTTATAACTGCTAAAACATTGCCTCACTTAAAAAATATTTGAATTGAGTCATTTAAATGAAATCAATATTTTCGAAATTCCTTTATTACACTAGCTACAGTGACTTTACAAGATTTTTCTGAATGATACAGTTACAGATTTCTGGTAATTTTGTGATATCAGTTCTACAGAAATGGTTAGACAATACATACTTTCACACAGGTTGTAAGATTTTCATGTTATATGAAACAATATTATATACACACATATATATATATATATATATATGTATGTATACTTATGAAACATTAATGTTTTGTATAAAAATTGATATTCAGAATAGATGTTAAGGGAGATATATTTTAGAAATATTTTCATTGAATATGAAAGTACTTCAGAATTTAATTCATATCCCATATCCGAAATCCAAATGCTTAGTACCAGGACATATTATAGTCCCTTAGGATAAAATTTATACATAAATATTTTATAAACCTATCACATTCTTACACGTTTTAATGAGTAAAATTTTAATCCTTAAATGCTTAGGTGCCTTGAGATTTTCTTTATTAATTGTTATATTTATTTATTTGCTTTTCAAAACAATGAAATTGTATTTACGAGTGCATTAAGTATCGAGAATTTCACAGTACATTTAAAATAATCTTAATACAGCAGATATAAATAAAGTGCAATAAAGCAAACAATAATTGCAACATTGCAAATTTTCATAATTACACACTTTAATTATTTCTGAATAGCTCTTTAAATGAATCAAAATATGTGCTGTTACGTTTATAATATGATTTTTATTTTAATGGTGCATGGTGCTTAGAATTCGGTAATGAACAGGGAACAGACACACAAACATATATACCTCAATTATTATTATTATTATTATTTATGTAATTTAAAGATTTTATAACAATATTATTAAAAGAAGACATTAATGGTAAATATAATATAATATATATATATATATATATGTGTGTGTCTGTGTGTGTGATATATATATATATATATATATATATATACAGGGTGATTAGAAAAAAACTACCCCGATATATGAGACCATAGCTACCATACCGTTTCGAGAAACTGAATAAAAATTTGGTGGAAGGTATTTTGAAGTATGCGCTCAAGAATTATAGAAAAAAAACAGTTAAACTCTATGAGTTACGGTTACAGTGAGAAAATTTAGAAAATTTCAAAAGACAACACCTACTTTTTTTTATTGAAATGGAATCTCCATAGCAAAAAACCATAAATAGCGTTAGAACGGTACCTCTAGCACGAAAATCGGCAGCGCTAGCAGGCTAACAAAAAAAGAAAAAAAAACGACTGTTACGTGCCTACCAGAGCACCACTGTCATTTTTTTAATGACGTCACATTTCACACTGAGTCTTTGGTTCAGACTAAAATCTACTGATTCTGCTTCGAAACGAAAAGAAGAGACCAAGGTATACTTAATTTCGTGTAAGGCTACCGAATAAATGTTTTAATTTCGTTGTTAGTCGTAAGAAGCTGTCATGATGACGTCATCACAGTACGTGAAAAACAAGGCATTGTAAAATGGCATTCAAAACCAATCTTGATGATGATGATGATGTTTCCCAGTAAGCGGCACATTGTTTACAGAGCAAGAAAACACATCACGCATTTCATAATGCCTTATTTTTCACTTAGTGTGATGACGTCACTCATGACGGTGTCTTGCAACTAACAACGAAATTAAAACCTTTATTCAGTAGACCTACATGAAATTGAAGGTACCGGGGTCTATTCTTCTTGTTTCAAAGCAGAATCAGTAGACTTTTGTGAGAGCCGAAGACTCAGTGTGAAATGTGACGTCATTAATAAAATGTAAGTCGTGCTTTGGAAGGCACATCACAGCTGCTTTCTCTTTTTTTCTTAGTATGCCTAGGGTTGGTGATTTTCATGCTAGAGGTACCGTTCCAACGATATGTATGGTTTTTTGCTATGGAGATTCCATTTCAATAAAAAAAAAGTAGGTCTTGCCATTCGAAATTTTTAAAATTTTGTCACTATAACCGTAACTGTTGTTTTTTTATATAATTCTTGAGAGCATACCTTAAAATTCCTTCCACCAAATTTTCATTCAGTTTCTCGGAACGGTATGGTAGCTATGGTCTCATATATCGAGGACTTTTTTTTTAATCACTCTGTATATATGATTTAAAAATTTAAGGAATACTTCTTACAAAAAAAAAAAAAAAAAAAAAAAAAAGAAGTAATATTAGTTTAGTTTAATCTACAAATGTGTGTAATTGATTTTACGCATTAAAACCTTTAATTAAAATATTTTTTCTGTGTATACATTATCTTAAATATTTTTAATAAATAATTTTCTGAAAGTTTCTCAACATACTGAAAGTTTTTTCAGTTTTTATGTTATCATTTTTTTTAATCCTTGATTAATTCTAAGAAGTATTAAAAAATATTTACAAAAGATCGTCATTATTTTGTTATAACCTCTAAAAAATACTTCGATAATTCTTAATTTTTATTTATTGGTGAAAAATGTATTATAATTTAATCGCGCAATTTAAGCATTACACGTCTTTTTATTTATTTATTCATTTATTTTTAATTTAAATTTCTACACTTCGTACTACATATTAACTTTACTGATTCAATATATTTTGAACCTTTTCAAGAAACTGGGTGAACTGAGTGTAGGATTTCCCAATATAATGAAAGCACGAAAACTCTTTAATAAGATGGTATATATGAATAGTTTTAATTTTCTATCTCTCTAGCAGCTAACGAAAAATGTTATTTAGCGAAGAACGTAACCTGCACTATCAGCTAATTTCAACTATCAATGAATACAGAGGCTGTTCGCACATTTTTTAGACGATTTTATTTCGCAGTAAGAAAAAATCGTTTGCACGGAGAATTTTATTTTCACAACAGTTATATTTTTGGAAGTTTTATTTATCTTCTGATATTTAGAATTTTTGTTTAGATGCAAAAATGCGCTTTTAAAAAGGCAGTGGATGGAAGGATACGTTTCCGCTTTTTCCAAAGAAAGTTTTTAGTGAAATCTTTATGAAAAGCATTTATCAGGTGAAAAATGGAAAAATGTCACAACAGTAGATGAAACTTGCTTCTATTTAAGTGGTTGCAATAAAAAAAGATCAATTTATTATCACAAAAGTGGAGAAAAATTTTTTTGCTACATGGTTCCATGAATCAAAAGAAAGTTTTTCTAAAGGATTTATGATTGTCACTGGTTTTTCATACAAGCGCAAGATAAAAGCAAAAAAACAGGTTACAAAACTGTCAAAATCAGCTCTAAATACTATAAAGAACATATTTTAATTCCAATTTTTAAAAATGAAAATCCAGATATTTATCCACAATGCCATCAATCCGTTGAACTGTATCAAGACAAAACAAGCAGCCACACATCACAATTCGCAATTCGCAATTGCTTTTCTAGAATAAAATGGAACAAAAAACGGGAATTAAAACCATACCCTTCACTGATATTTCTGCTAAATCTCCTGATGTATCACTGTTGGATTTTTGTGTTTTTCGACTCTTAAAATCAGCATTATCCAAACATCGACCTACAACTCTTTGTGGACTTTGGAAAGCCGTTCAAGAGAAGTAAAAAAATATACCTCTTTAAATATTATAAAAAGCATTATTATCATCGAAACTATGATGTAGAATGATAGTTAAGAACAAGGGCTATCAAACTGAACAAATAAAACTCGAAATATGAGTGAAATTGTTTCAGTACACTCCATCAAAATCGTCTAAAAAATGTGCGAACAGCATCTGTACTAATAAAATAATAACATGCAAATTAACAACTGGCTTAATTACATTTGCCTTAAACCAATACATTAATAAAATTGATAAAAATAAATAAATAAATAAGTAAATAAATAAATATAAACAGGACGTTGTGGCCATTGTAAAACATTTTTCTATATCTTTCTACATAAAATACACACCAGTACAAATGGCTCAATAAAATCATAAATTATTTAAATTATTTTCCTTGATGAATACAGCCGATTTTCATCTCTGAGAAATATAACACTAAATGTCAAAAGAAAATCAATTTTATGCCTGAGAAATAACATGTAAAAAAAAAAAAAACAATTTTAAAGATTTTTTTAAATAAATATAATTAACACATAATGAGCGCAGGATTTATTTTAGTTTTAATTAACGCAGATCTATAATTCAATTGCTTGTTTTAAAGGCAATGACACGTTCTATTGAAAAATACTCATCTTGAAAAATTACGTATCTCGAGTTTGCATATTTTTTCTTGGTTGACTATTAATATTATAAATAATTCTAAATAATTGTACATTAGCAAAAAAATGTTTCTCCTAGTGTGCATTTATGAAAATTTTATCTTATTCTGCCATATTAAAAATAATAAATAAACGAGCTGTCAATTCTATCAGTTACATGTTTTTACTGAAAGTTTACAGGGACCAACTTAAGTCAATGTGCAACTATATATAAAATTGTATGAAATTCAGCGTATTAGTTCTTCAGCTAGAGATGCCACAAAATACTTGTCACAAGCAAACACACAAACACACATTCTTGTAAAGGTCAAATTGTATTCCGGTCCACTCAAAACGTGTAATTCCATCGGAAACTAATAGATGAAAATTCTTACCAACCCATTACTATATTCTATTTAATAACGAAGAAAGTTTCAATAATTAATAACGAAGAAAGTACATAATTATCTTTTATCTTTATAAGTATTAGGTTTCATTTAATTTAAACTAATCTCTGTTTCAAGAATAAGACATTATAAAAATACCCGCATTTGCTTATACAGAGAAAAGTTTTCTTATACGTAATTTTAATTAAAATTATCCATGTTCGTTCAAAGTTTGTCAATTATTTGCGAGCATAATAAATTACCTAAATGAAACTGGAAGAAATATTCTTGATGAAAATTTAGTTGATACTAATAAACTCCTATAAAATGAAATTAGTTTATAATAAAACTATGTAATATAACTGTGCAATAATAATAATAATAATAATAGTAATAATAATTAACATATTACAGATGGTAATTTTTTTTTAATAACCGATTACTTTCTTGTAAAAATGAATGATGAGCAGGATATTCCAAAAATGTATGTTTAGTATGTCTAATATAACAATAGACTTCAATATTATTTATTTTCAAGGTCAATTTAGAAAACTTTTTTTTTTTTTTTTTAAGAACCAATTGTGATTTAAGCGAGACGTATTAAACCGTCGACGGCCTCAACCATTCTCGCTCTTCGACGTCTGTTTACAGTCATTTTTGTTCTTTTATCCATTCCAGTTTTACCCTTATTTATTAATTATTATTATTATTTAATTTTCTTTCTTTTTTTTTTTTTTTTTTTTTTTTTTTTTACACATTTGACATTGTGAGTTTTTTTCGTTTTCATACCATGCTTTGTTCTATGGATTTTTTTACTCTTTTTTCCCGTGTTTCTATGAATTTTCAGCCGTTTTTCCTCGTTTTTTACATTCTGGGCGGTGGCTCCCACCCACCGCCGAGCCAAATATAAGCGAGACGTATTAAATCCTCGACGGTAGCTTTAATGCCCGAAACCACCCGTTACCGCTCTTCGATGTCTTTTTCTAATCAATTTTGTCCTTTTATTCCTTTCGGTGTTACCTCTTTTTTTTTTTTTCACACTAGACAGTGTGAGTTTTTTTTCGTTTTCATCCATGGATTTTGGACTCTTTTCTCCCGTATTTCTATGAATTTTCAGCCGTTTTTCCTCGTTTTTTTACATTCTAATGTGCCATGGAAACAGAATGGAAATATTCTGAACGGGTGAAAACCGAAAAAGACATGAAAAGAAATACTGAGCAAACATAGAGAATAACAATGAATCCGAACAGAAAAGTGCAACAGCGTACATATTCTTGCTGGTTTCTACAAATAAAATTATTAATACTGCTTTCTCTAAGATATCCACTAGGTAATAATCTTGAATAACATATGTGCTGAGTGTTATAATAATTTTCCTTAATAATGGAGGAAAGATAATAAAACCGAAGGACAATTAAAAAAAATATATATGGGGAGAAATATATAACATTTCTTTTAATGCTAAATTTTTACACTTAAATGACAGTTTTTAATGATTTTCGCAATTTAAGTTACATATAATGTTATTATTAATGAATTGCTTTCGGGTAACGAAGACAATATATTCTTACACAGAAAAAAAAAATATATATGACATTTCTTTTAATGTTAAATTTTTAGACTTAAATGACAGTTTTTAATGATTATTGCAATTTAAGTTACAAATAATATTACTATTAATGAATTGCTTTCGGGTAACGAAGACAATATATTCTTACACAGGAAAAAAAAATGCTTTAAAGTGTTTCTCTGAAAAAAAAAAAAAAAAAAAATGTTTAATAACAATTTTACGAAATTTTGTTTTGCATTGTATGTGCTGGTTTAGACTAACGGCAATGTCCTTTACGGTATAGACTGCTGAAGATAAAACAAAAATAATTTAATTGCGAATATTTAAAATATTTTTTAAAAAATAATATACCGTTTAAGATGAATGCAAAAATGCGGAGAATAGTGTTTAAAAATGGAAAATACCCCAGCGGCAATGCTTTAACTTTACTTTTAGAATCTAGATTCTATTCGCTTAAGGGAACAACAGAGTTCTTTTAAAAATGAAAAAAATGAAGAAATTTTCTATCAATTTTCAGACAAAAAAAAAAAAAAGAATGGATGCATCTGCAAACATTTTTCTGTGTGTGTGTTAACTAGTACGATGGTTAACTACTATTGATTAAAAATATGATTTTGGTTTACTCGAATATATTATTTTATTACATATTAAAAAAAAAAAAAAAAATTAAGGGTGCTTTCTTACTGTGCGCATGATATTTCAAAAAGTATTTGAGATTGTACTTAAAAATTTTCTAAACCATACATTTTAACATAATGAATAAAATGAACTATAAATAAGAAGTTCTGTTGAATCGAAAAAATATTATGATCGTGGTAATATAAAATGAATTAATGGTAATTTCATATTTCAAATTTAATTATTAATTAAACTCCATATTATTAAAATAATTAAAACCTTTTACTTCAGATTCTTAATGTGATTTTTTTTTTTTTTTTTTTTTTTTAATTTAATGTAAAAAGTATAAGGATAAAAAAAATTGTAATTGATATATCCTGCGCACAATGAGTAAGAGCCTCTCTTGAATAAAAAAAAAAAAAAAAAAAAAAGTTTGCAATAAACATAATATTCTATTTCAAAATAAATGAAAATAATAATAATTAAAAAATAAATAAATAAATAAATAATCAAGGGTATTTATTTACTGTGCGCATGATATTTCGAAATGTATTTGAGATATGAACTTAAAACTTTTCCCAACCATACACTTTGGCATAATGAATAAAATGAACTAAAAATAATTAATTCTGCTAAATCGAAAACAAGTCCTTCCGGCTTATTCAGAAGGGTAGGTTGATTTCTTTTTCCTTATCAAGTGGCCGTCATTTTTTTTTAAAACGGCGGCTACAAATTATTAATGCACTTGGTAGAAATATTGATGTAGGCTATGAACATATTGAGTTTTAAGCAAATCGGTTCATAAATACCTTTATATGTGAATTTAAAATTTTCAAGTGGCCGGCGCTTGGAAACAAAATGGTGAGTTAAGTTGACAAATATATGAAATGTATTTGTGACATAAGTCTACTGTACACATATAGTTCGAATTAATTCAAAATCTCAAAAGTCATCGTGTTGAAAAATTAAGTGGCTGCCACTTCGATCAAAATGGCAGAAAAAGTTGCTCATCTAAGATATCGTTGCAAATTTGAAAATAATTTTTTTTCTAGAAATTCTTTCAAAGAGGCTTAGTTAGTTGATAAAATGTTAATTTTCTGCATTTCTAGTTTGTTTTAGCATTAAAATAGCCTAATTTTTCCTTAAAAACGCATTAAAAAGATCCAGTAACGCAAGCAATGGATTTGGCGCCAAATTTGGCGACTTTTTTGGCGACTTTTGGCGAGAAAATACTTATTAGCGATGTACCAAAGATGGACGCAATAACGTGATTGGTTCACGAGTTACGTGAATTTTCTAGATTTTTGTTGTTTGAATGATAAATCCATTTTTTAACTTTGATTTGAATTGATTAAGTATTTCTAAAGTTACCGTGCTAACAAATTTTCAAGTGGCCGCCAGTTGGAAACAATACAGTTACAAGTTGCCCAGCAAACACATGCAAGATATTTGAAGCTTAGGTTCACTGTCCAACTGTGGTTTAAATCAATGCCGTGTTCCAAAAGTTATTATTATGGCTAATTTTCAAGTGGGAGTCTAAGTGGCTGCGACTTGGAAACAAAATGGCAAAACAACTTGCCCAGCGAAATCATCCAGTATATTTGTATGATAAGTTCGTTGTTCAGTTCTAGTTTAAATTAAATCAGCATTTCAAAAATTATCGCCATATGAAATTTTCAGGTGGCACGACTTGGAAAAAAAAAGCGGAGTGAGATGCCTAGCGAACTTATCTGAGATATTTGAATGATAAATCCACTACCCAAATTGGATGCAAATTGATTCTGTATTACTAGAGTTACCATAATGACAAATTTTCAAGTGGCCGCCACTTGGAAATAAAATTGCGGATCAAGTCACCAAGTGAACTTATCCTAGATATTTGAACCATCAGTTCACTATGCAACTTTTTTTTTGAATCAGTTTAGTATTTTAAAAGTTATCGTGATGGCATATTTTCAAGTGGCTGTGCGATTTCAAGTGGTTGAAACTTAGAAACAAGATGTCGGGACAAGTTGCTCAGTGAAAACATTCAAGATAATTATATGATAATATCACTGTCCAAATTTGGTTCGATTTGGAGTATTATTTCAGAAGTTATCGTGATTTTAAATTTTCAAGTGGGAGCCTGATTTCAAGTGGCCCCGCTTAACTTAAGATATCTGCCACTTTATTAAAAATGGCAGATATAGTTTAATAATAAACTTCATTGAGATCCTTATGTGGTCAGTATTTACATCAAAATTCAAACAATTTCGGAATACGCTTTTTACAATTTAAAGTTGAAATTTTCAAGTGGTCTCCACTTGAAAACAAAATGGCGGAGCAACTTGGTTAATAAACTCATCTAAGATATTTATACGATAAGTTAAGACACTGTCTAAATTTGGTTCGATTTGGAGTATTATTTCGGAAGTTATAGTGATTTTAAATTTTCAAGTGGTAGCCTGATTTCAAGTGGTCCCGCTTAACTTAAAATATCTGCCACTTTATTAAAAATGGCGGATAAACTTCATTAATAAACTTCATTGAGACCCTTATGTGGCCTGTATTTAAAACAAAATTCAAGCAAATCTTGCTTTAAATATGCTTTTTACAATGTCAGTTTAAAAATTTTCAAGTGGCTGCCACTTGAAAACTAAAGGTCGGAGCAACTTGGTTAACGAACTCATCCAAGATATTTATAAGATCAATTCACTGTCCAAATTTGGTTCGATTTGTAGTATTATTTCGGGAGTTATCGTGATGACAAAATTTTCATTATAGATAGATAGATATATATATATATAGATAAACGAAGTGATTGCAATAGGTCGATTTCTAAAGAAATCAACCTAAAACATTATGATTCGTAAAATATGAATAGTTTAAAAGTAATTTCATATTTAAAATTTAATTAATAATTAAACTCCATATTATTAAAATAATCGAAACCTTTTACTTCAGATTCTTAATTTGATTTTTTTTTTCCATTTAATGTAAAAATTATAAGGAAAAAGAAAATTGTAATTGATATATCCTTCACGCAATGAGAAAGAGCTCTCTTGAATTTTTTATTTTTTTATTTTTTATTTTTTATTTTTTTTTAATAATCTGCAATAAAAATAATTTTCTATTTCAAAGTAAATCAAAATAATAATTTTAATCAAGTGAGTTGTTATACTAGTTAACCCACACAAAATACATAAATAAAAAAAACTTTCATTCAATCTTTAAAAAAAAAAAAAAAATCTGAAAAATGAGAAAAAAAATCTCTTCATTTTCTCATTTTTAAAAGTAGGCTGCCCCTTAAAAGCAAGACACATAATGGCGGAAAAATATTTCTAAAGTTAGTTCAGTGAATTTAATGTTGGATTAGTGCTACGCTATGGGGAGTTCGGGACGGTCTCTGACTTACCCCTAAAGAAAGTTCGGCCGCTTAATGGAATGACATTTCTTAGATAAAATCATATTAAGTATGTAGATGTAGTACCTTTTAATACTTTATATAGATAAAAGAACATGTAATTGAAAATTTTTGTAATTATTTCATCTATCTGTAACAATATATTAATTGAGGTTGATTTATAAAAATATTCAGTAGTAAAAGGAAGTATTTATTCTTAAATATATATTTATATATAAATATATATATATACAGAATATCAAGAACAATAAAACAATTATAAAAGAAAGATTTTAACTTATAACAAAACATGTTATATAACACTACTATTATTATATTTTACAGCTAAATTCAATTAAAGACATTACATACAATTTAGTTAAAAAAAACATATTGTAAGCAAAAAATGGAGGTGTAGATGAGATTTGTATAAATCCAGAAATATATTCGTATATTAATTTTTATCCCGACCTAACACAACTCGTACGATTTGAAGTTAAACAAAAATTAAAAATTTGTATTATTATTTTTTTAAGAAGATAAATTGAACATTTAAGTAGTGATTTATATCATTTATCTCCCAAAATCACCTTCTAAATTGAGTTTTATTTTACTTTATAAATAACTGTACCATACCATTTAAATAACAAATATATACTATTCCCAGCGTTCTGATTATTTTAAAAAGATACTTTTTGTGTGTCAAATGCAAAAATTTAAATTGAAAATAAAACTCTTTCCTTGTCCTGCTTAAAGTTTAATGCTTAAAAAAAAAAAAAAAAAAAAAAACTTTACAAAGAAAAAGTCTAATTGAAAATCTTGATGTTAATCATTTTAGAAAATGCTCATGTCGCCTTACATTATGCATACAGCACACTGAAATAATGGTGTCTCTATTTGAATGTTTTATACAGCACTTAAAATTTTAGAATCCAATGCAGAATTGTATAACGCGTAATTCAAATTCAAATGAACCTCTTACGAAATGTACCCATTTCTTTTTAAATGATATTTTTTTATTTGAAGTTACATTATAATACACTACTGGCCACTAAAATTGCTACACCAAGAAGGAATAATAATAACGGAATGAAATTTGTTGGACACATACATTATAGTAGGAAGAACAATTGATTAAAATTTCTGGAAATTTGGAGTAATATGTACTGAGAAAACAGTACATAAAGCAGCGACCTCTATGAGCAATAACAGCACATATCTGACTAGGCATTGAATCGAACAGCGATTGGATGACATGTACGGGTAGAGCACTTCATGAAGTTTTAACACGATGCCACAATTCATCGATCGAAGTTACTGGTGAGTGGTGGGGGGCCAGTCGTTTTTCAATCGCTGTTCGATTCAATGCTTAGGCAGATAAGTGCTGTTGTTGCTCACTGAGGTCGCTGCTTTATGTATTGTTTTCTCAGTACATATTACTCCAAATTTCCTGAAGTTTTAATCAATTGTTCTTCCTACTATAATGTATGTGTCCAACAAATTTCATTCCGTTATTATTAATCCTTCTTGGTGTAGCAATTTAAATGGCCAGTAGTATATTTATATAAACGCCAATGTGCCTTAATTCCATTTCGAAGCAACTGAGTTTGGGAACGATAATTTGCATAAAACATTATAAATGAAAATAAGCTAATTATTTATTGAATAATTATGTAATTAAAAATATATATATTCTTATTACTTGGAATAAATAATATTTATATGATATGTGGTTATGAACAACTATTTAATATTTAATAGAAAATTCGAGTACTAAAAATTTTGTATTTCAAACTATTAAAAATAAAGTTCAGAGTTTAATAAAAGGATTTGGCCAATTTAATCTAACTTTATTACAACAACTTTTTCTTTCTTTCTTTTTTTTTTTTCAATTCAGTGCTAATTTTCGCCGATTTAGTAGAATGTAGTACAAGATTTGCAAATGCAAAATTGTGAAGCACAGAACCATTAATTTTATGAATATTGGTTGTAAGAAAATTGACCTGAATCGTCATTCTTTTATTAGAATGTTGAATTTTTAACAGCGTAGTTTACGCTCTGCGATTAACGTATATTATAAATTTCCTCATACTTTTCAATCTAAAATTCATAAAATATTCTGTTTTTGCATTATAAAGTAAATTTACGATAACTTTCTAGTACCTATGTATGTTATAGAAATTTTTGTTTTTAAGGCAGAAATTTCGAAGCTGTTTTTCCGTTTTTACGAAGTTTGTAAGGTCATGAATCCGTAAAGCAAGATTTTAGCGACTGATCTCACTGTCTGGGCTGATGTTCATGATTTTGTTATCTATATATCTAAAAACAATGTTACCAAGGTGTCCAAATATGGTTTTCCAAATCGGTATTGAAAATGGAAGCAATTTGAAACTTTTCATTGATATCGGGAAAATGACTCTTGTATATAGAAGCATGCAAAACTATTAAAAAATACTTTACCTTTATTAGAGAGAGACAATATATATACTACAGTTTAACATCGTTAGATATCACTAAATAAAATAGAAGTGATATGTATATTTATATACATTCACACATATATATATATATATATTTGGAAAAATGGAATGGATGGAATTGTTATATATATATATATATACTATAGGTGCCAACATTTTAATTTATTCCGGAGTACTTTTAGCCCCACTTTTATTTCCCACCATTTTACTTATAGAAAAATTTCCCCCAAAATACCATTTCGATACAATAAGAAAAATATACTTTAAAAAAAATAAGTGGTATGGAATAAAGACGGGGCTAGAAATACTCCGGGATAAATTAAAATGTTGGCATCTATAATTATACCAGTTAATAGTTGCTTGTTTCCAAATCTAAAATCTATCTTTTTTTATATGAAAAGTCATGTGCCGTATTATAAAACTCATTTGAAGGTGTAATATTAAAATTTTCAATAGAAATTATTTATTTAAACGATAACGTCTTTTTAAACACCGAAATGTTCGATAAAAAAACATATTTAAACTTTAATATCAGATAATGTGATTTACAAGAAAGAATCCTTATTAAATAAGGTTATCCGATGAAAGAAAACTTGCTGACAAGAATATTATATTACAAATTTTATTGTTAATTGCACATTTGCGGCTTGCTACTTTGCAAACATAAGTAAATCGTTTAATCGGTTACTTGACACCTGTTTTAAATGAGAGTTAATTAGGCCATGTTTTTCTTTTCTTCTTTTCTTTTATCGTTTCTTTCCGAGTTTCGAAATTGGAACATTCGTCATGAAATAATAAAGAATAACTTAAATAAAAAGCTATAAATATTAAACTTTGATAGACTCTGTAAACAATGATTCTGAGTTTTAAGGATTTTTTTTTTCACTTAGAAAAATGTTAATACTATAGTTAGTTTTATATGCACACAGTATACATCTATGCTATATCAACTTCGCTGTTAACATCACGGATAACTTAAGTACTTTTAATCGTGATCGCAAATTTTATCATTTTTATCAAACAATTTTTATAGAATTTTTGCTTTGATTTCATCAGAATAATGAATAATAATAGTATCTTGATTTGGTATCCAAAAAGAAGTAACTAATATTGTAAATAAAAGTTAAAACACGGTACAGATGTGTACTCTGTAGTTTTACGTAGTGAAAATATTTTTATTCGCCAATGAGAGGTGACTACGTGTTTGATTATATCTCTTCTTTTTACGTCACATTTTATTATGTATCACCCAATCATACAGAAATTACATGACTTGTCAAAAACTTTATTTCTAATAAATCGCTTGTTTCTTCATCCGATAATCGTAAATGTCTGCCAATGAAACACTGGTCTATTTCTTCAGAAAGTAATTATTCAATATCTAAAATTTGTGCTGATTAAATTTAATTAAACACCAAATTATTCTTAAGGAAATGGTAACGGTAATTTTTTTTCTTTTTTCTTTTTTTTATTACTATTTTACAATCATAAAAATTTCATACACATGCATTGAAATATGACATTAGGGTTCGTATGGCCCTTGAATTTGCTTAAATTTCCCTATTGCTAATGTTTGCTATAAAAATAGCCAATAAAATTAAAAAGAAATGTGTTGTTAGAATATATTGATGGAAGAGTCTTTGAAAAAATGCGAGTCTGCACATAACCTGAGTATTAACAATTATATCAAAATTTCTCTATGTGTTAAGTTAAATATATATATATATATATATATATATACAAGATTTTTTAAAATTTCTATTAAAAAAAAGAAAAAAAAAGGAATGCTTCCTGTTTATTAATTTTTAATTTTTTGCTCTAGATTTTACATAATTATATTTTAACAATACGTTCTAAATATGTTTGTGTAACACTTTGGAGGCATAGATATATTAATTTTCAAAAATATTTTTACATTTGAATGTTAAAAATATGGATTAAATTCCATTATTATTAAAACCAGATAAAATATAATAACTTAAAATCGGTGGAGTGGGGTGGAGGGAGAAATAAAAATATAATGAGCAGAAAGACTTTAGAATTTTTTAAAATTTTAAATTTATAATTAATTTCTTTATTTAAATAGTATTTCAGAAATTTTAATATATTTAGTATTATTACATTTCAATGCATAACCTTTGCATTTTCATAACTGTAAGACAACACTATAGTAAATCATTTATAAAGTCCACAACCTCTTAACCTGCTTTAAAATAGCGATACTTTAATAAAAGTTTAAAACTGTATCAGTTTTATAAAATATCTAAATTTTACCGAAATTTTATTTAACGAATATTTGAAAGGTATACCAGGTCATCAGTCTTTATAATTTAAAGACTTTAAAACTTTTGAAACTCGGTAATTTTATGTACTAAGTTATTTAACATAATACAAAAATATTTATTATAAAGAATATAAGGAATTAGAAATATTTTAAAATGTATCTAACTTTTAGAATTACGCATATCTATATAAATAAATATATATATATATAACATTTTATCTGAAGTCATATGATCACGTAATTTTTTAGTTATGGCTTCTTTTCCAGTAATTTTTTTTTTTTTTTTTTTTTTTTTTTTGTTACATGGTGATAAAAATTTTTAGCAGTCTACGTACTGGTTACGATTTAACGATAGCCGATTTTTAAATGTCAATTAAAACTTTCTTTTATTTCATTAATTGAACTAAAATATGAGTTAATAAAGGTATATATTTAAAAATCTTTTTTGTGAAAAGGGGAGATTTAACCTTAGTAACTTTATCAATACTTCATTTCCATAAAATACAATGGGATTTGAGACATTTTAATTTCAGTTCTCTCTATAAAGAAGAGCATTAATAATTGAAAACAAGATTTGAAAAATAATTTTTCAATTCGGGAAGATAAAATGTAACTTGTTTTGTTAAAGAATATACTTAAACGTGTAAATTGAAATTTTACTTTTGAAGGAAATGATAGTCAAACCTATAGTTATGAGGTTAATTTTGTAATATAAATGTATCAAACTGGAAATGATATTGTTAATCATCCCCCCCAAACAAATATATATATATATATATATATATATATATTATTTTTAAGTTTTAAAATTTTTGCCAGTGTTCATTACAAGTCTCATTATACTATGATACAACCATTACCTTAAAATTTCCTTATAATTTTAACCATAAGATAACATCAAATATAAACATTATATTCAAATATTTAAATTCAAAAACTTCTTCAGACACCATACAATTAATGTAAGCACCACCGGTTTCGTAAGGATGTGGCCTTTCTTCATCAGGTGGAAATGAACAATTAAAAACATTAATATTTAATATCATAAACATTATTATTATTTTTTTTAAATATATATATATATACATTTTTAAAAGTTAACTCAAACATCTAAAATTCTTAAAAATCGACATTGTAAGTTTTATCTTAAATTACACGATTCTAAAAATTATACGTCATAGTAACGTCATTGCTCAAAAAAAAAAAAAAAAAAAAAGCAATGAAACAAAAACTTAAATGTATAATATTCTTCTTTATTATATTTAAAACCTTAAATGTATAATATTATTCTTGAAAAGAAGAATAAAACCTAAGGTGCAATAATTTATTTTTAATCCCTAGCAAAATATATTTACAAAATATAGTAGATTCCCGATTATTTCTCGCATTGATTTATATATTTTCCTTGATATTTTGTCTAAATTTTTCTATTTTCTATAAAATTTAATTGTAAAATTTAACTGTATACCTAACTGCATAATTGATTACTTTTTAAATCTATCATAATTTATACACTGAGAAAATATATATATATACCGTCTTCATCTAGAATGAATAAATGGTCATTTTTAAAATCCATTATTCAAAAATATAGATTTTCGAGCTATGCGCATAAGGCACGCCAATAAATTGAATAGAAGAAATGATCGAGAATTTCTTGTCTACACATTTCTAGATGGTGAAACAATATTCTGAAAATTATGAGTATTCCGAATCTTTTGTATTGTGAGAAATTCTCGTTTGGTTTTCTAGAATTGGATAATAAATCAAGATTATAGTTGCTGAAACCGACTCTTGTATTCGCATTTATTTACAGAGATTTTTAAATAACTTTGCCCTCGAGAATATAGGCAAACGCTCTAGAATTCTAATAAGGCTTTCTAGAACTCTTTTTCAAAGGGGACTAAAATTTATAACGATGACATGAAACTATTTTTTCTAGAGACACAATTTAGATTCTAGCTGTCACTTACAGAATTTTTTCTCAGTGTAGTAGCAAAAATGTAAACGAAAATAGAGGTCTTGTATAATCCGCATGTGGATAATTAAAATTTTACTGTATATTTTTATTATAATTACATCAAAAAATACCTATTCAAAGATTTGGATCAAATTAAAAATATTAAATGAAAATGAACTCATGTATTTAACGAAATACATCTTTTAAGTATTTTAGAAATTCCAGTAGACATCGGATGAATAAACTTAAAAATCCCCGTGAAATTGAAGCGTCAAAAATTTATAAACTTATAACCAACATATGTAATAATTAAAAAGATAAAATCTTAACATTTTATAGAGAATTTTTAGTTAAAGGTCAAGGAATTAACATGTATCATTCCTTTTTATAGTTTATTTTATTATATATATATATATATATATATATATACTTATAAGAACTTTCCAATTAATATTTATTTTGTTTTTAAAATATTAAAAATAAATAAATATATTTTATCTTTTTTTTTCTTTTTCTTTTTTTTATTAACCTTTAACAGATACTTGGTATTTATATGTAAAAACTTTAGTTAGATGTAAATTATCACAAGATTTATATTTATAAATTTTAATTTAATTACACGTTAATTTTTATATTTTATAGATATCTAAAGATATACCTTTTTTCAGTTATAGTTGAAGAGATATAGTTTTTTATATATTTTAACGAAATATTTAGTTGAATGTCAACCTAATATTTAATTCACATTAATTTATTTAATGTGTAAATGGCAATATTTTTCGCGCAGTTATTAAATCCTATACACACATATTTTATTAATTACTTACATCGATGTTATATTTTTATTAATGCAAATTTGTAACTACGAATTAGATAATTAAAACATATCAATTATCCTCAGGAATTTCCTGTAGTTGAAAGATTATTAATTAGAAATATGAAGTTAATAATTTAAGTTTTTATTAATACTGAAAATAAAGAAATTTATCCACCAGTATTTTGTTAGATAAGAATTTTGCTCAGTCTTTTGAAAAAGAAAAACAAGGGGGGGGGGGGGTATGAATAAACGTAATAATTTTTGTTATGGGTAAAAATCAAAAATGAATTTTTATTGTAGAATTAAAATTCTAACTGACAAATTAGGAATTTTCATGCCAAGAAATTTTATGCTTTACCAGTGACTTGAAAGAACACCTATACCGATAGAAAAATAAAACCTAACAAATAGGAAAGGTTCATTAGAAATTTGAATATTCTAAACATCTACTTAACAAAAGAGAAAAGAAAGACTAAATGAAGTTTCGAAATACGCTAAAACCTGACAAGTAATTTACGATTTCGTATTTTGTATAAGAATTAATTACTTTTAAAATAAAAGAATATTAAAGATCAAGAAATTTCTATTATAAACTTTACCAAAATAGTGAAAATATCTTGGATAGAAAAAACAAAGACTCTCTGGCTAGTTGCCAAGAACGTAAGTTCTATTCCCCTGTTCTTATGTAATTGCCTTAAAGATATTAATTTCATTTTTTTTTTTTTCATTACTTTACAAAACAATTTTTATGTTTTTAGTTGGCTCGCCGAAAAATATTGACGACATGCAGAAAATAAAACTGAAAGGTGAATGTCTAAATGGTTATATTTTAAAAACTAACTGATAAAAATGTAATATATTTATCCCATTTTCATTATTAATTTACAAACATTTTCCATTATTATTATTATTATTATTATTATTATTATTTGGGGGAAGGAGTAGGATGTATATTTCAAATAAAAGAAAAATTTCAAAAATTAAGTTTATTTTTTTGAGATTCATTACATACGGTAATTCTTGCCTAGACTTGCGTACTTCTTTCTGGGGAAAAATATAAAAAATATTGTCTACACGTCAGACTGAATTGATCTTACTTCATTATTAAATGTAAAATATGATTTTTTAATCGTGTTACTTAATAATAATAATTATAATAATAACATCTTTATATATATGTATAATTGATATATAATATGAACTCCTTCTCGAAATTTTAGCAAGATTTGCAAACGATCAGGTTTTTTTTTTTTTTTTTTTTTTTTTTTTTCAATTTAAAAAATTATATCTCGATGAAATGTTTTCAAACATTGTTTATATAACGATCAGAGTCTTCCTCATGTTTTTCAGTGAAAATTGGTTTAAGTCAACATCTAGGTACTGACAACAAATTCCGTAAAATCAATAATGTTTGTGATCACCCTGTATCGTTAAGTGCACAAAACGATCTGCAACTTTAAGCTATCTTAATATACACTCAGTACAATTTGTGGATGAATTTGTGTGACGATAGCGTGTTAAATAACGAAGATATAAGCCTTTATTTTAAAACTCAAAAAAAAAAAAAAAAAAAAAAAAAAAAAAAAAAAATCAGCATGTTTTTTATTTATGATATACGAGAGTTTTAAAAGAAAATTATTCTTACTTTCAGATAAATTAAAAATACACTTTTGAAACAATATACTGCTCTCGAAATACAAATATTTTAATTATCTAGCGAAATATAAGCATTTTTATCTAAAACGTTTTCACTGCGCATGTGCGAAATATATATATATATATATATATATATATATATATATATATAAAATGTTACATAGTTTAAAAGCTAGATATATTGGACAATTTTTGTGAAAAGTGCATTTGAAAAAAGATTTGAGTAAAAATTAACCAAATTGTCGGCAAAAGAATGAGTTAGATTTTAGATATATTCCAAGAGTTGAAATTTTTTAAAGGGTTTTTCACATGCCACGTAATTAATTTAAAGATCCAATTATTTTAACCACGCTCCAAAAGTACTTTTTTGTGAAAAACCCCTTATGAGATTGTATCTCTAAATATTTTTGTTTATTTACTAAGATTTGTGAGAAGATAAGGGGGTTTTCACAAAAAAGAACTTTTGCAAAGTATTTAAAATAATTGGATCTTTAAATTAATTACGCGGCATGCGAAAAACCCCCTTATGAAATTTCAACTCTTGGAAAATGTCTAAAATCTATATCGTTCTTTTTTGTATATTTTGCTTAATTTTTTTCTAATCAGCCTTTTTGACAAAAGTTGCCCAATATATCTAGATTTCAACCTATGTAATACATTTATTTCTATCTCTTGCACATGCGCAGTGAAGACAGTTTTCATAAAAATGTCCATATTTCATGAAATATTTAAGATATTTGTATTCCAATTGCTGTATAATATTTTAAAAGTGATTTTTCAACTTATCTGAAAGTAGGAATAATTTTTGTTTAAAACTCTGTATATTATAAATAAAAAACATGAGATTTTTTTTTTTTTTGCTTTCTGGAGCTCTCCGTTATTTCGTCACACAAATACATCCCCAAATTGAACTGGGTCTGTTTTAACAAATCCCAAAGTTACAGTTCGTTTCGTTCACTTTATGGTACAGGGTGATCACAAACATTATTTATTTTACTCAATTTGTCACTGGCCCCTTAAATTCTGTCACTGAAAAATATAAGTATGACCCAGTATTTTAAATACCCAATGTTTGAAAACATTTCATTGAGAGATAAGTTTTTAAATAAAAAAAAAACCTGATCGTTTGCAAATCTTGCAAAACTTTTGAGCAGCAGTGTATATATGTATACAAACATACAGAAAGAAAGTAATAAAACAGTAGAATCAAATTTACTTAGATTTAAACACGGATTAATGTGCCATAAACTAATGCTGTAAAAACAACGAAAATTTTAACTGTTAATATATCTTAATAAAAAATAAAAAGAAATTGGATATTCCCATTTTATTTTAGCACATAATTTTAGCTAAATTTCATCAATATAATATCTATTTTTAGTTTCTCGTTAATTGATTATTTTCATTTAAATGTAGATTTATTTTTTTAAATTAACCTTAAAATATTTATTCTTAAAAGACAGCATCAATAATATTATTTTATTATCTTGTATAATTCGCATTATAACACTCCAGTTAACATAATAAGATATATTAAAAAGTAGCAACGTATTTGGTAATCCCTGATTTAAGTAAAATATTTTTTTTTGTCTATTTTTGCTTTAAGTACATGAATTTATTTGTGATTCTGATTAAGATTGAGTGGTATTAACGTTGCACTTCTGTTGGCAATTGGCAAAGGTCTAGGATTCATCCTTATAGTGATGCTTCGGAAACAATTGTATCCCCTGCAAAGGGGATGGCTGCCTACTTCGGTAACTCCAGGACATATTGTTTGAAGAAAGATGGAAACGATTGTCGTCACGACAAATTTTATGTGCATCAGCCACCAACCAAGATACCACAACACTGGATTTATTTTTTAAAATATTTATTTAAATAGCAATAAAAACTATGATTAGCATACGGATAAATAAACGATGCATCTTTTTAGAAAAAAGGATTTTGCACTTAACGGCCCTCTTCACTTATCGTCGACGGAAGCCCGAGTCAATGTTATTCTATGGGGAAATTTTCTTTACAAATAACTTATTAACTAAAACGTATTTTTAAATTCTGTTTTCACATTCAGAAAATTGTCAACTGTTAAATTGACGGACCTTTTACAAAAATGATTTTTTTTTTTTTTTTTTATAATATTTTATTCTGAAATTGCAAAATGAAAAAAAAATTCTCATATTGAAAATTCGTATTATGCAGCTTCAAAATAAAACATTAAAAAAAAAAAAAATAATAATAAGGTCCGTCAATTTAACAGCTGAGAATTTTCAGAATGTGAAAACAGAATTTAAAAATATGTATGAGTTAATAAGTTATTTCTAAACAAAAATTTCCCATAGAATAACATTAGCTTCGGCTTCCGGCGGCGGTGAGTGAAGAGGGCTCTTCCGACCATTTTGGCGATTTGTTAATATAAAGGAAAACATATTTTTCTGACACCATTCGGCGTTATGCAGATGATTGTCTTTCGTTTAACGTACAGGAATCTTAATTTAAACCACAAACAGTTCAAATATGACCAGTCATAACATAGAATTTCCCCACAAACAATGAAAGCTAAGCCTCGTTCTATTCGTCCATTCTTCATGAAATTTAATAAATGTAATTTTAAAAGAAATCTGAAGAAAGTGCATGGAATTAGGAACATTAAAAATAAGTGTAACAAATGCTACTACAATCTATGGAGACCTATTTTAAAATGCTTTAATCTAAGCCTAAATAATATTTTCAAATAATAAGAATAAAACATATAGATTGTTATCCATTTACGCATGTCAAACATTTAAAAGCTTTCTGAAAATATTTCTTTAAATAACGGTAATTTCCTGTTATAAACTTAAGTAAACTAATAGCAAGCAATTTCCCTTATGGGGCATTTAACAGAGTAAATGATGTAAACATTCGTGATAAACATTAAAGGGAGTCCATAATTTATTTAAAATACGCATAAATGGAAGTTGCTAAATTGTTACATTTATTGAGAGAAAAATTTGCTGATAAGTATTTTTTGAAATAATTAACATGTGTCTGATTCTGCATTTCTTTCTTATTGGAGAATATAAAACGCATGATATTTTTTCTTTTAAAAAATTTGAAAAGTGTTAGTTTTAGAAAGTGTGTAATAAATAAAATAATATTGATTTTTCCGTAATTAAGTATTTATGCACATTACATAATAAATTTTATGTTCATAAAATACGGAACAATTAACAAAATGTTTAAAATTTTTATAAGAGTATTCTTTTTCTGTTTATATTTTATACTCAAGTAGTAAAAAAAAAAAAAAAAAAAAAAGCTAATATTGTTAATAAATAAATAAATGGTGCTTATAATATCATCTAAGTATCAGGGTATCAGGTAAATTCGTTTGATTTTTTTTTTTTTTTTTTTTTTTAATTCAATGGGTGTTGCATTGCATATATACCTATACATGGTGATTATAATTAAAGTTACGATTTCAAAAACGCTATAATTTTAAAACTACCCATCAGAGAGATTTCATATTTTACCAGAGCAATCGTGAGGCAATGAAATTTTAGAAAGATATTAAAACTTCTTCACACATCATAAATTTTAAGTCAGCACAACCGGTTTCGAAAAGACGTAGCCTTTCTTCATCAGGAGCAAAAAAACACGTGCTACTGCCTTGGAATCAAAAGCAAGATTGAAATGTTTTTTGAAGATGGAAAAAAAGTAGTTCCAACATGTTCCTATAGATTGCGCTGTCAGGGTAATGTCAGGAAAAATGCCTAAATGGACTCATTAAACACAGAAATGTTGTTAGAAACACAATGGAATAGCAGGGAACAATAGACTTCAAGGGTTTGCGACAATCTTTTAGCAAAAAACAAGAATACGTGTTTGCAGCGGAAACAGTCATAGTGAAAAGAATAAAAAAGAGGAGCTTCACGAAACAAATACTTTACAGATAATTAACGGCAGATTTTGGAACTTTTTTTCTTTTCTTTTTTTTTTTTTTTTGCCAAACGAAATTTTATTGCCTCATGATTGCTCTGATAAAATATCAAATTATTTTAAAATTATAGCGTTTTGATATCATAACTTTAATTATAATCACCCTGTATCTATACCAAATCTCTCTAAATATTCTAAAGAGTTCAGAACATTTTAAGTCTATATAGTCTATTTGTAATCTTGGCTATATTTGTTGGCTTCTTAGAAAATGTGAATATATTATAAAGTACGCTTAGCAGCATTTCCAAAATTTAAGTTATTCGGCTTAACTTTTATAATTTTATTGCAATAACGATAAGTTTAAATATCTGAATTTCTTTTGAAATACACAATACATGCAGTATGAATAGTTTTGACGTTGTATAGGTCAAAGCCACTTGAATACTTAAGAATGCTACGACTGGGGCAATAGGTTTTAAATTTTCAACATTTACATGAAATTCACTTCTTGTCAAATTGACTACTGTCCAATATGTTTTGATACTTCAAACGAAAACCAACCGAGATATTAAAGCCTGTGAGGGGAGTGTTTGTGTGTTTTATTACCTATAATTAATTATATTTTTTTAATTATAATTTTGAATAGATTTTTAGTAATGTTAATTGATATTTTTCCGAAAATAAAATCAATAATTTTTTAAAAGAGATACATTAAAACACCATGCTTTTTTTTCAGAAGATATTTAACGGTTACAATAATCATCTGTATTCCAAAAATCAAATTTATCGCCATAAAATCCCCGAAAAATAATAAAAATAGGGAGCCATTCCTAAGAAATGGTGGGTGTTAGGGCAAAATGGGCGTCACATTCGGATTCAAGCTGTCATTTTACATAAGAATATGCTGAAATGCTGTTGGAAGCAATTTTCATGCCGAGCAGTATAATTTGATCACCTACTGTTTAGATTCTCTTTTTAGACCGAAAAAAGTATTTAGATTTTGACGTTTCACCAAATATATAAAATACTTAATGAAGACTCTCGGAATTTCAGCAGTACAAAGAAAATATTATACCACATATTGAAGTTTGCATTCCGAAAACAAGAGGGCGGCTAGTAACAAATTAAAGAAAAATACTACTTTTTAGGGTGACTAAGTAAAAAATAATACAAATAATACGTTCAAGCTAAAACACGTGATTGTTAGAGGTTTCTTTTAAGTATCTATAAGTGATAGTATATTAATAGCATTTATGGAAACACAAAGGTTTATTTTAATAAAGTATTCTTTTAAATTCTCCGTTTTTTTTTTTTTTTTTTTTTTTTTTTTTTTTTTTTTTTGGTCTTGCAAAATATTTATTTAATTGGAATAGGAGTTTTACGAAACTTGATATGTTACATTAGACACAACCTTCTGCAATCAAGATGTAAAAATATTAAGTACTTATCGAAAGGTAAGATTTTTTTTATTATATGTTTTAACTGCGCATGCGCAAGATTTATAAGTATACTATTTGCATAGTATATTAACTATATAAATTGATCTAACAATAAAAACAAAGAAAAAAACTAAGCGATTATCGTTAAAAAAAAAAAAATCTATGACTGTCCCATCCCTTTCACCTTTTTTGGAGTGGAACTAAAATTCAGCGAGAACATAAATAGCTAAGCACCTTTAGCCAGTAAATTATGAAAACGAAATGTTTTTAACACTCGTTATTGCGCGGTTGAATAATATTTAGTACAAATAGTCATATTTTATTAAATATCTATAATTTCTGTATACTGATTGTGGTATATCGTGTCGAATATAATAATACTAATAATAATAATAATAAAAATTATTTTATTAGACTTGTATTTCTTGCACTGCATATTATAATTAAAAAAACATTTTTATGCTTAAAAAGAATTTTATATATCCACGAAAAACGCTTTATTCAGATTCCCAAAATACAGATATTTAAAAAAATCCTCATAATTATATAATACATTCAATCCCTCATTTACCTTCGGGACAATTTGGTGAAATATATGTAGTATATCATGTTATTTTCACTCTTATGAGAATCATTCAAGTTATTAAGTAAATATTTGACACACCGTCAAATATAAATGTGTCTGAATACGTTTATGTATACAGTATAAACGTAGATTACGACCATTAAGATATTATTATTTAATGTAGATATAAATGGCATTTTCAAAATCGAAGATTTTAGAAGGGAATTACATTGTAAGGAATTTTTTTAATTATACTAACGAGGAACATCAACCAAGTGTCCGGCTGCGATTTTAATGAAATTTTAATTTATGATAGAAAACATGTACCAAATATTTTTTATCATAGAAATTTTATCTATCGTCCATGTTTTCTATATTTATTGAATTTTTTTAAATGTTAAAAAACACATCAGCTCATAGTTCCCAAATTTTATAATTTATTCACGAGCATATTTAGCCCCGCCTTCTTTTTGCACCAGAAATTTTGTAGATTATTTCTCTTTAATATGTGACAACGATTAAGTAAGAAGAATATCTTTTTTCAAAATTTCCGGTATGAAAAAGAGGCGGAGATAAAAAATGCTCGTGAATAAATTATAAAATTTGGGAACGCTGCATCAGCCACATATCAACAATAAGCTCCGCCTTTGGGCGTGACTTAAAAATACTAAATGATTTAGCAAAACGATTTTGCGCTTTCATGTTTAAGTTAAAAATGAAAAATTATAGTACTGAAAATTATTTCAACTGAATTATTCATTTGAGTATTCACTTGCTGTATAAATACAAATTTTTCGTATATTGAGTAAAATTTGATAGCATATCAAATATGAAAGAAACGTCTCTAGGCGGAATTAATTTCAATGGTAATTACTGGTGATTCTTGTAGCATTTAATTTATTATAACTTGCAATTTATTAATTTATTTTAAGCCACAAAAACATAAAAAGTGTCTATGCACATCCGGTATAAATTTTAATAAACAATAATGAAATTATTAGAAATACATTTTAAATTACTACAAGAACATCGAGTAATATTGCAGGAAATGTTGCACAAATAATAATAAAAAGTAGAAATGGCAAAAAAGAACTTACGGTAACATCAAAGAAACTGCAGTTATTTATGAAAAGCAGCAAATGGGCATAATGGGAATATTTCCAACAAGTTTTAATAATGCATTCATATTTCATATAAAGAGCATTTAAGTTTATATAACTCGATATAAGTAGAACAATAGTGAAGATCAATGAAAAAATCTTGAAAACAAAGATACTTTTTGCACCATGAACACAAAATAAAAATGCCTGGCAAAGAACACAGTTCACAAACAGATTGAAGTAAAATTCAACAAAGTGTTGGAAATTCGGAGGTCGATCTTCAATGTATCCGGATTTAAACCAAGAATAAACGATGATGTTTTGGAATATTGAAGATGAGAATTGGTTATGTACAAGTGATTGCATTTTTAAGACATTGTTTCTCTGATGAAATTGGATGTTCAGGATATCAAGCAAGACCGATCAGAAAATTTACGAACAAAGTCCTTTTACATTCTGAAGAAATAAACATCTGCTGGTTAGATAATACCTGTTGTCTTTGGAGGGATACGTAAGATTTTTACATTGATATTTGATGGTTTATTGCTCTAATTGTAGATTCATCATTATAAATGGTCAAAGAATAGACTAAAAGTACAGAATCATTTGTAGCATTAGGAAAGTAAACCATTTCAAACCATTCTAACAAATGCTGTTTTCACATCTTCCCACTACTGGAAGCTGCAATGTATAGGTTGTCAGCTGTAAACAGAGATTCCAAAACCCTTGGACGAGATTTCCCTCCGCTTTCCGGTAATACGATGTAAAGCGGATTCATTAGTTTTCCAGCAGCTGAAATAGTGGGCATAATTGTATGAATGAGTTGTTGATGATATTGATTGGACAACTGCTTCTGTTATTTTGGTACCTTTAATATCCAATGATCTTCCGGAATGAAATCCGAGATTAAATCCACTTTGATCACTGTTATAAATTTGTAAACGTTGGTATCTTTCGAAATGCTGTTTACTCGATAACAGAAAATCACATGCAATTTGATTTACATCTTTACTTTCTGCAAAAAAATCATGGGTTATAAATCTGGTTATTTTTCTTGATCTGATTCTATGCCTTTGTTTAAACTTCAAAATCCAATTATGTGACGTCGTAAAATTTTTCACATTGACTTCTGCTTGCTTCAAATGTGCCCATCGCTTCAAATCATAATCATGTACAATTAGTTTTTTAGATTTTGCTTTGACAAACTCACCAAAGGTATGTTGATCTATTTCTTTTCATTTGTCAAATCGATTTCCAGACTCTACAACTTCTTTTTTAAATCGTATCAATTGTCTTTCACTATTAACAACGCGAAGCGAGATGAAACTGTCCTCCAATGTAAACGGCCTTTTTTCCACTTTCCCAATATTCAACAATTTTCTTTTTTTCTTCCAAGGATAAATGATTTCGTACCTTTTCTGCAGGACTTGCATAGGATACTATTTCGTCCTCTGGTTGCGAATCATTACTACTACTATCATACCACAGTTGTTCACCCTCTTCAATTTCAGGTTTCATTTCACTGAAATCCAAATTCGTACACTTATAGATGAACAATGTACTCCAAGAAACGCACTCGTGAATAATTTGCAACAGTTGTGATTTAAATTCAATCTTATAGTCATTTATTGGAGTCTCATGAGCAGTGCTGCCAGATTGAGGGAAATTTTTATTTAACAGCCACCACTAAATTTTAATTGAAACGGTTTGTTAATAGTTTCGCAACATCTTTTAAAGAAATTTTCGATGTGATTAGGCAATTGTTAAAAGTAAAATTTAACGGTGGCAGTTGAATAAAAATTTCCCTCAAATTTGGCAGCACTGCTCATGAGCTGTATCATTGAACTCCTCGCTGATTATTTTTACAGCACTGAAGGCGTATATTTTTGCCATTTTTCACTATAGCTAATACAGATCTGATTAAAGCAAATTCCCGTTGTTTAAAACAAAACAAAAAAAAAAAAAAAAAAAGAAAGAAAGATTTTATTTAAAAATGGCGCAATGCTTACGTAACGGGAAAAATATGGTTCAGTAACTTGTAATGCGATATCTACAATACAGTTACCATTCGTTCGTCTTGGATAATCCGTCCTTGATATTTGCGTAAATAAATTTGTGGTTTGAATTAAATTTTAAAATGTTTTTTGTTGTTTGAAGTATGTAACAAAATCTCAACTTTTAAAAACCCATTATATTTAGAAAACATGAGCCATAGCAAATATTTCTTTCATAAAATGTATTAAATGCAGGTTAGCAATCAGAAAAAAAAATAATTGAAATCCGAGCCGGACTCTTGGGTGATGTTCCTTAAAAGTTTTAATGCTAAATTATACACATACTTTTAAGCCGCTTATGATAAAATCACTTTAGAAAATTAAATATATTTTCACTTAATTAACTTGAAAATAATCATGGCTCGAAAAATTCTACAATTAATAAAAACTGTCATAGCTGTATAATCGGATAATACCTAATAATTGTCTATAATCCGAAAAAATCATGAAGTTCGTGTATATAAATAGTGTGTATCTAAATATCAGAGTCTTTCATCCCTGAAATATTTAATTTTTTAAGAATCTATATTTATGTGAAAAATTCAAACAATATTTAAAATGTTAGATTAAACTTCTTTGATTTATTTAATTTACAAATATTAGACTTAAAATATGCTCGGAAACATTTCTAGTAAAATGTTTACAAATATAAAATGGAAAAATATATTAAATATGATTAACAAAGAATAAGAATAATTCAAATTCAAACTGCCTATGTAAAAATAAAATATAAATATAATAAATATAATAAATAAATAATGATAAAAATCCTGAGCAAGTTTCAATTATGCAGAATTGTTCTCGTTTCTTTATAAAATGCAATAATTAAATTTTCAAAACAGTGACAATGTGACATTGCGTGCTTGTTTTTGAAAGTTTACGCAATTTCAAAATAACTTGTGCTGTGTAATTAAATCATCAGACAAACGTCAGAATTACGTGTGCGTCACGTGATTAATTATATGCTGTGCTTTTTAATTCCTGAGAGATATGTAGATTAACGTACATGTTTACTTATTACTACATATAGATGCTACTAAAAATACTTTTTTTCGTTTCCTTTTAAATACCACGAACGCCTGATGCGGATTTTTCATTCAATGAACAATTGTTTTTAATTTTCAAACATACTATGTAAAAAAAGTATTGTAATCATGACAAAAATTTGACATTGAGATTTTGGTTTATCTATACTTTTTAAGGTCTCCTGAGTTAATTTTTGCTATTTTTACGGTGATTTGTGTATCTCTGTGTGTGTAGGTGCAAGAGTGAACACGATAGCGTCAACACACTTTGTATGAATGAGCTGAACGTTGGTACATATATTGAAGGTCACCGTAGTACGAATGCAACTGATTTTGGTGAATTTAGCATTCATAGTTATTTTACAGGGACACAAAGAAAAATTCTTGATCATTATGACTGATAGGATCAAAGTATTTAAAGTGTGCTAATGTCTAAACGCCTTATTCAAACAAACTGAAAATTCATACGCATGTTACAGGTCACTGTCACACAAACTGTATATATTTTGATAAATCTAGCACTAACAGTTATTTTACAGGGACATAACAAATAATTGTTTATCATTATGGACTCCATATGGGTCATTATCTTATTTTTCATTATCTATCATTATGGTCTCTTTATCAATATCGACTCAAAGTATTTAATACGCGATAGTGTCTAAACGCCTTCTTCATATAAATTAAAAATTATACACTTATTACAAGTCATTGTCACACAAACAATAAAAAATTTAGTGAATCTCGCAATTATAGTTTTTACAGTGACAAAACAAATTTCTTTATCATTATAGCCTATGGCTGAAATTATTTAAAATGCGATAGCATCTAAATAACTTACCTCGTTGAGTTGAATACTTAAATACATGTTTTAGATCACCATCGCACGGACTGCTTAGATTTTGGTGACTGTTGCACTTATACATTTTTACAGGGACAAAACAAGAACTTCTTTATCTAATTATGACCTATGGGCTGAAATTATTTGAAGCACAATTGAGTTAGATTAGATACTATGTGGAGAAAATAACCGAAACGTCCTATCATATTTCTCTCTTTTGCTTATTTATATGTACATAACGACTTTTCTTACTTCACTTTATCTATACAAACCTTAATTTCTTATTATTTGGAAAGTCAAGTGGAGTCACTCCAGAGGTTGTTTTTTTTAAATTTTTAATTAATTAATTAATTATTATTATTATTTTTTTTTCATATGGAAAAAAATATAAAAAATAAATAAACTTACAAAAAATAAATCCATAATTATAGATTTTAGTTTTGTTTTAAAGGAGGAAATACATGTAAGATAGTTTAAAATTTATCTTTAAACGCATTGTTCCTTCTTTAGTTTGAAGCTGAACCAACAATTGTTTGTGCACAATTTATAGATCATATAAGGAAAAAAAATCTTATAAATTTGTCTTTGTCAAAACACCAGTTAGTTTAATAGTTGAGTCATAGGTATCGTTTCTATTTAAAGAATTATTATTCTGTCTTTCAAAATAATGCATATAGTTATTAAAAAAAAGAATATCAGTTTTAATTTAATGTATTAAACACATTTTACATGAATCATTTTCTACATATATGAATTTAAGCTATATTTAAAAATTCTACTTTATAAAAATTTTTTACAGTGACTGAGACTTGGAAAATTTGTTAAAAATTGCTTTGGTAAATTATAAAACTATTACAATACTTCCATTCTGCACGGATAATTAAAAAAAAACAAACAATCAATGACTTAAAATATTGCATGAAATTATGAAAAATATAGTTATTTTTACACCCGTGAGCAATATTCTAATACTTTTAAAATAAATATTCCAAATTTTATGATTTTTTTTGTTTTGTTATTTTTATTATTACGAATCTTATACTATTAAGTGAGCAATATTTGTATGTATATTTCACTGTTCTCGAAAACGGTAGCTCGGACAGTCACGAAATTTAACACAAAGGTGCCCCCCGAAGGATCATTGTGCACATAGAAGTCAGAATTTCGAATTTCTGTTTAGTTTTCTTTTAATTAATAAAAATATGAAAATAATAAGCTAATAATTGCAAAAAATTAGCCATTTAAATTTAATCCGTAATTTAATTGTTGCCAAAAAAAAAAAAAAAAAAAAGAAAGAAAGAAAAATAAAAAAAAATACGAGTTTATTTTTTTTTTTCCAACAGGAAAATAAATACATTTATCTAAACATGAACAATACTACACACTACTGATCGCAGAGTTTCCAAATTTGGCATATAAGTACCTGGGACCCTGCAGATGTGCACCCCATCGAGATTTTTTCGAATTTCGAATCTGAATTTTTTAAATTAATGTTTTTTCGATTTTAAACTTTGGCTTTTATGTTTCATTTTTCATGAATTTATTCTTCGATTGTAATCGTCTGCGTATCTTATTATATTTATTGAAAATAAAATGGTAATGCAGTAGAAAAAATTAAATATATTAAATTTAAAATTTAAAAACGTATTTATAAAGTTATGTTTATGTATAATTTTTGTAGTATAACAAAAATTATTTTTCATTTGTTAATTTAATTTCTTTAAAAGTTTTTTTTTTTTTCTAATTTATAGTATTTGTCAGGAAATAATGGTAGTATATAGTAAAAAGGATTAAACTGATTGGAATTTATTTGTTTTTTATGTATTTAATTCCTTCTAAAAAAAATCTACTTTTTATTTTATTTCATTACATTGGTCGGAATCAAATTGTAACACAGTGTAAATAGCATGAACAATAAAATACTTGGTTCAAAAACTAAAATATTTAATAGACGCTGAAATACAGTTATCTTTAAAATCGTAGTTCTTAAATAATGGCAGACCCACCTATCGTCAATAAATACCCATATTGAAATACATAGGAAAGAGATTTTTGCAGGCAGTGGGAAACTGCTCCCGATACAGTGCGGGCAGAGAAAGAGCTGCCGTAGTCAGCGAGTACCCGATGCGAGGTCTAGAGCGATTCCAATGTAATTATTTTAGTTTTTATTTGTAATGTGATGTGAAAAATAAATAATGATCCAATTCTTTTGGAGATTCACTTAAATATAGTGGCCAGCGAAGCGGGCGTAGCCTGCTAGTTTATATAAAATATATAGCGCATTATCTGTTTTATATTTAGTCAAAAATACTGCAATATTTATCTCATGTCCATGTTTATCTGCGTATTTTATTTCCATAATTATTATATTTAGAGTATTCTACGGTGTGCTGTATAGCAGTGTAATTGTTCTACGTTACATAGCTGCTAAATTATAAGATTTATCTTTCTCTAGCTGAATTTTCTAATAGATTTTTTTTTTCATTATTATAAAATTTGGGCAATTTTCTATAATTAAGTAAGATGCATTTTTTTACTGAGGAAAGAGTGATGTTAAAAGCATGTAGAAGTTGGCATTTACGATGTTGTGTAACGCAACTTTTACCCTTTTTAACGCAACTTTTATCATTTTAATGAACAAGTTCATTCTTGAGTTTCATGTTCATCATAATTTTTTTTAGGTTATTTTATGATTCGCTGTATCGCAGTATAAGTGTTTTATGTTATATACACCCCGCGACAAAAAGATAGGTACAAAGGATTTTTTCTTTGATTTTTTATAAAATAACATTATCTAAATTGTGCTTATCATTTATTATTATCATAAAATAACATTATTCTCGGAATAATTTTTGTTTTAAGGCTAATTTAGAAAAGTTTTAAGACTAAAATTTTTCTAATTTAGGACTACACTCCGCGACAAAAAGATAGGAACAAAGGTTTTTTTTTTTTTTTTTTTTTTTTTTTTTTTAATAACATTATCTAAATTGTGCTGATCATTTATTATCACAACAAAATATTATCATATCAAAAACATATTAAATATTTGAATCATATTCAAAATATTTATATTAAAAAAAAAAAAAAAAAAAAAAAACATTTGTTCCTATTTTTTTGTCGTGGTGTGTAGTCTTAAATTAGAAAAATTTTAGTCATAAAATTTTTCTAAATTAGTCTTAAAACAAAAATTAGTCCGAGAATAGTGTTATTTTATGATAATAATAAATGATAAGCACAGTTTAGATAATGTTATTTTATGAAAAATCAAAGAAAAAACCCTTTGTACCTATCTTTTTGTCGCGGGGTGTAGCATACTTGCCAACCATCTCATTAATAACCGTACAATTGTTAACGCCCCCTGAAAAAACGCCCATTTTCTGACACCACTATATTTTTAGAGTAATTCTCTCCAAATGTTGTTACGATAAAATAAGATTAAAATTACTCTAAAACATTATTGGTGTGAAAAAAAAGGCGGGTACTAAAAATTGTACGGTTCATAATGAGATGGTTGGCAAGTATGGGTGTAGTTGCCAAATTACATGTTTTTTTTTTGTTTTTTTTTTTTTAACCAGAAAATTTTAATAGAAATTTATACAAATATTTATAAAATATGCAGCAGTTTTCTATAATTAGATAAGATGGAATTTTTTACTCGGAAAAATGATGATAAAAAACTGTGCAATTTGCACCTATCATATTATTTTAACACCTCACCTATCTTCTCGCACTATCAAACTCTTCGATATTCAATGTGATAATATTTATTATAAAATATATCCATAACCTAATGTATTTTTAATTCAGATTTTGCATTAAAATAAGAATTACAAGATAAAAAGGACATTTTATAGACTACATTTTTAAATTTTCTGTTGAATCATATAAACTTGACACATTAACAGAATTACAAATGCATCGTCATCGTGTTCTGAGCTATTCTAAAAGTTTCACATTTCTAACTAGTCGGAAAGTTAGCTAAAAATCGACTGCAAGATTTGTACTGGACAAACAAAACAAGAAAGCGAGTTGAAAGCGATATAAAAAAGCTTTGGTTTTAAAAATAAAATATTAATCCTTTTAGCACAACATATATTAGCATCGTGAACTACATTATAACTTTATCAATGTGTAGAAAATTTTTAAAGTTATAATGACGTCAATTTTTGTGAGATGCCTAATTTTATTTTTTATAATTTTTTAATGTTCACATCTAATTAACCGTTTATCTGCTGAAGCATTTTCTGAAATACATCCTTAAATTGCTATCGCTATTTCAGGCCTCAATAACAGTTTTTCCGGTGTGAATATTTAATTTTAGTTTTGTAAATAATTCGAAACCCGATCACGCCAACTGGAAAACCACGCCTTGCATCCTGCAAAATTAAAAAAAAATCCAAGTAAGCAGAAAGCGAAAGGAAATGTATAAATGTGTATTTTTATGACTAAATTATTTACCCTCGATAGCTCTTTCTACAAAAATAAAATATGAAATTTTCTAATGATCTATAAACACACCTAATTAATGAAAACCACGCCTTAGTGTAGCGTTTGTAAAAGGCCAATTTAAGTATCATTATAGGATGTATGAAAAGAAAAAACGTGTTTAACCATTAATAATTGTTCACACACAATGTTTTACGAAAATTTTGGATCAGCGAAAAAATCCAATTTTGTTTTGCAAATATGCAGTTCAGCGTAGTGAAGGGGGTATTTTGATAAAATTTTATCGAGACTCCGCCCATTCTTATTTTTTTTGCAACTTATTTCACAAATATAATTATATATATTTTAAAAATGATGAAACGAGCGTCGTAATATTGTATGTTTCAAAAATCATGTTAGATAGTTCTCTTTCGAAAGAAATACATTTAATTGATTTCAGTGATTAGAGTATTGACGTTGTTTTCTGGTAATATTTTTTGAGCATTAAAAAAAATAAATAAAAAATAAATAAAACATAATCACTCATACAATTGTCAGTTAATTTATTAATTCTTTTTATATTTTACAAATAAATAATGAAAGAAAAGAACTTTATAAACTAAATAAACAAATATATTTATATATATACAGAGCTGCCAACTTAATCCCGTTAATTGTTAGTACCGCCCATTTTTCTACACCACTTAATTTTTAGAATATTTGTTTTCGTAATCATCGTAAATATATTTGAAGAAAATTACTCTATTTAAGTGGTGTAGAAAAATGGGCGGTACTAATAATTTGCCAGATGAGGGTAGTAGCTCGGTATATATATAAATATTTACTTCTTGCAAAAGAGAATAATGAAAAGATAATGTTTACCAACTTTGTTTCGATTCTGAATGGTTGATTTTATTTACGTAAAAAAATTAAATTAAAATTCCGGTGATATCTGAATTGTACCTCTCGCAAGCAGTCTAACGGTTAAATGCCTTCACTTTTATGTCAAAAGAAAATGAACTCGTTTTTTTTTTTTTTTTCTGGCAACAAATAAATTATAGCTAATATTTAAATGGCTAATTTTAAAGCTATTAGGAGTTTATTATTTTCATATTTTAATTAATTAAAAGAAAAACTAATCAAAAATTCGAAAATCGGGCTTCAAAGATATCACGTTGTCATCGTGTTCTGAGCTATTTTAAAAGCTGCAAATATCTAGCTAGTGGAGAAGTTAATTAAAAGTCGATTGCGTGATTTGTACTGGACAAACAAAGAAACAAACAAGAAAGCGAGTTAATAAAAACATGGTAGAATTCACAAACATCGTATTAGTTCTTGCTGTGCAAAGTTTTCTTTATATTTTTAATGTGCCATTTTGAAGCTATAACATGCAAAATATGTACTTACATAATTTTCCGCACATTATCTATTCAAAATGAAATATCAAAGCTTAAAAATAAATAAATAAATTAGTTAATTAATAAATAATAATAATAATAATAATAATAATAATAATAATTGTTGAAAAGAAAAACACAATTTAACGATTGTGATTTTTTGGAATGTGAAAAGTACATTTATGAAATGACATTGATAAGGTGGAGTTTTTCATGACATAATTCTCCATAAATTAACATGGAATATGGCTGCCAGTGACCGAGTTATTGTAAAAAGTAGTAATAGAAATAAAAATTATTTTTGCTCTCGAATTTTTCCAAATGTAATAAATTTAAAAGAAAATCCTTAATTATTTCCAAGACAGTTTTTATGACCATTTTTAGCCATTTTTTTTTCTAAGATTTTTCAGCTAACAACACATGTTAAAATATACTTTATGGTACTCTTTTACAAAAATATTTTTTAAAGGATATCATTTCAATTTCTACATAAAAAAAGGGAAAACAAAATTTTGGACATTTTATAATTTCTTAGAATAAGTCATTATTAACTGAAAGGAAAAAAATATTAACGCATGAATAAAAAATGCCATTTAATAAAAGTTAGCCTTAGTACTAGTTTAACTTTAATTAAAATTATGTTTGCTTGTCTTTTTTTTCTCTCTCTACCTGCTCCTTTTCCGAGTTGCGTGGAACTTATTTTACGTAACTTTTATGTTCCACTGTATTTGGAGAATGTATTCTTAATGAGATGTCTCATGAATATTCAACAACTTGTTTTTTAAATAAATTACTGATATGCAAATATGTGTCTTTACGTAGTTTGAAACAGAACTGTATATATGAGAGACAAAAGAGTGAATGGGGTTCTATTGTTCGTATAACGTTGTTAATACGAGATTTTATGTAATCTTAACTTCATTTAAAGTTTCTTATCATAAATATGAATTTTGTTTTGCGTTTTATACCGAGAAAAAAGAAATATACACCGCCTTCCTATAAAACGAATAAGTTGTCATTTTCTAAATCCTTAAGCTAGAAACATTGATTTCCGAGCTATTTGTATAAGGCACGGCAATAAGCTGAGTAGACGAAATGGTCGACAATTTCTAGTCTATACACTTCTAGATGTTGAAACAATACTCTGAATATTTTGAATCCTTTGTATTGCAAGAAATTATCGCTTGATTTTATAGAATTGGGTCAGGAACCAAAATTATAATTGTTAAATCTCACCTCTTGTGTTCGCATTTATTCGCAAAGATTTTTATATATGTTTGACCTCGAAAATATAGGCAAACGATCTGGAATTCTAATATGGGTTTTTAGAACTCGCTTTCAAAGGGGACTAGAATCCTTATACCACTATCCTTATCTTTTATAAGGATAACATGGAACTATTTTAAGTAGACCCACACTTTAGATTCTAGATATCAGGGACAGATTTTTTTCTCAGTGTATAAGTATCCAGGGGCTACATGGGCTTTGAAGATTAAAAAAAAGCACATTTTCTCTCTCTCTCCCTTTAATATATCAAATAATTATCAAAGTTTTTATTCAATTTTTGATCATGCAAAAAAGTAATATTTAAAAGATATTCAAAATATGTTCATTAAATTTTGTAAAATTTTACCGGTGAGTTCCAATATTCTGAGACCATTCAGAAAAGCAGTGGCCACGATTTATCAGAAACTAATGTACCGATGTATTGAAACTGTAGAATCGTCTTTAAAATAGAATTCACTTGTGCTTTAATGTAGGATTTTTCGAATACAGCTAACTTTAAGAGGGCTATGCGTGGGATAAAATTTATCGAAAATCGTAACTTTTCTGCTGCTAAATCGGCCAAAAATTCAAATTTAACTTTAAAAAAAAATTCATTCAAGTATCAATTAATTCTATCTTGAAGAAGTGTGCAAAAATTAAATAACATCGGTGCATTAGTTTTTGAGATACCGTGTCCATCGTTTTAATGAAGGATCTCTGGAGACTAGGACCCACCAGCTGCATTTTTCAAAAAAAAAAAAAAAAATAATGGAAATCTTATGAAACAATTTTTTATTTGTTGCTCCTTTTTATGATGAAAATTTTGAATACAAATTTTTGCTTACTATATGAAAAAAGGTAGAGAAAATACACTTTTTTTTTTAGTTTTCGAAACCTATGTAAATCCTTTATGGTAGAAAGTGATATACTGTTTTATCTTCATACTTTAAATAAAAAGGTAAAAAATATCATTAGTCTGTTTTAATGCTGGTATTTCCTTACGCAAACCATGAATTGGTTTAATACACAAACCTACGCTCATTCCTCTTTGCCTAATAGGATTTTATACTAATGATATATATTAAAATTTTAATAGAGTAATAATATATGCATGATATCTTTGAAAATCATTCATTAGCTGACTATTAACAGCTTTATTGTATAAAAATTATGCATTTTAAATATATTCTATATTACATCAAAATGGGGCTCAGATAGAAAATACCATTTGAAATACACTTAATGAAATAATTGTATACGAAAGGTAATTTAGTCATTTAGTACTGTAAAATTTTATAGATGGACTCTACGTGGGTAACCACGAGTATATATATATATATATATGTGTGTGTGTGTGTATTCATTTAAACTTTACCATTTAAAGAATCGGTATCATTTCTTGTATATATTAGTTTCAAGTTTTACAAGCGTTTAGTAAAAATTAAGCATTCAAAATAATATTTAGAAAATAATGAACGGATATAACGTTGAATAAATAATTACGTTAGAGATATTATTATTCATAAAAATACCTCTCATAAGACAGATGATAGCAAAAATATTTTTAAACAATACAGAATAAAAATATATTCATATTCATATACATTGTACAGTCAGCCCAAAAAAAAAAAAAAAAAAAAAAAAACGCCCCCCTCCCCCTAATTTCGCCGTAAATTATCGTAGAAACATTTGACTGGTACCGATCGATTTGTAATAACGTCTAGTTTATAACGTTATAGTTACATTTTGCCTAACGGGGTTGTCTACATATTAAAACTGGCATTAACTTTATTTTCTTCAATGGCAACCCCTATTTTGACTTCATATTCAGATTTCTGAGATCAAGGCGGTTCGGAAAACATACCTTCTTATATACTTTAAATCAATTCTAAATAGAGTTACACGTGAAAATGTATTAGGGGTCCGTCTATACATTTAGAAAATATAAACCATGATCTACCACATAATATACATTATTTATTAAGTTTCACACCGGAAAAAAATTTCAGAAATGTCAATAATAAAATAAAAAATGACTAATTCACAGAACTCTCTGGGTTAGTTTATGAATTAAAAGTTTTTTATTGGTTTCTATTGATTAAACATCAAATAGTTCACTTTATACGAAGAATTTAAATAGCTTGAATAGATATTAAAATATCTATCAAAAGAAAAATAAATAAATAAATAAAAAAGATAAATGGTTTTAAATTTGTTTGAAAATTCAAAATTACTTTAACTCAAGCTGCCGTATAATTGTCTGAAACGGTGGCACTCAACCTGGATCCCACGGCCGTTTCACATTGACAATGGGAGTTTGTTTTGATACTGCAGTACTTTCATTTTCTTTAATTTAATTGACTTTTTAAAAATATTAAAACAGATTTATTTTTTTATTTTTTTTCATTAATTATTTTTTTTTTCATGACATTATTAAAAACTTTTACATAAATCTCCACGATATTCTTTTGTTTTTATATTTTGTAATGTGTAACAAATTAATATGCAAAATAATAAATTCTACTACTTAATGGGATGTTCTAAAATTCTACTCTTAACACAGATACCAAAGTGGACGGTGGGTGTAGAAAGGCTGACTACCCTTAATCTAAATCTTCAGTTGAAAAGGTCAAAATGTTACATTACTCTATTAAAAAAAAAAAAAAATAAATAAATAAAAAAAAGGGGGAAGAAAGAAAGAAAATAATAATAATAAAATAAAATAAATAAAATAAAAATAAATAAATAAAAAATATAAACAATAAACTATGGGAACAGAATCAGGGAAGTCATCGTCTCCGTGAACGATAAAAATTACGATGGCGTGTCTCCGGACCATCGTAGGGGTGCGTCCCAGACCGTCGCCAATTACCCATAGCGCAGTACTAGTGTGACATTAAACCCAACCTACCTACCTACCAATATATTGTGGTGTGAACTGGCGTATAAGTGACCGATTACGCATGTATTTCAGTGTGGAATGGCTTTCTTAGTAAGAAAAATCTGTTTGGATTTTCACAAAAATATATGATTTTAAGTTTATTTAAAATTTGCTTTGGAAGAAGATGATGACTCCTCATTTAAATGCAATTCTGAAGGTCACATGTGGATAGCGGTAAAAAGTAAAAATCTATGTTAACGTAAGATAAATTTCTCTAAAAAAAAAAAAAAAAAAAGGAATAACAGTGGGCTAAAAATACCCCGGAATAAATTAAAATGTTGTTTATTCTGGTTTTAGTCAGGTGATATCACTTGTGCTAAATAGCTGGATCCGCCCTGTCTTAAGCTCAGGTTCAGATCTTCATTAAAATATTGTTTTTAATATCTGCCGCACCAAAATGTTCAAAACACAAATGCCAATTTCATATATTTTGAAATCTTCCCGTTTCAACTTTAAAAGCATTTAGATTATTTTTTTTATTTTGAATTTTTAAATTTAGACGATTAAAGTCTTTTAAATGAAATTTCAGGATTCTGTAAGATCAATATCTATATATTTGAAAGTAATAAGACTATTCCTTTGTTTTAAATTTTTATTCCATAATTATTATTATAGATAACTGTGTTTGATTTCGTGATTCGGAAATTGAATATAAATACTATTGAGCTATGTTCCAATAATAGATCTTATAAACATAAAAGAAAAAAAAAAAAAAAAAAAAAAAAAAAAAAAGCAATTTTTCGCTATTTGATTCTGTATTAAAAAACTTTTAATAGAAATTTTATATTTTATTATGTTACATTATGGGATAAATTTTAAATAACACAAAGCTTACAAACGGTACAGTAACGAAATGCAAATATGTCACAACAAAATTTAAACAGAAAATTCATGGTAAAAAATCTTTTTAAAATTATTAAATATTCATAATAATTATAATAAAACGATTGTCGAATGCATAATTGCTGTTTCATGCAATCAGTTTCGCTGTACCGTGTTTTCTAAAACATGATATGTAACTAGAGATGTACGTACTCTTAAATATTGAAATACGAAAAAAAGTGTAACAGGGTTAAAATAGAATTTTAGCAGCGAAAAACTAGAAAAAGATATTTAATACTTATGAAGAAAGACTTAACATATTAGGATCGGATATATTCTTCTCTTGTACCGTAAGCCGCGCCTTTTCACAAATTTTCTAAAACTTTATAATATAAAACAAAATAATTTTGCATATTTGTAATTAAATCATTTAAGTTTTGTCTTCAATATCGATGTAGTAAATACCATTGTGATTTATGCATACCAGCGTCACATATAGAGTCAAATAGGAATATGCAAATTCGTCTTTTTTTTTTTTTTAAATAGTGTTTCAGCGAATCAAAGGCTTCTTTTCTTTTGAAATTCTTTCACAATCCCTCGCCTACATTGTGATAACTTTACAAAAATATGCCAATTTGTATAATAAACATCGAAATATTGCTTAGGAAACAAAAAAAAAAATAATAACATAAAGGTAAATTAAAATAGTTTTCCATCAAATTATATACCAACATTTATTTATAGAGGATACAGATTATAACAAGTGACGGCCCCCTAACAAGAATAAAAAGTGAAATATCACTGTAACTCAAAAAATAATGTCAGGAACGAGCTGTAAATTTGGAAACCCATGTTTTGATGATGCCCGTTCTATTCGTGCAAAAATTAACATAGGTCATAATTCATAATTTTTTCAAATATGAATTTATTAATAATTTTCATAATTCAAAAATTTTTTTTTGGCAAAAATTTGCATGGAATATGTTTGGGTCACTTCATTCTAACGAATAAAAAAAACAGAATTTAAATATCATAATTATTTCGGAAGATATGATTTAATGTTTGTCACATTCATTTAAGATTAGCATCCCCAAACTTTGACAGCTTATACCTCTATGAAAATTTGAGCGAAATATATAAACTATACCATTTTCCGTGCTGATTTGATCCAAAGAATTCAAATAAATTATAAAAAAGGGGGGTTACCATTGAAAAAAAATGAAGTTGATGTCAGTTTTAATATGTAGACGACCCCCTAAGTAAAATCTAACTATAACATTATAAACTAGACGTTATTGTAAACTGATCGGTTCCAGTCGCATGTTTCTACGATAATTTACGGCGAAATTTGGTGGGGGGGGGAGTTTTTTTTTTTTTTTTTTGGCTGACTGTACATATCTTAATAATATTGTTTATAAACTTCTACAATTTAAAAATATTTTTGCAATGAACATTATTAAAGCACATTTCTTCTTTTGTACACAAAGAATCAAAAGAAAAAGGGAAAAAAAAAAAAAAAAAAAAAACCCCGAAAATCTATATATTAATACGTGAAGCAAAAACTTTGTACCCCTTTTTACGAAAATTGCGCGGACGGAGGATTATGAAATTTCGCACACTTATAGTTTATATAGAGAAGAAGTGCAGAATGCTAATATTTTTTAAAAATACAACGACAAAGACGAGAAATTGGAACATTTGTGAAACGACAAAGGTGCAATTCAAAGCCTATATTATCGGGTTTTATTTCCAGATTAAAATTAGCATTTTCATTTTTTTATACTGTTGCCAAAATTTTGAAATTTCAATTAATAATAAAAAGTTAATATGTTAATAACAATAATAAAAGTTAATAACAATGAGTTATTTTTTAAATAGCCAGTTTCATCTGAAAGAGTTATCGCAGAATGCTAATATTTTTTAAAAACACACAAGTTTTGCATTATATATATACTAATTAATCAACTCAACTCAACTCAACTCATTCAATTTGTATAGATCAGTTTCTAAAGAAATCAACCTAAAATAAAAAAAAAATAACGATTTTTTCTACTGACGATGAAAGTTTTTTTCTACTTTTATTATGCCTCGACATAGAACATTAACGGGTCGGATTGAGAGACAAAGAAGAAGGAATCTATATTTGCGGACACATAATAATAATAGTAATGAAAATACAAATAGTGTTAATATTATACAGAATGAAGAAGTGAATTTGACAGATAAATTTAAATGTGCACGAAATGTCATTCCAAAAGTTTTTTATAGTTATGATTGTGGATTAATGGATTTGGAATGCAGGTTTTGCAATGCGAAACATTTTGAATCTGAAGTCACTTTAGGTGACAGAACTGCATTCACTTCATGTTGTCATAAGGGTAAAGCAATATTACCGCCCTTAAGTCAAAATGAATATTTTAAATCATTGTATGATGGACTTATTTCAAATGAACCTTCAATAAAAAGTAAGTCAAAAAATTATTTTGAAAATATTCGCAAATACAATTCATCATTTGCTATGGTTAGCTCAGAAGCTCAAGTATCCGAGGCAGTTACAAGTGGAGTGTATCATTTCAAAATACATGATGTTTTTTATCACAGATCGGGTCCAATGACTGCTGCACATGGTCGTTCACCATGTTATGCGCAATTATATTTTTATGATGTTGACACTGCTATCAATTATAGATTACAAGAACGTTTTAATCAAACATGTAACAACAACATAATGCGCGAAATTTCTCTCGAATTGGAACGCAGTAATCCTTTTGTTCGGTCATTCATTGCAATGAAACATCATTGTCAAAGATTTGAAAATCAAAATAAAGAAATTTGTATGCTCATTAAAGTAAATCATGATTTAGATCTACGCCGTTTCAATGATGCAGTTCAAACTGATGTAGCAGTAATATTTAGTACAGTTGATGGTGAGCCACCTTTTGAACGAAATATGATTTCATTTTCAAAAGTTAATGGTATCATTAAAAATATCTCAGTTTTGGATTCATCATTAGATCCTTTAGTGTATCCACTACTTTTTCCAAATGGTGATACTGGGTGGCATATGAATATGACTCATAATGCACCAACTATATCTAATTCAAGAGCGCCCAGAAATAAATTAACAATGCTTCAGTATGCAGCCTATCGACTTGCAATTAGAGAAGACTTCAGCATATTACACCATTCACAAAAGCTATTTCTGCAATGGATAGTTGATATGTATGTGAGAATAGAGGGCTCACGATTACATTTCATTCGACAAAATCAAATAATTCTTAGGTCTGAAGTTTACAACAATTTAACAGACTACTTAGAATCGAACATCAATGCCAGTAATGTTGGCCGTAGAGTAATTTTACCATCTTCGTTCAATGGATCTCCAAGAAATATGTATCAGAATTATTTAGATGCAATGTCAATTGTACAACATTTTGGAAAACCTTCTTTATTTATTACAATGACTTGCAATCCAAGTTGGCCGGAAATAGTTAACAATATTGGTGTAGGTGAAACTGCTAATTTTAGACCTGAAATTATTGTGCGTGTATTCAAGTCAAAATTGAAAGCATTAATTGAGGGCCTTATACAAAAAAATATCTTTGGTAAAGTTGAAGCACTCATTTATACAATTGAATTTCAAAAAAGAGGATTGCCTCATGCTCACATTTTACTCACTTTAAATGAGCAAGATAAAATTGTTCATGCTATCGATATTGATAAAGTTGTATCTGCGGAGATTCCTAACATTCAAACACATCCGACATTACATGAATATGTTGTAAAACACATGATGCATGGTCCATGCGGTGTCCTTAATCCTAATTCTGTATGTATGAGAGATGGAAAATGCATAAAAGATTATCCAAAACGATTTAATGAATTTACATGTGAATCGTTAAATGGATATCCATTATACCGAAGGCGTGATAATGGTACGCATGCAGAAGTTCGTGGTAGTTGCCTTGACAATCGGTACGTTGTACCATACAATCCATATTTACTTGCCAAATTTAATTGCCATATAAATGTTGAAGTATGTACTACAGTCAAAAGCGTCAAATACATTTATAAATACGTGTATAAAGGCTATGACAGTGCATCCGTTGAATTAGATTCTGGGGAAAATGAACAAGGTCAAAATATAGAAATTAATGAAGTTAAAAATTTTTTAATTGGTCGTTATGTTGGATCAACTGAAGCTATATGGCGCATCTATGAATTACCAATGCATTTTCAGTCACATGTTATCATCAGACTTGATATTCATTTACCGCGACGACAGAATGTTTACTTTCGAGAAGGGCAAGAACGTCAAGCAATTGACAATGTAAGACACACAAAATTATTAGCATTTTTTGAATTGAATCGATCAGATCCATCAGCACGAGAATAAGTATATAGAAATTCCTTTGCATTATGTGTGGGAAGATTCCCGAAAAAAATGGAAGAAGAGAAGCCGTGGAGGTGATAAAATTATTACACGGATGTATGTAGTGTCACCAAAAGACATCGAACTTTTCCACTTACGATTGCTTTTATTACATGTTTGTGGTCCAAAATCATTTGAGGATGTTAGAACATACAATGGAATTATATACACTTCTTTTGTTGAAGCGTGCCATGCTCGCGGAATTGCTTCAAATGATAATGAATGGCGCGAATGTTTAAATGAAGCAAAAGAATTACATACACCAAAACAAATGCGGAATTTATTTGGTTACATTTGTGCAATAAATGTGCTAGCCAATGCATCAGCGTTATGGAATGAATTTAAAGTATATCTTAGTGAAGATTTTCTGAGACTTTATAACGAAGAAGCATCTTTTAATAGAGCTCTATTAGAAATTGATGATATTTTGAATGTTCATAATTTATCAGGTCAGATACTTGGTTTACCAGTTCCCACATACTCGCAGAGAATACAAGAAGCAAATACTTTTGATATAATAGAGCAAGAGATGCTGTTTTGTGAGTATTATGAAGCTGCAAATATTGAACAGCGTAATCTCATTGATCAAGTGATTCGTGAAATTTTGTATCATGATACTGGATCCAATGTTTTTTGTTTAACCGCTCATGCAGGTTGTGGCAAAACATTCACTCAAACAGCAATTATTCACAAATTAAATTCGCTTAATCTTCGTTGTATTGCAACTGCGTTCAGTGGCATAGCTTCAACTTTATTACTTGGAGGTAGGACTTTACACAATGTGTTTAAATTGCCTATACCCATTTTAGAAAATTCTGTAGCAAATATTACTGCAAATAGTAGCTATGGTCGTTACATAAATTCATCATCATTGATAATTATTGATGAAGTTTCTATGTGCCCTTTGCAAGTGTTGAAAATCATAGACAGATTACTGCGGGATCTATCCGATGAAAATGATAAACACAAACCATTTGGAGGAAAAACGATACTTCTGTGCGGTGATTTTCGGCAAATCTTACCAGTTATCCCAAATGGATCACGTGGAACTTTAATTGAAAATTGTGTCAAAAGTTGGCATGAATTTCTTTATTTTCATAAAGTTACATTTACTCGAAATATGAGAGCCTTACCAAATGAAATAGAATTTGTAGAATTCTTGAAAAAAATTGGTAATGATGAAGCCCCACAATTCCCTCAGTTTGATGAAAATGTTATCGAAATACCTCAACATTTAATAGGAGATAAAAATAATATTATTGATGAGGTGTATGGAAATATTTCCGAAAACATATTCTCAGAAAATATATTGAACTCCGTTATTTTAGCGCCTACAAATGATGATTGTACTTTGATTAATACTGATATACTTAATCAAATTCCTGGTGAACAGCGAACATATCATAGCTATGATAAAATAATTTGTGATAATGACAATGCCATCAATAACTATCCGGTAGAGTTTTTAAATTCTTTGACTATTAGTGGTTTACCACCACATAAGTTAGTATTGAAAGTTAATTGCATCGTTTTGCTGATCAGAAACTTAAATACAAAGGAAGCATTAGTCAATGGAACAAGAATGCGCATCAAATTTATGCATCGACATGCAATTGACTGCGAAGTTTTAACTGGGACCGCACGCAGTAAGAGAATTTTGATTCCACGTATAAATTTAACATACTCCGGAACTACTTTACCATTTAACCTTCAAAGAACTCAATTTCCTATAATACCTGCATTTGCGATGACAATAAACAAGTCTCAAGGACAAACATTCGAAAAAATTGGAATTTTATTGAATCGACCAGTTTTTACACATGGGCAATTGTATGTCGCAGCAAGTAGAGTTCGATCATTCGACGGTTTGAGATTTTATATTTCCGAATATAATGGTCAAGGACATTTAGCAAACGACGAAAGAGTTTTTACAAAAAACATCGTTTACAGAGAAGTTTTGTAACATTAATTAAATTATCGAAATATGTATGTCAAGTTCAATGGACAGCATTTATTTTTTTTAATCGCATGTCTTTTTGTTTCAATAAAAAAAAATTAAAAAAAGGCATTCTTTATTTTAATCATTTTTTGGATTTTTTTTATTTAAATTTCATATAATTTTTTGAAAAAACTAGGTAAATTAACAGTGTAGCCTTGGCAAAATCTGTGATTATAGAAGTATAGTCTTTGACAATAGAACCTTAATAATGTTTAAACTTATAATTTTAATTAATTATGGTCGAATTTCGACCACTGGGCGACCACTAGTTTATGAAATTTTATGAAAAGTTTTCTTTGACATTTGAAAATCATATCTTTCGGATGCAATATTAATTTACAATCTTTGTCGAAATTTTTATGTTTGAAGATTTTAAAACAAAGATTTGTTTGCTATCTTTCCAGCTTTTTATTTATGAATATTCTATTAGGAAATTGATATTCCAAAACCTTACATAAATCCTAATTAATAAAATGTGTATTAGAATGACTGTTTTTAAATCTAGATTTTCTCTTGACTATTGAGTTTTCTATAACATTCATCTGAAAGTTTGAGATCATCATTGACGTGATATTCTATTATTTTTGTAACTCGATTGTAAGAAAAATATTGTGTGTCTCATTTACATTTCCACATTTGAAGGTTCAAAATTATGTATCACAGATTTTGTACAAAGAGTAAAATTAGATTTTAAAAAGTACTGTAATTTTGATTCCCAGTTTCTTTAATATTTATATTTCAACATATGACGACAAACACTTATTATAATAAATATAGAAGCAACCATTTAACAAAAAGTTTTTAGACTTAAAATTCATTTGTTTACATTTGTTTAAAAGAAAACTGACATTTGTTAAAAAAAAATAATAAAAATAATAATATAAATTACAAACTTTCTAACATTAGTCATTGAATTCTATATGCATGTTTACCTAACAAGACCAATGATAATTTACAAAACAATTAAATTCCAAGTGTAGATACCTAAAATACATTATATATATGTGTGTGTGTATCTATATATTTATATTATGCCTATTATGTATATGTGTATGTATTTCTATGTGTGAACTTAATATTAAAAAAATGATTATGAAAAATAAAGGGGTATAACCGAAGAAAAATCATTTGGAAATTATCTACAATATTAAAAGATTCATTAGAGTTTATATCAGCCCTATTCTACTATATTACTTTTGAAAAAAATTATAATGAGCATTTACAAGATTTTCATTAATTAAATTATTACTCCTGCAAAATGGCTTTTTCAACTATTAGAAACATTCATATACAATTAATAATAATAATAAAAAAAAAAAAAAAAAAAAAACGAGCCAGATTACTGGTGACTCTTGGCAGTAGAGATTCCCAGCAAAGTCCGTAAACCCCTTGTAATATTACGCTGTGAAAAACATACAACTTTGAAATAAGTTCTTTCAATTAAATTAGTAAACTAATAGCTCTTTTATATCAATCGCTATTTCTATAAATGTATAAACAAACTCTCACAACCAATAAAACTAAAATTATATTTTCAGTTTGAAATATGAAGCGATTCTAATGACGTCACTGATAAGCTAAGCCTTTTCATTTGAAGGGGTTTGATAATAAAAATACAGTTTTAAGGCATTGGAGGGATTTTGAATAGAATTGTGGACTGTATGGTTTTAAAAATCGCTGGTTTAAATTATATTAAATCATAAATCAGTTTAAAATGAATTTGAAGGACTCACCTTCCTTTCAATTGAATTAATAACATCATATTTAAGAAACAATGAATAAAAGCTTGAATAAATACCCCGAGTTGAATACAAACATGAATTATTGACTTTATTTCAGCTCATACGTTAGAATGAATTTTTCCAGCTTACCGCTAGAATCACAACAATAAGAACAAACTCGAATAGGTCTGCAGAAACATAACAAGTTCACAGCAAATTGAAAAAAGAATTATTTAAAGTATAACTAACAATTAATTGAAAACATGAATAAAATAAATAATAATAAAAGAAAAAAGAATTAATTTAGCGTTTAAAACACATTAAAATATCAATAAAAAGAATGAATTTAATCAATGTTTTATATTCTAAAGAGTCATAAAATTGCATAGTGCTGCCATCTATTGTCAAAATTCAGAGTTATTAGAATTCTGAACATTCTCCCCCACCGAGAGAAGGAGTGTCACTTTAGTAATAGGGCGTTGAATTCCACCACTCTGAGTCCATATGCTGACTACACGAACTCTATTATCAGGTCCTGGATAGGTACGAATAATTCTACCCAGCTTCCACTGAAGAGGAATAGATTGTGGATCATGAATAGCAACCAAGTTCCCAATTTGAAGATCAGTTCGTGGAGTGAACCATTTAGGTCGATTCTGCAGGTGATGTAGATAGTCTCTAGACCATCGCTTCCAGAAGTCTTGCTTCATTCGCTGGATTAGAGTCCAACGAGAAGATAAAGTGAGATTTGGTGAATTTCCACTTTCAGGAATCTCAAGGAGTGGAACTCCTATCAGGAAATATCCGGGAGTGAGGGCTCTAACATCGGATGGATCTGAAGAAAGTGGCGTTAATGGTCTGGAATTTAAGCAGGCTTCTGTTTGACATAAAAGAGTAGTAAGCTCTTCAAAATTTAGAATGGTAGCCTGACAAGCTTTAATTAGATGACTTTTCGTCAATTTAACAGCAGCTTCACATAGTCCACCGAAATGGGGAGAATATGGTGGGATTGATGAAGTTGCTGGTAGCAAAATTTTGAACATTTTTAGAACTAATGATTCGAAATAGTTGCTTAAGATAGTTAGCAAATCCTCTGAAATTTTTCCCGTTGTCACTGAATATGTCTGATGGCAGTCCTCTTCTAGAAACAAATTGTTTTAGGGATGCTAAGAAAGCTGATGAAGATAAATCTGAAACAGCTTCTAGGTGCACCGCTTTTGTGCACATGCAGACAAAAACACAAATATATGACTTCAATTTAACTTTAGATCTAGGCTCATTTGGTTTAGTGATGAGTGGGCCAGCAAAATCTAGTCCCACCTTTGAAAAAGGTCGAGTTGGAGTTATACGTTCGACTGGCAACTCACCCATAATTTGTTGGCAAGTTTGTTTCTTCAAACGTTTGCACAAAATACATTCATTTAGAATTCGACGAATGTAAGAGCGACCATTTAGTATCCAATACTTTTGTCTAATTAGGGAAAGAATCAGTTGTGCACCAGCATGAAAGTGTTTTTTATGATATTGCTCAACAATTAATTTTGTAATGAAATGATTTCTCGATAAAAGCACTGAATATTTCTGATCTTGACTAAGTGACTGATGTCTGGACAACCGTCCGCCAACTCTGATTAAACCTTGGTCATCTAGAAATATATTTAAGGATAAATATTTGTTGTTGGTTGGTAAAGGTTGATTTTTCCTGAGCAAATTCAGTTCTTACGAAAACTCTTGTTCCTGAATCAGTTTAAGAATATGTGTAATAGCACTTAAAACTTCAGGCGTACTGACAAGTCCAATTCGTCTAGAATTACGATTACAACTACGAATGTTATAAATGAATCTCAAACACAAGGCAAGGATTCTGCAAAGTTTTGAAAAAGAAGAGAATTTGAGTAGAAAATCAGGGAAGGCTTTATGACTAGATGTTGCAACATGACTTGAATTTTCTTCAGAATTTTTTGACTTAACATTTGAATATTTGACTCGGAATAATGGTAACTTGACACTAGCACTAAGCCATTCAGGCCCAAGCCACCACAATTTGTGATGCAAAAGACTCTTCAATAGAATGCCTCTTGAGGCACAGTCTGCCGGATTCGACGAACTCTCAACATAAGTCCACACTGCTTGTGGGACAACTGATTTGATTTTGTTTGCTCGATTTGTTCCGAAATGATTTCCTGTGGTTGGAGGAGATTCAATCCAATTTAAAGCAATTTGTGAATCGGACCACAAATAAATTTTCTTTACATTAAAGGTTAAAGATTCTAATATTGTGGAACTTAATTGTGCAAGCAGGAATGCAGCACATAACTCAATTCTGGGAAGCGTGACATGTTTTAAAGGATTAACTCTAGTTTTTGCAGCGACAAAGTTAACTGAAATCTCACCGAGAGAAGATAGTGTCCGAAGGTATACCACTGCAGCGTAGGCCTTGCCAGGTACATCACAAAAACCATGGATCTCTATGTGGTTCTCTGGAGATGTTTCACAGTTCAGATATCTTGGTATGCCAATGGATTTTAAGAGTTCAATTTGAGAATCAAGTTCTTGCCAAGTTTTCAAAATTGAATCTGGGATTTGATCATCCCAAGCACACTTATCTTTCCAAAGCTCTTGCATCATGATTTTTAACATGATCGTGGTTGGAGCTAGAATCCCAAAAGGATCGAAGATTTGAGCTATCATCAATAGCAATTCTCGCTTGGTATGCACCGATTTGACGCCATTCAAATGAATTTTCAATAAGTCTTCTGCCGAATTCCAAACTAGGCCTAAGATTTTTTGGGAGGAATCTTCGGAAAATTTTACATTTTGCCTAGTGGATTTAAGATCTTCTGGTAGATTTTCAATGACTGCGGGTTCATTGGAAGCCCATTTTCTAAGTTTAAAGCCTCCTTGATTTAAAACGTGATTTAGGTCTTTGACCAATTGTTTTGCTGCGTCAATTGAATGTGACCCACCAAGATAATCGTCCACATAAAAGTTTTCGAAAATTGACTGCGCAACAATAGGAAATTCTGAACTATAATCTTTGGCTAGTTCGTGCAATGTCCTTATAGCCAGGAATGGGGCACAGTCTGTGCCATATGTTACAGTCAATAATCTGAAACTCGCAATAGATTCATGTGGCAGGAATTGCCAAAAGATTCGCTGAAAGTCAACATGTTTGGGGTTTACCAATATCTGTCTGTACATTTTGGCGATGTCTCCGGTTAAGGCTATTGAATATGTTCTAAACTTAAGAAGAAGTTTAAACAAATCTGGTTGCAACTTTGGACCTATTTCAAGAAAGTCGTTTAAAGAGTGGCCTGATGTTCCTTTAGCCGAGGCATCAAATACCACCCTCAATTTAGTAGCTGTACTATCTTCTTTCACAACCCCACGATGAGGCATGTAAAAATAATCTTTAGAATCAATTTCAGAATTTGGGACTGGTTCCATATTATGTAAGTCAATATATTCTTGCATAAAGGCATGGTATTGCTCCTTAAGCTCATGATTTTTATTAAGTTTGGATTCTAACAAATAAAACCGGTTTAAAGCATTTGATTGTGAGTCACCTAAATTTGGAGCTTCTTTAATGGGAAGATCCACCATGTACCTTCCAGACTGAATTCGTCTAACAGTTTTAGTGTATTTTTCTTCAGAACTATGAATTGGTGTTGCATCAGGAAGGGACTCAATTTCCCAAAATTTCTGAAGATCATAAGTTAACTGAACTGTAGCATGGCAACTAAGGACAGTTTTAGAATGCTGAAAATTGTTTGCATGTATGACACCCGAGAGTAAACATCCCAATTTGGAATTTAAAGCACATGGAGTACCTTTAGGACCCAGAATAGATTGCCCTAAAATTATTAAGGGAAATAAATCTGCACCAAGCAAAATTTCAACTGGACTCGAAACGTAAAATTTAGGATCTGCTAAAGATAGACCTTCCAAATGAGGCCATGAAGATTTTCGAACAATAAAATTAGGAAGATTTACCGTAACATTATTTACTATTAAAGCATTCACATCAAAGATTTCATTACTATAATAAGACTTTAAAATAATATTAACTTCAAAAAGAGCAGTTTTTGCAACAATATTATTTACACCCGAGATTCTATGATTTGTGGTTTTCATAGGTAACCCTAATTTTTTAGCACAAGAGCTGGAAATTAATGATTTTTGACTTCCTGAATCCACCATGACTCTACATGGCACAAACCTTCCAGTATTTGATTTTACAAGAACCATAGCTGTCGATAACAAAGTTTGACAACTCTCTTGGGTACTGGTTAAGCAACTAGATTTGACAAAGGATGGACTTTCAATGTTGAGATTAGTATTTTCAATAACAGGTGGAGAATTAACTTTATTTTTCTCGAAATGGAGAAGTGTATGGTGCTTAGCATTACACTGTCGACATTTTGTCGAAATCAAACATTTATTAACGAAATGATTACCACGTAAACAATTTATGCATAGTTTTTTACCCTTCACAATATTCCATCTATCTTCAACAGATTTTTTAAGAAAGTGTGGGCACTTGAAAAGTGCATGAGATTCCGAGCATTCTGAACAGATAGAATTATTGGATTTTATATCTGAATTAGATATTACAGCATTAGAAACAGATCTTTTAAATACTACTTTTTGTTTACTTTCAGATTTAGAATAAGTACTATCAGCAATATCTTGCAAGCTTCTCGCTTGTTTTTCAAGAAACAAAATAAATTCATCATAGGTGGGAAAAGAATCACTATCTTAAGACAATTCCCATTGCTTCTTTAAATTATCATCCAATTTTGTTTGCAAATTATAAACAAGAATTAAATCCACAAATAAATTAAATTCTAATCCTAAACATTTCAAGTTACGTATTGCTTCATTACAGTTACCTAATAAATCTAGCACAGATTTCCGACAATTTGGTTTCAAAGATTTCGAATTAAATAATTTGTTTAACTGGGCATAAGCTAGATTTTTTTTATTATCGAATCTAGAAATTAGTGTTGCCCAAGCTTCCTTATAACTTGCTTCAGTTATTGGAAAGCTTTTTATTAACTTATTGTCAGATCCAATAACAGACGCTTTTAAATATTGTAATTTTTGCAACTCGGAAAGCTGAGTGTTCTCATGAATAGTAGTTAGGAATATTTGCTTGAAGCTTAACCTGTCTTCCAAATTGCAAGAGAAATGAGGCAAATCAAATTTTGGAAGGTGAATAAATTGCTTCGAAATAGAACAATAATTTTCATTAACCTGTGTTACAACTTTAGTGTTCTGAAAACAAGAAAGTTCTAATCTTGACTCTATCTGATATTTTATACGAGTAAGTTTCTCTGTCCATTTTTCATTATCTTCAATTTCCTTTTTTAATTTTCATCTAAATCAGAAATAACTTCCTCAACTTCATTGTTTATTTGTTCTAATTTAGTTTGCCTTTCAAGCAAATGACCTTTCAAAATTTTTATTTCTTGAATGTCTAAAGGATCCGCTTCCAAAGCTTTTATCGCTTTGTTTTCAAATTTAGTCACTGACGACCGAATAATAGTTCTTTTTACTTTTAGTTTTTCAATTTTCGAAGCCATTAGAACAATTTTTTTTTCAAGTTTGTAAAATAATAATTTTTCTAAAAGATTTCATAATTTAATATATCTCCGGCTCTAGACGGCCAAAAGATATGGAGGGATTTTGAATGGAATCGTGGACTGTATGGTTTTAAAAATCGCTGGTTTAAATTATATTAAATCATAAATCAGTTTAAAATGAATTTGAAGGACTCACCTTCCTTTCAATTGAATTAATAACATCATATTTAAGAAACAATGAATAAAAGCTTGAATAAATACCCCGAGTTGAATACAAACATGAATTATTGACTTTATTTCAGCTCATACGTTAGAATGAATTTTTCCAGCTTACCGCTAGAATCACAACAAAAAGAACAAACTCGAATAGGTCTGCAGAAACATAACAAGTTCACAGCAAATTGAAAAAAGAATTATTTAAAGTATAACTAACAATTAATTGAAAACATGAATAAAATAAATAATAATAAAAGAAAAAAGAATTAATTTAGCGTTTAAAACACATTAAAATATCAATAAAAAGAATGAATTTAATCAATGTTTTATATTCTAAAGAGTCATAAAATTGCATAGTGTTGCCATCTATTGTCAAAATTCAGAGTTATTAGAATTCTGAACAGGCATATTTGCTAGTATTCTAAAATTACACTTTAATGACAACAATTTACAGACTTTGATCGTTTGGCTAGGGAAATAGCCATTTCCAATAAAATTGTACGGACAAACCCCGTGATTTTTCTTTTTATTACAGTGTAAATGCAGGAACAATAATGATAATTATCTAAGAAGAAATAAATATTGACTTCAATAAATACGAACGATGCTAACTGAATGGAGATTTTTTTTTTTTTTATGGCAACAGAACCAGATCTGAAAGATTCTCAGTACGGATGGAAATATTTATAAATATTTATATATTGCAGTGGGGTTTGTATAATTTTAAAACGATTCTAGACAGTTTAATCAATGTAATAACTATTTTTTAAATATTCGATCTGACAGATATTATTCTAGATGATAAGTACAGTTGCCAGCAAAAGCATCCGAGCACTAGCAATAACCCCTGTCTAAAAAAAGTAGACTTAATACCGCTTTGTTAAATAAATCCTTGTTGAGTCATGTTCTTAGTCAGTCTAAGAGCATGATTCGACAATGATGAATTTAACAAAACAGTATTAAGTGTACTTTTTTGATATTGGAATTATTGCCTAGTGCTCGGATACTTTTGCTGCCGACTGTATGTATGCTTATTTCTAGGAATTGTTTCATAAAATGTCCAAATGCATTTATTTCCATACCTCTTTCACTGTTTTCTATAATCTCTCTACAATTGTTGGTTTGCACTTATGCAAAGTTCATTTTATCAGATTAAAACTCATCAGTTTAAAAGTGGAACCTCATAGAACTATGCACGAATACGTAGAAAATGCGTACTACTGATTGATTAGAAAAGAAAATGTTATATATAATTTTTTTTATATTATATTACACACACTTGCCAATGAATTAGAAACTTGTAAGAGTTTCTACAAATGCTCGCTGGCGGCGAAGGTATGTAAAACTTGTTACAAACCTTTGGGTAATGCTCTGCTTGTATGGAAATGGTCCCTTGGTGTTACTTGAGGGTAATCAAAAAGCGATGTACCACCTGAACATGTTGATAGATTAAGTGCATACCTCAATGCTACACTTTTACTCCTAAGTTAACGGATACTTTGTTCTCGATAATGCAACCATACATCGTGGCAAAATCGTTCGAGATTCGTTCAGTGAACATCAATCTGACTTCTAACAGTTTCCCTAGATGCCGCAAAGCCCGGATCTTAATCCAATAGAAAAAGTTTGGGAGATATTGGAAAAAAGTATCCATCAGCAATATCCTCTTCCATCCAATTTACGGGATCTTAAAATCTGTGTAGCCAATGTATGGCAAACTCTGAGCATGAATGCACTCCAGAATCTTGTAGAATTGCTACCCACACGAATACTGGCTGTTATTCATGCAAAAGGAGGTCCAACGTGCAAAAGAAGGTCCAATAAAATATTAATTCAAATGTTTCTAATTCATTGGTCACTGTGTGTACACTTATATCTTTTGAAACTATTTATAGTCCGTAAAATAAATTTTAGAGAATGTATATATATATATATGTATATATGAAGTAGAAAAAATTACAGAAACAAATACAGTATTATCTGAGACTGAGAATGTTTGTATGACATGCGTAGCACTGCTAATATTACAGCAGTTTGTTGATATATCATAAAATTATAACAAAGAATATAAAATACAACCACTTCATATAGAAGTACAGTCGTGGTACACTGTAAACAATTTGCACGTTTAATTGCGGTCAGGTCATGCCTGTAAATGTGTTATGATTTCTTTCTCAAAGAAGAGAAATGACCTTTCATAAACAGTCAATACTTCGAATTTTACAGTAATGTGTTACAAATACGGATACTGGACTTTTATTTTTCCGAAAAAGGGAATTGGTCCGTTTAATCTAACGGTCAACTTCTGTATTTCCCTAAATTTCTCAGAGTGTAAGTTCAGACAAGTCAAATTAATAAAACATAAAACACTTGTTACAAAACGTAATATAATTGAAGCATCATAATTATAAAATAACAATATATCCCTATAAAACTTTGATTCCAAAGTCATATTCTGTTATATGAGTATCATATTATATAATATATATGCTTATCAATAAACTATTCTAATATTTGCTTATATACTAGGATATATAAATCATTAAATGCCTCTTATGATTTAGCCGTAAATGCGGATGAATCATAAGAGGTAGGCTTTGATAAAGGCCACTTATGTGCAACTCGCTTTGAGCTTCGTTAATGTAATACACACAGTAGCTTTGTAACCAGATACGTCCATATTCTACTATTTATATTGAGTATTTCTATGAATATAAGAGCACGGTAAGGACAAGATATAGTACAATAATGATTAATTCGTGCTACAGCAAATATATCGGATCAATAATATCGCTGCAACAATTTTAAAGCGTGATTATGTTATTTGTAATTTTTTTGTATTTTAAATAAAAATCAGTTTAATTTTTAAAGATTCGATTTTTTAAAAGGTACGAGCAATAGTAAGAGATAAGTTAAAAAAAAAAAAAATATTATTATTACTAGCGAGCTTCGTCCGCTAGCGGGTCAGTATTTTTAAATGAATCACTATAATGACTGAATCCTCAAAATCTCTCAATCACTATAATTAATGAATCACTAACAGTAACTTTTAGTGTTAAGAAAAGAAATTAAAAAAAAATCATTTCTGGATAAAAAGTTGGCCCGGGTCCCCACTGCCTTCGGCAGCGCAGTCCCGTGCGCGCTGCGCGCTGTATTCCTTCCCCGGCCCTTCGTGCTCCCCCCAAAAAAATCATTTCTGATCGGGTAAAAACTCACACCGGGACCCCACTGCCTTCGGCAGCGCAGACCCATGCGCGCTGCGTGCACATATTCCTTCTCAAGTCAAATTTTTATTCTTATGAAAAGAAAATTTAAAAAATTATTTCTCATCGGGTACAAAGACGGACCGGGTCCCTACTGCCTTCAGCATCGCAGTACCGTGCGCGCTGCGCGCGCAAAAGTTAAGGTATACACGCACTGCGCGCGCCTATTCCATCCCTGACCTTTCGTGCCCCCTAAAAAAACAAATCATTTCTGATCGGGTAAACACTCATACCGGGTCCCCACTTCCTTCGGAAGCGCAGTCCCATGCGCGCGCATATTCCTCCTCAAATCAAATATTTATTCTTAAGAGAAGAAAATAAAAAAAATCAATTCTCATTGGTTAAAAAGTCGGGACGGGTCCCCACTGCCTTCGGCAGAACAGTCCCGTGCGCTCTGCGCGCGCACAAGTTAAGGGATACGCGCGCGGTGCACGCTTATTTCTTCTCCACCCTTTCAGGCCCTCTTAATTAACCTACGTATACCAATTTCGAACAATCTAACTCATTTGGCTGAGGTGCAAAAGGAAACGTAATCAGGACACCTCAAACCGTGTAAATATGGTGAAAACTTTCGATAATATAAAAGAACTTTAAAATATCTTTCGAATGATGTATTAAAAAAAATTTAATCATAATTAGAAATTGAAATATTGAAATTAGAAAATATTACAGCGCCATAAAAGAAAACTGATTCAGGACACCTCAAAACGTGTAAATCTGGTGAAAACTTTCGATAATTTAAAAGAACTTTAAAATATCTTTCGAATGATGTAATAAAATAATTTAAACATAATTAGAAATTGAAATATTGAAATATTGAAATTTGAAAATATTACAGCGCCATCTGGCGGTAGAAATTTCTGTATTCCTTTGTTCGATTCCAATTCAAAAAAGCTTTCTAATGATGCATTACTTATGAAATTATTTTAATTAGTAGCTGAGATACAAAAGAAAACTTATTCAGGACACCTCAAAACGTGTAAATCTGGTAAAAACTTTCGACAATATAAAAGAACTTTAAAATATCTTTCGAATGATGTATTAAAAAAAAATTAATCATAGTTAGAATTTGAAATATTGAAATTTGAAAATATTACAGCCCCATAAAAGAAAACTGATTCAGGACACCTCAAAACGTGTAAATCTGGTGAAAACTTTCGATAATTTAAAAGAACTTTAAAATATCTTTCGAATGATGTATTAAAAATAATTTAATCCTAATTAGAAATTGAAATATTGAAATTTGAAAATATTACAGCGCCATCTGGCGGTACGAATTTCTGTATTCCACTGTTCGATTCCAAATGAAAAAAGCGTTCTAATGATGTATTACTTATGAAATTATTTTAATTAGTAGCTGAGATACAAAAGAAAACCTAATCAGGAACCCTCAAAACGTGTAAATCGAGTGAAATCTCGCGCGCATCGCGCGCGGTATATACCTATTTCTTCCCCACCCTTTCAGCTCCTCCTAATTAACCTATGTATACCAATTTTGAATGGTCTAACTCAATTAGCTGAGATGCAAAAGAAAACCTAATCAGGAGACCTCAAAACGTGTAAATCAGGTGAAAACTTTCGATAATATAAAAAAAAACATAAAATGTTTTTCAAATGATGTATTAAAAATAATTTAATTATAATTAGAAATTGAAATTTTAAAATATTAAAGGGCCATTGGTCGAACCGGCAGCGCAGTCCCGTGCGCTCTGCGCGCGCACAAGTTAAGGGATACGCGCGCGATGCACGCCTATATCTTCTCAACCCTTTCAGGCCTTCTTAATTAACCTACGTATACCAATTTTGAATGATCTAACTCATTTGGCTGAGATGCAAAAGAAAACGTAATCAGGACATCTCAAAACTTGTAAATCTGGTGAAAACTTTCGGTAATTTAAAAGAACTTTAAAATATCTTTCGAATGATGTATTAAAAAAAAATTAATCATAATTAGAAATTGAAATATTGAAATTTGAAAATATTACAGCCCCATAAAAGGTTGGTTGGTTGGTTGGTTGGAGGATTAAGGCCGATTGACTCCTTATGTGTCCTAGGCCTATAGGGGGAATGCCCTCCGTGGGGGTCTTTCTAAGGGGTCCTAGCCCGTATTTACGCGAGTTTCGGAGGAAACCACGGAAAACTCCGAACGGCTAGGTCGATGAGCGCGACCTGGGATCGAACCCGGCACCTCCCATCTACCAGCTTTGAGCGCAGAACCGCTCGGCCGCTGGTGGGCCTCACCCCATAAAAGAAAAGTGATTCAGGACACCTCAAAACGTGTAAATCTGGTGAAAACTTTCGATAATTTAAAAAAAACTTTAAAATATCTTTCGAATGATGTATTAAAAATAATTTAATCCTAATTAGAAATTGAAATATTGAAATTTGAAAGTATTACAGCGCTATCTGGCGGTACAAATTTCTGTATTCCACTCTTCGATTCCAAATGAAGAATGCGTTCTAATGATGTATTACTTATGAAATTATTTTAATTAGTAGCTGAGATACAAAAGAAAACCTAATCAGGAATCCTCAAAACGTGTAAATCAGGTGAAAACTTTCGATAATATAAAAAAAAAAACATTAAAATATCTTTCAAATGATGTATTAAAAATAATTTAATTATAATTAGAAATTGAAATTTAAAATATTAAAGCGCCATGGATCGAACCGGCAGCGCAGTCCCGTGCGCTCTGCGCGCGCACAAGTTAAGGGATACGCGCGCGGTGCACGCCTATTTCTTCTCCACCCTTTCAGGCCTTCTTAATTAACCTACGTATACCAATTTTGAACGATCTAACTCATTTGGCTGAGATGCAAAAGAAAACGAAATCAGGACACCTCAAAACGTGTAAATCTGGTGAAAACTTTCGATAATTTAAAAGAACTTTAAAATATCTTTCGAATGATGTATTAAAAATAATTTAATCATAATTAGAAATTGAAATATTGAAATTTGAAAGTATTACAGCGCCATCTGGCGGTACAAATTTCTGTATTCCACTGTTCGATCCCAAATCAACAAAGCTTTCCAATGATGTATGACTTATGAAATTATTTTAATTAGTAGCTGAGATACTTTAAAATGTGTATCGAATGACGTATTAAAAAAAAAAAAATTAAAACATAATTAGAATCTGAAATATTGAAATTTTAAATTATTACAGCGCCATGAGACCTCAAAACGTGTAAGTCAGTTGAAATTTCGAATTCCATTATCTACGGTAGTCGGTTAATGGAAGTAAAAAAAAAAGAAATATTTTTACCTTAAGTGTATTTGTGTCGTTTTGAAACTGGCATCCTCTTTCGACAGATAAAATGTGAGGCGTGTAAAGATAAAATTTAATTTGCAATTAAAATGTAAGTCTTTTGTTTATTGACCAAAATCGATGAAATTTGAACTGTAAGTTTGTTTTGTGGTGTTTAGATTGTATACTAAGTAAAATGTGTAAAATTTGAAAAATTGAAGAAAATAGAAAATTGCAATTTTTAATCGCAGTACGAAACACGTGACCTCATTAAATACCAGATGTGTTTCTTTCCGTTGAAGACTGCTGTAGACTATCGTCTGGAAAGCTAAGATTCTTGTGGTTTGTTGCCAATATTTTTTTATAGTTTAGTTAATTTTAAAAAATCTAATTGTCCGATCGATAAGCCGTTTAAACCATCGGATTAAAAAAAAAAAAAAAAAGCCCTTTCCAATGGTATCTTGTTTATAACAATACGACTGATATTTCTAATTTATTTTCCACTTTTTCCGTAAAAATGTCGCTTTTTAAGCATTTAATCATGAATTCTGGGTCATTTTTCGTTAGACAATGGTCGACATTTTAATTAATATCTCCGCTAATTAGGGTCGCATCGTTTAGCAAATTAGATGACCCAGATCTGCGATAAATTCTCTGTCCGACGGTACCTGTTCGAAGTCCGTGCGACCGTTAGCGTCGGAGTTTTTGCTGTTTCAAGCCTTTTCTTACAGACAGACACACACACACACACGCGTACAGATTTTAATAATATAAGGAGATTACAATATGTATGTATATATTGTTTTTTTATTTGTGACAAAACAACTTAAATATTTCAAATGAAAAAAGAAAATTAAAAATTTACAAAACATACGCACACACACACACACACACACACACACACACACACACACACACACACACACACACACACATATATATATATATATACAGTCGGTAACAAAAGTGTCCGAACACTAGCAAAAATTCCTATAGAAAAAAAGTACGTTTAATACAATTTTGCTAAATAAATCCTTGTCGATATCTGTTTTTAGACTGACTAAGAACAGAATTCGACAAGGATTTATTTAACAAAACAGTGTTAAGTGTACTTTTTTTTGCATAGGAATTTTTGCTAGTGTTCGGACACTTTTGTTACCGACTGTATATATATATGCTTTTATTATTAATTTTATGAATAAGTTATATAAAGGTATTCTATTCGAAACTGTTAATAAAAATTCGCTTCATGCGAAATATAACGTTGTATATGTATATACGTTATAATATATTATTGATGTAATTGATATATTGCTGATTTTGTTTATAACGTTATTTATTATCGTTATTTATAAAATAAGTTTTATAGAAAAGTTTTTCATTGTCATATGAGATATGTACTTTTTTTTTTTTCAGATAAAATTAGAAAGAAATATTAACTTTGTTAAATTCAATTAAGGAAATATAATAAAACTTTTAATGTGATTATTTTATAGAGAGGAATTTTCTAATCCAGGTTACTTTAAAAAAAATATATCTTCATAACTTTTAAATAATTTCATTAATTATAATTAATTTATCAGCCAAGTTACTTTAAAAAGTATTGATTTTACTCGTACAATATTTTTAAAAATGAAAAGTTTGAAAATATTCTCAGAATTTAATTTATTCATATGTTTGAAAATACCATTACATGTGTAATTTAAATTAAAAATTGAGCATAGAAAATATTTCAAATATAGAAATGTTAAATAAATATTTTAGCAATTTATTGAGATTATTTTCTAATATATTTGCGTGACACTAAATGCACAGTTAGAAATATGCGTATGTAAAATATAACAAAATTTCTTAATGCATATATTTCATGAATTTAGGTTTTTTAAATTTTTTGAAACTTGAAATTTGTAACTGAAATTTGAAATTTATTTTAGAAAACATACAAATGTCTTTAAGATTGCATTAATAAATTTAGATTTTTTTTTTTTTTTTTGTAAAATATTTAAATGTCGCCAAATGCAAAAAAAAAAAAAAAAAAAAAAAAAAAAAATGGCTATCCAATATAAAAAATAAAATTTTAATGTATAAAATATTGCATTTATTTATTTTATTTCTGCGTTCAAATATATTTTGAAAATTGTCACTGGCATTAGAAATTGGGCAAAGAAAATTTTAATATGTCTAAAATTATAAACTGATCTTTCGTGAATAAATAAAGATTTGTTTTTATTTTTGTTTTTAATTATTTTTTTATTTTTTTGTGGGGGGGGGGGGAAGGGATAATATTCATAAGTTATTAAATAAACAGAAACAAAACGTACAAATGCTCAAAATATTAAATAATGTTTGCAGCAATATATTGAAAGTAATTTTGTAAAATATGTAAGAAATAATAAATGCAAAGAAACAAATGTGAGTACACTGAGAAAAAATTGTGTAACTTACATCTAAAATCTAGATTGTGGCTCTAGTAAAAAAAAGTTCCATGTCATCCTTATAAATACTAGTTCCTTTTGAAGACGAGTTCTAGAAACCCCTATTAGAATTCCAGAGCATCTGCCTATATTATCTAGGTCAAACTTATTTAAAAATATCTGGAAATAAATGTGAATACAAGAGGCGGGATTTAACAACTATAATCTTAGTTTATAACCAAATTCTAGAAATCAAGCGAGAATTTCTGGCAATGCAAATGAGGCAATATTCAGAATAATGTTTCACAATTTAGAAATATATAGACTAGAAATTCTCGATCATTTTGTCTATTCAGCTTATTGGTGTGCCTTTTACTATACTTGCCAACATGCTAATAATTATTCCGTAGTATTGTAAGCCCCGACTTCTTTTTCACACCAGCATCTTTTTAGAGTATTCATCTTCTTATTTAATCGTAAATGCATTTGGAAAATATTACTATAAAAATTTACTAGTGTGAAAAAAAGGGCGGGACTAACAACACTACGGAATATTAATTACGATGTTGGCAAGTATGCTCTTACGCATAGCTCGGAAATCTTTATTTCTAGTGTAAGAATTTAGACACTGGCCACTTATTCGTTCTAGATGAAAGCGGTATATTTTTTTCCTAAGTGTATCCAAGATATAAAAATAAATTTTATAACCACAAAATAATATATTAATTTAAATTATTTACATTTTCAAAACTATCATGAAATTTGTCCTTAAATTATTAATTTGGGAGAAGAAAACGGATAAATGCACTGAAAAAAAAAAAAAAAAAACAATATTTGTCTGATATTTAGAAACTAAATTGTGATTCTAGTAAAAATAGTTTCATTTCATTCTTATAACTTCTAGTTCCCTTTGCCAGCGATTTTTAAAATCCAATATTCTAGAGCGTTTTCCGATATCATCGCGGTCAGTTTCATTTAATAATCTCAGAAAGTATATGGAAACACAAGTGACGAGTAACTATAATTTAGTAACTATAATTTTGTTTATGACGCAGCTGTAGGAAATCAAGCGAGAATTTCTTGCGATACAAAGACTTCATAATATTCATAATGTTCATAATATTGTATCACCGTCTAAAAAAGTATAGACTAGAAACTCTCGATCATTTGGTCCATGCAGATTATTAGTTTACGCTATACGCATAATTGAATAATCTATATTTCTGATTTAGATATTCAGAAAATAACTACTTATTGGTTCTAAATGAAGACAGTGCATATTTTCTGAGAGTGTCTATAATGAGATTGCATAATAAGTTGAGACTATTTTTGTATAATATTTCGCAGTTATTAGGGGTACAGGAAAGTTTTGTCGTTTATGAACACGTGCACTTTTATGCGTTGTCGATTATCGACTGAGACCGATTTAAACAGGTTATAGTATGATTGATGATTTACACACATTTTTTCTTATTTTAGTCGTTTTTTACAAACTTGTAGAACTGTTACCATAGGTAAAAAAAAGGTGCACTTAAGACATTGTATGTTGTACGAGTTCTAAAACGCGAATAATGCAGTGGAGGCAACAAAAAACTTGTGTGACGTGTTTGGAGTGGACGCAGTAACGGCTCGAACATGCCAAAGATGATTTGCAAAATTTCGTTTGGTGATTTTTCTTTGAAAGATGAACCCAGATCAGGAAGGCCATCATGTGTCAATGACGAAGTGCTACAGTATGATCAGGACAAATCCCACGTTAACTTCGACAGAAGTGGGTTTCAAGCTTGGAATGCATCAGACTACTGCTTTGGATCACATTAAAAGGCTTGGTTTCGTGTCCAAACTCTCTGTTTGGGTGCCACACAACGACAGAACTTACATTTACACCTAATATTTAAACAGAAACAAATGTGGGCATGCTAGCATACTCGTTAATATTTCCGTTCTTTCTGAAGAATTAACTTCACCAATTTTAAGAGTAACTCCCAATAAATTTAACCTTAAAAAATTAATTTAAAATACTATTACATGCCAATAGTTGTGTTAAGTCTCTTTTTAAAATCGGGATACTTGGCAACTGTGTGCTAAATATTATACAAAAAAATTTGAAACTTAAAATATTGAATTAATTTAGTTTATTCTGATTTTATAAAGTACTTTGGAATTTGTTACTAAATTTGGAATTTGGACAGAGAAAACATAAAAATAATTAGAACTATAAATTAAAATAGCAAGAACAAATTAAGATTATTTTAAATTAAGAGATATTAACTGAATATGAATGAGTGTTATTGTACTAAATAACAATGAAAGATTTGAACATGAAATATTGCACTTCTTTAATTTATTTAGAGTTTTTTTTTTTTTTTTTTTTTTTTTTTTTTTTTTGTAATACCTTAATATTTTCAGCTGAAATTAGTTAGTGTGGCTAAAAAATCTGGAAATGTCTAAAATGATAAATAAACGAACTATAATAAATTTATTTCTGTCAAATAATTATGCATCTTAGTAGTACGGAAATAATTTTGAATATCCAACATATAACAATAAAATTTTAATTTTGTATACTTTTAATTTTTACATATTTTCTAGAAGAATTTGAATGTTATAATTTGAAAAATTAGCATAGAACATGTAAAAATGTATACTATAATTAATTAAGACTGCCAGATAAATTTGCAATTATTTCTGTAAAACATTTTTGTGAAGTACAAGGGAAAAAATGTTTGCAAGATATAATAATAAAAAAATTAAATAGTGCATTACTATATTTAAATTTTAAAACTTCTTCACACACCGTAAAGTTAATACAAGCACTACTGGTTTCAAAATGACGTGGCTTTTCTTCTTCAGGTGCAAAAAACATGTGTTACTATCTTTGAGGCAATACTGCATATGGGTACAAGCTGGTAATGCTTGTACGCATAAAATTTAATTTTATGCTCTTCCAAGTGTCTTGATTTTGCCTCCAAGTTAGTGGCTCGTGCTTTTTCCATCTGAAGGAAAAAGACGACGTTTTTTTACAACGGGTAATCCTCGTACTAATTTTATAATGAGTGAAAAAGTTTGAAAATTTAAATATTTATTGTACACTAGGTCTTTAATTTATAACTTTAATTTATTCGTATTTTCTATGATAATCTAGTATTGTTATTGAAATTTGAAATTCACCATAGAAGTCAGCATAAACATTTTAAACAGTAAATAAATATTTTAACCATAGATTGAAATTACTTTCTTAAAATATTTATGTGACATCAAAGGCACAGAAGAAAATGGGAATACATAATGAATAAAATAAAGTCTGCTAGTACACTTTGATAAAAATAAAAATTATTTCTAAAAATATATAATATAATTCCAATACTGCTTTAATTGGAAAAACTGATAGAAATTTTTTATGCGTTTGATTCTTTAGAAAATTTCATAAAAGCAGAAATTAGTTTAAAAACTTATTCACATATATAACTTAACATTAGAGTTTATTAAACAAGTTCGCTTCACCGATTTCTATTAAGAAATTTTTCAGTTAATGCAAACAACTACTTGTTTAATGTGATGCAAATTTACTTTTAATCTTATTTCATTTTAATTTTTCTAGTGAGTTTCTACATGAAAAGTATCTACGAAAAGAAATATTTTGCTTTTAATGTCACATCCAGGACATTGAGGCAATGTTTGTTTAATATAATTTTGATTTAAATGCAAATTTTTATGGGTAAGTTTGCTTGAAAATAATTAAATTTTCAATTACTTTTGACATTTTATTTTTTAAATGAGTACGTTCATATATTCAGAGAAAATTCTTTTCTAAAAATATACTTATGTATATTTTTAGAATTATACATATTCTATATTTTAATTAAAGAATGGATGTTTACTTAAAAAAAAAAAGTTTTCTGACTAAAATGTAAAAGCTTCGTAGATTTGCATACATTTACTCAATATGCAATATATATATATATACAGTCGAACCTCGTTAACGTAAATCTCAAGGGGGAAAAAATGTGTTCATTTTATCAGTAGTTCATACTATCAGTAATTGAGGAGACTTTTAATGAAAATAATTGCATAATTTTTAATATACAACATTAATATTAGGCAAAACTGTGACATTTTTACTTTGTGTATATCACGCAAGAGATGGCACTGCTAAATCCTACTTTCTATGAATATTATATTCAAGCATCTATTGGTTAAAGTTACACCAAATTACATGTGTAATATGATTATTGTAATAAATCTTGTTAAGTATATTACTGTGCGTATGCATGACAACCAATTTATATAGAATTATGCAGAAGAATGTTTTGTAATAGCCCAAGTTTAACAAATTTAAAATACACACACACACACACACACACACACACGCATATATATATATATCTATCTATATATATATATAATGCTACTCTTTTTATACCAAAACATATCTCTTCTGAAACTGCAATTATATCAAAAAGCTTTTGTTATGATACCTATTAAAATCAACTATTAGCATCTACAATTTATACTCTCTCTCTCTCTCTCTCTCTTTCTATATATATATATATATATATATATATATATATAATTCATCATTACAGTGATCAAATACTAGGAAGGAAGAAAAAAATTAATGGACAAAGACACACCTATCAAAATGAAGAGTTATACAAAGAAGCAGGTATTTATAAGTTAAACATGAATTGTTTCTGAAACATTGGTGGATGCGATCATATGTAGCAAATATGATAAAAAAAAATAACAAACAAACAAAAATTGAAGAAGAAGAAAAAGAAGGAGGAATAGACGCCACCACGGCTTAAGTGTGTGGAACGTGTTAAACGAGTATTACGGGTGCCCGACTTCCCTAAAAACTCTGCAAACGAATATGTTAACAAAGTAAAAAGTTAAAATGAAAACAATAACTACTACAAAAAGAAAAATCTATAAACAAGCAAAAAGTAATGAAACTTAACGAGAAAAACAAGAATGATTCAATTAAACAACATTATAATTGTATGACTATAAATCAAAGAAATTAGTATTTGATTTAAAATGAGATTTGAGACTACTTATTAATTTAGAAATTTTAATTACATAAATAATTGTGTAAGCAACATTTCACTATATGTATATATTTCCATATATATATATCTAAGTTCTAGTTTAAATTTTTCAAATGAGAAATATTTAATAAAATTAATTCTTTAATTAAAGGAAAGAAGATTATGAGCATTATTTTTAAAGCAAAGTTAATAAAGAAATTTTAATCTTTGAATTCTTAAGGAAATGTCTAAAGGATAAAGCAATTAATTCTTTGAAATACATTTCTTATCGATATCTAACTTTGAAATGAATCAAAGTGAGGACATAGCCATTTATTCAATTTCTATTTTCATTGAATGCTATGTGAGCAATTTCAAACTAAATTTGGAATTCCACGTGTTCTCAAAATTCCTTTAATATTTCAAAGGGACTGTGACAAATTTAACCGTGGTAGTTCGATAACTCGTTATCAAAGATATTTCTCTATATCATTTTAAGTTAATGCTGGCTTTTGAGTTAAAATTATAAAGGAACTGATTTTTGAACTATCATTTTGCGTAGTAATAAAATTCATAAAATCTTGAAAACTGCTACTGACTTAAAATTGTGCTTATCTTTATTTGTTTAAGTAAATACTAAAAGACTAAAACAAATTATATTTTTTCGATGATAAAGAAAAATTTTGAATAAAATATGTACAACATTTCAATAAATCTTTTTGAAATTTTGTTAAACTTTGTAAATTAATTTAATTCACATTATAATGATTTTTTTTTTTTTTGATTATTAAAATAAATTAATAGAGGTTATCTAAAACGATAAGCTACAGAATATTATCAAGCTTTAATAAATTATTTGATTTTTTATATGTATAAACTGAAATGAGAAGGAAAATAAAATGATATAGTTCAATTCCCCCTTATGTTTTAACCCCTTACTTGCCGATTAAAAGTTACGTGATTCGCTTCAAAGTGCACCAGTATTCTTTGAATTCTGATATGAGTAAAGCCGCTATCAAACGAAGAACCATACGAAAGTCTTTAGCACAAAATACCTCATAAACAAGTTTTTCATGCGGGAAACGATCCAAATATGCCGTTTGATACAAATTGCCGAACGTACGTTCGGCAATCACGCATTTTCGACTGTTTAAAGCACATACAGTAGTCTTTAGAACGAAATCCTCCAATCAGAGGATCGTGATTACAGAACACCTTCTATTCTTTTCTCTTGTAAACATCCTTGGGGGAGAATAATAGCCAAATGCTGGGTCCGTTGTTTACATTTCTGGATTTCGTTCTTCCGTTTATGCTTAAAAACAACCCCACTGAAGTCGTTTGGTTGCTTTTGAGCGGCAATAGCTTATATTTTAGAATATATCATCTTCCGTCTGATAGCACCTTTAATCTTTTGTAAACACTGCCGGGATCACGTTGAAGGTTAGCTTAATGCATTGTTAAACCTTGTTAGCATTTTCACTGGTAGCAGTAAAATGCATTTCGTATTTAGTTACTGGTCGTCGCTTTAGAAAATCATTTTGGAGTCACTTACTTCATTGATTTGCAGAACTGATGTTTAGATAAATAGTTATTTCGTTTTGCTTTTTATGTAAAATTACCCTATAACCCAAACATAAGAAAATCCTCAAGAACTCATTGTAACATTTCTTCCAGAACTTACGTTAGGACGTAAGGAAGAACTGTACTATGGGATTTCTTTTGCCTTCTACAGAATCCAATAAAATCAAAGTAATGTTCCTATTTTAAGATTTACCATAAGTTGAAAACATTTTCCGATTTTCTTTAACATATCTTACAAGCATTTCTTGTCTCAGGTTTTCAAGAGTTACGCAGTGAGCAATTCGTTACGATCTGGGATTCATCGCTAGGGGTAGGTAGTATGAAGACATGCTATAAAAATTTTAATCTTCCGCGGAGGGAATACTTGTACCGCTTTGGTAATCACCAGAAGTATTGTTTTATTCAAGTAAGTGAGAACTGCAAAGTAAGTAAGGAGGGAATTCCATTAGTTTCAAGATGCTTCGAGCAAGTGTATCGAGGGTGGTTACACTTACCTCTCAAAAACAAATTACACTTGTCACATGTGCTAAATTTCTGGAGTAACCGAACACTTTGAAAATATTTGAACATTTATTTAAAATTTAGTTTGTGTGTTAGAGTTTACAAGTAAAGCAATATCAAAATTTTCAAAGTTTTCTCATGACACTCTATTGAAAAGTGGAATTGTAAGAAATCTTTCATTTTTTTTCGTTTCAAACTGTTAGAGGCTCTGCTCCCTGCGCACCAATTCCGCGGCTCACCAACCTCAGTGGGAGGCTTCGTCACCTTTCACGACTCGCTTCGCTCATTAATCCTACGGGGCTCTACAGCTTTTGGTCAGGAAAAAAAATTTCGTATGTGAATTTCTAAAATAACTTTAAAATAATTCTTGTTCTTAATCCTTTTGGTTTTTCACTCGTGGTTATACTTATACCAGAAATTTTGTATACCCGAGAAGTGCAACGAAGGTATGTATACTTGTCCTTAGATATTCAACTGCGCCGCTTATATATTTTTTATTTTCATTTTTAAATTTATCTTTTAATTTTAAATGAAACACAATATCATGAATTTTTTAAGATTTTTGTTAGACATTTAAACCGATGTGATGTGTAAACCGACTAATAAACAGACGTGAAGTACTAGTTGGAAATTTACTCAAACGTTTACAAATCTGTAATTATTTCAGATATTTTAAAAATTCAATTATACTCAGTTTTCTGTAAGTTTTCACTATCTGGTAACATGAATAATATATAGCTTAATGTACTTTATAGGGTTATAGTAGACCAATGTTACACTTGTCCCAAACGATGGTGCAGATAGATATAGATATCTTTCGCTGGGAGAACACGCCATTAGGCTTAGCGTTATACAAGTCCCCAGGGAAATAAAATTCCTTCCTTTTTGCGAATCTACAGCTAGGGTTACAGCCCATAAATGAGCCACGGAGGGAGAAGTCCCCGAAAACCGCTTGAACTAGCTGCTCAATAGGCTAGAGCTGGTCCTAGAATTACACTGAATACCTATTAGAGGAGACAGGCTAGGAGATTTGGAGTAGCCATCTTAAAACGGCACCCGTTCGACCTTCGATAGAATGTGCACCACCGACATAACATACAACAATTAATTTATTAAAAATTCGTGAAGATGACACTCAATATAAATAAGGTCATACTGAAACACACAGACTATCTGACGAAAGAAGAGGCGTTGCTAACCTAGAACGCCAAACGTGCAAAAATCTCCCCAGCAGGGCTTAAAACACCTTCTGCTCAAGATTCAAATAGGTATTTCGGACTATTTTGCTCCTCCTGAGGTCGCAGCAAACTTCCGTCACTCAACCATGGACAGGCGTAGCTCACGAGGGGTCGTTATCTCCTTCTGGGGTTGCGACATATGAGCCAACCAACATCACAGCCCACTTGGATCCAAGGAGAATTATTCCAAGTCATGAGACAGTGGAAACACAAAATATATTTTTAAGTGGCACAATGTTAAGCTATAAAAATCTAATATTTTTCCAAACCAATTAGTTGTTGTAGCTTATGCCTAAAAATTTTCAAAAGAGTAAGCATAATATACACTGAACAAATAAGGTCAAAGTTGAGCTATGCCAAAAACGTTGTTACACTTATCACACTTAAACCTATGTATAAAAATATGTCCAGGAAAAACGTTACGACCGAACTATATGTCTATACATGCTTAAAATACTTGAACATCTATTACAAAAACAACTTTTACGTTTATTTATTTTATTTTCATTTTTATATTTTTATCCTTTTATTAAAAAATAAATAAATAAAAGGTTTAGATTTTATAAAATTCAATTTTTTTTCGCAATGAAGTTTTCTTTTATTTAAAGCTTTTAAAAATAATAATGCTTATTTCGTACTTAATTATTCTTCCTAAATTGAAGCATGAAAAATTAATTATGTTAATAATGAAAGAGATTCTCCACGTTAACGGACGTTCCCAAGCGAAAATTAATCAAAGAGAAACGAAATTTCATTAGCGTGAAAGACAAATCACACGCTTTTCAAATAAAGTGAAATTCGTAAATTACTAAAGGATTCTAGAGCATTATTGAATTATCTAAACGTCAATCAATTTACTTGACCAATCTAATACACTTTATGTCCGATAAAAATTATTGTAATAAAGATTAACTATATAATGTCTGAAATTCAGAAATAGAGCATATTATATTTAGGAGTACATATATAATATATTTCGGCAGATTTTCAGTTATATATTTCGAAAATTGCAATTTTTTAAATAAAAATAATTCCTTTAATTATTTATTTATCTATATTTACTTATTTATTTAATTTTTAATTGATAAAATGTTGTTGTTGATGAAATTCCTGATATTGATTACGTTTTATGAAAATGTTTATAGGGTACAATAAATTTATAAACACATGTATATACAGTTAAAAATATAAATTGTATGTATGCCATGCAATAATAGTTTTCCCTAAATATGTGGCATATGCAGTGCAACAATAGCTTACGAATATGACTAATTCTTCTTTACACTGTAAAAAAAATTCAAGCCAGATTAAGGGCAACGCACGGCAACAGAGATTTCAAGTAAAAACCGTAATAAAATATTTGGACCATAAATGATGTATTTTCGCGCAAATTTACGTCGTGAAAAATATATAACTTTGAATTAAATTCTTTGAACTAAATTGGGGAAATAATAGCTTTTTCATATATCAATAGTTATTTGTAGGAATGTATAAATATACTCTTTTAACTAATAAAACTACAATCATATTTTCAGTTTCAATTTCGAAATTATTCTTATATGACGTCACTAAAAAGCTAACAGTTTGCATTCGAAGAGATTTAACCGTAAAAATACAGTTTGATGGCAGATTTGAGCAGATTAACGGCAGATTAACGGCTTTTGTCAGTAAAAAAGCCAGTATTCTAAAATTATACTTTCATTACATCAATTTACGGGATTTGATCGATAAGCTAGCGAACGACCATTTCTCGTAAAATTATAAGGTGAAATCCCGTGATTATACATTTTATTTATTTATTTTTTTACAGTGTGGTATACAAAATCATATTTTTAATGTGTACCTCTCTCTCTCTCTCTCTCTCTCTCTCTTTTTTTCCCCTAAAGATAATCTATATGTAGTTTTCATCTTAATTACATCTACTTGTCAATCTGATTTACCAGTATGTAGTTGGAACATTATAACGTCACTTTTTAAGAATTTGTAAATTAAATGCGGTTTTTAAATTATTAATTCCAACTAAGTTTAATCTAGCACTAGTGAATCATTCTGTGTATTGCGAATAACATTTATTCTATATGTAGTTTCCATCTTAAATTACATCTACTTATCACTCTGATTTACCAGTATATACGTGGTGCATTTTAAAGTAAATTTTTAAGAATTTACAAACTAAATGCACGATTATAATTATTGATTCAAACAAAGTTTAATCTAGTAGAAGAAAATAATTTTTGTATTTTGAAAAGCATTTCTTTTTTATCTAGTTTTCATCTTAATAACATCTAATTGTCACTCTGATTTATCAGTATATAGGTAGTACATTTTAACGCATATATATATATATATATATATATATATATATTCCAAATTAAATGCGCGTGTATAATTATTAATTCCAACTAAGTTCAATTTAGAAGTAGAGAATTATTTCGTGTATTTTGAAAAAAATTTTTTTTTAGAATCATAGCACATTTAAGCTTTTGTCTGCCCAATCAGAGCTGCCAACCTAATCCCCCAAATTGTTAGTATTGCCTCTTTTTCTACACCACTTAATTTTTAGAGAATTTGTTTTCTTCATTCATCGTAAATTTATTTGAAGAGAATTACTCTAAATATTAAGTGGTGTAGAAAAATGGGCGCTACTAACAATTTGCCGGATTTGGTTGACAGCTCTGCATAATGCTCTAAAGTGCCGTTACACTGTTGTTAAGTATAAGGACTCTTTTTTTTTTTTTTTTTTTTTTTTAACTCTCATCAATAATTTTGAGGAGTGATATTTGATATGCACAATGGACGAACAACCTTCCAAGTGATTAGACAAGCATTACAGTTAATATTTAGTGGTCGATATTGAATAAAAACTTCTCTGAATTTGGCAACACTTACTTGACGAGTGAAGTAGGACCGGCGAAGGTGTGAAGTGTACTTAATCCTTTCAGTCGCAGCGTTTCCGCTGATGGAACACCTAATTTTAATTCTCAAGTGCAAAAACTCCCCCAGAAAATGTTTTAGCAAAAATTTACATTTATAACACAGCAGAAAAGGCCCTTTTTTTTAACGTGAAAATTTAAAATTTCTTCTATTTTAATTATGGTCATAAATTCCGGTGGTAGTGTAATTTAAATGATAAGAATTACCTTCCGCTGCAAAGGGTTAAAATACTCCGGAATAAATTGAAATGTTGGGATCTATGCAACTTTTACGAGTTTTTGTTGTCGATAATGTTTACTTATAAAATGATTTATTTATTAAATTAAATATTATTTGAATTTAAAAAGGTTGACTTACAGATGTTTCAAACGGAAAATTTCTCGAAAAAGAACAATGCTAATTTTTTATTTTTTAAATATTTATGGTCAGCTATGTGTCTAAAAGCCATTTTTAAAATTAGTTTAGTAATTTTTAAAATAAATTAAGTAGTGAACGTTAAAGGGGTAATACAGAAGTGTATTTTAAAACAAGATTATAAAAATTAACTAATATATATTAATAAATGTATTTTTTATGCTGAATATCAGACATTTGATAATAATCTATATAATATTTCTCAAACGTGGTCCAGTTACGATTAACTTTTGTCGAAACGATATGATAGTGATGTAATTAATAAAATACGCGAGGATAAAAAATAATATTTATAAAAGGAGGATATTTATGCATGCGGACTCAGCTCAATGATCTAATAAGAAAAAATAATAACATTTGCAGGGGTCGTACTCTCCGCCTTTTTTTCAGGACACACTCAATAATGACAATTGTTTTAATTTGTTGCTACCACTATTTTTATGCAATATTCTCTACACTGTGCTATCATGGCACATCACTATAAACATATCCAGAAATATTTCTTCATAAAATTAGTGGTGGCTAAAAAGACAAAAAATTCTTATCTTTGAGAGTGTCCTGAAAAAAAGGCGGAGAGTACGACCCCTGTATTTGTCTGATAAGAATATTTTATTGAAAAGTGTATCTTTAAAAGTTGAATCTTAAGAATCTTTGCAAGCGTCATTTTAAACTTCGGATTTAAAATGACTCCGATCTAGCAATACTTTAAAGATATATGCAGAATATGAATTACTATTGTAAACTGACTAAAAAGCAGATAGTAAAAAGTATAATCAAAATAAGAATCATTTTTTTAATAATGCCCAAATAAATAAATAAATAATCATCACCAACATCACTGTAAAAAAAAAAAAAAAAAACGGAAGCTTTTACTGCAAAATGTTCTGGCACCCATATTGCCAGCACATTCTGCTGTTAAATAAGGCAATTTACAGTGGAAACATCTGTAAAGAAAGACTCTTTTACGGCTGTTTCTGCTGTAAATAACTTCTTTTTTACTTTCCCCTCTCCATGGACCCATATTGCCAACACATTCTGCTGTTAAATAAGGCAATTTACAGCGGAAACATCGGTAAAGAAAGACTCTTATACGGCTGTTTCTGCTGTAAATAACTTCTTTTTTACTTTCCCCCCTCCATGCACCCATATTGCCAGCACATTATACTGAAAATCTACCGTTTTTTTTTTTTTTTTTTTTTTTTACAGTGATGACGACAAAAATTTAAAAGTCGTTCTTGGGGGTTCTACGCTAAAACAGTACTGCTTTGCGCAAATATAAAAACTGGGTCGTCAATTATGAATTTTATTTCAAAACCTTCCTTTGTATGATTTTAGTTTCCCTATTGCACAATATTAATTTGGATCTAATAATAATTTGCGGACTGGCGAATTACAATTTTAATTAAGCGGTGAAATTCATATAATGTTTATGAGTTTCAAATGAGTTTTAAAGGTAAATACGAAAAGAAATAAAATGGGAAAATTTTGCATGGGTTTGCTAATAATAATAATAATAATAATAAATTAATTTTTATTTCTACATAAATTACTTTACTATCCATAATAAAGAAAACATCTAAATTTTCTACACAAATTTGCTTATTGGTAAACGTACGTTCCCATACAGCACAGAATGTTTCAGTTATGTTGCAAAAAGCTTACAATCGTTCAAAAACGTAACACGTTTTAGTATGCTCTCTGATACCTTTCTGAAACATTCGCCCTTTTTGATTTTCTATCTGTTAAGTGATTGTAACGTTTCTGTTACGTATCTGATTTTTTGTTACGATCGCGGACATTTCTACGTTTTTGAAACTAATCGGAAAGTAATCTGAACGGTTTTAAACGTTTCGGAAGGTTTCATAATGTTTCAATGTTATATGATTGTTACGTTTCTGGAATATTTTGTGCTGTTAGGGTTAGAACCATAGCTAAATAAAATTTTGCATTAGAAAAACAATGCACAAAATACTTAGTCGAAGTAATATTTTGAAAAGCAGAAATATTTTGATATATGTAAGCTGCATTAATTAAAAGTAGATCATTTGCGATTTTCAATTACAGAAGCTGAAATAAATACTCTAAGCTAAAAATTGCTATTTGAATGTTTGCTTTAAAATGTATATTATCCCTTTTAGTAATTAGTTTTAGATAGAATATAACTGAAACTTTCGAAAGAATTTTCATTTCGATATTCAAACTTTTAAATAATTACTCTGAAAATTTCAAGACAGTCATTAATAGTAAGTTACTTGAAGTATTCTATACTTATATTTACATTCATATAAGCTCTTAGGTATGTTGTATTAACACGTTAATTGAAAAAAAAAAACGTATTGTATATGAAAGTGTAAATATCAGGCTATTTCAAAGTTATATTTTCTATTAAAATATAAGTTAAATGTTATATTTAAATGTATGTTTAATTGTAATATTTTCTTAATTATACAGAATATTAAAATATTTTTTCAGAAAATAAAATTTATGAAATCTTCTACTGGATATAAAAATCTTATTTTTCATTATTTTCTAAAGAAATAGGTGCATTTTATAGGGTTATGACTTGTTTAAATTCACGAAAAATACTTTCTATAAATCTGTTTCAAACGCTTGTCCCTAATTGTTCCTTGTATTCGAAAATTACTCGAAAATCAAATGACGAGTTAACTCGTGGTTCACGACATATGGAAATGTGTAACCCCTTCAGCAGTTTTTTTTTTTTTTTTTAAATAAATGTGTTATATTATTTCTTAAGAATGGAGTCTAATTTTGCATTTCTACAATCATTTCACTGTGTGCACAATACCTTGATTTAATATAAGGCATATTATCAATTGACAGATGTGTAATATACAGAGTGTCCTAAAAGTTCCAGTACTGACGCTGATGTATTTTTTTTTTTAATTTACAAAACAACAAACCTTAAAACGATTTTTTTTATGCTAATGATAAAAGACACATTTAAAATAATGGAGGAAAAAATACAGAACTTACTCTTATAATAAATGTTCAAAATGTGCACCCTTTTCTAGGAGGCAAAGCTGAACTCGTTTGCGCATGTGTTTAGAAACATGATGGGAGTGACTTCTTGTAGAGAAACCTGTACACATCTGCACAGAACCTGTATTACGAAATTGTTGAATGAGCTGATATAGCATATTTTTACTCGGTATTGCATCATCTGGATATTTATATCGCCAAACATCTTTGCATCTTTCTTACGATTTGCATTCAAAATAAGCTTCAAACAGCGTAATTCTCTGAATGCCTGATAAACGCATTTTACTATGAAGAACAAAATAACATAAAACTTTATTCTCACACAATTTAAACGAGAAAAGAAAAAAAACGATAAAAATTAAAGAATTGATGCAATGATAAGCAGACGATAAAATTTAATATTTAGAAAAAAAATCATGGACACAATGAGTTCTTTAAGTTGGAGTACTGGAACTTTTAGGACACACTGTAGAAAGCATCGTTAAAAATGATGAAAATCGCTAGAATAACGCCTACAGATAGAGTATACTTAGCTAACTAACTTACAAAATAATAATAATAAATGCACAGAAACCGAAAAATAAAAGGCTTCTAAAGAAAATAATTTATTAAAAATATTAAGTTTAAATGTTTAGCTTATATATGGTTTAAAACATAAAACACATCGTATATAAAAATCTTTTCAAAGATATGTACTGTTACCCGAAAAAGAAATTGTGTATGTATATATAAAAAATAATTCCTACAATGCGTTTTCTGTTGTTTTTTAAATGTTGCATATAGATATCCATTCTAATAACCATTTTATTTTTTACACATATCATTCATAATTTAATATTCATAAAATAATACATTTATAAATTATTATCAATGGATACTCAAGTATGCCTTTTAAAAATATTTCTATACAATCTTTTCAATGAAAAAAAAAATGCGATTATGCTTTATAATAGCTGTCAAATTTGCGTCATTTTAAATGGATTTATTATAACAATTTTTCTAAAATAAAATTGGTTGTACTAAGTTGAAAACTGTTAGAGAAAATTTCTGGATTGAATTCTCGCGGGTAACAAATCAGGGTTGTTTGCTATGAATTCAGATGTTATTGATGTATGTTTGAATTTTTCAATTTATTATTATTATTATTATTTTGTTTGTTTGCTTTTTCCATTAACAACTTTATGTTCTACAGTAAATATAAAATGTTTAATATTTCGAGAACAAATAAGGAAAGTATTTTTACTTCCTTCTATATATTATAAAAGAAAGTAATTGTTTCGTAAAAACTGTCAACTTCTGTATTTCTAAAGAATTACACGTTTTGAAAGTTCTAAAACACTATATGACAATTTTTAGAAAAGTTTATTCGGGTGTATGTGAGGAGTTTGTAAAAAAAAAAAAAAAAAAGTGCTAACTGTATCTCAGGAACTTTTACACAAAATTTGATACAAATTTATATTTTGTTGCATCTTCATATAAACTAGTGTCTAATCTTTTGGTTAAAATCGCCTTAGATTTTTCTTTCTCTTTTTTAATCAAGCATAACTGTCATTGTAATTCAATACACTTTTAATATAAGATAAATACAACAATGCCTTCTTCGAGTACTTATATTAAACATATAGAATATCACAGAATTTTAGCAAATACGGAACCTTTTTATCCATTTTAAAATTTATCTAACATTTTGAATTGTATCTCGCTACTTGCTTATTTACAGTTTGCTTTGGATCATTTCATTGAGTATAGCAATATCTTAGAATGATACCCCACTGTATACTTATGCATATATTTAATACTCAAGTCAACTAAAAGGGATATTAGCCAGGATTAGAGACGGAAATTTAAGTGAATAGCATAAATTTAAGCATAATGCAATTATCTATAAAATTCAGAGAATATTCAGGAAATTCTACGTTGGAATAATAGCATGTAAATTAAGAGCATATTTTACATTCCATTTCAATATATATAGATTAAATACGTTAAAAAATTACTTTAAAAAAAATGTATATATAAAAAGAATCGTCGATCACAATGTGAGAAAAAGTAGTTGCAAAAATAAATACCTACAATGGATATTGTAAATCCATTGGAAAAAAAATTATTTCCTTACTCAGAATTTACATTTTAAAATTTGATGGGTTTTTTTTTTTTATGTAAGAGATGAAGAATGGAACATAAAGATTTTAATTCAATATATATATATATATATATATATATATATTCTTTCTTTTAGCTGCTTGCTTTTAAAATCGCCATTTTTCATAATTCAGCACCAATATTTCGCTGCGTTCTAGCGTAATAATTTTGTATATGTACAGTCGGTAACAAAAGTGTCCGAACACTAGCAAAAATTCCTATGTAAAAAAAGTACACTTTATACGGTTTTGTTAAATAAATCCTTAACGATTCATGTTATTACACTGACTAAGGACAGGATTTGACAAGGATTTATTTAACAAAACCGTATTAAGTGTACTTTTTTTACATAGGAATTTTTGCTAGTGTTCGGACAATTTTGTTACCGACTGAAAGTAAAAAATTTTACGGACAGATTACGGGCAATGCTCGGCAGCAGAGATTCCAAGCAAAGCTCGTAAAAAAACATTTGTACCATAAAACGTGTATTCCCCCGTAATTTTACGTCGTGACAAATATATAACCTTAAATTAAATCCAACCCTTTGAATTAAATTAGGAAAAATATAGCTTTTTTCTGTTTCTAGCAATAGCTGTTTGTATGAATGTATAATGAACTTTTTAACGAATAAAACTGCAATTATATTTTCAGTTTCAAATACGAAATGGCTCTTTTCTTATATGACGTCACTGAAAAGCTAACAATTTACATTTATAGAGATTTGACCGTGAAAATACATTTTGATGGCAGATTTGAAAAAATTACGTAGATTAAAGTCTTTTGCCCGTAAAAATGCAAGTATTCTAAAATTATATTTTCATGACATCAATTTACGGGCTTTGATCATTAAGCTAGTCAAACGGCCATTTAATTATACGGTGAATTCCCGTGATTTTACAATTTCTTTTTTACAGTATAGCATACAAAACCATATTTTTAGTGTGTACCTCTCTCTCTCTATATATATATATATAGATATATATATATATATGTTTCAAAGTTACTCTACATGTAGTTTTCATCTTAATTACATCTATTTGCCTGTATGTAGATAGTACATTTTAACGTAATTTTTTAAGAATTTGTAAATTAAATGCAGGTTTATAATTAGATTTTTTATTTATTATTTTACGAGTTTTATTTTTTAAGTGTAAATCTTAAGTTTAAATTAAAAAAAAATATTCTTCGTATGGCAATTTAAGATTTTTGTTTTGCTACAATTTTAATTATCATTATTATTTTTATTTTACTCATGAAGAATGCAAAAGAAAATTAAATTATTTATTTTAAGAAAAAAAATAATAAAAAAATATTTGTATTTAAAAAAATAAAAGAACTGACAAAAAAGTAAAAAAGCAATTATAAAATTATTATTCTTTTTATTGAGAACTTGTCATAGATTATTTAACACTATAAAAACAACAATTTAATTGAATAAAAAATAAGAATTCAATTAAAAATGAAAAAAATCAGAAATGTTTTTCAAGTGAAATAAAAGAAGAAATAAATTAAATGTAATATTTTTAGATAAAAAATAACTAAGAATTTAATAACGTATATATTTTTTTTCGTGTCTACTTTATGTATCACTTTTGTTAACTATATTACTTTTAAAATTGTGAATTCTAATAATATTAATGATATTATTTAATCTTGTTTATATATATATATATATATATATATATATATATATATATATATATATATATACATGTGTGTGTGTGTGTGTACAGATTGTTGTATATATATATATAATTTTTTTGAGGTATTGAAATTTTAATAGTAGTTTAGTTATCTAATGTGGAATTAAAATATGTTCAACGACGACTAAGTATTAGACAATTTATGTGACGTTTCTTAACAAATTCTTTTTAATTAACTAATACTTTTTCTTTCTTCAGTATGATAACACTGATTGGTATTTTTACCGTTTTTCTATTAGCGTCACTTAGTGGCTATTTTGAACGCTTTTTTAGTTTCTTGAGCACATCTCAAGAGTTGTCTATATATTCTATTTGGTGGAAATCTACCCTCAAGTTATAATTTTATAATAATGCTTAAGGCAGAGGTTTATTTACATCAACTGGTACGTTATAGTAGAAACAATTTGATTAGTCTGTATATCCTATATGGCTTAAATCCGCTCGCAACTTTTAGTTTTAGGATACTGTTTAAAGCAGAGGTTCACTTACAACATCTGGTACGTTATATCTTATACTATTAAGTGAGCAATATTTGTATATATATATATATATATTTCACTGTTCTCGAAAACGGTAGCTCGGACAGTCACGTGATTTAACACAAAGGTGCCCTCCGTAGGGTCATTGTGCACAACGAAGTCAGATTTTCGAATTTTTGATTAGTTTTCTTTTAATTAATAAAATATGAAAATAAAACTTCCTATTTCTATAATGATGCAGAATGGAGAATCTTAGGATAAATTTGATTGGTTTATTTGATTTTCATTGATTTTAGTGTATTTTACATTGAACTACAGCTAAGTTATGAGGAATTACAAGAGATTTGAATGGTTTATTTTATTTTCATTGATTTGAGTGTATTTTACGTTGAACGAAAGCTACGTTATTAGAAATTACGATTGATTTGATTGGTTTATTTCATTTTCATTGGTTTGAGTGTATTTTACGTTGAACTAGAGCTACGTTATGAGTAATTACGAGAGATTGGTTTATTTCTTTTCATTGATTCGAGTGTATTTTACGTTGCACTAGAGCTATGTTATGAGGAATTACGAGAGATTTGATTGGTTTATTTGATTTTCCTTCATTTGAATGTATTTTACGTTGAACTAAAGCTACGTTTAGATTTTATTTTAAAATATTTGAATTTTTAATATTTTAATATTATGCGACTTTTACAGAGAACAAATTACGACTGCCGCAGGCGCCCGAGAGCATGTTTTTTGGTAAAAATTTTCATGGTTCTATTGCCAGATAGGTGGTGAAGCCAGCTAGTTAAAAACAAAGTGAAAAACCTATATAATCTATTTGGTGGAAATCCGTTTGCTACTTTTTGTTTTGGGATATCGTTCAAAGCAGAGATTTAATTACATCATGCTGCACGTTGTATTAAAAACAATGTGTATAATCTATGTATCACATTTTGTTGAAATTCGATGACAAATTTTAGTTTTAGGAGGCTGTCCAAAGCATTAATATTACCCGGTTACGTCACGTTAAAAACGATAAGAATAGCTTGTATATCCTGTTTGATGAAAATCCACTCTCAAATTTTAGTTTTAGAATATTGTTTAACCCCTTAACGCAATCTTGTAATTAAAAAAAAAAAAAAAAAAAAAAGGGTTTATAAAAATGCCTTTTTTTTTTTTTTTTTTTCAAGAAAATAATATAAAATAAAGTATATGAACAATATATGTAGTCATTTTTAACTTTTAAATTATTATTTTATTATTATTATTATTTTTATTTTTTTTAGCTTGCTTGACATCAAGAAAATTTAATTTTGCAGAAAACCCAACAATGAGTGTTAATATGACTTAATGTTGGTTTTCCAGTAAGTGGTAAAAATAAAAGATATGTATTTTACACCTTAAAACAGAATTTTACGAAAAGAATTTTATGTATAATACAACACTATAAGTATATGTAATACATTTTTCTCAGATTCGCTATCCGAACTTTATCCGAACTTTATTAAATATCACTTCATATAAATATTACTCATTTCCGAATCACTCTCAGATGCACACTAAAATTAGAAACCGAGTCACTTTCTGATTCTGGCTACATAATGTACACAACATATATATATATATATATATTACCACAGAGTACCAAACCATGGTCATTCAAAAACCTACTGAGCTAAGATTAAAAAATGAGTACCACAGTTTAAATTAAACCTACTATCTCCAATTGCATTTTAAGTAGTCTGCTACTTCCGGACTAAAGTGTAAAATTTGAAATAAAATATTTTCTGGATATCAGAATTTTATTTTTAATCTTTTTAGTGCGTTACTTTTGAACGCTTCAGCCCGAAAATATCACGAACACGAGAAATAGAGAGCTAACCCCGTCATTTTTACGGGAACAGGAAGAAAAGGATTAAAGCAGAGGTTTAATTACATCATCAGGTATTCATATTGAAAACAATGTGAATAGCATATATAGCGTATTTGGTGGAAATTCGCTAAGAAATTTTAGTTTAAGGATACTGATCAATGCTGAGGTGTAATTACCACCGACACGTCATAATAAAAATAATGTGAATAGACTATACAGTCGGCTGCAAAATTATTCGAGCACTAGCAATAATCCTTGCCAAAAAAAAGTACACTTAATACAGCTTTGTTAAATAAATCCTTGTCGAGTCATGTTCTTAATCAGTCTAAGAACATGATTCGACAAGGATTTACTTAGCAAAACAGTCTTAAGTGTACTTTTTAAATATAGGAATTATTGGCTAGTGCTCGAATAATTTTGCAGCCGACTGTATATCTTCTATGGTGGAAATACGCTCACATATTTTACTGTTCGGATACCGTTTATATCAGAGGTTCAATTGTAAAACTTACTTAGTACGTTATATTAAATCAATGTGAATAAAGTAAAATAAAAATAACAAATAGCAATAATTATAAATCAACAATAATAATTAAAACATGTGCTGTTGTGTTGTTTTCGGCAAACTCCTGATCATACATTCTAGTAGCTGGAAATGTAAAGAGTAGAGTAAGAAAGACGAAGATTTAAAATAAACCAGTTTATTAATTACTTAAGTAAGGATAGAAACGTCTATACGCTAACTAAAATGATGAAGTATAATAAGTGAAATACAAACTTAATTGAGAAAGCTTTTCGTCTAACTTATGGCGACTATAATTTCTAATTGCGTTACGCTGCATAATTCTTCAAACTCTAATATCAGTTAGATTAAAAACATTTTTTACAAAACACTCTCTTAAAACATCTAAGTAATCCTCTCAAAAACACTCCTTTACTCTTCTGGTTACATAAATAAGTGATGCTGGAGAATAACTCTGCATAACTAATTCTATTTGAACTTCACTTAATATATATCTGTTCTGATAAGTATAAAGGATTTAAGTCCAAAAATGTCGATTTTGAGTTAAGTACAGTCGGTAACAAAAGTGTCAGACCACTAGCAAATGTTCCTATGTAAAAAAAGTACATTTCATACGGTTTTGTTAAATAAATCATTATCGAATCATGTTCTTACACCGACTAAGAACAGGATTCGATAAGGATTTATTTAACAAAACCGTATGAAGTGTACTTTTTTTACATAGGATTTTTTGCTAGTGTTCGGACACTTTTGTTACCGACTGTACAAAGTCAGACTCAGAAACAAATTCTCTATCGATTGGTATAAAGGAGTTAAATCTATGCCATTTAGGCTTTGAGAAAATCCATTGGTAAAAAAAAAAGATTCAAGTAGAAAATTTAGCATTAATCTTTGGTATAAAATATTTATTTCAATTATTTCCCTTTATTAAATGAAGGTTGACAATCACTGAATGGTATAGAGGGTATAAATCAACATAATCCCTTTTCCTAATCGATCCTTCTGAGTAGTTTTTAGTTGGTTTTACTTTATTTTTTTGACTCCTGAAAAATCAAGAATATGGACTTAAATCCTATATACTTATCAGTACAGATATTTCCGAATACAAGTGTAGCACCAAATTCTAAACGAAAGCCATAAATGCACTAAAATTCGAAACTCCATCCATATCATGTCTTTACAAAACTCCAATTACTGTTTTTTTTTTTTACTTTAATGGGCGGAATTTTACAAATTAAATATTTTTTTTAGAAAACTGCAATTTCTGACACTATTATGAAAAATGCGTGTGAGATATCATAAAAATTAGTTGTAGTAGTAATAAAAATTAATTTCAGTTAATATAAAAATTATTTGTTTTAGTTTCATTCCTAATGCTTTCACACGTTTCAAAATTGTCTACTCGTAATGATTCTGCAAGTTCAGCTAGTGTCTGACATAGTTCTTCATTAAATAATTCCTCAAATTCTTCGTCTTCAAACTTTTTCGGTGCGCCAGTGAGTTCATTATCTCCAAGATCAAAATCATTCTTTTTGAAGTGTCAAAACCAGTCTCTGCATGTCGTTTCTGACAGAGCATACTAACTGTACGTCTCAACGAGAATTCTGTGTTCTTCAGCTGCAGATTTCTTTTGAATAAAATAGTTCACTAAAATTCCCCGCACATACTCTTTAATAGGCACAAAACTCGACATTTTTAAACTAAAAATGAAAAAAAAAGTTTACACAGTAGTGAACTAGCGTACACTGAAATTCAAGCATACCGACAGTACTTCCTTGTAGATGAGATACCATCAGATACTACATGAACGTAGTCCTGGTAATACCATCGCTTAAGAAACAGCGGGAACATTCAAGGTCCTAATACAGGGTGAGTATTATTAAAGTTACAGTTTGAAAACGCTATAATTTTAAAACTACCCATCAGAGCAATGTGATATTTTACCTGAGCCATCGTGAGGCAATGGAATTTTGTTTGGCAAAACAAAAAACAATAGTTCCAAAATGTGCCGTTAATTATCCGTAAAGTATTGTTTCATGAAGCTCCTCTTTTTCTTTTTTCACTGTGACTGTTTCCCCCGTAAACACGCATTCTTGTCTTTTTAATAAAAAAAAAAAAAATGTAGTAAACCCTTAAAGTCTATTGTTTCCTGCCATTTCATTGTCTTGCTAACAACATTCCTGTGTTTAATGAGTCCATTTAGGCATTTCCTCTGACATTCTCCTGACAGCGACATCCATAGGAACATGTTGGAGCTACTTTTTTCCTCCCCCAATCAGAATTTCATTGCCTTACGATTGTTCTGGTAAAATATCAAATAGAATAGCTCTGATGGGTAATTCTAAAATTATAATGCTTTGAAATCGTAATTTTAATTATAATCACCCTGTATATCTATTTTTTAAATTATATAGATTCCCAGCAAAATGAATTTTAATACAAAGGTATTTTTTTAAACAAATATTGGCGTGCGTTCTGCACCAAGTTCCCATTCCTGCATTATATGTCTTATATGGTGATATTGATTTTCCAATAAAATATAATATTTTTTCAATTAAATATGGCTTACATTTTCTACATTCTATACTATTTTCATAAAAAACAAATTGAGAATAAGTAAAATTACCAAAATCTATTTGCTTTTCTTTATGTGATGCTAATCAGTATTTATTTAGGGAATACTAAGAATTTTTTTTTTATTATTAAAATGTTTAAAAGAAAATTCTTAATAAACGAAAGCAAAGATTTCCGCTATTTTAAATTATAAATATTTAATTTCTTTCAGATTTTCAATGCATTGAGTTTTATTAGAAAATTTTAAAGTTGGCGTAATCCTTTCTATAATTCATTGAAAATATCTAAACTAGAATTAAAAATTACTTTATGCCTGAATGAACAGAAATAGTTAAGTTCTTCAAACAACTGGGGAGAATATGGGAAGTCTCTTTTAATCCTGGTTTTGATTGAAATGCAAATACTTTTTGAGAAAAAGGCGTAGTTTTAAACTTTTGTCAGAGGTAGACGTTATCTTTAAATTAAAATAAATACGCTCAATATTCTGAAAAAAGATTCTTTCTGAAATTTACATAAGTTAAATCTATTCAAGAAGATTTTTTTATACGTTAAAATGTATTTTTAGTTTTTTTTTTTTTTTTTTTTTCTTATTTTACGTATAAAGGATTGTTGTATTCTTTAAAGAGTCGAAATAAAATGGCTTTTTTTGTTATTTCTGTACAAAAAAATAATGTACAAAAGTTACAAGAATAGACTTTAAAATATTATTCTTATTAATTTTTCGTTTTTAACTTGAATTTCATCTTTTAACATATGATGTTCATAACAATGTAAAAACAGTATAACCTTCATTATATATTTATTGAAACTAATATATATATACTGAAATATGTATATAAATATATTTCTTAAAACAATTTAAGGTTCATTAAGTTTACAAACCTTAACCCTTTAACGATCATTGGTTTCGCAGTGAAACCAAACATTTGCATAATTTAAGAATTTTTATGCAGCAGTTTTTTTAACATTTACCCCCTTGTTTTAATCAGGTTTCAAATTTTTGTTTCTTTTCTGTCGACAGATAGCCGCACTATTCCAAAATTTAACAAATAATGCTTCAAACGAAGCTAAATGCATAAGTCACTTGAAGTTTCTTAGTGTGCGCGAGTGCGAATTGCTGGTTTGATGATGCACTAATGTCTAGTTTTTTCATTTAATGAAGAGCTGGACAGTTATTTTCACCTGAAACAACTTTTACGAGCTTTGTAGTCGACAACATTTACTTACAAAGTGTTTTATTTATTAAATTAAATATTATTTGAATTTAATAAGGTTAACATATAAATGTTTCAAACCAAAAATTTCTCTAAAAGAAAGAATGCTAACTGTTTATTTTTTAAATATTTATGACCAGCTATGTGTCTAAAAGCCATTTTTAAAATTAGTTTATTATTTTTTAATTCAAATTAAGTAGTGAACGTGAAAGGGTTAACTGACATCCGAATGGTTAGTTTACTCACCTAAAGTTACCAGGTGCCAGGTTCGAATCCCGTTTCAAACAAGGACGTTTATGAATATATAACGAAACCCGACCCAAACCCTAATTTACAAAGAGCATTAAGTTTTTATGTAATATTTCAAGAAGTTATCAACAGGGCTAAACGCTTGCAGAAAAATAAACTGAATAATGTGGGATATAATGCTTCTTATTTTAAATAGAATATAATTTCCATCATTGATATTCGTAAAGATGTTTTATGAAAATTTATAACGAAATTTCACTGATTAAGTAACATATAATAGTAGACTGGAGTGTGAATATAATATGAAATAATTTCATGAATGTCATTCCCAATCTTTATTATGAATATATATATAGTATATATTTATCTCATAGTTTTTGTGAACCCGAAAGCCCTGTGAAAGTGTTCAAACGTCACAGCGAACTTATTCGCTAGCCTCGCAGCGTTCCAAGGCATGTATTCTAATCAAACACTTACGGCTCGCATTGCAATTTCTATCGCAAAGTTTGTGAAGGAGAGGAATCTGCCTAGTCAAATCTACTGAGCTAAAATAATAACTGGAGCAAATTCTGGTGCTATTTTGAAAATCAATTCTTTCTCCCTAGTTTCATTTAATTTATATATATATATATATATATATATATATATATAAGTATAATGCATTCTTATCAACTTTATATGAAAAGTATTTATGAATTTTATTGAGGAAATATGAAAGTAAATAGTATTTGTTTATTTAGTTTATATATTTAATTAGTTTTATAAAGTTTATAAAGGTCTAATAAAAATTTTCGACTCCTGGTTTTCGATGTATTTACACATTTAGAGACTTCCTGAATAAAATTTGACATTGTTTAGAAAATGTATATCTATCCATGTGTCTCGATGTTTGTTACATAAATTTTAGCTCTGGGTCAAGAACTGTTAAATAGAATTTCATGAAAGATGTATTTAGTGATTTTTTTTTTTTTTCGACTGAGTGAAAATAATGCATGTAGTAATAATGTATTTAGTGGCACATTGACCTAAACAAGGGTTCTATCATCTTTTTCTGCCTATCTACTAACAGGTGACGCTGTTGTCCCGTTTTATCACGATCTTTAATATGACCGTAAAAGAAAAAAATGTATAAATGTGTACAATGATAATAATTTTAATCAATCATTTTTTAATTGAAAAATTTTGTTTGTAATAGTAACAGGAGTACATTTTAACAAAACGCTTACATCTCCCTATTTATCCCAAAGTTGAGGGTGGAAACGAATTTCTCTAGTAAAGTTCACTTGAAGTTAGAATAATAACTTGAGAAAAGTCTTCCATTATCTTTGCATAAGATTCTACCAAAATGGTTTTTCAAGAATTCATCTGCTATCGTTGAAGCGAAGGTTAAACTGGGTACGGCAGAATATTCGTTCTCAATCCTTAATGTACAATATGGTAGCGTTGACATGTTATAAAATACTTTAATTGTGGAATTCTTTTCAAAAATATCATACTAAAAATTTACACTTTCGTGGAGGAAGCGACTCTCCTACTTATACAAAAATTTCATCCTGGTTGACTATTACTATTATAAACAAAGTTTTCCAATGATTTGTTAAAAATAATCCTTATTGGATATATTTATATAAAATTTTATCCCTAAACTGCCATATTAAATATTATCATAAAACAGGACAACAACGCCACCTTTTGACCGATATGTAGAAAAAGTTGATAGACAACAATTCATATCAAGGTGCAACAAATATAACATTCCATGCAATTCTGTTCAATTGTTTTTTATATAGAGCTGACACAAAACATATGTCATACATATCCAGATAAATGGATGGCCAAACATTATCAAAAAAATGGTGAAATAGTATTCAGGAAGTTTTAAAACGTGTAAATCCATCAAAAATAAGAAGTCGAAATTTGTTTTTGCGAATACAATACTTTCTTCTGTTGTATATAGAAGAAAGAATAAAAAATACAAATCCAATCATTTGGTTACAGAAAGTGACATATTTAATCAATTATCGACAAAAAAATATATGTACGAAGTGGTTAAACCGTTTCACAAAATTATTATTTCTCATAAAAATAGCATCGATTAAAAATAATAATATCCATTAGTAAGGAGATTTATGAAAAGGGGGAAAAGAAGAAAAAAGAAGCAGGTAATAATTACATATTGCAAACACACTACTTCAAAGATAATACAATTTTTTTTTTTAAGATAATTCATTTTTAAAGTTATGTAGTATGTATATAAATAAGTCTAATTATTTTTTTCATATTTCATAAAGATGACAATCATGCATTAGACTACATCCTTTTATATTGTAATATAGGCGTATCGAATGTTTTCTACCGTACCCACTTGGAAAATAAAACTAGGGAGAATGAAGAACTCATCAAATGGTAGGCGAAGTTATTTCTCCAGTTATTATTTTAGCTCAGTGTACTTGACTAGTAGGCAGATTCCACTCCTTCACTAATTTTGCGATAGAAATTAAGATGCGAGCTGTAAGTGTTTGATTAGAATACAGGCCCAAATATTTTATACTCATTTCGTTATATTGTCACCACTCCATTAAATCAATACTTTTTTACATAATGTTTACACATGATTCAGCATTAAAATAATTAAGAAAATTTCTTATTGACGACAGTGGTGGAAGTATAATAAAATACGTGTAAAATTTTATAAACGCTGCAAGGCTTGTATTCTTCTCTCGATGCATTTGCTTTATCTGAATTTCGAGTTTCATTTGATAATTCTGTTTCTCTCTTGTGATTTTTAGTTTTTATTCATTTATTTTTTTCGACATTCCCTACGGAAATACGGTGGGAAAGCACAAAAATACGAAAACATATCTGAAAAAACAAAAAAAAAAAAAAAAAAAAACGCAAAATTACATTTAAAATAAGAATAAAATCAACTGATATCTGCCAAAAAATTCGAAAATAAAATACAGTCCTTCTCATATTTATAAGGACACATTATATTTTGAAATAACTAATGTAAAAATAATTGTGAAGATTATACTAAGTGCACTTAATATGTCTAGTATTCTAAAAACTAAAATTGCTATAATTTTTTTAATATGAAACAAAATTAATAAAAAATAATGCAAAATGTGTTTTTTTCCACGTTTTTAGATGTTCATAATTATAGGGACAATCCAGACTTTTTCGTTTTATTTAACTTACTAGCGGATAAATTACATCTGACATGCGAATTTGTTAACTACTGGGCTAGATTAATTCATATATAAGCCTTCAATTTTTTTAGGACGGACATTACTGATAATTCCTCGAAAATAAAGAACGTTCAAGTAGTGAAGTATGATAAATGCGTTTTTTAAGTGGAAGGATAATTTCAATCCGCCGAATTTCTAATGAAATTCGAAGGTCTAAAATTGCTGAAGGAAATGTGATCAAACGCTGAACTGCTGGTTCGATAGGAGAGAGATCTGATGCAAAATCAGAGTTGTTTTACAGAGATCGAAGACTCATAATTCCTCTTACTGTTCTACTCATAATAATAACTGCTGCAGAATTTGCTCGTAATTTGTAACGAAAGGTTGGGGTCCACATTTATGCATGTTTAAAATAATTAATGATACGTTAAAATGAATAAAAAAACCCTGTAATAATCAATCAGCATTTAATGGGGGAAAGGATGTCTGTGTTAAAGATGAATAAAGACAATATTAAATGGTAAAGTGTTGCATTTTCGGATGAAAAACAGAGCAGATTTTTTAAAGGCAGATATGAATCGGGCATTTTAAAGGTGGATCTATGGTGTTCTGGGGAGCTGCTTCTACTGAAGGCAGAATGAATTTAGTAATTTTTTCTATTATTATGAACATCAAGAGAATATCCGCAAATTTTAAACGTGAAATTATCAGATTTGTGTTAGATTTGGGGGGGGGGGGGAATAATATTTTTTTCTACAAGACTTACATTTTTGCTCTACTTTTAGAGCAATAGGAAATAGTTTGAATAAAGAAACTTCTGTATTATTGCCTTTTCCATGGCCTAAAAGTTGAAAAAACCAAAACTTATAATATTAGAAAAGTGCATGCAAGTGGAAAGCAATTTTAAATAGTTTAAATCTATTAAGAATATCATATATGCTATACGAAATGGTATTGAAACTGAATATTAAAAAAAATGTATATATATATATACTAGAGAGAATACCTGACTGTTTAACCCTAAAAAGAGACCCCACAAAATATTAATTTAAAGAATAACTGAAAGAAATTACTAAAATTCGAGCTGTCCTTATAATTGTGAACACCTGAAAAATCTTTTTTACCATATATAAAGTTTTTTAAGATAGAAAAACGATAAAACTTTTTAATATAGTCTATTAATGAAATTCAAATTAATTAAAAATATATTTGTTTAAATAATAGCGTTCAGTGTTTAGTTAATATAGAAAAACGGGTGTCCTTATAATTATGAGAAGGAGTGTAATACCAATAAAATAAGATATATTTCCTCATCGAGGATCAGAATGACACGCAATGATCGTTGGACAACATGAATATTTCTAACTAAGATAAAATTTAGCTGTTATTTTGAATTGGTGAACCAAAGATAGAATCATAGAAAAAATCGTGTGCAATTGTGTGTAGCACATGATTATTGATGTGCAATTAGTATTGATTCTGATGTGAAATTTGTACTGATGCTCTACATTGCTAATTTTACAATCGATACCAGGAAAGCTTATGGCGAGGCAATTTCATACATTTATTTATAAGCATATGGAACCGCATAGAAGGTTTAGTTCTTAAAATGAATTGCTATAGTTTGTTTACTAAAATAGCATTGAGTGTAGGGTAATTATTTTGCATGGTAGTGTGAGAAGGATGAGACTTCTGCTTCTTTTGCTGTTACGATTACCATACTGAATTTTTTACTATATATTTACACAAATTTTTGTGATAAAATAGGATAGTGATTATTGTTAGAAAATAACGGTGTAAGCGGAAATATCTCTGTGTGAGAATTACACCATATTGTTTACGGGTAACCCTATAGAAACAAAGGCAACGTGTAAGTAAAATGCTATTCAATAGAATAGAATATTTAAAGATCCTTTTTTCATTGAGTGTAAAATATCTTCGTCTTTCTTCTCAATTTAATTACATTTATTCATTAAACTATAGAAAATAAGTTTGCTGTTGTATCTTTATACCATTAAAATCCCACTGTATGTATGGCTAACTACTTCGTCACATACAGATAAATGCAAAATCAACAAACAATGAAAAAAATCTCAAGAATTTTAAGTTGAGTATTTAAATTAAATTATAAAAATTAGTTAAAATATACCAACTTTAAACACAAACCAAGTACAAGATAAGCAGCACAACAGACTGATAAAAAACTGTGTACCTTTAGCAACGCCAGTTATCTGAAACGGTTGATTATTACTTGAAGCGTCAAATTACAATCAGTGACAGCGAGTTCTGTTAGCCCAGAATAATATATATATTCTCTTGAAACAAGGTTTTCCGCTATTGTAATAGATTTTTTAAAAAAGTACATTTAACACTATATTTTATGGACAGTCAATTTGACTATTTTTGAACAATATAAATAACAGAAACAAAGATAAGAGGGTAGTAAATGTAACTATAAATAAATATACTTATATCATGTGTACAAAGTCAGATAAAATTTTAAAAATCGTATTTTCATATGTATTTTGTTAAACGAAATTAAGAAGCTGTCAAAGTGACTATCTTATTGAGAGAAAATTTGCTGGCTCACTATTAGTAATTGTAACAAAAAAAAAAAAGTTGAGTTAAACTACCCAGTAATTTGTGTGTTTGATTCAAAATTAAATATTTATGTGTTTTAGATATTACTATAATTCATAGATTTTCAAAATGTTTTTGTACACTTTTTACTGAGAAGAAAATATATACCACCTTCATCTAGAACGAATAAGTAGTCCTTTTCTTATTCCCTGAACTAGAAATATAGATTGGAATTTTATTTTTCCGACTGAGTGAAAATAATGCCTGGACCGTGAGTCGAACCCCGGATCTTTGACTTACAAGGCCAAGGCTCTTTGTAAGTCAAAGATTCGGGCTTCGACTCCCGGTCCAGGCATTATTTTCACTCAGTCGGAAAAAAAAAATTTCAATAAATATGGTTTTCTTCCAATCAGTTGATTGTGTGATTTTAATAAAAATTGTATTTCTTTCTCCCATTGTTTAATGGTGTTTCCCTTACCTGCGGCTTATTTCTGTCGAGCTAGCTAAATGATAGACCAGAGATGTTTCTGCCTAAAGGTTGTCTGAGTGAGTAATGCTGACCGGGGTGTTGGCCAGGATAGCTCAAATGGTAGAGCCTTGACCTTGTAAGTCAAAGATCTGGGGTTCGACTCCCGGTCCAGGCATTATTTTCACTCAGTCGGAAAAATAAAATTTCAATAAATATGGTTTTCTTCCAATCAGTTGATTGTGTGATTTTAATTAAAAAAAAAAAATAGAAATATAGATTTCCGGGTTATGCGTATAAGGTAAATAAATAAAATGAATAGACGAACATCGGGTTTTTCTAGTCTATACTTTCCCAGATGGTGAAACAATATAATGAATATTATAAATCATTTGTTTTGTGAGAAATTCCCGCTTGACCTCCTATAATTGGATCATAAACTAAAATTATAGTTAATAAAACTAACCTCTAGTTTTCGCGTTTATTTACAGACATTTTTAAATAAACTTGACTACAATAATTTATAAAAACCCTGTAAAATTCTAATAGGTGTTTCTATAACAGGCTAACAAAAGGAACTAGAATTTATAAAGAGGACATGGAACTCCTTTTACCAGAGCTGTAATTTATTTTCTATGTATCAGTCACAGAATTTATTTTTCTGAGTATACACGATATTCTATTACCGATAACATTAAATTTCTTTAAAATGTAAATATTTTTCTTGACGGGAAATAAATAAATAAATTAGTTTACATACAATGAATTTATTACTATTTAAATAAATTTTAATTTGTAAATGAAGAAAGAAAATGCATTCTATAAATAACAAACTGAAACAATTTCCGAAACAACATTTTATTAAAATAAATCTATGAAATGACTTTGTACATAAAAAAAAAAAAAAAATACTCATTTATTTTATTCACTGCATGCTATATGAGCAATTTTAAACTAAATTTGGATTTCTGCAAGTTTTCGAAATGCTCTTTATATCTCAAAGGAGTTCCGATAACTACAGGCATTTAGAGTTAATTTGTCATCAAAGATTTTCTCAAATATCGTCTTCTTAAAGTTCGCTTTTAATCTAAAATTATTAAAGTTGCAGCTATTCAAAGTTGTATTTTCATTCATCTTCAAAATTCATAGAGCGCTGTATTGAAATTATTAATAAGTTTGAACTAGTTTCATATTGAAATATGAAGTAATAAACGATTATTTTTACTTCCATTACCCTACTACCTTAGGAAATGGAAGTATTGTATTTGGACCAAAAATTCGATATCGATATTTCACCTGATTTACATGTTTTAAGGTCCCATGAGTCCAAAAAAGGGGTTTTTGGCAATTGGTCAGTGTGTATGTATGTGTGGAATATTCTGGCTATCATATCCCCGAAACTAATAAAGATAGAATTACAAAACTTCAGAATTAAGAAAGGTCCGATGAACAGATGAATTTTCCAAATTTTGGTAAAAAATGAAAAAACTGGAAGTGGGACATCGGAGACCGGAAGTGGGACCGTAAATCTCTATCTCAAAAACGGCTCTAACGATTTCCTTGAAATTTGCTATATAAACACTCTATTAGAAAACCTTTCAAATGATATAGTTGTTTAGTTCAGGAAAATTGATAAGATTATTGTATAAATAGCTCACCTGAATAGCTCAATTTCAGGTCTTGCAAACGCGTTCCCTTAAAAACGGCTGTACCGATTTTTTTTTAAACTCGCCATATTAACTCACTTTTAAATATCCTTTTGTATGTAATTATTGTTTTCCGGTCAATGATTGATTTTTTGTAAAATTTGGTATCTCAAAAACGGCTCTAACGATTTTCTTGAAAACTGCTATATAAATCCATTTCTTTCTCGTGTATTACGTGGTTATTCGAGGAAAATTAACAGTCTTTCTGCTTATGTAGGCCATCTTCAAATTTCGGAAATTCTTGTTTCAAAAAATAACTTTACCATTTTTATCTCTTATTTTTTACCTTGCTATTTGTAAGCTTCGTTTTATATGCCTTTATAAGTTTCTCTAACCGGAAAAATTTTAGGTTTCTACTTCTTTAGGTCACTTTTATTTTTTCCGATCACATTATCTCTCAAAAATGCATATAATACGTGTAATAGTGGGTAATGGAAGTCATGTGGTTGTTTCACACAAGATTTTTTCAATAAGGGACTAATATTGTAGGTAAATTTGTCATTTATCATGGCATTAAAATAATTTTATAAAATATATTTTGTTTTCTAGAGCCAACATTTCGTATAAAGTACACTTAATACAGTTTTGTTAAGTAAATCTTTGTTGACTTCTGTTCTTAAACTGACAAATACCTTTTTAATAAATGTGTCATATTCGATCATTTTAAACATTTTAAATTAAATAAACGAGACGTAGTGTTTTTTAATTATTTTATGTAGATATTTAATTTAATATTCCATCAAACATAAGTTTAAATTTAAAAGTGCTTTTTGGTTATATATAATATTGTTTCTGAACACTTTTAAAATAATTATGTCAAAATATAATTTAAGATTAAATTTGTGTGATATGTAAAAATTTTCAAAATTTTCTGTCATCATTTCCGACTTTTAGATGAGAAATGCTTATGTTTAATAAAATTATGCGTCGAATTTGGTAATGCGTTTTTCAACCTTTTGCGGAAAAGTGTTGGAAAATAACCTCGAAGTATTTTTTCAATCCACTTTTAGGTATTCTCTTAATATAATACATTATTTTTTAAGAGGTTCTTGCGTATTCTATCTATCATTTTAAATTCCGTCAGCGTACGTATAAGCCAGTGGTTTTTACGGCATCGATTTCTAAAGATAAAATTTAACTGATTTAAACTTTTGTGCTTAAAAAGGACTTGGCGTATTCTTTTTATCAATTTAAATTCTGTCAGTGCCCGTATAAACTAGTGAAATTTACGGCATCGATTTCTAAATATAAAAGTGAAATGATTTAAACTTTAGTGCTGGAAATTTATTTGCGAATAAAGAAACGTTTTAGAGGAATAAGAAAACCCGTAGATTACTGTTCAAAATGGAAAATATGCTGTTTGAAAAAAGTAAGAACAACAGAAAAAAAAAAAAATCATTATATTTTTAAGGTTATGTGACAATAAACACGTCCAATTAAAATATCTTAGAATAATTACATTTGTAAATTTGATGCTAATGTTCATTTAATTACAACAGGTATATTTCACGAAACATGATAGAGCTCAACACTGCCTGTACTATGTAATCTAAAATTAACCTACACTTCGTCATTCTACTATATATTCATGGATAAATCATGTTAAATGACATTTTCAAGCAAAAGTGCACTGTGGTATTCAGTTTCACTCCTGGTAATGACAAATTACACCTTGTGTTAATGAAGACTAATGAGCATGTTTCAAACCTAATTGAGCTTGAGCTGATTTTGTGGGCATATGATGATTAACTAGTTTCTGCTTGAATGTTTTGAATCCTCGGCATCATACTATCATATGAATAATAATTTATTGAAAATATGATATATTGTTAAAATTATTGGCATGCATGTGAGTAATTTCAAAAATTCTTTTTATCGGTACTCTTACATTTAACATATCTTTTTTTTTTTTTTTTTTTTTTTTTTTTTTAAAGCAAGGGTTATTTATACATTTAAAAAAACTTTTTCAATGAATCGTTTTTTTCCAACTTGTTTTACTCCTTTAAACGAAATATTTAAACTATGTTTTCGCAATAGACGTTGATATAACTTCGCGCATAAGCATAAAATTTTTTATAATAGTTTTTTTTTAGAAATATGAGTTTTGAAAGAATAGATATGTTTTTAGAAATCCTTTTTTTTTTTTTTTTTTTTTTTTTTTTTAACAGTGTAATATGAATTTGTGGTGCACAATCAACAACAAATTGAGTTTTACATTCATTAATCAAAAAGTATATAAGATTAACTAAAACTGAGATTAAATCTATTTCATTAAATAACTATGAATCTTTATAACTCAGGAAATATATTTTAGTTATCTTATTACTATTAAAAAGGATTTAAAATATCTTGAAAAACCTAGACATTAAACAATGTTTAATTAATGCTTCAAATGCAATTCTTTAAAAATATTTGAAATTATTAAAATATAACGTAATGAAAATGCATATTAAATTCAACACTCTCAATAGAAAATTAAAAATAAATTCTCGGAAAACAAAATACTTAGACTCTTACAGCATTTTTACAAAATTTCTGATAATAACAATTAATATATCTGAAAAATGTATGTTTAAAATCATTTAACAAATTTTAAATATTTTACATATTATATTTTCTTAATACTCATTTAATTTCTAATTAACGTTTTTAAAATAAAATGGATATTTACATGCTAATACTTTGAAGTATTATTTCAAAATAATTTCTAAAGTAGCATAAGGAATCTGAATTTTGTTTGATAATTGCGAATTAAAAGATAAATTTATCTTAAAACAACATTTTTGGGATTTTTTTAAGGTTTCAAACTTTAATTATCTTTTAGTTCAAAAACAGCCATTCATTAAGAAAGCAAAATTATTTAGCTAAATGTTAAGACATTTAATTTATTATATGGATTTTATGATTTGTAAACTAAACTGAAGAGTAAAAATTTTATATTTAATAACTTTTTAACTATTTTAAATTTTACAAAATTTCTGATGCTACGAAAATTATTTATAATTTTCTAATTACTTTAATTCTATAGAAGTTATACTAATGATAAGATATTTGACTCTTATATCATAACTTATAAAGCATTCAGAAAATTCTTTGGCGCACATTTCTACTTAACTTAATGATTTTTTTTTTTCAAGAATCATTTGCGATAAGTAGGAAAATTTAATATTCTCTAAATCTTATTTTTAAACTTAAATAAAGAAAGACGATTTAAAGATTATTTCAATACATTGAAGCATATTCCGAATGTCTTTTTAAAGAAAGTAATGAACCGTATACAAAGATATTTCTAAAATGATTTTTCAATAACTTTTAATGATAACTTTACAGTTACTTCATTTTTGAAAAGTCTAACAAATATATAAGAAGTTTCATTTTATACATTTATCATAGTTTTGATTTTTTATTTCTTTCAGTAAAAACAATAGAATTATACACATATATGTATATATATAATAGCTTTAAAGCATTTTATAAATTAAATAACATTTTATAACAGTCGAACTACATTAATGAAACTTCCTTCTAAGTTTAGGAATGCATTAGCCTTTCAGTTATCTGGAATTTTCATTCAGTTATTTTAATAAAACAAAAAGACTAATTTTGTATCGTAGTAAAATATTTAAAAAGCAATAAATTTCAGATTATTTTTACACTTGAGTTTTAATATAGAATTTTAATACATGCCTACAGAGTAAAATAAGTAAAATAAAACGTGTGCGTGTAATTGTTTTTTCTCTTTCTTCCCAAATGTTTTTTTTTTTTCATACAATATCAACATTAGTTAAAAAAAAAAAGAAAATAGTTCAACGTCTAGGTACAATGTGCATGCATATATTTATATATTTTTTGCAATAAACGTTGTTATAACTTCGAGTATAAGCATAAAAAGTTTTAAAAAAGATTTTTTTTTGAAATATAATTTTTGAAAGAATGGATATTTTTTGTGAAATCCTTTCAATATTTATCTTTTTACAATGCAATATGAGTATGTGGTGTACAATCGACAACAAATTTTGATTTACATTCATTATTCAAAAAATATGTAAGATGAACTAAAACTGAGATTAAATCTATTTAATTAAATAACTATGAATCGTTATGATTCAGAAAATATATATTGTTATCTTATTACCATAAAAAATAATTGAAAATTCTTGAAAAACACAGACAGGAAATAATAGTTAATTAATGACTCAAACGAAATTCTTTAAAAAGATTTGAAATTATTAAAATGTAAAATAATGAAGATGTATCTTAAATTCAACACTCTCAATAGAAAATTAAAAATAAATTCTCAGAAAACAAAATACTTAAAGACACTTACAGCATATTTACAAAATTTCTGATATCTATTAATAAATCTGAAAATGTATTTTTAGAATCATTTAGCTAATATGTTATACATATTATTTTTCTTAATGCTCATTTAATTTCTAATTAACGTTTTTAAAATAAAATGGCAATTTACTTGCTAATACTTTGAAGTATTATTTCAAAATCATTTTCAAAGTAGCATAAGGAATATGAATGGTGTTTGATAATTGCGAATTAAAAGATAAATATATCGTAAAATAACAATTTTGGGATTTTTTTTAAGGTTTCAAATTTTAATTATCTTTTAGTCCAGAAACAGCCTTTCATTAAAAAAGCAAAATCATTTAGTTAAATATAAAAACTTTTAATCTATTGCATGGATTTTATGATTTGTAAACTAAACGTAAGAGTAAAATTTTTTTATATTTAATAACTGTTTAACCATTTTAAATTTTACAAAATTTTTGATGCTACTAAAATTATTTTGTAATTTTGTAACAACTTTAATTCTATAGCAGTTATTATACTAATGGTAAGATATTTGACTCTTATATCATAACTTATAAAGCATTCAGAAAATTCTTTGGTGCACATTTCTACTTAATTTGATGATTTTTTTTTTTTTTTTTTCAAGAATCATTTGCGATAAGTAGGAAAATTTAATATTCTCTAAACCTTATTTTTAAACCTAAATAAAGTAAGACGATTTAAAGATTATTTCAATACATTGAAGCATATTCCGAATGTCTTTTTAAAGAAAGTAATGAACCGTATACAAAGATATTTCTAAAATGATTTTTCAATAACTTTTAATGATAACTTTACATTTTGAAAAGTCTAACAAGTATATAAGAAGTTTTCTTTTATACATTTTTCATAGTTATAATCAGGGCCTGATTAAGGGGGAAGCTCGCTCTTGACACATTATTTATACTTACACCGTTATTTTTTAACAAATACTTTCCTCCTATAATAAACAGAAAATTCTCATTAAAAATTATTTTAAAAGAATTCTGGTGTCTAATAACGGTGAGTAAATTGGATTGTTTTACACCGTTCATTTTTTATAAAAAATATTTCCTCGTCAAAGCGTGGAATTTCTATGACATGAAGTAAAAAATAATTGTAAAAATATTCCGGTATGAGTGAGCTTCCCCCTTAATCAGGCCCTGGTTATAATTTTTTGTTTATTTCAGTAAAAACAATAGAATTATGTATATTTGTTAGAATTAATATGCATTTGTTAGAATTATATATATTTGTCAGCATTTAAAATTCCAATTTTCAGTTCATGAATTTCCTTTTTTATTTTATTTTTTTATTTTTCCTTTAAACGGAACTGTTTGGTGATTTTTAACTTTTCTCTTTTCTCTAAAATGTTGACTGTTAATATTTGATAGTTTTTGCAATTTATCTCATCGTCAGGCTTATGTGTTATGTTAGTGTCATTTCTCTTCTGCATAAGTACTTTCACGTGTTTTTACTAATCATTGGTACTCAAATTAAATTATTACCGTGACATATTTTATTCGAAATAAATCTAAATTTATTTTTATGTTGGCTATCTTCATGTATCTTTTGTCTGCTGAGTGTTACAATGGTAATAAATTATTAAAATTATATATATATACGTATAATAGTTTTTAAAATTTTATAAATTAAATAACATTTTATGACAGTTAGATTAAATTAATAAAATTTTCTTCTATGTTTAGGAATGCATTAGCCTTTCAATTATCTAGAATTTGCATTCAGTTATTTTAATAAGACATAAATATTAATTTTATATTGTCGTAAAATATTTAAAAAGCGATTCATTTGTGATTATTTTTACACTTGAGTTTTAATATAGAATTTTAATATATGCCTACAAAGTAAAATAAGTAAGAGAAAATACGTGGGTGCATTTTTTTCCATACAATATCAACATTAATAATAATAATAAAAAGTCTAGGTACAATGTGCATACTTATATTTATAAATGAACTCAATCTGACTCTGAAATATTCATTTAAACAGTTTGGAATATTTTTAAAATATTATAATATAGTTTTTGTTTAAACGAGTTTTGAAATTTACCAAGCATTTGAAACTACCTATTTACATTGCAAGCAACCCTTATTATGTCAAAACTCCAATTCTCATTTTAAATACATTTCATTGCGTCAGGAAGTTGGTAAATACTGATTGTATTTAATTAACTTTAAACATATTTTCAGGATTTTAAATGCAGTCTTCATTCGACATAATTAAAAGAAGTAATTATATATAAGGATTTTTTTTTTAATTAGAGACAGAATTATATTTGAATTTATAATTATTTTAAGAAATAAAGATATTAGAATAGAATAATGTATTCATAAAAGAAAATGTTTTTGAAATGATCACGTGTGATCAGTTAGTATTTTTATTTAGAGTATACAATTATACATGGTACAGCTTTGCTTTATTTCCTGATTTCCTCACCACTATATTTATACAGCAATTTCCATCTTAAATGATCGAGGAAACATATTATGGAGGATTGCAGTATCAATATATTGGTGAGAGAGTCAGAAAAAAAGGCGGAACTGTACCATCTATGTGCAATTCTTCACCTAATAAAGATTAACCAATTGCCTAAAAAGAAAATTACGAAATTACGCATTCGATTCGCACATAAGTTGCGAATCTAAGTTATTTATCTAATGTTAATTTTACATAATTATTTTATCAAAAACAAAATCCTCTTCTCCTTTTTTCTGAATATGGTTGGTATGTTCTTCATACTCGTTAGAGCAAACTACTATCCAGGTTTATTTTAACAAAGTATAATATAAAATAAGAAAATATAGTTATTCTTAGCTGTTTAAAACACATCTTCATTTTTTTCCTAATTTTATTGCGTCATACGTGTATTTAGCATAACTGAATTTACCATTAAACCACACCTGCGAACATTCTAATTAATACTCCGCAGAGTTATTTGTATCCGCCTCCTTCTACCCTCACCACTTTATTTTTAGAGTAATATTCTCCAAATGTAATACGAAAAAAAAAAAAAAAAACTACTCTACAAAAATACTGGTGCAGAAAAAATGGCAAGTGCTAAAAATACTACGGAATATTAATTGAAGAGCTTGATTCTAAATGCCGTTAAGTCAGTTTTTTCCATTCTTGAAAAAACGCGACTTTGTTATGTAAGATTTATTATTGAATTTAATGAAAAGATAATTTTTCTCAGTAATCTATGGATGATAATAACACTAACTTATATGGCTAAAAAAATCCTGACAGTATAGTTTTTTAGAAATAAAAAAGAAATAATGACTTAACCCCTTTTGGAACAAAACTATGACTTACGCCCTTTTGGATCAAACAAATAACGAAATGAAATGACTTACTTCCATTTGAAAGTAATCCAAGTATTTTTTTTTTATGTAAATACAGCATAAATTTTAGATACATAATTTTGAAATGTAGTTACCACAAATCTTCATTTACAAATTCTATTTCCTTGTCGTTATCATTATTTTCACTTATGTTAGCGTTAGGTTTATCGTTGCAAGATTGTTCATAAAAATATAAAGATTTGTGCAATTGCTTCAAGTAATTTCAAAACATCTGATTTCTTTGCTGATTTCATATTGTTTTTTAGTTTTTTTTTTTTTCGGAAGTGGTTCACGGGAGATTATTTCCCCCACGTTTCAGGACCTTTTGACGGCAATACGAACCACAGTTCGTTGTCTTGATTCCCCCATCTCGCTGCGTAATTTACAGTACTTTTGCTTCTTAAATCAAGAAACCTTGTTTGCTTTTCAGACGACTATGCGCAAAATTTTTCCAATCTAAAATATTCTAGTGCTTCTTATAATCGAAAAGATTTCCAACATTAGAGGAAAGTTCAAAATATACATTAGGGAGCAAAATTGTATCCACTTTCTTTAAACTAGTCTCTACTCGGACGAATGTTCTATCTGCTAGTAAGTATGAGTGACCACGCTCTGGGAAGTAGTTTATGAATATAGGGTCCTTTTGAGTAACCACTGCTGAAAGCATTCCTAACATGGTATAATTTTTATTTTGTCCTCCGCACGAGTCATTGAAAAATGGAACACTCTTCACTTCTGGATGTATACGCTTCATAAAAAAATTCGTATAAAGCACTCGTAATTTTATTGGGAGCACGTTATGCCTCTTGTTCACACCAAGTGTAAAAAAAATATATATCCTCCTTTCCTTATGCACTGTTTTTACTCCTATGGATAATTACACCAAAAAAGTATTGGCATTGCTGACGTGAATAATAAGATTTGGAAATAGGTGTGCGTGGTGATTCTTGATTTTGCATCAAAACAAAACACATTGTAATTTCATCTTCTTCTATAAGTTTTTACTCTAAAAGTGAATATTTTTTTTTCTTTTTTTGCTTCGGTGCTTGCAAATCAAAAGTTCGGTTAACATGGTCTTTTTTTTTTCTGTACATTTTTCTGAATTCATTTGTATTTTTTCCTAATACAGAAGGAACAAATGTCTTTTTTCGTTGTTCCAAAAACAAGATTAAAATATTTTACGAATACAATATAATAAAGGTTATAAGTACATTCCTTATTATATTTTTCTATGAAAATGTTGTCCACATTTTTCTTACGTTAAGTGTCGCAGGAAGGTGTTTTCTGTGAGACGTCTTTTTTCTCCCATAATGACTAGAACGAAAACGAAAATTTAGTATGTGCTCACGTATCAATTTCTTCTTATATTCAATATTAAATTTGATGTGTTTTCCAAATCTACATTCCGGTCTCTCAGTTTTATTTTTGAAGAAATAGTTTGCAATATTTCCAACTCTTTTTGCTCCCACACAGAAGGTGGATCGAAATGTGATAGAACATACGGGAACATCTGTATCATCATTAAGATTAAAGAACTTTATACTTATCTGTCTTATTTTTAATTCATTTTTCCGTGGACAATATGCTTTCTTAAGTGTAATTTTCATATGAGAACACAAAAAATTATCTTATCGCTGTACTTGTCCTTAAATGTTCCTTCAGTATTATCGATTGTGAGGATATTTGCCTTACAAAACACACTGTCAATATAACTGCCGGAGACTGTTCTATGCTTACCGGACGATGACTGATTTTTTTTTTTTTTTTTTAGATTTTCTTTCCATAGACTTATATCACGTTTACGCTTTCTCGGGTTTCGGAGCTAATTACAGCTTCTTCATTTGAATCACTCATTATATTCTTTCCAACTTAACCATATTAGCAAAAAAAAAAAACTATTTCAATGTTACATCCAACAATATTTTTTGCCGTACTTTTGACTTTTCACCCACAGCCAGACAAACCACGTTATCTCAAGGCACGCTGCAATTGCTTAAATTTGACTTAATTCTTTTCGAAAAAAAAAAAAAAAAAAAAAAAAAAAACAGAAGTTTCACCCTCTGTTTTCAATACGACAAAACTCTGTTTGGAACTTCTTCTTATTGAAAATACATTAGGCATGTGCTGGAACCGTTTGCATCGAAAAGTCAATTTTTGGAAATTTTGACTTAACGCCTTTTGGAAACAAGCTCTTCAATTAGAATGCTGACAAGTGCGATTAAGCGTAATTTTCTTTTTTTCCTTTTTTAAAATTGCCTTATTTAATCGACTGCCTAATACCAGTTATTAAGGCGGTTAATATCTTATAACACGACTGTTAATTTATAATTAACCTTTATAAAATTTTGTTTCAATTAACAGCTAGAAATGAATTGTTTACCTAAAAACATAGTTTTTGGTAATCACATGGAAATATACAGGGCGATATTAAGTAACATTGAACATTCAAAAAGTTTAAAAAGTAGAAACTTTAGCCAGTAAGACCTGAAGCTTAACTTGAATAAACTCTAAGAAAAATGGACAAAGATGAAAATATAAAAAAAAATTAGTCCAAAACATGTTCAATATACGACGTTTTATAGGTCATAAAACTTGACTTCCTGTACTAGTGACACTGTTAACACAATTCTATGACAACTACGCAAGTTGTAGGCTTAATCCAATTGCACTGCTTAAATTGCTTGACACTAATGATTCTTTACTGGAACAAGCATCGATTAAAATGATGACTTTCAATACATTTTTTAGTTGTGGTACTCTTATTTGAAAGCTTATCTAACATTACAATTTCGTGTCACATCGGGTAGAAAAGATTAAATAGATTTTCAACTATCCGGAAGTTGTAAATTAAAGATCAACTAACAAAGAAATCTGGAAAAATCAAACTAAATCTATAATGAAATATTCTTATAACTTTCTTGATAGTGATTCAAGAAATGTTTACGATACAGTTCAGCTTTTTGTGACACACGTTTAATCGGTAAAAAAAAGTTTCACAATATATCTAAGTGTATATCTGCTGACTTTTTATATGCGTTGCGCAGTGCGTATTTTCAGTTCAGCTAATTTTACAATTTCAGATAACAACAAAGTCAAAAATAACAGGGTTTGAAATCAGATGATCACGTTGATTAGTTTCTTTATAAATGACAGCTGATAATTCTATCATTCACGAAATGAAGACTGCAACGAAATGAAGACTGACATTTACGAAATAAACAACAACTTAACCGGATTTACAACTATCAGAAGAGTAACATCTTGCAGGAAAACTGTAATTCCACGCATACATTACGTAACACAGTATTTCCCCAAAACATCCTTATGATGTCTTAGGGAAGATAGGGCATCCTTACAATTTTTTCAATTTTCCTGAGATGCACGGATACTTAATGCAAGTATATGTCTTGTATGTGATGTATTTCTTTCTTTCTTTTTTTTTTTTTTCCTTTTACAATTGCATTTTTATCAACTAAATTTTTATCACATTTTTCTAGTTTAGTTTATTTGAGGGGTTTTTGATATGCACACAAAAAAAAGACACATACTATGCTTAAAGTTATCAGTGGAAAAATTATCACGGTTCACATTAATTACCAATATATATAATATGTTGGGGCAGAAACAATAAGTTGGTATAATTATTATCAACATTATGGCCGTTATGAAGACTGCGCAAAACTCTGCAGTTTTAAATAACAATATTTTTAAATATTATTTTTATGTACTATCGAAATATCTTTTAGAAAAATCTTATTGAAAAATCTTTTTATTTATTATCGAAAAATCTTATTGGAATTTTTTTTATTTATTACTGAACATTCTGGAGGTGGCCAGACTTCTGGTGGTCATGAATAGTACCTAAGATCAGTGAAAATCAGATGACCGTGAGCTAGGATAGAGGGGCATAGGCGTCATCAGGCCTTTACATCCTAGTTTGTTCCCCCTACGAAATGGATTTGTCACTAAGTCCACTAGATAACAGAAGCGGCATGGACAGCATTAAATTCCTGGTTCTATTTCCTGAGGAACAACAACATCAGTGGACGAGTCAAGGCGCGTGTTTAGATGTAAAGTATTTAGTTTTGATGTGCTGTGCAGCGCTTCTCGACCACATGGCAGTAATTGAAAGTCTTCTGGCGTTGAGCACGGAAAACGATGACTTAGTTCCTCTGGGGGGTACCCTTTTGCCTACAGTAGAGCGCAGATGGAATATAACATATTTCGGGACCCGCATCCACACAGGGGCTTCTGACAGATCTGAGTAAGTGAGTGTATATGATTCAAGTATGTGTGTTTCTGTGACCCGCAGGGCAATTGTTAGCAGTGCTTCAATTTATCTGAGGTCAACCGGCGTGCGAATGCAGGCATGCTCTCTGGAGCCAAGGTATCCTTGAAGCTGCATCTATGGGTGTCTGTAGTCTTTCTGCGCTTTTTAGAAAGTGATAATTCAGCAAGCAATCCCTCCCATTTTCCCGGATATTGGGGAACATGGGCTCAAGTTGATTGTTCTAAGGGGACTGGAAAAAATTGTAGTATCACCAATATGTGGGTGCGGAGAGTTTTCTGCATTACCACCCCCTTTGTGTACACATTGGGGGTCGTATGATGCGGTTTCTAATCCCCAGGGGGCTATAAAACCTTGTAAGAGCTCCTATGTTTCGGTGAGAGGGATTTCTGTACTCCGCGGTAGTGTATAAATATTTTTCGGGTTCCTTTCGTAATTTTCATGAAACTAACACACCCCGTTGGCACGTGTTCTGTACCTTCTTTTATCTTACAAGGAAATATTCAAAAGGTGTCGTCTTCCAAAAATATAAAAAAATATGTATGTGATTCTACTCTTCATAAAATACCAGAAAGTGAAAAAATTATCGGCTGAAATGAATTACAGCGACCACAAAAAATTATCAAAATAAAGCATATTTGGCGATTTGCCACTGTTAGGCGATTGATTTTGAGTACTTGGCGGAGAAGCAAAACAATCGCGGCTAAATCGCCAAAAATGCTTAATTATGATAATTTTTTGTGGTCGCTGTAATTCGTTTCAGCTGATAATTTTTTCACTTTCTGGTGTTTTATGAAGAGTAGAATCACATATATTTTTTTTCAATATTTTTTTAAGATGGCGCCTTTTGAATGTTTCCTTGTTAGCGAAGTCGCCCTTTACTTGTGAAGAGTACTTTCCAAATGTAGAAAGGACCTTGGTTTCTCAAATATACTCCCAGTAACCCTCCCTCCCACCAAAAAAAAGAAAAAGTGCTCCCCCATGTGGGTGGGGGGACTTTTCTCCGTCTGGGGTGCTGGCGCTTTGGGTAAACTTCAAATAAGCTTGGAGACAAATAGCAGTGTACAGAATGAGGTCCTGAGAGCCTGGCACGGTTCGTAATGGGAGATAGTGACATTCCCATTATACGAAATTCTTATGAATATGAAAAATATGATGAAGATAACTTTTCAGAAACAGGGGTAATAAAATTTTCGGAAGTTTGGAAGCTCTGATTATGAATGCTATGAAGCTATTAAAACCTTTTTAAGTGATACTCCTTATCAAGCTGAATTATTTTTAGGTTTGTTGGTTTGTTTTAAAGAAACAGTTCGTGCCTTAAACAAATTCTTTTAACAAATATCTCTATTAAGTCTTATAACTAGTATAAGTCTGCAGCTGTTAAAAATGCTTAAAAAATTAAATAGTGTAATGCATAAATTTAACAGATAGAAGAATAGACAAATTGGTAGAACTCATAAACAAATTATACAGTGTTTCAAAACTTTTTTAAGTTCTGCTTTTCTGCTTTTAAAATCAGCATTTTTGCGCATTTAAACTTTTATTAGATGTTATTAGACTAACTGACCTTTACAGTAGAAATATTTAAAATTTATTTCTCATGCCAGTAGTTAACGAAATATGATTATATAAATTTTATAAAATTTTTTTTTAAAGTTTATATTCATATATTAGCGTTATTTAACTATTTGCTTTAACTTCTATAAAACAGTAATTTATGACGTATTCTACAGTAATTTATGACGTAAATGCAGTAGATGATGCTGCACCTTTTTTAAGTTAGTTATGTAAATGTAAATAACAACTGATTACTTTTCATTGTCTAATAAATCACTGTCGTACCTTTTTTAGCAAAACATTGTCATGTAATACATGATTTTCTCATCATTTATCGTCTATTTTGAACTATTGAACTTGGTAGGGAGCTGACTTGTTAGAACACATGATCGTGAATTAAAATCCCTGGTAAGACATATATTTTTATTCAAATCATCACACGTGTAAAAAGAAATTCTGCTTTATTATTAATTGTGCACTGCACACCTCCATTGGAATTGCAAAAAATGTTCGTAAAGCAAACTGTAAAAATTACAGCATAAGCGAGTAAAAATTACAGCAACATTATAATTTACTAAAACCCTATTTATTAACACGTTCGCGTCCAGTGTCCTCATTTGAGGACAGCTAATAAAATGGCACATATGTTTTTTATGGTTTCTTGGAATGATTTCTGCTTTTTAGCGTCAGTTTATGGCTTCACTCTAAATGATCCCTGGAAGTTTTATGTGCCTACTTCTAATTATTATTTGATAATTTGGATAGTAATTTTATGATTCTACATTCGTTGCACATATATTTACTTTTTGAGCAGGAAAACTAACTTAAACCAAGTTGAATAATAATATATATTATAATACTTTACTATCGAGATCTTTGTCAACATATAACAGGAAATTAATCTGTTATCTCACAGTTTTTCTATCTCAAAGTTTTTTCGCTAGAACACTAAATATCAATAAATGAGGATAGGCTTTAAATTTAAATCTATCAGAATAATTGTTTAACGTATTTTACTGTCAGTTATCTATATTAATTTAGAAGTGAAATAATCAGCTAATAATATTTTGAAAAATTAATTGGGGCGTTAATGGGTTAATCTTCCTCAGAAAAATTTTATAGTGTAAGAAAATCTTTTTTAATACATATTTATTATTTTTAGTTATATATGATGTTTTTCTCATTTCAATTATTTTTATGTTATTACTTATGTTTTCTTTGAAAAGAATAATAGCATAATTTTTTTTTATATTTGAAAATCTTTGTTAAACAGTTTTAATATTAAATAAGTTCCCGAAACTTTCGAAATATTGATAGGTACCTTAATTACTTTAGTGCTGACGCAATTCTCTTTATGTCAAAATTTCGATTCCGTTTCCAGATAAGTTTCAAAGTTTCAAGGAGTTTGCTGAGATAAATTTCGATTACATTTAATTAACTGAAAATAGCATTTTAAGATTAAAGATAAAATCATATAACTTTATTCTTTGGAATCGAAATAAAGAAAAATACACTGAAGAGATATTTTGAAAGATATTGACTTTTTTCATTTTGAAAATACCTAAAAAAAGCTATCAAAAAATTTTTAAGCTATAAATTGTTATTCTTTAAAAGTAATTTCGAATTTATGTAGACAGTTATTTAAAAGTAATGTCTGTTTAACTTTTTTTTTTTTTTTAATAATTGAATTTGGATAAATAAACAGATTAATATTAAAAAAGTAAAATATTTAAATAATAATAATGTTTCACAATGCAAATTATAGCTGTATGCATGATTTACTTTGGGCTTTATTCTTTAATGTGTTAAATTTACAATTTATTACTTTCTCTTGAGTTTCAATTAGATTTATGCTTGTTGAAGTTTCTTGAATTCGAAAAACAGGTTTTTGTCGGTTGGTCTGTGCGTATGTGTGTATGTCTATGCTTGTATGTCTGTTATCAGAATTCTCAAGCAGAAATAATATCAGAAAGTCCAAACTCGAAATTCTAATTGTGTATTATACAGGGATACTACATGAACTTGTTTGCTGCGATCAAAAAAATGGTTCGTATGGTTCGTGTACAGGGACATCCAAGAGAATTCAGTTGTATTACGTCTGTGGACGAACTATGCGCTAGGAACAGTTTAACGTTTAATAGGCCGCACTAAATAAAATAAAATGAACGTGTATTGTTTATATGCGAAAAGAAATCTTTCGTATAGATTATGGTATGAAAATCATTAACCATTTGTTTACATGATTATCCAAAACAACTAGAATGTAATGGAATACTTAGAATTTTCTGGAAGTGCATTTCAGGTTGTGCTACGTTTTATTAATATAGGTCTATATTTAAATACCCAATGTTGTATGCATATAATTTATAGAAGACATACAAGATTACCAATAATTAAGTAAAAACAAACTTTTTTATTTAATGTAATTTCTGGAAGTGCTTTATTGCACTTTACGATACCCAGGAAAACTGCTCACGAATGAAAATTGCTCCTCATACCCATATTGTAAATAAAACATTTTTGAATGAAATTTTCAGTGCTTGTTTTATTATATAATTACGCATTTTGAGGTTCCCAGTATACTTAAGTCAAGTTTTCTGCGGTTGATATTTGTGTCTGTCTGTTATCAGTGTAACCTAAAAACAAATAATTGCAGGCAACTCAAATGTTGTATTTTGAAGTTCGTATGAGGTAGGTACTTGTATAGATTGATCAAGATTGCTAACGTTCAAGGAATTCGTGTTTGAGAGTTGTCTGAATAATTTGGAATAAAATTTTAAACTTAGTTACAGCTTTGAATTCTATATAAATGTAGATACTATAGTCAAGCGGGCAGTCGAGAAGGGCTCTAGCCTCTCTCATACAGAATTATTTGTTAAATAAAAAAGGTTTTTTAAATCGACTTTGAAGTCTTTTATACGTGGATTTATATATAGTACTTGTTTTCTTAGCCTCAATCTGCAATTTGTCTTTATAGAACTGCAATGCAGGGTGAGAGAAAGTCGCGTGAGTACCACACAAGATTATTGTTAATCTGAAGTATATCACTGACGATAAAAAAAAAAAAAAAAAAAAAAAAAAAAAAAAAAAAAAACTCTATAAGATGCAATTAATAACAAAAACGATGAGCTGCAAATATAAACTGATATTATCTATATGACAATCTTTGGATGACTCGAGTATAAAATTACAGTTCAAGACGATGAATTTCATTTAAAAATTAACCTCACAGTTTCTTTATACATTGCGTAACTATACGTGCATTTCCAACCAAAAAATATATTGATTTTGCATAATACATTACAGACTACATTGTTTATCAGTTTTATCACAAACAAGTAAATCGTGTTTTGTTGTTTAAAGTTTACAAATTTTACTAATATACAATTCAGAATCAATCTGTTGCATTTTTACAACTGGCAGTTCCATCTGCGCTATTGTGCATGCATCATGTCATCTGTGAATGTATAAAATAGAGGTGAAAGAAAATATACAAAATGGAATGAACATTTACCTCTTATTGCTGCATTATTTTTCAGCGCATGCGTCAATCTTTTTCGTAAATTCATCGATTTATTATTATTATTATAAAAATTGGTCTTTAAAAACAAAAGTTTTTAACTTAAAGAAATGTATTTTTATGCATATTCATGGAATTTCAAAATTTCATTACTTTGTCTCACATATTTTGATTATTTATATTTAAAATGTCATTAAGCATATTATTAATAACTGGCAAACCTGTGCAAAATTTTCACACTTTATTTCATTTCTTACTTAATTGTAAAATTTAAAACTCATAAATATTCTACCAATTTTACCATCTAATTAATATTTTAACTTACCAGAAGCCAAATTATTATTAGATCCAAATCAATATTGTGCAATAGTGAAACCAAAATTATTCAAAGAAAGGTTTCAAAATAAAATTCATGGTTGACGTCTTACTTCCGCAGGCAGTTTAGTTTTAGTATAGGACACCCGTGACTCCTTTTAAACGTTTGTCGCCCTATTGGCGATGACATTGTATTTATTTGTTTTGGCATAATTTTTTGTTAAAAAAAAATCTAATTCCTTTTTTGATTGCACTTTTTATGAATGCGATTTTTAGTCAATTTATGATAATAATTCATATTCTGTATATATCTTTAATGTATTGCTAGGTTCAAAATGACGCTTGCAAAGATTCTAAAAAGAAGCCATTTTTTAAAATATTTCATAAAATCACCTATAAGACAAATGTCATTTTTTTTCTTATTAGACATTTAAGCTGAAACCGAGTGCTTAAATATTGTCCATTTATAAATATTATTCTTTTCATCTTTGCGTATTTTATTAATTACATCACTATCGTATCATTTCGAGAATATTTAATCGTAATTGGACCACGTTAGAGAAATATTCCCAGCTAAACAAATCTACAGAAAAACTACAGAAAAGATTCAAAACTGCAGGTAATTGGGACAATAAACAGTTTTAGATAAAAAAATATTTTTATCTGTACATTTTTTGCTTCCAAACTGCAGTTATTCTGCAATTTTGAATAAAAATTGCAGTTTTTCTGCAATTTCTTGTCCCAATTACCTTCGAATAAACTACAGTTTCTTTTAGTTGGGATTATATAGATGTTTAGGTATATGCTTACAGATAAACATAAATTACTCCTTATTTTAGATTACAATATTTCAGCTATACATCTGTAAAGAATTTAGTATTTTAATGTATCGGTTTTATTTCGAAATTTGGTCTTGGATTTTTTAATAAAAGTATGATAAAATTATTTGAAATCCAACAAAGTATTAAATCAAATTTCGTTGTGCTTTCAGTCATTGTTCGTAGCTGCTAATATTTACGCAAAATTAATACGACTATTTCTGTTAAAAATTATTTACCTTATTCAAAGACTAAATTATTAAAAGAAATATATTTTTAATTACGTAGTAAAAATGTGTAAATTTTGTGAACTGTGATCAATATTTTAAACTTGATAAAAAGAAATAATTTATTATATTTTTTTAGAAATTTCATATATATATATATATTTCAAAATTTAATAAACTAAATTAGGGTAAGTGCTCCAGTGATTGACACTCTTAGAGCAATTTCTGATGTTTTTAATGTTCTAGTCATCAGGAAATATTTTTAGAAATCTTAAGTTAATACATATGGCATGAAAGACATTCAGAACCACATATATGTTAAAACATGTACATTTAATAACTTTTTTTTAAGGAATTTTTATTTGACATCAAGTCAATGTTCCAGTAATTGACACTGCCAATTTTTCATTTTATCAGTAACTGGCCCCCTATGTTCCAATGTTTGACACTTCTAGTTATTCATTTTACAAGTTATTAGCACCCTATGCTCCAGTGTTTGACATAAAATATTAAAATTCTTATATGTAAAATGTATGATTTTATTATTTTTCTTATTTATTAATTATTTCGCGATAGATGTGAATTACATCTTTGCATGCCAATCACTGGAGCACCTACCCTACATCAGATTTCGTTGAGTATTCAGTCGTTCATATGATGGGAAAAATCAGCCATTTTGTTAAAAACAAAATAATAAAGATACAAAAGGGCATTATTTAAAAGGAAAAAGAATATAAAAATACAAAAGCTGTTTTACTGAAGAATACAAGCTGTTTTATTACCTTTTAAAAGCCTAAGACAGAAATACAACGTCATATTTACACTCTTAAAAATTTCCGTTCAATGTTGAACCAGCGAATGGGTCTAGCTAAGAGAAAATTCCAAACAATGGAACACTTGCTTTCTCGAAAAATGTGATCATGGTTCAACTTTCAACATGGTTCAAAGTTGAACCAACCCATGGGAATACCTTTAGTCCAGAACACCGCTTTGCGCATGCTCGCTCAGAAGCCTGCTCCGCTGCTCACGTGACTTATGACGAGACGACTTGTTCTTGTTGGTGCTTACGGTGAGTTTTTGTGAAAGTTTCAGGTAGTTTCAGAAAGATATTTCAGGCAAAGAACTTCTAATAGATAAGAAAGGAAGGCTACGGAAACCGTAACTAACGAAAGCTTTGCACAATTGATACGTTTTTCCCCGCTCCATCTGCGAAATCGCCAAGTATAGTATGGCAAACCTCAAAAGCGTCATGGCGCGCACCATTTTGAAACTGAATGAAGTTGTCATTTGTCGTTGACCGTTGTCGTTATTATCTATCCTGTTAAAAGTGATGTGTAAATTTTCTGTGAAATCATAATGGATTAAACACAGCCTGAAACTACTTTTAGTTTCATTGTAGTCCTGAAAGGTAAATGATATTTTACTTACCACTTGCAAGCTGGTACAATCCTTAAAAGCTCAAAGTTTTAATTTTCTTTGGCTTTGGGTTTTGTACCTGCTAGTATTTCCAAGTTGAAGAAGCTAGTAATGAAGTGAGTGTTTTATTATTATTATTTTCTTCTTTAATTTTGTACTTTCTTCTTTAATTTTTGGTGTGGATCTAGGTTTAAAATTTTGGTACACTTTTTTAAATTAATAAATACTCATGTAAATTTCTACTATTTTTGTTAAAAAAAAAAAAAAAAAAAAAAAAAAAAAAAAAAAAAGATATCGAGCAAAGCTTTAAACTTTAGCATTAGCAGTCAACCGATTTCCTGTTTAATATAAAAATATATAATATTAAGCTACCAATGTTTTATTGAACTAAGTGTGTGCATATGCAGTAATTTCATACAATATTGAAAACAGGTTTTAGGCATACAAAAATTTGAATTAATCATTTACTTAAACAAAATGTTTTTGAAATGCTTGTTTATGAATTTAAATTTTGTGAAGAGAGCAAGCAACCTAACACTCCCAATTTAAGTTTAGATTTTATTTATTGTTATTGTTGTTGTTGTTGTTAAAATTATAGCCATTTGATTTTCTTTTAATTGCAAATTTTAATTTCTGTTTACATTGATTAAATTTTCTATCAGTAACTGCATTAACAATTTTATTGGAAATAATAGTAATGATAATCAAGCACATTTAAGAGATAAAGCAAAATTTTTGGATAAACAGATTAGTCAATGTACAATGTCTGTTAAAACAATTTAGGCAATTTAGATTAATATGCATTTATACTATAATCCTGAAAATATTGTAAATATATGTGTTCTGAATTGTAAAAGGGGAATGTGCAATATTTTATTTTATTTTATTTTATTTTATTTTTTTAGCAGTGCTTAAAATTATTTTAATCCTTAAAATATGTTCTCCTTATTTAAGACTTATGAAATTTCATGTAAAATGTATCATTCTAGTACGTTGTATCCATTACAAATTTTTTTCCTATATCAGTTTAAATAACAGTACAGTACCACGTACCACCTATAAATTAAATGCACAAAAAATTTAATTAACATAGCTTCTCACAACAAATGTTTTAAATATACCTACTGTTTAGTGTAATTTTAAGTAATAGGTGTTGAGATACAGCAATGTGGAAAATTATAGACATTTATAGCAGTGCCACCTATCGGCCGATATACACCCATATTTAATAAACATTTCAGCACCAATTTCACCACCAAAATGACCTTCAAAAGTCAGGGAATATCAAAAAGATCCCTGTTTATGATATTTAACTTTTATTTGGTTATTGATCTTTTAAAAAATTATTGTGGTTCTATTTAAATTAACACGGTGGAATCTAGTTTAAATTTTAATACATGCTAATATGTAAGAGTTAACTCTATTTATAGTTGCACAGTCAAACCTCGTTAATACATCACTCTGCACATAAGACACCCCTTTTTCTTAGTCCCAAAATTCCTTTAACTCCGCGTAACAAGTCAAACCGCTTAACACAGTTTTTCAGAAGTCCCAAAAGTGATGTATTAATGAGGTTTGACTGTAATTATATTTATCACAAAACAGTTTAGCTTAACCGAGTTGCTGCTAATCACAAGTTTAAATTAAGATTTGTTCTATTCTGGTTTTTAAAACTAATTTTATGCCACTTAAATTATGCATTAATCTTGTTTTGTTGTCAACATTTTTCACTGTGGAAATTTTCCTATTTAATTATTATAACTGAAATATACTTGTGGTTAAAGTTTGGTTTCAGAAACAGAAATAGCGAGGGAATAAATTAAAAGAATATGGACTTGGAAAGAAATAGATTAAAGTGATCATATATTGCCACCACCGTAGTGTGAAGCTTCTAATAATTCCTAATTATGGTTTTACCTTTTCCCTAAACATGATTCAATGTAGTTCCAAATTATGGTTACACTTTTTCCCAAAACTTGGTTCTTCCTTTTCTGAAAATATGGTTCAATCTTTTCCCAAAACATGGTTCAACGTAGTTCCAAAGTATGGCTCAAAGCAAGTACCATGTTATGGAGACAGGTTTTACCATCATATGGATGCACCCAGCATTGAACCATATTTTGGTTCAACGTTGAACCAAAATTTTTTACAGTGTATGACTTGCACATGCACGTGGAACTCTGAAAGGGGACCACCCGCATTTAAGCCCCACTGGCTACCGCCAAAAAAGCCCCGGCGAGGTCGTAAAAAAAGGCACCGTAGTAACCTAGAAGCAAGCTGATTGGTAAAAAAGGGGTCCAATAAGAAGCAGTGCCAATAAAAAAAGAAAATGCAAGGAGGGAACCGCCCAAAAATTATAATGAGGAAAATGAGAAGAAGTTTAAAAATTTAGATTTTTCTTCTAGCTGTTGCATTCGTGATGAGATGACGATAAAATGTTTTGGCTGTAGCTCTGTCAATTTGTGTAACTGATGAAATCATGTGAAGATTCTGACGGCCTCACGCCTACGCTAAGATGTGCTCTGCAGTGCTCCCCAACACTAGTGCTCCCAGGGATGACCCTTTACTATGGCCCGCATGCATCATAACTTCGAGTAATCTGGTGAGAAATCTCTTCATTCATTTTGGTCAGTAGACAATCATTTAACTTTGCAAACGCATGCAAGTATGCATATTTTCTAAGTACTCATCTTTAGCACCATTGATGCAAAATTAAAGATCATTGTTATATCATTTATATTGTATTATAAAATTATAGAATAATCAATTTAATTAGTATTTAAAATTTGGATTTTTAATAAAGAAATTAATTAAAATTATATGAATCTAATATTATTTGAGAGTAAATTTATTTCTTCATAACCATATTATTTTTCAGATTAATGTTTGCTTTTTAATTAGGATTAATTTTAGGGCATTTCACAACGCATGCTCGAATATCGAATTGATATATAAAGTGTACGACCCTGAAGCTGTCACTTTGGAGCCACGAAAAGGAGGGTAGTCTGATTTTGGTTAATATCCGCCCAACATCTTCCCCCTTTCCGGATTTGATGCCGTGTTTTTGGTGACGAATTTGGCACAGTTAAATTACAAAATTCTTCCGCGTTATTTACTAAAATTTAATCCCATTAAAATTATTAACGTTAGCGGAAAAACAAAAAAGTAAAAATAAAAGATGAGTACAGAGAAAAAGATTTAAGCAAATATAATTGTTTGTACGTATACTAACACTCCACAATTATGTGTATTTTATAATTGGTGTCTTTTATTTAGTTATATATGTGAAATGTAGACATGAAAATCAAAGATTAATGTCAAAAATAATTAAATAACAGAATTAATATAGAAAGAAGATATATAGATTATATAGGCTTGTGTGGATAACATAATAAAAATATGTATGTGTATAAGCGTATAATATAAAAATAATAAGAATAATAATAAAATTTTAGTATCTTATTTATCTCATGGTGTTATATATATATATAAAAAAAATTCTTAGGATGTTATAAAGAATAATCACTTCAAAAAAAAAAAAAAAAAAAAAAAAAAAAAAAAAAATTGAAAGTGGTAGAATATAGTGTGTTTGCAAATTTATAGGAGATTTATAGCAAAATTAACAGAGGTATTATTATAAATTGAATTTCTTTTTCAAGAAATTGTATGCTTAAAGAAAAGCCTTATATACAGGGGTAACAAATAATGTGCAAATAAATAAATTGATTAATTAAGAAACTTGTGAAAATAAATTAAAATAATATTTGCAAAAACAGAAAGTTATTCCTGTATATATGCTAATTGTATATTATGTATATGTATTTTGATTTTATATATATTGTATTTTATTACATATTTTGGAGGGGTAATCAATTTAATTAAACAAAAAAAAAATATATATACGCGTATGAGATCCTCTATACCAAGATTGGCAAAAAAGAAAATAAATTACGCGGAAAATAAAGAAATAAAATTAAACGAAATTTCTAAAGAGAGAAATAAACCAATTAAGAAAATGGCAGACAAAATTGTAATAAGTTATGATGCTATCCTGAATAGTCTACCCAACTTTGACGGAAAAAAAAATAATAATATCGTAAACTTTCTAAAAGAATTCGATACGCTAGCTGAGGAAATTAAGCTACCAGAGAACTTAAAAGTAATATTGTTAAAAGCCAAAATAACAGGCCAGGCAAAAGAAAGCCTAATTAACGACGAAGACACAAATAATATTAACAACTATGCTGACATTAAACAAAAATTACAAGAATTATTCAAAAGGGAAATCTCGTTTGACAACTCGCAAAATGAGTTTATGAATTTGAAACAAATGCCCACACAATCAATAGAAGAATTTACCAAAATATTCAACAGGGCGGCAAACAACTATTTAAAAGATTCAGGCCACGCAGAAAAAACTGGGGCTAAGCAATTTCTAGACACAATTAAATTGACTAAATTTTTAGAAAGCATAAGACAAGATGTTGCATTAGAAGTTAGAAAAATGGCACCAGACTCGATAGATAAAGCAATTAAATTTGCTAAACAAATCGAAAGCGCTTTTAACGCCTCGAAAATAGAAGAAATTAACACTACTTCCAAAGAGGAAGACAAATTATATGAAATGCTCCTAAACATGACAGTCAGACATAATGAAGAATTAAAAGAAATACAAAAACAATTAAAAGAGAGCAAAGAAATTCAGTTTAAACAGACACAGGTACCAAACACAGAAATTTGTAATATTTGTGAAAAAAGAAATCACACAACAGAAAACTGCTGGTTCAATGAGACAAATAAAAACGTAACACAAAATAAACGGAGATATCAAAATAAAGATTTAAGGGGAAATAACTCATATCAAAGTAGGTTCCCAATAACAAACCCTCAAAATTATCAAACTTATCCTCCTGTGAACTATTATTATAATTATCCACCGCCTAATAATTTTCCAAATTACGCTGCACAATCCCAAAACAGTCCCCACTTCGAAAATTTTGCCTATCCACAACATTACACAAATCAAAATGGATATAATCAAAACAATAGGGGTGCTAGACCCAAAACAACATATAAAAATCAAGGCTATAAAAACCAGGAAAACTACAAAGGAGGTTTATAAATAAAACATATAACAATAACTCAAGCCCAGATAAACCTCCAAATTTCGGGCTTAAAACAAAAACTAATACCTACGGAAATTCATTCACACAGAAAAAAAATTACAAAAAACATCACAGTAAACAGTATGACACAATAGCCAGTGTAAGCGACGGATCACAACTACCGCTAATTAATATAAAAATTAAGACTTAGAGATAACAACTTTAATTGATTCCGGAGCTAGTTTATCAGTCCTATCACCAGATATTTTCCAAAAATTAAAAGAAGCAAACGTTAAAATAAAATATCTGGCTAGACAAGTAAGGATTCATACGTTAAACAATGAAAATATACCATTCAAAAAATGCATCAAAATATCTTTTAAAATACAAAACATATTCGCAACTGGAACATTTTACGTTACAACGAGAAACCTAGATAAAAAATACAAGATCATACTTGGATATGATTTTCTAAAGAACAATCACGCAATATTAGATTGTGAACAAAAGGCCTTATACCTAAAGAACAAAGAAATACCCTTAGAAGGCAGAGACACAGTACAAAAAATAAATGAAAATGAAATAAATGTTATTTCAGAAATTGTAAATACGCAGACACAGAACTCACAAAATAATAGTGAAAATACTATGAGCCAACAAAAACCGGCAAAAAATTCAAATAATCACGAAATTCAAGACGATTTCACAGAGAATATAGAGAACAAAAACAATAATACAAATACTCGAAAAATAAAAAAAATAAACAAATAAAAAAAATAAAAAGAGAATTTCGCATAAAAACATGATTATGCCAAAAACGGACAAAAAATATGGCTTAGAACCAGGTGAAACAAAAGTAATTACATTAAAATGTCCACTCAGTTTACAGCCAAACCAAGTAATTTTATTAGAACCCCTAAGGCATAACATTAGGATTAAATATGACCAATCCTTACATCAAATCAATGAGAAAAATACGATACACTTAATGGTTCAAAATGATAGTGAAGAAAAGATAATGATAAACAAAAAAATGAATATTGGAAAAATATGCACAGAATTTGAAATAAAATTAAATGGATCAAAAACAGATAACACTCCCAAAGTATATGAAATGAATAATTTAACAATGAGTGAAATTCAAGAATTAAGAGAAAAAGAATTCAATTTACAAGATTTTGATCTTGAACACTTAGATCAATCACAAAAAATTAAATTTCAAAATTTACTAAAAGATAATATACAAGCGTTCTCAAAATCATACAAAACCTTGGGACAGACTTCAATAGTGGAGCCCAATTTTAAATTACTCCACGATTATCCAATTTCTACTCGACCTTACAAAATTCCGCAAAGTGTAAGAAAATTTGCACAACAGGAAATAAACAAATTATTGGACGCAAACATAATAGAAAATACAACGTCAAGCTACGCATTTCCGGTTATATTTGTTAAAAAAAAGGCAAACTCAAAAACTAACGACCCTAATAAAACTTCGTACAGGTGTGCTATAGATTACAGATTGCTAAATAATATTTTACAAGGCGTACCATATCCCATTCCGGATATTAAGTCACTTTTACAAGATATAAGTGACAAAAAATATTACACAGTGCTGGATTTTCATTCAGCCTTCTTCCAAATAAATTTAAAAAAAGAAGACAGACCAAAATTAGCCTTCATTACTGAATTTGGTAAATTCCAACCTACGCGACTAAATTTTGGTAATAAAATAAGCACATCAGTATTTGCGGAACTAATCGATAAAGTGCTAGGAAAATTTGATCAATATAAAGTACGTTATTTCATTGATGATGTTATAATAGCAGCTGATAGCATCAATGAAATGTTAAACTTATTACAACAAGTACTAAGCACATTAATTAAAGAAAACCTAACAATAGAACCTTCAAAAATGCAAATATGCAAACAAGAAATAGAATTTTTGGGATTTAAAATCAATAAAAATGGTTATGCACCGGCCAATAAAAACATTCAAAAAATTCAAAAATTAGAAAGACCCAAAAACAGAAAAGGCGTAAAATCTTTACTGGGTCTAACAAACTATTTCGCATCACTGATAGACAATTACGCTGAAATTGTAGCACCATTAAATGAGCTAACAAGTGAGAAAAGGAAATTTGAATGGACGGAAGATGCCGAAAATGCATTAAAACATATTCAAAAAATTATTCTAAATAGTCCAACTCTCAAACCACCAAATTATGACAAAGAATTTTTTTTGATTACTGATTGCTCAAAAATAGCGACGTCCGCGATTTTATCGCAAGAAATAAATGGCATAATGTACCCTATAGAATTCTATGGAAGAAAATTAAAAGATACTGAACAGCGTTACCCAAGCATTAAGCTGGAATTGCTCGCCATATACGAGAGCATAATCCATTTTAAAAATATTTTAACAGGGAGAAAATTTACGGTAGTGACTGACTCAAAAGCCATCACATACCACTTAAATTTAGAAAAGAATTCAGACATTATAGACAGATGGTTACTGGAATTGCAATCGTATGATTTCACTGTAGAACATATAGAGGGAAGAATTAACCCTGCCGATTACATATCGCGACATATCAATAACATCACGGAAACAAATTCAACCAACAATTTATTTGAAGTTAATAAAAATTTGACAGACGAAAACATAAAACTTGAACAAATGAAAGATAAAAAAATATCTAAAATAATATCAGACATAAAAAAAGGAAAATCAAATAGAACAACTCGAAAATTTGAATTAACAGAAAAGGAAATATTAATTTTAAAAAGAAGTACAAATGATAATCAAAAAGAATTATTAATTACTCCAGATTCGTTAAAAAACGAAATAATTAAAGAAGCACATAAAACCCATTTTGGAGTTAAAAAAACCTTGCATTTAATAGGAACGCGTACATACTGGTATGGAATGTACCAAGACGTGAAAAATCATATTGCAAATTGCATTGAATGCATGAGACACAAACAACACACAATCCCCAAAATTGAAATACAAAAAATGGAAAAAATTACAAGCCAGGGGAAGTATTACACATAGACCTCATAGGTAAGTTACCTATGACTTTTAGAAAAAACATATTTATAATGGTAATAATTGATTCCTTCTCGCGTTACATGGAGGCAGTACCACTCAAAAATGCAGAGTCACAAACCATATTAAACGCATTAACAGAATACATAGGCAGGTTTGGCATGCCAAGAGAAATACATTTAGACAATGCACAGTACTTTAGAGGCAAAACATTCACAGAATACATGAAACAATTAAATATTAAATTACATTTTAGCTCTATTTATCACGCTTGCTCGAACGGAATTGTAGAAATTTCAAATAAAATAATAAAATCCTCACTAGCCGCCATGACAAAAACGACATTTCAATGGGACGAAAAATTAAATTTTGTGAAATTACATTATAATGCAACAATACATAGAGCAACAGGTTTTTCTCCCGCTATGATTTTTTTTGCGAGAGAAATCAATACACCATTTAATGCATTCTCAGAGGCAACAAAAATTACTACTGACAGCTATACAAATAAGCGTCTGCAACACATTCAGAGTGTAAAAGAAAACGCACTAAAAAATCAAATTCAAATTATGAATGAATATAACAAAAGTTTAAAATATAAGGACAGAGACCTAAAAATTGGACAGACGGTATATATGAAGAGCCTTAGAAGGCCAAATATATTTCAGCCTAAATTTCTTGGCCCTTTCTATGTATTGAAAATACTGCGCAACATGAATATTGTTTTGAAAAGCGCTCACGACAATACAGCGAAACCCATTAAGGTGCACATATCTAAACTATATGCACCAAAATATGCAAAATAATACAAAAAAAAGTGTATATATAGATACAAATTATACATATGAACTATATTACAAAATCAATTATTTTACTATTTATACCCAAAAAATAATATGTGTAAAAAAAAAAAAAAAAAAAAAAAAAGAATATATATATATGAAATGATTTTGTAAATAAACCAATAATTATCCATTAAATAATTAGATAGACAGGAATTTTCAAAAAAAAAAAAAAAATTTTTTTTTGCAAGACATACAAGGAAAATGTAAAGCAATGCTCAATGTAAATAAACAAATAAATAAATGATAAAATATCAGCGGAACAAACTGAAAGGCGCCGCACATTTTTGCGAAACACGTTGATTGTAAATACATAAAATAAATAAAAAAAAAAAATAAAAAAAAAAAAAAAAAAATTGCCATATGGGCAATGTGAATGTAAAATGTAAATATATGTGTACAAAAAAAAAAAAAAAAAAAATATATATATATATATATATATATATATATATATATATATAAAAGGTGTCTGTATTAATAATAATGAATAAATATGTATAGATAAGATAAATAAATATGAACATTACATGAAATCTACATATAATCTACATATACATATATATTTGGATATTTAAATAATTATTCATGTATCTCAAAAATAAAAAAAATAAATAAAAATAAATAAAAGACAGACAAAAGAAACTAGCACAGATAAGAAATATAATACAGGAAAGATAACGCATGCTTTAGAAGAGAAGCAAATCAAAACAAAAAACCAAAATAGAAGTTACTCGTTTACAAGAGAGTTACCATGACAACGAAGAAAGAGCAGAATGAAAACGACAGGACAGGTTAGGAGAAGGAAAGAAGAAATCACGAAAGATGCAAAAATACTCACTACTCCAATACTTGGACAGATTTCAAGGTCGGAGAGATCAACCAGAGGGGTAAGATTGAGCGCTTGATGATCCAGGTACGGGAAGAGCCGGATTTCTGCAAACGAAACAAATTATTACTCAAAATGTCAGGTGACAGCAAAATATGAGATTACTACTTTCACACATCATTCACACTTTAGAAAGATTAAATCATGTTTCACTTGCAGGACTAAAATGGTAGTAATATTATTAAAATTCGCATAATTTCAGACTTGAACAAAGATGCATATATTTACTCTAATAAGTTAAACAAAAAAAAAAAAGAACTTTCGGTGAATTTTAAGCAAAAAGCCGAGGATTAAGATTCATTATAGCTACATAGTATATATATATATGTATTAAAAAAAAAAAAAAAAAGTACTTTAGGCGAAGTTTTAGCAAAAAAAAAAAAAAAAAAAAAAAACCTTAATAGCTTAGGATTACAATTCATTATATTTATATACAAAAAAAAAAAAAAACCGTCACTGTAAAAATATTAATCTATAACACTCGCACACACATATGCACGCAAATAAAAAGTAATAAATAACGCTAAATTACCATATCACTACAGAATGGTCTAAAAAAAAAAACAAAAAAAAAACAAAAAGGTGAATTAAATGCAGATTATATACAGGAAAAAGAATAATGAATACATAACCTATATTTTACAATAAAAACAATTTTATATAACCTACCTTACATCCGGGTTCAGAACACAGCCAAGATAATGAGGTGGCCCTTTGGTAGAGCGCAGGCGTTTTCTGCCAAGGGGGGTCGACCCACACTCGATACTCTGGCGTATAGCATCACCCTGCCAAAACAAAAGTCAAGACTGGACAGAATTTTATCAAAGCAAAACAAAAATAAAATAAAATAAAACACAACATTCAAGGGGTTAAGAAAGCCACAGTACAATGGAATCAATATATTCAAAATCTGATCAGATCTGCATTTATTATTCACACATAGTAAAAAAAAAAAATAACAATAATATATAAACACAGAAATATACACAAACAATCTTCTACATCATTCTACGCTCACGATTCCTAATCAAATATGCGAGAATTACGCAGCGCAAAAAAAAAAAAAAAAAAAAAAAAAAAAAAAACGAAAGCCGAGAAACACAGAAAAATCATACAGAATTCAAGCCGCAGCGGTGAAGGAACGTAAGATAATAGAAAATAAAGCAAGGCGAACGCAAATTAGATAAAATAATACCAAATTATATAAAATAAACAAACAAGAAATAAACCTGCAATGAAAATAAATTAATAATAGCTGAAAGAAAGGCAGGTACATATTAATAATAAAGCTGCAAACAGAATAGATAAAAAAAAAATGCAATATAGCTCACGCTTATCCCGGTCAATGATGGCGTCAGTGTAGACCAGATACACATATTGCGAGGGGCATCCGAAATCCCACAAAGCACACACATGAAACAGAAAAATAATAACAAAAGGGATTTATTAAAGGATCATGGATAGTACATACGCCTAATTTAAACATAGGTAAAGCAACAAAGCTTAAGCAAAGCAATAAAATATACATATAATAAAATTCAACTCACTTGTAAACTAGTCAACAAATTTCTAATCCGATGAACGAGTCTGTCTCTGCGCTTCTCTCGAGTAAGTAACAGAAGAATTTTATCTCAGCGCTCCCCCCTAAAGAAAACGATTATAACAGGATGTACTAATCATTAGCGCTGGTCATTTCCCACGACACAGAGGCGCAGGCGAAAGAGGGTTTGTCACCCCCATTACAAAACTGAAAAACAGCTCTCGGAAGTTAAAATTAATATTTCAAATAAAGCGAGGGACTTTTCAAAAAAAAAAAAAAAAATACTGCCTTACTTAATGGTAATAAAGACATACTACCAAAACGATTAAATACATTCATGATATCATGTCATATACAAAATTTCTTTTATTATTGGTACTATACACGGAGAGTAATGAATGATATGTATATAGAAGAAATGCATAAACTTGTGGAATTTTGCTAACAATTCAGAAAAAGTACTATGATATGTATTGTATATGTTTTTATAAATGATATAAAAAAAAAAATGAGTGTTGGTATACGGTATAGATAATTATAATTATTGAGTTAAAATGCAAAGTAATAATGATAACTTTTAGCATTAATACTAAAATGTTTACTGACTGAGTGAATTAATCCTGCACAACATGTGTCGCAAAATTATAAACTGAATACAACTTATAAACTGTTGCCACAATCAACTACAAAATGCAACGACCATAAGACTGTCTATCACATATTGATGATCACAAATTGAACTATCTCAAAAAGCAAATATTGAACCATTTACATATTTGGATCAATTAATAATTAGTGTTGAAATATGCATGATAACCAATTAATAAACAGTATTGAACAGTATATTACGAACTATCATCAGTCACTATTGAACTAAACTTCATGAACAATTAATAATCCAGTGTCGAACTGTACGTTCATTAATCATTATGCATATATATACAAGGAGCTAATAGTGCTCAACTACATCACAAGAACTCTAATGTGCACTAAAAAACAGTTTAGCACAAATTTGCATAAGAAATTTACTGACCAAACACACCAGATTACTACGACAACTAAAGGACTCATAATGTATTGAGATAAAGAAACTGTCTCAAACTTATTCGACAGGGGGATAGGCTGATGGGAAAAATCAGCCATTTTGTTAAAAACAAAATAATAAAGATACAAAAGGGCATTATTTAAAAGGAAAAAGAATATAAAAATACAAAAGCTGTTTTACTGAAGAATACAAGCTGTTTTATTACCTTTTAAAAGCCTAAGACAGAAATACAACGTCATATTTATGACTTGCACATGCACGTGGAACTCTGAAAGGGGACCACCCGCATTTAAGCCCCACTGGCTACCGCCAAAAAAGCCCCGGCGAGGTCGTAAAAAAAGGCACCGTAGTAACCTAGAAGCAAGCTGATTGGTAAAAAAGGGGTCCAATAAGAAGCAGTGCCAATAAAAAAAGAAAATGCAAGGAGGGAACCGCCTAAAAATTATAATGAGGAAAATGAGAAGAAGTTTAAAAATTTAGATTTTTCTTCTAGCTGTTGCATTCGTGATGAGATGACGATAAAATGTTTTGGCTGTAGCTCTGTCAATTTGTGTAAGTGATGAAATCATGTGAAGATTCTGACGGCCTCACGCCTACGCTAAGATGTGCTCTGCAGTGCTCCCCAACACTAGTGCTCCCAGGGATGACCCTTTACTATGGCCCGCATGCATCATAACTTCGAGTAATCTGGTGAGAAATCTCTTCATTCATTTTGGTCAGTAGACAATCATTTAACTTTGCAAACGCATGCAAGTATGCATATTTTCTAAGTACTCATCTTTAGCACCATTGATGCAAAATTAAAGATCATTGTTATATCATTTATATTGTATTATAAAATTATAGAATAATCAATTTAATTAGTATTCAAAATTTGGATTTTTAATAAAGAAATTAATTAAAATTATATGAATCTAATATTATTTGAGAGTAAATTTATTTCTTCATAACCATATTATTTTTCAGATTAATGTTTGCTTTTTAATTAGGATTAATTTTAGGGCATTTCACAACGCATGCCCGAATATCGAATTGATATTCAAAGTGTACGACCATGAAGCTGTCACTTTGGAGCCACGAAAAGGAGGGTAGTCTGATTTTGGTTAATATCCGCCCAACATCATAGTTGCTAAGATTCGCGCAAAATTAATAAAACTATTTCTGTTAAAGACTATTTACCTTATTTAAAGACTAAATTATTAAAAGAAATAATGTGAAAAAAAAATTAATTACATAGTAAAACTGTGTAAATTTTGCTAACTGTGTGTGATAAATATTTAAACATTATAAAACGAAATAATTTATTATCATTTTTAAAAATTTCATAATTTTTTCAAAATTTAATAAACGAAATTATAGAAATTACTGTAAAATATATTTCACCCTATGCTTGCCTATTTTTATTTTCTAAAAATACATTAAAAAAAAATGTTTTTTAGTCGAATTTAAAAGAATTTTACCCGCTTCAAAAACGATTTTTTTTTGCTCTGTTTTACTTTAAGTAAAAACAAAATGGAACTTATCTTAAAAACTGAAACTCTTTATCTTTGTTTAATGAATATAGGAATTGTAATTTCGTTTTTAAACGATTTTTAAATGTGTTCCTCTTTTCGCATTATTCTAAAGTCATTAAAACAAGTATTTTTAAAAATAAGAATCTTTTAAAATCTCATTTATGTTATTTCCTAGAAGATTAAAAAAGATAATTATGCACTACAAAAAATCTCTTTTGCTATTGTTCCGGAAATTTGAAAACAATGTCTCTTGTAAAGTCTAAAACAAAGAGTAATTTTTCTAAGGCGTCATTTGGTAATTATGTAAAAGTTTAAAAAAAAAAGTTTTTGCTACACTGAATAAACAGGGTATATGAAATGTTAAAACGCGCTTTAATTCTTGATCTGCTGAAAAAAAAAAAAAAAAAAAAAAAAAAACAATGTAAATTGTATAAACGTTTAAAATAATGTATGACAGAAGCTGGATTTTCAAAAGAGAAATTTTAGTAGTTCATTCTCCACTCTTACACTTTTTTAAAATCATTTTAGACTTCATTAATGATTTACACATATCTAAAAAAATTACTATACAACATTTCTGACATTCAAATTTTCTTTTGAGAAAATCCTGGACCGAAGACTAAATTAAGAAATTTTTCCACCCATTATTTTTCAAAAACATACATTTTAAATTTCTTTATGACCCCTCTAGAAAAATTTGGTCAATTATAATGTTTTACTTTCCATCTAATAAAACATAAAAAAAAAACCGCATACCTGTAACAAACTGAATCACGAAACCAACTGAATCACTGAAAACAACTCAATCACGATTCAACAACAACAACAACAACAAAACTGTCATTTTCTGTATAATGTAAAAGACTCTTTCTTCCATGAAAATTGATATCGTATACTGGTTGATAAAAGAAATTAAAAAAAAAAAAAAAAAAAAAAAAAAAAATGAAATCACTTAAATAAGACCTGGACTGACTGAGGTAAACAGTGGTCAAACAAGTGCGCCGTTCAGTGCTTACCACTCTTAATTTTATTTGATGCGAATTAACAGTTGGGTCATTATAACTTTTAAAATATACATATATATATTTATACATAATCTGAAATAATAAAATTTAAACAGAGAAATATACAGAACTAACTGTTAGATCTTAAAAGTTTCGAATTTAGTATCTTACGTAAAACAGAAATTAATGCATTACTGGATCGCAAATCTACTCTAAATATGAAAAAAAAATAGAAGAAGAAGAAATAATAAATAATAAATAAGTAATCGAAATGGATATTTATATTTTGCAATTTTTATATACAGCCTCTATTCCTATCGCACAAATTTCTGTTAAAAGTAACAAGAATTATTTGAACATATATATGTATATTGTAAATTAACTATAAATTGTGGTGTCTCTTTTTTATTAAAAATCAGTACAAAAAAGTAAAAATAAAAGTATATGTATTAAAAATGTTTCACCTTTTTTTCGCTAATTCATAGATTATGAAAAATAATAGAAATTCTTATATACATATTTATTTATTTTTTACTTTTATACAATCTACAACATCATGAGTTTTGAATTTCTTGCACCATTTTCTAGAGATGCGATTCTTATAACATACCACGTTTCATACCTCTAAGCAAGAATTTCATATTCAGTATGAAGTTAATTAGTTAATTATTTGCTATTGAAGCAATTTTTAAAAAATATTGCATTTTAATCTTTTGCAACGTAAAGAAGCAAACAATAGGCAATATTAAATTCTTAATTAAAATATAGAAGATAGTAATGAGATAAATGAAAAAATAGAATATGTTTTAATACAAACACATTTGTATTATAAAGAAATGAGAAATGTTCTAGATTATTGTTAAACTTTTAGAAATCTGAAACTGTAACACTTTTCAAGAAAGTTCAAAAGTAAGGATATTTTCAGTTAATAACTCATTTCATGTGTCTAATATATATCATAAAATTGGATTTCTTGTTACATTTGTAGCAGAAAGAAAAAATAAATTATCTTTGTTGATTTTAAAATAACTGTAAATAGAGGATCTTGCTAGAAAAAATCACTTAATAAAAAGTAAACCGAGTGCAGTTATCTAACAATTAAAATCTAGCAAGCAAACAAGTCATGATATTAATGAATCAACGTTATATATAGAATTAAAAAACGCAAATAACCTGTCGTATAGGTTGCACTATACACGTTGTATAGAAAGCATAGATGACTTAGTTATTAAATTTACAAAAAAAAAAAAATATTAGCAGATGTTTTTGTGATTTTATAAATTTTATCCTGTCAACGTATCACCTACTGATCGTACCAAATTTACATATATAAAATCTAAATGTAACAGGTCTAATGTACTTTATAACTTCAACTAGAATATATAGCTCATAAAAGTTCGAATTAAATATATATATTAAACATAGAACACTGAGAAAAAATATACCGACTTCCTGTAAAATGAATAAGTGGCCATTTTCTAAATCCTTTAACTAGAAATATAGATTTCCGAGCTATGCGCATAAAGCGCGCCAATAAACTGAATACACAAAATGATCCAGACTTCCTAGTTGACACATTTCTAGAGGGTGAAACAATATTCTGAATATTCCAAATATTCTGAATCTTTTGTATTGCGAAAAATTCTCGCTTGATTTTCTAGAATTGGGTAATAAACCAAGATTATAGTTGCTGAAACCCGCCTCTCGGAGTCTCATTTATTTGCAGAAATTTTTAAATAACTTTGCTCTCGATAATATAGTCAAACGCTCTAGAATTTTAATAGGGGCTTCTAGAGCTCGCTTTCCAAGTGGACTAGAATTTACAAGGATGACATAGAACTATTTTTCTAGAGCTACAATTTAGATTCTAGATGTCAGTTACAGAATTTTTTCTCGTGAAAACGAAAATTTTTAATATTATGTATGCTTAATAGTACCCAATTCTAGAATTTAAAAAATTATTTATTTTACTATAATAATTATTAATTTCATACTGCATGTATGAATCTAGTATCTAATTCCCCAAATGGAAATTATATAAAACTTGAAAATTGATCTTCAAATTTATGAATGATAGAATTTCGTCGTGTTGCTTTGTTGAACAGTAAAATTAAATTTTTGAATAAGAAGAAACGTATGTTTCTAACATTTTTGTTAATGTCAATACGTGTGGGAAATGTTATACATAAAATGTTATGCATTTGCCACTTGATAAAGTAACTTAAACAAGTTATTTAGATAACTTCTTTCAGTTAGGCAATTTACATAATTTAGAACACGTTTTTTTCCCCTAAAGCAATTTCTATTCCTTACTAGATATCAATCTTCGTTTTCGTCAAGAAGATGAAATTAGATTAGCATACGTCTCAGCAGTTTAGCCTCCTTATCCCCAGGCGTAAGTAACAAACTTGTTATAAGTAGGCAACTTAATTTTACTAATATTGTCAAGACTTTTTTATGCCTTCGTTGTACGACCTCATTAGAAAATTTTCCTTTTTTGCTCCTTAGTAGATATAAAAACGACCGTGAATAAAATAAGACTTCATTAATTTATACTCTTCAGCTGCAAAAGAAACTCTCCATAAATGATCTTTTTTTCTTAATGTGATGGTATAAACAAACTTAAAACTGCTTGATTAGAATAAAATAGAATAATAAAAAGGTCGTTTTATTCATATGTATTTCTTTACCGTCTCTGTAGGTTTTTTCTTTTTTTTTTTTTTTTTATATTTTTAGCAGACAATTAGTTCAATGAGTAAAAGCATTTTTATTACCATAGTTTCTAACATAAGCATGATTTTTGGAATAAATGTCAATAAAAATAATTATATATTAAAAAAAAAATTCATATTTACAAAAAAACTTAAATGGTACACATTTCGTCATATCTCGGCACATGTGGGGGTGGGTGAGTTGTTGGCCAAATTTTGCACTCTACCTATGTTTTCGGATATGTTTTTTTTTAACCTTGGTATGATTTTAATAGGAATTTTACCTATTCCATTGTAACGTCCATTGTAAGCACAAGGAATTAGTTTAAGGTAATTACTGTAATTTCGTGTATATAACCCGCGGGTAATCTATTAAAAAACTTGACTTTGTATGTCCTGCGGGCTACCATCCGGTGCGGGGTATCTTTCGCGAATAAGAAAAAATTCAAAGCATTTCTAGTGAAAGTAGCTGAATGGGTAATAAATGCTTGAGACTCTATTACTATAAAAATAATAAAATCTGGATTCAAAAAGTCTGGTTTATTAACACTCGTGACCGGCATACTTTTTACTTTTCTAAAACTGATTACCAGGGAATATTGAAGTAAACTCAAGCTAGTTGCTACAAACATTTGATGTTTAAACGTGCATAAAAAATTAGGTATAATGTCTTGAAATGTTATATTTATAATTATCTGAAGTTGATTAGTCATATAATATTACAACGAACCTATAATACTTACGAAGTATTACTACCCTAATAACACTATCGAAATAATACTAAAGTATCGTTTCCATAAAAATTCTTTAAATGACGTAAATTCACGTCATTGGTAACCAGAAACATAATCTGAAAAGACGGGAATTTACGTCAGCGGCAACTATAGCTATAAAAGTTAAAATGACGTGAATTCACGTCAGCAGTTGCGATTGTGTTAACGCATAATGACGATGAAATTGAGGACAGTGAAAAGGAACTTGATGAGAAGGATAATACGGATGATGAAGACGAAGTGCTCTAAACAATATTGCCACATTTTAATTCTGATACGGAAGAATCCGAATTCGATGGATTTGAATGAATTTTGTAAATAAATTTATTATTAATTTATAATTTTCTTATAAATTGAATAAAGGTGTTAATTATTAGAAGTTACTCCAGTTTATAGTCATTTATATAGAGAGAAGGATTATTAATAAGTTATGAATATTTGCTCTTTCATTATTGGTAAGTAAATTTATTTGTTAATTATTTATATTTATTCGTATATTTGTTTATTATTCGTACTTTTCCTGCTTATTATTATAATAGCAATTAGTATTGGAATTAAAAAAGGTGGTTGCCGACCATGTGATTTTAGAAGTGCGGGGTATCTTTCGGTTATAATTATTTTTAGATAATTTTTTTATGCTACGGGTTATCTTCTGCCGTGGGTTATATACTCGAAATTACGGTAGTTTTTTCATTGAAATACTTTCAATTATCGTAATGTCTTTCATAAATAGACTAAAAAAAAAAATGCGTATAAGAATAAGTATCACAATACCTAATACATTATAATTCATTTAAAATTAAATCTTAAATAGAATAAATTTAGTAGTTTAATAACGTACGCAAACTTTAGAGTAAATGTTTTTATAGTAATCAACTATATGAAAATATTGATGCACTATATGCTAACAATATGACTTTAAGTAATGGGATTAATAAATTATTATACATAAAATGTTTTAAATATATACTTTATGGGAGTTTAGGTTATTTAAATCTAAATATTTCGTTAGAAATATATATTTAATGTTTTATCACAATATAAAGTAAGAAAATTTATATAAATGATGTACAATTATTTCAATGGGGTCAAGTGAATTGTATGAAGGTATTAAGTATTTACTATAAGAAAATTAGAAATCAAATCGTTTTATTTTATTTGAATAACATGATTAATTCTTAAGAAATATGATATTAAATAAATCTGGATTCTTTTTAAATTTTTATACTGAAATTCTTAAAATGCTCGCAAGTTTGATTTTAGTAGTAAAATAGGTATTCCTAAATTTATGGATTGTAAAGAGGTTATGAATGCGTTGCGATATAACAAGTGCACACGATTATATTCGCATTCAGTGTAATAATAAGAATTTAGTTGAAGTTAAAAGTTCACTTTGAAACAAATAGCTTTGAGTTTAATAAACATTTGTGGCAATAAAGTTTTAAACATGTTAAAAAACTATAATATATATATATATATATATATATATATATATATATATATATATATATATATATAAATATTACATAAAATAAACTTTTACACAATACAGACATCCAATTATTATTATTATTATTATTATTTATGAACACGTTATTATTTTGGACTGATAAAAATATATTTTACAATAATACAGTTACCAATATTTACACTTTTTAGCTACCGATGATTCTTAAAAGAGATCTTCTATAAGCTGATGTTCAAATAAAGCTAAATCTTCTATAAAGTTAAAACTTTTACACGTTTTAAGTACCACTTAGTACTTAAAACGTGTAAAAGTTGGAGACATTCTACAATTATGTAATAACGGTAAAACTACAGTAAATATGGTATTAGCCATCAAAATCTATTTTAACGAAAGCTATCAGTCTGTGTCGTATCGAAAGCTATCAGACCAGTTTTTTTAAGGACCGTCCACTAGTATTTTTTAACAAAAAAATTATTTTTAAATTTTGAGGTAATTTTTTTAATAACAAAATTTGAAGCACAATATTCATGGTGGCGAAAATCAATAAAATTCAAGAATAGTACGAACCCAATTTTGATATTTTTTATGATAGGCAAACCAACACTGTTGAATTTAGGTTTGAAAAATTCAAAATTGGTGGACATTTCAAGTTGAAGGAATTTATTTGGTAAAATTAATAAATTGACAAAATGATCGGTGAGTATAATACATGACTAAAATCCAACATAATACATAAATACATAATAAAATTTGAACGATTATGTCAAAATATTTTGTAAAAAAACTATAATCTGCGATTATATAATACAGATCAAAATTAGAATATCCAACTTTCACTTCAAAGAATATTTGGTTTTAAAAAGAAAATCATTTCTTATTGTATCTAAGAGAACAAGACAGATTTAAACCTTTATCAAATTTAATTTGTTAAAAAAAAATAATAAAAAAAAAAAAAAATAACGCTGTATTATACTTGCCAACATACTAATTAATATTCCGTAGTATTGTTAGCCCCGCCTTCTTTTTTACACCAGTATCTTTTTAGAGTATTTTTCTTATTATTTAATCGTAATTGCCCTTGAAGAATATTACTCTAAAAGTTTACTGGTGTGAAAAAAAGGGCGGGACTAACAACACTACTGAATATTAATTAGGATGTTGGCAAGTATGCTGTATAAAAGTTAACACAGTTAAAAAAGAAATGCGATGCTTGGAATTTTTTGATAGGTACATAAAAATAAAAAAAAATAATTAACATTTTTTAATGATCAAAAGTTTAATTTGGACGAATCCTGTGTTATAAAATATTATTGATCTGAACTCTGTAAGGAATGAAAAGTCATCTTAAGCAGAATTTTTGGTGGTGGAAATAGAATTAGTGATCATTTATTTCGTAAAATGGTAGATATGAGATTGATTTTCTAAAAGTTCATCAAATACCATTAATACTTTCAGATTTCGATATTCTAAACAGTAAACCCCGCCTTTTAGTGTTGTTCTTAAACATTACTCTAATTAAGAAACAATTCTTGCATATTTATGTTAAAGTACAGTGTGATTCTAATTACGCTTGACTTATTTAGTGCAAACTTTAGTTGTAACTATAATGCGGAATAAATATCGATAGGTTTAGTTTAGCCTTTTCAAACATTATGCATTTAAAATTGCTATTTTTACATGTTAAGGCATTATCTCAGTACAAAAAATGATAACTGTGGCAGTGCAAATGAAAGATTACATAACGTTTCATGGGCGGCGCAGACTGACGATCAGCTGTTTAACACGCTATCAATCGGTTGTATACTTTAGAACTTAATGATGTGTCCCACAATGAACAATATGCTGTGCATACTTCTGCTGTATATAGCTTTGGCCTAAACGGTTTGTAACAAATCAGTCTTAATAAATAAAAATGTTTGAATTTGAATTTCTAGTTTCATTGTATTTCAGTATAATGCGCATACAAGCGAAATTTTTTCTAACCGTTTTTAGATTCCGTAAGCGTATTCTTTGAATTATCTATATACAAATCTTTCTTTCAATGCGCATTTTAGTTGCAACTACAGAGTGCTCTAATAAGCTAAGTTTAATTACAATCACTTTGTATCTGAATATACACCGTCGACACTTTGCAGGATATACAGGGATATATATATATATTTATTATTATTATTATTATTATTTTGAAATAGTGTATTATTTGACAGGAATGTTTAAAGTTGAAAGTTGGAGTTTTTGTATGCTATTTGTAGATACTTATGTGTTAGCAGTCTTAATAAATAAAAGTGTTTGGATTTGAATTTCTAGTTTCTTTGTATTTCAGTATAATGCGCTTCCAAGTGGATTTTTTTCTAATCGTTTTCAGATTCCGTAAGCGTAGTCTTTGAATTGTCTATCTACAAATCCTTATCTTAATCCGTATTTTAGTTGCCACTACAGAGTGCTCTAACAAGCTAAGTTTAATCACAAACACTTTGTATACGAATATACACCGTCGACACTTTGCAGGATATACCTATATATATATATATATATATATATATATTATTATTGCTATTATTTTGAAATAGTGTATTATTTGACAGGAACGTTTAAAGTTGGAGTTTTTGTCTGCTATTTGTAGATACTTATGTATTAGCAGTCTTAATAAATGAAAGCGTTTGGATTTGAATTTCTAATTTGTTTGTATTTCAGTATAATGCGCTTCCAAGTGTAATTTTTCCTAACCTTTTTTAGATACCGTAAGCGCATTCTTTGAATTGTTTATCTACAAATCTTTCTCTCAATCCGCATTTTAGTTTCAACTACAGAGTGCTCTAAGTTTAATTACAATCACTTTGTATATGAATATGCACCGTCGACATTTGCAGGATATACAAGGATATATATATTTATTATTATTATTACTATTATTTTGAAATAATGTATTTTTTTACAGAAATGTTTAAAGTTGGAGATTTTGTATGTTATTTGTCGATAGCTGTGTGCTAGCAAGTGATTAAAGTGCATATTACTTCAGGAAATTTTTGTGCTTCCATTTACGTTACAAAATTACGTTTAGGATAACAATTTTGTGCAAGTTAAAGCAAGATTTTGTACTTTAATTAAAAGGAAATATTAGTTCTGAGGACAAAATCTCATCTTTTTACATCATACTGCAAAGAGTCTAGATTTAAATGCTATTGAAACTATTTGGGCTCAACATAATCGAGCTATTTATTGAAATGGGAAGTAGTACTCATCGCTATCTTAATTGAGGATTTCGATAATTCTAAACTGAATGTCAATTGATAAGAAATTCATCATTCAAAATATTTTTCACACTGAATGTTATATTTAAAACTTTGACTAAAAAAGATTCCTCTACAAATAATTACTTTAATTAAATATTGCATTTATAAATTAATTTTTCTTCTATGAAATCTGTCATTAAAAGCCGCATTCTGTCATTAAAAGAAAATTATATTTACAGGTCTCAGATTTTCTTTCTTTCTTTCCGCTTAAAAAAAAAAAAAAAAAAAAAAAAATCTGTATTTTTTATATTTTTAAATCAATTCAGAATTTATCAATAAATATATTTAAATGCGGAATCTTTTCTAATAAGAAAGTACTATTGTTATTCCTAACAATACTTTTTAAACCACAACAATTTTGTCACTAATAGTAAATTAAAAATCAAATCTTAATTAAAGCAATTTAAATCCAAATCCAATGAAAAATCTCATTTAAAAAAAAGGAAATGTAATTAAGTTAAAAAAAAGTTTAAATACACTTACATGATCATAAAAAAAAAAAAAAAAAAAAAAAAAAAAGAATCAGTGGGACAAAATTCTCTGGATCTCAATGGGTAGGGAACAGTCGTAATGTCGAAAATTTATATATTTACGTATCTAGTACTCCTTAAATAAAGTTATTCTAAGAGCACTTCATTTCCCCCATACCAACAAATATGCAACCATATTAAAAACTGATTTATATATAAAAGATCGCAAAAAAATTAGCGGGACCAGAAAGTCTCGGGACCAAAAGGCAGGACCAAAGGTTCCTGCATCGGCTTTACAAATAACTACTTAAATTAAATATTGTATTTATGAATTAATTTTCCTTCTATGAAATGTAAAATATTGATTTTTTTTTATTCATATAAAATTGTATTACTTTTAATAATAAGCTATAATTTTTATTGATAGTGAAAGTAAAAATAATGAAGATGGATTAAATATACATGTAAAAAAATTGTTTTCGCATAGATAACTTTCCATCACAGTTCGTTAAATATTATGTTACAAAACAAATAATATCAAGAAAAATAATAATATCATTATTAATTAAAAAATAAATAATATCAAGAAAAATGAAAAGTATGTTTAATTTCACAAAATAAATAATTTCTTTTGAATAAGATATTGTAAATCAGTTTCATGTAATTGTCGGAATTTATATTGCAAAATTGTTTAACGGGTCATAGAAAAAAAAAAAAAAAAAAAAAAAAAAAAATTCAAATTTAAAAATCAAATACAAAACTGAAAAATAAAAATACATTATCTAATGAAAAAAATATTAATAATTTAAAATTTTAATCAAACTGTTCTGAAATCGATCATTATAAAGAAAAAAAAATACTGATAGATATTATATAACAAATGTGTAAAATTATTTGATACAAACATTTTTTTATTTATTTTTTTCATGAACATGTCATGAACATTTTTCATCATAAAGTTCAATTTGTAAAAAAAAAAAAAAAAAAAAAATGATTTAACTACCAAATCTTAAAAAAAAATAAAGAGAAAAGGAAAAAAGAAAAAAAAAAATCCGCTTGGAAACATTTTTTTCCCTAAACTCTTTTTTTCTTCTCTGATCACATATTTGCTATGCAATTGCTTCATCAAACTGGAGATTGTTTGATCATAGTGCGCCTGAAATAGAAAGTTTTCTCTAATTATTTCCAGAAAAGTAATTTCTTTCGAAAAATCTCTGCATTATACGAATTAAAAAAAGAAATCAACGTCACTGTGCATACTAAACCTATAATTTTAGAAACACATTAATTTACCTGGAATTTTCGTATTTTGATGAAAAAGTTTACTTTTTATGTTCTTTAAACTGATTTGTAGTTTTAAAAAATGAAAAAAGAATAATTTAATTTGTTTATTGTATTACTGCATATTTATTCATGAAGTAACATGAGTTTTTTTAAGTTTATTTGTGTTTCAGGACTTTAAAGGGCAAATCATGATTTAGCATTCATTATGTATGAATTTTACTTTATAGAATTTTTAGCGATTTTTTTTTTTGTAATCTGAACTGGATATAAATGAAAAATTTAAAAAAACTTTTTTAAAGAATTGTATTTCTTCAGGAAAAAAAAAAAAAAAAAAAAAAATGGCAATCAGTCTTAAAACATTTCATTATCGAAAAGTAATACAATATAAGCTTAGTAAAATGCGAAAAAAAAATATATATATAATGATTGTTTATATCGTATTATTATAAGATTATTTTTTTATGTATGTTTTTTTTTTTTTTTTTTAAACGGGTGGTAAATGTTAAAAAAATAAAATTTATAATTGGTCTTAAATAGAATTTAATTTTTTAATTCAAGGTTATTTATATTCTGTCTCTTTTTTAATCTTATTTCTATCTTTTTTTTTTCTTTTTTTTTTTTTTTTTTCAGTAATATTTGTGATAGTTTTCTCGAAACGGTCAAAACTAAATATAATGAAAATTGACGATTCTCAAAATCTGGTTAAAAAACACTTGAGCATAAACATATCTGGCCTACTTTAAAAACATGTGTAAAAAATTATTGCAATATACGTGTAATATCGTTGTTTATGTACTTTTTATTTTATTACTATTTTCTCTTCGATGAATTTAAATTCGGCATATATTATTATTTAACGGAACATTTCTTTTATTATTATTTTCTATCGTGTTGGTTTACAGCGAAAGTGTGTCAATACTTTTTCACTCAATTACGACATAGTACCATTTGTGTTTATTATTCAATTTAATTAATATCTTGTGATTGTGCGTGACTAATAAGCTAATCGATTTTCTAAGATATTTTTTAATTACTAAGTCTAATATTTTACAAATATTTGTTTTGCAGTCTTTTATTAATAGCTTTACTTTATTTTATTATTTATTAATTAATTTAATTTTTGTTCTTTAACTTTCAACTGTATTGTACAATCTAAAATCGTCAAAATTAATATATAGTCTGATAATATATTCCGAAAGGAAGAGTTTTGAAGTTTTAAAGTGCATAACATTCAAATCGTTTTTTTAACTACTGTTAGAAAACTAACTTATCATTGGTTTTAACAATTGTATAAAATTTGTATTATCCTGTACATATATATATATATATATATATAATAAAATTATTTTGAAATATTCCCCTCTCATATTTTGGTAGGAGAGATTGCGCAGTGTTTTATTAAATGATTACTCACCTTTAGAGGAAATCATGGTGTTTGTAAAGTTAGTCTAGGTCACTAAGTTATGAGAAATTGTTTAATTTAAAAATATTTTGTACTACTACCATTGTACTGAAATTCTTAGAAAGGGTAATGAAAATTCGAACGTTCATTTTTGAGAACAAGACAAAATAACCACGTATTGTCTTAAACTCTTAAAGCAATCAACATGCAAATTCAAGTCAGCACTTCAATATTGATGTCGTACAACCAACTAAAATTTCAACTCGCTAACTCTACTCCTTCCGCTACCCTATGTCCGCAATCTCTCCCACAGCGTGATCGCTCCTAGCTTTACCTGATTGGTAATAATTATTAAAATAGGATATTAAACAATAGTGCAAACTTTAAAATTATTTTGCAAGAGTTATTTGGCGTAAAATAATATATATATATATATATATATATATATAGTGAGCTAAATATATATTGATAGATAATGTTATTAATTTGTAATTATAATTTTCATTTTCTGCAAGGTAACACAGGCATTACGAAAAATCACCCATGGTATTTGGAATAACTTTTGTAATCTTAAGCATTCATGGAAATTAAATCAATTTTATTAAAATAAAGTGAGGTAAGGATAGAATGTTTACGTTTAAAGTATGGTCCAATCACGTCTGCGAAAAGTACATATCTGAATACTCCTTTCTTCCTCCCAGCTTCACAGTATAGATGCTGCTTTAGAAAAGTAACAGTAAACGATTACGGGCATGTCTTATTGACATAAAATAAAATTTACAGATTGAATTTCTAATATTGTAAGACATTTATATAAATCTATCTGCAAGACTTTGGTGACGAACTTGGCGAAAATCTTGGTGAAAATAGTGACCTACTAAATTTTAAGGAATTGGGTTGAAATTTATCGAAAATAGACGGAATTTTTGAAAACCACGACATCAATCGCTTTACACGGAGAGAAACTCGTAACAGCAATAGCAGAGATGCCAATATTTTAATTAATTCCGGAGCATTTTTAGCCCCGCCTTTAAATTATACCACTTTTGTCTTATGAGCAATTTGTTCTTATGTTATCGCATTGATAAAATGGAGAAAAAATGTTTTATAATTAAAGTGGTGCGAATTAAAGGCGGGGCTAAGAATGCTCCGGAATAAATTAAAATGTTGGCAACTATGGCAATAGACGTATTGTCTTAATTTTGTGCTTACCTACAAAATATCTCTTTAACGTTCTAAGCATTACACTTCTGTTATATGCTTTAAGCTGCTACAGAGTCATTTTATTTTCTTATGCAGTCGGCAGCAAAATTATTCGAGCGCCAGCAATAATTCCTATACAACAAAATTACACTTAATACTGTTTTGTTAAATAAATCCTTCTCGAATCATGTTCTTAGTCAGTCTAAGAACATGATTCGACAAGAATTTATTTAACAAAACAGTATTAAGTGAATTTTTTTTTATATAAGAATTATTTCTGACGCTCGAATAATTTTGCTGCCAACTGTATTGTGTTAAGAGTCATTTTTTTTAAAGTTGGACACTTTTGATAGTTGACATCTTCAATTTTCCCGAAACTTTCAGGATATGTTAGTACTGTGATAAGAAAAAGTGAAATTTATTTTTTTCTGAATTTCATTTGTTTGACCTAGAGAGGGGGTCAAAGTTTGAGGCCGTAAATAAATAGAGCCATTTTAATATCATTTTACTCCTAAAGCCATGAGTGACCCATGTCAATTTTTTTAAATACGGATACTACTTGATACTAAGTACATTTTAGCATAAACAGTTTGGTGGGTCACTCATGGCTTTAATGGCCAAGGTCATTCGAAAATGCAGTTTTCGTTGATTTTTTCCATGTTTTCAGTCTGAATATCTGCTAAGGCCATGAGTGCCCCATAGAAATAATTATGGGGTTAATTACATACCTTAGTACAGAACTTAAAAATATTTAAAATTGCATGGGTCACTCTTGGCTTTAGTAAATAAACGGTCTCAAAGTTGAAAATTTTTTAAAAAAGGTCAAATTTGATGGTAAATTACTCTACAAGCCATGAGTCAATAACTATGAGAGAGAGTTTTAATTATACCCTAGATGGTCTAGTTTTAGACCTAGGTTACAAACCTATGGGGCTTGCAAGATTTATTTAGATATAGTCTATTTTATATCGCCAATGTGTACCTGTTATATGTAGTACAAAACGCTCGAGACCCAATTTTGTAATACATTAATGCTTGTTTAAAACTTCCCATTTTACATTACAGAGGTCATCATCAAAATAAATATAAAATTAATATAAAATTAAAAAATCTGGAGTGACTCCACTCGACTTTCCGAACATTGAGTAATTAACAGTTTTGTAGATAAAACCTATAAATGCTAGATTTACCAAAATGTTTATAGTTAGTGCAACAGTGATTTATAATATTCATATAAATTTTCAGCTCAATTGAATAAGGCGTTTAGATGCTATCGCACTTTTAAAAATTTGGTCCCATAGGCCATAATGATAAAGAATTTTTCTTTGTGTTCCTGTAAAAAAACTGTAAGTGCTAAATTCACCAAAATCTATACAGTTGGCGCAACTGAGACCTATAACATGTGTAAAAATTTTTTGCTCAGATTAATAAGGTGTTTAGACGCTATCACACTTTTAAAAATTTGGTCCCATAGGCCATAATGATAAAGAATTTTTCTTTGTGTCCCTGTATAAAAACCATAACTTCTAGACTCTCCAAAATATATACAGATTGAGTATCAGTGACCTATAATATGTGTATAATTTGTTTGCTTAATTGAATGAGGCGTTTAGATGCTATCGCACTGTTAAGATTTTGGTCCCATAGGCCATAATGATAAAGAATTTTTCTTTGCGCCTCTGTAAAAAAACTATACGGGCTAGATTCATGAAAATTAATAAAGTTCATGCTACGGTGACTTCCAGCATGCGTACCAACTTGCAGCTCATTCGAGCAAAGCGTTTAGACGCTAGCGTGTTCACTCACACACATACACACATACATACATATATCATCGCAAAAAAAGTGAAAACGGACTCAAGGGACCTCGAAACGTATAGAAATATCAAAATCTTAAATTCGTATTTTTGACATGACTACAATACTTTCCTCACTATAGTGTTCGGAAAGTAAAAATTACATAGGGTAGACCGGGGCAAGTTGAAGTACGGGGTAAGTTGAAACATGGAAATAAAAAATACAATTTTTAAGTTCTTATTTATTGTCAATAAAGGGAAGACACACAAACTCTACTTTACAATGTAAAAAAAGGTGTGTATGTAAACATCTGTCGATTTTATGAGGATAAAACTGTTTTTGAGTACTGTTTTTTACTGTGAGTAAAAATTCAAATTTTTAAGTGATGTCGCATTTTATGTAACAAAAATTGGTGAATGTTTCTGATTGATTTAGCGTTTATAGTGTATAGGTGCAGCTTGCTAATCATATGATTTGAAACACCCAAGAGCATAAGTACTGGTAGCTTAACATCTCGTGAAGTGAATATGTGGGCAGGGGCCAGCTGAAACAAATATAGGAGAAGCTACTTGAAACACCTGTTTCAATTTGTCTCATGCGCAATTTTTATTATTATTATTATCATCATTATTATTTATTTATTTATTTATTTGTATACAGTCTTTTTTTCATCACCCTATATACGTTTTATATAATATAACAATATGCACATTTCAGATGTATCTTAGGTTATTACTTTCCGAACACTATAGTGAGGAAAGTATTGTAATCATGTCAAAAATCATAATTTCAGATTTTGATGTTTCTATGCGTTTCGAGGTTCCCTGATTCCGTCTTCACTATTTTTACGATGATGTATGTACGTGTGTATGTGTGTGAGTGAACACGCTAGCGTCTAAACACTTTGCTCGAATGAACTGTAAGTTGGTACGCATGTTGTAAGTCACTACAGCACGAACCCTATTGATTTTGATGAATCAAGCACTTATAGTTTTTTTTACAGGAATACAAATAAAATTTGTTTAACATTATGGCTTATGTGACTAAAATCTTAAAAGTGCGATAGCATCTAAACGCCTTACTCAATTGAGCAAAAAAAATATACATATATTATAGGTCACAGATACTCAGTCTGTATAGAATTTGGAGAATCTAGCTGTTACAGTTTTTTTACAGGGCCACAAAGAAAAATTCTTTATCATTAGGGCCTATGGGACCAAATTTTTAAAATTGCGATAGCATCTAAACGCCTTATTCAATTGAGCTGAAAATTTATATAAATATTATAAATCATTGTTGCACTAACTATAAGCATTTTAGTGAATCTAGCATTTATAGGTTTTATCTACAAAACTGTTAATTACTGAAAGTTCGGAAAGTCGAGTGGAGTCACTCCAAATTTTTTAATTTTATATTAATTTTATATTTATTTTGATGCTGACCTCTTTAATGTGAAATGGGAAGTTTTAAACAAGCATTAATGTATTACAAAATTGGGTCTCAAGCATTTTGTACTACATAGAACAGGTACACATTGGCGATATAAAATAGACTATACCTAAATAAATCTTGCAAGTCCCATAGGTTTGTAATCTGGGTCTAAAACTAGACCATCTAGGGTATAATTAAAACTCTCTCTCATAGTTATTGACTCATGGCTTATAGAGTAATTTACCATCAAATTTGACCTTTTTTGGAAAATTTTCAACTTTGAGACCGTTTATCTACTAAGCCAAGAGTGACCCATGCAATTTTAAATATTTTTATGTTCTGTACTAAGGTGTGTAATTAACCCCATAATTATTTCTATGGGGCACTCATGGCCTTAGCAGATATTCAGACTGAAAACATGGAAAAAAATCAACGAAAACTGCATTTTCGAATGACCTTGGCCTTTAAAGCCATGAGTGACCCACCAAACTGTTTATGCTAAAATGTACTTAGTATCAAGTAGTATCCGTATTTAAAAAAATGACATGGGTCACTCATGGATTTAGGAGTAAAATGATATTAAAATGGCACCATTTATTTACGGCCTCAAACTTTGATCCCCTCTCTAGGTCAAACAAATTAAATTGAGAAAAAAATAAATTTCACTTTTTTTTTATCATAGTACTACTAACATATCCTGAAAGTTTCGGGAAAATTGGAAATGTCAACTATCACACCTCCATAGACTTTGTCCGGCTTTAAAAAAAAAATGACTCTTAAATTGTAAAACCTAAATAGTGTGTTTTTATGGACATTGCACAACGCCCCAAACCCTATAAATGACTAGTATGCTGCTTTTAACAGAAAAGTTTCTGCTGCTTCCCATGCAAATTCACACAGTACAAATTATTTATTAAAATTATTTTGTATGATAAATTCAGATGATTTTCGTCTGAGACATGTATAACATATATGTCTTAAGAAAGTCAATGTTGTGTTATACAGACAAATCTTATTTAATGTAATTATTGTATTTTTTTAATGTTAGAAAATCGATAAATTTCTGTTAAGTTATCATACATCTATGGTTCAACCATTCGTTTTTAAAGGTATTGTTATTTTATTTTATAGTTGTCTTGGAAGTTTATATTTCCCCGAATGGTAATTCCTCCCGGAGGTAGACAAACAGACATTTTCTAAAAATGGTCAGTCGTTCTCAGGAAACCTAAAAACGTATATATATCCATCTAAAACTTGAGATAAAAAATTGCAACGAATCAAATAATTTTTTTTCTATAGAAGTAGGTAATGATATCGATATTGTTTTCTATTACATGCAAATAACTGGCACAAAAAATGTAAACATCCATAATGCATTACTGACTTTGTTAAAAATATTAAGGTAAAGGTAGGAGAGTTTGCGCACAATTCAACAAAACAATATAAAAAAAAATATTTTCTTCTTTTTTTTTTTTTTTTTTTTTTTGCTAAACTATTAGAACATTTTGAATTGATCCTTATTCTATGCATTTCCTTTGCTATTTTGTTGTTCTGCTATAATTTTAAACAACAGCTCTGATAAAACCAAGAGTTGTATTTTACGCAATCTCTATTTATATGCTAGTAGTAATTGCGCACATGGGTAGTACGGATTGCATTTTATTATAACTACAATTATATAGTTAATATTAATAATTGCACTTAAATAACATTGTTGTAAGGTATTTGTACGCAAATATTTTGTACTGGGAGCGGATATTTCAATTCAATGAAAAATAAAATAAAATAAAAATAAAAATAAAAAAATAACAGAAAAATAACAGGAATTTAAAATGAATTACAAAAACTTATTTACAGGAAAAATATTAAAAAATAAATAAAAAAATAAAAAAATTAATAAATAAATAAAACAAGACTATATAAAGATTGCAAAATAAAATTAAGTTTCTCTCCATACCATGTTGAACTTAAAATGATAGATGCCAAAATTTTTATATATTGCAGAATACTTTTACCCCCGCCTTTATTTCGCCTAACTTTATAGAAAACCTTTGTCCAAAATATAACTTCAGTAAAATAAGAAAAAAATACTCTTGGGTGTGAAATAAAGGCGATGCTAAAAATACTCCGGAATAAAATAAAATGGTGGCAGCTGTGGCTAAAATTAGCAGACTTCCTTTTCAGCTTAAATGATTTCATGTTTGCTAACTTAATCTCTAGCTGTCTACAATCGTTGCACTTATTGTTGTAAATGTTGAAGTTTTCGTGCAATCGCCTGCCACAAGGTAACCTGTTCGAGACAGATTGCACACTGTGTGTGCAATGCATTTCGGAGTCAAAAAGACGAATAACATACCGTGTGTGCAATGATGTACGACTAGTCCCGCCCCCGTAACAGCTCAGTAACCGCCCACCAATCGTTATTTATTAAAGTTTTTTTTTTTTTTTTTTTTCCTCAATATCTTCCACACAAAAATGTTCAAAACACAATACCTAAATTTTACTTGGTTTGAAATCTTCTCGTTTCAACTTTAAAATTCTTTATGTTTAATTCATTTATTTTATTAAAATTTAAACAATTACAGTCCTTAAAAAAAAAAAAAAAAAAAAAAAAAAAAAACTAGGCTGATACTTTTTGCTTGCATTTAGTTTTGTCGTTACTATTTAAGTAGGCGACAGCTGCTCAAAACTTGAGCATGATACTTGAATATATTGCAAAACTAAACAGATAAACAATATAATTTAAATAATTTTCAATAAATTTCCTATAGGCTAAAATTAGCATTCGAGAGCTAAATCCCATCAGAGGTGTTGCTTTTGTCAGTCATGTCACTCTTGAACAATGTTCAATTTGAGATTATGGGGACAGTCTCCAAAAAGATGCGCCATCTCGAATGAGTTGAACTAGTCCAGTCACTTGCCGAAGTTATTTCCTGTTATAGTTCCATACGTTGAAAAAACTCATCCACATTGTCTTGTTATTACCAACGAAATATATAAAGTAGAGTGATAAATAGTAACCCTTGAGAAGGTCCAAGATGAGTCATGTGACATGCTCTCCTTTCACCTGCGTATTCGGTGGTTCCCTTAGTAACAGCTTATTTTCAGTAAATTTCTATGGCAACGGTTTGGAGATTGTTCTTCGCATAAGTCAAACTGCCAATGTTTTTGTTTACTTACGTAGTAAAATATTCTTTTGTTCTAAATCATTTTGATTTTGGTTTTACTTCGTTTTTATTTCGTGTAGTTGAACTTTAACCGACAAAATGCTTAAAAATAATTAAAAAATTATTATTTGTTGTTAAATTTAGCTCTTTAAAAGTTTAAATTTTCTTTTATAAACACTTTTAAACTTTGTTGGGAAACGATGAAAAAAAGGTATTTTATTATTTATTAAAATGTGAAACATGTGTAGAATTATTTTAAAAAGAATTTATTTCGGTCATAGGACTGTCATGTTACCTAATAATAATGATAATTTGTCGAACTGATATTTTAAATGCCAAAATAGCGATAAAGGGCCAAACACAGCAACCTATTGGAGCATGTCACGTGATTCATCTTGAACCACGGTAAGCTAATCCTTCATCCATGTAATCAGCATTCTAATTTATATATCTCGTTGGTTATTACCAATAAGCTGCGAAATCTCTTTTAATACAGAATTTTAAATGCGCAATCTTTCCTAAATTGCAAAAGCAAAAACTCTCCCATTTTGGTTGGAGAGATCGCACAGTGTTTTATTGTATAATCAGGGCCTGATTAAGGGGGAAGCTCGCTCTTGACACATTATTTATACTTACACCGTTATTTTTTAACAAATACTTTCCTCCTATAATAAACAGAAAATTCTCATTAAAAATTATTTTAAAAGAATTCTGGTGTCTAATAACGGTGAGTAAATTGGATTGTTTTACACCGTTCATTTTTTATAAAAAATATTTCCTCGTCAAAGCGTGGAATTTCTATGACATGAAGTAAAAAATAATTGTAAAAATATTCCGGTATGAGTGAGCTTCCCCCTTAATCAGGCCCTGTGTATAATCATTTGCCTTTAGGGGATATTGTGGTGACTTTATCGTTAGTCTAGGTTAGTAGATTATGAGAAATCGTTTAATTAAAAAATACTTTGAATTACTACCTTTCTATAGAAATTCCTAGAAAGGGATATGAAAATTCAAGCATTTATTTTTTAAAACGTGAGAAAATAACAATGTTTTATCTTAGGCTTTTGAAGCAATCAAGGGGAACGTTCAAGTCGGCACATCGCTATTGGTGTTGTACAACTGCCTAAAGTCGCAACTCGCCCACTCTTTTCTTTCCTGCCGATCCCCTATGTGAGCAATCTCTCCTACCGCGCGATCCCTTCCAGCTTTACCTTATTTTCCTTTGTTTAAAACTATTTAGTACATATTATAAAATAGCTTACAATCATTTATTATGAATGATAGTTTAAAAATCATTTCAAAATACGAAGATAAATAAAATAAACTGTTTTAATAAATGTATATTGAATTGCAATTAGAATTACTCACTGCCATATTTACTAATTAACTTCACCTCCTGCTTCAACACAAAAGCTTGAAAAGAGTCGAAAATCAGGATGTAACTTTCCAACAAAATTTACACAGAGTCTTCTACCATTTAGCGTTAAAGATTTCATGTAATCTTTGATTGGTTATTTTCAGCTTAAGAATTTGAAATTAACAGTGTCAGAAGCAACGAGTCAAATTTTACTGAAAAGTTGTACCCTGACTTTATACGCTTATCCAGTTTTCGTGTTCAACGGATAGTTCAAGTTTTTGGTGAATACAACCGATAGTTGCCAGTGTCCATATTTTGGTGGGAGAATCCATACCAGAAATTTTCTACAAAAACTTTCACTTTATTTAATCGTACTGTATAATAACACATGTTTATATTAAAAAGCAGTGGTGACAAAGCTGATTTAAAAATTCAAAAAGTTGACAGTTATGGAAATTTAGAATAATGATACAGATTTAAAAAAAAAAAAAAAAAAAAAAAAAAAATGATAATGAAACTATAAAAACAACAACCCAGATAATGCTAATTATTGAGACCTATAATTTAAATTTGATAATAATTTATATCCACAATTATGGATATGCGATTACTTTCTTTAAAATTCTTCAGTTTAAAATAGTAATAATAATAAAATATCTATATCTAATAATCATTATTTGAGTAATAGTTCAAAAAGGACTTCCAAATACAAAGATTAACTAATCAGTTGCGCTGAACAATGTCCGCTAAAATTTTATTAAAATTTTAAGATGCAGAATTTCTTTGTGATATACAAATAATTGCGTATACAAGGCTTTATATTGTGTACAAACTATTGGCACCTATAATTTCAGTTTCTATAGTAATTTATTTTCCCAGTTATTAATATGTGTTTTCTTTATTTAATTTTTTTCAGTAAAAGTTTAAAATATCTAACAACTATTTTATATGAACAACACTTAAAAAAATTGTTCAAAAGATGAAGATAAATGAATAGATTGGTATGATCCATTAAAATTCTATAAAGATTTGAAAAGCTGACTTTTTATATGCATAAGAAGAAAAATTCTGCTTTTCAATAAAAAACTGCTTTTCAATATAATGTCTGCCTTTCATATGTAATAACCCACTTAAGGCTTTACATTTTGTACACATAATTGACGCCAATAATACAAATTCCCATAATAAATTCTTTCCTTTGTTATGAATACTATCCATTTCCCTAATTTAAATTTTTTCAGCACTTTTTAAAAATAGCTAATAACGATTTTATATGAATGGCAGTTTAAAAATCACTTCAAAAGACGAAGATAAATAAATCAATTTCTTTTGAAACTTGTGGAATTGTTGCAACAATGCAGCAAAGAGGAAAGCTTTATCGAAAATCGATAACGATCTAATTTAACCGCTGCAGGTACCTGATTGACAATTCCTTTCTGATTACTGGAGTATGAAGGATTCTCATTATAATTCCAGGCGACAAATATTATTCCTTCTTTTTAAGCAATCCAAAAAAGTTTCATTATAATTGTAAAATTTATACAAAGACATTTTTACATTGTTAGCATTGTCAGATATTTTGATCGCGGTATATTTCACAAGTATTTTCGGGTTAAGAATTCATGACATGAGATTTATATTATATATTGATACTAATTTAATGTTTTTCAAAATTTTTTAAAAATAAGTTTTGATAAATATATATATGCATATTTCAATACGTAAAATTTAATATACAGGATCTTCCAAAATTCGACCGACAAATTCAGAGGGTTCATCAAAGGCATCCTGTGTATGAAAATTTACTATAAAATGTGGGGTCGTAAACCACGTTGAAAGACTGAAAATCTGAAAAACGGAGAAGTTGAATTGGACGAGTGGGACCCGTTGCATGGCCTCCGCATTCGCAAGATCACAATCCGTGTGACATTTTTCCTATGGGGTCACCTTAAAACATTCTTTGATGAAATGCCTGTGGATATACCAGAGGAAAATATTTTTATTTAATTATTTCTATAAACTTCCCATTAAACTTTTCTGATTAGTTCTTTGACTCTTAATTGTTATTCAGTGTTCACGTTAAACGAAATTTCAAAAATGTTTTCTTTAATACCCATTTTTGCTCGCACTCGGTGAACAAAGGTGGTATCTGACCCTAAGGAAAATATTATTTGAGTCCCTTTACATATAAAAGTCCTCCATTTTGTTTTATTCTATCAGTTATTATACTGTCTTGAAATCTATATGTAAATTTACTTACTCAGAAAAGAAAGCAATATTTTTAGCACTAATTTGAGTGGAAAATCGTGAAATAAGTCATTTTTTAGTACTTTCGCTTTCTTTTCAGTTTCAACTAATATCTGTCTTCTACAAATTAATTACAGATGAAACTGAATCTCTTTTCAGATGCTACTGGGAACAATGCGTATTTTTATAATCGTTTGGTGATCATTATAGCGTACAAATTATCATTTTCTGAAATAGAATCCATTTTTCCTCTACTTTTTTAAAAAGATTAAAATATCATTATTCAAATTTAATATCATAAAAAATTATCAAATCCTTTGCATTGTAAAAAGATGCTTACTAAGAAAAATAAATTTCTCGTAAATTTTCTGCAGAAAATTTCTGTTTTCTAAAAGTGCAGAAATTGATTGCAAAGTTACTTCTGTCAAAAAACATATTATCTTCTCTATACGAATAAATTCTGTAACGAGATTTTATCAGGTGAGGCACAAATTTTTCTGGTGAGTCTTTGATTCGGATTTTATCTAGTGAGTACGCATTTTTTTTTCTTTGCATACGAAAAACTAAGCATCAAAACAGCAAGAAAGTGCATCAATTACGACGATGCGTTTTCTTCTATGAATACACAATCGTATGTCTTTTACTTTAGATAAATGTGATTTTTTAAAAATTTAACTAAAACTGTTACACCTTTGGTACTGTTTGTTTCTATTGTGTGAATCATTATTGAATGAAATTAGGTGAAAAGTAATGTATCTAGATGAAAGGCGGGCGAAAGATATACCAAAGCTAGAGAGGCATCTACTCTTCGAAGGATCAAAATTTTGGTGGCATGTCTTCGAAATCTGTATTGTACATATCACTGTAAATTTTTGGAAAATGCATACAACGAAAGACGTATTACACTTATTTGAATACAATATTCAGGCAAAGCTTTGAAGATGTACTGATGTTCATACCTTCATCATAAGGATCCTCATTATGATTAACCTTGTTCAAAAATGGCTGGAAAATGCTAAGTAACAGCATAAAATGTTCGCTCCGTGACCGAGCGATAACATTGTTATCTACAATGCAGTGGAATCTGGTTCGATCCTGACTATTGGAATTTGAGATTTTTTATTTATTTTATTTATTTTATGTATTTATTTATTTAGTTACAGTGTACCTGACGAAAAAAAGAAAAAAAAATGCATGAATATTTTCTGCTTTGTTTTGTCGTGGAGAATTTCTGTCAACATGTTTTTCGATAGTGTACGGATATTTCCTATAAACATAGCGAAAATATATGTTCCGTAATATGACAGTATTTTCTATAATTTAACAGGTCTAAGTTTAATAATGTAAAAGTTTAGTCATAAAAAGTAAAAAAAGAAGAAAAAAGTTACATTTTCACAAGAATTATATAATGTCAGTAAACATTTCCCCTAAACATACGTCTTAAATGGTTAGAAAATATTTTTAATGTTATTTTCCAAAAACATTGTTTTTTTTTTTTTTTGGTTTTTTTTTTTTTTTTGGTTTTCCTCACTTATAATGTGCAACATTAAGTTCTCAGAATTTCAAAATTACTACGCATTGATACAGTAATACAATATTATGAATGTTTTTAAAAAGTCAAAGAGTAATTGAATTTAAAAAAAAAAAGAAAGAGAGAAAAGATATTTATAAAGTTTAGAACTCAAATCCCAAATCAATTAATATATTAAAATTATTTTCGACTAAATTAAAAACTTACTAATTTGCATATTATCAGTTCATCAAACAAAGTTTTATTTTATCACACAGCTTATAACAAAAATGCATTCAAAATTAATTTAAGAAATATATTTTATTTAAAAAAATGTGTATAAATAAGAATTGCATTAAGACAAAGTACCCATATTTCAAAACTCATTTACATTTAAATAATAAAAAGTATGAAAAAAGTAATTTTATGATAAAAATCCTACATTTTGTTTTTCTTTATTTAGATATAAGGAAATCTATGTGAAAGAAAAAATGAAGGAAAACTATTCTGGTATAATTCTATTTTTTAATATATAATTAAAAATTCTATTTACATTAAAATAGTTTAGAAATATTTTCATTTTAATAATGAAATATTTTTCGTTTTGCATTTTTAAAAATATAGTAATGCATTCTTTTTAGAAATTACCTCCAACAAAGTATATTAAGCATTATCCAATTATAATTTTTTGAAGAGTACTTCAAAAAGAGAAGTTTTACGTTTTTTTAAGAATGTATTTTTGTCAAAACTTAATTAACTTTATATTTAGCCGTTGTATATGAAACATTTTTCTTCGAATTGCTAATTAAAACATTGTATTTTATGTTGTATATACAGTTGGTATTTCTAAATAAAATGATTATATAATTCTACATAGTTTACATAAATAATATATTACTAAAAAAGTAATTTTATTTGTCGTATCGTTTACTGTCATTTTCCCACTAATTAGATCAGGATAACACTGAACTAATACAGTGTTATCCTGATAACACTGTATCAGGATGTAAACTGATCCATACAGTTTAATAGGTCCTTAATATCTACATGTATCCACACCTGAACCGGTACTCGATCCCAGAACACAGAAACTGATGGAAAATTGCTAAAAAAATTAACTACCAGCATGGGCGTCGGCATATAGGGGCAAGGGCAGGAGGGGCACTTGCTCCCTTCTGGAAAATTCTAATAAGTAAAAAATTATTTAAAAATTACTATTAAAGCTTTAAAACAATGTCATCAGAATTCAAATGATCAAATAAAATTTATATCACAGAGCCAACAATTAGAGTCAAACCGACCCGGCCACGGCCTGCACTTATAGGTTATCTCGAACTTTTCCCCGAAAACAGATTTTAAATCGACGATAAATTTTTCCGATTAGTATTGGTTTAGAATAAACTATATAATTTTTATAATTAGAATGTTTTAGCTTAAATTGCACACTTAAAAATTTGTGGTAGTAAATGCTTATACACAGGCTGACTTAATCACCTCAATCAACCAGCCAACCATTTAAATCTAACTAAAGTTTTAAAAATATGCTGAAATTTTGCAATTTTAAGTTTGCCCCCTTCTGAAAAATTTTCTCGCGACGCCTCTGACTACCAGTCGGGCAAAACAGAAAAAGTAATTGTAAGTTTTCTGTTACAAAACGGTATAATATAATTTTCATTTGCAAAATGGAAACCTAGTGTTAAAAGTAAAAAATAAAATAAAATAAAATAAACATCAGATAATGAAGAAGTATATAAAGTTTATTTGTGACGTCATAAAAAATGTGTAAGCGACAACAAATCAAAATGTGTTATCAGTATATAATGGAAAATGTAAAAATAATTTATTGACTTAGATTGAGTAATTGATATCTATGAAGGTGATGTCTTAACTAAATCATCTACCCAAATCAGATGTCAGGAAATTATTGGTAAATTTCAAAAAATAGCGGAATCAATTGGTTAATCAACAAGTATAGTTTTTAGGATACAAAATGTCAATTTTCGGAGACTGAAAATGCATATCAAAGAATAGGCCAAGATTACAGGCAAGCGAGAATGCCAAATGAGGACCGATATCTAAGACTAAGAGCCAAAAAAAAAAAAAAATCAAGAGACTAATTTAACTCTTTTTCAACAATGTTTTCGTTCGCCTGCTGGCGATATAATTTCCAATGAAGCCATTTGAAATGCAATCCACGCTGTAGGTCTGTGTATTCGTATACTCGTAGACTTATGGCATATGTGGCATTTACACAATGTTGTAATGCTTCCTACAGAGAGTGGATGAGACAGCATGGCAGTTTCAAAATATATGAAGAACATTCTGTCTCCCATCTTCTGCGTTGAGCCTCGTTTTAATTTTATTTGTCATATTAGGTGGAATTTTTCTTTGGTCTTGAAAGAAACATGAATCAGTGCGTAGAAATGGAGGATTTGGAGTAAGTGTACTGTGTAGTTCTAAATTGGTATTTTTCGACCACAATTCTTGAGACCACGGGAGCCTCTGCGCAGAGGCTGACTCAACGAGTCCAGTGTTATAATAAGGGAGAGAGTCATCTGATTCAAAAAAAAAAGCTTCAAGAGATCGCCGTTTTGCAGGATGTTTTCCAAATCCAAACCTATCGGTCAATTTGGCACCCATCCAAGCTTTTTTGGCTCGTTTTCACTGCTAGTTTTAGGAAACCTGGTTACACTATGTCTCAATTAATTTCAGGGATGAAAATTAACAAACAGATAACATGTTAAAATTATTGTATTTAAATGAGAATTTTATTTCGGTGTGAATGTAGAATTTCGTATTCCTTGAATACATATATTTATATACATATATTTACCTTGTACGTAATTGTTATACTAATCTCCACATCATTAACCCCTTCCACTCCAGGGACGTACTTGCGTACGTCCTAGTGTTAATGGCCATTAATACCATGGACGTACGTGCATACGTCCAAAGAAAGTATACGATACAATAAGCCCAACGTTGTAGTGATATCAGAGAGAGTTATTTTATTTGTCATATGGTATTTTAAAATTGTATTTTCATTACTGACAACTAGATGGCGTTAGTGGTCTCGGTGACCTATTAGTTTTGGCTACACCAGTTGTTTCGTGATTTCGCGCGGCTGCGGTTGTGTGTAATTTTCACTCCTCGATTTTGTGTGTTTTGCCGGTGTTTGAAACTGTGAATAATGTCTGATTCTAGTGATTCGGATAGTGATTATATCCCCGATTATGACGAACTTGAAGATTCCAATGATGACTTTACAACAAGTGAAGACGGCGAAAGCGATGACACTGAAATATACTACGTCATTGCTATAAATAATAGAAATACTTTGATATGTATTCATATTTACTACTTTCATTAATTAAATATATTTACTTCACAACAAAATGCACATTGTTACTTCGTTATGTATTGCATTATTTCAAAATTATAATCTGGTATTTCACATATTTACACTACAGCTAGCCTGGAGAGGAAGGGGTTAAAAATGGATATTTGAGGCCGCTGATGAATGATGAATATAGTATTATTTTGTAGATAATACTCGTATTATTTTCGGGGTAATTAGTGTTCTTTAACAATTTTTAATTTTATTTTTCAAACTTTTATTCCGTATTGAGCATTGTCATTTTAAAAATATTTAATCAAGAAAAGACTTCTTTTGAAAAAAAATTTCCGAAAACAGAAAAAAACAAAAATTGTTTTCAGCATATATTTCAAAGTTTAAATTAGTTATAGAAAAGGGGCACTTTGAAACTTCTAAAAAACCTAAAATTCGTTCCTGCGGAAAAATAGCGCGGTGATCATCTGGGAATCTGTTTAAAGCGACCTGGTGCGTAGACATATCAACCCTTTCTTTCAAGAATTATTAACGTCATATGAAGCTGGAATAAAAGCCATTGTAAAAGGGAACACGTGTTTTACGAAACGAATTTTTCTGTCTTATTTTGTCAGTTCCTAGCAGTTTTTATTTACTATTATTATTTTTTTTTCTTTTAACTAAGAAAGCTGTGTCCTATTAAAGAGCAGAAATTTATCCCTTCAGGTGCGGTAGACATATCAACCCTTTCTTTCAAGAATTATTAACGTCATATGAAGCTGGAATAAAAGCCATTGTAAAAGGGAACACGTGTTTTACGAAACGAATTTTTCTGTCTTATTTTGTCAGTTCCTAGCAGTTTTTATTTACTATTATTATTTTTTTTTCTTTTAACTAAGAAAGCTGTGTCCTATTAAAGAGCAGAAATTTATCCCTTCAGGTGCGGTAGAATATAGTGTTTCACATCGAATTATAATTCCTCACTGCAAAAATTCCACCCGGTAATTTTTAAAGAATGTTTACACTTTTTATTTAACCTAAAAAATCGTTTTTTTTTTTCTTTTCTTCTAACATTGCTCTCAAATTACGGTGTCTCTTGATTTTAAATGGGCGTATATACATCACTTTTGAAAGTGTTTAAACGTCAATTATCATTAGTTTTGTCGCTTGCGAATGCATGTTTTGTCTGAATACATATTTTAATAGGAAGAATGCTGTTTTCAATGGAACAGACGAATACATGAAAGTAATTTTAAATTTCAATCTTTCTTTCAAAACATTAAATGCAATTTTCGTAAAAAAAAAAAAAAAAAAAAAAAAGATTGTAATTAAAATAAATTAGGAAAACGGGTTCAGTCGCTAATACTCAGCGTAACCATGCAAAAACAAATTACACTGCTCTGAAAAAAAAAAAAAATTCTGATACCGTTCTTGCTGATTCTTATTTAAAATGACCTCCTGAATCCGAATATGACTCCCATTTTGTCCAGCAACTACCGTTTTCTAGAAACAAGCACCCTCTCCCGCATTTTTTTCCCCTGTTCGGTAATTTTATGACCATGAATTTGATTTGAAGAATGAAAAGATTAATTTAACAGTCAAACCGAAAAAATAAAAAAGTTTAAAAAAAATAACATTAATAACAGATTAAAAAAAATATAAGATATGTAACATATAATTTCAGTGGCAAAATCCCCCCCCCCCCCCCAAAAAAAAAAAAAAATTCTTTGTCACAGATGTTCATGTTTTAGATTTTTAACTTTGTAGCCCCTTCAAAGATATGTAACGGTTAAAATAAACCCCCCTCCTTCCAAAAATCAAATTTATATCCATAAAATCACCGAAAAATGATAAAAATAGGGGGATGTTCCTAAAACCCGGTGAGTGATAGGGCAAAATGGGCGTCCTATTCGAATTCAGGATAGGTCATTTTACATAAGAATATTCTGAAATAGTTTCAGAAGCAATTTTCATGCTGAACAGTTTTATTTATCAGAATAATACTGATTGTGTTCGCTGAGAAAAAATTATGTGACTGACACCTAGAATCTAAATTGTATCTCAAATAAATCTAGTTTTATGTCATCGTTATATATTCTAATCCCCTTTGTTAGTGAGTTCCAAAAAGCACTATTGGAATTATAGAACGTTTTCCTATATTCTCGTGGTGTCAATTACATTTAAATATCTCTGTAAATAAATAGGAACTCAAGAGGTGAGTATTAGTAACTTATAAACATGGTTTAGGATCGAACTCAAAGAAAACAAGTGAGAATTTCTCACAATACAAAGGATTTGTAATATTCATACTATTCATAATATTGTTTCATCATCTAGAAAAGTATAGACTAGAAATTCTCAATCATTTCGTCTATCCAGGTTATTTGTTTACCTTATACGCATAGCTCGGAAATCTACATTTCTAGTTCAGGATATCAGAAAAAGGCCACTTATTCGTTCTAGATGAAAGTGGTATATATAAATCTATTTTTTTTTCCTCGGTGTTAAAAAACATTTGGACAAGAAATCCATTAACTGTCCATCTTCCCAGTTGAACTTGAGAAGAACATCATGCGAGATGGTTTTTAAGCATTTCATGCTGTTACTAAAAATTCGAGCATTTTAATCAATGAGTTTCTAAGAGTTAAAAGAAACGGATTAATATAAGATGGCACACTACTGTGAATCGTTATTAGCGAATGCCGCTGATAATTATTTTGATCTGCACTTTATGACTCACGAAGTATGGTTTCATTAAAGCGACAGTCTCAATTGTTTAATAACTAATCCAAGCGAACACTTAATGTACCGCTGCATTAAAAAAAAAAAAAAAAAATGGTGAGTGATGATGCGTTGTTTTCAGCCAACGTATTGTAAGCGTTTCTAGTAACATGGTGAATTCTGAAGCATTTATTGCGTAATTATTTTAACCTTTCAGAACGCATTAGACCGTAAAAGAACGAGGAAAATACGATTTTTCACTAGTATGACACAATAGCGCAAAGTTGTCAAAGACAAACAACTTTGTCAGTGGCTTACGTTCATGAAGCTTTCGGGGAGGAATGTACACGTACAGTTCCCAAAGATTTATGGTTTCCTTCATCATAGGTTCTTTCAACTTGCATTTATTCGTTGTTTATTTATTTATTTATTTATTTATTTATTTATTTATTATTTATTTATTTATTTATTTATTTATTTATTTTTTGTGAAGAAATGCAAAGGGTAAAGTCTATAGTAACAAATCGAATGCAACTAAATCTTGAAAACGAATATTCGTATTGCGATTGCAAACATCGTACGAAATGAATTGGCAAAAGTTATTTTAAACATGCTAAAACATGCAGACGTGTTAATCCAAGTCAATCCGCGTTTGTAATGATCGATAGATGGCGCTCTCTGAACACTGCAGTTGTTAGTAAATATAACAGCCACGTGTAATTATTATTCTTTCTCCGCCATTTCATCATGGAAAGTCGATTGCATAATATGAGGATATGCAGTGGTGTGATAATTTCACCTTAGCCCACCAGAGGGCGAGCATTTCATTACAATCGCGGATGGAGAACACCTTCTGTGAACAGTGTAGAATAATTATATTTGCATATATATATATACGTTTTTTATACGTAGGGGCTCTTTTACTAAGAGCATGCTTTAAATTACACTGGTCACATCTTTTACTACGGGGGACATTTTTTACGATGACCCCGTTTTTTATTACACTGGTCTCTTTTTCTTTTTGATCACCATCAGGGATGGAACACGGGCGCAGAACTCATACCGGAATCCGTTTAAGAAATTTCTCTACTTATAATATCGTTGATTTAAGAAGTAGAAAATTTTCTTACATCGATAGTGGTATGAATTCTGCGCCCGTGTTCCATCCCTGCACCATGTATAACAAAATGCTACTAAGAACAAATAACGTTCATTTATTTTTCGATTTTAATTTTACACGTACAGTCTCTCAAAAAAGTTACCCAACGCGAAACCCTTCTCTAATACTAAACTAAATTCTGAAAAAGTTGAATTTAATAAAATGACGCAACTTAAAAATGTAGTATTTTAGGAGATCCTCAATAAAAAAAGCTTTTATTATTAAAAAATGTTTTTTTTATTTAACATTTTATTTAAATAATAAATAATCAAAATACCATACTTAAAAATAAACCTTTGTATAATGTATTCGTTGCCCGCTTGGCACCTTTTAGATACCAGAAAATTTTATTTTATTTTGTTTTTAATTTTACTTAAGCAGTTAATTAAAATAACTATTTCTATCAAAATTGTGCGGTAACGAAAAGTTGCTAAGCTGGCAACTATGATTTTATACAGCAAAAGCGAACGGTTAATAAGAGCATGCACACACACACACAATAGTACTTGGGGAAGATAGATAAAAAACAAAAAAATAATTTTATGTTTGAATGGTAAAAATTTGCAGCAATATCCAGCATTAAAATTCAGCAAAAAAATTTTTAATAAATAGTTATGAAGTTATAGATAAAACATTTTCTAAAGTTCTAAGTTTAATATCTTTTAATTTTAAAAAGTTTTTGAGAAATATTAATAAACTAATTATATTATAATCTAATCCATATATGTTCAAATAATTCGAAAGTAGTAATTTACACAAAAATATTATAACATTTCCCCTCGCCTAGAAAAATTGTTGGTGAATAAAAACCGAAAAACGTTTACGTAGAAATATTTGGAAAGTTACATCAAGAATATTTTACGTATTTTTAAAATTGATTTTACAGTGAAATTAAGCATATTTTCATCGCCGAAAATTTCTATGTTAATTATATTGTAAGGTGCAACATTTAGATTTATTTTAATATTTTCGTAATGCAATTTTAGAAGATGTAAGCTAAAAAAATTCTTGTATTCTTATAATTTTAAAATACGTTTCACGTACTTTTTGGTTTCTTAAAATACGTTACAGGTAAATGAAATTTTAACTAAATGAGACGTGTTTAACTGAACAATGTATGAAATGAGAATTTCCTCTTTTACAAAAAATGTAATATTTAATCTTATACTTATTTTACCTAACATAGGTAATATAGAAAATTCAATTACAATTGAAATTAATCAATTTTACAATTGCATATTTCTTTTTTCCAAAACATGTGGAAAATTAAACTAAAACTGGCATGAAAACGTACACCTTATTTGTTACAGAAATTTTACAATTTTTAAAGGCAATTTTTCTAAAATAACTGATTAGAATTTCTGAAATAAAAAGTAGTATTTTTACAGTAAATGGTTGTGCACAAAATAATGTGAAATATTTATTTGAATATTCTTCAAATACAATTGTTTATGTAATATTTTGTAATATATATATGTATATATATATATTACTTAATGATGCAATATCGTTTTAGGCGGTTGATATATTTGGAAATTTGGAGATATTTACCATATCATATATAGACAAAATATGATAAGTTATGAAAAATATAAACGTTTGACTTTCTTATTTCGTTTTGGAACTTCGAGAAATATTTCTGTTACAAAACTCCTAAAAATTGCAAAGTGCTCATTTTATTTATTTATTTATTTTTTTAATATAAATACAAAAAGTAAAATTATTACGAAAATAAAATGCAGATTCATAGCAGATTCAAACTTGCGCTGATAGTTGTTATTTTTTAACCCCTTAACGTGCGCTGTCCTCGTTGCGAGGACGCAAAATTTAAGATCCAGCTGTAAAAATTCATTTCGGAATTTTTTTAGCAAAAATTTGCGTTTAGTTCAATTTCTTTTAGTTTAATTTAGTTCATGAATTCCAGTGGCAGTATAATTTAAATGATCCGAATTCTGTTGTGCCGCAAAGGGTTAACCTATTTTTTAAATACCGATTAGCGCAAACGTACTATTTTTATACTTTTAATAAAATAATACTTAGAATTTTTACGGTATCTTGCAACTTTTTCTTTTTTTCTTTTACTTTTTGTAACAATATAAGTGAATATTTATAAACAATCCAAGAAATTTTCGAGTATCTCCTATTAAATTAAATCAAGCGTTACAGCGTTCCTATATTTTTATGTGCATTTTACTTTTATTTATTTACTATTTCTTGTTAAGGAATTTTTTCTTGGAGTTTTAAATGGTATAATATTATTTAAAAAATGTTCTGAAATAGTGGTTACGAAATAATAAAACGCATGTAAAAATATAGGAATGGTGCGACCTTGTAATTTCGTGATTTGGATACCCCTTTATTTTATTTTTTTTGCAATCTTTGGCCTGTTGCATAGCCTGTTGCAAAGTAAAATCAAAGAAATTAATAATATGTACTACAATATTTTAATTTAGAAGTCTGTTTAATGATTTTTTAGAGAAATTATATGATATATCGAAGATGTTTCACTTAAACGTACATATTTTTTAATATATTACAGGCCGTAATTTTAAAATTAACACACCAGTTATATGAAAGCGCTAGGTTTAAGGCTATTTGAGCTAACTGACTGCAGTAGTGTCCTACGTCTTAGGAGGGCTTTCCATATTTTAAAGAAATCTTAGCCCGTAAAATCTTAGCTTTTTAGGAAATTCTAGCCAAGAAATACCCCCCTTTAAAAGATTTTTGCTCACGTTTCTCCGAACTTGCGTAAAAACTTTTCAAAGAAACCCGAAAAAACCGGATCAAAACTGATACCTCATATGTACCAGCTTTGAAAAAAAAACTTTTCGACTACTGGTAAGGTCCAGTTAATTTAAATTCCATATTATTTTATTTACAGCAGTCCAAATTATTATTATTCATCAAAATAAACTAAAAATAAATAAATAAATAAATAAATAGAAAATAAAATTTATCGTGCGAAAAACGAGTAAAAGATAAGCTCCACAACGTGATGTTAAACAATACCCTAACAGCACAGTTAGGCTTAACTTATCCACAGTACATCTTAAGGACGTTTCTTGGATGTCTTTTCATCCAGAAGACATCTTGAAGATATCCTGGGGAGGCGATGTGCTGTCTGGGTATCCACCTACTGCAGCGCCAATCACCTGAAGTGGTTGGACGGGGAACTACAACCAGTGACAAAGGATTATGAGTAGATAACATAAAATATTTAGCTAAACACAAATTTGCTTTACGTGATAAGATATAAAAGAATACATAAAGTCGAAAATTACTTTTCAATAATTTAATCAAAGTCTTAAACTGTATATTATTCTTCTTAAAATTTTTGCGGTATGAAATAAATCTATATATATAAAAGAACACTTCCTGAGTGAGTGAGTGAGGGGGTGATCTATCAACGCCCAGACCAAACCCCTAGACCTAGAAGCATGGAATTTCGTGACAATGTTCTTTCTATGACGTAGGCATCCACTAAGAAGCGATTTTACAAAATTCGCCCCCCAAGGGGGGAGGGGGGGCAAAACGTGATTTCACAAAATCCTTCATATCTCAAACAAAAAAACAGATATCCGTAAAATTTTTGCTGTAAAATATAGCTAATACAAATGTCTAAAAACCAATTTCTGGAATTTTCCAAATTCGGTCCCCAAGGGGGGCGGGGGGGCAAAACGTGATTTCACATGCGTAAAACGTGATTTCGCATAATCCTATATATCTCAAACAAAAAAATAGATATACGTGAAACTTTTGCCCTAAAATATAGCTAATGCAAATATCTAAAAACCAATTTCTGGAATTTTAGAAATTCAGCCTCCAGGTGGGGCAGCAGGGGGGGGGAGGGGCTAAGGGGCAAAAACAAATAGAAATACAGTTAGGGCGTTCAAAATTGGTACAGATAGATTTTAGAGGCCTGGAAGTCGAATGAGGATATTTTCGATTGTGTAAAGTTATTAGGAGGGGCATGAAGGGGGGTAGGGGAGAGGGGGGGGGGGGCAAAAAATAAAAATAGAGTTAGATCGTTCAAAATTGGTATATAGAGGTTTTCGATACCTACAAATCGATTGCGGATATTTTCGAAGTTGTAGAATTATTAGGAGGGGCGGGAAGTGGGGGGCTATGGGGCAAAAACAAATAGAAATGCAGTTAGGCCGTTCAACAATTTTACAGATAGGTTTTCGAGGCCTGCAAGTCGAATGGGGGTATTTTCGAAAGTGTAATGTTATTAGGAGGGCCGGGAAGGGGGGGGGGAGAGGGGGCAAAAAAAATAAAAATAGAGTTAGATCGTTCAAAATTGGTATATTGAGGTTTTCGATACGTACAAATCGATTGCGGATATTTTCGAAGTTGTAAAATTATTAGGTGGGGCGGGAAGGGGGGTGGAGCGGGAAGGGGGAGCTATGGGCAAAAACAAATAAAAATACAGTTAGGCCGTTCAAAATTGGTACAGATAGGTTTTAGAGGCCTGTAAGTCGAATGGGGATATTTTCGAAAGTGTAAAGTTATTAGGAGGGCCGGGAAGGTGGGGGGGGGCGGAGGGGCAAAAAAAGTAAAATAGAGTTAGATCATTCAAAATTGGTACATAGATGTTTTCGATACCTACAAATCGATTGCGGATACTTTCGAATTTTTTAAATTATTGGGAAGGGGGGGAACGGAGGGGCTAAAAAATAAAATTAGAGATAGATAGTTCAAAACTGGTGCATATCGGTTTTTGATACCTACAAATCGATTGCGGATATTTTCGAATTTGCAAAATTATTAGGATAGACTGGATGGGGGGGCGAAGGGGGGAAATAATAGAAATAGGAGTTAGAGCATTTTGGGAATTTTTTCCGAAGGCAGTGAGAACCCGGTGCGACATTTTTCCTAATCAGATTTTGTTTCTCTTTTCTTTTCACGTGATAAAAATGAATGCAATTTTGAGAATTCAGTAATTAGAGTGATTCATTTAAAAATAGGGACCAGCGAAGCGGGCGTTGCCTGCTAGTATTATATATAATAGCTGAGCTCCAATAAAAGACTACGGAGTTAACACATTACCTATTAGTCGTTCCGCTGCTTAGTATGTATATATACTTCAAGCCTTAATTGGCTAATATAGATAACACAATACTTAAGAAAAAAAATGCATTTCTTACCTTCTCCGTGTCGATAATGGATCTTGAGGCAATACATGGGTATTTTCCTCTAACCTGTTGCCATCGAGTGAGGATTTTGAATGCACTTCCGCGCATTGCTCATTAATCATTCTTCTGTCCATTGCACCAGGTTGAGTGTCTATTAAAATTCAGTAATAGATGAATGTACAAGAAGGATTGTCTGAAGTTACTCGTTAAATCATGCACAAAATTCCTTTAGTTTAATTGAGTGGAATTGTGGGAAATTGCAACCATGTAACAGCATTTCAACTGTGTTTTTTTTCCATATCATGACATGAACTCGATATTAATAATGTAGCATGTCACGCACTATGTAGTTTGTACTGTACTATTAAGTGCAGTTCAAGTACTACATGTAAGTGAGTTTTATTCTTGTTCTAAAGTTTGTAAAATAATTTCATTTAGTATTTTGTTTTAAATTAATTTTAACCAATTATTGATCATATCATTTATTTAATTAATTCTAGATAACAGACAAATTAGTCATAATTAAAAGTATGCGTCATAATTATGCAGCGAGTACTATTCTATCACAATGTGCTATATATATTTTTTTACAGTAAAAAGGTTCAATCAAAGTAATAAAGAACAACTTTTAACTAAAAAACATGTTTAGAAAATACATCAAAAGCAACTAACATAGAGATTTTATAAACGTTTCAACTATTAAATGCAAGAATTGGTGAATATTGTTTTAGTATTAAAACATTATAAACAAAAAAGAAATAAAAATTAAAAGTTTCTTGCTTAAAGAAAATTTTTGATTTTCATTAGTGTTTGACAAAGCTGCGTTCTGAGATATGGCAATTATTTAATTGCATATTAATAAAACTACTCATTAAAGAACGATTAAAATATTTTTTAGGGAATAATAATTACTAAGGTTGAAGAAAAATCAATAGAAATTGGTTATATTTATCCTAAAAAATACAGATTTTTTTTTTAAAAGTTAAAATACTTCAAATCTATATTTGCTTTACTTAAATATCAGTTAACTATATGATTTTATTTTTCATTTCTGCAATAACAGTCACAGGCGTTAATGGTTGTAGTATACATTCATTGAAATTTATACCTTATTTATCGTAATTATTTATATTTTAAAACATACTAAAAGAAAACATTTGAAAACACTGTTATTTTTTTTAATATATTTAATTCTTTATTTAGATTTTATTGCAGTAATTTCTTCATTTTTATATATTCACTATAAATACTTAATAATTTAATATATTTATAAGTATTTATTTCTGCACTTTTATTATAAAATTTATTATTCTTTATTTTGTATAAAACACACCGCTCACAGTTCAGTGAAACATTTTGCAAGAACTATTCCAAATAATATATAAATAAATAATGCTACTTATAAATAAGAAAAATAATCTTGCAAATAAAGTTTAGGTTAGGTTATTGCAACCAGTATTACATAAATATTTTTCAAATATCTAATTTAAGATTTTGCACTTCACAAATTATTAAAGCAATGTAATTCACTAATGTTAGAAAGAAAAATTCAATTCGCGAAAATTCTTCCATGCAACTCAAATAGCTCTAAATAAATTAATAATGGTTAAAATAAATTTTACTTAAGAATTTATGTAGAATATCCAATTCTACCTAGTAGCTTTTGATATAAAGATGTAGTATAAAACAAATAACATGTTGCATCATACCATCTTTAAATACTGTAATTTCTTCTTCAAATCAAATTTGCTATAAAGATAGCTTAAGGATGGAAAAACAAATTTCTAAATAAAAATCCATATCATGATAAATAAAACTTCAAATATAAATCACATTCTTCAAATATGTTATATTATTATTATTATTATTATTATTATTTTATATTATTATCAGTTACTGCAGCACTTTCTGTGGCACAGCTAAAACTCTTCTTCAGAAAACTTAAAAATTCTCAAGTGCAAAACTTGAAACATTCTTAATAATATTTTCTTCGATAAATTTTGCTTAAGCAATTGCACTCAGTGCTAAAAATTATACGTTTTAAAAATCCTTAATTACAGATTTCATAAAACTTTCAATACGAAAAGATGCGCAGTAAAAAAGTTTAGCGATAGCTTTTAGCAACTACTATAAGAAGCGCTGAAAGCTAAATGCTCCTGTTTCCGAATAGAATCCGGAGTTTGTGTCTGCTGTGGCGCTGCTGTGCCAGTGAATTCCATCAAAAGAAATCACGGATGAGTCTCTGGTTGCCAGGCAACCAGGGAGTGAATACCGGTTCAAAAATGTTCCGTTTATCTAGTTAATTAGTGATAGAAAACTTTCTTATTTTGCAGAAAATTTAGTTTTGGAAGAAATCTAGGTAAATCATACGCAAAATAATTTCAGATCTTAATTTTTGTTAATTTTACATTTTATATGCAACTAATTTTAAAGTTAAATATTTAGTTAATAAAAATTTTGATGTAATATTTTATATTTATTTATTCAGTGGTAAGAAATTTAATATGATATTCAAAATCAAAGCTTTTTTTTTTTTTTTTTTTTTTTTTTTTAAAGAAATATTCATTATCGACAATAATACAATATTTAATTTTCAGTAGATAATGTGTCGAAAACTTAAAATGTATATTAAATAAAAATTCTATTTTAAATGTTTTTTTTGTTATATTAAAATATATATATATATATATATATATATATTTAAGTAAAGCTCTCTCTTTCTCTCTCTCTCTCTATATATATATATATAAATTTCAAAAGAAACTATTCAATACTTTGTGATTTAGGGCAAAGAAATTGTTAATTATTTTAATTTAAATAGTACATTATAAATATTTTAAATACTAACATTTTTATAGTATGGTTTTTTATGTATTAATATTACATGTATACACAGGGTTCACCGCTGTCATTGTTGATTAAAGCAATCTTCGTACATTTGCGTACAAAATTAAAAGAACAACTTGCTTTCTTGCTTTGTTCTTTTTCGAAATTTTTTTAAACAAATAAGCATATAAACATAAAATCTGGGGGAGGGGGGGCATATACATATTTGTATTTTGTCTGTTTATCTTTGTTATTGGTATGTTTTTCTTTAAACATATATATATATATATATATATATATATATATATATATATATATATATATATATATATATATATATATATATATACAGGGTGATTCAAAAAAACGTTGACAAAATGATATGGCAGATCAGTCATTCAACAAGGATCAAAAATCACATAGGAACAGAGGGTCGCTAACGCCTGTGGAGGGCGCTAGAGCCACGAGAGGGCTTTGCGATACAAACACGAGCTGAGCAAACGTAGATTGTCTTCATTCGAGCCGTGGATGCGTTGGGCGTAACATGGCTAGTTACACGCACCGAGAAATGGCTGACATGCATTTAATTTACGGCATGGCCAACTGCAATGGACGAGAAGCCTTGCGAATGTATCGTGAGAAATATTCTGGTAGAAAGTTGCCCAGCCGCTCATTCTTTGCCACTCTGCATCGACGATTGTGTGAAACCGGCAAGCCGAGCACAAGCCGAATGCTAGTCGCCAACGAATAACTCGGACAGTTTATGCTGAAGAAAGAGTTGTCCAAGAACTCCAGCGTGATCCTTCATCGATTACAAGTGTTGTATCCCGAAACACCCATATCCCCCAAGCTACCGTCTGGCGCATTGTACACGACGAAGGACTACATCCTTATCATTTACAACGCACTGGAATCGGGAGACTACAACAATCGTATGGATTTTGCGCGGTTATTTTTGCAAGAAAGTGCTACAGACTGAAACTTCGCAGCAAGTGTTCTCTTCACGGATGAGGCTGCGTTCTCATTAGAGGGTGTGATAAACTTTTACAAACTGCATACGTGGGCGGATGAAAACCCGCATGCTACACGTCCGCACGGCGCACAACGAAAATTTTTCGTTTCGTTAACGTGTGGGCTGGCATTGCAGGAGACTGTTTAGGTGGTCCGTACATTCTCCCAGAAAGACTTAACTGTCCCATTTACCTAACATTCTTGCAAGAGGTTCTGCCAGAAATGCTGAATGATGTCCCAATGCCTATTCGTCAAAGCATTTGATTTCAGCACGACGGAGCTCGTGCACATTTCAGTACAGACGTCAGAGCGCATCTGCGGGCTACTTTTCCTGACGGCTGGATTGGTCGCGGTGGACCAGTCGCATGGCCACCACGATCACCAGACCTGTCTCCCTTGAATTTTTCTTATGGGGATTTTTAAAAGGACTAGTGTATGAAACACCTGTTGCAACGCCGGAAGACTTGGTAGGAAGAATCGCTGTGGCAGCAGGATGTGTTCAAGATACACCTGGTATTTTTGAGAAGTTGCGGCGTTCTATGCAACGTAGATGCCAGGCGTATCTCGATGCATCTGGCAAAAACTTTGAGCATCTCCTGTAGGCTCAACATTTGGCTTGCATTAGTCGCATGTGAGGGAGTAATTATCAATAAAAGGATTTGTAATGGTTTTGTTTCTTCTCTTTGTGTTATGCATTATTTTAGACGCCCTGTAGCGGCTCCGGATCGCAGTTGTGACCAATGTTCCAATGCGATTTTTGATACTTGTTGTATGACTGATCTACCATGTCATTTTGTCCACGTTTTTTTTTAATCACCCTGTATATATATATATATATATATATATTAAAAAATTTTAAACTTTTAAATATTTTTTTTTAAATTACTACAGAATCGGCGTTAATAAATAATAAGTGAAAAACTTTGAATAAACACCATAAAATGTAAGAACTTGCAACAATTGTTTCGGCTCCAAAGAAAACAAACCCTTCACTATGTGTGTTACCGTTTTGAATTGCAGCCCTCGTGCCTACAATGTTCGCCTAAAGAAGTATCGTATTTTCTTTCGATCTGAAACAATTGTTGCGAGTTTTTGTATTTTATGGTGCTTGTTGGAAGTTTTTTACTTATAGTTTGCTTTTTATTCGCCGTGCTATTACATCCATTATTAAAAGTAGTCGGACAACTAGACAAATGTTTTAATTGTGACACTTTTTCTATGATAATTTATATTATTTGCAAATTTTCATGTATTTCAGTCTAAAAAAAAAAAAACAATATAGTTTTATTATTATTATTACTTTTATTATTGTTGTTATTGTTGTCATTTAAGGTTAACCTTTAAAAAAACACATACAAATTTAAGAAATCAAGAAAATTAAACCATATAATCTCAATTCTTTTATTTAATAATCGTTTTACCTTTAATGAGCTCAATAAATGATTTATAATTTAAATAATAAAACATTCTTAAACATTTTTCTATGATAATTTTTATTATTTGCAAATTTGTATGTGTTTAAGTCTAAAAAGTTAACAACATAGATTTTTTTTCTTTTATATTATTATTATTAATATTATTATTATTATTTAATTTTAACCTTTAAAACAACACATATAAATTAAAAAAAAATCAAGAAAATTAAACCATATAATCTCAATTCTTTTATTTAATAATTATTTTACCTTTTATGAGCTCAATAAATGATTTATAATTTAAATAATAAAACAATTTTAAGCATTTTTCTATGATAATTTTTATTATTTGCAAATTTCTATGTATTTCAGTCTAAAAAGTTAACCAATTAGTTTGTTTTGTTATAATAATATTGTCAAGTTTATCTTTTAAAATAACACATATAAATTTAAGAAATCAAGAAAATTAAACCATATAATATCAATTCTTTTATTTAATAGTCGTTTTACCTTTAATGAGCTCAATAAATGATTTTTAATTTAAATAATAAAATATTTTTAAAATACGTTCTTGAGCAAATATCATAAGTTGAACAGTTTTAAAGTATTTTTCAAATATCTTAAATTTAATGAGAAACGGGCCCTATTTTAGCCCTGATAAATCAACTTTAGCTAGTTTTTAAGCACACAAAATATTGTATAGGAGAATACAGGGTGACCATAAGTAAGTTTGGTCTTTTCAGAACACTCTGTAACTGTAACTAAAATGCAAAATGAATCAAAAATTTATATATACATTTTTCACTAGATGCGCTCTAATTTTTGGCGAAAAGATTTTTTTGAACAAAACTTTCCGTTCTGAGGGAACATACATCTAAATAAAAACAAGCATTATTGTCGAAATTCTTGAAAAGTTATGTAATAAATAACTGTGGTCTATTTCAACATTTTCAAACCACACGACATTTAAAACTGTTATTCTTACATTTTTCAAAGGTTTGGTTCAAAAGTTTACACATGACAGAGGGATTACTCGTTGATTTTCCACTCCTTGACCACCCCCTTTCCCCGATCTTAATCTGTGGAATTTTTGGTTATGGAGCCATTTAGAGAGTTCGGTTTGTGAAAAACAGGTTGTAACTTTAGCTGACTTAACCCGTTAACGCCCGAATAAATTTTCCAAAATATTATTAGCAGATTATTTCGCTTATTAATTAATATAGACAACGGACAGTAAAATATATTAACTTAAATAATTCTTCTGACAGTTTTAAATTAAAAGCCTATCCTCATTTATTGACGTTTAGTGTTCTAGCGAGCAAACTTCGAGATAGAAAAACTTTGAGATAACAGATTAATTTCTTATTATATGTTGGCAAAGATCTCGAAAGTAAAGTATTATAATATATATTATTATTAAACTTGATTTAATTTAGTATACCTGCGCAAAAAGCAAATATATGTGCGACGAATGAAAATTCATAAAATGACTATCCAAATTATGAAATAATAATTAATAGTAGGCACATAAAACTTTCAGGGATCATTTAGAGTGACGCTATAAACTGTTACTAAAAAGCAGAAAACATTCCAAGAAACCACAAAAAATATTTATTAGCTGCCCTAAAATGAGGACACTGGACGCTAACGGGTTAAAGGTCCGTATAACGTTGCTTGTGTGGAGGACCACTGGCGATCAGCTGTGATCAGCTGTTGAGCACACTGTTCATTGGCTGCAGATTTTACGACTTGATGATGGGGCCCACGTTGAACAATATGATATCCTTTGATAAACATTCTGTAACTTCTAACAAATAACAATTAAATCTGTAATAAAAAATTTGTTTGTATTAAAATTTTCAGCTTGTTTGTATTTTGATGTAAATCCCTTCTGAACTAAAATGAAAAAAAAAATTATTTATTTACTGCCGAACCTTTGAGCGCATCTTTTAGATGTCTATATACAAATTTTTAATTCAATCTACGTTTTAGTTACAGCTACAGAGTCCTCTGAATAGGCCAAGTTTAATTATGGTCACCCTGTATATATAGTGTAACTCTTATTATAATTCATACGGCTGTCAGAACGGTAACTTTTGATGTATTATTTTGCAATAATATGTATTATTTTGCAATTATTTTGCAAGAATTTCAGCAAAATGTTAATAAAATAATTACACATTTTTTTTTTTTAATGTTCTTTTTATTTTTTAATTCAAACGGGCAGAGCATATAAAAAAATATAAAGCACATAATGATTATTAAAGTACGGGAATATTTATCATAATTGTATGTAGTTTTATGTCTCTTTAAAAAAAAAAAAAAAAAAAAAGAGGAGATAGAGATGTACCGGGTAGGATTTATCTCCTCCATTAAAAACGCGTTTTTAATTATTTCGTTAAAATAGTACTTATTTTTATGATAGAGATAGAAATAATATTTTTAGTACAGCATTGAGATTTTGATTATATCTATCATTTTAAGATTTTACTTATATCGACTATTATTAGATTTTTATTTAATTTAAATAGTATTAATTATTAGATAATTTATGAAAATGGATATGCTTATTTTATTGTAATATGAATTTTTAACATGACTGTTCCATTTTTTACTATTGCTAATATTCATTATGATTTTGGTCGCATTATTTTGACTAACTGATGGGAAAATGTTGCGCATATTTCGCATGTGGTATTTGTAGTGTATTTTATGTATTATTCCGTATATTACTTATGTTATGCTATTTAAATTTCTTAACACTTGATATTTATTGAAGAAAGTTCCTTGATATATATAACTGCATTTATCTATTGAGACAATGACATTAAAAATTATACATTGCTAGTCTACTATTTATTATTAGTGTGCTGCTGCTCATTATATATATATATATATATATACAATACATATATATATATATATATATATACATATATATATATATATATATACAGGGTGATAAGATACATCTGCAACAAACTTACAGAAAATGCATTGGGCATAAAGACGATTCGGAATCACATAGCAATATAGGGTCGGAAGTACAATCGTAACGCGATAGGGAGGTTGTTAGGGAGTGTAATTATTAACTTGGTTGGTTGGTTGGGTTTTACGTCGCACTAGTGCTGCGCAGATAGGCAATTGGCGACGATCTGGGACTCACCCCTAGAGGTGATCCGGAGACATGCCATCGCAATTTTAATCTTCCACGGAAGGTATAATTTTTGATGGGACATGGAGGACATTGCGGCGACGACAGATTTTACGTGCACCAGCCACCATTAGTGCACACGATGGTCTTTGGTAGGCTCGAGTACCGAACCCGCAATCTTCCAATTACGAGGCCGGCGCTCTACCGCGGCCCTGTAATTATTAGGAAACACATAATTTATTTTAAGCTTTTGGCCTTTAAATGTCATTTCAGGATCCCCATATATAAGTTATTTCAGTTATAACACTTTTGCTAGAGACTGTTAAAAGTTTTCATGAAAGTTCTCTTAACTCTTGTGTACGTAAAATCCACGGTATTTGACCAAGCCCCCTGTTTTTTGTTTTCTTGATATTTTAGAATATTTGAAAGTAACAATCAGCATTCTACCATTTAAAATGTATTAAAAAATATCAGGTGAATGAAAATGTCTATCATTCATATGCTTATTTTAACATAAGTGTCTTGAATTCAATAAAAATTGGTACCATGTGGGTGTGTTTTTAAATAATTATAAAATGGCTAAAAAACACTCAATCTGGTTAGGATTGCATTTCTAACCCTGCATTGCTATGTGATTCCGAATCGTCTTTGCGCCCTCTACATCTCCTGTAAATTTGTCAGGCCTTAGCGAATCATCCTGCATATAATCCAGTGTCTGTAACCATGTGGGTGAAAATGCAATATTTTTAGATTTATCTAATAATATATCTATGAAATGTTCATTTTATCTTTATTTATTTTTAATGCTTGTATTGTCGCAAGATAGGGTCATACACGGTGTTTTTTTTTTTTTTTTTCTTTTAGCTTTAGCAATTTTTCAAGTCTTGCGATATTCTACTTTACGTAAGACTGTATGTCCCATACATACTCTCTAAAATTTCTGGAGTGAGAATCTCTCTCCTTAAAAAAGTGACCCCTATTTTGACACCAATTAAGGTGAGAAAACAATATTATCACTCTGGAAAATGTGACACTTCTCACTTTTGTGAAAGAGTGACGTATAGTCACTCTGTCACAAAGAGTGAGGTCGTCATCTATTGCAAGATGAAACTTTTGTAGAGTGAGAAATTGCTGGCGCCATCTGGTTATCATATTTCGAACGAAATATGAAGGACTATTTCCGAACGATCTCATGTATCTATTTGTTTAACAGAACGTATTGAAGATTTTTGAAGGATAAAAATAGAAAATAATTATGTTAAAAGATAGTTTGGTAAATTATTTTTTCTATACGATTGACAAAATCGAAGTAATATTATTAATGGAGAATCGAAAATCACAGGAAACATAACGAAATTAGTCTTAGAAAGTAAATAGTTTTATTTAGAAATATATAAGGTATAAAAGAAAATATCAATGCAAATATTTAATGCACAACGCCTTAAAATCTGTAACAGTTTATATTTTTATTATATTTATTGACAGCTAACACATGTGAAATATTCAAAAATTTGGCTATAATATTTTACTAATATTTAAAATCAACAGCAAGTTTTATACTTCTGAACAGGCGACTTATTCAGGAAACTCTGTAGATTTGTATGCGAACAGTTATTTTTTTTTTATTTTTTATTTTTTTTAAACATGTACACTTGAGTAACTTCTTTTCCGCATAAGCTACTTTAAATGACTTCTTGTCATTAAGATTTTTTTTCAAGTATACAGCTTTTAAAATAATTCTAATTTTAGCAATTTCAAAATAATCTAAATTTTAAAATATCCTTTAGAATTCTTTAATTTTATATTGTTGATAAATGAAGTAAAAATTTAAAAATATGATTGATCACGTATGAGAATGACTTAATAATGTAAATTAAGCAGCTTGTATATGTGCTCAGTGGTTCAGTGGATAAGATACTCGCTTGCTACGGAAACGGCCTGGGTTCGATTCCCGACAGTTCCAAACTGCATTCTTTGCACCGTTGAATTGGAGTCGATTCGCCAGGTGAAATGAAGCAACATCGTCTAATATACACAATTTTTTAAGGAAAAATAAACTGTCATATTCTTTAAATTGTTCTGAATAATCTCACTCTTAATAAAGAGTGAGAAATCTCACTCTTTCGAAAAGAGACTTTTCACTCTTTAGAGGTTGGCTCCATTTTGGCATGTTCAAAGAGTGACATACCACTCTTTGAGAGTGAGATCTCACTCTTTATATTTTAGAGAGTACTTGCCAATATCCTAATTAATATTCCGTAGTGCTACTAGTCCCGCACTTTTTTTTCCCTCCAGTAAATTTTTAGAGTAATATTCTCCAAATGCAATTACAATTAGAAAAAAGAAAAATACTCTAAAAAAATATTTGTGTGAAAAAATAAAAATAAATAAATAAATAAATGAAAATGCGGGGCTGAAAATACTACGGAATTAATTAGTATGTTTGCAAGTACGCCCATATTGAGGAATTCTTCAAATATTGAAGATTTTTCCACTCATTAAATTCCTTATTTCCTTCTTCTTTTTAAATTTGTTATGGTCCTCTTAAATATTAATTAAATCTAGATGATAAACTCATTCTTTTTAATCTCGTTGGTTCTATTAATTCATCATTTGCAAGAACGGGTTTAATCTATCACTTTAGCGTGAGTATTATAAGTCATCTTTAATTTACTAATCATGGCTTTACTTATTTAATTCTTTTGGGTGAAACTGCTATTAATAATAAACCTCTTGTATGCTAAATGTTTCTATTATTTAGAATTATATATAGTAAAATATTTCTTTTGTCAAAAAGTGCTTATGATTCATTACTATCAGAAATTTCAGTGAGAATAAAAAGTCAGGAGCGAGTCATTGATGCATTAGATTTTTTCACATATCCGAAAAAAATCTTCTATTCTGATTAATTAGTTTTTGTCAATCACTGTCTATGTGATTCCTGCGTGTAAGATTATACAAATAAAAATAACATATAATACTTCGAAAAACACAAAAATAACAAAGAGTTTAATATAAAAAATGATCATGAGCAGTTCGAATGTGTTATTTGAGTACGAGTATATGTCTCTAAATAATAAGGCAATGAACCTTTTTAACTATTATTTATGCATTTATATATATATATGTGTATTTTAACTGAACGTGATTGACGTTTACTGTTAAAACATTCAAACATAAATAAAATTTTATTTTTATTTCAAAATTTTTCCAGATATTTCTTTAATGTAAAAATAACACAAAAATTGTAAGATAAAAATGTCAAGAGCTAGTGATTGATGTATTAAATTCTTTCTCATGTCTGAAAAATTCTGTTATTCTGAGATTAACTAGATTTTGTCAATCACTGTCTGATGTAACTGACAGTATGATTTCAGCGTGTAAAACTACACTGCTAAACAGTAGCAGAGAATACTTAAAATAAGTCAGAAATAACAAAGTGTCTAATTAAAAAAAAAAAAAAAAGAAGAAGAAGAAAAGAAGAAGAAGAAGAAGAAAATTAACGTTATCTAGAGCAATTCGATTGTGTTATTTAAGTGCGAGTGTCTCATAATACGGCAATGAATACTTTTAACTATTATTTACATATTCGTGTACATATATAAACACACTCATATATATATTAACTGGGCGTCTTTTACGTTTATTGTTAAAACATTAAAAAATATATAAATTTTAATTTAAAATTTTTTCAAGATTTCTTTTTTAGGGGAAGGTAGGGTACCTTGGACCTATTTTGACTTTTCCAATTTTAATTTATTAATTATTCACTAAAACTGAATACAAACAGCTTTTTTAAATATTTTATGGTGTTATATACAACATATATTTATTCTAAAATTTTATTAAAATTATATCAATTATAATATTTAAAAAAAAAAAAAAAAAAAGTACAATTAGGTTCAAGGTACACCACTGCAGTGTTGCCAGATTGGGGACTTTTTTTATTCAATACCACCAATAATTTTGAGAAATGATATTTGGTATACCTAAAAGACGATTAATCTTCGAAGTGATTAGGGAACAGTTACAATTAAAATTTGTTAGTGGATATTGAATAAAAAACGTCTGGCAACACAGCACCACTGTTACTGTACCTTGGACCTCTTGGTACAGAAAAACTCAATTTTAAGTAAGAAAATCTATTTATGAATCAATTACACACATATGAATTCAAATAAACATTTTTTTTTTTTTTCAAAATTATTAATCTGCCATAATCTTCTTTGAGTTCATAAGTCTACTTTGAGTCTAAAAAGCAGAAAATATTAAATATTAACTTTAAAAAGTCTACATTAAGTCATATTGTGATTATTGGTAAAAATCCTCTCACTTATTTATAATCAATATTGTAATTCGATAAGTCAGTTCCGAATGTTAATTTTGGAGCTCATTTCTGATCCACCACACAATATGAACAGTCCAAGTTACACTACTTGTGTTGGGTTCAAAGTACACCACTCTGTTACTAAAAACGAAATTTCTAATCATGATGTTCGGGTTGGGCTTAACTCGATTACAAGCATATGGTGTTATAGTTAGAAAGCTACTTCATGATGCATAACACTCATTTCAGAATATACACTGTATGTGGGGTATAGAAACACATAAACTATCTAAGAAAAATTCACTTTTGCAAGGTGAATTTACTTTTTCAAGAACACTTCCAAACAAACATAGATTACTTCACTGAGACCCCTAACAGTAAATATTTTAACTGCATGTGATATTGTTTATATATCTAACTAAATAGAGCTAGAAATAGCATAGGTCCGAGGTACACTTATGTCCAAGGTACACCACTTTCCCGTAATGTGAAGATAATACATATTCGAATAACACAGAAATAACAATGTGTCTCTCTCTTTTATATATATATATATAAAGGTTAACGTTGGATCTAGTGCAGTTTAGTTGTGTTATTTGAGCGCGAGTACCACTTAGCAATAAGGTAATGAATATTTTTAAGTAATATACATGTATTCACATATTTTATTTATCGCACGTTATTTACGTTTATTGTTAAAACATTCAAACTTAAATGAAATTTCATTATAATTTCTTTTTTCAAGATTTTTTTCTTTTAGTGTGAAGATAACTCAAATTCGACCTACACAGAAATAACAATGGGTCGATTTTATTTCTTTTAATGAAGATTAACGTTTAATCTGGAGCAATTTGGTTGTATTACTTGCGCACGAGTATCGCTTAAAAATAAGGTAATGAATATAATACAATGTTTTTATTAACTCGCTTTCTTGTTTGTTTTTCCAGTACAAATCTTGCAATCGATTTTTAACTAACTTAACGACTAGCTAGACATTTGAAACTTTTAGAATAGCTCAGAACACGATGAAAATGCCTCCATTTAATACTTTTATTCAACTAATAAATGCTTGAAATTTTCTTATAATTGCTCTCTTTGTTACGCATTTGATCATTTTCTTTCATGTTAATGAGATAATTCATAAAATTGTCAAGTTTATATGAATCAACAAAAAAAAAAAAAAAAAAAAAAAAAAAAAAAAAAAATGTGGTACATAAAAAGTTCTTTTTATCTTGGAATTATTTAACTATTATTCAGGTATTCATATACTTTATTTTTTACACATCATTTACGTTTATTGTGAAAACATTCGAACTTAAAAGAAATTACATTTTAATTTAAAATTCATTTAATTTTTTTTTCTAACTATGTCAATAACAAAATAATTCAGAAATTTCAAACTTTTTTTTTTTTTTTTTTTTTTTTTTTTTTGTAAATAATGTTTGCATTATTATTATTATTATTATTTTAGGCAGAAAACATTTAAAACGCGAAAATAATTTAATAAATACAAAAAATATTTAAAATATTAAAAATAAAATGTATTTAAAATATTCAGGAAAATTTTCTGTTTACTTTCTAATCTTATTCTTGAGGTAGTTATCATCCCAGTTTACTTAATGCTTATGTGGAACGAACAAGTACTTTTTAATATTTTATCATCAAAGTAGAAAATTCTGCAGCGACCGAATGTTAAAATCAAATATTTAAAAGTCATTCTTTAAACTAAAAGAATTTCTGTTTGCAGTTAAAATTAATTATTTATTTCGAATATCTAACTAATTTCAGTTTGGTTTCTTTTTCCCCTATTTTGAGTACATGTAGTTCTTTAATTTTTAAATTTTTAACTTAAGGTTAGATTATATGTCAAAAGTTATTTTAGAGAATGTTAAATTTAAAAATGTTTAAGAAAATTTCTTGCTTAATATATAATTTTCTTTTTACAAAATTTATTATATTTCATAGTTGACAATTCTGCCTTTTTTTGTTCGGAGAATTTCCACCAGGATTTCACTTTAATATATATATATATATATATATATTTTAATTTTTCATAGATATTTAGCATGCCATTTTTCAGTAAAAAATATTCATAAAAAAAAAAAAAAAAACTAATTAAAATTTTTGAATTATTTGCAGCTGTGATTTTTACATATTTTAAATATCTTACATAATCCGTAAGTTTCTTCTTCTTATTATTTTTTTAGATGCTTCTATTATAATTTTTTTTATAACAATTTTTTTTATAACAATTTAAAAAAATTAAAATCCGTTTTAGTATTTTAAAAGCGGTCTATGCCCATGTTGTATGGAATTTAAAAAATAATTATTATTTTCAACATTATATGCTGAAATTAGTAGCATTATTTTGAATCTACTAACAACATCAAAATATGCATTTGAAAAAATTCTCATATAAGCATAATTCTTGGTATTTATTTAAAATTATTGAAAAGCAGAGCAAGCAAAAATATGTAAAGATTCATTTTTTAATATTAATATCTTCTTTTTTTCGTTCTATATGTTTATTTTGTGTAATACATTAGCACGTATAAAAATTATAATTTAATTTAGATATATTATGAGAATTTTTGTAAAAATACTTAGAAAAGAAATATAAATTAATATGGTGATATTTATATTTATATATTTATATTTATTTTAATTTTAGTATTATTATTATTAATGTGACTAACAGGAATATTTAAAAATACTTTTAATATATGCACGAAAATCACTTATGATTAACTACATTAAGAAATTCCACAGTTTGTTTTTTCATGCACAAGATGGCTATGAAATAACTTCCACTGTTTCAAAGTAGGGGAGACTGGGGTACAATGGATCATGGGATAAAATGAACCAACCCTATTATTGATTCTATTTATTTATTTCTATGTTTCGTTATTTGGCACATAGATAACAGCACTGCAGTTAGGTATCTAGCAACTTCATGCTTAATTGATAATTTAGACATTTTATTCCAGAATATTAGTTTGTGACAGCCAAAAGTAAATATATTTAGTTAAGCATTTTTTTTTTTCTCTTCATCATTCAAGAATTATGATCTAGAAGAGGTTATTCATCACAATAAAGAGCTAAGGTCATCTATTATTATATTTAATCTAATTAAAATATTTTTTTTTTTTTAATATTTTTTTTGTTTTTTAAACATTCGTTGTCAGAGTTTCACATGGGGTAAAATGGACCAGCAAAAACTGGGGTACAATGACAATTTTATCCCAATTCTCTGTCATATATGTTTTTTAATTTGAACATTATATGTACAATTAAGAATTAATAAACTGATTAACAAAAATCTACATTTTTGAAGTGTTATCTATAAATTATACTTACAAATTTCAGAGTTAACCTTAATTAGATCTATTATATCTTCATAGATAAATAATCAAGCTATTTACTTTGAGGATTTTTCCCTATTTATTTCTAATAAACATTCAGTTACTTTTGAATAATAATATTTTCAAATAGTTATATTTCAATTTTTAATGCTAATAAAATAAAAGTGGAAGATAATTTTTCGTCAAAAATTTGAGGAAAAGGACGGTTTTACATTTTGTTGGCTTAATCACAGAAATAAATGATAAAGAATCGGTTTCGGTGAGATTCATGCAACGAAAACCCAATAAAGATATTTACATTTCTCTTGAAAGTGTTGACGAATATAGTGAAAATTTTCAAAATATTGTAATGATGAGTCTTTCAGACCTTACAACTTCACAAGAAAACAGCAGACTTTCAGTGACACAAAAATCTTTTGGTTTATGATTTTCTAATTTTAATGTTCATTAATTACATTATTTCTTTGAATATAAAACATAAATGAACAAATATAATGTATTCTACATTTTGTACTACGTATTTTAACACACTACATTAACATACTTTTTAAATTTTACCTGTGGTCCATAGTACCCCTTGCCATGGACTATTTTACCCCGGGTTTGGGGTTAAAAGGGTCCAATCTGTCAATTTCTATTAAATATATATACATATGTATATTAAAAAAAGCAAGTATAATTATTACTTTTGACTTAATGCAATACGAATCCTAATATATAGGTAATATGCACACACATTATACACACATTTCCACAGCTGAAATCATAACTTTATGAGCAAGCACTTATAATTAAGAAAAGTGGGCCATCTTACCCCAGTCGCCCCTACTTATGAAATCGAATTTCCTATCTAGATTGCAAATGACACAGGAAGAAGATTTTCATAAAAAAAGAAAAACTTTTTATATACCATGATTTTAAATTTTCTGAGGAATCATTAATAAAATACGCGAGAATTAAAAATAATATTTAAGCAATATTTAAGCACGTGGACTCAGTTAAGTGAAATAATAATAATAGAAAAAAAAAAAGTTGGTTTTAAAAATAAAATATTGCTCGTTTTAGAACAACGTATATTGGCATCGTTAACTACATTAGCACATATCAATGTGTATAAAATCTATAAAGGGAAAATGACGTCAATTTTTGTGAGATGCATAATTTAACTTTTTATAATTTTTTAACGTTTACGTTGAATTAAATGTATTTATTTTTATGTCGAAAGAAGAGGAACTCGTGTTTTTTTTTTTTTTTGGCAACAATTAAATTATAGCTAATATTTTACTGGCTACTTTATTGCTATTAAGAGCTTATTATTTTCATATTTTATATAATTAAAAGAAAACTGTTCGGAAATTCGAAAATCTGACTTCGAACTATTGTGTTGTCACCGAGATCTGAGCTTCTATGAAAGTTTCAAATATCTAGCTAGTAGGGAAGTTAGTTAAAAATAGATTACAAGATTTCTACCGGACAAACAAACAAAATGAATCGAAGTTTATAAAAACATAGTAAATAATCTGGTGTGTCACTCACACGACTTTCTTTTACCCTGAAATTTAATATATAAATACAGGTTGGAGATTAAGAGGTAAGATAACGGTGTTATGTAAACTTATGTTAAACAGTTCAAATTAGGCTTCGGAAAACTTTTATATGATAATTAATTCTGTGTGAGGAGGGCTACCGCCCCCTCAACCCCCCGTTTCATGAATGCACCTAGATTTATATAAAATTTGATTCGGTTATTAAAAAATAATTCTGTTTTTAAAAAATAATTTCTTAAAATTATTATTAAAAAAAAATATTTTATGATAATGCAGACGATTTCGATATTAGAGAAGTAGTATTTTATTTAATGCGCTAACTGCAATAGAGACAGTGTCCGGAGATGAGAGAATTCGTGTAGAGCCGCACCAGATTGTAAAAATGTGAGAAAAATGGCGGCTTTGGCCTTTCTCACTGTTTTGTGAGGTCTAACTGGAACGTTTCCGGCTGCAATCTTTAAGAGACAGTATCCGGAGATGAGACAAGTCGTGTAGATCCGCACCAGATTGTAATAACATGAGAAAAATGGCGGCTTTGGCCTTTATCACGGTTTTGTGGGGTCTAACTGCAACGTTTCCGGTTGCAATCTTTAAGAGACAGTGTCTGGAGATGAGAGAAGTCGTGTAGAGCCGCACCAGATTGTAAAAACGTGAGAAAAATGGCGGCTTTAGCCTTTCTCGTAGTTCTGTGAAGTCTAACTGCAATAGAGACAGTATCCGGAGATGAGAGAAGTCGTGTAGAGCCGCACCAGATTGTAAAAACGTGAGAAAAATGGCGGCTTTTGCCTTTCTCATGGTTCTGTGAAGTCTAACTGCAATAGAGACAGTATTCGGAGATGAGAGAAGTCGTGTAGAGCCGCACCAGATTGTAAAAACGTGAGAAAAATTGCGGCTTTGGCCTTTCTCACGGTTTTGTGAGGTCTAAGTGCAACGTTTCCGGCTGCAATCTTTAAGTGACAGTGTCCAGAGATGAGAGAAGTCATGTGGAGCCGCACCAGAATGTAAAAACGTGAGAAAAATGGCAGCTTTGGGCTTTCTCACGGTTTTGTGATTTCTAACTGAAATAGAGACAGTGCCCGGAGATGAAAGAAGTCATGTAGAGCCGCACCAGATTTTAAAACAATATACAGTATATAATTATTAACGCTTCACATTAGCAAGTTAATTGTATAATACATTATTTGTATCATACAAGGATGGAAAGCGTTTGCTGATGATGACGCGAATTCAATGATTTTTGTTCACCCAAAAGTGCTCAACGCGCCTAAAGAAGTTTTCACTTCAAAAAATACGGTTTTTCTTCTAAATTTTTTTTTTTTTTTTTTCGTTAAAAGTAAAAAAAATCGATAACTTTGTTTTAAATTATCGCAGATCGATGGTTCATTCGTTTTAAAGGTATTGACGAGCTCTTTTTAAAGATACCCATCATGAAAATTTACTCCCCTCGAGGGGGGACTTCTCCCCCCCCCCAGGGGAGGAGGCGAGACTCCTACATCCACAAATTTTTTTTTCCCAGTTTACTATCTCTATTACAAAATATATATATTCGTTTCATTTGGTTTAGTGCAGTCTATAGACGTTAAACTCTACTTACCTGCAATTTTCCCCATAGACGTAATGTATTAGAATTCTCTTGATTGTCCCTGTACACGAACCATTTGCTTAATCTTAACGAAAAGCTTACTGTAGCATCTATATATGATACACATTTAGAATACCAAGTTTGGAATATCTGCTACTATTTGTTCTTGAGATATGCTGATAACAGACAGACACATCCACAGACGCACAGACACGCAGACACACAGACATACACACAGACCATTTGCTAAAAACATGATTTTCGTATTCAGGAGACCTCAAAACGTGTAAATATAACAAAATCTCGCGTTCGAAAATTTGAGCCAAAAACAATACTTTCTCTACCTTACGGTAAGAGAAAGTTAAAATGCTAATTATCACTGATAAGTGATTTTGATTTTATCGCCGTACTGAGAAATTCGACCATTTTATGTAGATCATGCAAATTGACTGACGCTTACGTGACAATATCTCCCCTCATAACTTTATATGTGCACTTTATATATTCATAACTCAATATTACGGCTCCACCTTTTTTTCTGATACTTTTACCAATATATTTATAAAGGAATTTTCACCTTAAATGACCTTGTAGACATACTATAGAAGATTGCTGCATGAAAATAGTGGCAGAATAGTTAGGGAGGGAAATGAATCTTTGACTTGCACACTTTTAAGAAGTGAAGTCAAACATTGAGTAAGAATTTCATAAATTAACTCATTACTTGCAATGAAGATTGATCTTACTTTACATCAGTGAAAATTACTGATATAACTATTTTACACCAGAGAGAACAATTCTGCAGAAGCTTTTAAAAAGTTTGGAATTTTCAAAAAAAAAAAAACGTAAATATTCAATATAAATTGACGTTGAGAAATATGATTAATAATCGAGAAAACTTGATCTCTAAGAATTAATTGTAGCGGAGGAGAAAAAGCTCCGCTGTTTTTCTATTGAAAAATGAATGTATGCTAATTAATAAGTTCCTATATCTTTTAGGTTTTCACATACAAGGCTGCAAAAGTGGGTAAAAAATGGAAATTTTCAAAATTTGTGTACTACAAATATGCTCGTATAAACTATCCATTAACAAACATTTCTTCTCAAATGTTCGTCAACGCGAAGACTAAAAACAAAACCGGCATTCGTGGAATATCTCGCTTAAGCAATATACTGTATATCAGGTCTGTAAGAAATTGTATAAAGGTGAGTCACTGTATAACTGCCAATTAAATCTTATGGTAAACGCTGCGTTTCTACGCTCAAAAGATCAGTTGTGTGCAATAGCTAACTATAAAAAATTAAAGAAAAAAACGATTTCCACACTATTATTTCCTGCCAGAATACAAATAAACAATAATTAGCATTTGAATATATTACAGGGAGATGCGACTCATTTTTGTCTGAATGGAGGCATCTCCCTGTAATATATTCAGGGAGATGCCTGAATTACAATGTTTGAATTACAATTGGTCCTTACGTCAATGCTCACTGCTTTCAATTATTATTATTTATTTATTTATTTATTTTTTGACGATATAACTATATCCAGAGATGCCAACCTAATCCGGCAATTTGCATATATCGCCCCTTTTCCTACACCACTTAATTTTTAGAGTAATTCTCTTCAAATACAGTTACGATGAATTAAGAAAACAAATACTCTAAAAGTTAAGTGATGTAGAAAAAGGAGCGGTACTAACAATTTGCCGGATTAGGTTGGCAACTCTATATGTATATAGTACTTATAGACATATAGAGAAAATTTTAAGATTCTAGAAATTTTAAGATTCTATTATAAAATTGGTTACATAATGCATAAAAAACCATTGTATTTTGAAAAAGAGACTATGCGACTAACTTCCTAATAAAATCTCATATTTTTAAGAATACTAATAAGTATTTGGACACTTTCGAATTAAGATGTTATGTAAAATATTTAGAAAAGTTGTTTTAGGAATCATCTTAAAACTTTCGTAGTGTAAAGATCATGTTATACCTTATACGCATTTCAGCAATAGGTTTGTCCAGAATAGAAAAAGGGGACCAATAAAAATTAAACAGAAATTAAAATATTTTGAATCCCTGTGCAAAACGTAATGCTTTAAATGCGTTTTGGCTGTAGCATGCGATTATGAGGATTTTTCGAATTATCTGTAAACATTTTTATGGCGCTACCGCTTATATTCAGGGAGGGACAGCGATTTCTTAAAAAAATAAAAAATAAAATACCACTTTTTAAATTATAACACCTAGGGTATTAAATCCACTGCAAAGACATTTTCAGGAAACTTAGCGTATTACATTAGACACAATACGCTGCAATCAGAATGCAAAAATGTTAAATATATTAAGAAATATGAGCACTTTTATTAAATAAATTTTAATTACGTATGCGCAAACTTAAAAAAAAATTTCATTTGCATAATTTACTAGCCAAAGTATTGAGCTACGTATACGAAAACACAAACAGATATCGTATAATATCAAAAAGTTATTAGAGACAGAATAAACAGAATTTGAGTTCCGTTTAGAATAAAAGCTAGAGTCATTCCTTGACAAATCAACACTAAAAGATGAATTTTTAACCTGCCCCCCTTAGATTTTTATGAAATTGCGCTCATTTAGTTGTTCTATTGAAAAATGAATGTATGCTAACTCATAAGTTCCTACCTCTTTTAGTTTTTCACATACAAAGCTGCAAAAATGGGTAAAAAATGAAAAATTTCAAAATTTGTGGACTAGAAATGTGCCCGTATTTTATTATCTAAATGACTTAGAGATATAAAAATTATATCACAACAAAGCTTGTAATACAGGCTTTAAAATAATATATCACATGCGCATATTTAATTTTCTTTTTTTCAATTCAAAGTAAAATATTTTGACCTTTGACCTTTAATATCTCAAAATGTACCTATTTAAAATTCTTTTAAAAATTACATGTTATTCTTATGATTATGTCTATAATTATTGTGAGTTTCAGCATGGAATGGCCATGGGATGACGATATTTAATTAAAATGGAGTCTTGCGTTAATATTTGTACAAAAAAAAAAAAAAAAAAAAAAATCTGCAACTTTAATGAAATATACAATGTAAGTAAAACTTGATTGCAACTTTCAGTTATTCGCATTCAATATTTGTACCCTACCTATCAAAGATTAGTGATAACTGGTAACTAGGTTCTGTCTAAATAAATGGAAGAGAGAAAAGAAAATAGCGGCCTTATAACAAGTAGAATAATTTTTAGGTTTTCATTATTATTATTAACATATTGTTTTCATTATTATTATTAATATTATGCATCAATGAAAATTAATTTAGTGAAGATACATAAAAAAGAAAAAAAAAAGGTTAGTCTTCCGCTATTTAAAGGGGGATTTTAAACAAGTCAATGATGAGTATCTGGACATTAAAATTGGATTTTTTACATTTGCAGAAGTAAAACCAAAAAAACTGCATTTTGCTGTCGAGCAAGTAGAATGTATATTTGTCTCTGTTTGTCATATGTATGAAAAGGTTAAATTAATGCTGATTTATTACAATTTGTATGAACTGAGTAAAGAAGAAAAAATCAATGAAATCTATACAATAAAGGAATAAGTTTTGTCAATTTTTAATCCCCATAACTGCCATTGGTAGAACTTACGCACTATCTCCGGAAAAAATATTAATTGCTCGTGCATCTTTGAAAAAAAAAAAAAAAACTGTAAATATTGTTCATCACTGTGAAATGCCTCAAAACTAAAGTCTTTTATTTATTTATTTTTTTTTAAGACAAAATGAAAAAGGGATGTTTTCTTAATATTTTTTAATTATTTTAAATTCAGATTTTAATATAATTGGAAGTGGTTCATATTTTCAGTTTATTAAATAGCAGAGCTTTAAGATCCCCTTCATTACCACCACACACACACAACAGTACTAGCTAATATCTAGTGTTTAAGTCTTAAATTGTTGCACTTAGCAGCGCATTTAAAAAGAATGCTCAACAAACAGATTAACATTTCAAAACTGAAAACTTACATTAATAATAATAATAATAATATCATGTAGTTATTAAATACATAAAACATATTAATTAACTATTTCCCCTTCAGGGAATTTCTAACATGCTAATTTGGCCCATCTAAATGAAATCATAAAATATTTTATATACACTTTCAGTAGAAAAATACTGATTGAAGGTTGTATTTTTATTTATAACTCTTCATCCCATGGCCTCCCATGTTGAAACTCATAATAATTATAGAAAATAAACGTAAGAATAACATATACACTGTAAACGTAAATGTCTTAAATTCAGTTTAAAAAGTGTCTTAAATGGATGGTCATTTTTTAAGTGAAAAAAAAAAGTGTCTTACTTTTTAAGACACCTTTTTGCATCAGAAATTAAGATATTGCAAGTGTCTTAAAACGCCGCCATGTTTTAGGCTTAAAAACACCGCCATGTTAGGCTTAAAAATACTACCGTTTTTAAGACTTTTTAATAAATATATAAACAAATAAATATGGCGTGCTATTATGTTTTTCTGTTAAAAATATATTTTATAATTGTTTAGAGCATTAATGAAATATTTATGTAAAAAAAAAGAAAGTCCCATTTTCCAGCGTTGGGATTCGAACTCAAACTGGCTAAGGAAACCGAAACCTCGAGCCAAGCATCGTCGGAGTGAAGCATTTACCAATCACGCTGCCGTCGAATACAGCAAAATGTGTTTTTATGATATAATATACTGCAGTATTCGTGAAACTAATCGTAGTGTTATGTTTTATTTCTAATTTCTTGCCATAAAACTATTGATAGTATGGTATCTTAAACTTAATAAATATTATTATCTTAAATTTCATATTTAGAGGACCAGAATTTTTTAATAATTCATAACAAGTATGTGAAGATTTCAACCCTCGATGATAACGATTTCTTTCCTTAAAGTGATATTTAATTAAAAACGAACTGTAATCATGAATACAGGAAAAATTTGTAGTTTTACATTTAGATGTAGGTGAATTTGTGAAAGAAAAAAGTTTTTAAATGAATAATAATAAGAAGACAGAAAGAAAAAAAATATATATGCACAAATTATTCATGATTGTTCAATTATAATTTCAGTGTCTTCTCTACAATACAAATTACTTGCTACATCCGTTTCCACACTTTTTCTTTTAATATAAGAAAGCTTTAAAGACAAAGATTTTTTTTTTTTTTTTTTAAACACAATAAGCTTTGTGTCTAAATATGTTGTTTATGAATTGTGTTAAAGATAATAGCATGCAAATATAATTCATATCCCTAGAGTATTATTCCATAAAAATATAATTTCCTAGAGCTACCATAATTTAAGTAGTTTAAAAGCTTATTATATAAAATAATAATTTATTTATTGAATGTGGAAAGAAGTAGGATAAGCATTTTTCTTAAATTAGATTCCGTATGAAAAACTTTCTAAGTAGTGCAAGTGTCTGAATTTCTAAAGTGTCTGAATTTCTAAAGTGTCTGAAAATTCAAACGCGTTTTGCTGTCTGAAAATTCGCGAATTTACGTGTTTCAGACATTTTTGTGTCTGAATTGATATTTCAGACATATTTCTGTCTTAAATTAAAATATCTATAACGTCTAAGGTACATTTTAAGACATTTACGTGTCTTAAATGCCGTTTCAGTTGTTTTTATGTCCTACTTTAAGACCCTTTTATTTGCAGTGTAATCTTAAAAAAAAAAAAAAATGTTAGATATTGAATTTAAAGGAAAAATGTTTGACGTTAAAATGAAACATTTTAAAAATATATCCATGTGATGTATCATTTGAAAGCAAGTATTATAAGTTTTCTAATTATACCAATCTTATATCTCTACGTTATTTAGAAAACAAAATATGGGTACATCTGTAGTAGTAAGGTTTAGAAAATTTGCATTTTTTACCCGTTTTTTGCAGCCCTGTATATCAGAAACTAAAAAAGGTAGGGAATTATTATTTGGTATACATTTATTTCTCTATAGAACAAATAAATGAACCCAGTTTCATAAAAATCTGAAAGGGTTTCTAGATGTGTTTATTTGACATCTAATGACCCCTATAAGTGAATTAACTCACATGTTTATTTTGATTCAATCAATGCACAATGGTAAAACAGTGTTCTCTGATTGTAAATAAATATTGATAAAACTACCTATCATCTTTTTTTTTTTTTTTTGAGAAGTACAGAAATTCTGTTGATTCTATCTCTCATATATTTTTGAAATTACGTGATATTGCTTGGGACTTTCATATAAGTAGCTGAGTACTTTTGGCTATTAAATTACGCAAAAGAACTTTTTTTAAGCTTGCGCATGCGTAGTTAACAACTATTTAGTATAGATATGCTCATATTTTATAAGATAATTAACACTTATGCATTCTGATTGCAGTATGTTGTATCTAATATAGAATGTCAAATTTCTTAAAAATGACTCTGTACTGGCTTTAAGACCCTCTACGAGATACAATTAAAAAACTGGATCTTTTTTTTCCTTCTTTTTTTCTTTTTCATTAAAATAAATAAATAAATAAAATAATAATATTATTATTATGTACCCATGAATATATGTGTCATTGGTACATATTATTATTATTATTATTATTTTATTATTTTTTTTTTTTATTTATTATTTTTTTAAAAGGACAAAAAAAAAAAAAAAAAAAAAAAGAAAAGAAAAAGATCCAGTTTTTTAATTATAACTCTAAATGCTATTTTAATATTATTGTATAAATACATTTCTTTTTTACTTCAGAAAACGTATAATTGAAACGAAATTGATTTGAATAAAATTATTTAGCTTATATTATAATCCATTATATACGTAAGGGCTTTTGTATTTTTCACGTACATTAAGATGAATTCTATAAAAGACTATTTAAAAATATTTTGTAATTATTAAATTTTAAAAGTCAGTACATATTTTTAAAAATAAAATATTTATATTAAAACCAGAAATTTTATTCAAAGGCAGTAATAAACCAAAAAGTAGCAGAAACTATAAATTAACAAGAAATTTTAGAAATAAACTTATTTGAAACAAAGCAGAAACTGCAAATGAAGGAAAAACGCTGTTGAATTTCATAACGAGAAATGTAATATCTTCGACGATATTAAAGGATGCAAGCTTTTTGATTAACGTGATTTATGAGGCATAAAGAACATTATCAAGTAGAACTTAATCTACTTACCAGAACGAAATTCATTTACACCGAACCAATTTTGTTACTTCTGTCATTACTCTTCATATGTTCTGCGCACGATTTAATATTTTACGGTAATGAAACCGAATATTGCTATCTCTCCTTAATAACATTTCCTGGAGAATGTAATCTTACATGAAGAATGTATTTAATTAACAGACGCCATATTAATAACTATCTTGATTTATTAAATTTATGAATGGAGGTGTATGAATTATTGCGAAATATACAAATTTAACGGAAATTTATTCATTTAAATTACGACCATAGCTCAGATACCGATAAAAAGGGCATTATGTTTTGCTTATTTTATGTTTTTAAAATAATTGAATGCTCTAAATTTTATTTTGAATATTCAGTACAATAAACGGTTAAAATACAATTCATGGATTGCAATGTTTCTCATTTACATTTATAGTATTTTAAACCATCGTTTTAAAAAAGTGAGATGTTATAAGTTTAAAGTTTGTCTATCTGTAGTTATGTAGCTGCTAAGCGAATGCAACTTCCATGCGATTTTTCTTTTTATTATGAGATCGCTGGTTTAAATTAGGATAGATTTTAGCTAAGGTGCATAAAAATGCTAAAAAATGTTTCATTAATTGAAATGTTTATTGTCACAAGATTTACTTTGACATTTTATAATTTCCTATATGACGTCTATCGAAAGCAAGGAGACGATTACAGCTGGCGCCTTGATAACTTATTTAAGAAAAGATAAGCACTTGATTTCTAAATATGAGTAAAAAATAGCCTTTAATAATAATAATAATAATAATAATAATAATAATAACTAGTTGGCATACGTGAACTCTGCTCAGTTCCCCATCATATTTATGTTCTCATAAATTTCTAGTGCGAGGCATATTATAATCATGTTAAAAGAAATGAATTTGGCCAAAGCTTGATATAGTGACAGAATGAAATCCCCGACTAATAGGCTATCCACCGTTAACTTCGATATATATATCTTATTCTAATCTATTAATTTATTTTATCAGGGTCAATTCCGTTGTTTAGTTTTCATGCTACTATTTCCAATGCAATAATCCTGAAAATTCATATTTATATGAAAAATTTACAATTTCGCTATGTTGATAAAATCGTAAATTACGAATGATTTACGAAATTTTCCTATTAGAATATTTGTATTCAATCACGTTCAAACAAATATCATAAATGTAATTTGGAAGTTGTCTAATGTATTTAGGATCCTCAAAATGGAAATTTATGCTCAATTTTGCCTTATTCTGACATGTTAAGTAAATCGTAAATTCCAAATAACTTACGAATTTTTTAAATTTGAAAAATCATAGACTATGATATTCCTGCCAGTATCCTAACTAATATTTTGAGTATAGTTTGACATCTTTACGATGAAAATATCCATCCAGATTGACGTTTATGTGAAATTTTGCTCTATTCTGCCATGTTAAGAAATTCGTAAATTTCCAATAGCTTACGAAATTTTTATATTGGAAAATTCATAGTCATTAATATTCAAGCCACTGTCCTAAATAATATTTCAAAAGTAGTCTGATATCTTTATGATGAAAATATCTCTCAAAATTGACGTTTATGTGAAATTTTGCCCTATACTGCCATGTTAAGAAATTCGTAAATTTCCAATAACTTGCGAAATTCTCAAAGTAGCATATTTATAGTTACTGATGTTCATTCCGGCATCAAAACTGTTATTTAAAAACTGGTCTGACATTTTTACATTAAAAAGTTTCCATTTAATGCACGTTTAATTGAAATTTTTTTCCCATTATCCCATGTTAAGGAAATCGTAAATTTATAATAACTTACGAAGTTTTTAAATTCGAATGTTTCAAATGAATAGAGCTCTTGCCAGTTTCGAAAGTAATATTTTAAAACTGATCTGACCTCTCTGCGACAATTTGTTCTTGAGATATCGTGTACACAGACTAACAAACTCATTGACTAACACACTAACACACTAACACACTAACAGACACCCTACAGACAGACACCATACAAATTTTGTCCTTTTCGGATTCCTCACACCTGAAAACATGTAAAAAAGTCAAAAAACTGAGGTCGAAAATTTTCACTATTACCTAAGTACCCCATGCCTATAGTATGATGGGGAACTAATATTACTCCTTTTAGAACAACGTATATTAGCATCGTGACAAAAGCGACATTAGCACTTATCAATATGTTTAAAAATTTTAAAGTGATAATGACGTCAATTTGTGAGATGTATAATTTAACTTTTTAAAATTTTTTAACGTTCACGTTGAATTAAATATATTTATTTTTATGTCGAAATAAAACAAACTCGTATATTTTCTTTCTTTCTTTCTTTTTTTTTTTTTTTTTATCAACAATTAAATTATAGCTAATATTTTAATGGCTATTTTATTGCTATTAAGAGATTATTATTTTCATATTTTAATTAATTAAAAGAAAACTATTCGAAAATCGGACTTCGAAGGATTGTGTTGTCACCGGGTTCTGACCTACTGCGAAAGTTTCAAATGTCTAGCTAGCAGGGAAGCTAGTTAAAAATAGATTGCCAGATTTGTACCGGAAAAACAAACACACAAACAAACAAACAAGAATAGAAGTTAATAAAAACATGGTAATAAAAAAAAAAAAAATAGCAATATAAAAAGTAATCAATTCAAGCCGAAATAAAATGGGATACCTTCTTACTATTGTGACCAACGAGATAAATAAAGTAGAGAGATAAGTGGTAACCCTTACAAGGTCTAACATGGGTCATTGGACAAGAACCATCTATGCGTTGGTTCCCTTGGTAATAGCTTATTTTCAATAAATTTCGATGGCAACAGTTTGGAGATTTTACTTTGCGAAAATCATAACCGCAAATGTTTTTGTTTACTTCTCTAGTTTAATATTTTTTTGTTCTAAATCATTTTAGTTTTTATTTTACTTCTTTTTTATTTCGTGTAAACGAAATTTAACCGACAAAATATTTAAAAGTAGTTGATATATTATTATTTGTTGTTAAATTTAGCTCTTTTAAAAGTTTATCTTTTCTTTATAAACACTTTAAACTTTGTTTGGATATGATAAAAACAAAAGTATTTTATTATTTATTCTAATGTGAAAAATTATTTTAATATATATATATATATATATATTTCGGTCATAGGACTGTCATGTTACCTAATAATAATGATAATTTGCCGAACTGAAATTTTATATGCCAAAATAGCGATAAAGGGCCAAACATATCATCCTATTGGTTCATGTCACGTTATTCATCTTTAAACTTTTATTTTATTTTATTTTATTTTATCTTATTTATTTATTTATTTTTTATTTTTATTTTTTCGATGTAACTCAATGGCAATAAAGTAAATTTAAATTAGATATTACTAAGAGATACAAAGGAACATACAATAAACAAAGGAAACATACAATAGATCATTTAAATTCATTGTTTCTTATTATCATAACTGAAATGTATTGACGCTTATTTTCTTCTTCATAATCAAAATATATTATGCCGTATACATGCAACATATAACTACATAAATAGAATATAATTAATTCACATAGCTTCCTCGTTAATATGTTTTTTTAATTATATAGTTTGCCATATTAATAAGGCTTGAAAAACTTGAGTATAGCTTAAAGTGATTTTTGAATGAACAAAGATTATTTGAAAATAATAATAATAATAATAATAACAATAATAATAATGAAATTAATAAGAGCAATTTCACTGTTATTTTAATTAAATATTTTTCTTAATATGAATCTTTATTTAATTTAGTTTGAACTAATTTAATTTTGTGTCGGATACCTCATAGAGAATTTACCGTCTACATAAAAAATATTGTGCTATATTCCGAAAAAAAATTTCTTTCATCCCAGCGCTGATAAAAATATATTCAGGACAATCTTTCCTATTAACAAAATAAACTTTTAAACGTATCTTATCTTATGGGAAAACCTAAATCCAATAAGTCACAGCAATATTTCGGTAATAAAATTCATTGATATAATAAAAAGCAAGGACAGTGATCTTTCATTTCCTTTCTTGTCTCTTTCTGTGTAAGGGATTTTAGGCTTTTCATGGAAATTTTGCTGTATATCAATATCGAAAGAGGCATATAAAAGATATTTTGGATTTATCATTAGAAGAAATCAGGGAAAAAAAGCAGTTTTTTCATTTGCTTTCACGCAAAAAAAACTATATATATATATATATATATTTTTTTTTTTGCATTTGCTTTCACACAAATATGTATATATAATCTTCTTTTCCTTATATATGTTACTCTTGAAAAAACAATTACAAATCGCTTAAATTAAATCCAGGAAAGGTGATTTTAATGTAAATGAAAAATTTAATTATTAAAGCAAATATAAACGGATATATCTATATCCGTATCCTACACATTTTCTAATTCAATCCATTTCTCTTATTTTACTCAAATCATGTATTAATACATGTGCGTGCGTGAATGTAAAGTGTAAATTGCGATTTTTTTTAATATCGTCCTTAATATCAACTTCATTTCTAAAAATATGAAAAACGTGCGTTTAATATTTATTAGGGATGTTTAATATTTTTTCTATAATACACATTGGTCATGTGTGCGTTTTTATAGTCAACTAAAGTTTTTTATTTTCACATTAAACAATTTCTAACTATGTCTATATCTCACGATATGTAAAAGCGCTTTAACCAACACACCAGATTATCCATTGCAATTGATGTCAACACTTTTATTGCAGATTTTTCTTTTATGTTTAAATACTTTCAAATGTCACTTAAAAATTCAAATGTCATTTAGATACATTTTGACATTTTAAGTATTCAAGAACTTTAATTGAAGTAGGAAAAAAAAAATAAGTGTAAGAAACTAATACCATTTTATATGTGTATAAAATATTACTAGTAATTACTTTAATATATATAAGCTTTTGTATTCTAAACATTGTTTAAACTTAAAAATAAACTTTTAATCTTTTTTCCGCATTTAAAGCTATATTTTCCTTATAAGCGGTGTAATATCGTATGTTCGATAGTTGAAATGCTTTTTTTTTTTTTTTTTTTTTGAAAATTTTATAATAGAATTTATGCTTATATAAAAAGAAGAAAGTGAAAAACTGCCTGATTAGAATAAGTTGTACCCATTTTCGTAAATTACGCAAACTAAAAAATTTAATTTATGTTTAAAAATTTATTTGTCTTTAAATAAATGACATATTTAAAAAGAAATATTGAAATCTAAAAACAGAAGAGAGTTAAAATAATTATAAAGCATCAATTATCATGGAGATCAATAACTGAAAAAAAAATGCAGACGTACTATGAATTATACTATGACGTAGCTTATTTTTGTTATTTTTCTAATTAGAGGCAAATATTAGAGAGAAAGTAAAACAGGTCTTATTAAAAGTTTTTCCAATAACCCTGTTTTGGAAGGAAATACTTAATTACGGAAACATTTAATTAGTTAACTATTTCAGATATTCCGCATATCGTAACTGCAGAAAACAATTTAAGCGCATGACAAAAATATAAACACAGTTTTCGTTACGCCACTTCAGAATAACAATTAACGACTAGAACGTCTGTCGTCATTCGACGTCATGATGAAATTTAACCTATAGGAGTCTTAATTTACCCCATAAATAAAGGAATATAGCCAATCATAGCGCAGCTTTTCCCCACAAACAAAACGAAACTCCGCCTCTTTCTAGTCGTCCATTCCTAACTTAGATTAAGACAGGAAACATATTTTTATTATGCCATTTATCTGTCTAATTAAAAAATTAATTAATATTGTAATAAATGTCGCAATCATTTCTGTGCAGATATTGGCAGAATATCAATCAGTTAAAAAAATAATTACGAATCATACGTAATTATGAAATATTCAAATGCAGATGAAATTATTCCGTTTTCGAATGACTTTCCTTATGCATTGAGCGACTACTCTATTATGAACGCCTGATATTTTTATGAAAACTGAGTATTGCGTCACAGTATTGTCGCTAGAAGTCTGGGGTGGTATGAAAAAAAAAAAAAAAAAAAAAAAAAAAAAAAAAATTAAATTCATGGGAGAGTACATACTTGAATATCTGATATTTAAACATGATTTGACAAACTTAAGTATGGTTGATAGTAAGAGCTTGGATGCATACAGTAGGTATTAGTTTATCATGTTGTGTTTAGTATAAAGCTGAGCGAGATCTCTCGTGTCTCAAAAATCGTCTCCTCAAAGTATCTCTGAACCAGACCTGCCAACCTAATCCGGCAATTTGTTAGTACCGCCCCTTTTTCTACACCACTTAATTTTAAGAGTATTTTTCTACTTAATTCATCATAGATACATTTGAAGAGAATTGCTCTAAAAATTTAGTGGTGTAGAAAAAGGGGCGTTTTTCAATAGGCGTTAACAATTTGCCGGATTAGGTTGGCAGCTCTGCTGAACGCTCTGGGCACCATATGACCAAAGGACCTGAAGACCAGTACGAACCCTGTAAGGAAAATTATCTTTGAAATGCGTTTTGTCTGAAGCATGTGATTATGAGGATTTTTTTCACTATCTCTATAACTTTCATGAGACTACCATAACATATTCATGGGAATATGATAAAAAAAAACAGAAAAAAAGGAAAAAAAACAGGGAAATATAAATAAATTATAGCACGTATGGTATTATACCCAGCGCAAAGACATTATTACTTTCTTCTATCTTCAATAGAAGAAAGTATTGGATTCGTAAAAATTTTCGATTTCGGGTTTTTGATGGATTTACACGTTTTGAGAGCTGTAGAACACGATTTTACCATTTTTAGAAAATGTCTGTCTGTCTGTCTGTGTGTGTGTGTGTGTGTGTGACAAAATTTTGTGGCAATTGTATCTCTGGAACCACTGCACAGAATTTCATACAAATTGGTATGTAGTTGCACCTTGACATAAATTAGTGCCTATCAACTTTTGGTAAAAATCGTCTTGCAGGTTGCGTTGCCATCCCGCTTTTTCTAAATTTTTAGCAGGGTGATATAGGGCAAAAATTTTCAAGATGGGTATCTTTCGAAAGGTCTCGTCAGTACCTTTAAAACGAATGGTTGAACAATAAATCTGTGATAATTTAAAACAAAGTTATCGATTTTTTTTACGTTTTACGAAAAAAAACTTAGATTTTTTTTTTCTTTCCCCTTAATTTTATCAAACTCCCACGGTTTCCGTGTTCTGACAAACTTAAACTAATTTTTGCTTTTTTCTCCTAATTTTGTCAAAGTCCCACGGTTTCCGTGTTTTGAGAAACTTTAACAAATTTTCACATTTTACTCGAAATTTTGTCACCCACTTTTTTTTTTAATTATTTTTTTTTTATCTCTGCTTTTAATTCTATCAAACTCCCACGGTTTCCGTGTTCTGACAAACTTAAACAAATTTTTGCAGTTTTCCCCCAATTTTGTCCAAGTCCCACGGTTTCCGTGTTTTGACAAAATTAGAATAATTTTCACATTTTACCCAAAATTTTGTCAAAGTCCCACTTTTTTTTTTTTTTTTTTTTTTTTTATTTATTTATTTTTTTTTTTTTAAATTATTGTTACTGAGTGAATTTGTATAGGAAAATATAGAAGAAAGTCTCGTGGTGGCCACAACATACTAGTTAGAACATTTGTAATACTACATTACACACAGCACACTGCAATCAGAATGTAAAAGTGTTAAATATCTTAAGAAATATCAGCCTTTCTACTAAATAATTTTTAACTACGCCTGCACTAATTCATAATAAAAATCATTTTCATAATTTAATAGCCAAAAGTATAGAGCAACTTATATGAAAACCCCAAATAAGTATCGTGTAAATTCAAAAAAGTTATGAGAGATAGAATGAATAGAATTTCAATTCTCTCAAAATGAAAGCTAAACTATATGGAGCTTTAATCACACTTTCATTTTTATTCAACCAATACCCAACGGTAATACTTTTTTTTCTTTTTTAATTGGATAAAAACTGTAATTGCGTTCATTTTATCACTCATAATTTTCTGAATTTACACGATATTTGATTCGGGTTTTCATATGGGTTGCTCAATACTTTTTGCTATTAAATTATGTAAATGAAATTTTTAAAAGCTAGCGCATGTGTGGTTAAAAATTATTTAGTATAAATGCTGATATTTCGTAAGATAGAAAACATTTTTAAATTCTGAATTCAGAATACTGTCTAATGTAGTATGCTAAATTTTCTAAAAAATGGCTTTGCATTGGCTCTAATACCCTTTTATAACTAAAAAAGTGAAATTTTCTTTTGCAATTAAAAAAAAAAAAAAAAAACTTTACATCTCTATGGATATGCGTGCCTCATAAAAATTTATAAATATACGAGAAATATCATCATAATCTTATTCTACAACCATAATGCATTTAAAGCATTACTTTTTACAGGGTGATCCAAAATATTTTCATTTTTTTTAATTTTTTACTGATCCTCTTTGTCACTTCGGGATAAAACTCTTGCTGAAATATATTAGGTATAACATTTTCTTTACACTATCATACTCGGATGTCTTCGGACGGGGCGAGTAAAAACTTTCTTACACTACCAAAGTTTCAAGATGATTTCTAAAGAACTTTTTTACATATATGACAAAACTTCTACATTCGAAAGTGTCCAAATACTTATTGGTAGATCGTGTATTATCGAAATCAGTCTAATTATTTATTTATTTTACAGCCTTTAACCCTTTCACTCCCAATTTTTGCATCCATAAAATAATAAATCTTATATTTAATCATATATATGCCGAAAAAGAAGGAAAATTACTTGAAACTAGGAGTAATTGCAGAGTACAAATCAATATACTTAACAAAGATATTATGAGATACATACATGTATTTAATATACGTTTTGATGCAATTTAAAATCATAAATTTTCAATAAATAAAATAAATAAATAAAAACACTTGTTAAAATTAGTTCTAACACAAATTATAAACATTAAAAAACAATTTAAAAAGTAATTGAAACAGATAAATCACTTAAATTGCCCTCCAAAAGGAAATGTATTTCGACATCCTTATAAAAGTAGAGTAAAGCCTTCTTATTTACAAGCAAGGATAATAAATCATCATATATATATTTTTTTCGGTAAGAAAATGTACATAAATATAATAGTTCTTTTTTGGAGTCAGTGGAAGTTTCTGATGGTAAAAAAAAAGTCTTAAATGTTATGATTTCAAATGCATTATGTGGACTAAAAGATTTAATTTTAAACATATCATCATTATTACGCGTGTCATCAGTGAGAACATTTTAATATTGTGCTCCATTTATTTCTATTTGCAATTCTTTCTCAATATTTGCCATGTTATTCGACAAAAAGAAAAAAAAAATCTAACTCTAAACTACTAGTTAGCTGAGTCATAAGTCATAATACGTTCTATTACTGCATGTCAGTTTGAATAAATAATAAGAAATACACAGTTTGTACCATGAATTTAATTACAATAATTACTAAAAGATATTAAATATGTAATATTCAAATTTTTATCCTGTATTTGTTTATTTTTAAACTGATATTTTTAATTAGAATTATTTGTTTTGTACTTTTGCATTCACACGCACAATTTTTTATAATTATTAAATAAAAGGCGTACAAAGTTTCCGAAACTGGTTTATGTATTTATGGAACATTTGCCAAAAATTTACACATACGTTTTCTTATAAAATGCATTTAATTCACATATCAAGGATTGATTTCCTATACTTTTGCTTTCCATTGAAATGTGATATATTTGTGGAAGCGATCCAGATTTACGCCTCACTCTATTTTTCTTATATATTTATCTCAAGGGATGGGGAAAATATTTCGTTTTATCTTGTAAACAGAACTGCACCTTTTAATCCTGTCAATATTTCTGGGCACTCATAGTGGCACAAATCTGCAAAGAATAAAATTGTCTTACATAAAAAGGATTTTAATAAAATTGATGCAAATCTAGGACATTACTTTGAACTGATATCCAAAATACAAAATTTTTTATTATTGTTGTAGAGTTTTATATGAAACAGTTTTTTATCCCAAGACTGAATCCCTTATTTTATTTTTCACAAAATACTAGTTTTCTAAGATGTTTTATATGTATACAAGCACATTTTAAAAAAAATATATTTACTTGATTTCCAAATTACTTTTGCCAAAAAATGACAAATTTTGACAGAGCTTTGACAAATTCCGTTTGGCAAACACATGTTATAAACTTTATAAATTTATTCAAAGAAAATTCTGTTTAATTTATTCTATTAATCATTTGTTTTTATGTAATATTTTTATCATTTTACCACAAATATTTTAAATGAAATACAATTATATATATTTAAAATATTACTTAAAATATAATTATATTTTATCTGTATTATTATCCGTAGCTTTTTAAAAAACGATTTGATATATCATAGAACTTCAAAAATAATAATAATAATAATAATAAAACATAATAATAATAATAATAATAATAATAATAATAATTTTCAAAGTAAATTTAAATAAAAAATTGCTGAATTATATATATATATATATATATTTAAAGAACTTGTAATATTATTGAATTATTTTTAGTATTTTTTTTAGTTCATGATATTTCAAGAACTAAATAGAACTAGAAATTATTATTGAAAGACATATTGAATTTTTATATATATCCTTCGCTGAAATATGTCAGAAATTGCGTAAAATATTAATCTTATCTTAATATTACACAAATAAAATATCGTACTTTTTTTTTTTATGAACTTTTATTTCCTCTACCTTATGACTGCAGAAGAGAAAAAAAAACACACAGAGAGAAATAGAGAGGGGAAATCACAATAAGGCTTTCTAATTTCTTAAAAGTATGACCTTTTTGACATTTAAGTAGATTTTGTTTTATTTTTAAAAACTTTTCGGAATAAAATTACCTTTAAAATAATTTTACTGTACATAAATATAATATTTTTAATTAGTAAATTGATTTGAAATTACAAGATTTCAACCATCCTTTTAAAAAATAATCCGATTCCCGAAGATACTATGCATTTAATTTTATAACAGCATTTAAAAGGGAAAGAAATCATTACAATGTATATAATGTTTATAAAATAAATATTTTGTAATTAATAAGTCCCAGTTAGCAGCTTCTATGCCTAATGGAGATCTCTTATGAATAGGGTTCACAACAGTCCTGGCAAGTTGGTGGTTCAAACAGACAGACAAGGTTATAACTTACGGTAAAAAAATAAGAAATTGTAGAAACAAGTACAGCGGGTGATCAAATTATTATATATATATCTTAGACAGTTTTTTGACATTCTCTTAATAGTAAGGCAATGAATATTTTTAACTATTTTTATATACATTCATATCTGTATTTATATTTATATATATATAATGTATTAACTATACATGATTTACGTTTTTCGTTAAAACATTCAAACATAAATAAAAGTTTGTTTTAATTTAAAATTTTTACAAGAATTTTCTTAAAGGTGATGATAACACAAAAACTGCAAGATAAAAAAATCTGGAGTGACTCCACTCGACTTTCCGAACATTGAGTAATTAACAGTTTTGTAGATAAAGTAAAGAAAGAGGAGTTGTTAAACAAACAAAAGAGAGAAAACCATAATAGATTGTTTGAGTATTTTTCTCCATATATTACACAATGTTTTATTTAACGCTACTGAACTTTGAGCCCATAGATCATAATGATAAAGAATTTTTCGTTGTGTCCCTGTAAAAACCTATAAATGCTAGATTCACCAAAATGCTTATAGTTCGTGCAACGGTGATTTATAATACTCATATAAATTTTCAGCTCAATTGAATAAGGCGTTTAGATGCTATCGAACTTTTAAAAATTTGGTCCCATAGGCCATAATGATAAAGAATTTTTCTTTGTATCCCTGTAAAAACACTGTAAGAGCTAGATTCACCAAAATCTATACAGTTGGTGCAACTGTGACCTATAACATGTGTACAAATTTTTTGCTCAGATTAATAAGGCGTTTAGACGCTATCACACTTTTAAAAATTTGGCCCCATAGGCATAATGATAAAGAATTTTTCTTTGTGTCCCTGTAAAAAAACTATAAGGGCTAGATTCACCAAAATCTATACAGATTGCGTATTTGTGACCTATAATATGTGTATAAAGTTTTTGCTCAATTGAATAAGGCGTTTAGATGTTATCGCACTTTTAAGATTTTGCTCCCATAGGCCATAATGATAAATAATTTTTCTTTGTGTCCCTGTAAAAAAACTATAAGTGCTAGATTCACCAAAATCTAGAGGGTTCGTACTATGGTGACTTACAATATACGTACCAACTTTAAGGTTATTCGAACAAAGCGTTTAGACGCTAGCGTGTTCACTCACAGACATACACACATACACACATACACACACACATACATACATCATCTCAAAAATAGTGAAAACGGACTCATTGGACCTCGAAACGTATAGAAACATCAAAATCTCGAATTCGGATTTTTGACATGATTACAGTACTTTCCTCACTATAGTGTTCGGAAAGTAAAAAAGTCAGTAGCTTGGGATTGATGTATTAAATTCTTCCACGTATCCGAAAAGTCTATTATTCTGAGAATAACTTGATTTTGTCCATCACTGTCTGATGTAACTGACTGTATTATTTCAGCGTGTAAAATTATACTATTAAACAGTAAAAAAGCATACTTCGAATAACACAGTAATAACATTGTGTCAATTTAAATAAAATATTAATAATAAGGTTATCTTTCGATCTAGAGCAGTTTGGTTGCGTTATTTGAGAACGAGTATCGCTTAATAATAGGGCAATTAATATTTTTACTATATTTGTATATATGTATATATATATATATATCAGATATATATATATAACCTGATGTGACTGAATGTATGATTTTATCATGTAAAATTATACTGCTAAAATAACAAAGGATACTTCGAATAACTCAGAAATAACAAATGTGTCGAATTAAAAAAAAAAAAAAAAAAAAAAAAAGTTTACTTTTGATCTAGAGCTCGGTTCTGTTATTTAAGAGGAATTTTTTCTTAATAATAAGGCAATGAATATTTTTAGCTAATTTTCATATATATATATATATATATATAATAACACTTCATTTAGGTTTTTTGTTAAAACATTCAAACGTAAATAAAAATATATTTTAGTTTAAAATTTATTTAAGATTATTTTAAATGCAAAAATAACGAAATAAAGCAAAGATTTTAACATTTTTCTTTATGTGTGTATGTGTGCATACTATTTACTTGATTTATTAGTTTTGTAGACAGAAAATACTTAAAACTCTAAAAAAATTTAACATAAACAAAAAATGTATATTAAAAATATTCTGAATGAAAATGTAAATGTAAATAAAATATTCAGGCAAATTTCTGTTTAATTTGTAATCTCATACTTGAGATAGTTGTATCCCATTTTTCTTAATGCTTATGTATAACGAACAAATACTTTTTAATATTTTATCATCAAAGTGGAAAATTCTACTGCACCGAAATGTTAAAATCAAATATTTAAAGCTCTTTCTTTAAACTAAAAGAATTATCGTTTGCAGTTAAAATTAATTATTTATTTCGAATTTCTGACTAATTTCAATTTTGTTTCTTCTTCGTATATTTTCAGTGCACGTAGTTCTTTAATTTTTTAATTTTTAACTTAAAGTTAGATTCTGTGTTAATATATTGAAGTTAATATATAAATATATAATATATATATTAATATATTGAAGACAATTTTTTATTTTAAAAGTATTAGAGAATAGTTTTCTTCTTAATATTTTCTTTTCTTTTTATTAAATTTATTATATTTCATAGTTGACAAATATTTTGATTTTACTGTGAGATTTTATAAGAGAATTTTACTTTAAAAGTTTTTATTTTAATTGTTTCTACAAAGTTAGCATGCCATTTTCCAAATAAAAATATTGGTAAAAAATTTAATTAAACTTTATGAATTTTTGCATCTGTAATATATATATATATATATATATATATATATATATATATATATATATATATATATATATATATGTATATATATATGTGTGTGTGTGTGTGTGTGTGTGTGTGTGTGTGATATTTTACATAGTACTTACGGTCCTTTAATTTCTTTATTTGTTTGTACTATAGTACTTTTTATAGCAATTTTCCTTATTAAAAGCGTTAAAACCCGTTTTAGTATTTTAAAACTGGTCTATGCTCATGCTGTATGGAACTAAAAAATAATTATTGTATTCAACAATAAATGATAAAAGTAGTAGTACTGTTTTTAATCTACATACAACAACAAAATATGAAGATTGAACAAACGAAATTAAATTTCATATACAGACTACAAGTTACATAGGAAGAAGATTTATATATATATATACTAGCAGACCCGGCCACGCGTTGCTGTGACTAAGTTATACGTTGAATTATACGGCTGTAAACTATTTAGTACAGTCAAATTATTATTTACGAACAAAGACGAAAACATTGTAGCCGATGTAAAAACCCACAGGGTTGAGATTTGAAACTTAGGTCAAAATTTGGAAGCGATTGATAAAAATTTTCGTAGTCTTGATATTAAGCACAAATTAATTTTATTGTAGGGTCCTATAAATTTTAATGGAGAAGTGATAAGTATTATTTCTAATGCTACTTTGGATAAAATTGCTAAAATGACTAATATATAAATTAAATTCTATTAAAATTCTATTAAAATAAAAGTATAAAAGAAACAGACGATTTTAAAATCAATTTTCATGGAGGAGTGAAATATAATAGATGCTATAATGGATAATTTTACTATAAAATGACCTCATCATTTTAAATATTTTAAAGAGGGCAACAGCTGTAGTTATAAAAAGGAAAACAATAAGGCTAAACCAGAAAAATAAGTAAATTTGATAAATATTTTAAAACTTTAAAATTGGAAATCTTATGAAATATTGGACATTTAAAGCAAATACATGTAACATTTTAAATAGAAAAAGATTTTGGAAAAGTTTAGTGTATTTTAGCGAAGTGATGAGAAGTTTTTGAGTATGTTAAAATTTTAATAGTAAATTCAAGTTAATAAAGATGGGAAACATTGAGGATTAAGATAAGAATAATTATAATATATTAAAAAAAAAAAAAAAAAAAAAAAACTTTTTATATACCATGCTTTTAAATTTTAATATACTAATAATATACTAATTAAAAGGAAAATGATAAATATTCTATCATAGTTTGAACTCAAATTTGTTTTCAAATGTCTAAATAAAATATCTGATGTAAGATACTAATACTTTGCAGCGGAATAGATTTCATTTCTGTCATCCTTGGCGAAAAAAAAGAATATCGCCAAATTATCTGGCGAAAATATTTAATTCCTTTCAAAAATCATGGTTATTTTAACAACTTATATTAAAAGAGTAATGAATAATATGAAACAATATTTCGTACAATACATATTACGTGTCATACATACGTACAATGAATAATACATATTACATTTCGTACAATGTATACATCTGGCATGTACATTTTCGTGTTACGCTTTTGATCGCCAAATAATAATAATAATGATAAAAAAAGCCAAGGGCGACAGAGTTTTGAAATTTAAAATTAAAATTTTGTCAATTTGACAGCAAAATAATTCAATCTAACACCCGCGATAACTAATACATATCTATACCCAAATATAAGGATTAAAATCGGGAAATAAATTTCCTCGATTTTTAATAATTTCTTACAAAAAATCCAGTGGGCAATTAACATAGTGGGCAATCAACTTTTTCTTGGCTGCACAAACGGTCAGTGAGTCACACTTCGCTTGCGTATAGAACTCATAGATATAGTATAGCATATATAGAATAGAGTGATCATTGGGGAGAAAAAAGTTATTCCTTTTCATTTGGGAAAAGACGACCTTTACCAAAATATGGCCGTCTTTCCCCGAGTGAATACACACGGGAATACATACTAATATTTTAGCAAATAAAATTTATGAATAATTTATTTGTTAAAGGGGAATGGAAGACTCCAGATACAGTTTCAAATTCATATTTCTTTCTTTCTTTTCTTTTCTTTCTTTTTTTTTTTTTTTTTTTTTTTTTTTTTTTTCAATACCACTTAATAGCTCTCTCCAAAGCTTTTTTTTTTTTTTTTTTTTTTTTTTCGGCATCAAAAATTTTTATACGATAACATGGGGATGAGAGATCTATATATATCACTATATCTATGATAGAACTACATTAGCACTTTATCAATGTGTATAAAATCTTTAAATTGATTATGACGTCAATTTTCGTGAGATGCATAATTTAACTTTTTATAATTTTTTAACGTTCACGTTTGATTAAATAATGTATTTATTTTTATGTCGAAAGAAAATGAACTCTTTTTTTTTTTGGCAACAATTAAATTAATGGAACTCACAGATATTTTGGAGCAACTTTAATAAAGGTATATAATTAACAAATAATTGCAATAAAACAATATTGTGACAATAAATTGAGATAAAAACTATCCTATCTCTCAAGTTGGACCAAACTGCACACAGTGTGCAAAATTTCATTAAAATCGGTTCCTTAGTTTAGAAGTTTACCCCGGACAAACATCGTGACACGTAATTTATATATATATACAGATAATACTGACATGTACATATTTAAATTATAGAGTTTAAATAATAATTTCAATAAGAATTGAAATACTAATTTAATCGTTTAAATATAAGAAAAAAAATCTGAAAAACTTGTTATCATAGCACATTGAAATAATAAGTGCTAAATATTTTTTAATAGAGGTTAAATAAAAACAATAAAAAAAAATATTTGTACAACTATTAAAAAAGTGTAGGAAATTGTGTATCATTTTTGCATTGACATTTTAATTAAATTTTATAATTATGTGATAATACTTACATACATATATTCAAATTAAATTATAAAGTTTTGATCAATGAAGCACAAATAAGTAAAAAACAGGATTAATTTCACTGTATTATCTTCATTATAATATGAATTCAATTTACACTTCAGTCTAAGTAACACGTGGCCGGCTATGCTAACACCAAAAATTTAAAAAGTGGAAATAATTGAATTATACGAAATTTATTAATAGGTTAAAAAGTTGAAGATTCTTTGTGTAGATGGCAGCACCAAATATATTTCAGCTTTCATTTTCATATGAAACAGAGTAATTGCTCCACGCTCTACTTTCCCCGTTTCATTTTTGAAAGGAAATATGAAAGTTGAAAGTAATCTGTTACAAATAAAGACTGTAAATATTTTGAGGAGAATTTTATAGCGTCAACAACACGTGGTAATTATGCTGTTAAAATGTAGCTTATATGACACGTTCGTAGATTTACCATAGCAGCGCCATCTATTGATTACTTACTCAACCCAGTCGAAAGGTATCGACATCTGTTAGAATCATTTGGAGTTAACAGATAATTGTGACTGTCAAATAATAACAGACAAATAATTAGCAATAAATTAAAATTGCGACTATAATTTGAGATTTAAACTATCCTATCTCTCAAGTTGGATCGAACTGCACATGGTGTGCGAATTTTATTATAATCGGTTAAGTGGTTTAGGAGTCCATTGAGGACAAACATTGTGACACGAGATTTATATATATTAAGATATATATATATATATATATATATATATACATACTTACTTTCACTGATAAGAAATTTTGATTTCATTGAATTCCTCAGAAATTCCATGTAGACTATACAAATCGACTGGAATATATGTGATAACAGCGCACTTCATTACTTTATACCTTTATATATACAGAATTCCGTATATATATATAGTATGGCTCCGCCTTTTTTTTCTAACACTTCTATCAATATGGCGATTTTCACCTTATCTGGTCTTCGAAAAATACTATTACTGTATAAAATAGTGGTAGAAAAATTGGGGGAGTCTGAGGCAGAACTTGACTTTTACGCTTTTAATAGGAGGGAATTAACGTTGAATCGCAATTGAATAAATTAATTGATCACTTGGAATAACATGGATCTTACTTTTTCTCAATGTAAACTACACTTATAGTTATTTTATATTAGAGAATGAAAAGCTGCAGCACCTTTGAATAAATTTAGTAGGCTCCATAAGAGGCGTAAATATTTAATATAAATTGATAGTGAGAAGTATCAATAAAAAATCTAGGAAACCTGATCTCTTGGAAATATTTGTAGCAGAGGACAGACAGAAATAATACACTATTCACTACAAAATTTTCTTCTGAAGTGTTCGACATCAATAATACATGCACTTGTGGAATATCTCGCAAACCAAATATAATGCATAACAGGTCTGTCACAAACTGTATAACGATAACTTACTGTATAACTGTCATTAAAATCTTACGATAAATGTTGCGTTTCTCTGCTCAAAGACCAGTTATATGCAAGAAATAACAATAACAAATAACAGGAAGCGTCTGAATTCCACGCTACCGTTTCCTGCCAGAATACAAAATAAACAATAATTAACGTTTGGATATATTACAGGGAGCTGAATATCATTTTTAGCTTAATGATTGAGTCAATGCTGAGAACTTCCAAACTTCCGGCTTTTAATTGACCCACAAGATCCATCAAAAGACGTAATTTGAAAAATTGAACATGTGACCAATTCAATTTTATAATAGCATCTTAAATTTTTGAGAAGAAAATTCCTACAGATACCGTTATATACACTCATGTCAATAAATTAAGGATAATTCAGATTCACACTGATATTGAACTTTAATGCAAAAATTTCACCTGTAGAAATACAACACACATCTTTAAGAATAATATGTAAATTATAAGAAGCCATCAGATGACGCCGATATGATGTTACAATAACGAAAGTGTAAGAAGGGGGTAGATAAGAAATGGGACAAAGAAGGAAAATTGTTCACAAGCGTTCTGTGTGCCGCTCGGTGCCACAACCGAATAGTTATGACACAGAGGACGCATGCAGATATTTTTTTACGTGGTAGAATTATCGGCCGACTAGAATGTGGGCGTACTCAGATAGAAGTATCGGGGAAACTTAGAATCGGCCTAAGTGTCATCTCTAGACTTTGGCAACGATTCCAAAATGATGGAAATGCCAGTCGACGTTACAGTACTGGTCGGCGACGAGTTACAATTCCGAACGACCACCGGTATTTGGTAGTAACTGCCAAAATAAGCAGATAAAGCACGGTATCAGACCTGTCTCGTCAGCTGTCTGCAGCCACGAAAGCCACAGTTTCAAGACAAACCGTGGATAGACGTTTGGGAGATATTGGTCTATATGCTCGCAGGCCTGTTAGATGTGTTCCACTCACGGCAGTGCACTGTGCCAGCGGTTAACTTGAAGTAGAGAACATGCAATGTAGACAGCGGCACACTGAGGTTGTGTGATGTTTTGCGACGAGTCCAGGTTTAGCTTGCAGTGTGATCCACACCAGACTTTCCTACGTAGAACGTCAGGTACCCGTTACCACGAAAACAAAGTCATTGAACGACACCGTGTGGGGCAGAAGTGCTCGTTTGGGAGGGGGGGGGGGTCATATTGGGCACCAGAACGGATCTGCATGTTCAAATCGGAAGAATAATAGGCCAAACTTATCGGGACATCAGTCGGGAACAACATGTACGTTTGCTTAGGGGTGCCACGAGCCCAGAATTTGTGTTTATGGATGGCAATGCGCGTCCTGATCGTGCAATCGTTGTACACGGATGCCTACAATATGAAGCTATCACTCGCATGGAATGACCAGCATTCTCACCTGACTAGAATCAGATAGAGCATGTGTAGGACATGCTTTTCCGACGCGTTGTAGTCCGTCAACCACCTCCTACATGTGTACCGGAACTTCGGAGAGCATTGCATACTGAGTAGAGTAACCTTACCCAAGATAAGATCAATAATTTAATCATCAGCATTCCTAGGCGTTGTAAGGGCTGTATTTCATCATCTGAGGGACATACAATGTATTAACCATCATACCAACCATGTAATGTTAAGTTTTTGTAAGGGAGATATTTTTTGTAATTGCTTCTGGAGCAAAAATCGTAGTTTTTATAAACTGTATCCTACATAAACCACCTTTTTTTGTTCGTGATCTTTTGTTTAACAAATGGACTGCATGAATAAGTCATGTTTGTTTTACTTCTGAACCTTTATTTGCCTCAGCTAGCATTATCCTTAATTTATGGTCATTAGTGTAGTTAAAATAATATTGTCACATATTGCATAGTTTCATCGTTCGTGATTGTTAATGTTCCTCAAATATATTGGAAATTCGGCAGATTTTTCGTAACAGGAAACACGGGAACGTATTTTTCGTGCAGTACTAAACCATTTGCTCCAACGTTTCAGTAATTAGAAAATTATTAGAAGCCAAGCTTTTGATTCAATTATTAGAAGCTAAAATTTTAGATAGAAGTGACATTTTGTTACCCGTATTTGTTCCATGCTATATTTTAGTGCAAAAAAAAAAAAAAAAAAAGATTTGTGTTTCTAGGTACTGCAACCTTAATTAATTTTCCTGCAAACAGGGAAAGTGTTTTTTTTTTTTTTTTTTGTAACCATCCTGTAAGCAGGTGCCCTTATCTTATTTCGCTCCGGAATGTAACATTACGTACAAAATTTAAAAAAAAAAAAAAAAAAAAAAAAGGAAAGATGAAACAAAGAAACTCATGAAAATAAGTTACATGAGATTTAAATGCTATTTTTAAATTAACATATACATAGATATATTTTATAAGTATTTCAGAGAACTTATAGTTAACAGGAATTTATTTGAATAAAATTATTTAGCTAATTTTATTATTCTTTATATATGTTATTATTATTATTTTTTTTTTAAATATAAGATGATTTCCTTATACTATTTAAAAATGCTTTATAATTATTAAGTTTTTAAAAGTGTATTCATTTTTAATTTATTTTTATTTTTGTAAATTAATGCAACTGGAATTTTTAGCTATAAACAGTAATGTACCACAAATCTGCAGAAATCATAAATTGACAAGAGATAAGAGAAATAAATTCATTTGAAATAAAGTAGAAACTGCAGATAAAGGAAAAACGCAGTTAAATATCATAACGAGAAATGTGATATCTTCGACGATATTAAAGGATGCAAGCTTTCTGATTAACGTGATTTATGAGGCATAAAGAACATTATCAAGTAGAACTTAATTTACTTACCAGAACGAAATTCACTTACACCGAACCAATTTTGTTGCTTCTGTCATTACTCTTCATATGTTCTGCGCACGATTTAATATTTTACGGTAATGAAACCGAATATTGCTATCTCTCCTTAATAACATTTCCTGGAGAATGTAATCTTACATGAAGAATGTATTTAATTAACAGAAGCTATACTAATATCTATCATGATTTATTAAATTTATGAATTGTGGTGTATGAATTATTGTGAAATTTACAAATTTAAGGCAAATTTAGTCACTTAAATTTCGACCATAGCTCGGATACCGATAAAAAGAGCATTATTTTTTCCTTATTTTATGTTTTTTAAATAATTAAATGTTCTAAATTTTATTTTGAATATTCAATAAAACAAATGGTTAAAACGCTATACATGGATTACAATGTTTCTCATTTACATTTATAGTATTTTAAACCATAGTTTTAAAAAAGTGAAATGTTATAAGTTTAAAGTTTGTCTGTCTGTAGCTATGTAGCTCCCAAACGAATGCACCGATTTCTATTCGATTTTGTTTATAAGATCGCTGGTTTAATAAGAATAGATTTTAGCTATGGTGCATAAAAATGCTAAATAATTTTTCATTAATTGGAATGTTTATTGTCACAAGATTTGCCTTGACATTTATTAATTTCCTATCTGATGTCTATCGAATCAAAGAGACGATTACAGCTGTCGCCATGTTAACTTGTCTAAGAAAAGATCTTGGTTTCTAAATTGAAGTAAAACAATAATTATAAGATATATATATATATATAAACTTTTTATATGCTATGTTTTTAAATTTTCTGATGAATCATTAATAAAATACTCGAGGGTAAAAAATAATATTTAAGCACGCGGACTCAGTTCAGTGAAATAATAATAATAGTAAAAAAAAAAAAAAAATCGTGGTTTTAAAAATGAAATATTACTCCTTTTAGAACAACGTACATTAGCATCGTGACAAAAGCGACATTAGCACTTATCAATATGTATAAAATTTTTAAAGTGATAATGACGTCAATTTTTGTGAGATGCATATTTTAACTTTTTATAATTTATTAACGTTCACGTTGAATTAAATATATTTATTTTTACGTCGAAAAAAAAAATGAACTCGTATATATATATGTATATATATCAGTACAAAAAACCCTTAATGGGTTAAAAGTTTGTTACGCCGCTACTTTATGGCTATAAGAATTTGAAATATGAGTCTTAAAAATAATGATATCAAATTTTAAGTGACGCTTTGCAATTAGTTAAAATATACATAGATTTTCTTATTTGATCATTTACTTTCTACTTTTATTTATATTTATAATGCAAGCGTAATATGTTTAGCTTCAAGATCAGACAGATATATAAAATACACTCACCGATGCTTTTTCATTTACATTTCAAATTCAAAATAACAGTTTTAAAAGGAATGATATAAAAATTCCAGTGGCGCCTCGGTGTTATTTTAAAAGATTTGTTTTTAGATTCCACTAAAACTACTTTTGTTTTGTCTAATAAAGTATATTTACATATTGAAACAGTGCTTTTAATTTTCAAATATACTGTCAAATAATTATACTTTCACTGAGTTCGCATTATAAATTAAAATTATTTATTTCAATAAATTGATTTATCTTTTGCATCACGCTATCCAAAACATAGTATATCATAGTATCCAACTGAGTGAAAATTTGCGCAAAGAGGTAGTGTGACGTAAAGAAAACATTTACACAGATTTTACTTGGAGTTTTGGATAGCGTGACGCAAAAGATAAATCAATTTATTGAAATAAATAATTTTAATTTATAATGCAAACTCAGTGAAAGTATAATTATTTGACAGTATATTTGAAAATTAAAAGCACTGTTTCAATATGTAAATATACTTTATTAGACAAAACAAAAGTAGTTTTAGTGGAATCTAAAAACAAATCTTTTAAAATAACACCGAGGCGCCACTGGAATTTTTATATCATTCCTTTTAAAACTGTTATTTTGAATTTGAAATGTAAATGAAAAAGCATCGGTGAGTGTATTTTATATATCTGTCTGATCTTGAAGCTAAAAATATTACGCTTGCATTATAAATATAAATAAAAGTAGAAAGTAAATGATCAAATAAGAAAATCTATGTATATTTTAACTAATTGCAAAGCGTCACTTAAAATTTGATATCATTATTTTTAAGACTCATATTTCAAATTCTTATAGCCATAAAGTAGCGGCGTCACAAACTTTTAACCCGTTAAGGGTTTTTTGTACTGATATCATTACTTTTTAGGGGTTATTGATCAAAAAATAAAAACAAGTCCTTCTGGCTCCTAGGAAGGGTGAACTGATTTATTTTTTATTATGAAGTTGCCACCATTTTTTTTCAAGATGGCAGCTACAATTTATTAATGGACTTCGTGGATTTATTAATGAAGGCTTGTATATATGGAGTTTTAAGCAAATCGGTTCATAAAACCTTTCTAATGTAAATTTGAATTTTTCAGTGGGCTGGCACAGGGAAACAAGAGGGTAGATTAATTTGGCAAATGAACATAACAAATACATTTCTGAGATAAATCCAGACTACAAATTTAGTTTGAATTAATTCAGTATTTCAAATGTTATCATGCTGACAAATTTTCAAGTAGCCTGCCACTTGGAAACAAAATGGAGAAGCTTCGCACTAGAAAAAAATATTGAGTGGGATTCTCAAACTCTTTAAAATAATAATAACAATAATAAGTGGGAAATTTCAAATTTAAGTTAGAATTACGTAATTTACATTTTGCAAGTTTCTTTTTAAAGAATTACAAATGCAAATTAAACAATTAAACATTAAAAAAAAAAAAAAAAAAAAAAAAAAATCAAGTTAATGTTAAAAATGGAAATTTATTTATTTTCTTTTCCCTTTTGAGACTAAGTATAGATACTGCTCCAATATTCACAATTTTAAATTTTCATCAAAAGTGCAGGTAAAAATTATTTCATAAAAATATTTAGTGGAAGAAAAAAGACAAAATATAAATTAAGCTCTACATTTCTATAATTTTAAAAATAAGATAAAATCATTTGGAGAAAAAATTTATGGAAAATACAAGTTAAGCTGAAGTTCATACAAGTTAAGTAAAATACAAGTTAAGCTTAAGTTTTATGGAAAATACAAGTTATATATATATTTCTTTTTAAAAATTAAAAATCTCTTTTTAAAATACAGTTAGAGTTTATTCATATATTTACTTTTCAGACTTTAAAATGATACACATTTTAAATATTAACATAATAAAACTAATTTTTTTATTATTATTATTATTTAAAGCAATAATGGCTAGGGGATGAAAAAGGGGATAAATACGCTGTATATTAAAAAAAAAAAAAAAATTAAAATAGAATTAAAATTCATGAAAAATGTGTCAAATATAGCAATTATTGAAAAACACATCAAAATAAATAAATAACATCTTTACTTTGAAACCAATAATAATTTATTTAAAAAATATAATTCTCTCTTTCTTTCTTTTTTTTTTAATTAATTATTTTCTGCATGAAAAATTCCATTTCATAAATATATTTACAACAACGATAAGAAAAAAAAAAAAAAACTCCTTTAATTTTAAATAATATTTCTACATGTTTCTAAGCAATTAAAAGTGCCCCCCCTTTTTTTTTTTTTTTTTTTTTTTTTTAAGAAAAATAAATAAAATATAGGAATGTATATGGTTTCAATATAAGTTACGAGATGGCGCCACTAGATGGCCAAATTATTACCTTCTTGATAAAACAATATACATTCCGATATTTAAACTATTTTTCTTAAAAAAAAAAAAAAACACTTTTTATTGCTTAGAAACATGTAGAAATAATTATTTAAAATTAAAGGAGGGTATTTTGTTTATTGTAGTTGTAAATATATTTATGAAATGGAATTTTTCATGCAGAAATTAATTAATAAAAAAAAAAGAAAAAAAAAGAAAGAAAGAAAGAGAGAATTATATTTTTTAAATAAATTATTATGGGATTCAAAGTAAAGATATTAATATTTAAAATATGTATCACTTTAAAGTCTGAAAAGTGAATATATGAATAAACTTTAACTGTATTTTGAAAAGAGATTTTTAATTTTTAAAAAGAAATATATACATATATATATATTTGCAAAAGTGTATGTTTTAATTTAAATTAAAATCAAAAGATGGCGCCAAAACTGCATTTGCTGTTTTTTCCTATTCCCTGTGCAGAAGGTTACATGAATAGGAATCACAAATGATTGAGCTACTACAAAATCGATGTTTATGAATTATTAAAAAATTTTTGCTTTAAAAAATTGTAAATTCATCATTATTATGATAAAATGGAATGTCTAAAATTACAAAATACTTCCTTATTTAAAATGTTATCTAAATACTTTTTTGACTAAATATGATATTTTAAATTCAAAAATATCTTTTTCATAGCAGAAGAGAAAATATATTTAAGTGAATTTGACTTAGTATATATACAATAAATATATAAAAAATGTAATAAAGTATTTTTGCGTTAAAAAAAAGGAAAGTTTAAATAATTCATTGACTGCATTCACGTTGGTCAGCCAACCAACGTGCCTTGAAAGTGAGAACCGAATTACGACATTTTCGCTGAATAAAAGCATGCATTTTGGCGGAGTAATATAGTTCTATTTTTAAAGCAACTTTTACAAAAAACAAGAGTTTTCCTGAAAAAAACGAAAACGTTACTAGATTCAGAAAGATCCCATTAACAACATATATTAATTAAATTAAAATCGTTCGTGCGGTTTTAGATATATTTTTTCATTACATCCTTGTAGCGTACACCACACATTTTCCCTTTTTGGCTTTAAATTGAGATTCAGATCTCAAAACATACTGCATGTAGAAACGTAAAATTTTCAGGATAGATTAAGACCGACGATAAAAGACTATTTTGAAAATATCAGAACAAAATATGGCATATTTGCTGAGATATTAAGTGTTGGCTTTTACAAATCTTTTTTATGTCAAACTAGGCGTATATATGAGTTCGCAGCGTTCCGTCCGTTTGTCCTTCCGCTTGCGTCACTCGAAAAACTGCCGTTTTTCATGATATATATATTGGGGGGAGGGGGGGCAACAATTAAATTATAGCTAATGTTTTGATGGCTATTTTATGGCTATTAAGAGCTTATTACTTTCATATTTTAATTAATTAAAAGAAAACTATTCGAAAATTCGAAAATCTGACTTCGAAGTATTGTGTTGTCACCGAGATCTGAACTACTGCGAAAGTTTCAAATGTCTAGCTAGTAGGGAAGTTAGTTAAAAATAGATTGCCAGATTTGTACCGGACAAACAAACACACAAACAAACAAACAAGAATAGAAGTTAATAAAAACATAATAATAATAAAAAAAAATTAGCAATATAAAAAGTAATCAATTCAAGCCGAAATAAAATGGGATACCTTCTTGTTATTCTGACCAACGAGATAAATAAAGTAGAGTGATAAATGGTAACCCTGACAAGGTCCAACATGAGTCATGGGATATGAACTATCTATGCGTTGTTTCCCTTGGTAATAGCTTATTTTCAATAAATTTCGATGGCAACAGTTTAGAGATTGTACTTTGCGAAAATCATAACCAACAATGTTTTTGTTTACTTCTGTAGTTTAATATTTTTTTGTTCTAAATCATTTTAGTTTTTATTTTACTTCTTTTTTTATTTCGTGTAATCGAAATTTAATCGACAAAATATTTAAAAGTAGTTGATAAATTATTATTTGTTGTTAAATTTAGCTCTTTTAAAAGTTTATCTTTTCTTTATAAAAACTTTAAACTTTGTTGGGATATGATGAAAACAAAAGTATTTATTAATTATTCTAATGTGAAAATATATATATATATATATTTCGGTCATAGGACTGTCATGTTACCTAATAATAATGATAATTTGCCGAAATGAAATTTTATATGCCAAAATAGCGATAAAGGGCCAACCATATCAACATATTGGTTCATGTCACGTGATTCATATTTAAACATTTTTTTTAAATTTATTTTATTGTATCTTATTTATTTATTAGTGCTAGAGGCCTATTTCAGTCGGTACAGTTGTCGAATTTTTATAATACACTCTTAATTAGTGCTAGAGGCCTATTTCAGTCGGTTTATTGAATGGGGATTTATTGAATGAAGTCCCCCCAAGGCACAACTTTGGCATGAGTCCCCCCCCTCAGGCCCAACTTTGACATGAGTCCCCCCCAAGGTACCCCTATTTCCGTCGGTACAGCGTTGTCGAATTTTTATACGTCACTCTTAATAGTGCTAAGGGCCTATTTCAGTCGGTTTATTGAATGGGGATTTATTGAATGAAGTCCCCCCAAGGCACAACTTTGACATGAGTCCCCCCCCCAAGGTACCCCTATTTCAGTCGGTACAGCGTTGTCGAATTTTTATAATACACTCTTAATAGTGCTAAGGGCCTATTTCAGTCGGTTTATTGAATGGGGATTTATTGAATGAAGTTCCCCCAAGGCACAACTTTGACATGAGTCCCCCCAAGGTACCCCTATTTCAGTCGGTACAGCGTTGTCGAATTTTTATAATATACTCTTAATAGTGCTAAGGGCTTATTTCAGTCGGTTTATTGAATGGGGATTTATTGAATGAAGTCCCCCCCAAGGCACAACTTTGACATGAGTCCCCCCCAGGCCCAACTTTGACATGAGTCCCCCCAAGGTACCCCTATTTCAGTCGGTACAGCGTTGTCGAATTTTTATAATACACTCTTAATAGTGCTAAGGGCCTATTTCAGTCGATTTATTGAATGGGGATTTCTTGAATGAAGTCCCCCCAAGGCACAACTTTGACATGAGTCCCCCCAGGCCCAAATTTGACATGAGACCCCCCAAGGTACCCCTATTTAAGTCGGTACAGCGTTGTCGAATTTTTATAATACACTCTTAATAGTGCTAAGGGCCTATTTCAGTCGGTTTATTGAATGGGGATTTATTGAATGAAGTCCCCCCCAAGGCACAACTTTGACATGAGTCCCCCCCAGGCCCAACTTTGACATGGGTCCCTCCCAAGGTACCCCTATTTCAGTCGGTACAGCGTTGTCGAATTTTTATAATACACTCTTAATAGTGCTAAGGGCCTATTTCAGTCGGTTTATTGAATAGGGATTTATTGAATGAAGTCCCCCCAAGGCCCAACTTTGACATGAGTCCCCCCCAGGCCCAACTTTGACATGAGTCCCCCCCAAGGCCCACCTTTGACATGAGTCCCCCCCAGGCCCAACTTTGACATGAGTCCCCCCAAGGCCCAACTTTGACATGAATCCCCCCCAAGGTAAAACTTTGACATGAGTCCCCCCTCAAGGCACACCTTTGACATGAGTCTCCCCCAAAGCACACCTCCCCCTCATTGGGAAAAAGAGAAAAAACGTTGTTTTGCGGCTATAAGACAGTTTGGACTTCCAACGTTATTTGTTACAATATCTGCAGCTGAAACACATTGGTTTGATTTAATGAAACTTTATCATGGAATTTAGATCGTCACGAATTAACTAAAGAAGAATTTGTCGATATTAACAAGTTTAGCAGTAGGCCTCTGGCACTAAATTAAAATCTGTCAATGTCAGATTTTCATGTTTTAAATAATGAAATAATGTCGTGTCTGTATATATATATATTTTTATTTTATTTTATTTTATTATATATATATATATTTTTTTTTTTTGCGATGTAACTCAATGGCAATAAAGTAAGTTTAAATTAGATATTACTAACAGATACAAAGGAACATACAATAAACCAAGGAAACATACAATAGATCATTAAAATTTATAGTTTGTTATTATCATAACTGAAATGTATTGACACTTATTTTGTTCTTCATTATCAAAATATGTTATGCCGTATACATGCAACATATAACTACATAAATAGAATGTAAATAATTCACATAGCTTCCTGGTTAATAAGTTTTTTTAATTATATAATTTGCTATATTAATAAGGCTTGAAAAACTTGAGCATAGCTTAAAGTGATTTTTAAATGAACAAAGAGTATTTGTAATAATAATAATAATAATAATAATAATAATAACAATAATAATGATAATAATAAGAGCAATTTCACTGGTATTTTAATTAAGTGTTTTTCTTAATATGAATCTTTAATTAACTCTTGAAAAAACAATTACAAATCGCTTAAATTAAATCCAGGAAAGGTTATTTTAATGTAAATGAAAAATTTAATTATTAAAGCAAATATAAACGGATATATCGATATCCGTATCCTACAGATTTTCTAATTCAATCTATTTCTCCTATTTCACTCAAATCATGTATTAATGCATGTGTGTGCGTGAATGTAAAGTCTAAATTGCGATTTTTTTAAAAATCGTCCATAATATCAACTTCATTTCTAAAAATATAAAAAACTTGCGTTTAATATTTATTAGGGATGTTTAACATTTTTTCTATAATACACATTGGTCAGGTGTACGTTTTTATAGTCAAATAAAGTTTTTTATTTTCGCATTAAACAATTTCCAACTATGTCTATATCTCACGATGTGCAAAAGTGCTTTAACCAACACACCAGGTTATCCATTGCAATTGATGTCAACACTTTTATTGCAGACTTTTCTTTTATGTTTAAATAATTTCAAATGTCACTTAAAAATTCAAATGTCATTTAGATACATTTTGACGTTTTAAGTATTCAAGAACTTTAATTGAAGTAGGAAAAAAAAAATAAGTGCAAGAAACTAATACCATTTTATACGTGTATAAAATATTACTAGTAATTATTTTAATATAGAAAAAAAATATATGAACTTTTGTATTCTAAACATTGCATAAACATAAAAATTAACTTTTAATCATTTTTACGCATTCAAAAATAAATTTTCCTTAAAAGTGGTGTAATATCGTACGTTCGATAACTAAAATGCTTTATTTGAAAATTCTCTAATAGAATTTATTCACATACAAAAAGAAGAAAGTGAAAAACTGTCTGATTAGAATACGTAGTACCCGTTTTCGTAAATTACGCAAACTAAAAAATGAAATTTATGTTTAAAAATTTATTTGTCTTTAAATAAATGACATTTTAAAAAATAAATAGTGAAATATAACAATAGAAGAGATTTAAAATAATTATAAAACATCTACTAACATGGAGATCAATAACTGAAAAAAAAAAATTAAGTTGCAGGCATACTATGAATTATACTATGACGTAGCTTATTTTTGTTATTTTTTCTAATTAGAGGCAAATATTAGAGAGAAAATAAAACAACTCTTATTAAAAGTTTTTCCAATAACCCTGTTTTGGAAGGAAATATTTAATTACGGAAACATTTAATTAGTTAACTATTTCAGATATTCCGCATATCGTAGTTCCAGAAAACAATTTAAGCGCATGACAAAAATATAAACACAGTTTTCGTTACGCCACTTCAGAATAATAATTCGTAACTTAGATTAAGACAGGAAACGTATTTTTATTATGCCATTTATCTGTCTAATTAAAAGCTTAATTAATATTGTAATGAATGTCGCAATCATTTTTTCGCATATATTGACAGAATATCAATAAGTTAAAAAGTAATTACGAATCATTTGTTCTTAAGAAATATTCAAATGCAGATGAAATTATTCCGCTTTCGGAATACTTTCTTTATGCTTTGAGCGGTTACCTTATTATGACCACCTGGTATTTTTATGAAAACTTGTTATTGTGTCACAGTATTGTCGCTAGATATGTAGTGCGGTATAAAAAAGAAAACGAAAATTGAACTTCTGAGAAAGTAGTACATACGTGACTATCTGAAATTGAAACAGGAATTGACGAACTTTGAAAGTGTGATTAGTAGTAAGACCTGGGATGCATACAACCATTATTAGCGGAACTGCCCCATTTCAGAACTGTTTACGAGTGTCTACAGTAAATATGTATCAAGGTTAAAGGTGTCGGGTAAAAGGATTGGTTTTAACAGATAAATTGTTATCATCACGCAGAGTGGTAAATGATCGCGTAGAACGGATAATATCTTGTATTGCAACAGAAAATAGAAAAATTAAGTACAGAAGTTTGCAGCTGGTCTTAGCAAATGGCCATATCACACGAGAGATCTTCGCGCAACACTTTTCTAAACGCAACACAGCAGCATATGAGAAAGATTCAAGGTCACTGCTAATCAATGTTTTCAACTGCCTTTTGGAAAAGTTTATCATGTTGTGTTTAGTGTATACTTGAGAGAAATCTCTCGTGAGATACGGCCATAAGAATCGTCTCCTCAAAGTATATATGATCGCTCTGGGCAACATAGGAGCTAAGGACCTGAAGACCAGTACGAACCCTGTAAAAATAATTATGAAATGCGTTTTGGCTGTAGCATGTGATTATGAGGATTTTTTTCTTTATCTATATAAGTTTTATGAGGCTACCATAATATGTTCATGGAAATATGATTTTTTTTTTTAACTGAGAAAAAAAAACTTTTTAAATTATAACACGCATGTTGTTAGACCCAGCGCAAAGACATTTTAAAAGCATTTGACATTCTACATTAGACACAGCACAAATCAATCGGAATGCAAAAGTGTTAAATATCTTAAGAAATATGAGGCTTTCTCCTAAATAATTTGTAACTACGCCTGCACTAATTTATAAAAAAAAAATAATTTGCATGATTTAATAGCCAAAAGTATAGAGCAACTTATATGAAAATCCCAAACAAATATCATGTAAATTTAAAAATGTTATGAGAGATAGAATGAACAGAATTCCAATTCTCTCAAAATTAAAGCTAAACTATAAGGCGCTTTACTCACAATTTCATTTTTATTCAATCAATACCCAAAGGTAATACACTGTTTAACTTATTTATTTATTTATCTTTATTATTATTGGATAAAAACTGTGATTGCGTTTATTCTATCACTTATAATTTTCTAAATTTACACGATATTTGATTCTGGTATTTATATAAGTTACTCAATACTTTTGGCTATTAAATTATGTAAATGAAATTTTTAAAAGCTAGCGCATGAGTAGTTAAAAATTATTTTATATAAATGCTGATATTTCGTAAGATATTAAACTTTCTTTAATTCTGAATGCAGTATACTGTGTCTACTGTAGTATGCAAAATTTCCTAAATATGGCTTTGCATTGGCTCTAATACCATGTTATAATTAAGAAAAAAAATGAAATTTTCTTTTGCAATTAAAAAAACAAATTTATATATCCATGAATATAGATGGTAAGCTTATAAAATTCATAAAAGATAATGAGAAAAATCATCATAATCTCATGCTAAAATCATAAGACATTTAAAGCATTGCGTTTTACAGAGTGATCCAAAAAATTTTGCTTTTTGTTTAATTTCTTATTGGTCCTCTTTTTCTCTTCAGGACAAAACTTTTGCTGAAATATATGAGGTATAACATGTTCTTTACACTAACAAAGATTCAAGATGATTTCTAAATAACTTTTCTAGTTATTTGACAAAACGTCTAAATTCGAAAGTGTCTAAATACTTATTGGTAGATAGTGTATTATCGAAATCAGTCCAATCATTTATTTATTTTTACAGCGTTTAACCCTTTCACTCCCTATTCTTTCATTCATAAAATAATAAATCTTATATTCAATCATATATATGTCGAAAAAGAAAGAAAATTACACAAATCATTTTTGAAACTAGGAGTAATTGCAGAGTACAAATCAGTATACTTAACAAAGAGATTATGAGATACTTACTTGTATTTAATATAAGTTTTGATGCAATTTAAAATCATAAATTTTCAATAAATACAAACATAAAATAAATAATATAAATAATTAAAACACTTCTTAAAATTAATTCAAACACAAATTATAAACTCTAAAAAATAATTTAAAAAGTAATTGAAACAGTTAAATCACTTAAATTGCCCTCCAAAAGGAAATTTATTTCGATATCCTTATAAAAGTAGAGTAAAACCTTCTTACTTATAAGCAAGGATATTAAATCATCGAAAATATATTTTTTTCAGTAACAAAATGTACATAAAATATAATAGTGCTTATATGGAATCAGTGAAAGTTTCTGATGGAAAGAAAAAAAACTTAAATGTTATGATTCCAAATGGCATCATGTGGACTAAAAGATTTAATTTTAAACATATCATCATTATTACACATGTCATCACTGAAAACATTTTAATATTATGCTCCACTTATTTCTATTTGCAACTCCTTCTTAATATTTGTCATGTTATTCGAAAAAAAAAAAATCTAACTCTAAACTTCTAGTTAGCTGAGTCATTAAACGTTCCATTATTGTAAGCCAGTTTGAATAAATAATAAGAAATACACAGTTTGTTCCATGAATGTAATTACAATAATTACTAAAATATATTAAATATGCAACATTCAAATTTTTATCCTGTATTTGTTTATTTTTATATTGATAGTTAGAATTATTGGATTTTTTATGTTTTACATTCACATGTATATTTTTTTATAATAATTAAATAAAAGTCGTAAAAAGTTTCCGGAGCTGATTTATATATTTATTGAACCTTTGCCAAAAATTTACACATACGTTTTCTTATAAAATGCATTTAATTCACATATCAAGGATTGATTTCCTATACTTTTGCTTTCCATTGAAATGTGATATATTTGTGGAAGCGATCCAGATTTACGCCTCACTTTATTTTTCTTATATATTTATCTCTCTAGAGATGGGAAAAAGATTTCGTTTTATCTTGTAAGCAGAACTACACCTTTTAATCCTGCCAATAATTCTTGGCATTGATAGTGACACAAATCGCCAACGAATGAAATTGTCTTACAAGAAAAGGATTTTAATAAAATTCATGCAAATCTAGGACATTACTTTCAACTGATTTCAAAAATACAAACTTTTTATTATTGTTGCAGAGTTATATATGAAACAGTTTTTTTATCCCAAGACTGAATCACTTATTTTATTTTTCATAAAATACAAGTTTTGTAAGATGTTTTATATGTATACAAGCACATTTAAATATATATATATTTACTTGATTCCCAAATAACTTTTGCCAAAAAAATGAGAAATTCTGACATGGTTTTGCAAATTTCGTTTGACAAACACATGTTATAAAAATTACAAATTTATTCAAAGAAAATTCTGTTTAATTTATTCTGTTAATCATTTGTTTTTATGTAATATTTTAATCGTTTTAAGACAAATATTTATAAATGAAATACAATTATATATATTTAAAATATTACCTAAAATATAATCATATGTTATGTAAATTCACTTTCATGCGTAGAAGTAATGATAAAATATATTTAAGTAAACTAATGAATTTTTTTTTTTCTAGTGATTTAATTAGTAGTTTCATATATGTATACATACTTTTTTTTTCCTTTTACTTTTAAAACTGAGGGATTTGAGTTTAAAAAGATGTTAAAGAAAATCTCTCTATCTCTTTCTATCTCTTTCTCTCTCTCTGCATGTATATCTACACACACACACACACACACATATATAGTGTAACCACGTTTTCTACGACTAGCAGTGAGGACGAGTCAGAAATCTTGGAGGGTTTCCAAGTTGACCAACAGGTTTGAATTTATTAAACATACATTCATTCAGTATTCCCTTATCGCTTATTTTCTCTCAACGAAAAGCTTGTCTCCCCTATTTTACTAATGGACTCGTTGAATCCGCACTTAAGCAGATGCTACCATGGTCGCAAGAAATGTTGTTAAAGAGTATATATAAATATATATATATATATATTAAAAGAACTTGTAATATTATTGTATTCTTTTTAATATTTTAGTTTAAGTTCATGCTATTCCAAGAACTATATAGAACTAGAAATTATTATTGAAAGACATATTGCATTTTTTATATATATTTCCTTCGCACTGAAATATGTCAAAAATGGTGTAAAATTAAAATCATAACTTAATATTACACAAATAAAATATCGTTCTTTTTTTTATGAACTTTTATTTTCTCTACTCTATGATATCAGAAAAAAAAAAAAAATCTTTCCAAAAAAAAAAAAAAAAAAAAAAAAGAGAGAGAGAGAGAGAAAGTCACAACAAGGCTTTGTAATTTCTTAAAAGTATGACCTTTTTGACATTTAAGTAGATTCTGTTTTATTTTTGATAACTTTTCGGAATATAATTAAATTTAAAATAATTTTACTTCAGATAAATATAATATTTTTAATTAGTAAATTGATTTCAAACTGCAAGATTTCAATTATCTTTAAAAAAATATTCCTATTCCCGAAGATACGATGCATTTAATTTTATAACAGTATTTAAATGTGAAAGAAATCATTACAATGTATATAATGTTTGTAAAATAAATAATTTGTAATTAATAAGTCCTAGTTAGCAGCTGCTATGCCTAATGGAGATCTCTTATGAATACGGTTCACAACAATCTTGGCAAGTTGGTGGTTCAAACAGACAGATAAGGTTATAATTTACATTAAAAAAATAAGAAACTGTAGAAACAAGTACAGTGGGTGATCAAATTATTATATATATATATATATATATATATATATATATATATATATATATATATATATATATTCGAAAGTTTTTTGACATTCTCTTAATAGTAAGGGAATGAATATTTTTAACTATTATTTATGCATTCATATATGTATATATACATATATATATACTATATTAACTATACATGATTTGCGTTTATCGTTAAAACATTTAAACATAAATAAAATTTTATTTTAATTTAAATTTTTACAAGATTTTTTTTAAAGGTGGTGATATCACAAAAACTGTAAGATAAAAAGTCAGAAGCTTGTGATTGATGTATTAAATTTTTCCACGTATCCGAAAAGTCTATTATTCTGAGAATAACTAGATTTTGTCCATCACTGTCTCATGTAACTGACTATATGATTTCAGTGTGTAAAATTATACTATTAAACAGTAATGGATAATACTTCAAATAACACATAAATAACAATGGATCAAATTAAATAAAATATTAATAATAAGGTTTTATTTTGATCTAGAGCATTTTGTTTGTGTTATTTGAGTGCGAGTGTCGATTTATAATAAGGCAATTAATATTTTTATTACATACAAACTTTGAATAAACACCATAAAATGCAATAAACTCGCAACAATTGTTTCAGGTCGAAAAAACACACGACAATTCATCAGGCGAACAAAGTAAGCACGAGTGCTGCAGTCAAAGCGGCAACGCACGCTTGACTGCAGCACTCGTGCTTACTTTGTTCGCCTGATGAAGGGTCGTGTGTTTTTTCGACCCGAAACAATTGTTGCGAGTTTATTGCATTTTATGGTGTTTATTCAAAGTTTGTATGTAATAATTTTTACAACGCCAGTTTTATGATGCTTCTTTATTAAATTAATATTTTTACTATATTTGTATATATATATATATATATATGTATGTATCAGATATATATATATACATCTGATGTGATTGAATATATGATTTTATCATGTAAAATTATACTGCTAAAATAACAAATGATACTTCGAATAACTCAGAAATAACAATGTGACGAATAAAAAAATAAAAAAAAAGTTTACGTTTGATCAAGAGCAGTTCGGTTGTGTTATTTGTCAGCAATTTTTTCTTAATAATAAGGCAATGAATATTTTTATCTATTATTCATACATATATATATATATATGTATATAATAACACTTCATTTAGGTTTTTTGTTAAAGCATTCATACGTAAATAAAAATATATTTTAGTTTAAAACTTATTTAAGATTACTTTAAATGCAAAAATAACAAAATAACGCAAACATTTGAACTTTTTTCTTTATGTGTGTGTGTGTGTGCATAATATTTACTTGATTTATTAATTTTTGAGACAGAAAATACTTAAAACTCTTAATTAACATACTTAATTAACATTAACAAAAAATGTATATTAAAAAATGTTCTGAATGAAAATGTAAATGTAAATAAAATATTCAGACAAATTTCTGTTTAATTTCTAATCTCATTCTTGAGATAGTTATTTTCCCATTTTTCTTAATGCTTATGTATATTGAACAAGTACATTTTAATATTTTATCATCAAAGTAGAAAATGCTGCTGCGTTCAAACGTTAAAATCAAATATTTAAAGCTCTTTCTTTAAACTAAAAGAATTACTGTTTTCAGTTAAAATTAATTATTTATTTCGAATATCTAACTAATTTCAGTTTGGTTTCTTTTTCGTCTATTTTCAGTGCACGTAGTTCTTCAATTTTTTAATTTTTTACTTGGGGTCAGATTCTATGTTAAAAAAAAAAAAAAAAAAAAAAAAAAAAAAAAAAAAAAAAATTCAAGGCAATGGTTAATTTAAAAGTATCAAAGAATTTTTTTTATACTTAATATAACCTTTTCTTTATATTACATTCATTATACCTCATAGTTGACAAATGTTTCGATTTTACTGTGAGATTTTATACCAGAATTTTACTTTAACAGTTTTCATTTTAATTGTTCCTAGAAAGTTAGCATGCCCTTTTCCAATAAAAAGTATTGGTAAAAAACTTAATTAAAATATTTGAATTATCTGCATCTGTAATATTTATATATATATATACATATATACATAGTTATGAGATATTTTACATCGTACTTACAGTCCTTTAATTTCCTTATGTGTCTGTACTATAGTACTTTTTATATCAATTTTCCTTATTAAAAGAGTTAAAAACCCGTTTTAGTATTTTAAAACTGGCCTATGCTCATACTGTATGAAATTTAAAAAATAATTATTGTATTCAACATGAAATGTTAAAGTAGTAGCATTGTTTTAAATCTACTTACAACAACAAAATATGCATTTGAAAAACCAGTCATATGAAAACCAGTCATTGTGGCTATTTATTTAAAATTATCCATAAGCAAAACAAGAAAATATGTAATGATTTTTTTTTAAGCTAATATTAATACACATCTTTTTTCTTTCAACATGTTTATTTGGTGTAATACATTAGCCTATATAAAAATTGTAGTTTAATGTAGATATATTATGAGAAAATTTGTAAAAATTCTCAGAAGAGAAATTTAAAATAATATGGCGATCTTTGTATTCATATATTTATATTTACGTAAGGATTTTTTTAGTACTAGGAGGACTAATTAGTTTCAATCTGGGTAAAAATGTCGTCGCCAGTTTTTGTAGAGCAGTTTTGTGTAACACCAAAATCAATTAGAAGTATCAGTCCTACACTGAGAAAAAAAAATAAATATACCGCTTTCATCTAGAAAGAATAGGTGATCCTTTTCTAAATCCCTAAACTATAAATATAGATTTCCGAGCTATGAGTATAAGGCACGCCAATACACTGATAAAGAAATCTATAACAGACATCTAGAATCTAAATTGTAGCTCTAGAAAAAATAGTTCCATGTCATCTTTATAAATTTCTTATAAAAAAATTTCCAGTCCTCTTCAAAAGCGAATTATAGAGACCTCAATTAGAATTATCGAGCGTTTGAATATAGTATCGAGGACAAACCTATTTGAAAATAGAATAGCAGGAGACTTGGCGTTGGAATATTAAAACAGGAATAAACTACTGCGTCAGAAACGCCAAAGAAAAATTATTGAGGTGCATACAGCTGTTTCGGTAGCCTAAAGCGTACCGTCTTCAGTGCAAAAAGAAAGGACTTTTTGCACTGAAGACGGTACTTTTATGTACTGAAGACGGTACGCTTTAGGCAACCGAAACAGCTGTATGCACCTCAATAATTTTTTCTTTGGCGTTTCTGACGTAATAGTTTATTCCTGTTTTAATATTTGAAAATATCTCCAAATAAATGTGAATAGAAGAGGCGGGTTTCAGCAGCTATAATCTTGGTTTATGACCCAATTCTAGAAAATCAAGCGAGAATTTCTCGTAATATAAAAGATTCAGAATATTCAGAATATTGTTTCACCATCTATAAATGTGTAGATTAGAAATTCTAGACCATTTCGTTTATTCAGTTTATTGTCTGCTTTATGTGCATAGCTCGGAAATCTATATTACTAATTTAAAGATTTAGAAAATGACCATTTATTCATTCTATATAAAGGCGGTATGTTTTTTTTCGCAGTGTATCGTTACAAATTCGGTAATAAATGAAAAGAGCGATATTTCTGAAATCCAGGGGTGCAAACAGTTTTTCGACACGACAATTAGATTTTTTTTTAATTAACTAATATGCAAAATTTAAGTGCCAACACTTCCTATTAGTTAATTTCAATCATTTTAAAAAAGTACGTGGCTCAGTTTTACTGTCAAAGAACGAGATAAAGAATAAATTACAAATAAAATAAAATAAAATAAAACTAAACATTTTACAGATTGAAATTAATAATCCTCCGTACTAAACTAAATTCTGTCATTAACAGAATTTTTCCTTGTAGTATTTTTAATTTTATTTATTTTTATTTATTTTTATTTATTTTTTTCTAATTCCAAAATTACATTTAAAATATAAATATAAACAAACTTTTTTCAAATACCTAATAAAAGAAAAAATATATATACACCATATAAATTTAACACTTTTTTTTTTTTTTCAAATACCTAATAATAGGGGGGGAAATGGTACTTACAAATACCCCAAGTTGATGTTTTCCATGTTTTTTGTTTACACAACTTATAGAACACTCATTTTAAATTAATAATTCAAATTTTGAACATTTCACTTTAACATTTTATTTTATTAAAAGGATTCCTTTATACTATTTAAAAATGCTTTGTAATTATTATGCTTTTAAAAATTTATACATATATAATTCTTTTTATTTTTGTGAATTAATACAACTGGAACTGTTATTTAAAAACTGTAATATACCACAAATGTGCAGAAACCATAAATTGACAAGAGATAAGAGAAATAAACTTATTTAAAATAAAGCAGAAACTGCAGATAAAGGAAAAACGCAGTTGAATTTCATAACGAGAAATGTAATATATTCCACGATATTAAAAGATGCAAGCTTTCTGATTAACGTGATTTATGAGGCATAAAGAACATTATCAAGTAGAACTTAATCTACTTACCAGAACGAAATTCACTTACACCGAACCAATTTTGTTACTTCTGTCATTACTCTTCATATGTTCTGCGCACGATTTAATATTTTACGGTAATGAAACAGAATATTGCTATCTCTCCTTAATAACATTTCCTGGAGAATGTAATCTTACATGAAGAATGTATTTAATTAACAGATGCCATATTAATAGCTATCTTGATTTATTAAATTTATGAATGGTGGTGTATGAATTATTGTGAAATATACAAATTTAAGTGAATTTTACTCATTTAAATTTCGACAATAACTCAAATACCGGTAATAAGTGCACTATCTATTGCTTATTTTATATTTTCAAAATAATTGAATGTTGTAAATCTTATTTTGAGTATTCAGTGCAACAAATGGTTAAAATACACCTCGCGGCAAAAAGATAGGTACAAAGGTTTTTTTCTTTGTTTTTTCATAAAATAACATTATCTAAATTGTGCTTATCATTCATTATTATCATAAAATAACACTATTGCCGGACTAATTTTTGTTTTAAGACTAATTTATAAAAAAATTAAGACTAAAATTTTTCTAATTTAAGACTACACATCGCGATAAAAAGATGTTAACAAAGGTTTTTTTTTTTTTTTTTTTTTTTTTTTTTTTTAATATAATTATTTTGAATATGAATAATTTGAATATGACTCAAATATTTAATATGTTTTTGATATGATAATATTTTGTTATGATGATAAATGATCATCACAACTTAAATAACGTTATTTTATGAAAAAAAAAAAAAAAAAAAACCTTTTTTCCTGTCTTTTTGTCGCGTCTTTAATTAGAAAAATTTTGTCTTAAAGCTTTTCTAAATTTGTCTTAAAAAATAAATTAGTCCGGGAACAGTGTTATTTTATGACAATAATAAATGATAAGCACAATTTAGATAATGTTGTTTTATGAAAAATCAAAGAAAAACTCCTATGTACCTATCTTTTTGTTGCGGGGTGTAATATTCATGGGTTACAATGTTTCTCATTCACATTTATAGTACTTTAAACCCTCTGTTAACAAGAGAGGCGTTATATTGTCTATTTGTAACTATGTAGCTCCTAAACGGAGGCACTGATTTTCATGCGATTTGTTTTACTGGATCTCCGGTTTAATCGTGACTGATTTTAGCTATGGTGGATAAAAAAACTTAATCCTTTTTTTTTTTTACTAGTTGAAATTATTTTTGTCACAAAATTTGCTTTGGAATTTTATGATTTCCGATCTGAATTTTTTCTAATAAGACGATTTCAGCTGGCGCAATTCGGCTGGCTTAAATTATCTGAGAAAAGATATGTCACTTGAATAATAAGAAAGCACCACAAATCTGGCGTTTTAAAGTAATAAGTAGAAAACATTGAATAAACGCTATAAAAGCCACTTGGTTTCTAAGTTGGAGTAAAAAATAGCCTTTTATTACAGAAGTTTACATAAATTTCCTTTAATTAGGAATTATCATTTCTTTGTCTAAACTTATCTCAACTGTCTTAGTAATTACAATTTTTATAGGGAAAAAAAAAAAATCTTTATTCATTAAATTCAAGATCGGCTTTTGATGATATAATCGTAATAGTTATCAACTACCCTATATGATGTTATACAATATTTGCTTTATGCATTAAAGGATTTTATATATCAACTGTCCCATATGTCTGTAGACTACTAAATCTGTTAAAAATTCAAGAAATTGGTAGAATTGAACGCAGTTTGCGGAAAAAAATATTCTAGTGGAGGTTTATTTATTTATTTATATTTAAATTATTGTAAAGAAAAAAGTAGTTAAATTTTAAGTAGATGGATGGAGCTGCCCGGCTGCGTAATGAGAAATATTCAAATCAGAGACCTAAAAATTGCACAATTTTATGATTAACACAGCTTATTTCTTATTTTATTTTCGACTTGCACATACATGAAGATTTAATTGTGATGTTGACTCTGTGGAATAAGCGTTATTTGTAACAATTGATCGACTGATTCATTGCAACCACTGGTCACTGGAAAACAGCATGATTTATGACAGCAATGTGTCCATGGGGGTAACATCTAATGATCCCGAGGGATCTCCTAATCAGCTACTCCCGCGTGGGGATTGGCTGTGGAGGCCTCAGGGAGGATCGAGGACCCAGTTTGATGAAATTTAAATCGGTTACAAGTATACAGAACTGTTATACGAACCGCCGATTAAGCTGCAGTTAGCTGTGCTGTAACTCGTTTGCAAACTGTAATTTGTGGTGATGGCGGACACACAGAATAAGAGTAATGCATGCCTGTAAATATTTGCATGCAAATAAATATAGTTTTAAGTGGAAATGTGTGATTCCTCCACCCTATCGAGTGGGCCGTGGGACACGCTGCCACTCAGTTAGCGGTCCTACTTGCGTCAGCCGACCTCACCTCCCAGTGGTGCCCTGGATAGCTGCTACGGCGGTGAACTAACGAGGCGGCGTGGGCGTGAAGCTTGGCTGGTGGACAGATAGTCCTCCACGTCGATTGTGCCCTATGCCTCTCGGGCAAGGAGGCTATACCCACTCGTCGCTCGAAAAGTAATAGGTTGTGTTGCGGGCAGTTCCGGCGGCACGAGGCGTTGGTGCTGTCCTACTTGTAATTGTCACCTACTCTTCACCGCTGGCCTTGTTCCTCTAATAGGCTCAAGTGAGTTCCAGCATACGGCCTAGCACACCCGCCGGAGAGCAGCTAGTTTGCTTGCGATTTTGTGGGTCTTCCCTTCCCACGGGCTCCTCTGGGCCTGTGCCCCTGCCCGCGAGGTTGCAGGAGAGTTATGATATGTGTTCTGCTGGTCGGGTACACTTCATGTGTATAACTCTAAACCGGAAGGGAGTTGCCCGTCTTGGCTGTGTCCTGTGTCCTGTCCTGTGCACCCTAACGAAAATTTTAAATATTTTTTTCTCCCCCCCCTCAAAAAAAA